>CM028138.1:165131875-166553750 GCA_016271365.2 Neoceratodus forsteri
TATTGCAAGAAACTTGGATGTTAAAATGTGATTTCTTTTTGTCAGGATATTCAAACTGGAATAAGAAAGCAATAAAAACACATAATTTTGGAAGTTCCTACAGGTGGACTAATTATCATAGTGTCAACCAGTAAAATCAGTGAATGTACTCAGATTGAGTTTGAAAGTTCAGTGGTATTGCTAGTCAAACTTAGGCTAGCAGACCAAGACTTACTTATAATTATGTACATTTACTGCTCCCTGATGATATTCTCTAAATCAAAAGAGTTGTTAGACACCTTCCACAAGGCAGTTATCCATACACAGACTATTTACCCAGCTGCTACCATATTAATTATGGGAGGCTTCAATGCCAGGATAGGGTCTTTACAAGAAATATATGAACTTGGATGGCATCAATCTTTGGGATATTTTTAAGGCAATCCAATGATACCATTGTTAATAGTAAGAGGAAAAGATTAATGAATATTGCTGCAGAAACAAACTTAAAAGTATTTAATGGCAGAATGAAGGGTGATTAGTCAGGAGAATTTATATTTTATACATCTAGAGGTGGCAGTGTCCTGGACCTGGCTCTCATCAATATTTTTTCATTTACCCTAGTGGATAAATTGTTTATTACCCCTATGTGGGAGAGTGGTCACTTTCCCATAATTGTGCATCTCTGGTTTACAAGGGGTGATTATCTACAGCAATTAGTGAAGCCACAGGAGGTGGAGGAGAACCTTATTATTTATAGGAAGAAATTATTAAAATGGACTTCTCAATTAACATCCCTTATAAAGACCCTCTTAGAAAATTGGGATCTGGAAAATATTGATCAGAAACAGGAGATGGGGGACAACAGTAACCGAGTCCAGGATTATAACAGTCTGGTGCCTTACCTTAAGCTAAGAAACAAGGTATGAGTGCTTCTCATGCCATTTTGAGATTCAGCCAAAATTTTGCTGGTAGCTCATACATGGCTCTTAATAGGGCATTTGAATCCAAAATCATCAGCAATGTGAGCTTTCTCCAAAAATGCATTGATACTAGAGACTGTTCAAAATATGCTTTATAAGTTGGTCCTTGGTCTTCCTTATCAAATTCCAACCATTCTATTAAGAACCAAATTGTACTTAATTTCTATAGCTACTCGAGTATATCTGAAGGCCTTGGCTTTATGGCAAAAAATTGTGTTGGCCCCACCAGACACTTTATTAGCAAAATGTTGTTTGGAAGCCATAGGATCAATTCTGAATGCTGGCTGGTTCTATGAGCTTAATAATTGCTTGGTCAAGACAGGTCTGTCTCAAATTTCAGATCACCTGGCAACTACAGACACCAAACAATATATAAGCTTAGGCAAACACAGGCTTACTGATATATTTATTTCCAGACTGAATTTAACAAAGCATGGGATATTTCTTTTTGTAGAAGATATCTAGATTATAAACATAAAGCATCACAAGAGAAATATTTGTCATTCTGCGAAAATAGCAGTCAAAGAAATGCTCTTTGTAAATTTAGGATAGGACTACTGAAGGCAGTTTTCAGAAAGGAGTCCATTTTGGATATCTGTAATAAACTGTGTATCTGTAATCCATTTATTGTTATCAGAATTAATCATCTGCTCTTTGATTGCCCATATCTGGATAAATCAAGAGAAAAATAGTTAAAACGAATCTGTGGAAATCTAAGTTCTTGTTTAGAAGGGAATTTGATAAAATGTATGTTATTCTGTGATAAATCAACTCATATTTTTGCTATGGCAAATTTTTCTAAATGTGCACTTTATAGCATCATTGGCTGGAAAATTAAATGAAAATTGAGGTTACAATATTTTTAAAATTTTACATTAGAAATGTTATGATATGTAAAATGTATTTATGTGATTTATGATTTTATTGTATTTGATGATATAATCATTTTATACATACTGAAATAAAACAAATTGAAACTGAAACTGAGAAGGGCAGAGCCAGAATACACAAATAATAAAAAGCAAATTCAACTAGCTCAAGTAGGTAAACTAGAAAATGTCATCTTTAATAAGGAAAATCGTAATGTATTGGCTAACATAATGAGACATGATTCCCTAGTGAAGCTTATCTTTGCCTTGAAAATATATTTATGGAAATTAAAAAGCTAATATATAAGCTGGTAAAAGTTAAATCTAATAAAAATGTGGTTTAATAAAATAATGTCATCACGTAAAAAGGGAATTAAATAAAATAATGAAATGGACAAAAAAAAATCCAACAAGGCAAAACTGTACAGTTCAAAATACATCAAGAAAACAGTATAACATCTTTTAAAAAAATCAAAAGACAGAATTTCAGGAGGAAAGAAAGAGTGAAATGTTGGATATGTTGGAATCAGCACAATTATGGAGATTGGTGCCTAGAGGTACCATTGTATATTCCACTCAATACAGACTATTATCCCTCAAGAATCATGGATTACCAATTTCCAAAAAATATTCTACAAAGAAGAACTAGAACATGATACTATGTGGGAGATGCTAGAACTGGACTGGACAAGTAAACTCACTGAAATCTCATCTGGAGAAGTGGAAGATGCAACTTTCAAAAGTAAAATAAAAAAAACAGGGCCAGATTGCATATCTAATGAGGTGTATAACTCTCATTTGACTGTTTGTGCCCCTCTTCTTACCAATCTGTTTAATAAATGCTTGAGGAATAGATTTACCCCAAATGCATGGAACAAGAACATAGTGGTTCCCATATTTGAAAAGGGCAAACAGACAGACCCACAAACTTATTGCCCAATAAATTTATTGGATACCATCTCTAAACTTTTTGCATGTATTATTTTAAGGAAACTACTTAGTTGGATGGATGGTAGTAATTCCTCTAGCTCTTTCACTCTTTTATGCTTTATCCTTCCCATCATCACCTTTTTTGTTTCACAGATTCTCTCTTAATCTTGCCATTTATCACTTCTTCATGAGCCTCTCCTTTTTTCTTTCCCCACAATTTATATATCCCTCATTTTACCTCCCCTCTACACTAACTTTATTGTTTTCTCTTATAGGTATTTCCTGAAGAAGACCTAAGGTTGAAACGTAAACTTTTAACTATGTTTTCTATTTTCAGCATGCATTTAATATAACCAGGAGTTTATTAAAATGTAATGCTAACTATGGAGGATGGTCAACAGAACCTGTGTTATGGGCCACTGAAATTAAATTAAACCCAATAAGCTTAAATGGGGCAGACATATGGGGATACCAGTGTTCAGATATCATAGATACATCCTATAATTCATACTACAAAGTGTTGTGGAAGATTACATATTCAGCATCTAATAGTGCAATAAATGCAGAATTGGGGGAGGATCCCTATTAAAACAAATGCAACTTTTAGATTATTATTATATTGGATAAGGATAATTAATGATAAAACTGTGCTCCCAGAAAAATGGGCCATGCTGGAGAAACAAAATTGGTACCAACAAGGATTATCTTCAGTGTGGACTAGTTTCCTCTTGAAGTCCTTTAAACAGATTGGTCTTGATGCTCTTTGGGTCATGCATTTAAATAAGATTACAATATCCATGCAATACCAGAACATATTTAAACAAAGGTTATTTCAAAAGGAGACAGATGAACAATTAAAAAGTATAGCTAAGTTAAAATGATTACAATGGTATGCATTAAATAAAAAGAATAATAACTTGGAACAATATTTGAGGATGCCAGTTTTGCCAGAATACAAAAGATTAATAACTTGGGCAAGATTTGAAATGTTCCCTTCCAACAGAGGAGAAGTCATAATGAAGAAGTAAGAAGACGTTTTCAAGGAGGATAGGTGCCCATATAAAAGGGGTTGTAGGAAGGGAGTTTTAAACCCATCTACCAAAAAAAAAAAAAAAAAATGTTCTGTAAAAGCCTGTTGCAACAGCATCTTTACTTTCTTTTTCTTTCCTGAACTGTAGCAGTATATAGGCTGGCCACCTATATATTATTTTGTAAAACCTTTTTGTACCCCCCCTTCAAAGCTTTGTTTTGGTAGATGGTGGTAATTCTCCCCCCCTCAAGATTTTAGAAGCCATGCATGGGAGAAAAAGAAAAGGTGGAAACGATCTCTTCCAGTTTAATTTAAGGTCGAAAATAAGCTGTTATGCTAGTCTAACGTTAACTAGCATGTTTCTAAGTCTGCACACTTTCATATACAGTAGCGATAATAAAGTCCATTTTGCACGCGAATTATTTTAATTTTATATAGCAATTTATCTGAAATGGCGTAGTGTCTTTCTTCCCAGCTTACGTTGATATCTTTAAACCACTCCTTATTCGGAAAAATTAAGAAGTCTAGTGAATTGGGTTCCCGAAAGTAAGTGTGTTGTTGGTTTCCAATTAAAATGAAATGTGGTATTAAACGTTTTTTTGAGGAGATTATCCTTCCTGTCACTCGGTCTGCCTTCCACTTTCCCCCTCGCTTCTTTTATGTGCCGTGTTTATAAACGTTGACGTTCCTGGAGAAAGTATCCTGCTCTTTGGTAACTTAAAAATTTATTTTATTTCTTCTTTCCTTCGGTAGCCTTCAAAACTAAAAAGATAAATTAAGAGTTTTTCCCTCATTGTTAGAGGATTCAGATAAAACGCTAAACAAACATAGGCAGCCATTTTTTTATTTTGCTTTTCAAAGCTCTCAAGCAAAACTTCTGAGACTTGTAATACCATCTAAGATGAAGCTAGAATGCCAGTTTAATTATTTTAATCTCAGAATGATAAAATCTTTTGTCCATTAGTTGTTTGTAGGAAGCTATATTTTATATTAGAGATTTACCTGGGTGGGTTAATGCCAGCCCTCCTTGATATTAATCCTGCAGCTCAGCCTTCCTATAGGACTGGCCAGCTGAGCTCTGTCCTTATTTAAAGGTATACACAAGTGGGCGGAACCTTGTTTTGGTATTTTGCAATTTCATTTCATAAAACGTTTTGTTATATTTGTATTTGAATCCTGAACAATGATTTACATGATAAGTTTGTATTTAAAAGGTTCAAGAATGTGAAATTTCTGTTTTTAGGATTAAAACACTGTCTAACTCAGTAGAAGTAGGAGGGACTTCGGTGTCACATGGGTATATGTCTATATATAAAGAAATCTGTTAGTTCATTCAGAGAGATAGTCTGGGAGGGGCAGACGTACTCTGCTCTCCATGTGTCAGTACACTAGTGGCATTCTGGTGTCTGGTTTCTGCATTCATGTTATTGGATTATTTTTTTTATTTTGCCTGAAGTTCGAATTTATTTTGTTTTATTTTTTTAATGCGCTCCTGAATAAATCATTTTGTTTGAAGTACCTTCATCGTCTTCCTTATTAAATCCCACACCTCACACATGGTGGCAGTGGTGGGATTTTGAAGATACTGCTCTAAGTATCTGAAGGAAGCTGTGGATGTCCCAGAAGGTACCTCCTGGAGTGCTGACCAGGACCATGGTGGAAAAATTTGGACAACCCTTGATGACGGGATTGCCTGACATCAGACGGAAAACCCTGAAGCCTGAAGAAGATGGAGAGGATGTCGAGGAAGAAAAGGAGGAGTTGGAGAAGGAGCCTCCTACTGGTGATTCGCAGGACTTATTGCATTGGTTGTGTATGCAACAGATTACTATGGCAAAGCAGAGGGACAGGGATATGCAGAGGAATGAGGATAGATGGGCCGATACCTTAAAAGCCATACAAGCCCTTGGCGTAGGTAGGTCACCGCCCTCTACAGGGGATAATCTAAAAGACATTAAATTAACTAAATTAAGTGAAACTGACGATATCGAAACTTATCTGACTACGTTTGAACGTATTGCCAGAGCCTGTCAGTGGGCCAGAGAACAGTGGGTCATCCGTTTAGCACCATATTTGACCGGGAAGGCCCAATTGGCTTACGGTAATGTGGATAGTGCTCTGAGTGAGAATTATGATACAGTCAAAGAAGCTATACTCAAGCAGTATGATATTTGCCTAGAGACATACAGACAGAGGTTTAGGACCCTGCGGTTTCAGACCTCTGACACCCCTCAAGAAGCATATACAAAGTTAAAGGATCTTTGTACCAAGTGGTTGCAACCGATAACTAACACCAAAGAACAGATGTTAGAAGCAGTGGTATTGGAACAATTCATTCGTATTTTACCACAGGATGTGCAGATGTGGGTACAGGAACATCGTCCAGAGACATCTAAGAAAGCAGTTCAGCTGGCGGAAGATTACTTAACTGCCCGACCTAATAGGACTAAAGGACATTCTGGATCTAGTATAAACCAACCTACGGTAAGGACAAATATGCCTTCTTTAACAGCTTCTGGTACTAATGCTAAACCACCAAACATGTTTAAAGTATCGCATGCTGATATAACCTGTCATTATTGCCAAGGGAAAGGACATATAGCCAGATTTTGCCCCAAAAAGAAATCTGCCCCCACACACCTAGCTTTGGCCAATTGGGGACAGTATATTACACCTATCACAATAAATGACAAAAAGACATTTGGTATACTAGACTCTGGAAGTCAACAAACTTTAATCAATGCTGGCCTGGTACCTCCAACCAATGATAATGCTGCACAAACAATAGTGACCTGCATACATGGCGACACACATAAATACCCAGTTCAACCGGTGGATATATAAGCACAGTCCAATATGCAAAGAATGGATGTTGGGGTGGTTCCAGAACTTCCAGTACCAGTCATTGTATGGCATGACCACCCAGATTTTGCACAGTTACTTCGTAATGCTACGAGTATTGGGGCTGTGACTACTAGGGCACAAGACCGAATAAATATGGAATTTTCACAAACTTTCCCTTTTGAGGATGAACTATATGGGCTTCCCGGGAAAACAAGGAAATTGAGAAGGGAAAAATGTCAAGAGAAACGGGTGTGGCAACATACCCAGAAAGATGTAAAGGACAATAATGACTTTAAAGTATCAAGTGTTGAAAATCTAAGTTCCCAAGCAAAGTTTAGAGCAGCCAAGTTGCAAGACATGTCGTTAAAACCTTTATTTTCCCTAATAGGTACTGAACAAAACTCTAAACAGAAATATGTATTACATAATGGATTATTAAATCGAAAATGTGTTAATGAAAAACAAGGAGAAACTATATTACAACTGTTGATACCTACTGCTTACCAGGAACAGTTACTGACCCTTGCTCATGACTTACCAATGGCCGGCCACTTAGGTCATGAACGTACATTACAAAGGCTTTTATTCAGATTTTTCTGGCCCGGAATACATGAACAAGTGGCCGAGTACTGTAAGTCATGTGCACAGTGTCAACAGGTGAGGCCGGTATTGCAAAAGAATAAAGTACCCTTACAGGTTATACCTGTAGTGGGTACTCCATTCTGCAGGGTTGCTATGGATATAATTGTCTTGCCTAAGAAGTACTAAAGAAACAGATTTATTCTAGTGGTATGTGATTATTTTACAAAGTACCTGAAGCAATGCCTTTAAGAACAGTTACGGCAGATAAAATAGCAGAGGAACTAGTTAAAATATTTTCCAGGATGGGCATACCAAAGGAGATTTTAACAGACAGAGGCAGTAATTTTGTTCCCAGGTATTGAAACGCCTATATCATGCCCTAGGGGTACATTCCATTTTGATCTCACCTTTACCATCCTAATCAGATGGTCTAGGAGCGCTTCAATAAAACACTGAAACAAATGTTAAAAAAATTCATTCATGATGAAGGTAAACATTGGGATAGGTATTTACCCTATTTAATGTTTGCTTATCGTGAGGTACCCCAGGCTTCCACTGGATATTCACCTTTTGAATTACTTTATGGGAAGAATCCAAGGGGAATCCTCGATATTGTAAAAGAAAAATGGGAAGGGTCTAAATCAGACACTATTCCAGTTTCCACATTTGAGTACGTTAACACTCTACACCACAGGCTAGAGAAATATGCAAAAGCCGCCCAACAAAATAATAGAGACCATCAGGTGGCTCAGAAACAGTATTATGATCAAAAAGTGGGTAGAAAGACATTTCAACCTGGTGAAAGGGTGCTTCTATTGTTACCCTGTACAGAGAACAAGCTGTTAATGAAATGGCAGGGACCCTATACAGTACACCATCAGATAGGGCCCGTGAACTATGAAATTATTTGTCCTGATAAGAAGCAGCAATTAAAGATTTATCATGCCAACCTAATAAAAAAATGGCATTATAGAAGTTCACCGACCCTATTTGTATACCCAGAGGTAGCGGACAGTGAGTTGGAACTAGCATATGAGCGATTAGATAGTACAGGAAATATAAAGGAAATAACTATAAACAATAAATTGAGTACAGAACAATTACAAGAAGTACAACAATTAATTCAAGCATTTCAAGAGATTTTTACCACCACTCCTGGGACGGTAGAGGGAATTGAACATCACATTGAGTTAACTCATAATAAACCCCTAAGACACAAATCTTATAGAATCCCAGAGAGCTTGAGGGAAGAAGTAACTAAGGAATTACTAAAGATGCAACAACTAGGGGTAATCGTCCCTTCTGAAAGTCCATGGAGCTTCCCCATGGTTGTTGTGAATAAAAAAGAAGGAGGGGTGCGGGTTTGCTTAGATTTTCGAAAGTTAAACGAGATAGCAAAGTTTGATGGATATCCCATGCCACGTATTGATGATATCATAGATAGACTGGGCAATGCCCGGTACATCAGTACGTTGGACCTTTCAAAGGGCTACTGGCAGACCCCCCCAGATGCGGATTCACAGAATAAAATGGCCTTCAGTACTCCTGTAGGACTATTTCAATTTACAAAAATGCCATTTGGGCTACAAGGAGCACCTGCAACTTTCCAGAGGTGTATGGATCAATTGTTACATCCGCATCTGGAATATAGTGCAGCCTATTTGGACGATGTAATCATTTTCAGTCCCTACTGGGCGGAACATGTAAAGCATTTGAGTAACATATTAACTGTTATAGCAAAAGCAGGATTGACCATTAATCCTGCAAAATGTTCAATAGGCATGCAAGAAACTAAATATTTTGGATTTATAATTGGAAACGGAATGGTAAAACCTGAAATAAGCAAATTGGATGCTATAGCCAACAGTCCAAGACCACAAACGAAAAAACAGGTACGTTCATTTTTGGGATTGGCCAATTACTATCACCGCTTTGTAAGCGATTTTGCTGAGATTGCAACTCCTTTAAGTAATCTAACAAAAAAAATAATCCTGATAAAGTCCATTGGACTGACCTATGTGAAGAAGCTTTTTTAGCTTTAAAAGCCAGATTATATGCATACTCTGTATTGTATAGCCCTGATTTCCATAAACCCTTTATGGTACATACAGACGCCTTTGAACATGGTATAGGAGCAGTTCTCTCTCAAATGGATGGAGAAGAGGAGCATCCTGTTATATATATTAGCCGGAAATTACACCAAAGGGAGACTAAATATTCTACTATTGAAAAGGAATGCTTGGCCATTCATTGGGCAATAACTGCTTTAAGATTTATTTATGGGAAGACCGCTACGATCATAACAGATCACAATCCATTATGTTGGTTGCAGACTATGAAGGATAGAAACCCACGCATTATGAGGTGGTATTTAGCACTGCAGCCATACAAGTTTGAAATACAACATAGAGCTGGAAAAATGCATGTTAACACTGATTACCTTTCACGCTATGGAGCTGGTATCGATACATGAGTACAGACCCCGGAGTAAGTTAGTTTGGAAATTAAAAAGCTTCGAAATATTTTAATAATTTTATAGACTATTATGGGACTCCGGGGTGGAGCTTTGGGAGTGGGTGGGCTAAAGCTCCATCTCCTTGAAATTTAAAAAGGGGAGATCTGTTGTTTAATGATCAAACCAGAGGTGAAACTTGGAGGCATAATCCTCTGGTTTTCTCTTAAGGGGGAAGGAGTGTAGGAAGGGAGTTTTAAACCCATCTACCAAAAAAAAAAAATTTTTTTTTTCTATAAAAGCCTGTTGCAACAGCATCTTTACTTTCTTTTTCTTCCCTGAACTGTAGCAGTATATAGGCTGGCCACCTATATATTATTTTGTAAAACCTTTTTGTACCCCCCCTTCAAAGCTTCATTTTGGTAGATGGTGGTAATTCTCCCCCTCTCCCTCAAGATTTTAGAAGCCATGCATCAGAATATATTATGGGAGAAAAAGAAAAGGTGGAAACGATCTCTTCCAGTTTAATTTAAGGTCAAAAATAAGCTGTTATGCTAGTCTAACGTTAACTAGCATGTTTCTAGAAGTCTACACTTTACGTATGCAGTGGCAATGCGAGTCCGTTGCTGCAGATATGCGATTTTCTTTCCCAGCGTTTATCTGCGAGGAGGCGGTATCGGTCTTTCTCCCCCCCCACTTACGTTGATATCTTTAAACCACTCCTTATTCGGAAAAATTAAGAAGTCTAGTGAATTGGGTTCCCGAAAGTAAGTGTGTTGTTGGTTTCCAATTAAAATGAAATGTGGTATTAAACTTTTTTTGAGGAGATTATCCTTCCTGTCACTCGGTCTGCCTTCCACTTTCCCCCCTCGCTTCTTTTATGTGCCGTGTTTATAAATGCTGACGTTCCTGGAGAAAGTATCCTGCTCTTTGGTAACTTAAAAATTTATTTTATTTCTTCTTTCCTTCGGTAGCCTTCAAAACTAAAAAGATAAATTAAGAGTTTTTCCCTCATTGTTAGAGGATTCAGATAAAACGCTAAACAAACATAGGCAGCCATTTTTTTATTTTGCTTTTCAAAGCTCTCAAGCAAAACTTCTGAGACTTGTAATACCATCTAAGATGAAGCTAGAATGCCAGTTTAATTATTTTAATCTCAGAATGATAAAATCTTTTGTCCATTAGTTGTTTGTAGGAAGCTATATTTTATATTAGAGATTTACCTGGGTGGGTTAATGCCAGCCCTCCTTGATATTAATCCTGCAGCTCAGCCTTCCCTATAGGACTGGCCGGCTGAGCTCTGTCCTTATTTAAAGGTATACACAAGTGGGCGGAACCTTGTTTTGGTATTTTGCAATTTCATTTCATAAAACGTTTTGTTATATTTGTATTTGAATCCTGAACAATGATTTACATGATAAGTTTGTATTTAAAAGGTTCAAGAATGTGAAATTTCTGTTTTTTAGGATTAAAACACTGTCTAACTCAGTAGAAGTAGGAGGAACTTCGGTGTCACATGGGTATATGTCTATATATAAAGAAATCTGTTAGTTCATTCAGATAGATAGTCTGGGAGGGGCAGACGTACTCTGCCCTCCATGTGTCAGTACACTAGTGGTATTCTGGTGTCTGGTTTCTGCATTCATGTTATTGGATTATTTTTTTTATTTTGCCTGAAGTTCGAATTTATTTTGTTTCATTTTTTTTATGCGCTCCTGAATAAATCATTTTGTTTGAAGTACCTTCATCGTCTTCCTTATTAAATCCCACACCTCACATGGGTCATGTGGAAACACTGCAAAATATAACTTTAAACTGTCTGTTATATACAAAAAGGAGAAATAATTATATAGATAAATATATTAGACCATACGCATATAATGTGAAAGATGCCATATTTATGCTGATTCATCCATTAGTTCCAGAACAAGCTGTTGAAGTGGCCAAATATTAAAAAGAAACAATAAACTACAGAGAAAACCTGGCTATGCCCCTGACTCATAGCCAACCAGTGACTGGCACTGCTCACCACTCACCACCATGGCCAGCATACTGTATGTAGTACATGCTCAGTAAATGAACTGTCATTCATGCATTGAGTGCATACTATATATGGTATACGCTCAGACAGAGATCAGTCAGTGGCAGGTCATGGTGGTGAGAGGTGGGCTGTGCCAGTCACTGGCTGGGTGGGGGTGCAGGGTGGTTTGGCACTGCCAGGTGGGAGTGGGAGGCCACTAGACTACCAGGGATAATGGGGCTGCTACATACATGTACAGTGTAAAACAGTGCAAGGACATCATTTTGGGGATCGGGGCTTGTGTGTGTGTGTATGGGGGAGCTGTTACTATTACAGAAATTGAGACTTGAGGGGTAGTCTGATAGCCCTGAGGGGCCTTTGTGTATGCACATTGGGGTACTGGTGCTGAAGGTCAGATAGGACTGCAAGGCTTTAAAGGCTTAGGGACTGGGGCTGGGGGGACCGTGAGTAGCTCTGTGGGGCTAATGCATATGTACTGGGTTTTTGGGACATGCAGCAGCCCTGTGGGTCAGTTTGGCATTTGGGGGCATGGATAACCCTATGAAGCATGTTCATGCTGTTCCTGGGTCGGGGCATAGGGGGAACAGAACTAGTCCTGTGGTGCTTTTTGTGTTGTTTGGGAAAGGGCAGCGTTAGGGGGGAGGGTAACATACCATCAGGGGTTGGGTGGGCTGCACATTCAGGCAACTTCTGGGGGCATACCTACAGTTACACCAGCTATATGCTGGTGTAACTTATGTTGATGTTTTTTCCCCTGAGGCAGTTGTAGAATAGTGGCCTGTGGGACTTTGATGCTGCCCTTCCAGAACAGGGTGCAACTGCTGCCGTAAACCCCTCATCACCATGTTGCAGGGGGTTTCAGGCATAACTGGTGGTGTACATCCACTTTGGCACAAGCGGCCTGCAGCATGATGCAGCCTGGTTTGCAGAATACCATATGTGGCAATTGCTGGTGTAACTTGCTACTTGCACCATTTTGGGGGGTAAAAGTCAGACATATCCTTTTGAGAATCGGGCCCATTGAATATTATCAAACTTATGAGCCTGCATTTGCAAACTTCCACAGACTTATAACTTTTTTTCATATTTTTATGCCATATTTATAACATAGCCTTCTTATGACCCTGCCTCATGAACAAAGGCAGAGATAATTTTCAACTTCTGCCTAAAATGTGATTTCATGCAAGGACCGCACAATTACCTTTCAGGATGTAAAAAAAAAATTTTGGCCAGAATTTTAAAAATGACAGCTGTCACATTTATGAGGTGCTGAAAAGATATGGCTATGTTGTTAACTTGGGGTAAAAATATTGAAAATTACCAAAGTTACGAGCCTGCATTTCACAACATTCAGCATAGGCTTATAATGAGATCCATACTAAATTCCGACATATGAAATCTTGACATATGAAATCCTCTTATTGTAATCCTGGCAAATCTATTGCCTGACAGTTTCTTTGTCCAACTGATGAAATCCCAACAATTTAGTGAAAAAAATAGCACTGTGCATAAGTAATAAAGAAACACTGCCAAAAGACAAGCTGCCCGACTGCCGACAATATGCTGTGCCAAGCAGATGGAAGCAGGTGAAGTGCAGGTGATATATATTTGTATCTTGAAAGCCACAGGTTTGTGTGGACATGGGGAAGTTGGAGAGGAAGAGGGATAAACCCCCCCCCCCAGATACCACTGCAGTCCGCTAAGCGGTGCCTTTTTTGTATAATTTTTAAATTTACCTGTTTGGCACCACTGTAAAAGTGCCAATAGTTTGGATCCTAGTTGCCACAGTGCTGATGTAGAATGTCAGCTTGAGGTCTTCTGTCATTGCATCTTTGCTGGGATGGTCATTATGGAGTTTTTCCCATGAAGAGACTAGCAGGTAACAGTTTAAAGGGAACTGGTGAGTGATGGAATACTGTATAGAGCAGGGCTAGGGCCATTCATTTATAATCTAAATTAATCTAAATGAAAAAATAAGTAAAAAGCGGTTTGGGAATTGTAAGCAGTCAGGCACTTTCTCTGCTTCCCCCTGCATAGCTTAAGATTTTGGCAATATACTGAGATCAGTAAAATTTCAGCAGTCAGGCACTTTCCTTATGTCTTTGGTAATGTTTCTTATGCACTCTATATCTCTACTCCAACATAACCATACATTGCAATAATAACATTGGGATTTCAGCAGTCGAGCATTGTAACTGTCAAGCAGTAGATATGCTGGGCATACAGTGACAGGATTTAATATGTCAGGATTTCATATGTCGGGATTTAGTACCTAACCCCTGATAACTTTGTTTTGTTTTTAAATATTTCTACAACACATTTTCAGCATATCCTTCTTATGATCCCACCTCATGAACAATGGCAGAATCAATTTTCAACTCCTGCCTGAAAGATGATTTCATGCAGAGACCATGAAATCACCTTTTGGGACAGATTTGCCTAATGTTAGTGCAACTGTTCATGATGCAGTGTCCCAAAAAAGGCATTTTGAACATTTGAGCCAAAAATATGCAAAAATGGCCAAGTTATGCCACTAAGTTAAAAGCACCATTGAAATACATTGAACCCATACCTGTTTCTTCAGTTCTTGGTTCAGCTTTGAAGAGTGAAGGAAGATGTGTCTGAGGTCCAGAAAGGATTATAACATTGGACACCTGGTGGGTTAATAAGGGCTGGGGGGTGCTGGGTGGTGGGTGCTGAAATGGCTGCAAAAGACATTGATGGATGTTTTCCTTTTTACAGGGTGAAATAAAAAAAAGACAGAGGATTCCTGCTCTGGGGGATTGAGCACCCAAAGTGAGGCCGTAATGTTTCTATGGGGGAGTGGGGTGGTGGGTGCTGAGAGGGAGGGTCAGGTGTGCAGGATGAAAAAAAATATATAAAAAAACAAAATAATTGCATCCGCAGTCTTGCTGGTGATGGTCATGGCAGAAGACTGCACAACCCATCATGATCAAGCAAACAAAGCAAGCAAATCTGTATTTATATAAGGCACCCTTCCAAAGCTCTGGGCGCCTTTACATTTATAACATTAAAATCACCATACATCATAAAACATGTAAAACATAGTAAAACAACCATATCAGTTTGAACTCAAAATATCCCTGAAAATGTCTGGTTATACAAGCATGTCTTCAGACAATTTTTAAAATCATCAATGGTCTGGATATCTCGTATCTGATGAGGTACAGAATTCCACAGGGTAGGGGCACAAAGGCAAAAGATCTTCCTCCCGATGTTTTAAGGGATACCCTGTGAATATCCAGAAATCCCTTTCCAGAGAAGCTGAGCAAGTGGGAGGGGCAGTAAGGGTGCAGGAGCTCTTTCAGGTAGTAGGGACCCTGCTCGTGTAGGGCCTTATAGGTCAGCAAAGTGACCTTGAAGGTAATCCATCACTGTATTGGCAACCGGTGCAAATCCCAAAGCACAGGTGTAATATGACTAGACCTAGAAGCTTCAGTCAGCACCGTGGCTGTCTCATTCTGCACTAGCTACAAGTGGCAGATATCTACCTCCGGTAGCCCTTGGTAGAGAGCATTGCTATAATCAAGATGACTGGTGACAAAGGCGTGGACCAAGGTCAGAATATCATTGGGTGGAACCAGATACTTCACCTGGGCTATGTTCCTAAGGTGGTAGGAGGAAGACTTGACTACAGCCGAAACCTCTGCCCTCAGAGTCAGGCCTTCATCAAAAACAATGCCCATGTTCCGCACCTGGCCAGAGGCAATAAGTGGGATTCCACCAAGACTTAATCCTGATGGTTTTCCCACCCATGTCCTTATCATCCTATAACTAGGGTCCACAACCAATACCTCATTTTTTCCGAGTTTAACTGAAGCCAACAAGCACTCATCCAACTCTGAATCTCCAGTAGGCAGTTGTTAAACACCACAATGACATCTAATTTCTGATCGGGTACAAAAGACATGTACAGTTGAGAATCATCAGCATAGCAATGAAAATTCAACCTGTACCACCTTATGATGTCCCCTAATGGAAGCAGGTACACTGCAAATAACATGGGTGACAGCACTGAGCCCTGTGGAACCCCACAGGGTAGTCCATGAGAGGCAGAGGAATAAATTCCAGACACCACTCTCTGAAACCTACCCTCAAGGAAATATTTAAACCAATTGTGGACTGCCCCCCTCAGTCCACACAAAAACCACAGGTGCTTGAGCAGCACCCCATGATCCACAGTATCAAATACTTCTGGGAGATCAAGGAGAACCAAGATCGAAAGGGTTCTCCGATCTCTCGCCGTCAGGAGATCATTGAGTACTCTCACGAGGGCTGTTTCAGCACTATGCCTTTTTATGAAGCCAGATTGGAAAGGTCATAGATATTGTTGCTGGTCAAATGATCCTCCAGTTGCAGTGCGACCACCTTCTCAATAACTTTCCCAGCAAAGGGTAAGTTCAAGATTGGCCTGTAGTTAGCTGGGCAGTCGGGGTCAAGGGAGGTTTTTTCAACAGGGAGTGAACTACTGCCTCCTTTAAGGGATCTGGAAAAATTCCTCTCTCCAATGAAACACCCACTATCCCAGCAAGGATTGGGCCAATAACGTCTACACACCCCACTAATAGGCATGTAGGGCCCAGATCCAAACTACAGTGGGTTGGCTGCAGAGTCTGGATGATCCTCACTATATCTATGACTACTGGTTAGCTGAAGGTGGACCAGGTCAACTGGGTATTAGTACCACCCAGTTGATTAATGCAAGGACCAATGGGAAGGTACTGGCTGATCTCATTTCTGATGGAGGACAGCTTATCAGAGAAGAACTGTGCAAACTTCTAACATGTTTTTGTGATAATACTTGACCAGAGATGAGATAAGCTGTATTGCACAGCCTGTCCACAGTCCAGAAGAACTGGGCTGGTCTGTTCCTTGCTGTAGCAATTTCCCTGGACAGGAATTCTGTCTTCTTACAGGAAATAGCTGATTGATAGACTTCATAATGGTCCATCAATCTAAGTCTGTCCTCCTCCAGGCAAGTTTTCCACCAGTGTCTTTCCAACCTTCGCCCCTGCCTCTTTAATTCACAGATCTCCCCATTAAACCATGGGGCACCCAGATGAGAAGTAACAGGGTGAACACGAGAAGGAGCAATGATATCCAGTGCCTCAGTAACAGCCCTATTATAGGCTGACATGAGAGGCCCTGGATCAGTGCTATCCCCTGGAATTTCTGCGAGGTCCAGTACCACCATTAGGGCTTTTGAGGCAACTCTTCTTAAAGGGCTGAACTGTACCAACTCCCTTGGGGCAGGCAAAACTGAATCTTAGGAGGTGATGGTCAGACCATCCAACAGGCTCCACCTCCACATCAGAGGTCTCCATCCCCAGGTGAAACACCAAGTCCAGTGAGTGTCCTTTCTCATGGGTTGCAGTGGTAATAACCCATGTTAAGCCCAATGAATCCATCAACTGGAGGAGGTTTTATCCAAATGGCGAGAGTTCATCGTCGACCCAGGCATTGAAATCTCCCAAGATAAGTCATCTGGGAGACTCAAATACCTTGTTGGCGATGAAGTCCATGATTTCCTTCAGGAAATCCCTCCCATCACCTGGCAGACGGTAAATGAGAAGGATCCTGTAGCTAACACCTGCACCCATTATACACTCAAAGGTGTTGGTAGCCTCACCTGGGACCTCCTAGAAACCCAGTTCCTGTCTAAAACAGACAGCAAACCCCCAACCCCGACAGTCCACTCTCGGGCAGTGAATCACCAAGAACCCGGCTGGAATTACAGACTCCAAAACTGGACCAGCACTTCCATCCAGCCAGGTCTCGGTGATGCATGCCAGGTCTGCAGATGCCACAAGATCGGCAATAACTGTTGTTTTATTTTTCATGGACCTGGCATTACTTAACACCACCCAAAAGGGACTGAAATCCAGGGATGACCCCACTTCCTGCCTGTTAGAATCAGAGACCTTGGGTATGGGCACAAGACAGGGAAGACCTTGTTCCTGTGCCCATTTCACTCCAGGACATCTCCTGGTCCTCACTGTTCTAATCTGTCCTCCCTCCTCCCAGCCCGCTTGAGAGTTCCAGGATCTCCTATTCCATCTGCTTCTACGTCCCCTTAAAATACCAAGGGCACGACTTCTAAAATACACATCAGATGGAAGTGATGGATAGTCAAATGGGTGGAGACCCCTTAGTCTCGAGGGGGAGTACTGCCTGACCGCATTCCTACTTCCCCACTACATAACTCAGGTATTATGGAGTTCTCAATATTTAACATAATAATCCTCCCTAACTCACCCTCTTCCCAATTTCCTTAAACTCACTAATTTAAAATATATAATCCCTTTTATAAATAACCTTCTACATCAATACCTCTTAACTCTTCCCCATACCTTTATTATTACAAAACAAACTAAAAAAGCTCCTAACCCTCTCCCACAAGTTTAATTTAAGTCACAGGAAGCTTTTCCTTCATATTAACACAACCGTTAGGATCCAGAGTTTAACTTCCCAGTTAGAAAAGTTCCATATGGCAATGAAGAGCCCATTAAGCTAGAATTCAGGCCCAACTTGGTACTCTCACTACCTGTGGGACTTAAAATTGATCACAGGCACTCTCACTGCCCTGATCAATAGCTGTTCAGATGTTCATATAAGAATCAAACTTAGTATTCTCCTCTTGATATAGCTTCCTTCCTGCTAGGAAATCCTCAAACTGTGGTCCACATTCAAGATGATCAATCATTAGGCCCTCTTCATGCAACACACCACCTGAACCAATCTGCCCCACTAACATGGCTCCTACCAGCAGTGGCCCACCAGCCAATACCCCCAGAAAGCCTAGGATACTAGGGGCTCATCAACCAGCTCCCAGCTGGCTAACTCCGTTCTCCCAAGTGAAAGTAGAATCAGACAGCCAACTTCTACATGGAGGCCTCACAATGTCCTAACAAAGTCCACAGAATATTTAATGAAGAACCTTTGAATTCAAGGTGCAGGCACAGAAGGAGGAAAAAAGAAAATCAGCCAATGCAGCACAGCAAGACATAGGGTGGTAACCAATCCAAAGTCTGGGAGAAAAGGGGGAAGGCGGAGGTAAGTCAATGCAGCCCCCGGAGCCCCCAGCCAACACAGATGGCCATGCCATCCACCAACTGCCAGGCAGTCTGCGCTCCTCATTATCTAGCTCCAATCCTCCAACCAGAGCCCAGGGCAGGAACTAGGAGACCCAAGGACCACAGAAACAAAACCTTCTACCAACTCCCAATACACCCCCAACAAAGTCTTAGCCCAATAGCTTGTAACTTCAGCTGCAATAATTGGCAATGAAAGAATAAAATGTCACAGACATCTTCATCCCTCAAATGATATAAATTATTGCCTGGAAAATCCTATGAGTTTGAGGTCAGACGTCCCGGTAAATCCAGACCAATAGGTTCCATCGTCCAACAGGAAAAAACATAATACATCCACAAAGACTAATAGTAGTATCCAAACTTCTATCCAAAGCAAAACAAATCAAGAGAAGAGGCAGGAGGGTGCAAGATTCCACTCCTAAGCACCCAGTGTAATAAAATCTGCAGTACTAATAGGAGCAAAACAAAAATGAAAAACTGCTCTGAGCGTAAAACCGCAAAAAGCCACAAAACCCTAGATATTTCACTTCTTCAGCCCTAACTGCCTAAATGTACATCAAATAATAAAAACGGAGCTAAAAATGGAGCTAAGAACAAAGCTAAAATGCTGGCAGGCTCATAGCAGCTGCCATGTTTACACATGAAAACAAAATAATTACATCTGCATTCTTGCTGGTGAAGGTCATGGCAGAAGACTACACAGTCCACCATGATCAAGATGGCTTACAACCTCTATTGCACATGCACAAGTAGTCACGGATGCACAATACAGGTTGTCAGCCATCTTGGACACAGGGGACTGTGCCAAGCTCCACTGTAACCATGGCTACACAAACATAATGCTGTGCGACTGCTAATGGACAGCGTGGCATGTTTCATGGATTCAGAGGTGCTGTGAGGCAACTGCACACTGTTGTTTGGTAGGAAAAAATCTCCCTTTTCAAATTGCAGGAGGTCTGGTGGGCTTCATCCTCTGCAGCCCTTAAAAGGGGATAAGTTCAGCACATTTAGTTATAGACCCAATAGATTTACCTCCATTGCAGGTAAAATTCTGGAAAACATCAAGGACAAAACAGATGGACAAATACCTGAGATGCACATAGACCAACATGGCTTCACAAAGGCAGGTTGTGCTCTACAAACTTGTTAAGCTTCTATGAAAAAGTTAGTACAACTCTAGACTATAAATGTCTCTGTGATATAATTTTTCTTGACCCGAGTATGGCATTTGATATGGTGCCATATTGGGCCATTTTACAGAAGCTTGAAATGAAGGGTCTAAACCTTAAAGTTATATAATGGATAGCCAAGTGGCAGGACAATAGTTCCCACAGAGTGAAAATTAATGGTTTTCACTCTGGATATGGAGTGGGAAATAGTGGTGTGCCACAGGGACTGGTGCTTGGGCCAGTAATTTTCCAAGGCCAGGATTTTCAAACCTATTAGACTGCAATAAGTCCCAATGTGCTGACAATACAGTGCATGGGGCTTGAGATGATCCAAAGGATTTTCTATCCCATACAGTAATTGCCATAAGATAGACCACCTTTCTCTGGTCTACCTTGTGGCAATCCTAGGGGCCCTTGTTAGGAATCTTGTGCCTGATATGTGGTGCAAGCTGCCTTAACTCATGAAAACCATTGCAATTGCCCCCAAGCTTGGAAAATTGGGTGCAGTTGCGGCAAAGGATCTGGTACACAGCCAGAACCTATGTGTGGCGGTGCAGTGCTGGATGCAAGTCCTTCATCAGTCTCAAAAGTCCTGCCCCAAATCTTTATTTCAGAACTTATATTAAACTGGACAACCTGGGCAATAAAATATACTGATGACACTAAAATAGATGAACCCTCAGCCACCCCAGAGCAGAGAAGTAGCATCCAAAATTATTTGAACTTACTATTATGCTGGGTTGAAAAATTGGAAATGTCCTTTATTTAGACAAATCTAAGGTTATGCACCTTGGTAAATATATTACCTGTCATACTTACTCAATGTCTAACACCATATTGTCTACCACTACCCAAGAAAGAGAATCTAGGTATAAATAAAAGACCTTGAACACACTAAATAGTGTAATGCAGCTATCTCTGAGGCTAACAAGATATTATAAGCCATATAAAATAACAAAGTCAGGGGACATAAGTGTCATTCTTCCCCTGTATAGAGCATATGTCAGGCCACAACTCGATTATGCAACCCAATTCTGGAGCCTGTATAAAAGAAGTGACACTTGTAAGGTTCAGGATAACTATAAATCATTTTATAATTATATTAATAATATGAGAGGTGAACGTAAATCCATAGGACACCTCAAAGGTCCTGATGGTAATATGGTGACAGAGTATTTTACAATGGCTGAACAATATAATAGCTTTTTTGCATCTGTCTTTAACAATAAGACCTATTCTAAGAAAGACCATCTTGACCAGTCACCAAACACAGACCTTAGAATAAATAGTGTGGGTGTTCTTAAAAGGCTTCAGAAATTAGATCAGAATAAATCACTGGGGCCAGATGGGTTGCATCCCAGAGTTATCAAGGAGTTGGCAGTGCTTTGGGTTGGTCCCATTACAGCTATCTATCAAAAATCACTGGATGAAGGGCTAGTTCTGGAGGCTTGGAGACAGGTAGATGTAGTATGCATTCATAAAAAAGGCTCCAAGCACGAGGTGGAAAATTATAGGCCAATTAGTTTGATGGCAGTCCTAGGCAAGATCCTGGAAGGTATTATTAAGGATTATATAATCAACTATCGTACCTCAACAACAAATAATGTAAATTGTACCCAGCATGAATTTACCCAGGGCAGGTTTTGCCAGACCAACCTACTTGAGTTTTATGGTAAGGTCAGTAAAGCCTTGGATGGCAGGTATTTAGTTGATGTCATTTTTTTGGACTTCTCGAAGGCATTCGACAAGGTCCCACATGGTGAGCTTATTTATGCTGTAGTTGAGCTTGGTACTGAGGGCAAAATATCCAGATGGATAGAAGCCTGGCTCACTGATAGGAAACTGAGAGTTAGCTTAAAAGGGTCATGCTCAGGATGGGTAAATGTGACCAGTAGCATGCGGCAGGGTTCTGTGCTGGGGTCCTGTCTATTTAATATCTTTATTTCTTCAATGAACACCGCCAGAGGAGTATGGGTATCCAAATTTGTGGATGATACTAGAATTAGTCAAATAGTCAACAGCCAAGAGGAAGCTGGTAACCTCCAATCAGCCTTAGGCAAACTGGAAAACTGGGCAGGTGATACAAAATTTACCTTTAATACTGGTAAATGCAGTATCATGCATTTTGGGAAGAATAACAGACAGATGAACTACTCACTAGGTGGGTGGATACTCAATAAGGTGGAGGATGAAAGAGACATGGTATCCAGATAAGTAAAGATCTTAGATTCAAGTCACAGTGCAATCAAGCTATAAAAAAATCTATTCACGTTTTACACTGTATAAATAAACATATTAAGTGCAAAAAATAAGGATCTATTGTTGCCCCCTGTACATCCCTGGTGTGACCACAGATGGAATACTGTGCCCAGTTCTGGTCCCCAGGTGGCAAAAGATAAATAATGGCCATTGAGCAGGTTCAGAGAAGGGCAACTCACATGATCAAAGAGGTTAAGGGGCAAGATTACTGAATAAGACTCAACATCCTGGGCCTGTATTCCCTGGAATACAGACAATTGAGGGGAGAAGTGTTTAATTTACAGAGCCACTACAGATGCACAGTTATGGGAGATCTTGGGTTTGGAGTATAGAAATCTCCACTATAGTACTAGATCACACCCTTTGCAACTAGAAGGAGAAATATTTAAATCCACCAAAAGGAAACATTGGCTCTCGGTTCGAGTAACCAAAATATGGAATGAACTCCCTCTAGAGATAGTGGCAAGTGGTAGTATGCTAATTTTCAAGTCAAAATTGGATGTACACTGTAGTACAATTAACATCTTGGGATACTACTGATTTTTGCAAGCTATAAGGGACCTCGGTCTAAATAAAGCTCTGTATTACCTATGATACCTATGATACACACACCAGCTGGGAAGGGTGCTGAAAAATGCTACTAAATTAATATGTAACATAAGAAATGACCTATACAAATCCAGATCGAATAAACTTGTACTAATGTCATTAAAAACCAGGAGACTTACAGGGACCTCTTGCAGCAGTTTAATACGGTTCACAACCGAAGCTTGGTCAGTATTAGGTTTACTAGGTGTAGTTACACATAAGGAAGCCATACGGCCCATCTTGAATGTCTCCCACAAGCATTGGAAAATAATTATACCATTCTTTCTTTGATATAATAGAGCTTGTCTAATTTATTTTTAAATAAATTCAGCATAGGTATATCAACCAACTGTTGTGGAAGCATGTTCCAGGCCTTGACAGCTTGAAGAGTAAAGAAGTTATTTCTTTTATTGGAATGTGGTGTTGATGATTTCAATTTTTTGTTATAAGACCTAAGACTAAAGTTTGAATTGTAAAATTCTAGTCCACATTCTTCCATCTGTTCTTTAGATTTTAATATTTTAGAAAAGGAAAAGAAGATATCCCCTCTTTTTACGCGCCTCCAAAGAGTGTAGTCCCGTAAAATGCAACCTATCAGAGTATGTTTTTCCTTTAAACAGAGTATGTTTTTCCTTGGTTCAGAGTATGATTTTGACTTTAAACAGATTCATGACAACACAAGGGGGCCAACCCTACAAATAAATGGACAATGATTTAATTACCTAAAAAGAACATTTTATTTCCCATAGAGAGTGGTTAAACCATGGCATTTTGTACCAACGGAAGTAATAATCAGCAGCAGTAAGGAAGAATTTAATTTCAAATTGGATAAATATATCATGAATGCAGGTTGTCTGTCCTACTAACAGTGATCAATAATGGGCCTGTGCCAAAAGATCTTTGTATGAACCTTTTTTGTAATTAAATGAGCACTAGCCCACCCTCCTCAGAAATCAAGAATATTTCCTTAGTGATGAGAGGATCCTAATCCAGCCTATCAGTCTAAAGACTCAAAGTCTCCCTTTTACTTGGGTCTCAGGTGGTTGGTTACATCCAAGCTCCTGTGACACAATCTGTATGGTATGCTTTTATGATGAAGTTATAGTTTTATCTTACCCACTCCTGTCCATAGCTGTCCTGCACCTCCTGATTCTGAACATCCTCCCACTGTGATCGAAGCCCCACAAGGAGAAGTGGGTACCAGCCCTCTTGTGCCATTGCTGTAAAATAATCAGTGAACCCGGCAAAGGACTGGATTGCACCTGGGGGAACAAAACAAGAGGAGAAAGTGGTTATCCAGAGAGCTATACCTTGGTAGAGAAAGTGAAGTTACTGTATTTCACAGACTGTGAAGAACAACTACAGCTGTGCAGAATATGAAATTCTACCCGTGGAACACCTGTGGGATTACCATTTCAATTCCATGAAATTTCACAGATTTTGAGCACAAATTCTGTGGAATAGTTCCAAATTTAAAATTTTAATTAGTTTGCTCTAATTTTAAAATTATGCAACCAATTGACACCACATTTGGTGCATAGACAGTAAAGTCTTATATAAGTGTACTAAATGTCAAGGTCATAGGTTGAAGGGGGGTATAGTCATGGGAGGCCAAACATTTAATCAAAATTTTATTTTCAGTTATTTCAATCTAATTAAAAAATTCCTGATCTAAATTTCTCCAGTTTCAGGATTTAGAGAAACTTACAACATGAGTATGTGCACTATGTTTTATGTCTCAAGTAGTGGTGAGTGAAGTGGCCCCAATTCACTCTGCGAAGTGATCTGTGGAGTGAAGATGGATTCGCGGAGTGCTCCGCAACGTGAAGCGGAGTAATTTGTGTTTTAATGGGTAATGCGAAGTCCATTGAAAACAATGACTTTGCATTACTCCGCCTTCCCAAACCACTACTTCACCAATTCTTAAGGTGAAGTACATTGAAAACAATGTACTTCATCTCACTTCACCTTGTTTTTAAGCTTCAGAGGCAGATTTTGCAGTGATTCATGGGATTTCAGGTCACATGGGCTCTAGATTGTTCTGCACAGCCTCAGTTTGGGGTAGTGTGTGTATGAAGCTGTAGGAGAGAATCTGCTCTGAGAGCTCTGTGATTCAAACCATCTAAAAGCTGTTAAAAAAGCCTTTTGGGGTCATGTGTTTTGCTAAAACTTTAGGTCATCGATTAAAGGAACCCTCCTGTGCTTATATCATCGAACGTTTATTGTTTGTGTGTGGATTTTGAATGTTAATGTAAAATATTCAGTCAGTGTACTGAGAGACAGTGGAAGTTTGCTTTGGGGGAGGGGCGTATCTGTGGTGTGGGTAGATTAATTTGGAGAAAAAGACAGAGCTTTCTGTTTTGGTGATATTTTTCTTGTATAACTGTGTTAATGTACACACAGTAATATTTTTAATAATTCTTGCCATTTTTTTGCGGATTGTTGTGGTGCCGCAGTGCATAATTTTAGTTTGTTTAAAATATGTGGTTATATTACTGAAGTTTCCAATTTGCTACGCATTACTTAGTGTGTGTGTGTGAGTATGCATGTGATGCATGTCATCAAATCAGACACCTTTTATTGTGCCACATAATTTCAGCAATGTGAACCTGCTATACTATCCACTGCAGCTGTGTAATTTCTGTACTTCTTTGTGGTATCTTTACTAGTACTATTATTAGTGACTGTTTTTTATTTAACAACCTTTATTGATTATAACACATAACACAGTATAACCAAACAAAGCATAAACAAAAGGCAGTATGTAACATGATCTAACAGGAAAATAATTAAACAGGGGAATTAAACATTCAAAGGGGTAAGGAAACCCAAATAATTAGTCTAACAAACCCAACCTCCAACCCCTTCTCCCCTTCCTCCCTCTCCTCCCTTGTGGTGTACTCAATTACTAACCTGTTAAAGCCATATTAAATAAAAGCCAGAATGAATAAACCACTGCACAAAAGCAGGAAGTAAAGAAAAGGAAAAAAGAGGTGGCCGAATGAAAATCATAAGGGACTTTCAAGAAAAGGGAGAAATGAGAGAAAGCAAGGTGAAAGAAGATAAGCTGGATGAGAAGCTCGTGAACCAACCAGGGCACCTTATTAATTCAAATAGAGGGCATATAATTTCCCCAATTTTTTATTAAAGGAGGGTTGGTGGTGGCGCACATTCGCTATTAAATGCTCAGCTCGAAGTGCAAATGACATTTCATGCAGCCATTCTGTATAGGAGATAGGAGCTTGATCCATCCAGTGTCTGAGCACTAGCTTTTTAACCACCATTGAGATTAGGGCCATATGAAATCTTCTTTCCTTCACCTGTATTTTGGATCAATCGCCCAAAACACAAATCACGGGGGAGAAAAGGCCCTGTAATCCCAACAGTGGGTCCAGAGTTGATTCTATTTGCCTCCACAAGGGAGATACTTTGTCACATGACCACAATATATGTAGAAGCGAGCCTTCTTCTTTATTAGATCTGGAACATGTATTGGATGAAAGGCGCTTCATCTCAGCTAGTTTAATGGGGGTATAATGCAAGTTGTGTATAATGCAATATTGTGTTAATCTGTACGGTCTTGAGTGTGATATATATATATATATATATATATATATATATATATATATATATATATAAGTCCTTCCATATCTGGTGCCAATTTATATCTTCGTCCAGAAAGAACATTTGCCAGATCTTAGAACCGGCTGCTGATGGAGGTTGTGGAAAAGTAAGAAGCAAACTATACAATGTGGATATGCCATGCAGTTTATTAGCAGAGACGGTGATTTGCTGAAGAAAATCAGCAATTTGTGAGGGTTTGAATTTACACCCAAATATTTTAATTAAAAGATGGTTAAGCTGAAGAATTTTAAAGGGTGCCGGTGACGGCAAACCAAATTTTGGATAAAATCTCTTCCATGGTTAGAATAAGTTCCTGCGAGTAAAAATTGGCAACAGTGTACACAGGGGAAATTGGTAACCACCTTCCAGTTATGGGAACACCTCCTATTTTGAGATTCAGATTAGCGCAAATAGGTTGGGAAAAGTCTAAAGTAGGAGATACCTTACAGTAACTGAACAATTGAGAAAGGAGTCTTAATGATATACCATTCGGGAGACACTGCAAGGCTTTTGGTATATTCTTCCTTGATGTGTAAAAAAGAGATGCTGGAGCTAATCTATGAGACACAAACATGTCCGATTCGATTTGCAACCATAGTAAGAAGTTCAGGTAGAGACAACCATTTTCCACACTTATACAAATGAGAGGCCCAGTAATAAAATAGAAAATTAGGAAGGCAGAGCCCTCCTAGCTCCTTAGGCTGGGACAATTTAAGATAAGATCTTCTAATTGCCTTGTCTCGCCATATAAATGAATTAACATCTGAGTGGATACATTGTAAAAAGGATAACGGTAACCATATATCTAGCATGTTTAATGGGTAAAACAGTTTGGGTAGGATGTTCATCTTGATGGCATTGATTCTGCCCCATAACGAAAGTGGAAGATTTTTCCACCTTATTAGATCTTGCTGAATGTTGTGCCATAAATCATCTAAATTAAGCTTCCACGATAGGGATAGATCTGAGGCAATATAAATACCTAAATATTTAATGGAGCATGGGGTCCACTTCATACCAAATTGGCTGAAGGCCGAGCTATATGTTAAATGATTAAGGGGAAAGATTTTGGTTGTACCAATATTGAGTTTGTAATTTAAAGAATTTCCCAAAGTTATCAATAATGGTCAATGCCTCTTTTAAGGAAGAGATCGGGTTCGAGAGGTGAAGCAGTATATCATTGGCATAAACCAAGAGCAGAGGGACACTATTACCTACTGGTATACAGACGATTAGAAGAGAGGATTTCAAATGCCTAATAAAGGGCTCAAGATACAAGTTAAAGAGGAAGGGGGAAAGCGGACACCCCTGCCGCATGCCTGAGAAAAGGGGGAAAACATCAGATAGTACTCCATTACAATGTATTCTAGCCCTGGGGGAGAGGTATAGAGCTTGAATCCATTTAATGAAGACATTGGGAAAGCCCATTACCTATAGAGTGGTCCACAAGAAATTCCAATCGACCCCATCAAGAGCCTTTTCTGGGCCTAAGGAAATTAGTGCCATTGGAACGGGGAGGTTTTCTCCAACTGGATAATATGTGACAGTTTATGAAGATGGTCTGCTGGAGTTCTACCGGACACAAAACCTATTTGTTCTGAACTAAGAAGAGAAGTCCAGACTTGTTCAATCCTATTAGCGAGTATCTTGGCAAGAATTTTAATATCACAATTTAACAAGGAAATTGGGTAATAGCTCGCTGGGGAATGAGATGGTTTATCAGGTTTAAGAAGGAGAATGATTGAGGCTTCTAATAGGGATGGGTTCTGGATTTGTCCTGAGAACATATATTGGTATAAACGCAGCAAACCAGGTGCAAGATCTTTAGCAAAGATTTTACAAAAGTTTGACAATAGGCCATCAGGACCTGGGGCCTTACCCGTCGCTAAATTACTAATAGCAGATAATATTTCTTGGAGAAATGGGAGAAATTAGGAGGGACTGCTGTGCAGGAGAGAGAGTTGGTAATGAAGAAGCAGACAAATAGTCTAACAACTCACTTTGGGACGGGAGAAGAGAATGTTTATTGTATAGGGAAAGAGTAAAATTGTTTAAAGATAGAGGCAATGTCTTTAGGATGGGTTTTAATGGTCCCATCAGGGGCCTCAATGGAGGCAATAAACCTAGAAACTTCCAATTTCCTCAGCCGCAAAGCTAAAAGGTGACTCGCCTTCTCCCCTTGCTCAACATATTTTGTCTGGGTTCTTAGTATGGCAAATTCCGCTTTTTCTGGTAATAAAAGGGAGTTCCTTAAGTTTAACAATGTTTTCAGAGTGTCCGGAGAGGGGGAAAAGGGAGGGATTGTTCGAGTGACCGAATTTGAGCCAGAAGCGACGTGGCGGTAGCCTCTCTTTTCCATTTGCGGGTGGAGACGAGCCTAATAAGCTCCCCTCTCAAATAGCATTTTAAGGCACAGCACTCATGATCCGCTCTTGCACCAGATCCATGGTTAAAAATATTTGAATCAAATCAGAAATTCTGGTAATAACATAGTCTTCCTTTAGAAGCTGCGTATTTAGACACCATACCGGGTATCTTTGAAAATTATGATCTAACAAAACAGTTACCCATGCTACTGCATGGTCCGATATAACAATTGGTTCTATAGCAGAGTCACCTAAACCCTGTATAAGTGAGTTGCTAAGTAAAATATAGTCCAACTGGGACCAATAGGAGTGTACCATGGATTGAAAGGAGAAAAGCCGGGTTGTGGGATTTTGTGGTCTCCAAGGATCACATAGCCCAGTGGAGTCTAAAAAATTGGAGAGTGCTTTCTGGGCAATACAGGGAACCTTAAGTGGATAATTAGAATGATCTAAATCCTGGGTGGGTGGTAAGTTCCAGTCCCCGCCAAGTATTAATGGCAGAGATGCGAATGTTTGCAGTTTACTTAGCAAATCCAGGAAGAAATCAGGGTTCCCTCCCACTGGTCCATATACACTCCCCAGGACTACTTCAGTGTAGTCTAAAAGGCTATGGACTAATACATATCTCCCAAACAGATCTATGATTGTCGCTTTAGACTGAAAAGCTACTGAGCGGTGAATTAGAATGGCGGTTCCACCACTTGCTGTCGACATACCAGAGTCATAGACTTGCCCAACCTCCTGTCTGTGCAAGCTTGTAGCTTCTCCAGGAAGGAGGTGGGTTTCTTGAATGAAAGAAATGTTAGCCTGTAAAAATGATCAATGTTTAAGAATTTGTACTCTTTTGTTAAGTTCACGAGCCCCTCTTACATTCCATGTTATAAATTTTTTAATACCACTGGCCATTAACTCTCAAATACTTCTTGTGCAGGCCAATTATTGTATAAAAAAATGTACACCACGAGCCCCTCTCTATGAATATAAAATCTCAATAAACTAATTCTGGTGTTCCACCTGATCCAACGAGCACATAATGAAAGCCTAAGCTGATAAACTTTTGCCATGTGTTGAATACTCCACATAATGTTAAATTTGACGAACTGTTGAACACCCTGGTTATCAATTAACCCCCCCATATACCCTACCCACTTACAACTATTTACAATTGACTCTCTACCCAATTTCCAGATGCACTGATATGCCATATTGCCCTTGATAGGTAGAGATCCCCCTATCACCCTAGTGTATTTGCCCTCCATAGTTCCATCTAAGTATAAGCGAGATGCATTAACCAATCCAAGCATATTGTGATTCTCTACAAATAAAATATCCACCAGTACAGTCCTCCCTAAAGACCACAGTGTAATCCCCAAAGTGGCAAAAATTATAAAGACACTCTGGAGGGTAACTAGGGTACACCCCCCACACACCAGTACATGAGGCTGGCCATACCTAAGCCCATACTATTCCTCCTCCTCCTCCCCACGGAGCCCACCCTCAACCTACAACATGGCTTTCAACCTGAGGGAAAAAAAAACATAATATGGTAAGGGAAATGACACCATACAATTGGGAGTAGTAACAACTAAAATACATGAGTAGCCTTGAGAGACACTGAGTAAAGGAAGAAAAAGGAGAACATTGAAAGCAATGAGTAAACCGAAGAGGAGTGGATATAGATGCAACTTAGGTACAGGCTAGGAAACACTGATACAAACAGAAACAAAAGGACTGTGAACAGAAAAAGGAAACAGGAGTACTAAAATGAAAAAACAATAAAAGACAAAATAGGAAGCATAAACCTATAGCCTTGCTGACAGGTATCTTTTGGGGATAGTGCAAAGGGAATAGGAAGATGAAGAAAAAAAAATGAAGTAAAAGGAATGGCAGAAGCAACAGCAGAGGAACAGACAAGTATAAAGAGCAAGGGAAGGTGAAGTAGCATCAGCAGGGTTAGTGTGGTAGACAGACCCACAAGAAGCTGATTGTTTCCCAGGGGAACCAAAATAGCAACGGGCTGACACCACGCTGGAAAAAAACAGACTCCCTGGAAACTAGTGCTGCACAAAAAGAGTCCTTCAGGATAGAAACACGGTGATGCACAGGTCTTCCCAGGTATTCAGGCCACAGTCCAACCTCACCAGGAACCCCGTCGATGCTCCACCAGGAATTGCCTCACATCTTGCAGGCACCACACAAAACCATGCAGATCTGAAGTAAGCAGCATAGAACCAAGAAAAAAAAAGGGAAACTAGAAGCAGCCAGAGTCTCGTACATTTAATTATGTAGGCCGCATCATGGGGCTTTGAACAGCGAGGGCATCTTCTTTCCAAAATTGGCCTGAGCTTGAGTGACAGAATCATATGAGTGCCATACGCCATCCATTAAAACCTGAAGGCGAGCTGGGTAAGCCATCCGAAATTTGATGCTGACTGCAATCAGCTTACTAACCAAAGGATGAAAGGTGGCTCTCCTCTGGCGGGTTTCTAGGGATAGGTCCTGAGTGATGCATAGTCGCTTGTCTTCCCTTTACATAGAATGTAATTCCCTGACCTTTGAGAGAATGTATTGCTTTTCAAGATAGTTGAGCAACCGAATAATCATTGGTCAAGGGGAGGCTGATTCCTCTGGTTTTGGACGTAAGGACCTGTGCGCCCTTTTGATTAGGTAGGTAGGATTATGTGGCGAGGGCCCTACAATCTTATAGAAGAGCTTCTGCATAAATGTAATAGCAGAGGAACCCTCAGCCCTTTCTGGTAAGCCAAAAATTAAAATGTTGTTCCTTCTGCTACGACCCTCTAGGTCCTCCGTTTTAAGCTGCAGTTTGGTGATTTGTTGTCTGAGCTTTGTCAACTCGGGGTCAGCTTTGTCTCACCAGACTTCCTGAGAGTGGGTACATGCTTCATTGTTGGTTGCCTGGGTTTTGAGGTCAGCCATCTCGCTACGGAGGTTTTTAAGGTCTGCCGTGATGTTCTGCAATGTCTCCCTAAACGGTTGATGCTCCTGCAAAAAGCGCTCCTCCGATAGTGGTACCGAAGTTGAGAGGGCACTTAGTTGTTTAGCTGACGATTGTTGTTGGGACTTTGCTTTCTTGGCCTGCTTGTCAGGCGAGACCGGGGGTGTATGCTTAGGTAGGGCCGCCTTCATTTCAGCCTCCATGCTGGCTTGTTAATATCCTCAGAAAATGCTGAAAGCACACCAGACGATTTCTACAAGCATGCAGCAGTAACAACAGTAAGGCAGACTCCGTGAAGCTAGCCCAAAAACTGTAGATTATAATCAATTTCTTAAGGGGGGAGCGGGAGCTCAAGGGAGCAGCAGCTAGCAAGCCAGATGCATCACGTGATCTCTACTAGTGACTGTTACTGCAGCAGTGCAATACATTGCCCCTCCCATGACCTGCCCCAACTGGAAAAGGAATTATTTTCTAGATTTTTGAATTTCTGATGGTGAGCATTGGTTAGGTGTTGTACCTTTGCATCTGCATCTTTTCAGTGTGCAGTGCAATCTTAATCTGTGCATTTGCATCTCTTTAGGGCCCAATCTCCATCTCTAACTTGAGTCACAGTTGTTTCTTTGGCTTCCCTTCAGAGTACTGGACAGGTGTGATGCATAATTCTACATGAATATTGTATTCATTAATATGCATTTTTAAGTCGGGACCATTATCATGAGTCATTCGTCATACAAATCACATTCTTCATCATCACGGACAGTCACAAATGCAGTCATAAATCATGATTTATGATCATGTCATGAATCACAACATTAATCTTTTTTAATAGTTACTTGGATGTATTGTAAGCCTGTTTTGCAGTATCTCTCCATGCTTCACCACTCCTCCATTATACGCATTAATGAGTGTTTTTAAGTTGGGGAGTTTTGTGTCACACCTCATCGGGGGGCTGGGGAGGTATAGCCGTAGGCATTCGTATTTTGTCATCATCATGGTCACAAATGCAGTCACAAATCACAATTTACGATCACGTCACGAATCACAACATTAATTTTTTTTAATAGTTACTTGGATGTGTTTTAAGCCTGTAAGAAAAATAAAATTTACAGAAAGAGCAAATTAAGTAAAAAGGAGTACAGAAAAGACAAAAAAATGTAGCTTTTAAAAAGCTGTTGGGTCTAAATCAAAGTTTAAATCTCCTCCTCTCTGATCTCAAAGTATCAGCAGTCACAAAACACACTACTCTCTCTGTCTACATAGAATAAAGTAAAAGTGTCTGCTTATAAGACTCACTTTCTTCCTGCCTAGCTAAAGAGCATGTGACTTTCAGTACTGTAAGCCATGTGATGTGTGGAGGGGCTGCCAAATCTGAAACACCAAGTGGGTCACTTAGAATCATAATGAGGAACGTGAAGTCCATTAAAAACAATGACTTCACCTTACTTCACATTTCCATTCTGCCTTAATGTGAAGTGGTAATGACAAGGCGGAGTGAGCACTTTGAATTGCCCACTCCTCATAGCGGAGTGGCAATGTGAAGTGCCCACTTCGCATTCACTTCACCGGCAGAATTTAAATTCACTGCATCTCTAGTCTCAAGCTTCCACGGGGTTAAGGAATAGCTAGCCAAAGTTTGCCAAAATTTTGATTTTCTGTTATTTTAGTATAATTTTGATAGTATTCATTGAAATGTTATAAAATGTTACAGATATCAGGTAATCACTACATGTATATATCTACATAGCGTCAGATTTCTAGCATCAAATGGGACTGAGCTATACACTGCCAAACATGTTGCCAACATTTTAATTTCAGTTATTTTCTTCTAATTTCAAAACAGCATAAATTTAACCAGATTGGAAACACTTAAACTATTCTACGTAGTCATTTCTGAAAAAGTTCATAGTTACAGCTTTAAATGGAACTGAATTATAATACTCAGATTTTCACATTTTACAATTCAATTTTGCATGAATTTAAACTGAAAATTTATAAACACCCAAAACTTACAAACTAGAGATAAGAACGCCATTAAATTTGGCAGGTCATTAGACCTTACAAGGAGAATGTGTGTGTTGATTTCTTCAATCGCTTGCTGCCTGAACTTGTTAAATAACATCTGTGCTTAAAGTCAGATTCGATGTGTCTATGTGAAACTTGTGGAATTTCATGACAATTCCATAACATTTGGAATTTTCTACTTTCACTCAGTCTTATCAGGGAATTCAAATGAAAGGATAGAGACAGGAGAGTCAGGTGATGCAGTGGGGTCACCAGGTTCAGGAGTTAGATGCATAGCTTCAACAAGAAATGGACAGCTGCGCTGGGTATCACACTAGTGGTAGACTCCTGAGTTGAGCAATGATGCACAGTTTGTCAACAATTCCAACCTAAATGCAGGATGTATAAGGATCACCTCCAGTAAACTGATGAACCAGAGAGCTTGATGTATGTGCATGTCAGGGGTTTAGAGGCACTCAAAAAATATAGTGGGGAAAGACAATGTCTGGAGCATCAGGAAGGAAGAATTCTTACTATTCCAAAAGGCTAGGCTTGTACAAAAATGAGTAGGTGACTCTTGTTGTAAGGAATTTTATCACTGTAAAGAACAAAGAGGATATTAGTAGGATCAGTAGTTCTGAGGCAAGGGTTACCCCAAATGGCATTTGGCTGGGAAGCCAAGTTTCAAGAAAATACAAAATCACACATGCCCACACAATGCAAAGCATCATGGGCTGCATATGCAAATCACCACAGAATGTTATGCTGGTCCAACTTTAAGCAGAAATGCATGGTGCCGAAAGGCCTCTCACACAGTTTGCAAAGGGTGCTAACAGAAGACATAGACACGTGTTTCGTCCTACCAGGACTCATCAGTATGCCTCGTCTGTTTGACACCCCAGTGGAATGGACCAGCTACCCTTAAGACCTGATGATTCCTGGTAGGATTAAACACGTGTCTATGTCTTCTGTTAGCACCCTTTGCAAACTGTGTGAGAGGCCTTTCGGCACCATGCATTTCTGCTTAAAGTTGGACCAGCATAACATTCTGTGGTGATTTGCATATGCAGCCCATGATGCTTTGCATTGTGTGGGCATGTGTGATTTTGTATTTTCACTAGTTCTACTGAGTCAATCTGGCTATGCTAATAGCATGGGGGGGGGTTCCAGAAGAGGAACCACAGGACTGCAAAAAAACTAAGCCTAGTTTATCAAATGAAGTAGTGATACATACATTGTGAATAATTAATTCTACAAAAAAAATTCTGGATGAATTATCTACTGTATATACTATCATAAATATTTGAGAAAATATTTCCAATATTTGTTGTGGGTTTTTTTTTCACTGTAAATTTAAAACTGTGAAACCAATTTATCCAGTTGTGTTAAACACTAGCATACAAACTGGATATGTGTGTCAAATATTACATCTATGTCTGCAAGAGCCGAGAAGTTACAAACATTCACATTTTTGAGTTTTCATAAAATTGTGTAAATATTTGCATAGTAAATTCTGGACCCCTGTAAAATATAAATCTCTAATCCAATTCCCACCGTATTTAGAAGATTATATAACCATTGCAAAAAGGTTATTTGTAATAATGTACACATGTCTAGCTTCAAATGTGCCTGAGTTATATGCAGATAAAATATTTTATGAAATTTCCTAGCAAAAAAATAAAATGAGATGATTTAAGCACATATAATTTTTAGATGATGCATCCTAATGTCATGAAAGTTGGTACATTTTTAGAACACCTACAATCAAGCAAGAGTGCCAGATTTATTATCTCTGGACCAATAGACAGCTGAAGTATATGCAGATAAAAATTGTTATGAAATTTCCCTCAAAAAATAAAATGACATATTTTGAGCACCCTATAATTTTGAAACAATCCATCCTAATTTCATGCTATTTTGCATGTCATTAAAATTCCTTCCAGACATTCCAGTGGCCCCCCCACCTGGCAGTGATGATGCCCCATCCGGCTGAAAACATCTTAGAAATGGAGCTGGTGACCAGTTCAGCCCTCCTCTCACCACCATGGTTGGCCACCGACTGCAGTGTATGCCTGAGCGCTACTGAAATGGCTCATTCATTTCATTAATGCTCAGGCATATACTGCAGTCGGTGGCGAGCCGTGATGGTGAGAGGAGGGCTGAGCTGGTCACCGGCTCCATTTTTAAGATATTTTTGGCAGGATGGGGCATCATCACTGCCAGGTAGGGGGGCCACTGGACCACCAGGGAAGACTGCGTTTAGGGGTCAGGAATCATGATGGAGGTGGGGTAGCCACTAGACTACCAGGGAAATTGTTATTTTTACACTACTACAGGGGTCAGGCATCATGTCAGGGGTTGGGGGAACCACTAGACTATCATGGAAATTATTTTTACTCCACTACGGGGGTCGGGAATCATGCTGTGGGGATGGGGGACAACTAGGGAGTGGAACTGACACAGCTGGGAACAGGAACCATGATGGCTGAGAAGGGCTGCCTGGCCACCCAGGTCCCTATATATTGGATGGCTGCACTGCACAGCCCAGTGAACCTACAGCTGACATCCCCCACCCCCACCTGGTTTGCCTTATGCCTGCCCCATGCATACTTCTGTCCCTCCACTGTGTTCCACCCACACCTGCTGTGGGCCTCCCTGCCTCTGTTAGTGTGGGGTGGGGGCATCATCCAGGGCATGTGTTGCCACAGATAGTGTGTTGTGTGTGTGTGTGTGTGTGTGTGTGTGGCGCTCTTTCTCTCTCTCTCTCTCTCTCTCTCCTATATATATATATATAGGGGATACATGATGGGCAGGAGTGAGATATGGGAAATATTCTCACAAGTGCCAAAGACACAAGTGAGAATGCACAGCTCACTCTGCAGGAGTGAAAATATTTCCCATATCTCATGACATGCACATCATGTATGCTATTTATACAAATGGGGTAAGAGTGTATGAAGTGTCATGTTCTGCTGTGTCTTTTCCCTGGATCTATGTACTTTTTTTTTCTTTTAGTCTTTGGTAGGCAGGATAGTTTTTTAGGAGTACTGGGCAGTTAAATGATTTATTCAGTATGCAAGTGGAGGTTGTGAGAATCAAACCCAAGTCTGGTCTGTTGACTGTATTAAGCTTGTTCAGAGTTCATTACTCCAAGCTCTATGCTATACTGAAAACACTTTGTCAGTGATCTGAGAGTGTGGGAGTGTTTCTGAATGGGCTGGGATTGTTAGAAGCACTGTGGGACACAGGTGATTGTGTTTTGCTATGCTACTTGTGTTAGTTGTAGCTTGCAGTGAGAAAGAGAAACTGCTTTGTAAATTAGTTTCATTTGAATTCAGGTTGAAGCTGAGATTAGCACAGAAATGGGCTAGGAGTGTTGGAAACTTTGGGACAGAGGTAAGTGTGTTTTGCTATGCTATTTGTGTTAGTTGCAGCTTTCAGTGAGAAAGAAATTGCTTTGTAAACGAGTTTCATTTGAATTCAGGTTGTTTTGAAGCTCAGATTAGCACAGAAATGGGCTAGACATGTTGGAAACTTTGGGACACAGGTAAGTGTGTTTTGCTATGCTAACTGAGTGATTTTCAGGCTTCAGTGAGACACAGAAACTGAATTTTGAAGCACTTTCATTTAGAATGCTAGCTTGAGTGAATGAGTACATCAGCAGAGTATGGCTACACAGAATAAATCTGACTCCACTGATGTCATGCCAGCAATAAGACACGATCAGGTGTGGGTTATGGCCTGATAAGAGCACGCCCCAGGTGCATTATGAGGCACGAGGCGCTTGCGACGAGTGCCTTTTGCACCTGGGAAGTGCTCTTATCAGGCCTTAACCCACACTTCAGAGTGTCTTATTGCGCTTATAAAATGAGCCCAACAAGTAAATTAATCCAAAAAAAAGGAAGACAAAGATTTGAAGACTATAAGTTTAAAAAGAGGTGTTAATAGCTGAAATAGTAACAGAATAGTCTCTGTATTCAAGTGGTATCATACATGTTTCACCCCCCAATCAGCACCACAAGCACCTACACAGAGATAGCCTAGTGCATTTCCTATAACTTTTTTTTCCTTTTAACTGATAAATCTGCTGTTTTAATACAGTGACAGTAAGCAGTGGTATTTTGTGTGACATTTTTTTCTCAAGCGATTGTGTGTGTCACACCGCCCCCCTGGTACTCAGAATTAAGTTGTTTTATTTTTTGTAACTTTTTTTATTTATTTATGTGATATGTGCTGCTTGACAAAAGATTGATAGCATCTGGGTACAGCATACACCTATTCTGTGCATCCCGAGGGCTTTCAATAGTGACCGTGTCCCTCAGGAGGCACCGTATTGACCCACTCACATTTTACTTCCTGGTAACAGACGTTAAGATTTTATTGCAATAGAGGAGTGGGTCTGTGCTGCACTTTTTACATTATCAGAGGAGTAGGTGTTTTGGGAGGTGTTTCTTCTCATCTTTACAAATTTCTGTCGGTGAAGAAGTGGGTTTTGACGTGCCGGTGTCGCCCACTATGGTTAAATCGTTTATTGCGGTCTGTGGGGCTCTTTGCTTTGTAGTGAAAAGATGTGCAGGTTAGAATTTCAGCTTACTTGTTTTTTCTTTGAGGGATATGTTGTGATCATGGTGAAGGCTTGGGGGGGTGGATGTTTGTCACACCGGACCAGCGCGGTCCCAGAGTGCTCACTGGAGTATATTTTGAATGGCTGGTGATCGTGGCAGTGATACCTTGCTGTTCTTGGGTCAGGTTGGCACAAGTTAGTGCCAGTTGCAGCATTATGGCCTGATATGGACATGGGTGAATAAAGCTTTCAGCCAGTCAGATTTCAGGAAAATATTTGCCCATTTTATAACAGCATTTATCTCACTGCAGTGAGAATATCTCCATTTATTGCATTGGAGTAGCTCTCATCCCCATTGTGTAAATATATATAGATACATGTGTGTCTCTTTATCTATCACTATTTATAGATAGATACAGATCTACATGTGTTTGTATGTGTGTGTGTGTGTGTGTACTGTGTGTGTGTGTGTATATATATATATATATATATATATATATATATATATCTATATATCATTATGTACTGCTTGCAGTGCTGCATGGGTATCTTGTATGCACTGCTTGTACCTGCCAGTACATGGGTTGTGCTGCTTCCAATCTGTACTTCCATTCCTACCATCAGGGGATGCTGTGTGCATGCCTTGGCCTGCAGCGTCCAGCCTGTACTTCCATTCCAACCAAAAGGTGGAACTGTGTGCTCCATGTGGTAGCAATGGTCAAACTGCATGGTAATGTATGCTAAGCAGCACATAATGAGATGCAAATGTAGCTGTTTGTCCATGGATTACTTAAATAAGCCCATTTTCATGGGAACTTTGAATATAGCTCACATTTGCCCCAGGCTAACCAGTATGTACCAGGCTATTGTGTTGGCCGCGGGCAAACAACACTTCAGCATAGCACAGTTCTGCAGTGTGTGGCTTACACTGTTGTTTGCAGTAGATGTGAGACATCACTGTGCAATCACACACAATGTTCTCCTTTTGTAACACTGGCTTGCTCCAGGGTCTAATGATCTGCAGCTGCAGTTGCAGTGTGCACTTTCCTGTTGCTATATTCAATGCAGTCTTATTCCTGGGCTATTTTTGCCCTGCACTCCTGGCCCTGTTTGCCCGGCTTCCTTTGCTTGCTATATTCAGCTGGTTTAGCACTGGGCTATTCCTTTTGAATATAGCTTGCTTTTTGCTCCAGGCTAAGTTTGCCTTCCAGGCAGTGCTAATTTAGCCATGGGGCAAAGTTTTGAATATCTGGGCCCAGATATTCAAAACTCTGCCTCGAGCCTCAAGTAGCACTTCCCGGAGTGCAAACATTGCCTGGCCCAAATCACCCGCCATATTCAAAGGGAATAGCCCAGTGCTAACCCTGCTGAATATAGTGTGCATAGTAAGCCGTACAAACTGGTCTGGGAGTGCAGGGCAAACATAGCCCAGGAATAAGACAGCACTGAATATAGCAACAGGGAAGTACACACTGCAACAGCAGCCCAGTACACCCTGGAGCAAGCCAGTGTCACAGGTGGAGAACATTGTGTGAGATTGCACAGAGAAGACCCACAACACACTGCAGAATGTGCAGTTTGCCCTGGCTAACTTGATTGCACATTGCGAACACATTAGCCCAGGGCATACTGGTTAGCCTGGGACAAATGGGAGCCACATTCAAAGCTCCCATGCAAATTAGCCTACTTGGGAAATCCGTGGGCAAACAGATACATTTGCATCCCATTAACTGTTGCTTAGCATACATTACCACACAGTTTGACTGGTGCTACTGCATGGAGCATGCAGCACCACCTTTTGGTCCGAATGGAAGTACAGGCTGGATGCTCAGGCCAAAGCATGCCCACAGTGTCCCCTGTTGATCAGCATGGAAGAACAGGCTGGAAGCAGCATGAACTGTGTGCTGGCAGGCACATACAGAGCAGACAACCTGCCCATGCATCACTGCAAGCAGTGCAACACAAGGTACATATATATATATATATAGAGAGAGAGAGAGAGAGAGACAGAGAGGGTGTGACAACAATGTGATACATAGCTCTACATACTGATGTAACACACACACACACACACACACACACACACATATATATATATATATATATACACACACACACACACACACACACACACACATACACACATACACACATATGTCTCCTGGCCATATGTGCCCTTGTAGATGCCCCTGCCATCAACATAGGCACTCCATGGCAGGTGTGGGTGGAACACAGTGGAGGGGACCCAGAAATGCATGGGACAGGCATAGGGCATACCTGGTGGGGGTGGGAGGACATAGACTGTAGGATACCTAGATCTTGCTGCATGTCCATTCCATAGGGAACTGGGCAGACTGGCTGAGCCAGGTGGTCTGCTCTGCCACCATGGTCCCTGTTGTCATGTGTGCCTGTTGCACACTCTGGAAGTCTAGTGGTCCCCCCAGCACGATCCCCGACCCCCATTCCCCGTAGAATACACTCAATTCCCTGGTAGGCTAATGGCTCCCCCAACCCCCTAGCACATATCCAAACCCCCGTTACATTTGTAAAACAATAATTTCCTTGGTAGTCAAGTGGTTCCCCCCAGCATGATCCCTGTTCCCCATAGAATACACTGATTTCCCTGGTAGTCTAGTGTACCCCCACAGCACGATCCCCAACCCCTGTTCCTCATTGAATACACTCATTTCCCTGGTAGGCTAATGGTTCCCCCACCCCCCAACAAGTATCCCGACCCCCATAACATGTGGACTACAACCATACCTCTGGTAGTCCAGTGGAACCCCCCATCGGCAGTGCCACCCACCATCCACCCAACAGCCACAGAATCGAGCCAGCGACCTGCTCTGCCCTCCGCTCACCACTACAAGTGGCCTCCAACTGAGGTACAAATGAGCGAGAGGTCATTCGTGCCTCAGTCGGCAGCTGGCCATTGGTGGTGAGAGGAGGGCTGAGCTGGTCACCGGCTCGATTCGTGGCTGCTGAGTGGGATGGTGGGGGTACCACAGGACTACCAGGGGAATGATTGTATTCCACATGTTAAGGGGGTCGGATATGTGCTGGGGTGGGGGAACTACTAGCCTACCAGGGAAATTAGTGTATTCAATGAGGAACGGGGGTTGGTGATTGTGCTGGGGGGGAACACTAGACTACCAGGGAAATGAGTGTATGCAATGGGAAAAGGGGGTCGGGGATCATGATGGGGGGCACTGCCGCTGCATTACCAGCAACTTTTTGTAGGTGGTAACTAGCACCGCACTACAGGTCGCGCTAATGCCTGTAGCGCAGTGGTATACATTTGAATATGATGGTGCTCCGGCATTCAGGGCCCTTCCCCTGCATACAATATGGATTCGCATAAGTGCTAACATCGGTGCTAACTGTCCTTTTAAATATTGCAGTTGGGTGCAAAGTCAGTGCTAGTCCAGAGCAATGGCTTTGCGCCTGGTGCTAGGCTTTGAATATCTGGGCCCTGGTCCCATATTGGTAAATTGCTATTCTACGTAATTTAATTGCCAAACTGGTTGGAGATGTATAGGCTTAAACACTAGACTATATAGCAGCATATGGATTTTCTAGCATGTGCAATGTCAAATAAAAATAATTTATGGAGCCCAATTTTAAAAATTCGGGTAGGAGTTACACAAACAGATTGGCCTCATATGTTTATGCTAGTACAGCTTGTGTATGTGTTGTATTTTGAAAAGTTGGCCTCATTTGTTTGTGCTAGTTTGACTTGTGCATGCATCATATATTAAAAAGTACAGTATTTATTAGTTATTTATATTTATGTGTTTATTTTACCAAGAAAATTCATATCTTCAGACATGCATGCAAGTGGAGGGGCTTCTGGTTACATGAGCCACAGAGGAGGATATTCCTGCTTTCAGTTTGTTAGTCTAAGCCGTAATTAGATCATAAACAAGACACCATGTAGAATGTTGTTAATGTGGTGGTGGTGATGAGGGTTTTTTTTAATTAAGCAATAATTCACAACAGGGTGTTTATCATGCTTGGATAATGTCATGCATCCAAAGACTGAGTATGTCAAACACCCGAGAAGTGACATTGTGCCAAAAAGACACACCATGGACTGCATTTTTACTATTATACATTGGCTCATTTTGTACAGGAACAACAAATAAATAAAAATATTTTTTTTAAATAGATTTGTTGCTTCATTTTTTTCTGTGTGGAAGTATAAAAGAAAAACAAGTTCCTATTATGTTGTTGTCCAGTAGGTGCTGTACTCTTCTCCAGGGTTTTTATTTCCCAGGTGCATTACTTGAATCTAAGCTGCCATACATTTGGCCATTCCTCCAACCTTGCCAAGTCCCTTGTCATCCTTTCCTCCCCACCTTGCGTATCAACCCTGTTGCAGATCTTTGTGTCATCTGCAAAGAGACATATTTTTCCTTCCAGTCCCTCTGCAATGTCACTTATAAAGACATTGATAAGGACCGGCCCCAGTACTGAACCCTGCGGTACCCCATTAGTAATCCAACTTTCTTCACTGTGGACTCCATTTACTATTACCCTCTGTCCCCTGTTGACCAGCCAATTTTTTTTTTACCCTGACTACCACCCTGGGACCCACTCCCAGGCTGGCTAATTTGTTTATTAATCTTGTGTGGGACTGATTCAAATGCCTTGGTAAAGTCTAGGTAGGCCATGTCCACAGCCCCTCCCTGGTCTACTACTTTGGTCACCCAGTAAAATAAATCAATTCGATTTGTCGGACATGACCTTCATGCTGTGAATCCATGCTGCCTTGGGTCCTGTGCCCCACTGGCCTCTTGGTACTCAACATTTCCTTCCTTCAGAAGTGATTCCATCATTTTCCCTACCACTGAGGTCAAACTGACAGTTCTGTAGTTTCCTGCCTCTGTCTTGCTTCCACTTTTGTGAAGGGGAATCACATCTGCCCTCCTCCAGTCCTTAGGTACCACACCATCCTCCCATGATTTATTAAAAAGAGTAGTCTAGCTGGCACACCGGTGCAGTGGTTGGATTTCTGCTTGGGACACCAGCGACCTGGCTTCGGGAACGAGCTTGGGATGCTGGAGGGCCGGCTGGGAGGAGACAGCTTGAGCATCCCACGACTGCTCATTGTCTTCAGGGAGGGAGAGAGGACTGCAACCTGGTGTTGGGTGACTGCTGGTGGAGACTAGGGGTAGGGCAACACATCGGTCATTGCTGGGTGTTGCATGGCAGACATCGGCTCTTGCCTTGACATGCGGACATCACGCACCACAAGGAAATCAGGAAAATTGCTCGCTGGCCGCCGGATGATGGCACTCTGTTCCCTGAATGCCTACAGTGCCTTCCCAGGGCCTCCTGTTCCTCAGCAGCATCCTGGACCCTAGAAGTATGTGCTGGAGTCATCCTCCTCCCTGGTGCCTTCCCCCTCAAAGGAGGGGAACCCGCCCGGTGAAGGGATATGCTGGGATATCCCGGGATCGGCTGGGATACGAGGTCCAGAGGAGGGCTGGGTAAGGACAGTGGGGCAGGGGGGACATGTTGGGGCCTGAAGGAGTGGGGGACCAGTGAGCACAGAGGTGGGAAAAAAAAAGGGTAGTCAGTGCTGTTGCTAGTTCTTCCCTTAGTTCTTTTAGAATTCTGGAGTAAATCCCATCAGGCTCCATTGCTTTATCCACCTTCAGTTTTAGGAGCTCTTTCAGAACCCTTTCTTCTGTGAAAGGACTAATATCAACCCTCCTATCCAGAGTACTTTTATTGACTGGATTAGGTATCTCCCCCTGCTTTTCCATTGTGAATACTGAGCAGAAGTATTCATTCAGTATCCCTGCTTTTTCACTGTCACTCTCTGCCCAACCACCCTCCTCTTTATTCAGCCTCAGTATCCCTGCCTTAGACTTTCTTTGCTCCCTAACGTACCCATAAAATGTTTTATTCCCTTCTTAACCAGCTGGCTATCTTTTCCTTGGTTTGGGCCTTTGCTATTCTAACTGCCTTCCCCACTTTCTTCTGCTTTAACTGGTACAGTTCTCTGTCTTGCTCCTTCTGTGTTTCCTTATACTTTCTGAAAACTACCTTTTTCTCCTTTACCTTCCCTGCCACTTCTTTTGAGAACCATAGTGTTTTTTTTCTTTCATTTTGATTTGTTTATTTGCTTTAAATAAAGGCGTGTTGCCTCTGTGATGGCGATTTTGATGTTTCCCCATTGTTGCTCCACCCCACCTTCTTGCCTGTTTGCTAGTGCTTTCTGAGGCACTCTCCCATTTTGACAAACTCAGCCCTCCTGAAGTCCAGCACCTTCACTTTTGTATGGCTTGACTCTACAGCTAAGTTTATCATGAACCACACTGTTTGGTGGTCGCTTGTTCCCAGATGGCTACCCACTTCTAGATCTGAGATCCTCTCTGTCTCCATTTGAGAGTATGAGGTCTAAGATTACTCCATCCTGAGCGGGTTCCAAAACTAGCTGTCTGAGGCATGCCCCCATAAGGCATCGAGAATGACCCATAGATGTCTCTTTTCGTTCCTGCTTTTCATCACTTCTTTGACACCGAGATTTGTTGTCTTTATTATGCTTCCTTTTAGGATGCAATATAGCACAGGACTCTGAGCTACAAATCTACAGACCTGGTTTGGAATCTTACAGCCCTGACTTGCATACTGTGTGACCCTGAGCAGATCACTTAACTTCCTTGTGCACCCAGGTCACACCGGGAAACAAGGTTCAGCTTAGTGTGCCTTTCCTGGTTAATAATTTCCTCTTTTCCCTAGCTTTCCCACCCAGGTCATACCACACACCAGGTCATACTAAAGGTCATACTAAAGATTGTGTGGAACTTAGAAGGCAATCTGCCCATAATTACTCCATGCATTACCTGTAATAGAAGAGTTCATTACCCTTCAATATGTGTTTGTCCAATCTAGCCTTGAATTCCTTCTTATTATTGCTTATTATGTCATTTGGCTTTCTATTCCATATATTTACAGTGCAGTGTGTGTAGAATTGTCTTCTCTTATGTGTACCAAATTCTAGTGGCCTAATTTACATAGGGTGCCCAATCGTGCAGATGTCATCAGCTTTAGATTCAAGACAGGTCATCCATGAGGCATTCACCTATCTTTAGGAAATCTGCCCTCCTGAAGTCCAGGAGTCCAGAATCCTCACCCTTGTGTGGTTTGATTCTGTAGCCACCCTTATATTAAACCACACCATATGGTGATCACTGGCCCCCAGGTGACCTCCCGCCTTGATGTCTGCAGTACTGTCCCTGTTAATGAGTACCAGGTCCAGTATTGCCCCATCACAAAAGGGTTCACTGACTAGTTGCCTGACAAACACCCCTGCAGAAAGCCCAGGATGTTCCTGCTTCTCGCTGAAGATGTTGCTGAGAGGCTCTCTGGAATGCACTTCCTGAAGAAGTAGTATGTTTTAAAACAGTGGAGGGCTTTAAAAGGAGGTGGGTAGGGTTAAGGGCAAGATACTAGTCAGTGGGAAGATGAGGTGGGAAGTGAGGGGCCAAGGGGTGGGGAGCATCAGGGTGTAAGGGGTGGAGGGAGCAGCAGGAGTCTAACCTCTGTGCTGCATAATCAAGCAGATGTGATAGACCATTTGGCCTGTACCTGCTGGCAGTTTCATATGTTCATATATTCGTATATATGGCAGGTTGAATTCACCAGCCCCAGCAGCACCTCCCCTTTTTTTGTCATTTTGCAAGTGCCTTCCACAGTCCCTTATCTAATTCCTCTCCATGTCCAGGAGGTCTGTAGATCATGGCAGTGCAAATAGTGTCTCCATTCTAACCTGTTGGACTTAGTCCTTACACATGGTGGCAGTGTGGAAGAGATGGAGGTTGGGGAAGGATTAGGCACAGGTGACCACAGAGCTGTAAGGTTCAGGGTAAAAATGGGGAGGGGAAGTAAACAGGACAAGAACTAGGGTAATGGACTTCAAGAAAGCAGACTTTAACAGACTGAAGGGGATATTTGGGGAACAAATGTCAGCGATGAGGAATATAAAGGATGTGGAGGAATTATGGGCAGCTATCAAGGGAGGGGTACTGAAAGTCAATGAATTTTACATCAAGAAGGTTAGGAAGAACAGAAGGAGGAGACCTCTGTGGTTTACAAGGGAGGTGGCAGGGGCAGTCAGGGAGAGGAAAAGGGCATTCAGGAGGTATAAGTTGACACAAGGGGAGGAGGCTAGAGCGGCATATGCCTCTAGAAAGAAGAGGAGGGAGGCTGGACAAAAGATAAGGAGGGCTAAAGAGATCACTGAGGAGAAAATAGCAAAGCAGGCCAAGAAGGGAGATAAAACCTTTTTTTGGTATGTGGGGGAAAGAAGAAAGGAAGGCATGGCAGGGAATAGTGCAATTGAGGAATTGGGGGGGATAAAATTTGAGGGGGACTTTGAAAAAGTGGTGGTATTAAATAGCTACCTCTGTTCAATCTTCATGAAACAGGGTGAGGGTAGAAGACCAGAGAAGGAGTGGAAGGGATGGGAATGCAGGAGAATGGATTCTTGAATGTTTACAATCGATAGAGTAAGGGAGAAATGGGCAGGTTAAATGGATACAGGGTGGGTGCCTAGGGACTGGAAGAGAGTGGAAGTGATTGCACTACACAAGGGGAAGCAAGGAGTCAGTATTGGAGATGTTAATAAAAGAAAAGGTGGTAGACTACCTGGTGGCCAGTGATTATGCAGGATGAAAGACAGCATGGCTTCACAAATGAGAAGTCATGCCAGACCAACCTGATACAGTTTTTTGATTGGGTGATGCAGGTAGTGGACCAAGGAGGGGTGGAGGATGTGGCCTATCTGGACATCAGTAAGGCCTTTGACACTGTCTCTCACAGAAGACTAGTAAATAATCTGTAGAGCTTAGGGGTGGGCCAGAAGGTAACTAGGTGGGTGCAAAAACTGGTTGATGGGAAGCAGCCAAACAGTGATGAAAATTTTTCTCATAGGATAACACCTTTCTGATCTCGTATCTCAAAAACGTGTCGAGATATGGATTTTCATTGCAAAATTCTTAATCCTCCACCGGGGCGGGAGGGGTAAGTGCAAAGCTAGCTTGGAAAGTCATACAAAATATGAGATTTAATTTATTTTTTCATCAGTACAGTTCCTGAGATATAAGCAATTTAGTATTCCAAGTGCTCATTTTCTGGTCTGAGGGCCATTATGCCCACATTGTTTCTTTATTCATTACAAATTGGGTTTACAACTTTTGAGTCAGAGACTCGTTTACAAAGGGACCTCATTACGGGGGGGCAGACATCAAGACAGTTATTACAGTGCATATTAAAACAGAGGATAACATTACTGGTGCAGTAAAAGGAACATTTAACATAGATACACTTAGGTTACATAATGTAATAGTTTGTATGTTACTTAGGTTGCATAGTGTTACAAAATTGTGAGTTACACTCATGGATATAGTAGGTCCTCTGAGAAGACAGTGGGTTACATCCCTGTTTGAACCTAGTAGGGAAGGAGAGGGGCTGGGGGAGGGAGACGTTGTCAAGCCAGGGGGCAAGGCAGGCAGGTACCACAGGTTGCAACAGGGGGTTAGTTGCACCTACAACAGTGGGTATTAAAGATATGGTTCTGAAGGGTTAGTTTGAAGGAGCCAATTTCTGGCAAGTTGGAGATGCAGCTAGGGAGGCAGTTGAACCAGGTGGGGGCTTGGTAGAGGAAGGATCTCCAGGCAAGAGAGGTCTCGGTTCTGGGCACCTTGACAGTGGTCTTAACAGAGCTATGGGTGGTGACAGATGATGATGACTACTGTAGGGAGGTGAAGACCCCAGGGGGGAGAGTCCTAGCAGTGATTTCTTATGAGAAGGCAGGTCTGGTAGAGCAGTCACTCCTCAAAGTTGAGCAGATTCGTGGTAGTTTAGAGAAGGCAGGTGTGAGTTCAGCTGGGGGCACTGCTCAGGAGTCTACATGCCTTATTGATGGAGAGTTGGACCATGGAGAGGGCAGTATTGTCAACTGCAGCGTAGATGGGCAAGCCATAGTCCACGAGTAACAAGATGGAGGAGGTGATGGCCAGCCTAAGGGCAACCTGAGGCAGGCAGTCCCTGTGCTGGTATAGCAGGCCAATCTGAGAGTTAATAGAGGCTGACAGGACATTAATGTTGGTGTGGAAGGAGAGGGCAGTATCGAACGTGATGCCTAGGTACTTGTATGTGGTCACTTGTTCTAGTGGGTGCAGAGTGCTGAGAATAATCAAGAGGGGGTATTTTTAGTTTTATTTTGGTGGTGGGAGAAGAGCATTGATTTGGTTTTCTTTAGGTTAATGACCAGTCTGCGGTCGCCGAACCACCTTTCGCCTTGGTTGTAAGCTTGCTGGAGGGATAATTGGAGGGAGGTGGGATTGGGATGTGAGGCAACGAGGACTGCATCATCAGTGTAGAGGAGCATTTTACCGATACATGAGCTGGGGGAGGGTGTTGAGGTAGAGACTAAAAAGTATTGGACCCAGGATGGAGCCCTGAGAGACCCCAGAGTGAACGGGAAGATTGCTGAAGAAGGAGCCGCTGATCTTGACATGCTGGGATCTAGCAGAGAGGCAGCTAGAGAACCAGGAAATGGGACCACCAGAGAAGCCAAGTTGGTGGAGAAAGTCGAGTAGAAGGGGATGACAGACAGTGTCAAAGACCTTGTAAAGGTCAATGAACACTGCTCCTGCAAGGCTGCCAGAGTCAAGAGCAGCATGCAGATGTTGGGAGAATTCCAGGAGAGCCATGGTTGTACTGTGTCCTGGGCGGAAACTGTGCTGCTCTGGGCACATAATGTCGTACTTGGTTAGGTATTCGAGAGCTGGATCAACACCACTTTTTCAAGGGCTTTAGAGAGTGAGGAGAGGATGGAGATCGGCTGGTAATTGTTGTGGGTGGACCAGTCCCCACTCTTATGTATGGGTGTGATTTCAGCAGTTTTCCAAGCACTTGGGAACTGACCCAGGCATAGAGACCAGTTTAGAAGGTCAGTCAGGAGGACTAGGACTTTGTCTAAGACCATACGGAGGATCCTGGAGTCAAAGGGGTCACTGTTGGGGTTATTGCTGCTTAAGGCTTTAAGCAAGTGCAGCCTGGCCTCTTGGGGGAATAGGGTGCACAGGTAGAATGGTGGGTGATGCAGGACTGGAGGGAGAGAGGTGGGGATTAGGTCAAAGAAGCTGCTGGGGAGGACCAAGCTTAGTTCAGAGAAGGCAGTGTTAAGGCAATTGGCTATTGGAGTGGATCTGTCATGGGGGTGCCATTGATGGAGAGCCGAGATGGTGGGGGGACAGTGGGACTTCCCATTTAGCTCTTTCATATTATCCCAGAAGGTCCGGGCTGAACCCCAAGTGGAAGTGAGGGTGGTCTGGTAGTGCTCTGCTGTGGCCCGCCTAATGGCCCAAGTGCACTTATTGCGTTCTGCATTGTAGGCCTGTCTATCAGATGCCTTTCCAGATCCTACAGTAGTGTGCCAGAGATTATCTCTATGGAGCAGGGGTGGAGTGATCCATGGGGCACTGCATTTTTGGGAATGGAACCTGGTGAGGGGGGCGAAAAGGTCACTAGCCTTACAGAAGGCATTTGTGAAGTGGTCTAGAGCTGAGACAATGTCAGGGGTGCACTGGATAGGGGACCAGTCTAGCTGGGCTAGGTATTGTTTTAATTTTCTGAGGCCACCGGGGCATAAACAGCAGTGTAGAGTGGCCTGGGACACTGGCTTCAGAGTGGAGGATGACCAGAGACAGAGGACAGGGGAGTGATCGCTAAGAGAGTCGGGGAGGACAGTGACATCCCAGATTTTGTAGGGGTGGTTAGATATAACAACATCTAGGAAAGTGTTGGTGCCAGTAGAGTGGTTGAATCTGGTGGGCTGGGTGACTAACTGGGACATATCCAGGGCAGCAAAGGAGTCCCTTATATGGGAGGCAGTGGAGGCAAGCCAGTTAACATTGAGATCACTTAGGATGACTTTCTCCACTTTGTGAGGGAGAGATGTGAGATAGTCAATGAGGGACTGGACCACTTGATTTGGATTCCTCAGGGGTATGTAGGAGACTGTGAGGAAGAAAGGGCTTCGGGCGGGGTCAGGTGTGATTTTTAAGGTGAGGGCTTGAGCTCCATAATCAAGTTTAGGAGCTGGGTGTGCCTGACCTATAAGGGAGTCCCATACATGTAGTGTGCAACCACCACCACATTTGCCTACTTGGTCTTCCCTGTAGATGGTATATCCAGGGAGGGTGATAGTGGAGTCAGAGGTGGTTTTGGAGAGCCAAGTCACTACCAGTGCAATTATGTCAGGTTGATGTTGAACGACCCAGCACTGGAGGGCAGCAGATTTCTTTAGGAGAGTGCAAATATTTAAGGCTGCAAAGTGGAGGCCAGTTGCAGTACAGGGTTTAGAAGGGCTGGAAGCCATAGGTCCAGGGTTTGGGTGTACATTACCAAATAATAATAATAGCAGTGTAATTATTCTGGTTAGTGGCCAGTGGCAATGGAGACCCTTGGGTCGACACCCAGCTGAGGACTTTACAATCAGGGTGCATGGGATGGATAAAGTGCAAAGAGTGGGAATGGCAGGGGAGAGCTGGGTACAAGTCTGGACTTGGAGGGCAGAGGGAGTGGAGGTGTTGACAGGGTTGGGTGTTAGGGGATCACGGGTGTGTTGTAGGTGGGGGAGGGCCGAGTCACTGTGGGGTAGTCTGGGGATGAGGTGCCTTGTGTGGAAGAAAGGTGCTCCAGTCGGTGTGAGGTTTGTACCAAGAGGGTGAAGGAGAGCAGACTTAGTAATGGAGTGTAGTACTCATAGCAGCTGAGCAGTAAAGGAAGAGTGTCCAGGAGTAGTAGAGAGTAAGGAGATGTGGAGCAGCTCTGGCACAGTTGGGGGAAACCCCTCTAGTGGGTAAAGAGTATAAGCTGCAATTGGGAAAAAACAGTATCAATCAGTAGAAGAGGAAGGGGGCAAAGACTGATGAATAGTGATAGACTGACCACACAATAAGTGAGATGAGACAGGAACTGTATTGTGTTGGATTGGATAAGTGTGCTTATAACTGGGCCCTCTAGTGGCTAAAAGATATAATCTTCTAATGGAAAAGTCAGCACTTAAGAAAAAAATCACAACAGGCAGGGAGATTCTGAAGCAAGTTTTGGGGGGGTTTACTGCAGCAGCCTCAGTGGGACACAGAGGTCAAGGGTGCAGCCTACAGACTTACAGCTCTAAGAGAAGGGGCACAGGGCAGATAGCAAAATCACACTACCTTAATAATCTCTCTCAAATTTAAACCAACCCTTAAGAAATCTCTACACCAGACTAAACATTACTTAAAGTGAGAAATCAAGAACATACCAAGCAGAGGACAGTCCTAGCATTAATTTCTTGGCAGCAGTTCCTAGAAGACTTCTGGATTGCTGCACATAGTGTGAGAAACACTGACAATCAGGGGCAAGGGAGATTCCTCCAGGGGTAAATGCCAAAATTCAGAGTTCCAATCTGTACCTTGCTTGGAGGGTGAGCACCGGCCAACTTCTCCTTAGTCTGCTTACCAAACTGCAGAATGCAGTTTGTTTGAGAGGAAACAGCCCTGAAAGGGCACAGTAGTCCCCGTGCTTCTGAATTAACCTTTTTGGACACAAAGAGTGTGTGTTAGCATTTGTGCTTGCGTTTGCATTACTGTTACCGTTTGCATTACCATTTGCATTTCCGTTACTGTTACGGTTAGTGTTTGCATTTGCGCTTGAGTTTCCATTACTGTTTGCATTACTGTTTCCTTTTGCATCACCGTTACCATTAGCATTACCGTTATGTTTGTGCTTGAGTTTTTATTACTGTTTGCATTTGTGTTTACGTTTGCATCACCATTACCATTACTGTTAGCAGTTCTGTTTACATTACCATTTTCGTTTATGTTTACATCACTGTTAGCGTTACCATTAGCATTTGTGTTTACATTACCGTCACTGTTTGCATTTGCTTTTGCGCTTGTGTTTATGTTACCGTCACCATTTGCGCTTGTGTTAAGATTTGCATTTGTATTACCATTACTGTTACCATTTGCAGTTACACTTGCGTTTGCATTACCATTTGTGTTTGCTTTTACATTTGCATCACCGTTTGCATTACCATTAACATTTGCATTACAATTTACATTTGTATTACTGTAACTCTTAGCATTTGCATTTGTGTTCATGTTCGCGTTGGCATTATGGTTACCATCACCATTTGCATCTACGTCACTGTAACCATTAATATTTGCGTTAACTTTTGTGTTTACATTTACGTTTCCATCACCGTTACTGTTACTGATAGTGTTTCTTTTTATGGTACTGTATCATTACTGTTTGCACTTGCGCTTGCATTTGGGTAACCATTTGCATTTTCGTTTATGTTTGAGTCACCATTACTATTACAATTTGTGTTTGCAGTTCCACTTTCGTTTCCATTACCATTTGCATTACTGTAATCATTAGCATTTCCGTTCACGTTTGCATTGGCATTTACCGTTACCATTACCGTTTGCGTCACCGTTACCGTTAGAATTACCATTTGATTTGTGTTACCGTTACTGTTACCGTTTCTGTTCACATTTGCATTGGCGGTGCCAATTGCATCATCATTACTGTTACTGTTTATGTTTGCATTACTGCTACCGTTACCATTAGCGTTCATATTTCTGTTTGCGTTTATGTCACTGCTACCATTACTGTTACCATTTGCCTTTGTATTTGCCCTTGTGTCACTATTACCATTACTGTTACTGTATCCATTATCGTTTGTGTTACCATTACTGTGCACGTATGCATTTGCGCTTGCATTACTGTTACCGCTACTTTTACCATTACAATTAGCATTATTGTTAACGTTGGTGTTACGGTTGGTGTCAACGTTGCCATTACCGATACCATTACCATTAGCATTACAGTTACTATTTGCGTTACTGTTAAGGTTATTATGCAGAAATGGCCAGCATGGTGGTAGCATAGGGTCCAAAGGCCCCCGTGCTCCCACCACCACATACCATTCACTATTTATATTGCACTTTCTCAAAAAGAAGGGAAATTCATGGCCAGAAACTCTGTTAATGCATCAATTAGGGTTGTTCCACAGCGACAAAAGCAAGGAAATTCAGTTTTGGGGTTCAAAATCCTAACTGCGCATTCCCCTCCCACTACCACCACCTCACACACACATACATACATGCAAATGGCTGGGAGGGGAGTTGCTAGCAGTCACAAAGGAAGAAAGAGACTTGGGCATCATCATCACTGATGACCTAAAATCATCCAAGCAGACCTCTAAAGCAGTAGGTAAGGCTAGGGGGGTGTTAGGGTGTATTAGTAGGGGTATCACAAGTCATAAGAGGGAGGTAATAATCCCTCTGTACAAGACACTGGTTAGGCCCCATCTGGAGTACTGCGTGCAGTATTAGAGCCACACCTTCACAAGGACATTAACCAAATTGAGGCAGTCCAGAGAAGGGCACTAAAATGATGGGGACTGTCATCAGAAGACATATAGACAGATTAACGGAGCTCAATATGTATACCCTTGAGCAAAGGAGGGAGAGAGGATATGATCGAGCATTCAAACACCTTAAGGGCATAAACAAGGTGAAAGAGTCTAACATGTTTAAATATAAGAAAAATAGCAGGACAAGAGGACACAGCATGAGATTAGAGGGAGGCGATTAAGGGGAATGTGAGAAATTCTTTTTCACAGAAAGGGTGGTGGATGCATGGAATGGCTTACCACAAGAAGTGGTGGCTATGAATACAGTGCAGGGCTTCAAACAGGCATGGGATAGGCATAAGGGAGCAATACAAATGACTATGAATAGATAGGCCACTGACAGAGCAAAGGCCGATGGCACATTTATAAGGTAGAAAAAGAAATGGGCAGACTGGATGGGCCTTGCGGTCCTTATCTGCCATCAACTTCTATGTTTCTATGTTTCAAATAGGGGAAGGACCAACGCAACACAACCAGCAGCAGGTAACAGAAATAACCTACAACTATCTAAACCATGAAACCACACCCCCATGCTCCCATCTTCCACACACCAACAGATGTCAGGGTGTGGCATGGGGTGTCACTGCTAACTCTGTTCCCAGATGCCCCACATTCTGAAAAAAATACCATTATGGACAACTGGGCATCTTGGGCCCCATGCTGCCACCAACACATAACAGACTACACATATGATATTTGGGGGTTTACAAGCCTCAAAACAGGATTTTGGACATTCCCTGAAAATACTTTTTCAAATCACTTTCTCAAATGCGAAAGTGTCGTACTATGCATTTGTGACACTTTCATGTTTGCAACAGTAGTCTACAAAACTATGCTTCTGATAACTGTACATCTTTGCTATCATCCTGAAAGCAAATGGTTGGGTCATTTGTGCTAAAATGTGCAGGATGTCATGCCCTGGTCCCACAGATGTGCATTTTTCCTGCTTTGCTGCTAAAATACTTATGGATTACAAAGTTACACTGTTCTGAAATTGAGCAATTTCCCATAGACTAACATTGCAGCATCCATGATGCCTTTTGCCACCCATATGTTGAAAATGAAGCGAGCTACACAGTTTTCACCACTGGCAGCTTGATTCACCTTAAGGTGAACTAACCTGGTGGAACAAGTTTGGAAATAGTGTATTATACCTGAAGCTGGATTTTTTCCCTGCTTGGTAAGGTAACACCTCCTGCTAGTTGTGTGTGATTGGTTGTGTTGCCTTGGTCCTTCCCCTACATGCATGTATATGTGTGTGTGGTGGAGGGGAAATGTGCAGTTAGGGTTTTGAACCCTAACACTGAATTTCCCTGCTTTTGTCACTGTGGAACAAACCTAACTGATGCATTAACAGAGTTTTTTTTTGCCATGAAAATATATATATATATATATATACACACAATAGGGTGGCTGACAAACATTGCAGATAAAAACATGTATTCTCACAAGAGTGAGATAAATGTTGCTGATGTAGGAACTGTGGTTGATATTTACATTTACACACAGTTCCTATGTCAGCAACTGATATTCTCACAATAGCTATGTCACTAAGAGTAAGAGGTGCAGGCAGCACTATTTCCTAGTAACTAAAAAAAATTACATTCACCTGTTATAATAATGAAAGTCTTAGAAAAGCACAACAAGTTTTCAGTGCTGTGGATTGCGCAGCTGCTATTAATTAAACACAATAGTACTAGTAAACCAATAAATCAGAGTAGTAAAACAGTACACAATACTCATTGACACACAAAATCTATGCAGATTGCAACACAGTACAACAAATTGAAAGCCATGGAAAAGTATCTCAAAACTGCCATATTACAGTATGATGCTGAAGCATTCATGGCAAAGAAATCAGAACAAAAAGCAGACCCTGTAAATGAGCAAGAAAAAATATTTATGAGCTGCTTGCAATTCGAGCTGGATACAGAGCTGCTAAGCAGATGTCCTCAGACTCCGAATTGGAGTAGAAACTGTTACCTGACAGGTAGCACGCAGTGAAATTCCCCGAATTCCAGAGACGTAAAGGACTCCATTCACAAAGTGAAAATAAAGTCTCACAAGCATCACATATAAATAAATAAAATACGAAAACGCATCCTTAAAGTAAATAAAGTTCTTTCCAGCACTGTAACCACATATCGACATGCTGCACACCTGGAAATGTTCTTCTAAATAAAGACACGCCCAGTCACAAACACAACCCAATCAAACTGCAAATCCCGCTGTCAATCAGAAGTGGCAACCAATCATTGCACAGAAACAGCAACCAATAAGCTGCATTTCTACTCTGATTCACACATATCAACCAATAAAAACTCAGCATATGCAATGACAGCCAATCACACAACACAGACGGCTTCCATTCATAAAAAAACTTCACTATGCAGTACCAAAACAGCCTCATTACAATGGAGCACCACTTATACATAAAATAACACCCTTTTCATCACTTAAACATGTAAATTCAGCAACAAGTAACAAAGTTACCCTATTGTGCAACTCGAACACATGATGGGCATGAGTGGGATATGTAAAATATTGTCACTCCTGCCTCGTGAGTCATGGATATCTCACTCATGCCTTCGGCACTCATGATATATCCATGCCTCACTCTGCAGGAGTGACAATATTTTACATATCCCTCTCATGCCCATCATGTATCCCTATATATATATATATATATATATTTACTTAGTTTACTTGGTTTTGAAGGACCAAAGAAGGCCATAGCCCATCAAGAGTGTCCCCCACCACAATGGTGGGAAAAGTTATACCCTGGAACTGTTAGACTCCATTCAATTATCCAATCCTCTTTTAAAAGAAAGAATGGAATTACTATCTATGAGATATTGCGATAGACTGTTCCATAATCTGGGAGTTCTTACCATGAAATAATTTAATCTTTTATTAGTTTTGGATTTTGCCACATCTATGTGCTTATTGTGAAGTCGAGGGGCACTCCTTCTACTGGAGAAATTTAAACCACATTGGTGCATTAAGTCCTGGAAGTTCATGCTTTTATACAGTAAAAGCAAATCACCTCTATTTCATCTTGATTGAAGTGAATGTAACCAAGTTTCCTGAAGCCTAGCCTGATAATCCATATTGGACAGTTGAGGAACCAGTTTTGAAGACCCCATCTGAATCTTCTCAATTCTGTTTATATCCTGTCTTAGATAGGGTCTCCAAAAGGGGGACCCATAATCAGGATATGGCCTAACATGGGTTCTGTAAAGGGGGATAATACATTCCTGGATCCTAGAGATGAAGGATCAATTAATTTGAGTAAGTAATGTATTTGATGTTTTGGCTACCTTAGTGCACTGGTCAGTAAAGGACTGTTTATATTAATAAGGATTCCAAGATTCCCCTCAATTAGTGAAACTTGAAGAGGGATACCATTTAAAAAATCGGTCTGTCTTAGGTTGTTCCTACCAAAGTGTAATACATGGCACTTGTCAGAATTAAGTATCATCTCGTTAGAGTCTACCCATCCTTCAATAATTTTTAAGTTATTCCTAATAATGGCCCTGTTTGTAGTTGTAATTACTGATCCCCCTTAGTATTGTCCTCAAATTTAGAAAGGAGATTATCTGCACTAACTTGCATATCACTGATAAAAACATTAAACAAGGTAGGTCCAAGGAATGAACCCTGAGGCACCCCACTAGTTACACTCCCAACATCAGAGAGTGTGCCATTTATTCTTACTTGTTGTTGTCTATTGGACCACCAACCAGAGACCCATTTAATTACAAACTGTGAAAAGCCCAATTTCAACATTTTGTTAATAAGTTTATTGTGTGGGACCTTATCAAATGCTCGACTATAGTCGAGGAGGATTACATCCATGGGGTTACCATTATCAAGTCCCAGACTTATATAATTATAAAACAATACTAGATTAGTGGTACAGGAGTACTCATGCCTGAATCCATGTTGAGTTTGGTCAATTATATTGTTAGAGATTATTTCCTTTTCCACAATTTTTTTAATAATGTTATCCATTAATTTATTTATAACTGATGTTAAGCTTATTGGATGATAATTTTAGGGCCTGGAATAATTACCTTTCTTAAAAATTGGTATGACTGTGGAATTAATCCAGTCATAAAGAATAAGACCTACATGAAGAGATTTGTTAAAAATGAGTGTTAAAGGCTTGGTTATAGCCTCAGCTGTTTCTAACAAAAATCTTGGGTTTATATTATCTGGTTCTGGACTAGATGTCCTTTTTAGAGAGTGAATGGCCTCTAATGTATCAGCTTCAGAAATAGTATAGAGTGTAGTATTACTAAATGAATGTAGAAAAAGTTTGGGGTCTTCTTTTTTAGTAAAAACAGAACCAAACTGATTATTAAAAGCATCAGCTATTCCCCTATCTGTAGAAATTATAGAGTTATTTACTAGTAAAGTACCCATGTATCTATTATTCAGTTTTTTATTATTGAGATAAGAGAATAACGATTTGTAGCTGTCTTTGGAGTGTGCCAAGTGAAACTCCAATTTCCTTTTACATTGTAAAATAGCATGTTAAGTGTTTTTAGAGTTTTTCTATATTTGAGAACTAATTGTTCTTTGATAACTCCCTCACTGTTTTATAAGAGAAAAAAAGCCTTTGTTTACTTTTAATTAGTTTTCATATAGTTTTATTTAGCCACAGAGGGATCTTCCTCTTTTATTATATTTATTTTTGGTGGGGACAAATAATTCTTCTGGATAATAAATCAAATATTTCAAATACTCCCAAGCTTCCTTGAGAGAAATAGAAAATAATATTTCTTCCCAATGAAGCTTATTTAAATGTTCATTAATGTTATTAAAATTAGCATTATCATAATACTGACTGGGCTGCATTGCACCCCCCTCAACAATTTATGTGAATCTCTCCCATATACAAGATACACCCTCAATTCAAATTCCGATTACTAGGGATGTATTGGTGGTGGGCGATTCAAATATTCCTTACACAGATCACATAATATGCAGAAATCAGAATTTATTTACCACTGTCAGCACCCTTCCTGGAGCAGGTATTAATGACATAAAGAACATGTTCCCAGGGCTACAGGAACACACCAATTCCCCTCTTACTTTGATTCATGCAGGACTTAATGACCTTGGGAAGAGGTCTATATTGCAAATTCAGAGGGATTTTGAAGAAATTGGGGATCTTATAAAAGAGCAAAAGGGCAAGCTGATTATTTCAGGACTTCTTCCAATACCTAGGGCAGAAAATGATAAGCAAAGGGATATCCTGACCTTAAATGGCTGGTTGAAACGATGGTGTATCAGAGAGGGTTTCTGTTTTTTGGAAAATTGGACTAGTTTTTTTGAACAGAAATCTTTTTGCAAGGGATGGTGTGCATTTAAACAGACAGGGTAAACGCATCTTTGCTACTAGATTATGACACCAGATTGACTTCTGTTTAAACTATTAGTTGGGGGGGTTGATACTATGCAACAGGACAAAAATTGTAATAGGACAAATTCCTTGTCCCCTTCTGATTGGAATTGCATAGTAATTAATGCCCGTAGCCTTGGGAATAAGTTTGATGAATTAGTACTGTTATTGGAGCAGTTAAATATCCATATCTGTGCTGTTACAGAAACATGGTGGCGTGGAGCTGACACATGGGATAAGCATATTGCAGGTTATACACTGTATCATAAGGATCGTAGTAATATCAAGGGAGGAGGGGTGGCCTTGTAAGTGTCCAGCATTATTAATGTAGAGAATGTCGAACTTATACAGTGGCCAACTATTGAGGTTGTCTGGGTTAAAATATTTCCCAAAACGGCTCCATGTATTAACATCGGGGTTGTTTATAGATCTCCAACAATTTCACTAGAAGATGACATTCAGTTACTTGATTTTATGGAGAATATATCATCCACAAAAAATACTTTATTGGTAGGTGATTTCAATCACCCTGGTATTTGTTGGAAGAACTTGGTTACTTCATCCACTACTGAAAATAAATATTTGCAGTTATTTTTGCTATCAAATTTAGAACAAATAGTTAATACTGGCACAAAGGAAAATAATATTTTGGACTTAGTATTGCATAACATGTCAAATCAGATTTCAAATTGTTTAGTCCTATATCCCCTGGGGTCCAGTGATCACTCTATTGTACATTTTATCTTAAAAGGTCAACTAGGGCAGGACCCAGGAAATACTATGCTTTACAATTTTAAAAAAGCAGATTTTTTAGGAATGATATCTGAATGTATATCTTGGAATTGGCAACACTCCTTCTCAGATCATACACTTCCTGATATGTGGCAAATGTTGATTGGCAAACTAACTTACTGGTCTAATAAATATATTCTGGTTATTCACAAAAAGGACAAAACCAACTTGAAAAGACCATGGATGACTAAATCAGTCAAAAAGCATATTAAACATAAAAATAGGGCTTATAAAAGAGCTAAGTCCTGTGGGTCTAAGATGAGTTGGAACATTTATAAATCTCAGTTGAGGGTGACCAAACATAGTATAAAAAGGGCTAAAGAGGATTTTGAAGAATGACTGGCCAGAAATGTGGGAGATAATCATAAATCCTTTTATAAATATATTAACAATAAAAGGGGTGGGACTCCGACTATTGGACCATTAAAAAGCAATACTGGGGAACTAGTAGTAGATGCATAAAGTATGGCTATTATGTGTAACAACCAGTTCTCATCAGTATTCAATCCAAAAATTGAATCTACTAGGAAATATAATGATCACATTACAAATGGGTTCTTCACAATAACTACTAATTCCGTATATAAATTACTTGAAAGTTTGGACCCTTTTAAGTCTCCAGGACCAGATGGTCTTCACCCTCGGATCCTTAAAGAACTAGCACTTCCCTTGGCAGGACCTATAACTGCTCTCTTTAATAAATCTATTCAGGAAGGGCAAGTCATTGATGCCTGGAGACTGGCAACTGTAGTCCCTATTTATAAAAAAAGTTCTAGGCAGAAGGTGTCTAATTATAGACCTGTTAGTCTGACAGTCATTCTGGGAAAACTATTGGAAAGACTTATAAAGGAACATCTTTGTACCCTGATGGAACCTGATCCTACCCAGCATGGGTTTGTTAAGGCTAGATCGTGCCAGACAAATCTGTTAAATTTTTATAATGGTGTGAGCAAGGGATTGGATAGGGGCGAAGCAGTGGATGTTATGTTTTTGGATTTTTCCAAGGTGTTCGATATGGTTATATTATTGAAGATATGGTAAACCTTGGTATAGGAGGAAACTTAACAAGATGGGTGGAATCATGGCTAAGAGGACGCTCTCAGAGAGTGGGCATCAAGGGCTCTTATTCAGATTGGGACGATATTACTAGTGGGGTGCCCCAGGGTTCGGTTCTGGGGCCGTGTTTGTTCAACTTATACATAGCCTCACTAAAAACTAATACAGATATCTGGATAACAACATTTGCAGATGACATGCGTATAGGCTACCCAATTTATTTATTTATTTATTTTATTTATTGAAGAATCAGATTTACAACCTTACATTGAGGATAGCAATACCCTTCAATTGGGCCTTAATGAGTTGCATGAGTGGGCTATTCTGAAAAAATTGCCATTCAACTTGGATAAATGTGTGGTTATGCATTTTGGAACTAAAAATATACAAGCCAAATATCATCTGGGTGGATTGACCCTTAAAGCTGTTAGTAATGAGCGTGATTTGGGTATCAGAATTTCTAATGACCTCAGCCCCAAACTCCATTGCCAGAATGTGATCAGAAAGGCAGCCGGGGTACTACATTGTATTAACAAACATATTACTAGTAGGAGTTGTGATGTTATACTTCCACTGTACTCATCCTTGGTGAGGCCTCATCTGGAGTATTGTGCCCAATTTTGGGCACCTGGGGATAAGGGTACCATAAAATCTATGGAGAAAATCCAACATAGAGCAACAAAAAATATCTACAAAGTTAGAAATCTTGACTATTATGCAAGACTAGAATATTTGGGTTTGTTTACCCTGGAATACAGCAGATTGAGGGGCGACTTGTGTCTGGTATTCAAGGCTATGCACGATAAAAACCTGGGTAAATTACTTGGGTTGGCAATAAGGAGCAAGATATATGCAACCAGGGCACATCCATTACAATTAAAAATAGAACAGTGTAAATCAACAACAAGAAGCAATTGGTTTACAATAAGAGTTTGTAAGATCTGGAACAGTTTACCTTGGGATATAGTGTCATGTGCAAGTGTTGACACCTTCAAAAGACTTTTAGATATCTATTTAAAACAAAATCATATTGGAGGATATAATTAATATCAGGTGAGCACTATGGAGTACCGGGCGAGCACTATGGACTTCGGTCTTCTAGCTCTGTATGACCTATGATACCTATGATAATGTTTAAATTCGGTAAAACTCAGGTTTTGCTGAAAAAAGAGTAATGAAAAGGAAATTGAGTAGTGGTCGCTAATGCCCAAGGGATCGCCAATACTAATATTAGATATATTACTCCCAATATTAGAAATTACTACATCTAATATATCCCCCCCCCAAGTAGGCTCAGTTATAACGTGTTCCAAGCCCATGTCTACAATAACTGCAATCAGGTCTTTTTCACTATGAGTATTCCCAGACAAGGAGGTCCAGTTTATAGAAGGCATATTAAAGTCTCCCAAGACAAGAATATTTCCTTTAGAGGCCATATTAGAAATTTCTTTGTGTAAAAGATAAGTATAGTCAGAGTTAGCTGATGAAGGCCTATAGCATGTTCCAACCAACAATTGGGGTTGTCCCTTAATCTGAATATTTACCCAAATTGATTCTATATCATTAAAATGGGGGAGTTGAAAGGAGGTTATGTCCTCCCTAATGTAAAGGCAAACCCTTCCACCAACCTGACCTTGTCGCTCCCTATGACATAATTTATACCCCGCGGTAAACATGAAATCCATGTAGTGTTAGGGTCCCACCAAGTTTTGGTAATGGATATTAGTCCATTATTGGAAGAACTGCATTTAACCTCAAGTTCCATCATTTTAACCAGATTTAAGGATCTTGCATTAAGGGAAAGAACCTCGCAAACAGTGGGAATACCATTAAGATTTTTTTAGAGAACAGGATAGATGCCTGTTCTCCCCCTCAGCCTCTAGTTTAAAAGTTTATCAATAGCTGATGTAACACTTCTACCCAATAGTGTACTTTCCCTTCTGCTAAGGTGGAGACCATCCCAACAGAACAAGGAGTTTTTTGGTAGAAATTTTCCCAATGTGCAAGGCATAAAATGCCCTGCTGGAGGCACCATCTCCTATGCCAATCATTAAAGGCCTTAATTTTGATAGTCATTGTATAGGTTGCTCTAGGAACAGGCAGGATCTCAAAAACACAGACAAGACTATCTTTGACTGCCAGCACATTGTTAAGTGCAATGACATTATGTTTGAGGTCCTCCAGGCTGTTTCTATTGATGTCATTAGTACCAGCATGTATTACAAAGACAGGATTTTCTCCTGTCCCCGAGTACTTCTTTAACTACAGTAGTACTGTCTGAGACCCTAGCCTGTCTCTCTCTCTCTCTCTCTCTCTCTCTCTCTCTCTCTCTCTCTCTATATATATATATATATATATATATATATATAATTTATTTTAAAATATCCTCATTCTTACTGATTACAATCTCCGTGAGGCAGCTCCATGGATTTACTATGTGTTGTGTATAGAAATATTTCCTAACATTTGTCTGGATTTTATTTTGGCTTGAGTTATAGAGGGTGGCCTTGGGTTCCATTTTTGTCATTTTTAAATTCAAGGCTCAACTCATTTACCATGCAATTATCCTGCATGATGTCTCCAAGGACATCAGATTTGTCTCTTTGAGATGCTCCTCATATGTCAGATGTTTAGAATGATAGATTAATTTCATAGCCTGCTTCTGTACCTTCTCTAATTTAGTGATGTATCCTGTATTTAGAGAACACCACACAGGGATCCCATAATCTAAAATAAGTCTAACAATGCCCCTGTACAAAGGCATGATAACATCCTCACTTCTACATTCAAAATGTTTTTTGATTGTTCACAGTAGTTTTTTTTATTTGTTTTTTTTTTGCTTTGGCTACCTGCTCATTACAGTGTGAAGCTGAAGTTAATCTATTATTTACTAATACTTCCAAGTCTTTTTCTTCATAGGCCTCCTGTATGAATGCTTCCCCAGTTGCATAGAAATGAGGGTTTTGGTGGTTTCCTAATTGCATTACACAGTATTTATACATATTAAACTTCATCCCTTTATTTGTTGTCCACCTATAAATTGGTCCATGTCTCTCTGCATATTTATTTTTGCCTCAGCAGTATCTGCTACACCTGCCATGTTGGTATCATTCATGTATTTACTGCTCCAGTCGGTTACTCCCTTGCACACATTGGGCAAAAAATATATGAAAAAGCACAGAGTCCTCACCAACCTCTGTGTGCTACCAAAGGTAATGGAAACAGTGTTCTTAGCATTCATGGTGAGATGGTTTAAGCAGAACCAGCAGTGGATATGGTCAAAATCTTGCTGGATATTCACTTCCATCCCAGAGTCTGAGGGTCCACTAAGGAAGAGCATTATATTCCTGAATTTTGATGTTTTATTTCACTTGCTCTGGAAGATGGAAGCACACTAATATGGTTTGACTTTGCCCAATGGCTTTTATGCAGGCATTTTGTAGCTGCCATCTCATGAAGCATCTTTAACCATTAAATGCGGAGCACCACTGTCTCCATAAGATCTCTCTGAAACCTGCTGCCCCACAGCCACCGCACTGCAACGCTCCTAGTATTCTCAACTTATATTCTCTTCCTGGAATTGGAGGATTATGGATGTGGTTCCACTTCAGGAGGACTGGAGAGCTATGAACATTGTTCTGCTTCATAAAGGGGGGACAAGGAACAAGCAGGCAACTAAAGACCTGTCAGTCTCACTTCTATTGTCAGAAAGCTAATGAAAGTATTTTATCAAAGCAGACTTTGTGGGCTATCTGGAGGGTAATGATTTCCAAGATAGTAAACAGCATGATTTTGTGGCCGAGAGGTCATGCTCAAGGCCATGAGTTTTCCACAATTCCATGGCCATAACCAACCACAGAAGTTGTGGCTGACTGCAGAAGTTGTGGCCGACCATGGAAGTTACAGTCAACCATGAAGATTTAAAAATCAGAAATTGGTGTGATTTACGCTGCCTGTGGGAGCCAGATTGGGGGGCATAACTTTTCTCTTGGCTACTGGTATGGCTTTGGGGGATAACAGGGTCCTACAATGGTTACTGCACTCACCTGAAGTCTCTCGATCTCCACAGAAATCAGCTTGATTGCTTGGAGTGGGAAAGTTTGTCCTTTGAACAGCTGGTTGCTTTAACTTTAACCAGAGGTTTATACCAGCAGGAGGATCAGACCAGGATGTACAGCTAGACCCCAAGCCACCTCAATGGCAAGCTCAGTCCATTTTTCAATGGAAGGCACAGTCTGCAGACATCTCCCTTTTAAGCATCTTGGAAGGCTTGCAACAATACCAGACTTTGTTGATATCTACCTGAAGATCAGCCTGGTAGCTGAATACTTAAATACAACAGATTGGCATGATGAAGGTACACTGTCCAATGTAAAGGGGCTGAGGGAGTGGAGCACTGGGACCACTAGTGGGTCAATATTTTATTTTATCAGAGGAGCTTGTGGGTGGAACTTTTGAGGAACTTAATGTAAGGGTAGGGTGGGTCATGCAGATTAGCTCCTGGGGAGCTGGATTCAGTAGTCATTGTGCTCACTCATCTTTTGTTGCTGTTGCAAATTACTATTTTCACTTACAAGTTCTAAATGCAGTTTTACCAGATCAAAAGTTCTCCTGAGACCCGAACTTTTGGCTGAATCTGGCTCACTGGGATCCCTGGTGGTGCTACATTGCTTCTTTAAACTCTCCACCTCCCATCTTTCTGACTCGATGACTGTTTCTCTTGATTAACAAACATGCTGTTTTTTTTGGGGGGGGGCACTACAACGTGAGTCGCAGTTGTCTATGGAACAGCTGAGGTGACAAAGAAGAAAAAGAAAGTGCCATCAGTTCATGGTTCAGGAAGCTCCCTTCAGAATAACTTGTCAGACTGGTCAGGCTAAAAAAAAAAAATATATTGTTTCCTTCATAAATTCTGTTTCTGTGTGCACCGTTATTTCATTCTGTGTACATTCATACCCCAAGCACAACAAAGATTTACTGAAACACACTGTACATGAGGCTGAGACTAACCCGCTGTTATGAACTGACAGTTCACACAGAAACAGAATTTATGAATTGAAGCAATGTTTTATATTCAACCTGACCAGTCTGACAGTAACAGTTATTCTGAAGGAAGTCTTCTGCACCATTAACTGATGACACTTTCTTTTTGTTTGTTGGCACCTCAGCTGTTCCATTGACAACTGCGACTCACCATGAATTTCCCGGCCCCCAACAGCAGGTATTAAATAAAAATAAATCAAAAGTTGGCCGCTCTGTCATTCCCATATAGATATATATATATATATATATATATATATATACAGTGGCGTGAAAAAGTATTTGCCCCCTTCCTGATTTTCTCTAGTATTGCATATTTGTCACACTGGATGTTTTCAGGTCTTTAGACAAAATATAATATTAGATAAAGGGAACCTGAGTGAACAAATAACACTTTTTTTTACTTATTTCATTTATTTAATGAAAAAGTTAACCAACACCAACTGGCACTGTGTGAAAAAGTAATTGCCCCCTAGTTAAATTAACCCAATTAAAAGGATAATTAGAGTCAGCTGATTGAACACAGCCAGGCTTGATTACAGCCAGCCTGCTCAATATAAACCTCACTTATTTTGACCCTTACCATCAGAGTCACGTTGCCAGCACAAAGATTCAACCAGCACATTATGCCATGATCAAAGGAAGTTCCTGAAAAGATCAGAAAAAATGTGTTGCCCTCTATCAGTCTGGAAAGGGTTACAAAGCTATTTCTAAGGCTCTGGGACTCCATCGAACCACAGTGAGAGCCATAATCTCAAATGGAGAACACTTGGAACAGTAGTGAATCTTCCCAGGAGTGCGGCCTGCCAAAATTACTCCAAGGGCGCAGCGTAAAATCATCCAGGAAGTCTCAAAGGATCCTAAAACAACATCCAAAGAACTGCAGGCTTCTCTTGCCTCAGCTAAGGTCAGTGTTCATGACTCCACAAGCAGAAAGAGACTGGGCAAAATGGGCTTCATGTGAGTAGCAAGGCGGAAACCACTGCTAACCAAGAAGAACATAAATGCTTGTCTCACATTTGCCAAAAGCACCTGGATGATCCACAAGCCTTTTGGGAAAATGTTCTATGGACAGATGAGTCCAAAGTGGAACTTTTGGACGACATGGATCCATAATGTCTCGTAAAGCAAACACAGCATTCCACAGTAAGAACACCATACCAACAGTCAAACATGGTGGTGGTAGTGTGATGGTGTGGGGATGCTTCTTCTAAGGACCTGGATGACTTGCCAAAATTAAAGGAACCATGAATTCTGCTCTGTACCAGAAAATTCTTAAGGAGAATGTCCGGTCATCCTTCCATCAGCTGAAGCTGAAGCGTAGGGTCATGCAGCAAGACAATGATCCAAAACACAAAAGCAAGTCCACATCAGAATGGCTAAAAAGAAGTAAAATTAAAGTTTTGGAGTGGCCTAGTCAAAGTCCAGACTTAAATCCAATAGAGATGCTGTGGCAGAACCTGAAACGAGCAGTTCATGCTCGAAAACCTACCAAATGTTACTGAATTAAAGCAGTTCTGCAAGGAAGAGTGAGTTAAAATTCCTCCACAGCGATGTGAAAGACTGATATTGAATTATAGGAAGTGTTTGGTTGCAGTCATTGCAGCTAAATGTGGCGTAACCAGTTATTAAGTGTAAGGGGGCAATTACTTTTTCACACAGTGCCAGTTGTTGTTGGTTAACTTTTTTCATTAAATAGGTGAAATAAAAAAAAAAAAAACAAGTGTTATTTGTTCACTCAGGTTCCCTTTATCTAATATTACATTTTCTCTAAAGACCTGAAAACATCCAGTGTGACAAATATGCAGTAATAGAGAAAATCAGGAAGGGGGCAAATACTTTTTCACGCCACTGTATATATATATATACTGGCCTTCAATGCCAAAAGATAGCTTAAGGTATTAAAACTTGCACTAGAAATCTGCTTTACCTTCTATACATCTGCCCTGTTAGATTTTTGGCATTGAAGGGTAGTATATGCATGAGACTGTATAACTACAGTTATTTTTGTTTAATTTTCAGACCATGTGCCCTGTATGGTTATTAAAAACTTTAGATCAATGGCAAAGCTGTAACAATGTGTGCTTTATTTTGCAATCATTCTGTGACTTTTGTGGTAAAAACAGAGAATTAAAACGAAGTTTCTTCTTTTTTTTTTAAATATTGCTTATATTTCTCACACAGTCTTGTTGTTGTCAACTGTCATAGATTGCTGGTTTATCTCTCCTCGATCTCCTCCATGACTGGGGTTGCCATAGATGTCATTCCTGGAGTAACAGCAGGGGCTGCAGCTCATGATTAAGATCAGCTGTTCTAAACTGCTTTTTTGAGACGCAGATCTGCAGAGTGCGGTGAAGCAGAATATTGTTGTAATTGTTTTTTATAAATGTAAAAAAAAATAGAAGTTAAACATGTCAGGATGGCACTTACAGACACAAATTCTTGTGGTTACATGCTGCTGCCGGTCATGATGGCAGATGTCTCCAACCACCCAGTGAACTACTCTTGCAAAGAACTGCTCCCAAAATCAGCTACAGAATGGTAATTAAGCCTGAATTACTCCACATCTTAACTTGACATTCATAGACATCGAAATTATATTTTAGAATACCTAGATGCATATAATTCATTTTATTTTGCACAAGAATTGATTGCTGTGTAAATTCGTTGTTTGTTCAGCTAAATAGAATAGAATAGACTGACTCCTCTATTCACATAATAAAATCCATCAGTAAATGCCGTCTGTCATGTTTAGCTTCTGATTTATATTTACCTTTACAAACAACAATTATAGATTTTATTATTATGATTATTTTTGTATTTGCCACAAGATTTAACACGTATTGCTTGGTGAAACATTGCTTCCGCAATGGTCTACTAGAGACAGCAGTTTTAGGATTCAGGACTGTGTGAGCAATATTTAATAAAAACAGAAACAGTGTTAATACTCAGTTTTTATTACAATGGTCACAGCTCCAGTGCAGAACCTAAATGACTATGTGCTATCGTGCCCCCCCATACACACACAGTGAGATGCTGCAATTCACACATCTATTGACCAAGCTTGCAATAAATTATTCATCATGGAGGATATATTACCTAATAAGATTAATAACTTACACGGCTGATTTAAATGGAGACGCCTATATGCTATTTATGTATATACCTTTTTTAATACGAGTTGTGAACAAATGAACAAAGAAACCACACAATACAAAGGTATCAGATGCAATTCAGTTTTTATTCAAGTAGAATATAAAACAGAGACACACACACAATTGTATTTTTATTTTTTTATTTAACACTGAAAAGCAGAAAACTGTTCAACAATGTATTTTGTGCCTTCCCATTCACCCCTCACCACACTTTATACATCTGGTGATTTTCAGCATTTGAACCCAAATCTTCAGCATTTCCATTTTTTTCACATCACCTCATGAACACAACAGCTGTTGTTTCCAATATCCTGACCAAATAGCAAGTTTGGACTTGTAGTACAAAATTACATTTTGTCCAGTACTTTATAAATGACACCTGCCATGCTCAGAATAAAGGATCATAAAAAGACTCTTTTTAAATTTTGGGGTGAACTTTAAAACAAATATTATTTATAAAAGTATGAGTGTCATTTTCTGTGAACAAGTTGTTTTGTGTGTCCCCCCTCATCCCATTTACCATAGCCATTGTCATGGATACAGTGTCTGGATGCCGCAATGTGGCAATACATTGTTGCTGCAGAAATGATGCAGAAATAGCAAACCAGTGCCACAGAAGTTCTGTGGCAAATGGTAACCCTGCCACAGAATTTGGTCACAAAGTGCCCCAGAAAAATGTCGCCCTTGGTCATGCTAGACAAACTTAATAGTCTTTTTTGATTGGGTTACAAAATAACTAGATAAAAGCGATGCCATGGATTTGCTGTATTTTGACTTCAGCAAGGCTTTCATCTCTGTGCCATACAGATACCTGCTGAAGAAGCTTCGGGACCTTGGGGAGGCTAGGAATTTAGTCAGATGGATGGAAAATTGGCTAAAAGGAAGACAGCAGCGAGTACTGATAAACAGTGCTAAACTGGAAGAGAGGAAGGTCACAAGTGAAGTTACCACAGGAGTCTGTCCTGGGTCAGGTCCTTTTTGACATATTCATCAGTGACATTGGAGAAGGGATCCAGCATAGGTTAGATCTCTTCAGAGATGACACTAAGCTCTGTAGAAGAGTGGATAGAACTGAAGCAGTTAACGAACTACAACAGGACCTGCAGAGGCTAGAGAGATTATTGAGGATTTGGCAGTACAATGTCAATGCCAAAATGTGCAAGGTAATGTACCTAGGGAAAAGGAATTCCAGGACAGAATACCGGATGGGTGGGGTAAAACTCGGTACTTCATCAAAGGAACGTGCCCACATAGTCATTATTAGTGATACCCTTAAGCAGACTAGCCAATGTGACATGCCCTGCAGTATAGAAACATAGACTTTGATGGCAGATAAGGACCACTTGGCCCACCTAGTCTGCCAGTTTCCTTACCTACAGGATAAGCTGCAGATCCTAGTTAACCAACAGCCTATTTCTTCTTACCCCTCCCCACAGGAATTGCCTCATGTCTGTCCCATGTAGTCTTGAATTCTCCCACAGTTTTAGACCCCACAACCTCCTCAGGAAGGCTGTTCCATGCATCCACTACCCTCTCTGTGAAAAAATACTTCCTCACATTGCCCCTGAACTGCCCCCCTCTATCATTAAATTGTGTCCCCTTGTTCTTGCACATCTCTTTTTCTGAAAGATGCTGCACTCTTGGACTTTATTGATTCCACTGAGGTAGTTAAAAATTTCTATCATGTCCCCCTCTCCCTCCTTTCCTCAAGGGTATACATATTAAGCTCCTTTAGTCTCTCCTCGTATGGCTTCTGTTGCAGACCCTGCACCATTTTAGTTGCCCTTCTCTGGACTGTCTCTATCCTGTCTATGTCCTTGCAGAGATGGGGTCTCCAGAACTGGATGCAGTACTCCAGATGGGGTCTCACCAACTGTCTGCACAGAGGAATAACAACATCCTGTTTTCTGCTGGTGATGCCTCTCCCTATACATCCCAGTATCCCCCCAGCCCTCCCTACTGCCTTCTCACATTGCTTACTAACCTTAAGGTCATCTGATATGATTACCCCCAGGTCCCTTTCCATTTTTGTTGTTGTTACTACCTCCCCCTCATTGTGTAATCTTCCCCTAGGTTTTTGTTTCCCATGTGCATTATTTTGCACTTCTTTGCATTGAATCCATGCTGCCATACTTCTAACCATTCCTCCAACCTTGACAAGTCCCTTCTCATCCTTTTCATGCCTCCTTGTGTATCAACCCCATTGCAGATCTTTGTGTCATCTGCAAAGAGGCATACTTTTCCTTCCAGTCACTCTGCAATGTCACTTATAGAAACATTAAAAAGGACTGGACCCAGTACTGAACCCTGCGGCACCCCAGTAGTAACCTCTCTTTCTTCAGAGTGGACTCCATTTACAATTACCTTATGTGTTCTGTTGTCCAGCCAATGTTTTACCCAGGCTACCACCCTTGGACCCAATCCCAGGCTAGTTAATTTGACTATTAATCTTTTGTGTGGGACTGTGTCAGATGCCTTGCTAAAGTCTAGCTATGCCATGTCCACAGCCCCTTCCTGATATACTACTTCGGTCACTCAGTCAAAGAAATGAATTAGATTCATCTGACATTACCTTCCTACAGTGAATACATGCTGCCTTGGGTTCTGTGCCCCACTGGCCTCTAGTTACTCAACAATTCTTTCCTTCAGAAATGATTCCATCACTTTGCCTACCACAGAGGTCAAACTGGCAAGTCTGTAGTTTCCTGCTACTGTCTTGCTCCCATTTTTGTGAAGAGGAATCACATCTGCCTTCCTCCAGTCCTCAGGTACCATACCATCCTCCCATGATTTGTTAAAAAGGGTAGTCAGTGGTTTCACTAGTTCTCCCCTTAATTCTTTTAGAATTCTGGGGAGAATTCTGTCAGGCCCCATTGCTTTGTCCACCTTCAGTTTAAGGAGTTCTTTCAGAACCCTTTCTTTTGTGAAAGGACTGGGATCGAGCTCCCCCCATCAAGAGTGCTTCAGTTAATTGGATTAGGCACCTCCCCCTCCTCCTCTTTTGTGAATACAGAGCAGAAATGAGGAAAAAGAGAAAATGGCACCACAATCCACATGGGGGTTGTATACAGACCCCCATCTCAGGGGGAGGGAATGGACAAGGAAATGATAGAACGCTTCCTTAGAATGGCAGAAAAAGGGGAGATATTGTTGATGGGGGACCTGAATATGCCAGATGTTAACTGGAGCACCTTTGCTGCAGGCACATCCAAGAGCAGGGTCATTCTTGATGCCCTACAGGGGTCATGCCTCAGACAGCTAGTATTGGAACACACTCGGGAGGGAGCAATCTTAGACCTGGTACTCTCAAATGGGGACGGAGAAAGAATCTCAGATTTAGAAGTGGGTAGCCATCTGGGAACAAGCGACCACCAAACAGTGTGGGTCACGATAAACACAGCCATACAATCAAGCCATACAAAAGCAAGAGTATTGGACTTTAGGAGGGCTGACTTTGGGAAAATGAGAGAGTGCCTCAGAAAAGCACTAGCAAACAGGCAAGAAGGAAGGGTGGGGGGACAATGGGGAGTAATCAAAACAGCCATCACAGAGGCAACAAGCCTTTATGTAAAGCAAATCAATAAAACACAATGAAGGAAAAAACCGCTATGGTTCTCAAAAGAGGTGACAGGGAAGGTTAAGGAGAAAAGGATAACATTCAGGAAATATAAGGAAACACAGAAGGAGCAGGACAGAGAACTTTATCAGTTAAAGCAGAAAGAGGCTGGGAAGGCAGTCAGACTAGCAAAAGCCCAAACCGAGGAAAGGATAGCCAGTTCTGTTAAGAAGGGGGATAAGACCTTTTATAGGTACATTAGGGAGCGAAGAAAGACCAAAGGAGGGATACTGAGGCTTACTAAAGGGGAGGGAATGTGGGTAGAGGGCGACAGTGAAAAAGCAGGGATACTGAACAAATGTTTCTCCTCAGTATTCACAAAGGAAGAGGAGGGGGAAGTACCTAAACCAAACAAGAGAAACACTCTGAAGATGGGGGTCAATACCAGTCCATTTACAGAAGAAAGGGTTCTGAAAGAACTAATAAAATTGAAGGTGGACAAAGCAATGGGGCCTGATGGGATTCACCCAAGAATTCTAAAAGAACTAAGGGTAGAACTAGTGACACTGCTGACTACTCTGTTTAACAAATCATGGGAAGATGGGGTGGTATCTGAGGACTGGAGGAGAGCAGATGTGATTCCTCTTCACAAAAGTGGGAGCAGGACAGAGGCAGGAAACTACAGACCAGTTAGTTTGACCTCAGTGGTAGGGAAAATGATGGAATCACTTCTGAAGGAAATAATTGTTGAGTACCTAGAGGCCAATGGGGCACAGGACCCAAGGCAGCATGAAGTCATGATGGGAAGGTTATGTCAGACGAATCTAATAGATTTCTTTGACTGGATGACCAAAGTAGTAGACCAGGGAGGGGCTGTGGACATGGCCTACCTAGATTTTAGCAAGGCATTTGATACAATCCCACACAAAAGATTAATACACAAGTTAGCCAGCCTTTGGAGTGTGTCCCAAGGTGGTAGCCTGGATAAAAAATTGGCTAGACAACAGGACACAAAGGGTAGTAGTAAATGGAGTACACAGTGAAGAAAGGAGGGTTACTAGTGGGGTACCACAGGGTTCAGTACTGGGACTGGTCCTTTTTAATGTCTTTATAAGTAACAGAGGAACTGGAAGGAAATGTATGTCTCTTTGCAGAAGACACAAAGATCTGCGACAGGGTTGATACACAAGATGGAGTGGAAAGGATGAGAAGGGACATGGCAAGGTTGGAGGAATGGTCAAATGTATGGCAGCTCAGATTCAATGCAAAGAAGTGCAAGGTAATGCACATGGGAAACAAAAACCCAGGGGAAGCGTACACAATGGGGGGTGAGATACTGACAACAGAAATAAATGGAAAGGGACCTGGGGGTAATTATATCAGATGACCTAAAGGTGGGCAAGCAATGTGAGAAGGCAGTAAGGAAAGCTGGGGGGATACTGGGATGCATAGGAAGAGGCATCAATAGTAGAAAACAGGAAGTTGTTATCCCTCTGTACAGACAGTTGGTGAGACCCCATCTGGAGTACTGTGTGCAGTTCTGGAGACCCCATCTCTGCAAAGACATAGACAGAGTGGAGGCTGTCCAGAGGAGGGCAACCAAAATGGTGCAGGGTCTGCACCAGAAGACTTACAAAGAAAGACTGAAGGAGCTTAATATGTATACCCTTGAGGAAAGAAGGGAGAGAGGGGACATGATAGAAACTTTCAAGTACCTCAAGGGACTCAACAAAGTCCAAGAGGGTAGCATCTTTCAGAAAAAGAGATGTGCAAGAACAAGGGGGCACAATTTGAAGATAGAGGGGGGACGGCTCAGAGGTAATGTGAGGAAGTATTTTTTCACAGAGAGGGTTGTGGATGCATGGAACATCCTCCCTGAGGAGGTCGTGGAGTCAAGAACAGTGGGGGAATTCAAGAATGCATGGGACAGACATAAGGCAGTCCTAGTTAGGAGTAGGAAGAAGAAAGCTGTTGGTTAACTAGGATCTGCAGCTTATCTGTTAGGTAGGAAAGTGGGCAGACTAGGTGGCCAAGCAGTCATTATCTGCCATCGAATTCTATGTTTCTATGTAGAAAATATTTGTTCAGTATCCCTGCTTTTTCACCGTCTCTCTCTGCCCACCCACCGTCCACTCTATTCAGCCTCACTATCCCTCCCTTTGTCTTTCTATGCTCCCTGATGTACCTATAAAAGGTTTTATCCCTCTTCTTAACCAAGTTGGCTATCTTTTCCTCAGTTTGGGCCTTTGCTATTCTGACTTCCTTCCCTGCTTCCTTCTGCCTTAACTGGTACAGCTCTCTGCTCTGCTCCTTCTGTGTTTTCTTATGCTTCCTGAATGCTATCATTTTCTCCCTGACTTTCCCCACCACCTCTTTTGAGAACCATAGTGACATTTTCTTTCATTTTGATTTGTTTACTTGCTTCACACAAAGGCTTGCTGCCTCTGTGATGGCAGTTTTGATGTTTCCCCATTGTTGCTAAACCCCTCTTTCTAGCCTGTTTGCTAGTGCTTTTCTAAGGCACTCTCCCATCTTTAATTTAATTTAATTAAAATCTAGGATTACAAATACCTTTGCACAGGAACTGCTCATTTACAAAGGTTCCACGTTGAAGGAATGGGGGTATACATACATACATACAAAGGTCAACATAGTAATACATAGTTACTCAATAAAAAGTGGTAAGAGACTGAGGCTTAAGAAATTCCAGTAATTAAAAATGTGCCAAATGTTAGGTAGCATGACATACCAGCCAAGGGCAATCTTAGAAATAAGTGCTGCAGGTGAGGGGGGGTATGCAGTCAGGAAAGCCATTGTCGGAGGGTAGAGGGTGAGGGTAAGAGCTCTAAAGGGAAGGGAGGGGAAGGATAAAAGTCAGGAATTGCCTGGGGGGATGAAAGGGAGAGGGGGCAAGGGGGTAGGCAGGTAGAAGGGGGCAAGGAGGGGAAAGGTAGCTGTCAAGACTGAAGGGACTTGCCAAAGTCAGCCCTCATGAAGTCCAGCACCCTCACTTTTGTATGACTTGACTTTGTAGCTGAGTTTATCATGACCCACACTGTTTGGTCACTTGTTCCCAGATGGCAACCCACTTCTAGATCTGAGATTCTCTCACTGTCCCCATTTGAGAGTATGAGGTCTAAGACTGCTCCCTCATGAGTGAGTTCCAAAACTAACTGTCTGAGGCATGCCACCTGTAGGCATCGAGAATGGCCCTGCTTTTGGATGTAGTTGCAGCAAATGTGCTCCAGTTAACATCTGGCACATTCAGGTCTCCCGTCAACAGTATCTCCCCTTTCTCTGCCATCCTAAGAATGCCTTTTATCATATTCTTGTCCATTCCCTCCCCCTGACATGGGGTTCAGTATACAACCCCTGTGAGGATTGTGGTGCCATTTCCAGTCTCTAAGGTAACCAACAGTGTCTCCTCTCCTCCCTGTTTACTCTTTTGTTCAGTTGCTTTTATCCCTTCTTTTACATAGACAGCTACTCCTCCCCCCTCTTCTCCCCTCTCTGTCTCTCCTGTAGGTTATGTACCCTGATATGTTAACATCCCAGTCATGGTTCTCTGTGTACCATGTTTCTGTGACTGCTAGGCTATCCAGGCATCCCTCTTCCATCAAGACCACCAGTTCAAGGATCTTGTCGCCCAGACTATGGGCATTGGTACTCATTACCCTCCATTTCCTGATGGCCTTACTCCTTTTTTGCCCCATCTCTGTCCTTATTGCCTTTGTCACTTTCTCCATTTACCCTTGTCTTTCTCCCTATCAACATCTCCATCTTGGTGTTTACCTCACTTACTACCCTGACTTTTTTGGGAGGCTAGTATTTCCCTGCTCCTTTCCAGTACCTCCCCCCTTGGCTAGTTTAAATGCTTGCCAATGAAGCATTTAAACCTATCACCTAGGATCCTGGTTCCCCTCCTGGACAGATGCAGCCCATCATGCCAGTATAGGCCTGCATCCCTCCAGGTGGACCCGCAGTCCCCAAGAAAGCCAAATCCCTGAGCTCTGCACCAGTTTTTCAACCATTCATTGAATCCTATGATGTGGAGTACCCTAGCCTCACCTACGCCATAGACAGGCAGCACCTCTGAGAAGGTTACCATGTGTGCTACTTGTCTAAGGCCCCTCCCCAACTCCACAAACTTTTCCTGCTCTGCTCTGATCCCCTTTCTTAGCCAGGTCAGTTGTCCCTAGGTGGACAATGACATCCAGCTCCCTCTCCTATACAGCTGCTCCAGCGATCCTGAAGATTCGCTCCCTGTCCCTCCAAGCCATGGCACCAGGCAGGCACCTTACCTCTCTTTCCCTTTCCTCCCCCATTTCTACCTTCCTAACAATGGAGTCCCCCACCATGAGTTGTTTCCTTCCCCTGTGGGGTCCCATTCCACCCTCCTGTGGGTCTTCCTTGTGGTGGTGCCCAGCATCCTCCTTGGTCTCCACTGTGGGTGCTTCCATAGAGAAACCACACTTTTCCAGAATGGCTATAGCAAACAGGATGCTGGAATGTATAGGAAGGGGTATGACAGTAGAAGGATGAATGTGATATTCCCAGTCTATAGATCCCTGGTGTGATCACATATAGAGTACTGTGTTTAGTTAAGGAGTCCTCATCTTAGAAAAGACAAGGATAGGCTGGAAGTGGTACAGCACAGGGTAACAATGAATTATTCAGGGTCAACAATGAATCATCCTACATGGAACAACTTTAGGGTGTGGAATATGTATTCATTGGAGGTTAGAGGTGAAAGGCGGGATATGATAGAGACACTCAAGTTCTTGAAAGGAATAAACAAGATTGACTCTGAGGAACTGTTTAACAGGAACACTAGCTTGACAACACAGAAGCATGACCGAAAACTGGCAGGGTGAAGGTTCAGGAGGATTGTGATGAAAAAGTATTATAGAAAGGGTGGTGGAACAGTGGAAAATTCTGCTGGCCAGTGTGGTGGCAGCAGAAACTGTGGAGGATTTCAAGTGTGCATGGAATAGAATGAAGGGGATAGTCATCACTGGAATGAACAAAGATGGGGAAAGAGTATGATAACCATTTGGGAGGGGTACAACCACTGATTGATGCCAGGTCACGGGGTTCTGGGCAGACTGGCTGGACCATTGGTCTTTTTCTGCCATCATCTATGTTTATTTGTAACCCCTCCAACAACCTGGAAGAATAAAAAGACAGAGAGTGGGAGGATTAGGATGCTGGATTTCTATCACCACCTTGATTAGAGCTGGACATTTTTGATGCACATGGTCCAGTCCTCTCTATGAGCCTGTACTAGCCCTAATGTCTGGCTTATGACTACCAGGTGCACATTCAAGTTAGGATGCTGGCATGTATTAAGCATGCACTGGTACACTGAAATGGTTTTGGCAATGCTAATGGTCTACTTGTGCAGCACTTGTTAATACTTTTAAAGCCCTACTTTTTCAAACACACATAGTGGTGTCCACCCCACCCCTGCTGGCATAATTCATGCTGGTCACAGTAAAATGCAAAAAGTATCAGTGATGGTCTGGTGTTCCCCATCCCATCCCAGTCCTATTATCAGGGACACTGGTTTACCGGGATTGAGAAAGGGCATATTCCATTTTGCACATTGTAAAAAATGGTATTGTCACTGGTGCCTGCTAAGTCAAAATCCTGTTTTACTGTTGTTTGGTTTTGTGTACTTTATTTAACAATTTTTAACTCTGCTAACACGCATTTTAGCAATTTTGACCTCCCCTATTACACATCCTTCCATCCTTGTACCAATTTAAAGTTATTTTAGGTACAAGATGTGATGGCAGCAGCAACACTGTGGCCCCCATCCCTAAGGTGTGATGGCAGCACCAACAGCACTATGACCTCCCTCCCTCAGGTGTGACAGAAGAGGCAGCCCTGTGGTCCCCATCCCTTAGGCATGATGGCAGCAGTACTTAGTTAGTTGTTGTTTAACCAGGTATAGCACACTAAGCTGAAAGCTTTTTTACAGGAGTGACTTGGGAGCACAAGGAGGTTAAGTGACTTGCTCAGGGTCACACAGTATGCATGTGGAACCTGTGGGATTCAAACCCAGGTCTGGTCTGCTGGATGTCACCAGATTTGCAGCTCAGAGTCTTAGACCACTGCGCTATACTGCCTCCCACTACATTCACCATTCCTCATGTGTGATGGCAGTACCAGCACTATGGCCCCCATCCCTTAGGTGGGATGGCAGCAGGCCTACATTCCCCATCCACCAGTGGTGATGGCAGAAGCACTACAGCTCCCACCCCTTCAGTGTGATGGCAGTAGCAACAATTCAGATCACATCCCTCAAGGTTATGGCAGTAGTGATAGCACTATGATCCCCTTTCTTCAACACCCACACCCCACATGCACAAGTTACAATGACTTGGTCTCTTTGCTTGTTGGAACTCAGATGTGAATTCATCTGAACCATCATCGCTAAGGTGAACCACCTTTGTTTTTTCCTATCTATAATTTAACTGCCTGAATTGGATTTCTGCCTGTGTCACCGCTGACCAGGGTTAGGGAACAGACTTGGGTGTTGGGGGGCCAGCTGGTTGGTGAAGGCTTGAGTGTCCAATGACCACTCACCTTCTCCTGGGAATGAGGGTGGATTCATGGCTCAGCATTTTCTGGCCCCTGGTGGAGGCCAGAGGCATGACAACATGTCAGCCCTCACTGCAGGAGGGATCGCGACGGACGTTGGCTTGTGCCTTGACATCATGTGACTGAAGGATGGCTGTTGGTCCCTCCATAAGCTGGAAGCCCCAGACATGTGTCTGTTCTGACCCCTGCCATGCCCAGGATACACAGGAAGCTCTTTGGGGCAATTCTCCTCCCCTGGTGGCCTTCCATGGCATAGGGGCCCACTCAATGAAGGGTTACTTTGGGTTACCTGGTTGCACAGCAGTAAGGGACAGTGGATGGTGGTCGGACTCAGCAGCAGTGGTAGGGGGCCTTGGCAGGCCTGAAGGAGTGGATGGCCAGGGGGTAGGAGAAGCAAAAAAAAAAAACTGCTTGAATTTGCTTCTTTGAAATAAAGTGTCATCACCTAAAAAATCCACATGTGATTAGTGGAGGACCTTCAAATAGATTCATGTATCTCCCAGACATGTGGATGCTTGTTTTTCACTTGGTGTCCATGAAAAGGGTGTCTCCCAGTTTTCATGTCTTTGTTCAGATGTGAAATGAGCACTACTCTGCCCACCAGCATCATACAGCCCCTGAGGTCTTATCTTCTGTATATCATTGACTGTGCTTTCAAAATCCACTGGCCAAACATAAGTATTCTTAAATACTTTACATCTGCTTTTTGTTGAAGCAGTCTATCAAAAACCTTTTTGCTTTCACAGAGACTGAAACAGCAGGTGGGGGAAAAGGTGCAAATGATCCGGTTCATGGGGTGCTAACTGTGAAGTCTATTCATAAGTAGTAAGGCAGTTTCTTCTTTGTGAACATACTTTCATTCAGACTAGTTTTCATTCAAACAACAGAGGATTTTGGATGGCCCTACTGATTATAAACTTGAATAAGTTAATTGGTAACAGTAATCCTGCATTTAGCAATCTACAACCTAGATGCTTATATGCAAGGAATACAATAAAAACCTGACTAAAATCTAAAAGCAAGCTTACAAAACAGATAAAATGTATCTGAACATTTATCTTTACCTATACAAAATCATTGCAGCCCAAGTGAAACACAGGTAAATTACATTTTATCCTGACTTCTATTCTCTGATGTAGTAAACATATATTGATATTTTTTTTTATATTCTTTGTAAAGCAGGTAAGGACCACTAGGCAGAACTGTCTGTTTTAAGGAGTGACCTAGAAGCACTGGGGAGGTTAAGTGACTTGCTTGGAGTCACACAGTATGCAAGAGGAGGTTGTGGGACTCAAACCGAAGTCTGCTGGATGTACCCAGTTCAATCACTATTTGTTACTCTAACCACTAGGCATAGGTGCTTAAACTGAATGGCTGATTACAACAAAGCAGTGCAGGTGATTTCCTTACTGACTCTATATGCAGCAAAGCAGAAAGAATGCAAAGCACAGTAGCATTCATTTTAAGATGCTGAAATCTGGGTGGGCCTGCTGCCTCTGCGGTAGCACTATTGCTTGCAGTGCCAGCAACCCCGGGTCAGAAACAAACTCGGGTTGCTGGAGGTCTGGCCTGGGGAGTAGGATTGAGCACCTGGGGGACTGCTATCCTCCTCCTCCGGGGAGGGTGGGCTGCAGGTCCTGCTTCTTTACCACCACCTGTGTGACCATGGGTGGTGGTGCAATGATGTTGCAGAGTGATCAGGAGGGGAGGATGCTAGCCAGGATCTGGAGCAATGGCATGTCTCTATGTGACCTACCTCCTTGGATCTCTAGTGCCAGTGCCCTCAGGGACAGAGACAAGAAAACCAGGAACAATCACCCCACATCGGCCACTGGCAGAAGGGACCCAGGTGCCCCAGACTTCATAACCAGGCTCCATGAGGAACCCACTGAGCTGCCCGACACACACTGAGGGAGTGTGGAGTGATGACCTGGGGTACCCTCCCTTCCCACCTGGGGGGGTATGATCCAGGCAGGATAGGGGCAGACCCACAGGAGCTCCTGAGCATTATCTGGGGGTGAAGCTAGGGGATACCCAGCCTAGGGATCTCTGAAAAGTGGAGACTGATGCTGTGAGAAGGGGACATAGAAAGAAAAATTAAAAAATGTAAAAAGATACTGAAATCTTAGAGATTCTGTGCAGTGACATGCAATTTCTGTGAGGCACCGGCACAAGAATTCAAAATCCACAAACCAAGCAGGATTCTGTGATTGTTACCGGTGTTACCGGTAAAAATGGAAAACCGGGGTCCCTGCCTATTATCTATTACCCTCCCCCCCAAACACACACACACACACACACACACACACACTCCTGCAGGCACCTGGCATCTTTCTGGCTTCCAATGAAAGCCCACCCCCATATTCCAACTCCTCAACTGGCCTGATCCTGGAGGAAGTATCCAGTGCATACCTTCCACTCACCTCCATATCTGACAACTCTCTGCCAGTTACAGGTACTGTAGCACTACACAACTCTGTATCATACTTGATTTTCAAAAGAGATTGTGCATAGTACCGTATCACTATACAAAGGGCTCAATTTTCAGTTGGCTGGTAGATCAACAGAATTTGCAACAATCTAAGGCTATGGCAAACTCTGGGTGCATCAGGGACCTTGTGCCATATTTTATAAAAGTGGGGATCAGTGTGCCAAAGTGCAGTGAGTTGTCAAAATCACAGAGGTGCACCAAGCAGTTGCTGCACTTGAGTGATTTGACAGAGGTAAAGTTCCTCTCAAGTGGCACAGTCCTAGCTGAGCCTCAAAGGTGGGGGTTATGATGCCTGTGAAGAAGGGGCCTAGGGCAGATAGAGCAGTATGGCTGCTATTGGGGGATATGGTGGTACTGTAAATATTGAGGAGGCACCCAGTGGAGGTGCCATGCTCTGTGACATGGAGCCTATTGACTCAGTTAGAGGGGGTAGGCAGGGATGCATCATGTCCTGGACCCCAGAGGGTCCTTGCATTTGTTCCACAGGACCCACAGACCCTGGCAATGTAGTCAGGCATCTGCATTCCACCACATGGGGGCTATGTGCCATGGGACTGGTACGGTGTCCGGGGAACATACCCGTCCACTGCCTGCACCACACAACCCACTGCCACTACCACCCACTGCATATACTGTAGGGATCTTTGGGTCCACTGTAGCAACTGTCAGGCCTGTTTCTCTTCCCAACCCACCACCCTCTACCCAATCAAATCAGATCTGTGTCACAGAGTGTGGTAACTCTGCCTGGTGCCTCCTCATTAACCTTACAGGGCATCATGTCCCAGTCACCCCAGGCATCCCCACTGCTCCCTCTTCCCCAATCCCCCACTTGTTGGCCTCCCATCACAGCCCTGCCCAGCTGTGGTGCAGAGCACTTAGACCACCACCTGGCTAATCATAAGTCAGTCCCCTATTGCAACCACAATCTGGCATTTAAAATTCTAAAAAAGGGTTGGTGCCACCCCACCATGGTGGAACCCCCCTTTGTGACATAGCATATGAGTGCTTCTGCTTCAAGGGTGGTGCAGGGCATTCCAATTTCGATGCAGTCTGCATTCAAAATTCAGGATTGCCACAAACATTTATGCAAGGTGCCACTTGCATCAAAGTCATTAGGTGCAGGCACCTTGCACAAAAAGTTTTCCCCTCTGAAAATTGACCCATAGGACTTTGGTTAAGCTACTAGCTCAGAAAAGAGCAAGAGGCAGTTGGTGGCTCCCAATGTAACATACACATACTGAGTTGAAAGGAATAGAGGAAGGGTGTGTAGAAATTGGTGGCTGGGATGAGAAATTAAATATTTAAGGCAACCTTTTGCTTAAGAAATTACTATAAGTGTTAATAATTGTGCATTGTGTGTGGGGGTTAGTATGAAAAAAGATGGCTGCACATTATTTTTTAAGGCTACAAGGATGTTATTTATGAGATGAGGATTGTGTTGCCAGAATTAGCTCTTACCATGGAAAATTGCTGCACATCTATTGCCCAATCATTTTGGATGGTTTTGCTACTCATTTTATAATAATCAGTACTGCATAGAACTTGTGTTTCAAAATAGTGTGCATTATTTTCCAACATATACTATTCTATCATGCCACCTAAGTAATGAACCAGTTAAAAGCAATATTGCATTTCTAAATAATTTTAATCACATGATTATAGCTGAAAGAAAATACAATTGAAATATTTCTTTCCTACCAAAAAGGCAAATTGAACTGTAGGCAATTTCCTATGCATTTTTATGTCTTTAGTGGGCAGATCAATGCGGTAGTTTTGCTATTACAATAGAAAATGGGAGCTCTTCTGATTTCTAAAGGACTAGATAAAATGAGAGGTTTTGTGGTATTACTCTGCTTTCATTTAGCTGAGCAGTGCTTCAAAGCACTATTTTGTGTGCTAAGCTTCAATCTGGTTAGAACTGTCTCTCAAGAAAGAGTCATAGATCATAAACACGTCAGCTTAGGTAGCCTTTCTCAGCTATAAAGGGAGATGAGCAGACAACCCTGGGACTAGCAGTGAGTAAGTCAAATGTCACAGAATGAAATGTTTTATGTAGTAAATAGTCTGATGCTACAACTCTCACTAAAGATAAGTTAAAGGACCCCTAAACAAAATTAATTTAAATTACAGTTTTATGGGCTGTGAGTGGGGCCTACAGCACTTTTGCAATCGTAGCTCTGAAAATGGCTGATCTTGGAACCTCTGTTGTACATTTGGAATTATTTTTCTAAATGCGCAGTGGAGCTTGAAACCCTCTGTCATGATTGGCTGCTACGGAATAACAGCCGCACTATCTCGGCTGTTACTTCTGCATTTTGTGGCATGAACTGCTCATGCAACTTGCATGAATGTGCAGTTCTGCTGGTGGCATCATGTATGGCAAGATGCCATTCATTGCAACTGCACATATGAGAATGTTGTGCATGCTTAATTGCATCGCAGCCGCCAGCTCCACGGCATTCTGTGCCTCCCCTATACTCATGTGGCACACTGGGAGCCCGCCCAGTGTGCCTAATTGTTTTTCCTTCCCCCCACCCACCGCTGCCAACATTTGGGTGCCCAATCCCAGTGTTTACACTGCCCAGTCATGTGGCACACTAGGGGCCCACCCCAGTGTGTCCAAAAATGGTCCCACCCCTGTCACTGCAGTCTTTTTAATTTTTTTATCCCTGTAAACAAATAAAATAGTCCCTCATCATCACTGCAGTCCCACTTCCCCATCCCCATCCTCCCAGTGAGCACCCACCTCCCCACACCCCCCCTACCCTGTACTTACCTCCTGAAGTAGTCGCTGTCATCTTCTCTGGACTGGGACATGTCTGCACTCTTCAAAGCTGAACCACAAACTGAAGAATCAAAAATAAGCCTGCTATAATGCTATTCAATGGGGTTTTCAACTTATGTTGATATCTCAGCCATTTTTTAGAATTTGTTTCCCAAAATTTTCAGCATGGGGTTCTTAGGACCCCAGCTCATGAAAACTGTCACTGTTATTTTGTCCAAAAAGGTGATTTTGAAGTCACTGTACGGAATCATCTTTCGGGACTGATTCATGAAATGACACTGCCTCTGTTCATGAAGAGGGGACCCCAAAAGCTCAAGTTGCAAATTTGGTGAAAAACTTCCAAAAACTAACTGCATTACAAGCGTGTCTTGTGCAGTTTCTAAGCACACTTGTAACTTTGCCAGTTTTTAATATTTTCACTCCACATTTTTAACATTGCCAATTTTGGCACACCTCCTTCAAAACAGTACAGCTGTCATTTTCAACAACCTGCCTAAAATGTGTTTTTACACCTGTGGCTCAGAAGAGTGCATTTGCTCTGTGAAATCACCTTTCGGGACAAGTGAACAAAATGACACTGGTCTCAATGGGGGGAAAAACATGTAGAAAATGTTGTGCAACACCTCCAAAACATGGTCAAGTTTAACCTGGGCATTGAATAATTTCTATGCTTATGTGTAACTTTGGTTATTTTGTAGCTCTTTACAGTCCTATGAGTTTAGAACTTGTTTATACAGTGGAGGTTTGAAATGGACTGTTCAAATGAACTTTTCCATCTTAAAACCTACCATGCTATTGAAATTATGTTGATAAAGTACTGAAAAAGGACTTTGCTGGTCTGTGCCTTCTTCCTGAAAACTTTGGTCAGCTGAGCTAGCTGTTTTATAAGGAGTATGTTTAGTGTGCTTGTGTTCACTATTCATCATGTCTGAGGTAGAGGAATGTAAATATGTTGAGGATATACATTTAAACTTTGATATTCTCTACAATTCATATGCAGTTCTGGTGGAGTGTGGTTCCTCCATGGAGGCACCCACATTTGGGACCAAGGAGGATGATGGGAACCTCCACAAAGGAGACCCACTGGAGGATGACACAGCACCCCACAGGGGAAGGAAACAACTCCTGGTGGGGGACTCTATCATTAGGGGAGTAGACCTGGGGGGTGGAGAGGAGAAGGTAAGGTGCCTGCTTTGTGCCATGGCTGGGAGGGACAGGAAGTGAATCCTCAGGATCGTGGGAGCAGCAACTCAGGAGAGAGAGCTGTACATCATTTTCCACCTAGGGACAAATGACCTGGCTGGAAATGGGATCAGAGCAGTGCAGGATGAGTTTGTGAAATCGGAGAGGGGCCTTAGACAAGATGTATGCACAGTAACCTTCTCAGAGGTGCTGCCTGTCTATGGCAGGGGTGAAGCTAGGGTACTCCACACCATAGGATTCAATGAATGGTTAAAAAACTAGTGCCAAGCTCAAGGTTTTGGCTTCATTGGGGACTGGGGTTCCACTGGTGTGGTGGTCTGTATCTGTCCAGGAAGGGAACCAGGATTTTAGGTGGTAGGTTTCAATGCTTCACTGGCAAGCATTTAAACAAGCCAAGAGTGGAGGCACTGAAAAGGAGCAGGGAAATCCCATCCCACCCTCTCCCGTAAAACATGGTAGTTAACAAGGTAAACAACAAGGCAGAGAAGTCTATAGGGAGAAGGACAGGGGTAAATGGAGAAAAATGCAAAGGCAGTAAGAACAGGGAGGGGGCTTAAAGGAGTAAGGCCGTCAAAGAATGGAGGGTGATAAGTACTAATGTCTGTAGTCTGGGTAACAAGCTTCCTGAACTAGTGACCTTGATGGAAAAGGGACAGCTGGATATTGTGTCAGTCACAGAAACAAGGTACACAGAGAACCATGACTGGGATGTCAGCATAGCGTACACAATCCACAGGAGGGACAGGGAAGGTAAAAGAGGAGGAGGAGGAGGAGGAGTAGTATCTCTCTACATAAGGGAAGGGATCAAAGCAATGGAACTAAAGGGTAAACAGGGAAGAGAGGAGGCACTGTGGGTCACACTGGAGACAGAAAATGGCACCGCAATCCACACAAGGGTTGTATAGATATCCCCATCTTTGGGGAAGAAATGGACAAGGAAAGATAGAAGGCATCCTTAGAACTGCATAAAAAGGGGAGATATTGTTGATGGGGGACCAATATGCCAGATGTTAACTGGAACACTTTTGCTGCAGCCACGTCCAAGAGCAGGGTCATCCTCAATGCCTTACAGGGGGTATGCCTTGTACAGTTAACGTTGGAACTCATTTTGGAGGGAACAATCTTAGACCTGTTACTCTCAAACGAGGATGGAGAGAGAATCTCAGATTTAGAAATGGGTAGCAATCTGGGAACAAGCCACTATCAATCAGTATGGTTCATGATAAACACAGCCATAGAGTCAAGCCATACAAAAGCGAGTATATTGCACTATAGTAGGACTGACTTTGGAAAATTGGGAGAGTACCTCAGAAAAGCCCTTGCAAACAGACAAGAAAGAGGGGTGGAGGGGCAATGAGGAAAAGCCAAAACTGCCATCACAGAGGGCTTTGTGTGAAGCAAATAAGCAAAAGTAAACAAAAGAAACAAACACTATGGTTCTCAAAAGAGGTGTTGGGGAAGGTTAGTGAGACAAAGATAGCATTCAAGAAGTATAAGAAAACACAGAAGGAGCAGGACAGAAAACTGTACCAACTAAAGCCAAAGGAAGCAGGGAAGACAGTCAGAATATCAAAGTCCCAAACCATTGAAGAGATAGCCAACTCAATTAAGAAGGGTGTAAAACCTTTTATACTGTAGGTACATTAGGGAGTGAAGGAAGACAAAGGAAGGCTTGATAAAGGGAAGGGAATGTGGGCAGAGCGTGACAATGAAAAAGCAGGGATGCTGAATGAATATTTCTGCTCAGTATTCACAAAAGAAGAGGAGGAGAGGAACCTAAACCAAACAATAGAAGCACTCTGGATAGGTGGGCGGATACCAGTCCATTCACAGAAAAAAGGGTCCTAAAAGAACTCTGAAGACTGAAGGTGGACAAAGCAATGCAACCTGATAGGATTCACCCAAGAATTTAAAAAAAAAAACAAGGGGAGAAGTAGTGACATCACTGACTAGCCTTTTCAACAAATCATGAGAGGATGGTATGTTACCTGAGAACTGGAGGAGGGTGGATGTGATTCCCCTTCACAAAAGTGGGAGCGAGGCAGAGGCAAGAAACTACAGGCCAGTTAGTTTGATCTCAGTGGTAGGATAAATGATGGGATCACTTCTGAAAGAAAGAAAGAATTGTGGAGTACCTATAGGCCAGTGGGGCACAGGACCTGAGGTAGCATGGATTCACAGTGGGAAGGTCATGTCAGATCAATCTAATAGATTTCTTTGACTGGGTGACCAAAGTTGTAGACCAGGGAGGGGCTGTGGATGTGGACTATCTGGACTTTAACAAAGCATTTGACACAGCCCCACACAAAAGATTAATAAACAGGTTAGCCAGCCTGGGAGTGGGTCCCAGATTGGTATCGCAGGTTAAAATGTTGGCTGGAAAACAGGGCACAGAGGATAATAGTACATAGTCCACTCTGAAGAAGGGGAGTTACTAGCAGAGTACCGCAGTGGTCAGTACTGGAACTGGTCAACTTTAATGTCTTTATAGGTAACTTTGCAGGGACTGGAAGGAAAAGTATGCTTCTTTACAGATGACATGAAGATCTGCAACAGGGTTGATACACAAGGAGAGGTTGAAAGGATGACAAGGGACTTGGCAAGGTTGAAGGAATGGTCAGAAGTATGGATGCTTAGATTCAATGCAAACAAGTGAAAAGTAATGCACCTGGGAAACAAAAACCCAGTGGAAAAGTACACAATGGGGGGGGCACTAACAACAACAAAAATGAAAAGGGACCTGGGAGTAGTCATATCAGATGACCTAAAGGTAGGCAAGCAATGTGAGAAGGCAGTAAAGGGGGCTGGGGGGATACTTTGATGCATAAGGAAAGGCATCACCATTAGAAATCAAGAAGTTGTTATTCTTCTGTACAAACAGTTTGACCCCATCTGGAGTACTACGTGCAGTTCTGAAGACCCCATCTCTGCACATACATGGACAGCATGGAGGCAGTCCAGAGGAGGGCAACTAAAATGAGTCAGCACCAGAAGGCATTTGAAGAGATACTAAAGGAGCCTAATATGTATACCCTTGAGGAAAGGATGGAGAGGGTGGACATACTAGAAACCTTCAAGTAACTCAAGGAAATCAACAAAGTCCAAGAGGATAACATATTTCTGAAAAAGAGATGTGCAAGAGCAAGGGGGCACAATTTAAAGGTAGAGGGGGCACAGCTCAGGGGCAGTGTATAGAAGCATTGTTTCATGGAGAGTGTAGTGAACACATGAAATAGCATTCCTGAGGGGGTCATGTGGTCAAAAACAGTGGAGGAATTCAAGACTTCATGGGACAGATGTAAGGCAATTCTAGAGGGTGTAGGAGGAAGTAGGCTGTTGGTTAACTAGGATCAGCAGCTTATCTAATAAGTAGAGAAATGGACAGACTGGGTGGGCCAAGTAGTCCTTATCTGTCATCAAAGTCTGTGTTTCTATGTTTATAACATGCAAAGAACATCTATACTGTATGAAATTAAATCGAAAGTGTATCCTAGGGTTATGGAGGATCTAGGTATGGGGTGAAACTTATGATGGGGCCTCAGAGTAAAAATAATGTGTTTGAAAGCAGTTTAGAGCTGGGAATGACTCTCCATGGAGAAAGTTATGGTATGGGCCTGTATTTAGGTAGAGGAAGACAGTGGCCAGCATAAAACTGCTGTTTGTGTTTTCTTTCTCTTTTTTTGTATGTACTGGAGGAGGTACTGGATTTGTAGCAAATGTATGTGGGTACTAAGCCATTTGTTAGTACTGTATCAGCCACAGGATAATGTATTTTGTGTGTGTAGCTCTGATAGACCACACTGTAAAGTTAGCAGATGCTTATGCTGAAATTAAAGGAACCCTGGGCGGAGCTTCAGGTGAGGGTGGGTTGAAGTTCCAATTCTTCCAGGGTGCTGGTAGGGTGTTGGTCAACCATAGGATGGTTGCTCTCTTATGTTGGGGATGTGGGACAGGGTGACCCCTGTATTAGAAAAAGTACCCTCATAAGTTGTCTGAACCCCCCAAATTCCTTTCACCCTTTGCTTTTTCTCCCTATTAATTATTCTCTTCTCTTTCCTAAATTCTGCTGTTGGACTGAACACCTGCAGCACTATCTTATCCTATGCTATCCCTTTTAACTTTTCTTGTACCCCCATTTATGAGCTGCATATTTATAGCACATAACTGGCTGTAATATGAAACAGCTGGAGTGTCTGAAAGAAGAGATAAGGGTGCCGCCTTGGCAGACTGAAAGTGTGAGTCTGGCACTTGAGAAATAAAATGCAGGCAGATTTTAAAGGAATAAAGTGTTTTAGATATTGCTAGAAAGTGCTGCCACAATTAAGGGCCAGACAGTACAAGTTAACATGAAATAAAAGGTGCCTGTAGTGCTGAAAAAGATACCATAGATAATAAATATATTGGCAGGCAGATTACACTGAAACATGAATAACTATGCTAGAATAAATAAGGAACAGGTGCTTAAAAGAAAAAGAAATTGACGTTAAAAACATGTCCTACAAAGCCTGTAGAACTTGTATATTGGTTAAGGTAAAGTATGCTTCAATAGAAATGGATGTGAAAGCTGCATAAGTTATTATAAAAAGCTTAGTGGCAACTGAATAAACAACTTAGAGGGCTATACGTGTATCTGTAACATAAAGAGAGGGCACATGGAAAAAATGGTTACTTTAAGCCCAGGCCAGATAAAATAAAAATAGTAATAATAAGTGCTCTTGCAGAAATAAGGAAGAGGGTCTAGGTTACAAGTACAAACATTAGGTGACAAAGGAACTTTTCTAAATGGGGCTGGTCTGTAATGTAGCCCCAGGATGTGTTTGTCCCAGAGAGGGGCCGTTTTTTTTTATAAGTTATTATGACCCCCTCTTTTCTAATTTAAAAGCAGGCTCATTAAAAACGGTCTTGATGGCCAACAAGGTAGACCTGTTGTTATGTTCTTATGTTCTTCGGTGTCACTAGGCCCTCTGGGTAGCAAATATAGAACTCCATGGCCCTATTTTCCCACCAGGGTCATGTGATCCATGGCATCCTCTTTGTTCACTCCCTTCATCTGCCTCCCTCTACCAAATTCCTCCCTCCACCCCTAGTCCCATAGCCCAGATCTCCACACAGAAATACATTAAATTTCAAACCTGGTGTTACTATTCTTGAACCAGAACATTTGCTGCACTTCCCCCAAAAAATAAATACACAATACTGCCACCATGGTGCTCTCTCCAATCCCACTCAGCGGTGGCCCACCTCTGGAAAAGAGCTACCAATATGGTATCTTAAGTATCCCACGAGCTCCGTGGCCATATTGGCCTGCTGGAGTCACATGGTCCATGGTGTCCTCCTTTGTTCACTCCCTCCCTCCCTCTGCCTCTCTTTATTGGCTTCCTCCCTCCTTTCCTAGTCCCACAACACTGACCCCTACAGAGAAATACATTAAATTTCAAACTTAGTTTTACTCTGCCTGAACCAGAACAGTTGCTGCACTTCCCCAAAAAAGAAACACACAGTAATTCTCCCTGGAGCTCTCTCCACTCCCCTTCAGTGGTGGCCTTCTTCTGTGATGAACTTCTTCTTTCACAGGAACATAGGAGTGTGATGGCAGAAAAGGACCGCCAGGCCGACCAAATCTGCCCAGTTTGCCTAGATACTGATCCTGTCCTGTTAACCCACCCTCCTTGGCCAGCATCCCTCTGTGCCTGTCCCAAGCTGTATTAAAACCCTCCCCACCGTCCTTACTCCCACCACCTCCCTCAGCAGACCATTCCTGCTGTCCGCCACCCTCTCGGTGAAGTACTTCCTAATGTTACTCATGAACAGTCCCCCTTTGATTTGGAATTTATGACCCCTTATCCTAGGCTGCTCCTTTACTTTGAAGAAGCTCTCCGCCTGCACTTTATTGATACCCTTTAGATATTTAAATGTCTCATTCACCCCTCAGTCCTGCTGGTTATCCCCCTTCCTATGCAACCCAACATCCTACTGGCTCTTGCCACTGCCCATCTGCACTGCTTTGCCACCTTCAGGTCTTGTGAAATGATGATTGCATGGTCCCTTTCCTCCTAGGTTACCTCCAGGGGCCTACCAACCATTCTGTACTCCTCTTTCCAGTTTTTCCTGCCTAAATGCATTATCCTACATTTTGCAGTATTGAATGAAAGCTGCCAGTCCCTTGACCTCAAACTTTGCCAGATCTCTACACATCATCTTAACCCCCTCCTGCATGTCTACTCTATTGCAGACTTTTGCATCATCTGCAAATTGACTTACCCTGCCTTCTAGACCCTGTGCTATGTCTCCTACAAAGATGTTAAAGAGCAGTGGTCCTAATACTGACCCTTGGGGAACCCCACTGGTGGCTCCTGTCTCCTCGAGGGCACCCCATTGACCAATACCCTCTGTGTTCTGCCCTCCTACCTGTTTTGCACCCACCTTTTCACTGCCCCCAACCCCAGGCAACTCATTTTGTGCATAGCCTCATGTGTGGCACAGAATCAAAAGCTTTCCTGAAATCAAGGTAAGCCATGTCCACAGACCCCCCTCATCCACCACATGGGTAACCCAGTCAAAACACTCAACCAAGTTCATTTGACAGGATCTGCCCTCAGTGAAGCCTTCGGATGCGCAGCCTTCGGGTAGCTGATGATTCTGTACTTCAGCAGCTTTTCCATGAGCTTGCAAACCACAGATGTCAAGCTCACTGGCCTATAGCTGCTTACCTCATCCTTCTGCATCCCCCCTTGTGAAGGAGCACCACGTCCGTGCTTTTCCAATCTTTAGGTACCACCCCTGATCTTAAGGGGTCATTGAACAGAGTTGTCAGGGGAGCTGCTAATACCTCCCTCATCTCCCTCAATACCAAAGAATGAACCCCATCGGGCGTCATGGCTTTGTCCACCCTCACGCCCTTTATTTCCCTCAGGATCTCCTCCACCCTAAAGTGACTAATGTTCACTCCATCCCCTATGTCCCCTGCAAGCTCAGGGTTACCTCCCCTTCCATTCCTCTTCATTTTTGAATGCGGAGCTGAAGTAACTATTTGGCATTTCAGCCTTCTCTTGGTTCCCCCCACCACCCACTCCCCTGCCCCTTTTTTCAGATTAGACATCCCTCTTGCTGTTTTCCTCCACTTGCCTATACACCTAAAAAAGGTCTTGTCCCCCTTCTTGATCACTTTGGCAATGCTCTCCTCCATCCTTGCCTTTGATCTTTTGACCACCCTCCCAGACTCCTTCTGCTTTGCCTGATACTCTTACCATTCCTGCTCCCCCTGCATCATTTTATAGCTCCAGAAGGCTCACCTCTTAGCTCTGATGCAGACCTCCACTTCCCTATTGAACCACAGTGGCTTCCTTTTCCTCCTGTTTTTGCTCACTCTCTTTGCACAGAGATCTGTGGCCCCCACAACGGCTCTCTCTATCGTAGCCCACATGCTTTCCTCATCCCCAAGATTCCTCAACCCTTTCAGTGCCTGCTGAGCAAATTTCCCCGTCCTGCTAAAATTTGCTTGCCTGAAATCTAGCACCTTCACTTTGGTCCTGTTTGTAGTGACCGATGTGTGTATCATGAATCACATGGTATCGTGATAGCTTGTACTGAAGTTTTCCCTCATAGTTACCTCCCCCACCCTGTCACCATTTGTTAGCAGCAGGTCTAACATCACCCTGTCTCTAGCTGGTTCACTGACCATCTGCTTGAGATGGTCAATTTGAAAGGAAGCTAGAATCGCACTGCTTCTAATTGAGGCTGCCGATAGTGTGTCACATACCATATCTAGCAGGTTGAGGTCCCACTTAAGCAGCACTTCTCCCTTATTAGCCATCCTTAGGATCTCTTCCATCATCTGGTTGTTCACCATTTCTTGCTGCCCTGGCAGCCTGTATACCACTCCTGTTCACAGCACCTCGCCCCTCCCCGTGGTCAACGAGACCCATAGTGCTTCTATGTCCCCACACCTGCCCTCTATTTTTGTTGCCATAATCCCCTCCTTTACATAGATCATCACTCCACCCCATCCTTTCTACCTTGTCCCTCCTAAATAGCTTATACCCTGGTATGCTCATGTCTCAATCCTGCTCTTCATGACACCAAGATTCAGTGATCACCATTAAGTCTATGTCCACTTTGGCCATTACTGCTGCCAGATCTGGGACTTTGTGTCCCAGGCCTCTGGTGTCAATGCACATTGTCCTCCAGACCCCAGGTTGTCTATCACCTTCCCCTGTCCTGACACTCCTCACAGTTCTAACACTTCAATCAATCAATCAATCAAAATCTTTATTTATCCAGATGAACATCATTGAGCAGAGCTCTTTGACAAAATGGACTTGGTTAGAACAGGGTTGGGTAACATCCATCATAAAAACATATAAATACATGTAAATAAGTATATAAACACAAACACAATGGTGCAGTAATGGGGAGTCAAATGATAAAAGGAAGACAAGGCAAGCCATAACAGAGGAGGATTCAAATACAAGGGGGCAGGTCCACCATTGAACTATGCAACTGTATATAAACCATGTTTTCTGTATAGAAGTACCAATTAGTTCATTTACCAGGGGCAGTCACTAGTACTAGCCATGAAAATGGCTTGGAGAACCACCGACTAATGGCAGATGGGGTACCAGGAGGGGTATGTAGTATGTAATATGTAAGTGAAGGATAAACACTGTGAGAAGTGAAGTCCCAAGGATAGGTCGGTAGAACTGATGTGGTGGTGGGGGCCTACCAGGAGAGGGAGAGGGAAAGGGGAGTTATGACTTTTATAGCATGATTACATGTAGATTGTGGATGAGAGCAGTATAGAGCTGTGAAAAGAAGGCTGGAGAAAGCGGGAAGATAGATCAGTATCAAAGGGAGGACAGAGGCATCAAGGTGTTACATGAAAGCATGATGACAGACCAGGGCCAAGGAGGAGACAAGCACTAGAAATAATTAGTTCACGGTTAAATGGTACAGGTTAGCATGATGACAATTCATGGTCATGGGAAACAATTGCACTGATCATTTTTGAGATGTGAATATAAGAGCTTGAAAGATGAGATGCCAATGCGTGACCTCAGTTTCATTTTTTTTTGCAATTTATTCTACAAGGAGGACAGTGTAAAGCTTATAGCAGCCCTGCCAAAGAGAGAGTAACTTTGTGAACCATCAATAGGAGAGATTTGCAACTTCTCAGGGCATAATTGCCTATTGGTTTTATAGGAAGATAGTCTGTAATGTATTGGGGCATTTTTTTGGAGATGGCTCTCAAGGTCCATAAGGCTGCATTTTTATCATGCCTGAATTGAAGAGAACTCCACCCCACTGATTGATATAGGCAGCAGTGGTGAGTGCAATAAGGCAGGCCTGTGATGAACCTCAAAGCTCTATGATTTAATGTGTCAAGTTTGGTGAGGTGGGAAATGGGACAGTGACTACAGAGGATGTCAGCATAATCTATCAAGGATAGAAAGGTTGATTGTACCAGCTGTAGTTTGGCATCTCTAGTTAGGAAGCGGGCTATCCTAAAGAACAGGCCAAGTCTCTGTCGTAATTTTTTGAATAATTCTTCAACGTGCTCTATAAAGGAGAGCCTATGGTCCAGCCATACTCCCAGGTATTTGAATTTAGGAACAAATTCCAACTTCTCACCAAGAAATGTAGTACTCTGTGCCACAGGATCTGATAGGGCTGAATTTACCATTTGGGCAGAGGGAGAAAAGAGCATTGCTTTTGTTTTCTTGGTGTTAAGTAATAGTTTTTTGTTTAGGAGTCAGTGTTGCAGCCGGTTGAACTCAGATTGAAGGTCTTTACATGCAGATTGTAATGACGGGTGGCTTACGTAAAGCACTGTGTCATCTGCAAACAGATGAATGTTGGCCTTAGTTATGCTTACATCTATAATGTTGATGTATATTGCAAATAAGATTGGCCCTAAGATAGAACCCTGGGGAACACCTCTAAGGAGAGGTTTGAGAGTTGAGAGATCTCCTTCCGCTGTCACCTGCTGGAAACGATCAGAGAGGTAGTTGTTGAACCACTGTAAAGATAATGAGTCAGCACCTAGTGAGGTCAGGGAAGAGACTAGCAGAGAATCCAAGAATACGGTGCAGGTGTAATTCCTGTTGTCTAGCTCTCTTTGCCAGTCATTAGTCACTTTGGCAAGTGCTGTGATGGTGCTATGTTTAGCTCTAAACCCTGACTGGACTGGATTAAGCAGGTTATTAGCTTCTAGATACTGCCTCAGCTGGTTACTTACGACTTGTTCCAATAATTTTGACAAGACCAGGAGAATCGAAATTGATCTGTAATTATTTAGATCACAGGGATTTCCGGACTTGAATAGGGGTATGATGTGTGCTGTTTTCCATATTGAAAGAATGGATCCTTGAGTTAATGATAGGTTAAATAAATCGGTTATGGGCATGGCTAACACATGGATGGCCAGCTTCAAAAAATATGGGTCGAGGGTATCTGCACCAGCACTTATTTTTTACATCCAGTTTTACCAATAGGTCTTCAACTTCTTTCAGAGTAGTAGGACGCAAGGAGAAGACTGAATCGGTGACACTAGGATCTGCACTTTGATTATCTATCTGAGAGCATATCAAATTTGTGGGGGAATTGTCAAAGGCTAAGCCTGCAGTCGCAAAGTGATTATTGAAGGCATTCAGAATTTCCAGTCTGTCACTAATGGTGTTATTGTTTAAGGAGATTTCATCAGGTAGTGAGCCACCTGACATGTGACCAGACAAGTCCTTGACGGTTTTCCAAAATTTTGTAGGATTTTTGGAGGCAGAGAGAAATTCAGAATGATAGTATGCAGCTTTTGTATCTCTAACCATTCTAGTACATGAGTTTCGTGCCCTTATGAACTTGCACCAGTCTGCAGCAGACTGGATTTTGCATGCTTTATTCCATAGGTTATCTCTTTCAGTCAATGCAGATTTTAATAATGGTGTGAACCATCTACATGCATTTTTTGCTATTCGCACCTCAAGCATAGGGGCATATTTATTTAGGGCATCTAGGATAATTTTGCTGAATATGTTGAATGCTGATTACGTGTTTTTTGCCAAATAGCACTCTTACCAATACAAGGGGTGTTTCAGTTTGTTTATGTAGGCAGTGAGATCAAAGTTCCATCTAGATCTCTTGGCAGAAAACTTTGGCGAAGTAGTAGGTTTGTCACTTGATCTTATGTAAGCAATAAATGAGTGATCACTGATATCAGTGAAGAAGGTGCCGGGAAAGTAGAAGAGATGTGGTTTATTCACTAGGATAACATCTATCAGGGAGCTGTTATCCACGTTCTTTTTATTTACTCGTGTTAGTTCGACAATGAGTTGCAATAATCCATGAGTGTCACAGAAAGCTATGAGAGGAGCAACGGTTTTAGATAGCCAGTCTAAGTTAAGATCCCCAAGAATAATTATTTCTGAGAATTGTTGTTCGATGATATTACTCAGATGAGGTAACAATTGTAGATCGGCAGAAGGAGGTCTGTAGCACCCTATGATACATAATGTTGAAGTGTGCGAGATGGTGACTTGAAGAGACAGACATTCGTAAGCATTTGCAACAGATAAAGCACTCAGACAGGATGCTGTATGCCTATCCTTGACATAGATGGCAACCCCTCCACCCCTGGAGAGTCTGTCTGCTCTAAATAGTAAATAGTTAGGGATATTGACTTCCCTGTCAGAGGTGGCCAGTCTAAGCCAGGTTTCTGAAACCACTAGATGTCTGGTCAAGTATGGAGGATTCAGGCCTGGATCACGGATAACTTTTTTAACAGACTGCATACATTAATGTGGAGGAAACTCATGCCTTTCAGTGTGGCAAGGTCAGAGGGCGATGTGATTTCAGCTGGTGGCCTTTGTCCCGTAGGTCCAACTGGGTACCTTTTTTTTTTCTAAGGTGGCTGATTGTCTCCTTTGTCAGCTCTGCTGTTTGGTTTAGCTTGTAACACCCCCCAACTCAATTTAAATTGTAATGTGTTTTAACAAACTTCTCTAGCCTCCATTTCAGCACCTCCTTACCATACCTATTTAAATATAACCAATCTGGGGTGAAGAGGCTCTCATCTTGCCATGTGGTCCCCCACTGCCCCACCAGTCCAAAGCCTTTCTGAGCACACCATCCAGACAGCTAGTTGTTGAATTCTGCTATCCTCTGCATCCTCTCTGAACTAGCTCTCAGAACAGACAGAACCTCTGAGAACGCCACGTATCTAAAGATCAGGCTGCTGCAGTACCTGGCTAATGCTCCAGCCTTGCCTGTACCTCCATCAAACTGTGCCCTGCAAGGTCACTTGTTCCTAAATGGAACACCAGGTAAGTTCTCTCATCTTGCTCTCTCCTCCAGGAGGGGATGTGATGAACTACCTCCGTTGCTGTCATCCCTGGCAAGCAGTTAACCCAGACCTTCCCCCCCCAACCAATACCCCTAACTATGGAGTTCCCGACAATCAAGACCTTATTTTCCACCATTCCTGAATTGGATCCTTTCTGTGACAGTTCTTAGTTTACTTAGCTTATTTGGGCAAAAGTAGGCTTGTGCCAGTCTTGATTGTCCCCCAAATTGGGTGGGCAATTCAACCTAAGTTGGGAGAGAAATTTGTCTAATCTATATTTAAAGGTGTTAAAATTAGTGTAGTCAACAACTTCTATCGGAAGGTTATTCCAGGCTTTTGATGCTCTAATGTTGAAAAAGTTGTCCCTTTTGTTGGTATTTACCTAGTCGATAAGCTGTCTATTATATATTATACCTACGGTATGCTTGGTTAAATATTTGAGTCCACACTGATCCATTAGATGTTGAGACTGTAGGATTTTATAGATAAAGAGTAAATCTCCTCTACATCTCCAAGCTCGAAGGGGAAAAAAAGCCAGTTTCCCTCAGTCTGACTTGATAGTCATTATTGGCGAGTCTTGGTACCATTATGGTTGCTTTCCTCTGTATCCTTTCTATTATTGCAAGTTCTCCCTTCAGATAAGGGCGCCAAAATGGAGAACCATAGTCCAAATAAAGCCTAACATAAGTATGATAAATGGGAACAATGTACTGCTCTGTCCTTTAAAATGAGTAGTTTTAATGCAATGATCGGTTGATGATAACTTATTATTGACAAGAATTCTAAAGTCCCTTTCACATATAGAAACCTGGATTAAGCTCCTGTATAAAAAATAATTATTGTTAATATATTTGTTGCCAAAGTGCATAACTGTACACTTATCAACATTAAACCGCAAATCATTTTTTATAGCCCATTTCTCAATTTTTTGTAAATTAGAGATAAGTGACTTAATATTGTCTGCATTACAGTATTCATTTTGTCACCTAATTTGGTATTGTCTACAAATTTTGAAAGGAAGTTATTGTCACTTACAATCATATCGCTTATAAAGATATTGAAAAGTGTGGGCCCCAAGACAGATGACTGGGGCACTCAACTGCTAACTTCACCAGAGTCAGAAAGAATATCTTTGATTCTAGCCCTCTGTGTTCTGTTAGACAGCCAGGATTTGACCCACTGCACCAGGCATGCTGAGAAGCCTAAACAAGACAGTTTGGTTAGAAGCTTATGGTGGGGCATGGTGTCAAAGGCCCAGCTATAATCAGGAAAAATGATGTCCATGGGGACACCAATATCAATTCCCACACTTACATGGTTGTAGAATAATATTAAAGTTAGTAGTACATGAATATCCATTTTTAAATCCATGCTGGAATTGGTCAACAATCTTTCCCCCTGCATCTTTCCTGCTTCCCCACTGACAAGTCCCCCATCCTCACTTTGGACTCCTTTTCCTTTGTCAGCATGGCCTCTCCCTTCCAGGAGCTACCCTCTGGACTCCCAGTAGCATTCCCACACTAGTCAGACCCACCGCTCACCTCCTGCCCCTCCTACTCACTTCCGGTGGTGAGCTTCCTCTTCCATCTCATCCTTTGTGTCCAGACCCTTATCCTGTCTCTGTTTGGCCCTCCCTTGCCTCGTGGTTTTGCTTCCAAACACATCACCCCCACCTCCTCCTCTTCCCCTTGGCCTCCTGTAGCTCTTGTGATATTTGTCAGCTGGACATCTGGCTTCCTACTTTCCCTTGCTGTCTCCCACTCTTTGCTCCCACCCATGGGTCCCTGCACTTTTGTTTCCATTTCCCCTGCCCATGTCCTGTTTGGTCCTAGGCCAGCCTGCTGCAAGTGCACTACTCCTCCTACCCACCAGTACCCATTCCTCTGAATGTTCCCTGGTTCCCTTTGACCATACCACGTTGCTACTGACCTGAGATGACCCACCTTTTGGGCATTTCTCACATTGATCCTTTATTCCAATCACCCTCTAGTGGTCTATGCTGACCTGAGGTGCATCCCTCCTTTTGCCCTCCTCCTCATAATCTCCATCTGCCAACACCCTACGTTCCCTCTTCTGGGGAAGGACTCCTGCTCTCTCATCTCTCATTAGCTTTAACAGACCTTTCCCTTCCACTTTCTCCTGAGGCCCTTTAGCACCAACTTCCTCACTCCCATCCTCATCAAGGGTCAGTAGTTCAGTGAACCTATTTGTGTGCACTATGTCCCTCAGTTGCCTCTTTCTGTGCACTCTGTCCCCCAAATGCCCTTCCTCTACAGGAGCTCCTCCTTTCCTATGACCCATGGCATTGGTCTTATTGCTCTTCCCCCAACCTGCTTCCAACCCTCCTGCTCTTCTAAACACCCCATGCTCGTCACTGGCCCATCCTCCACCTTGTCTATACTCCTCCACCCTGCCCCCTCCGTCTGTTAACTACCATCCCCAACTGACTCCTGCTTCCCCCAGTGCAACTCTCAAATCCCCTGCTGTCTGGTGCCTCAATTTGATGTATCCCCACCTTCTTCATTTGTACCCCACCCTCCATTACTACCCCACCATTCTCTTCTACCACCTCTTCTTCTCTCCATTGCCTCAAACATCCACCTCAATCCACTTTTTTCTTCCTTAATCCATACCAGTTGCCTGCACATCATACAACCCCCCCTCCAAGCCATGTTTAGTACCACTGCTGACCCACACCCGGTACACCCCACAGCTCTGCTGAATATTCCCCTTGTCCTTGCTGTTTGGGGGCAAGGCCACCTCCCTTGGTCCCTAAAATTACAACCCCATATGTTATTTTGCCAATGGCTCACCTTCATTTGTCCCATTATACAGTTGACCATAACAGCCTTCGAATGTTGCTGTTTACAGATGATGTCCCTTGAGGGGGATTGGCCTCTGTTAGCTAAGGCCAGAAGTGTCCTTTTGGTTCTAGATCTCTTGGGGTACTTTCTTGGGGTTTTATTTACTGCCTCAGTACCCTGCCAAGCTAAGTATCTCCTTGCACCAGCCTAAGCAGGACTGCAATGTTAACAAAGTGGCTAGCGCCCTCACCTCTGGTGCCAAAGATCCTTAGGTAGAGCCCTAGGCGGGGCACCCCAGAAATTGTCTAAGATTTCAGGTTTGGGACCCACAAATCCATAGTATAATGAACACCATGAGTACTGAAGGTACAGTGACAGCAGGTGGAATCTGATGACACACTAGCACCTCCTGGTGGCTGACTAGTATAACCTGCTAACAGGAAAATGGGGACTTAAAAACTTGCCTGGCAAAGTCAGGTGACAATGTCACAAGACCTAGTACACCAATAAATGTAGGGACAACCCAGGGTGGGATGGTGGTGGGTGGGGCAGTTGACGCAAAGCATTGACAGGCAAACACTGTCCAAATGTCTTGCTGCTCTACCAGCTTACTTCTATGGGACCAGCCACTTGTGTGGATGTCTGCTCTGCTCTCTAAAGCTCCCATGGGAAGGGGGGACTTAAGCAGCTTGTTTTCTGATGAGAACAAAGAGAGAGAGAGAGAGAGAGAGAAAGCTTACACACAGAGCTTCGGTTACGATGGGAAGACAGGGAGACGGAAAGTGCATGCGCCATGTCCGTTCCCCAACCTGAAAAGGGCAAAAACATGCAAAACTCCCAAAATGGAATTACACGTAAGCAAAAGACCTGCAATCACTGCTCCACACCTCTACCTCTTACAACCCAGCTGAGGAATGTACAAAATGCAACCAAACAGTCCCAGATAGCCAGCCTTAAAGTGCCCCCCCAGTTCTATAATACTTGTCCTACTAGGCTGAGTCCCCAGATCCACAATAAACAGTCTGTACAACTGGGTCAACAGAAGTAACTTTCAAAGTCCTGTCCAAGTGTATTGCTGCTGTACTCACTTGCTCTTTTGCCCTGCAGGCCAGCCACCAGCCAGCCACTTGTGTGGATGTCTGTGCTGCTCTCTGCAGCTCCTGTGGGGAGGGGGGGCTTATGCAGCTTGTTTCCTGCTTGCTCCTTTGTTCCATAGGCTGGCCACCAGGCAGCATCTTGCGTGGATGTCCACACTGCTCTTTGCAGCTCCCATGGAGAGGGGGGCTTAAGCAACTTGTTTTCTGCTTGCTCCTTTGCCCCGTATGACAGCCGCTAGCCAGCTGCTTGTCTGGATGTCCAAACTGCTCTCTTATATTGAGTTTCTTATAGACTCTTTCTTGCTATTCTCCTAGTGGCTCTAACACATTGCACATCATTGCACTTAATATTAATAAATCTGATTGTGACTTGTTAATTTCAATTGCTTTTTGTAGCATTATCATTGTATATTTATTCCTGGGTCCTTCAGTATGGTTTAAATCAGGACACCAAGACAAGCTGGGGAACTGGGGTCAATAATGAATTAGTTAGAAATGGGTGCAGGAACCTTGGCCCATCTAGAGGTGGAAAAAGGTAATATTACTATTGAAGTATACACAATGATTAAAGAGGTGAAAAAGTAAATAGAATAATAACAAATGTATTTATCCTCATGGTAGACAGCCTAAGATAACACTACTGAATGTCCCAAATGTGGCTTCTATTTCCATCTGTGATATGGGGGCCATTCTCAAATGTAAATTCCTTGCATCAAGAATCTCATAACTTAGAAGGGAATGTGTCAGTACAGAAGTCTAAGTTATATTCTTATAAAATGTTGGGACTTTCATATGTAAGCCTAAATTAACTTGAAAAAATGCATTAACTGAAAAAGGCTTGACTGATATGGGAGTTAAATTATCTGTTGGTTTTACAAATGGATGATCTGTGATGGAAGATGTGGACATTTCTGAAGTCTGAGGAGGTATCACAGGGTAGTGAGTTCTTAGATATCTCTTTTTGTTCTCCTGGCTTTAGTATATCAGGTTAGAAGCAACTGAGATCTTCTTTGGAGTGATACATTTAGTACTGCTATACATGCTAAAAGTCTAAACAGGACTATTTCAAGTGTTCTCAGAGAAATGCAACAAACAATTGATGGCCTAAATGTTTTGGAACAGCTTAATAAAAATTATTAACTGCAATCTAAGATTAATCAGGATGAGGGTGTCTCAAAGGGTACCACACCAAAGGTTGATTTTGCATGCAATTGTGATCTAAGAGAAGATAAATTAGACTCCTTGGGCCTGATTCCAAGTCGCATGGCACAACTCATGGACTTATCCGAGTTGCATCATGCAGCACTATGCCAGGTACCCTGTGCCATATTCCAAGACAGCCAGGGTCCCCGGCACCTATGACCCATGACTTGTGGCAGCCACAGGCTTGCGCCGCAGAAATGGTGCAATGGACCTGGATGCTGCAAGTCGCAGCCTGTATATAACTGTCCCCCAGAGCCCCCACCCATTTTTTTTAATTCAAATTTTATTAACACATTTTCCAATAATACAGGGGACAGAGATAGTGACACATACGCAAAATGATAGCAATTCAAAATATGTTCTGCCCCTTCCCCCGGTACAGCAGTAAGATAAAATAATTCATAATTGGACTAAGACAAGCAATTGTCAACATCATCCTTGTCAATACCAATAGTAATTAGAGTGTGTAAGGGATCCCAAATTCACTTATATTTCCAGTGCCTGTTATAAAGGCTCACAATAGCTTTCTCAGTACGGAGTTTAGCAAGGATTTCATGGACCCACTCTTGATATGATGGGCTAATGTCATCCTTCCAATGTTTAAGTATGACTTTTTTAACAGATAATGCTATCATAGACATATGAAATCTCCGAGTGATAGCCTCTATTGGGGATAAGTCCCCTAAAAGGTAAATTTCAGGGGTAAAACAATCCTGTAGACCAAGTAAAGGATCCAGTTTGGCCATAATTGAGTTTCATAATGGGATTATCTTAGGACATTGCCAGAATATGTGAAGAAGTGTCCCTTCCTCTTGGGAACATCTGGAACACAAATCAAAATCGAGAAGACCCCATCTCGTCAATTTTAGGGGGGTATAATACAGGTTGTGTAAAATGTGGTATTGCATAAGTCGTAGTCTGTCTTGTGATACATACTTGTGTCAATACCACCATAATACGGGCCAGTCCAAGGTGTGATGGGGAAAAAGGGAGGACCAGTTGGGGCCATAGAAGCTACCATACCGCCAATGAAAAAGGGCTTGGTACACTTTTGAGATTACATTGGAGGGACCCAACAAGGAAGAGAGCTCAGATATTAAGAAAAATGCAGGAGGGTGGGGAGGAGTATTACCCAACGTGGTAGTGAGAAGGTGCCTTAATTGAAGGACCTTGAAGTGACTGGCTGCTGGAATGTTTAATTTCCGGATTAACTTAGCTACCGAGAGCCAAGCTCCCTCTCCATCAAGAAAGGTAGATACAATCCTCTCCCCCAGCTGGGGCAACCACTTAGAGGAGACTCTCTGTTTATTAAGAAGGACATCGAATTCCACATGGACTGAGACAGATAAAGCTGCTGTTTATAGCACAAAAAGGAACAAAGTTGAGTATGTATTCTTAGAGAAGTCATAAGGGTTGGACATTTTTGGATATCTTTTGTAGAGAAGAAAGCTTGACATAGAACAGGGTCAGGGGTCCATATTCATAGACTGAATAAAATCTAATTCAATTTTGAGTGAGGTCGGCCTCAGACTGTCCGGCCCTGTGTGTAACCATTTTAGGTACTTTGATAGATGACTAGCCCAATAATATATTGCCAGGTGAGGAATACGTAAACTACCATCACATTTTTGAGCTGCCAGCTTGTGGTATGCTAACCGGGGATGTTTGTTAGACCATATAAAATTAGTAAAAAGCCTATGCATTTTCTGAAACCAGAACAATGGAATAAATGAGTTAAGGAGCGATAAAGAGTGGAAAAGGTGGGGGAATACATTCATTTTAATTAAACTAATACAGCCCCATAACGAAATAGGGAGCTTCGACCATCTATCAAGGTCATGTGTAATGACCTGGGAAAGGGGTTCCAAGTTCTCTTTAAACCACAAGGAAGGATTACGTGTAAGTCTAATGCCGAGATATTTGAGGGAAGTGGATGACCAAGACAACCCAAAAGGAATAACATCATGTTTAAACACCTTGTGATTGAGGGGAAAAATAGATGATTTATTAGAATTTAACTTGTAATTCGAAAAGAAACTAAACTTCTCAATCGTAGCTAACATGGCAGGAATGGACAAAACAGGGTGGGACAGATGGAGAAGAAGATCATTAGCATATGCCATATCTTTTACTACAGTATTATGTATCGGTATTCCTTATATATCTGGATTACCTAGAATGTTTCGAATAAGAGGTTCTAAGTAGAGATTAAATAATAGGGAGGAAGAGGGCAGCCTTGCCTCATTCCCGAGTGTAAAAAGAAGGGGTTTGGAAAATGCCCCATTTCCTGAGATCCTGGTGGAGGGAGCTTGAAATAGGGCTCGAATCCAATCTATAAATGTAGAGGGGAAAGCAAATGCCTTGAGAGTTTGAAATAGAAAATTCCAATTCACACGATCAAATGCCTTCTTGGTGTCCAGGGACACCAAGACAGCTGGAAAGGCAGCATCCCTGGACTCCGAGAAGACATTTGAAAGGGTACATAGGTGGTTTGATGATGAGCGCCCCCTCATAAATCCTACCTGTGGCATACCAATCAAATCAGGAAGAACCAGGGTAAGCCTATCAGCCAATATCTTTGAGAGGATTTTAATATCCTGGTTCAAAAGGGATATGGACCTTTAACTCTGTACCAACTCGGGTCTTTGTCAGATTTATGGAGGAGAATAATTAAGGCTTCAAACAAATGGGGATCAGCAGCTGCCCCATATAGGATGTGGAGGAATAACCGATGAAGTGCTGGCACTATTTGGTCCTGAAATGTTTTGTAAAATAAAGAGGAAAAACTGTCCAGTCCCAGAACTCTATCCAAAGGCAAAGCCTTAATTACCTCGGATATTTTTTCCAAGGAGACAGGAGAAGAAAGAAACCTCCTCTATGGATCAGACAGAGAAGGGAGGTGAGACTCCAGAAGATATGCCTCAAGATCCTCCGGTGGGGGGGTAATCCATGTCACTATATAATTGCTTGTAGTAATGAGCAAACTCTTGCACAATCTCTGAGGGGGATGATCTTAAGGATCCATCTGTTTGAGCCCTAACAGATGGGATGAACCTAGCAGATTCCTGTTGCTTTATCCTTAAAGCTAACAGACGTCCTGCCTTTTCTCCTTGATCAGTGTAAAGAACTTTGGTGCGAATGATAGCCAGCTCTGCTTTTTCTCTTAATAAGTCAAGGTACCTATCTTTAACTGTGAGGAGTTTCCGCCTGCTTATCTCGGGAGTATTAAGAGATAAGTTAGCCTCTAAGGAATGAATCTGAGACAATAATGATAGAAGCTCAGCCTCCCGGGTTCTTTTCTGTTTTGTTGCTAAGCTAATCAGAACCCCCCTCATGTAAGCCTTGAAAGCACCCCATGTAATATCTGGTGCCATGCTCTCTGTAGAGTTAACTGAGAAGAAGAAATCTATCTGTTCTTTTACCTGTTTGGAAATTTCAATGTCTTTCAGTAACTGATCGTTTGACTTCTACCGACTCTATTTTTTAGGGAAAGAAATTAAGGCCAAGCAACACATCACTCGGGAATGATCAGATATAGGGCCAGGTTGAATTGAAGAAGATATAACCCCTGATAGGAATGATTGGGATATTAATAAGTAGTCTATGTGGGAATGCGACTTATGCACTGGTGAGACAAAAGTGTACTCCCTTCTCTTGGGTTGTAGCACTCTCCATACATCGCATAACCCACATTGGTCTAATAAATCTCTAAATGCTCTCTGCCCAGGGGAAAGTCCCTTTAAAGCCAATCCTGACCTGTCAATAGCAGGGTCCAACACCAGATTGAAATCCCCACCCATTACTATCGATATAGGAAGCAAAGGTAATAGAAGAGTTATAAGCTTCATGAAGAAGCTAGGGTTATCTATATTGGGGCCATAAATACTGCAAAGTAAAAGTGGCATAGAGCAAAGAGTACCTTGAACCATAATGTATCTGCCACCAGGGTCCCTAAAGACCTGTGTGGGGATAAAGGGGGCATTTCTGTTAATAATTAACATAACCCCACAACTGTTGGTAGACCCCTGGGCATCAAAAACTTGCCCCACCTGTTGCCTCCTGAGTTGTAAGGCCCCGGAATCCAACAGGTAGGATTCTTGTAAAAACGTAACCTGGGATCGCAACAGATTCAGATGCTTCAGAACTTGATATTGTTCGGGCTTGCTCCTTATCCTTTTCACATTCCAAGTTGAAAAAGTAATATTACTAGCCATCAAGTCTGTTAATAAGAAAACACACATAAAATCAACGGAGATTAATGCAGCGAGCATTAAAAACCATAACCCCCTGAATACTGCTGTACCACCCTCCCTACCCAGTCCCCTCTTAACCCCTAACAAATAACTAACTACACTAAAACCCCTTCCATCCCCGCCTTCCCCCCTCTTTCCTGTCCATCAAAATGTTCTGCAACTACCCTTAATCCCTCAGCTCCCCTCCAACCCTTTTAAGTAGCAAAACTCCCCTCATAACTAGGTTACCAGTTATCAGTTTACAGGGAGAGCACGACTTACATTGTGAAGTAGAAAGGGAAGAAACTACAGATAAACCTATCTGGGACCATTCCTTGCCCCACTAAACAACACGAGGTACAGAAGAATAAGAAACAGTGAATGTAAATCTTCCCCCAGTAACTTAAACACTACTTCCCTCTAGTGGACAAATTGGGGAACTACATCAGGCTTAAACACAAGGTGAAGCAGTCAGGCTACATTAAAATTCCCTTCCAATATCAGTACTGCATTTGTCCAAAAGTGAACAGCTCACTTGCCTGCTAGCAGTGTTCCTTAGCTAGCCTTAGTAGCGATTTCCTCATGCTGTGAAAAAGAAAACAAAAATCCAAATGAAAAGCCATCAGAAGAGGAGGGAATCAGCTGCCAAACAGGGCTCCAAACAGAAACACTATCCCATCTCATCTGTAGCAGGGAGCCCTACGGAAAATCCAGCTCCATAACGTAACAGCCGTTACTAGAGTGTAGTAAATAGACCCAGACAACATTTTGAGAGCGCAGTCCCACCGATTCATTCAATCTGGAAACTGTCAGCTTTCACCTCTTCTCATCAGGTGCTCACCTCAGGAGTGCCCCCCTTTAGGTGCCTCGAAACAGATCCTGGAGGGCCGATTTGAGTCTTTCTTTAGCTGCTTCCGCAACTTCATAAGACAACCAGGATCCCGTGACCATTACTTGCAGCTTCACGGGGTAGATCATGCGGAATTGAATACCCACAGCGATGATCCTGGATACAAGGGGGTGAAAGGCTTGCCTATGCTGTCAGATGGTTAAAGGCAGGTCCTGGGTCACATGAAACTTTTTCCCCTCCCATTGGAGATCCTGACTATCTCAGACCTTTGCCAGAAAGTGCTGCCTTTCCAGATAGTTTAAAAAACGCATGATCAGTGGTCCAGTGGTCTAGGGGGAGATCCCAGTCAAGGCATGGGACGCAGGGCTCTATGGCCCTCTCAATAACATAATTAGGGCCATAGGGAGAAGGGCCCACCACCTTGCTCACCAGTTTCTGGGCAAACAGGACTGCATCAGGGCCCTCTTCTTGTTCCGGGAGCCCTATAAGCACAATGTGATTTCACCGGCTGCGCCCCTCTAAATCTTCGATTTTCTGCTCCATCCTAGTGAGCTTTTGGCACAGCCCGACGACCTCGGAATCTCTTTTCTCTGCCTGCCTTTCTAAAGAGACCATCCTGGCTTCATTGTCTGAGACCTTCCTCACTGTGTCCTCCATAGCTGCAGATAACGATTTGATTTCTGCTGCCATGCTCCGTAATTCATCCTGAAATGGATGAAATTCCACAAGGAAGCCCTCCAGGGTAAGCAGTTCTTGTTCCATTTTAGCAGACTTTAGTGAAGCTGAGGATGATGCGACATGGGCCCTCTGTTTTTTCTGGGCCTTTTCTGGCATTATTGGTGGTGTATACCGAGGTCCTGTTTTCTTCATTTCAACCTTCATAGTTCGTGTTTGACCGCTGCCTCACTATCTTATAGACAAACTAGTCTTAGGAGGTCTAAATACCAACTCTATTGCAAAGAAAGTGTAGTTTTAAACTGGGATTTTACACTGAGAAGGTTGGAGCACAGGAGAGAATGTCCTCTCAGTCAGATTGCATCACGTGTCCCCAGCCCCCCACCCATAACACTCCCCCAATCACCTGGGGGCCTGGGGGGACTGGACAGGTGGCACAGATGCATGGGAGCCATGGGGAAAAATGGACCCAGGAGGTCCCCAAAATTCGGGGTTGGGGGGGCATGACCCTGCTGAGAGGATACATGGGGCAGGGCAATGTGCCATATGCAACACTGCAGTAGAGGCATCCATCATTGTGCCAGGACAGATGCCCCTTAGACCAGCTAAGTGCTGGTGTAACCCTGCAGTGCATATCCAGACTTGTAATTGCATAAGTGGGTTATGGCAGCTGCCCTTTTGGAATAGGGCACAGATGCTGCCATAACCCACCCTTGTGCCATGCCACAGTGGGTTGTGGGCATAGTGGGTGGCATAGCCCACCTTTGGTGAAACTTGCATGTGGCATGGCATATGCCGCATCCTGGAATCATGACTTGTGTAACACATGGTGCAAGGTGCGATTTATGCCATGGGTTTGGTGAAAATTGCCTTGCACCATGCATACATAGTCTTGGAATTGGGCCCCTTATATTTATTTATTTTAATTTAGCTTTCGTTGACTGGGAAAGGAGGGCTAGTCAATTCTACTTATTTTCAACCTTGTCTTGGGGGGAGATACAGATGGTTACTAACTGAAATTGAACTAGATTACACTGGTGGTGGTATTTTTAGTGAATGGGAGAAATTTTGCCAGGACATATTCCCATCTTATTTAAGTAATGACATAATTAATATTATGAGAAATACTTATGCTGCAAATTTAAATATAATAGAGAGATTAGTGATCATCAGAAATTAAATGGAAACATTTAGGGAAAACAGAGCCATCAACTGAGTGAGGGTGGATCATATTATTGGAACTTTAAATATTACCTCCTCTCCATAAGAAACTTCAAAAATTGTCAGTCTTATTGAACCCAATAAAAATCCCTCTCTGAGAACAGAATTTAGTCCAGTATTAAGATAGAGCCATTTTTAATTGTTGCAGAGAGAAAAAAGAAGAAAACATCTTGAGAAATCTACTGTGGTCGAACAGGTTATGAGGGGCAAGGTACAGTCCAGTACCTTTGAATAAGGATGTTATTATGGTTATGGTACAGCAGATAGGTACTATATGAAACCACAAACAGAGAAGCCTGATTTATTTATTTAAAAGTTTCACCAGGAAGGGCATACTGAGCAGACAAATGCTTGTCTCCAGATGCATCGGGCCGGATAGTGGGAATACGTACACATTATTTACATAGTATTTACAACATAATTACAGCAAAACCTATGTACAAAATTATCTACAGGTAGTTACATCTGTGAAATGAGAGTCTATAGTAATGAACCAGGAGGGACTTTAGGCATATACATTAAGTTCCAGTAGCATAACTCATGAAAACATGAGAGAAATCAGGAGCAGAGATGAACGGCTAGTATGAGACCAGAAGCTACAGAAGGACAAAATTAAATTAAGAAATTATTATGTATAATTGCTCATGCCATACAGTATCCAGATTAAAATAAACAGATTCAGCCAGGATATAGGGGTGAGACAAAGGGTTGGAAGCAGGTGCAGATGGTGTGGAAGTGGGCTTTAAGGAGGGTTTTGCAAGCATGAGGGAAGGGGGCGTGGTGAATGGCAGGGGGTGAATCTGCAGTTTTAGTAAAGTGATAGGAAAAGGCAGAATGGCCAGCAGAGGTAGACATATGTGGGAGGACAAGGTGCAGGGGTCTGAGTGTCTGATGGAGTGTGAGGGAGGGGGATGGGGGAGAGTGAGGGAGATAGATATAGGAGCAGGAAATGGGACAAGAATGTAATTTTATTTTAACTAAAAGTTGGTAACCTGGAAAGGCACCATGAGCCATTTAGCCATAAAACTGGTACAATGGGCTTGTCTCCTGTCCTCTAAGGAAGGGAGGGACAGGGATTGATAAAGGTTGCTGTGTTGGTTATGGGAGGACAGTCAAGAGTGAAATGACAGGAGTGGAAGAGTGTGTCCAGTCTGGTTAGGGAAGATTTGGGAGCAGCACTATAGACTACAACCCCGTAGTCAAATATAGGGAGAATCATTTTCTGTATTATGGCATGGGAGTCAGCAGCTTGATACATCCATGGTTATGGTACAGGTCACCCCATTTGTGGTGCAATTTCTTGTGGATGACCTCAATACGCACAAAAAGTCAAGGTGCTGGTTGAGCCAGTCCCTGAGGTACCTAAATGAGGTACAATCCTCCAGCAATGTTCAGTCATAGGTTTGGAAAGAGGGAAGAGAGGGGAGCCAAGAAAGCCTTTGACTTGTGCCAAAGGTGGAGACTTGGTGGGGCATTTGGAACCAGTGCCTAAGACAGTGTCTCAGAATCAGGTTGCAATGAACCATGTTAAGAAAATACAGCTCAAAAATGGATTTGGGGACTTCTGAAATTGGGTGGTTGAGCAAGGAAAAACAGAAGTTGTAATAGTACATATGATGAATCAAGGAAAGGAATTAGTAGGATTTATGGTATTTTTAATAACAGTAACAAGACTGAGTAGGGATTGACTGACCTGGTTTATAAGCTATTGTGAATAGAACTTGAGCTTAATTTTTGTCAGTGTCAGTGGCTCAGTAGGTAGCACACTTACCTCTGAGGCCAGGAAATCAGAGGGCTGTGGGATCAGTTCCCACATCTGGCACTTGGGTTAATATCCCAGTACTGACACTGATGTGCAGCATGAGAGGGATGCTGCACTTCTGAGGTGCCCTCTTTCAAATGAGATGTTAAACCGAGGTCCCATCTGCCCTGATTGGTGGTAGTTTAGGTGGATGTTAAAGATCCCATGGCACTTATCAAAAAGAGTAGGGGAATTTCTCTGGTGTCCTGGCCAAATTTCCCTCATTCACTAAAAATAGCACCAACAGCCTAATCTGGTTCAAGATCAGTTGGCATTCATCTGTATACCCCTCCCCTAGGTCATGCCTGAAAATAGGCAGGATTTGTCTAGTGCACTTACCCGGTCAACAAAAACTAAATAAATAAAAATTAATATTGAAAGTTATCATATAATTTGCATAGCCAAGCTGGGTGCATGGGGACTGTCTAGCATGAGAAGGAAGGTGGTGTTGTCCCTGTATCATTCCCTTGTGAGACATCACGTGGTGTTCTGTGTCCAAGCCACAACACTGCAAAGACATTGACATGGTGGAAGCAATGCAGAGGAGGGCCACTAAAATGGTATAGGGATTGCATGACAAACCACATGAGGACAGGCTATGGAAGCTCAACCTGTACTCTGTAGAGGAGAGTGAGAGGGGCATGATTGAGATCTATACGTACCTCATGAAGGTGGACAAAGTGCAGGAGGGAAGTCTCTTAAATATGAGGAGACACATAACAGTGGAGCATGCCATGAATCTTGGGAGGGAGTTTGAGGGATGTGAGGAAATATTTCTTTACTTAAAGGGTAGTGGATGCCTGGAACAGCCTGCCAAAGGAGGTGGTGGGGGTGAAGACAGTAGGGAGCTTCAAGCACGAGTGGAATAGGCACGTAGGTGAATTGCTAAAAAGGAAACAAACAGAAAGAAGGGTCTGACTGATCCCGCTGATGTGGCTGGACAGCTCAAATGGCACTTAGCCATCTCTCCATCCATACCACCCAGTATAAAACCCAGCATGGGTATAATAACTAGAGGTAAAATAGGAGGGAGGATACCTGTGACCAATTAGAGTCTGGGGTGTAGTGTAAGGCAATGAAAATAGGGAAGAAAAGACAGGCCTACCAGTCCTTTTCTGTCAACACATTCTTCATTTCTATGTAAGTGTTTCAGCATAAACTTAGTTCTACAGTATGTTGTAGTCAAATAAATGAGACCTAGTTGAGGTTTGTCTAGATTAGGATACAATTTGAGTCACCTGTTTTGCAGGTTGAGACATAACTTCTGTACCATAGGAACTGCAACTCCTTTATCTGTAGCTCAGTTGCACCATGAATGTGTGTTTGTTTAGCAGGCAAAGGATCAATGGTTCAGATCCTGGCACAGACTCAAACATCTCTTAAAGATGGAGACTCACTTGAATGGGGATTCATGGTGGTGTGGAGTTGGAATAATAAATTATATATGAAGTAAATTTTGCTAAAAATAACCATTTGTGAAGGTAAATTGTCTGCTGGGATTAGCTCTCCAGTTGCCTATTTTTTTTGTACTTGCTATTTATCCTCCCCCTGCTCCCAGAGCCTGCACCATCTGCCCCTCTCTCCACCTACCTGAGCCTGTGGGTGAACCCCCATGGAGCCATTGCTATAGCCCCCAGGCAGGCATAAGGTGGGGCCTATACATCCTGAAGTCCTTCTGGCTCTTATTAAGCATCCAGGCAGGTGGGAGTTATGCGGTCTGCACAGGGTGCGCCATCTCTCCAGTGCTCTGAGAGCTGATTTTTTTTCCTGTTCTGGGAAGTGTGATGTGCACAACAGCTGACATCCATCACACCCCCATCCCTCGGAGTGACTCTTATGCTTGCTGTGCCTCTGGCCTCCACCAGAGGCCAGTCAAGTGATGAACCTCCACCCCTCTCCCTCCCTGGAGCAGGCAAGTGGTTCTCCAGATGCTCAAGCCTCCTCCCTTGGCTACCCCTCCATCTCCTGGGTGCATTCCTGAACCTTGGTTGACAACATCACAGGCAGTAGAGCTACTGTTGTGGGCCAGCCAGTTGCCTGTTTTGGAGGTTGTGACAACTTGTAAACCATGGGAAATTAATCTCCTTTACTTCCAGCTCAGTGGCACATGGACTCTGTGTTCCCTTAGCAGGCAAAGGATCAGTGGATTAAATTCAGATTGACATAGTTGAATACTGGATGGACCTTTAACATTTTTTCAGCTTCTTTTATAAAATTGAAATGCACTTGAATAGTAAGTTTTTTTTGTAATTCTTTTTGGTAACTGGGTAAGGCCCGCTAGGCACAAGTGTCTGTTTTCAGGGGTGACCCGGCAGCTCTGGGGTGGTTAAGTGACTTGCTCAGAATCACACAGAATGCAAGTGGAGGTTATGGGATTCAAACCCAGGTCTGCTAGATGTACCAAGCTCATTTACAGCACATTACTCTAACCTCTAGGCTATATTGCCAGAGTCTTCTTGATTGTATAGAGTGGAATACTAACTGATATGATATTGAAATTCAGCTAAGAACAATTAGTGAAGGTAAACTGCCTGCTGGATATAGATCCCCAGTCACCTGTTTCACAGGTGTGACATAACCTGCACATCATAGGAACTACAACTCACTAACCTGCAGTTCAGTGGCACACTGAGCATGCATTTCCTTACAGGCAAAGGACAATGGCTCACATCTGAACAGGAACAAAATGATTTTTTTCAAATGTTTTATTAAAATTGAAACTCACTTGAATGGCAATTTATTGTGGTGTGAAGTAAGAGTAGTAAATTATATAGTACATTCATGTGAGTACAACAGTTTGTGGAGGTGAATCAGTTGCTGGGATTAGATCACCAATTTCCTGTTTTGCAGATACTACATAGTAGGAATTGCAACTCACTTACTCACAGTTCAGTGGCACACTGAAGGTGTATTTGCTTAGCAGACAAAGTATCAGTTGTTCAAATCTGAGCAAAAACTTTAGCATTGTTTTAGTTTTTTGAGATGGAAACTCACTTGAATAGCAATTCATGGTGGTGTGGAGTGGACTAGCAACTAATACGAGAAGTAAATTTAACTAAGAACATCAGTTTGTGAAGGTGAATTGTCTGCTTGTATTAGATCCTCAGTTGCCTGTTTTGCAGGTTGTGACATAACCTCTACACCATAGGAAATGCAACTGTGTTTCCATCTTACAAAAGCAATTGAAAAGAAGTATTCCTGCAGCTCAGTGGTACACTGAATCTATTTTTACTTAGGAGACAAAGAATCAGTAGTTTAAATGTAGGTAGATACATTTGAATCCTTGCAGGAACATAAATACTTCTTTTCAACTGCTTTTGTAAGATGGAAACACAGTTGAGTAGTAATTTGTGGTGTTTTTTTTAAGTTGTTTAACCAGGAATAACACACTAAGCTGAAAGCTTTTTTACAGTAGTGACCTGGGAGCACAAGGAAGTTAAGTGACTTGCACAGGGTCACACAGTATGCAAGTAGAAGCTGTGGGATTCAAGCCCAGGTCTGGTCTTCTGGATGTCATCAGATTTGCAGCTCAGAGCCTTAGACCACTGCGCTATACTGCCTCCTTGTGTGCAGTGGAATAGTAAAATACATGAGAAATAAATTTGGCTATGAATAACAGTTTGTGAAGGTAAATTGCCTACTGGGATTAGATTCATAGTTGACTGTTTTGTAGGTGTGATATAACCTCTATATCATGTGAACTATAACTTACTTACAGTTCAGTGGAATATTGAGCATATTATATTAGCAAACAAAGGAGCCGTAGTTCAAATCTGAGCAGGAACTACAGCTTTATTTTCATTTTTTTGTAAGATCTAAACTTACTTGAGTGGAGATTCATGGTGTGGAGTTGGAATAATAACTTATGTGAGCAGTAAATTTAGTTAAGAACAATTTGTGAAGGTAAATTACCTGCTGATATTAGATCCCTATTTGGAGTCGAGTGATGCCTCACCGCTAGCGGCTGCACCTTTACTTCACTCCTGCCATCGGTTCCTCTTTGTTATTTAATGTAAGATTTGCAACCCATAAACAGCTGTCACTAGCTATATCACTTTCCAGCAATGCTCTGGTCAGAAGTCTTCATATTTTGACCCATGCTGTTAATCGGGATGGAAGCAGAGATGCAGCAGGCCCAGCTGACACATGCGCCACCCACGACACTGGAGAAAGGTGCCAAAAAGGCTAAGGCACAAGGATCTCCCATGGAATGCACCTTTACTACCACAGCCCCCGAGGAAAGGGTTTCTAGTGGAGATGATTCATTTAAAAAAATTTATGAAATCTTTCTCAGAGGAGCTTAAAACATTGAGAGAAGACCTAAATAACACTGCAAGGAGGGTGGGAGATGCAGAAGCATAAGTTACCTCACTGGAGAAATGGTGAGAGACAACAGAACCTGAAGTTGTGCAATTGAGACACAAGTTTAGTAGAATGGAAAGCAAACTAGAGGATCTTGAGGGAAGAAGCAGGAGAAATAATTTGGTTATTCTTGGTTTACCTGAGGAGGCAGAAAGTATATCTCCTATTTTATTTGCACAGAAGATGCTGGAGCGCATAACGGGACCTTCTCCTAACCACATGTGCTATATTGTAGAACAGGCTCACCGCTCTCTACACCCCAAACCACCACCAGGGGCACCTCCTTGACCAATCATTCTGAAACTCCTGGAAAAGCAGCATATTTTGCAGAAGTGCAGGGGTCTTACAGAAATCTCCTGGGAGGGACAGTGCCTCTGAACATCACAAGATCTACCAGGCATAAAAGTGCTGCAGTCCTGTGATTGTCAAGTTTCTGGCTGTCACCATTAAATTTAGGGACTCCTGGCATTCCTTTGAAACAGTGGAGCAAGCCACAGCAGAGTTCAAGATCCTGTTACTGTAATTGTTTAGCAAAACCTTATGGATTAAAGACTCTCTTTTGGTCTCTGACTGAAGAAACCTGCCCAGTGCTTTCTGTTTGTTGTAGCTCTGTTTAGTTTGTGAAATACTTGTTTCAGTTTCTGCTAGTTGTTTTGATGTGTGGATATTCCTATCAAGATCCATTTTTCAGTAACACTAACTCAGGCTGGAGTACCTTTTTCCCTTATTTCTTCATTTTCATTGGCATCTACTTTATTCTTGGACCCATGATCTTGTATGTTGCATGAGGGTTGGATATATGGGCTTTGTTAGATGTTATCCCTTTAAATCATTTTATAACAGATTGAGATCATTTTATAAGTTCAAGTCCATGGACCTTTTCATCGGGTTCAATGTTCTGGCATTTTGGAGTTACAGTCGATACGGATGGATTTTCTTGGTAACCCCCCATGTGACATAAGACTTTTTAATAGCTAGCAGACTAGTTATGTTGCTTTGTCTTGAACCTCAGCTAACTGAGGTGGATTAATGGAGAAAGGAATTGTTGGGAATCATTATTAGTTATGTATATTAGAGTTGTAAATGAGCAGTTTATAGGTAAAGGAGCTGAGGGTGGGAGCAGCAGGCTCTAGGTTGCACAGCTATAGATGAGGTTGACACAAGCTGAATCAATATGGGGTTTCTCTCTTCAGATAATTTTTTATCTGTTGTGTTATAATGTGGGGTTCTTAGAGAGGAGGACAGAGGGGAGGGAATGAAAGGGGGAGTTAGGTAGTGAGGAAACAATGATTCGGGGGAGTTTTGGGGGTATTAAGGGAGGAGGGTGGGGACCATAGCGGATATGGGATAGAGCTCACCAACCTTTTTTGGGGGGAGTGTAGTCTTCTTATAGACAATGAATTTTTACTGGTTTTACTAATAAATGGATAGTTCTCTTAAATTTGCATCCAGGAATGTAAAAGGGGCTAGGTTTAATACCAAGACATATCAAATTATTAAGCACCTGCAGTTTCAGCAATGCCAAATTATTTTTCTTCAAGAAACCCATTTGTTGTCTTTGAAAGGTAACTTATTCCATAGACAATCATTTGGCCAGGTTTTTGCAGCAGGCTGTGCCACAGGTAGTAAGGGGGTCGCTATCCTGGTCACTAAAACTGCCTCTTTTCAAAACCAACAATCCATTGCAGACCCCTATAGATATATATATATATCTATATTCTATGCAAAAAACTGCATTGATGCATCATTTAGGGTTAAATCAAAAAAAGTCAAGAAAGGAGACATTACAGTTGAACCCCTAACCCCTCCCACACACATCCCACCCCGATACTCCATAGACTGACACATGCCAGGGTTTGTCATTGGGGTCATGAGGCCCAAATCTCATCCAATTCCACGTGTGAGCATGTTGACAAGTACAGTAAAGGATAATGGGATGAGATTTAGGCCTCACAACCCCAATGGTTCAACCCTAATGTCTTATTTCCAGACTTTTTTTGCTTTAACCCTTAATGATGCATTAATGCATTTTTTTTGCATAGAATTTCCTTACTTTCTGAAAAAGTGTAATATAAGTAGCAAAAAACACATATTGGTGGGAGTGTGGAGCCCAGCTCCCACCAAGTTGCCAATTTTTTGCATACCAATATGCATTTGGGCCCATGCTCCCACTCACACACAGCTACGGAGCCAGCAACACTATAGGGCACCAAACCCTTGTAACAGTAATTTGTGCATATCTTACGAACTGTAAGAGGCAGAAACAAAATTCTAGCATCATTGTAACCGTAACAGTGAGTACTTCATGCAACATTGAATGATTGCACCTGTATCTCACATCGTTTCCAAGATATGGGCACCAAAAAGCACTGGACAGGCACTCTTTGAACCCTTGTGACATTAATTTCACAATATCTCATGAATCTTGCAACATACGAAACAAATTCCACTGCAGGCTTACTTTATGATTTCAAATCTTTTTCCAGTGGCATAGTTCATCTAAAGGTGATCTAAGCCACATGTAGTGAAAAGTCTGTATCTCACTTCATTTTCGAAATAATGGTGCAGAAAGTCATGACACAGACTGTAATGTAATCCTATAGGAAAAATGTCAATTACGTCATTGAATATTTCTGCAACCAATTAATTCCCCAACTCCTAAATGGTATAATTCACATCTCCAGGACATCCACTCAGCACCCTGTAAATCTCAAGTAAAAAAAACAAACTGTGATTGAGATATGGTCATTCCAATTTGGGCCATCTAGTCTTTCCTAGGGCCATCTGTTCTTTCTCATTAACAATGCAAAAAATACATATAAATTTCCCCATAGAATATAATGAAAATTTCAAATTGTAATAACTTTTGAACTGATTCATATTTTTTCACCAAACAAATGATGGCATGTTCTTTGGTGCAAGCCCTTTCAACGTCTCAAGTTTTGGGCCAATAGGCCACACAGTGTCTGCACAGTGCCATGGACAATAAATGCACAAAAGTGTCGAAAAGTGCATTTTGTGGTGCTTCGCTGTGCAAAAATCGTATGTCCGCCTGAAATGCAGCTTAGCAAATCAAGAGATCTACAATACCAGACTGTGCATTCCAAATTTTGTGAAAATCCATTGAACGGTTGCAAAGTTATTAATGCGCAACATTTGAGGTTTAACATTAAAGTGCCTACTCAACCCTAAATATAGGAATGCAACCGCGCCCCTATAATAACCACTAAAAAGCATGTACTGGTGGGAGAGGGCCCCGTGCTCCCACCAGCATGCCAATTTCTGCATATAAATATGCATGTGTGGGAGAGTGAGCCCTCTGGGCCTGTGCTACCACTTGTGCATAGCTACAGAGCCATGCAGCATTCCTATTAGCCACCAAATGCTTGTAACAGTAATTTGTCCATATCTTGGGAACCGTAATAGCTAGAAAAAAAATTCATATGTCATTGTAATCATGACAGTGAGTAGATCACGCAACAAGAACTGATCAAACCCGCATCTCACATCATGTCCAGGATATGGGCACTGAAATGCACTGGAGAGGCACTCTTTGAACCCTTGTGACACTAATTTCACAATATCTCATGAACAGTGCAATGTATGAAACAAATTCCACTTCAGGCTTACTCTATGATTTCAAATCTTTTTCTAGTGGCATAGTTCACCTATAGGTGATCTAGCCCACCTGTAGCGAAAAGTCTGTATCTCATTTGATTTCCAAGATAACAGCACCGAAAGTCATGACACAGACTGCAATGTAATCCTATGGGAAAAATGTAAATGACATCATTTAATATCTCTGCAACTGATTAATTCCCTAACACCTAAACAGCATAATTCACATCTCTAGTACATTCCCTCGACACCCTGCAAATTTCAAGAAAAATGACCAAACTGTGATTGAGATATGGTCAACCCAATTTGGGCCATCTGGTCTTTCCAAGGGCCATCTGGTCTTTCTCATTAACATTGCAAAAATACATATACATTTTCCCATAGGATATAATGGGAATTTCCAATTGTAATAACTTTTGAACAAAGTAATATATTTTCACCAAACAAATGATGGCATGTTCCCTTGGTGCAAGCTCTTTCTATGTCCCAAGTTTTGGACCAATAGACCACACAGTGTCCACGGAGCGCCATGGACAATTAATGCGCAAAAGTGGTGCAAGTGCATTTTTGGCACTTCACTGTGCAAAAATCGTATGTCTGCCTGAAACACAACTTAGTAAATCAAGAGACCTACCGTACCAGACCATGCATTCCAAATTTTGTGCAACTCCATTGAACGGTTGCAAAGTTAACAACGTGCAAAAGTTAAGGTTTAACATTAAAGTGCCTACTCAACACTAAATACTGGGCCACGACTGTGCCCCTATAATATTTGTTAAGGGTATTTTAGACCGCACTGAAATTGTGTTGAGAAGTGTATATGGGCCTAATATTGCTGATCCCACCTTCTTTATGAATCTAATAAGTACTTTATTTGTATTTTCTCCTCTCCCAATTATTATAGAGGGTGACTGAAATGTCTCTCCCATCCAGATTTAGATAGGACAGGGGGTCTCTTGGCAGGGCTCTCTCCTATACAGAGTTCCTTAAGGGACAAGATCCACTCCCTGGGCCTCTGTGATCCTTGGCAGATCCTGCATCCACAGGATAAAAAGTACACAGTCTATTCTTCTGCCCACGTGACATATTCCAGGCTGGATTATAGACTTACAAGTCAGTTCCTCTTTGCAGTGGTGCTGGATGGAGACATGACCCCTAGGGTTTTCTCTGACCACTCCCTAGTCTGGATCAAGCTCATGTTGAATCCCAACTTGCAGAAAGATACAATCTGGAATCTTAATAACCAACTTCTTAATAACAAATTCATAGTAGACCAAATCAGGGATCAGATTGATCTATATGTCTAATACAACATGGGATCCATAGGTCACTCTGATATAGACTAAGTTGCATGCAAATATTTCCTTAGGGAAGAATTAATTAAACTTGCCTCTCAGCAGAAACACATCCGAATGTAGGCTATCTCAGATATCCTCAAGCAGATTTCTAATACTGCACTTTCTCTGTCAACCTCAGAGAGCTCCTTAATAGAACTCTCGATTTTAAGGGATAAATATGCAGATCTCATGAGGGAAAAGGCAGACTATTCCTTTCTTAAAACAAAAGCAAAATATATGGATCAGGGTGACAAGGCAAGTCAGATGTTAGCACTTCACCTTCAGCAGCTGGAGACATCTAGGTTGATAGCCATTATCAGAATGGGAGATGGGTCCCTCTGGACACAACCAAGAGATATAGCAAGAGAATTTGACTCTTTCTATATTGAGCTATATGGTCCTAGAGCACCCCCTCCATCTCCTCCAGATACCATAGGTTATGTTAAAGAAAGTTCACTACCACATTTGTCATCTCCCCAACAAGTTTTTTTTGTCTCAGCCCATTTCAGAAATTGAAATTCAGAGGACAATTATGAGTCTGGCTTCTGATAAAGCACCTGGTCCCAATGGGTTTACTACTAATCTGATAAGCTCTTTATAGATCAATTGGCTCACCTTCTTCATTGCCTTTACGGCTATATTTATTAGGTATTTCTGATCCAGTACTATTAGAGGCCTTAACTATCCTCTTGCCTAAACCTGGCAAATCTCCAGACTCTGTAGCCAATTATAGGCCCATTTCACTGATAAATTGTGATATTAAAATTCTGGCCAACATTCTAGCTGATAGAGTTACAAGTGTTTGGGAACAGCTAGGATTTGTCCCCAGTTGCTCATCTATGGATCATTTCAGAAAATTAGCTCATGTTTTCTCAGTGTCCAGGGAATCTCACATCCCAATGGCCCTGGTTTCCCTGGACAAGGAGAAAGCATTTGACCGGGTGGACTGTTATTTTTTATTTCTCATGCTGGATGCCTTTGGCTTCCTGCAAGCTTTCACCCATTGGATCTGGGCTTTATACTCTTCCCCTTCGCCAAGGATATACTGCAATGGGGTGTTGTCTTCCTCATTCCAGTTAGCCTCTGGAACTAGACAGGGATGTCCCATTTCACGTCTTCTTTTTTAACTTGATTCTGGGAACTTTGATTCGGAGAATGAAGGCATGTCCAAACATATGGGAGAGCATAGGGGCGCATGCACCAGGAACTTTAACTCATGGTTGAAGAAGGTGCTGTGAGGAAGGATTTGGATTCATTGGTGACTGGAGACCCAACTGGAGGGATGGAGGCTTGTTCAAGCCTAATGGCCTGCATCCATCCTGGAGGGGAATCCAAGCACTCAATGATAAGTTTAAATGCTACATGGACAAGCATTTAAACTAGCCAAGGGGGCTGGCAGGCCAGCAAGGTGGGTACCTAATTGCCCACCTCCACATCTAGAAGTAGAACCAGTGAACAGGAGGAGTGGATATCTCTACAAAGCAGTGTGCAAAAGATGGAGATTAGCATCCAAGAGGTACATAGGCAGAAAAGGGGCAAAATTCAACAGAAGGGCAAACAGCAGGGAGAACCAGGGTTAAAGGACAATCGGGTAAGGGGCTGGAGTAGAACAGCTAAACAGTCTAGGGAGCTCAAATCATGGAAAGCCATGTGTGCCAATGCCAGGAGCCTTAGCAAGATGGAGGATCTGGAGGCTGTCATGGTGCAGTAGGACTTGGACATTGTAGCCATCACAGAAAACTGGTGTAATGACAACCATGGCTGGGAGATGGCCATACCTGGCTACAACATATTCAGAAGAGACAGGGCAGGTAGGAAGGGGGGGAGTGGCACTTTATGTGAAAGATGACATAAAGGCCACAGAGATCCAGGAGGAACAAAATGGGGGTGAGATATTGTGGGTTAAGCTGGAAAGGAAAATGGGGCCAACCATCCGCTCAGGTGTGGTCTATAGACCACCAGCCCAGGAGGAAGAAACAGATAGGGTGCTGATGCTAGCCATCCAAAGGATGGCAGACAAGGGCGAGGTAGTGCTGGTTGGAGAATTCAATATTTCAGATGTAGACTGGAGCATCCCAGCAGCAGCATCAACCAGGAGCAGATTTATCCTGGAGTCCCTTCAAGGTGCCTTCCTCAAGCAACTGGTCATGGAACCAACTCAGCAGAAGGCAATACTGGACCTCATGCTCACAAACAGGGACAGTGAGATAGGGGTAACAGTGGGGGAGCACCTGGGGAACAGTGACCACCAGTCATTGTGGTCTGAAATCACAGAAGGAGCAGAATCAAACCACACAAACACGTATTCTGGATTTTAGGGGGGCAGACTTTGGGAAAACGAGGAGATGCTTGAAAGAGGCATTAAGGGGAATAGGGTGGGAATCAGGGGTTGAGGAACAGTGGGCAGTATTTAAAACAGGGATTACAAGAGCAACAGAATTATGCATTAAGCAGGCTAGCAAGGGGAAAAGGAAGAGGAGGCCATTATGGTTTTCCAAGGAGGTAGCGGAGAAAGTGAAAGCCAAAAATATTGCATTCAGGCAATACAAAAAGACACAGGCAGAAGGGGATAGGGAGAAGTACTAGGAGAAGCAAAGAGAGGTCAGTAAGGGAAGCCAAAGCTCAGACAGAAGAGCACATTGCAAAATCAGTGGGTAGAGGGAACAAAACCTTTTACAGGTACATAAGTGAAAAGAGAAAGGCAAAGGGAGGGATAGTGAGACTGAAGGGGGAGGATGGGGGCCGCGTGGAGGATGACAAAAGTAAAGCTGACATATTGAACAGATATTTCTGCTCTGTCTTGAATGAGGAAGAGGAGGGTAATAGGCCTGAAGGGAGTACAAGGGGTGGGAATGATGCAGAAATGGACACAAGTCCCTTTACACGAGAAGGGGTCCTGAAGGAACTGGAAGGAATAAGAGTTGATAAAGCAATGGTGCACCCCAGTGTCCTAAAAGAACTAAGAGAGGTGGTGGCTGAACCTCTGGCAATCCTGTTTAGCCGATCACTGGAAACAGAGAAGGTACCCAAAGACTGGAGGACAGCAGATGTAGTCCTCTTATACAAAAGTGGGAACAAAGAGGAAGCGGGGGACTACAGACCAGTCAGCCTCACCTTGGTAGAGGGGGAAGATCATGGAAGCACTACTGAAGGAGAGATTGGTGGAACATCTGGTTGTCAATGGACTACAGGACCCAAGGCAGCATGGATTCACCAGGAGGAGGTCATGTCAGAGTAACCTCATTGAATTTTTCGACTGGGTTACTAGGGAGGTGGACTGGGGAGGGCAATGGACATGACCTATCTGGACTTCAGCAAGGCCTTTGACACTGTGCTACATAGAAGGCTATTACTCAAACTGGGGAATATGGGTGTGGGTAGGACAGTAGTGTGGTGGGTAGGTAACTGGCTGGGAGGCAGGACACAGAGGGTGTGGTAAATGGCTGTTACTCCACAGAGGGAAGAGTGACCAGTGGTGTACCACAGGGATCAGTGCTGGGACCAGTCCTATTCAACATCTTCATCAGTGACATTGCACGGGACCTAGAAGGCAGAATTTCCCTGTTCACTGATGACACAAAGATCTGTAACAGAGTGGACATACCAGAGGGCGTAGACGGAAAGAGAAGGGACCTGCAGAAACTTGAAGAATGGTCAGGGGTTTGGCAGTTGAAATTCAGTACAAAGACATGCAAGATAATGCATATGGGGCACAAAAACCCTGGCACAATATATCAGTTGGAGGGTGTGAGGATATAGCATGCACCAAGCAGGAAAGGAATCTTGGGGTTATCTCTGATGACCTCAAGGTAGGAAAACAGTGTGACAAGGCAGCAGATAAAGCAAATAGGATGCTGGGATGTAGAGGCAGGGGCATCACCAGCAGGAAAAGGGAAGCCATAATTCCACTATACAAGACACTAGTAATGCCCCACCTGGAGTACAGTGTACAGTTCTGGAGACCTTACCTATGTAAGGACATAGACAGGGTGGAGAAGGTTCAGAGGAGGGCAACAAAGACGGTCCATGGATTGCATCACAAGTCCTATGAGGACAGGTTGAAGGACTTGAATATGTACTCCCTGGAGGAGAGGAGGGAGAGAGGGGATATGATAGACATGCAAGTATCTTACAGGGAGGAACAGGGTGCAGGAACACACTATTTTTAAGCAAAAAAGATGTTCCAGGACTAGAGGACATGGGATGAAGTTGGAGAGAGGACGATTCAGAGGAAATGTGAGGAAGAATTTCTTCACAGAACGGGTGTTGGACAAGTGAAACACCCTGCCAGAGGAAGTGATGGGGGCTGAAACAATCACAGGATTTAAGAATGCATGGAATAGACATAAAGGAATTCTGGAGGTCAGGGGTGAGGGGCAACAGACTTCTAGGAAACATAAAGTGAACTTACTAGCTCAAATTGGCAGACTGGGTGGGCCATAGGCCTTTATCTGCTGACACTGTTTATGTATCTATGTATATCTGGCATCCCAATAAGGCCAGATGCATATTTTCTATCCATCTATGCAGATGATATTTTAATGCATGTGATTCATCCTGAAACTTCTATCCTTGCAGGATTCTAACATTATTGAGAATTTTTTTTTTCTCTAATTACAAGCTTAAACTCAGTAAAACAGAGGGGCTGCCTCTCACACCAGCGGTTGATAAACAGAATATAGTGTCTGTTGATGTGACCTGGTCTCCTCATGCTATTAAATATTTGGGCAAGTACTTAGCTAAGGACTCTTCTCTTGTTTGTAAACTCAATTTAGATGATTTGGTAATCTGTATACAGCCAGATTTGCAGAGATGGCAGGCCCTCCCTTTGTCCCTCTGGGGACGTATATCCATAAGTAAGATGAATGTGTTACACTGTATTTTTTATCTGATTCATATGCTCAACCTCTGGCTCCCACTTACATGGCTCAGACATCTTCGCACTGGCCGCTATTCACAAAGGTGCTGCCGGTACGCACAAAAGACACGTAGTGGTGTGTGCGCCGCTGCACGCCGCGCACCAGAAGAATGACACGTGGCATTCACAAACAAGTGCGGAAGACACCAGTGGGGATGGGGCGGGCCAGACAGAGGTGCATAGCAACATGCAGGGGTAGGACAAGGACCGCCAAGCCACATGGAACACCCCTTGACCCCACCATAAATGGACATGCGAAAGCACTATGCTGCACCGCTAGGTGCAGACACGTGGAAAACACACAATAGAAGAAGTGAGACTGGCCACCACCAATGCTGTCTGGTAGACAGCAGGGGCCATTGAGCATGCAGGCAGAGACACAGGATGTGACACAGGCCATGGAGGGGTCACAAGGCATCGGTCCCCCAACTTCACGGGTGCTTAGGTCACCCTGCTGGTCATGGAGGTCCACCAGCAATATGACACGTTGTTCAGTTGCTGGGCACTCAGCTCACCACCCAAGATGAAGGCACGGATATGGCTTGATGTGCATGTGAGCATCAATGCAGCCAGACCGGAGGCACGCACACTGTCTGCCATAAAGCACAAGTGGCGCTACCTGCTGATACAGGTGAAGAGGAAGGTGACCCATGCATGCCAGACAGCATGCCACTGGAAGCAGCCCACTACCCCCTGGACCCACACTGATGCCCATCGAGAAGCTGGTGGTGGACACGATATGTGATGTTGCCACAGACGGGGAGCCCGAGGGCATTGACAGCATGCTGGGTGAGTGAACAGGATATGCACCAGTGATGGTAGCACCACATGAGGGCATGGACACGATCACTAACAGATCTCTACCACCACCCACAGAACCCAATGATGACAGCATGGGCAAGGGACCGGGTGGGACCGACGGCACCACCACCCCATGGTCAGGGATGCAGGTACGTTACAGCATGGATATGGGATGGACCACTGCACCCAACCACAGTGCAAGGGCACTAATCCCTGTACCCCACAGGTACACCGCACAGCCCAGATGCCACAGGGGAGGAGTCATCACACCCACCTGCACCTGTGGAGGGTCAACAGAGGGATGCCGAGACCTGGATGGAGGACTGGCATCAGGAGGTGGGAGGCGGCAGGGCCACAACTGAAGATGACCAGACTGGCATGGAGGACATGACAGCACAAGGCCAGGCAGTGGAGGAGGACAACACTGTGGCTGGAGCACTCAGGGGCATGGGGGAGGACAGCCAGCAGGATATCAATGCCAACATGCCCCCAGTGGGGCCAGGGTCAGGTGCTGCACCACCAGATGCCCCAGCACTAGACAGCACTGCCCCAAGGGGTCCACCACCTACATGGTGCCAGCAGGCATGCAGCAGTGACTCAGCACTGGTGGGCTACTACCCAAACCTCCGGCTAGAGTGTGACCAGCTGTAGGCAATGCGCAACTGCACTTAGGCAGTGCACTGGCTGACAGGTGTCCTGGAGGCATCAGTGTGTGCATAGGAGAGCCTGGCCAATGGTGTAGCTGCAGGTGTGTGGGTACAGGTCTGCATGGCCGATGCCATCACAACAGGTGCGCGTACTCAGGACAGACTCATGGATGTGGTGGTCATGGGCACACAGACACAGGACCGGATAGCCGATGCACTCCAAGCAATAGCTGCACACCTGGCCATGCATCCCTGGCCATGGCAGGATGCCGGCATGCCACCGGCACCATCAGGCAGTGCACACCAGCCACAGCCACATGACCAGGACAGACACACTGCTGGCACAGTCTGACATGAACACTGCAATGGGCCCAGGTGGCATGGCCCAATGAATACTCGTGGAACAGGGCCACAGCCCACCATGCAGCTAATGCCCATGCCACAGGGAGCAGGGGGACTGGCCATGGACGCACATGTGGAGGGACAGCATGGAAGTCTGACACACAGTAATGAGGCCATGCTGCTGACGACACCAGGCACACACCACGCACATGCCCCGCACACACCATGCAGTGGCACACCACGTACACCACCAAGGCACACTGCACCATTGGTCATGGAGGCACCACATGGACCAGCACTGCACTGGCATAGCAGTGGAAGATGCACGACTGGGGGGCACCGTCCACACCATCAGGCATGGCCAGCAGTGGCATGTCACCTGTCGGGCACCCCACGTTGTGCACTGAGTGGCTCAGACAGGTGGTCTCATCATCGCCACCCTGTGTGTTTGCTCACCATCCACATGTGCCATGGGCCACATGATCCATCACAGCCTGTGCCACCATACCACCCACTGTTTTTCATCCCTGGGTGGCACCCATTCACCTTCCCCTGGCAGTGCTGATCCCTGTGGTGGCTGTCATTGTCCCTCACCATGCTCCTCTGGGCGGTCATCTGGGGGCTGCAGCACACTGCATCAGACACATATGTTGTGCAGCATGGCATAGATGGTGAACATTCTGTACATCATCCCGGGCACTTACATCATCCTGCCATCTGTATGGTTCAAGCACCAGAACCACATCTTCAGAACTCCGATGGTGCATTCGATGATGCCGTGGGCCCACACATGGGCTGCATTGTATACCTCCTCCACAGCATGCTGGGTTGCAAGGTATGGTGTCAGGAGCATAGTTCTCAGTGGGTATCTGATGTCACCTGTGTGGAGAGGGAATCAGACACATGCTAGGTACATGGTACAGCACTAGTCATGGATCATTGTCACAGGCATGGGGATGCGCTCACCCAGCAGCCACTTGTATCCCTCATCCTGCTGCTCCAGATGGTGCCACAGAGCACTGTTGTCATAGATGTATGCATTGTGGTATGATCCTGGGTCCCATGCCAGGACGTTGATGACGATGCCCCTAGCATCGCACACCACCTGGAAATTGATGCTGTGGAAACTCTTACAGTTCCAATATGCTTCCTCGTTCATGCTTGCTGTGAGTATGGGCATGTGCATACAGTCTATGGCACTGACCATGTTTGGTATGCCATAGCTGTCCAGGAACCTTCACTTGACAGCCCTGAGCTGCACTGATGTTGTGGGTAACATGATATGGTGCTGTCTGTGGCACACAAGGGCATTGGTCACCTAGCACAGTGCTCTGGAGACAGAGGATTGGCACACACCCAACACATCCTCTGTTACTCTCTGGAAGGATCCCATGGCATAACACTGCAGGGTGCACAGCACCTTCATCTCCATGGACATGGTCCGGGAACGCCCTGTGTGTGGGCTTATGTCATCCTCCACTAGTGCCTGTACCAACGCAGGAGGTCTGCTGTGGCATGGAGACTCACAGCTGTGAGCCATGGCGTGAACATCTGTGGGTGGTGACGGCACCATCAGCGGTGCTCCTCCATGGCGTCCTCCAATAGTGCAATGTGTAGCAGTACCCCAGTGCACATCATATCACCTCTGCCTGTTGCACATCTTGCATACACTCATTGGCATTGCATGCACATGTATATATCCCATGCTTGCCAGGTGGTGTGCCACAAGTGCCCTATGGGGCAGTGCCAGGCCACGTGTTGTAGGCGGGACAGCCATGAGGGATGCCATAACTGCGGTGAGTGTCATGGTGACTGCTGCACCACCAATGCCACAGGACGATGTGTGTGGCAGGCTTGCCCTGCCACGGCTACTGTACCATGTCACCAGAAATGCGTACCAGGACGGGGTGCCTGCTGTGGCCATATGGGAGGTTACGGAGCTGAGACAGGTGAGAGACTGGCCTGAGGTCCACCGTGTTCAGGCCCACTGCTCGGGGGGGGCATTCCGGTACATGGCCTTCGCTAACACTACCTTCTCATTTCCACAGGGGACATGCCGGAATAAGGCCATGCTGGTGCTGGAGCTGCAGGAGATGGGAGTGCTGGGGCAGGCTGTGGTGGTGACACCAGGCTGCCACTTGCCTCATGACATACCACTTCAGATAGACCTGTGTCAGAGCATGGATGACATGGTGTACTGGGATGATGAGGGGGACCTGTGGGCCATCCATTCCCCCTCATAGGTAGGTGCCATGTGTGTATGTGTGTGTGTGTGTGTGTGTGTGTGTGTGTGTGTGCCACGACATTGCATTTGCTTCCTGTCAGCATATGCATGTACTGACCTGGGTCCCCAGTGTGTGCTCCTCCTTTCTTTTTGCTCCTCTGCTCCCCCTAGCCAGCCTCTCCTTCGAGCCTTCTATGGTCCTTCCATCTGCCTGTCTCCCCCAATGCTGACCCTAACCTCACATTGTGACTCCCTGGAGGTAGCCCGGCATATCCCTTTACCAGGTGGATCCCCCTCCTCCAATAGGGAAGGCACCGGTGGGGGCCATCCAGTGCACTAGGCAATTGGTTCTGGGTGTCACTGAGACAGGTCGGTCATTAGGGCTGACAGCAGCTGGGGACTGGAGACCATCATCTGGCTTAGCAAGGGAGCTATTTCCTGGGTTTCTTCCCGGAGAGTGACGTGCCACTGATGTCAAGGCGAATGCCGACATCCATCACTCCCCCTGCAATCTGAACCCTGATGTCCTGCTGTGCTCCCAGCCTCGGCCAGGGGCCAGCAGGTGCCTGGTTCACATCCCCACCCTCCCCCCAGAAATGGTAAGCTGTCTGTGAATGCTCCTTCCTTCTCCCCTGGCCTGCCCTCCAGTGACCCGAGTCTGTTCCCGAACCCGGGTCTCCGGCGTCGTAAACGGAAATCCAACTGCTGTGCCGACGGGCCAGCTGTGTGTGCTCTTCTCATTGCAGTGTTATCATGGACCCCTGAGGTGCCTGGTGCTGAAAGAGCCTAGTGGGGATGATGGAGGATTTGTCAGACTGAGCAGGGGTTCTGTCTGCCCACCTTTTGTTGTACCTGATTCTTTGCCCTGTGAGGGCGATGTGCACTGAATGCAATAAAGGCCTGTGCCTGTACCACCTTCTGTGTAGCCTCTTCTTCACCCCAGCATGGTGTGTGGGCGTGGTAGCATGTGTGAGCTGTGTGTGTGTGTTATGGGTTGGGCCTCTGTGTATGGGCCCTGTGAGACATGTTGCTTGTGCCTGGGGGGTTGTTGTGCTGGCCATCTGGTATCGACCATGCCTGGCTAGCGGTGTGCACAACATGCTTGGGCCTGCACTCCTGCCATGGTGCCACATGCATGCACCACCTTCCTGGCATGTGCTTGGCCATGCAGCTCGAGGCACATGTGGCATCATGCCCTGCCGGCTGTGTGCGCTGTCATGGACGTGTCCGCCAAGCACATTGGTTCACAGTGCATGCCAGCTCTGCTCTCTGTGTGGCACGTGTGCCTCCTTATGTCTGCTTTCTACTGCCTGCATGGCTCCATGGCACACCATTCCAATGTGTGGTGTGTTGTGAATGTTCGTATGGCTCACCACGCATATGGCGTATGTGGTCATGCCCCCTGCATGGGCGCGTAGCCACACATATCCATAGCTGTGCACCATGTGGGTATGCATGTCCCTCTGCACAGTTTGTGCATCCCATGTGGCATTGGCCTATGTGCCTTCCATGCATATGTGCCTCCTCGGGGGTCATGTGCACCCTGCGTAACAGTGTGTTGCCTTTGTGAATAGCGCCAACTATAATTACTGAATTCATTTGGCAGAAAAAAACCTGAAGGCATGACTACAAAAAATTAGCTGCCCCGAAAAGTGTAGGAGGGCTCAAGTTCCCCCGTTTCCTTATCTACTGTTGCCGAGTCATCTAAGTAAACTCTTTTAATGGTTTTACCTCCCCAGAAGACCCATCCCTGAGTTATAGGTAAAGGCCCTAAATTCTCGTGGCCCATGAAATTTTTGTGCAGAACTTGCTATCTACCACCAGAACTTCTAGCAGTGCATAAAATTCACTCTTCTTGGGGATTTTTATTAATATTTCTGTTTATCCATAGAATCTGGTTCCCATTCACTCTTTTTATATCCAAACCCCCTATATGCTCAGAATGTGATGTTATCATTGCTATAACATCATACATTAGCTAATGAAATGGCTGCATACTGCTACAGAAATGAACAGCCACTTATCTACCACATGACACAGCACATCATGCATGGTGATATCTACTCAACCTGCACTACAGCCTAATACAATTTTCAGTCTTAAATTATTGCACTAGGGCCAACTTAAACAAAACCTTGTCATTAGCACAGACCTGTTAAGTCCATACCTCACTTTGTACAAACCTATTTGTTCCTTTAAGGTATAGAGACACCATCTGAAATGAATAACTGGTAAAATGAATTTAACTGTCATTTTTAAGAAAAATAAAGTAATTATGCCCCAAAAAGTAGAATATAATAATGTGTAGACCTGTTGAAAGAATAGACCTGTTAAATAAATAATTGCCCCGTACGCATTTTTGCCAGGGTTATTGATTACATATTGTCATTGGTTGATAGAATCACCTAAAAGTTATGGAGAAATGTTGTGTGCAGGGACAGCTGTTGGGCCAGAGGGTAGCATGCTGTGTTTCTGTGCTGGCAACTCAGGTTCAGAGATTACTGTAGCTCTGAGAGCTGGCTGGGCAGCACAAGGAATGGAGGAACACATCACTGCTCGGAGCCTGGGAAGGTATGGTGCAGTGTTCTGTCACATGGTGGACACATTGTGATGGGTTGGAGAGCTCTATCTCACAACTGGTTCACATGCATGTCATGGCCTGATGGTGTTACGCAGTGCGTCAGGGAAAACAGGTTGCCATGAAAAATGAGTTTTGCAATAACTCCTCTATTCCATTTCCAATGGGACCTGTATGCATGAGAATGCAAGTTCATGGAAATAAAAAAATATATATATATATGTATACACACACACACACACACACATATACAGTATCTCTGTCTCTCTCACCACACACACACACACACACACACACACACACATATATTTGTATGTATGTTACAGATTGCATATAAATATATAGGTGATACACAGTGGGAACCTCATGAGTGGTGTAGAAAGCACACACAAATATATAAGTGATAGACAGTGGAGACCTCATTGGTGGGATCGATAACATGCATATAGAAATACCTTATTTATCACATAAGATCCTCTCTGCATACGTCATTTATGCAACAGGCTAGGACCTTAGGGAAAGAGACATTTGTTTTGCTTTTTTAGGCATACAATTATTTTTATAAGTCTGTTATTTTTTGAACTAGTGTTACTGTGCTTTCCACCATCCTGATTGCTATAACCACTTCCATGAAAGTGAAGTCAGGATGACAAACTGACACTGTGATGTGGTAGCTTGTTAGTGCCACAGAACTTCCTCAGAAATTAAAAACCACCGCCGCAGTTCTGCGGCAAATGGTAGTCTTGCCACAGAACTTGGTCCCACAGTGCCGCGGAAAAGTGGGGGCCCTGGTTATAGGCCAATCTGGCTAGATGTGGAACTTTAGTTATTGCATAAAACTAACCTGTCCATCTCTGCCTTGTTGTATACACCCTGGAAATCAGTGCCTCAGGAGGTAAAAAACTCAGTTCTGGGTACATCTTTTCAGGTTTGCTCCCAACTGTGGACTTTAAATATGCTCCCTATCTCTAAAGATGTCACACAACCTATACTCAGCTATTTGGATTTCCAGACTGGGGGCCATCCCATCAAATCAGAGTGGCTACTTCAGCTGGGGGATGTGAAAGTATGTGAGAGGAAGGAGTGTTCTTGCCATCCATTGAGATACTAAAACACTTGCTGCTAAATAATAAGGCTATTTTTATGATTTACCAGTTGAGACATGTCTTAACCCATTGGTTTGGGACTGGTCCTTGGACAGGTGACTTCTCAGGACTGGTCTCTTCCATTGCTGCCATAGTATCCCAAAACATGTAGTGTCTAAGCTTTACTGTTTTCTGCTTTCTTCATTTTCCCCAGAGTAAGATGGCTCTTCCCCGTATTGGGATCAGTTATTCCCTAGATCCCCTGTGCAATGGCAGACTATCTGGAATGACTTATACCAATATATTACTCAAGATAGGTTGAGAATTACTCACTTTAATATTATAAACAACGTTTTTTATACTCCGTAGAAACTGACACATACGGGGAGATGGCCTACCCTCGAATGCTCTAGGTGTGGTTAGGGAGAGGGATAGTTGTTTCATATATTCTGGGAATGCCTCAAAATAGCACCGTTATGGTCTACAACTGAAGCAAGAGCAGATCCTTTACTAGGATTACAGGGGCTCTTTACTGCTGAAATATGTATATTGGGAGATTATAGCACAATTTCAGTGAGGGAGCGTAAATATTATCATAGAATCACAGAAGCTTGAAGGCAGAAAAGGACCATACTGGCCCATGTAGTCTGTCCTTTTTTCCACAAAAACTTCCCCCTCCCTGCAAGCCCCTGCCCTCCCGATACACAGCCCCATATGCTTGTCCCATGCTCTCTTGAATTCTTCCACCAATTTAGTCCCCACCACTCTGGTAGTCTCTTCCATTATATGTCCCAATTTTCATTATCACTGAAGAGAGTGTTCCTGAAGCACTAGCTGGATCAGTGTACAGTTTCGTATCAAGAATGGCTGCAGTAGTTACTGTATAATCTCAGAATGAAACATATGATATGATGACTAGATGGGTCTGCTGAGACTGAGACAGAGAGAGTGAGAAAGCAGCCACAGCTTCCTTGAATCAAGGAGGTTATTTTCTAGACTACACTGAACTGAATTATTACTTTTTCGACCTGTGTAAATAACTAGTATTGATTCTGTTTTTGGGGTTGACTTTTCTTAGTGTTAACTTTAATATACCAGGGAGGAACTGTAGCTGGGAGATATTTGCAGTCAGCTGTGACTAGACCTGTTACTTAGCCTTTGTGAAATAGGTACCTGAAAGGAAGGAAGGCACTCCCAGGAGTGGAGGGTAAAAGTTGTAGGTGATTGTTTCTTGACGGCATGGGTTTACTCCCACCCACCCTTTCCCTCACCCACCCACCCCAAGTGTTTAACTTCCTTTATAGCAGGATCTGACATCACTTCCCCAAAACTGCTAACAACATACACCTGTTCATATCCTTAAAGGCACAGCACACTGAATAGAGGGTAGAGACAGTCACAAGCTTGCACATGCTAAAACAAGAACAAAAAAAGCATATGTAACTGGAAGGGACACAGACATGTGGGGAGTGGTGCAATGCACTGGCTGTGGAGCAGCAGACTTCCGAGAGACATTCTGGAGACTGCATTGCTGCCCTATTTGCAGGCACCTCTCTGGTCTGAGGGAGGAGGTTGTTCGTCTCCATGCTGACCTGGCAAGGATTCAGAAAACCTGCTCCCCCACCCAGAGATGGCCCAGCCCACCACCACTACCTCAGAGGTTGCCAAGAAAGAAGAGTGGTTGGACCACGGTGGGCTCAGGGAGGGTGAGGGTGATGGAACAGAGGTGCATCCCTCCAGTTGTGCCTCTCTACAATTCATTTGCCACTCTGGTGAAGCATGGTTCCTCTATGGAGGCACCTGCAGTGGAGACCAAGGAGGATGTTGGGAACCTCCACAATGCAGACCCACAGGAGGGGTGACCCAGGACTCCACAGGGAAAGGAAACAACTTCTGGTGGGGGACTCAGTTGTTAGGGGGGTAGAACTAGGGAAGGGAGGGGAAAGGGAGGTAAGGTGCCTGCCTGGTGCCAAGGCTTGGAGGGACAGGAAATGAATCCTTAGGATTGTGGGAGCAGCAGCATGGGGAAGGGAGCTGGATGTCATTATCCACCTAGGGACGAATGACCTGGCTGAGAATGGGATCAGAGCAGTGCAACAGGAGTTTGTGGAGTTGGAGAGGGGCCTTAGACAAGTAGCACACACGGTAACATTCTCGGAACTGCTACCTGTCTATGGCATGTATGAGGCTAGGATACTCTGCACCATGGGATTCAATGACTGGTTGAGAAGCTGGTGCAGAGCTCAGGGATTTGGCTTCATTGGGGACTGGGGCTCCACCAGGAAGGCTGCAGGCCTATACAGGCACAATGGTCTGCATCTATCCTGGAGGAGGACCAGGATCCTAGGTTATAGGTTTAAATGCTTCAATGGCAAGCATTTAAACTAGCCAAGGGGGAGGCACTGAAGAGGAGAAGGGAAATCCTAGCCCCCCCAAAAAATCAGGGTAATTAGTGAGGTAAACACCAAGATAGAGCAGTTGATACATGGAGAAAAAAGACAAAGGCAGAAGGGACAGGGATGGGGCAAAAAGAAATAAAGGCAGAAAGAAATGGAGGGTAATGAGCACCAATGCCCATAGTCTAGGTAAAAAGCTCCCTGAAATGGTGGCCATGATGGAAAAGGGATGCCTGGATATTGTGGCAGTCACAGAAACATGGTACACAGAGAACCATGACTGAGATGTCAACATACCAGGGTACACAATCTACAGGAGGGACAGGGAGGGAAGAAGAGGAGGAGGAGTAGCTCTCTATGTAAGGGAAGGGATCAAAGCAACAGAACTAAAGGGTAAACAGGGAGGAGAGGAGGCACTGTGGGTCACCCTGGAGAGTGGAAATGGCTCCACAATCTGCACAGGGGTTGTATACAGACCCCCATCTCAGGGGGAGGAAATGGACAAGGAAATGATAGAAGGCATCCTTGGGATGGCAGAATAAGGGGAGATATTGCTGATGGGGGACCTGAATATGATAGATGTTGACTGGAGCACCTTTGTTGCAGTCATATCCAAGAGCAGGGCCATTCTCAATGCTCTACAGGGGGCATGCCTCAGACAGCTAGTTTTGAAACCCACTCGGGAGAGAGCAATCTTAGACCTGGTACTCCCAAATGGGGATGGAGAAAGGATCTCTAATCTCAAAGTGGATAGCCATCTGGGAACAAGCGACCACCAAACAGTGTAGTTCACAATAAACTTAGCTGTAGAGTCAAGACACACAAAAGTGAAGGTACTGGACTTTAGGAGGGTGGATTTTTGTCAAAATTGTCTGAGAGTGCCTCAGAAAAGCAATAGCAAGCAGGCAAGAAGATGGGGTGGAACAACAATGGGGAAACATCAAAACTGCCATCACAGAGGCTACAATCCTTTGTGTGAAGCAAATAAACAAATCAAAACAAAAGAAAAAAACACTATGGTTCTCAAAAGAAGTGGCGGGGAAGGTAAGAGAGAAAAAGATAGCGTTCAGGAAGTATAAGGAAACACAGAAGGAGCAGGACAGAGAACTGTATCAGTTAAAGCAGAAGGAAGAGGGTAAGGCAGTCAGAATAGCAAAGGCCCAAACCGAGGAAATGCTAGCCAACTCGGTTAAGAAGGGAGATAAAACCTTTATAGGTACATTAGAAGCAAAGAAAGACTAAGGCAGGATACTGAGGCTGAACAAAGAGGAAGGTGGTTGGGCAGAGAGCGACAGTGAAAAAGCAGGGATACTGAACGAATACTTCTGCTCAGTATTCACAATGGAAAAACAGGAGAAATACCTAATCCAGTCAATAGAAGCACTCTGGATAGGGGGTTGATATTAGTCCTTTCACAGAAGAAAGGGTTCTGAAAGAACTCTTAAAACTGAAGGTGGATAAAGCAATGGGGCCTGATGGGATTCACCCCAGAATTCTAAAAGAACTAAGGGAAGAACTAGTAGCACCACTGACTATCCTTTTTAATAAATCATGGGAGGATGGTGTGGTACCTGAGGACTGGAGGAGGGTGGATGTGATTCCCCTTCACAAAAGTGGGAGCAGGACACAGGCAGGAAACTACAGACCTGTCAGTTTGACCTCAGTGGTAGGGAAAATGATGGAATCACTTCTGAAGGAAAGAACTATTGAGTACCTAGAAGCCAGTGGGGCACAGGGCCCAAGGCAGATTGGATTCACAGTGGGAAGGTCATGTCAGACAAATCTAATTGATTTCTTTGACTGGGTGACCAAATCAGTAGACCGGGGAGGAGCTGTGGACATGGCCTACCAAGACTTTAGCAAGGCATTTTACACAGTCCCGCACAAAAGATTAATAAAAAAATTAGCCAGCCTGGGAGTGGGTCCCAGGGTGGTAGCCAGGGTAAAACACTGGTTGGACAACAGGACACAGCAGGTAATAGTAAATGGAGTCCACAGTGAAGAAAGGAGGGTTACTAGTGGGGTACCACAGGGTTCAGTTCTGGGGCTGTTCCTTTTTAATGTCATTATAAGTGACATTGCAGAGGAACTGGAAGGGAAAGTATGTCTCTTTGCAGATGACACAAAGATCTGCAACAGGGTTGAGGTGGAAAGAATGAAACTCAAGGTGGGGTGGAAAGGATGAAACGGGACTTGGTAAGGTTGCAGGAATGGTCAAATGTATGGCAGCTTAGATTCAATGCAAAGAAGTGCAAAGTAATGCACCTGGAAAACAAAAACCCAGGGGAAGAATGCACAATGGAGGGGTGAGATATGGACAACAACAAAATTGGAAAGGGACCTGGGTGTAGTCATATCAGATGACCTAAAGGTGGGCCAGCAATGTGAGAAGGCAGTAAGGGAGGATACTGGGATGTGTAGGGAAAGGCATCACCAGTAGAAAACAGGAAGTTGTTGGCCCTCTGAACAGACAGTTGGTAAGACCCCATCTGGAGTACTGTGTACAGTTCTGGAGACCCCATCTCCGCAAAGACATAGACAGGGTGGAGGCTGTCCAGAGGAGGGCAACGAAAATGATGCAGGGTCTGCATCAGAAGACATATGGAGAAAGACTAAAAGAACTAAAGATGTATAGCCTTGAGGAAAGGAGGAAGAGGTGGGACATGATAGAAACTTTCAAATACCTCAAGGGAATCAACAAAGTCCAAGAGGGTAGCATCTTTCAGAAAAAGAGATGTGCAAAAACAAGGGGGCACAATTTGAAGATAGATGGGGGACGGCTCAGAGGTAATGTGAGGAAGTATTTCTTCACAGAGATGGTTGTGGATACATGGAACAACCTTTCTGAGGAGGTCGTAGAGGCAAAAACAGTGGAGGAATTCAAGAATGCATGGGAGAGACATAAGGCAATTCTAGTGGGGAGTAGGAGGAAGTAGACTGTTGGTTAACTAGGATCTGCAGCTTATCTGTTAGGTAGGGAAATGGGAAGACTAGGTAGGCCAAGCAGTCCTTATCTGCCATCAAATTCTATGTTTCTATATGTTTCTATGTTTCTACATTTCTATGTTTCTATGATTGCAATTCTCTAGCATAATTTCCCTAATTTTGATAAAAAGTGCAGGAAATGACATGCTTTATATACTAAGTAACTTGTATTCTTTATTTATTAGGGGTTGACTATGATTAGTTTGCCACCAGCATGTGAATCAATCAATCAATCAATCAGAGTCTTTATTTAACCAGGCGATCACCATTGAGCAAGCTAATTTTCGAGGTGGACCTGGGTGCCTGAATGTACCAATATGATGTGAAGGTGTCTTTGTTCTGATGTAATTTTGCATTTCCCTTTCTTTCCCCTTTGATTTGGGGGGAGCTCCATTGAGGGGAGTTTTTTTTTCGGGGATAGGGAAGGGCGATTGGGGGGAGCATCATAACTGCACTTGTTCTTTGTATATTCTTGAAATTAATATGATCAATAAAGTTTACCTAATTAAAATAATTAGATCTTCATTTGCCTCTTTTGAAGGGCCTAAACATCTATGCCACAGGGACTGCAATTCACTTACCTGCAGTTCAGTGGCACACTGAATATGTGTTTACCAAATAGCTAAAGGATCAGGGGCCAAATTCACAAAATATTGCAAAGTACAATGCACTTTGCAGTTGCCCAGGTGTCAAACATTGCTATTCAACAGTCAGACAGCAACCCACACACTATCTGACTGTGAAAAAGGGTAGTCCAGGCAGCATTAACCTCCAGTAGCACTGCTCTGATATGCAGCCATGAATATGAGTCCTCTAGGAAAAGCCCAAGGGCGCTCTTTCCTACTCATTAAAGCATTCATGAAAATGTGCCCTTTGTGCATGCAAGGCACCAGGTGTCCATTTGCATGCCCATCATGGACCCATTTGCATATGCTGCAGTGAGTGTAGCACTGACCCCCATCACTGATTGCCATCCTGTTATATAAACAACACATTTCTCTGCTAGTCCAGTGGTCCTATAGGAACAAAACTGTTATTAAAACTATTTTATTATTATAATTTTTATTATCAAACGATTAATTATTAATTACTATTTTATATTCTTTTCAAGGGCTTAATTAATAAGGTTAAGGTTAAGGGGAGGCAATACTATAATTATCTGGTCATCATTCTTGTTTACATGGACTTCAAGAAGAAACAAAAAGCTGCTCAAAGGAGCATTTAGAAAGGGATGGTGCATTGAACTTAGGTTGTGATATTGGAAGGATTCTGCAGTGTTGGACCAGAGCAAGGAGGCCTACTTGCATTCTTGAAGGGTCAAAGATTATATAGTAATACCATAGCAACCAGGAGATAAGGAAGAAGCTTCAATCCTTAGAGCTGGGCCAGAAAGAGTGGTTGCTATGAACTTGACATGTGATGTATGACATCTGGACTATGTGCTAAGCTGAGACTGGCAGAGACAAATGCCTCTTTTGAAAAATACCTTCTCCATGATGATAGTAAGGAACTTTTATCAATTGGAAGGTTGTATGAAATCCAATTAAGACCAAATTCAGACACATAACAAGGGATGCAGAGACCTTTAAGGTGACTGAATCTCAGGTCTACAAGAGTTTTTTAATGCTTGCTATTTACAAAACATTGCCACCTCAAAACTGTCATGTATAAACAGGCTTGTTTAGTCTTAAAAGGAAGCTAACCTTGTAACCATTATAAGGATGTCACTTTTGATTGAGTACCTAAAAGCAGAATGTAGTCGCTTCATAGCAGAGTTTCTCAATGAGCTCCAAGCTGCATGAGGTCACATTTCATTAAGTACAAAGAAGCCATGTGCTTGTAAGAGAATCTGATGCTTTAGAGATATTTCTGGAAATAATTTATGAATAAATCTTATATTATTCTGAAGTTTGGAATATTTAGAAAAAGACCATCACTTTGTTTGGAGAAACTTTGCTAAAAATATAACATTACAGCCTTTATTAACCTAATTCAGGATATACTGATCCTAGAAACATGGGAAACATGTTAAAAGACTCCATTCAATGAGATCCCTGAAATGTTCCAGCTAAACAGCTCTTGTGCAGCAATCATTGACAGTACCCACAGCTGCCACCAGCAGAGCCCACGGCCAAAACTCCCTGCTTACCTGGAACTGCGCTCATGATCCCTCAATCAGGATCCTGAAGTGTTCCAGCTAAACGGATCCTGGGTGGCAATCATCGGCCATACCTTCGGCTGCCACCAGCAGAGCCCACCACCAAAACTCCCCACTCACCTGGAACTACGCACCAGATCCCTCCAGCAGGATCCCGAAGTATTCCAGCTAAACGGATCCTGGGCAGCAATCATCGGCCGTACCCATGACCACCACCAGTGGAGCCTACCACTAAAAGTCCCGCTCGCCTGGAACTGCACTCTGGATCCCTGAAGCAGGTACTAGAGCTGACTGCTTGTATCTGCGCTTTTTACACTGATTGGTGTGGCTCTCACAAGACCGCTCTCTGATTGGGCCGCACATGTTAACGACCACTTGGACTGGTGCACCTGGTAAGCCTGCTCCTTGGGTGATGCTGTCATGGCTGCTCCAGAAAGTTAATGCTGCGCTCTAGATCAGGGCTATAATTTTTCCCGCCCCTTCACCCCCTCCCAGGCCTCTTTTAAATGTGCTCTCGCTCCTCCTCCTGAACATGACAAAGTAATCCATTGGAGGTCTCAGCTCACTCCGAGCCCTGCCAACCCAGTTGGGATTATGCCTCACTCTCCTTAGCCATTGGCCCTTTCCTCAATCCTTGCTGAGCCCCTGAGCCACTTAGCTCATAAATTGCACAGACTTCTGGAGTCACACTCTAGCAATAAGTGAAACGCACTGCTCAGGGAGCCCTATCGTTTCTGCTGCATTACTCGGTGGGCTGTGACCTGACACAAACTGTAAAATCTGCAGTTTTCACTACAGTTCCAGATCAAAGTTGTAATGGGTGGGATTAATAAATCTTTATTAGCCCTCGCACTACTCGCCATCCCGTGTTTGGACCTTGGTGCAGTGTGCTCTGATAGAGTTCCTGACCCCTTTTACCCTCTGGACCTGGAATGGCAAGAAATAAGTGGCATAAGTGGAACAAACCCTGAGCTTACCTCCCCTCTCCACCACTTGGCCACCACACAGGATCCATTGAAACAACTCACATACCCTTTCCCTCTTACTGCTCTGATTTGCCTATGCTCTAGTATAGTCACCAGCATTAGAACTCCCTTCTCCAGGAAAAAAACGCACATGCTCTATCAGCATATCAGTATGCCATCTGCTCCGCCCACTAGGTCTACTACTTCTGCTGCTATCTGGGAATGTCCACCCTAACCCCAGTCCTACTGTAAAGAGATCACCTAAACTAAATGGACAACTCAGTATTGTCTCCTTTAATATCAACAGTCTTCTTTCCAAATTCACTCAATTCCAGGCCTGAGTTCAGGTAATTAAATCTGACATAATTGCACTCACTGAAACATGGCTCTGTCCAAAGACACTAGACACATCAATCTCCCTTGAAGGTTACAACTCCTTCCAGCAAGACAGAGTAACCAAATGTGGGGGTGGATGTCTAGTTTATATCTGAACTGGAATTAAGGTACAGGCACTGGACTGCAGTCTGCATTCTAAAGAGGCCCAGATACTGAACCTTAAGCTTAGTTTAGGTCAGCACAACAAAGTCCTACTGCTCTCTATAGTCTACATATCACCTGTGCACCAAACCACTGGTCTTAACCACTTCATAGCGAATCAACAGCAGATAGGCAATCAATGGGAGAAGGTCATTGTTGGTGATTTCAACAGTAGCTGGTGCTCCCTGAAGGAACCAAAAGCCAGGGACCTAATATCCTGCCTATTCCAAACCCAAATGGCCACTGATGACACTTGGCTCAACTACAGAACAGGGAGCAGCACCTTAATTGATTAGCTCCTATCATCACATCCCAAACATGTCTCCGATGTTGCCGTCCTGCCAGACAGCCTCATCGACCATTCCCCAGTGAAGTGCACCTTGTCTAACTACTTCACCAAAATCCCACCTAATGTGTCCAAAAATCACTGTTTGAGGCCTTGGCTACTCAACCATTTCAAGCTGTATCTGACACAAATAGACTGGTCACCACTGACAGGGGAAATTGATGGAAATGAGGCCCTCACCTACTTTATTACGAAATTCAATCATGCCTGTGATATCTTTGAACCCTTTAAAATAAAAAAGTACTAGGGGCACCTCTAACCCATGGCTTACCAGCTCTCTTATCGATCTTATGAAGAATGGAGACAATCTGTGGCACAAAGCTAAAGCAGCAGGAATGCCTGCTACTCATAGTGCCTACAAGATGGCCCAAAACATCTGCACCAAACTCATACGACAGGCCAAAGCAGCTTACTATAAGAAGCTTCTAAGCAAAACCTGGAGCTCTGGTAAAGAATTTGGGAATGGCATTAAAGCACTGACTGTAAATTCCCGTAAGACGCCTCCTGACCTAATAATCACTGTGGGTGGTACCCTACAAGAACCTTTTGAAATCGCCGATGGGCTTAATGATGCATTCACTGACCTTACCGGTGTACTCCCTGGAGACTACCTTAAGGATTTGATGGGTCACCAGCACCATACTGTCAGTATCAGTGGCACAGTAGGTAGCACACTTGCCTCTGAGGCCGGGAGATCAGAGGGCTGTGGGTTCAGTTCCCACATCTGGCACTTGGGTTAATATCCCAGTACTGACACTGTAGTGCAGCATGAGGGGGATGCTGCACTTCTGAGGTGCCGTCTTTCAGATGAGACATTAAATTGAGGTCCCATCTGCCTGCATTGCTGGTAGTTCAGGTGGATGTTAAAGATCCCATAGCACTTATCGAAAAGAGCAGGGGAATTTCCCCGGTGTCCTGGCCAAATTTCTCTCATTCACTTAAAATACCACCAACAGCTTAATCTGGTTCAATATCAGTTGGCATTCATCTGTATCCCCCTCCCCCAGGTCGTGCCTGAAAATAGGCAGGATTTGTCTAGTGCACTTACCTGGTCAACAGAAATGAAATAAAAAAATAAAATAAAATGCTGCCCCACAAAATCCCCATAGGAATGACCTGCCACTTTTCTATTTTAGACCAGTCACCATGTCTGAAACAACCAAGCACATTAAAAGAGCCCTAGGCAAGACCAGGATGGGAGCAGATCTTATCGACATGAAGCTTGTTGGCCTGCTACTGAACAAGCTTGCCAATCCCCTAACCATGGTATTTAGGGCCTCTCTAAAGTCAGGGGTGTTTCTGCATGCACGGAAGTCAGCCATTGTCACACCTGTTTTCAAAGCTGGGGACAAAACAATCTACTCTGCCCACAGCAAAATGGCTTCCATAAAAAACATTCCACACTTACTGCCCTTGTTGATGACTCCTCCCAATTATACAATACCTTAGATAATGGGCAGGCTGCAGGTTCAGCTGTCACTGATCTTACGAAGGCCTTTGACTCAGTGAATCACAATCTTCTCTTGAGCTGCCTTCAGTCAACAGGCCTATTCCCTGACTCAGTATCATGGTTCGACAGTTACCTCTCAAACAGATCACAATGTGTCAAAATTGGAGATACTCTGTCAGCATCTAAAGGTGTGTCCCTTAGGGTCCCACCGGGATCCATTCTTGGACTTCTCTTCTTCAGTCTCTTCATCAACCCAGCCCCATCGGTTTGCTCATCATGGACTGTACTGTATGCTGATGCTGCAGTATCGGTTGCTGATAAAGACTATTACTCCATTACATTTGAACTTCAGTGCTGTTTCCTCCAACTTGAATCCTGGTTCTCACAAAACAAACTACTCTTAAACCACAAAAAAAAACAAAGAGCATGCTTTTCTCTACAACCCAAAGCAAAAAGAAATATCAACTGCTGCTCATACACAATCACAAGGGTGAGCTTCTAGACCAAGTAACAAAGTTCAAGTACCTTGGCATCACCTTTGATGACACTCACTTTCTCAAGCCACATAGACTCTGTAGCTAAGACAGCAAACCTAAAGCTTGGGGTCCTCTTCAGACATAGGAACTCGATGACTCCCGAGGTGTTCAAACTTGCTACCAGTAGTTCAGTACTGTCGTCCATAGACTATGAACTGCCTATCTATGGGGCTGGCACAAAGACTGCACACAACAGGGTTAGTACACTACTCAACAAGGCATGCCACCTAACACTGGGGTCCTCTCTTGACATACACACACACACAATACCAAACCTGTCTTCTCCTAAAAAAAATGCTTCTTGGGCTTATGTCCCCCACCCTGGGCAACCTCTTTAAACTGGCAGTACCAACTAAATACACTAGAAGTGCATCCTCCCACAGGCTGATGATCCCTTTCAAATGTACGAAACTTGCACAGAATTCCATCTTGTACAACGGACCCGAAATGGTACAATGAACTACCAGCTGACCTCACTGATACTACAAAGATTGGGATTTTCAAATCTGGGCTCAGATCCTATCTGGACACATCCAAGACCTGTACTTGCCTGCGTAGTTGAGTGTGCACCTAGCCACCCTATTTTTCCTTTATCCCACCCCTCCCCCCACCACCTCTACTTTTTCCCCTTGCACACTTCTCCCAGACGATGCCACCCTCGGCTGATCACTTCCCCTCTCCTTCTCCTCTCTTTGATGAGGCCTCATCAAGGCTGACCACCTTACCTTCTCTGTCTTTTTGGTTTACTGACCATCCAATTAGCAACTAGGACAGTGTACCCCATCTCTCCTATCCAAAGCCCTACTCTGGCACCTGTGTAATTAAGATGTATAATATTGCTATGTACTTGACTGTGTAATTTGATTCACTGTTTCTCTGTATTTTTTTTTGTCCTATCTCTAATGTATTTGTCCCATACTGACTTGGAACCTTTGAAAATGAGTCCTTGACTCAAATGTATTAATCCTAAGCTGAAATAAATAAATAAATACATTCACAAATGTTAGTTTGAGTTATATTATTTTGCATGAAGAAATTATAAAACAATAATACTTTCAAGTATAAAAGTGGACAAGAAGCCAGTTTGAAGTCCTTAGGGTGGTGATAAATGTTGCCCATATGTCATCTGCAAGAAACAATCAGCATTTGGTGATGATGTCACCTAACCTGAAAACATAGAGGCAAATTTGGCATAACCCACTTCAGAACTGCCTGATTCTTCGATGTGTGAGGACCTATCTTGGTTTTCCTAGCAATTTTGGTTGTTTTAAGACTTTTACTAGGCCAAAAGCCTAAAGCCATGCCTGTTTGGAAGCTCTGAAACCAGTTTAGGTTAACCATTAATTTTCCCAAGCACAAGTACAAGCTTGAAAGTCTGTACAACATTGCAACAAGGTGCAGCCACAAAACTACTTGTTATAGAAAGGACTGTTTCCAACTTCAGTGATGGCTGCCATGCTGGGATAGTCATCAGCAGTAGCACGAGCAGTGTGAGTCTTTAATCTATTTTATATATTTGTAATCTATTTTATAAATAATATTAGTTACTTGAATTTGTTGTTTTTGTTTATTTACTTTAATGAGTTAGGTAGCTAATAAATAGTTAGAGAGGGCAATACTGAGCTAGATAGAGTAGGACTAGCATTTTCAGGCTGCAGTTAGGGGTTACAACCTAGAATTTGTATCACAGAGTCACAGAAGATAGCCTGCCTAGAAAGTGCTTGGAAAATTACTCAGTTTATCAGCACAAATTCATATCACGCTGCAATCATTTTTTGAAAGAGGGAAAATTTGATAAACTGTTACATGACCCGCTCTTAACTTTTGGGGGTGGATGTTGAAGGTGTTCCAGAGGGCGAGAGGGCTGAGAGGACCAGGAATAACATCTGAACAAATGAGGAACCACAGGAGTGAGACCCTTGGATCAGAGTGTTTTTGGAATGTTGCACCTAACTGAAAGAGCATTGGTTACTTCCTGAAATGGACCGAGACATTTTTGGAGTATCGGGGGCCTATCAAGGCTCTACAGGGCTGTGGGACCTGTGTGTGCAGAGTTACCTAGGTCTGCCTGGGGTAAGCATTTGCCTGACTGATTGCTGGGTCTGCATGGGGGTGCCGGCACTGTGTCCACTGGAGGGAGGACAGCTGGTTGCCGATACCTCTTAGGCTGCTTGGGAGGTCGGCCGGTGGACTGACTTGGCCTGGCAGCTGTAGTAGTGGTCTCATAAAATTGGGGGCATTGGCCTCCTGGGTGTATTGTGGGGGGCTCTCCATGTTAGGTCTTAATTTTGTGCCCCATTCATAACTCTGTTGCGTTCCCTGCTAGACATGGAGGTGACTGCTGGAGAAGAGTGGCCAAATATTTTTGGATTAGTTCAGTCCTCAAAAAAGCTCCATAAAGCCTGCATTCTGGTTTGAATATCTGCTGGAGGTGGAAGACTGGACTTTAACTTGGATCCTCTCGGACTTTAAAAATCTGATCAGACTGTTCCCAAACTCTTTCCTCTTAAAAATATATGGGCAGTGAGATTGCTTAAAATCTTATCTCTTATAGCTCTGATTTGCTGATCTTATTAGGATTAAGTGCAAGTTAATCTTGGTAATAGCATGCTTGTCAAATCCACAGAGGTGGGAGCTCTGTGGTTTCTAGATGAACTCATACCAGAGAGACTTACAGTGACTGCCCTTTTACTGTTTTTTCATCTGCTAGTATTAGATGGTTATTATTTTTTCATTGTCATCAGTGATTTGGGAGTTGTTATTTGGGGTTAATTTATATTTGTCTTATAAGTCAAATGAGTTAGTGTGGAGTTGTTATGATGAGTGGGAAATTAAGGCTGGGGAGTTTTGTTTAATTGAGGATTAGAAATTGTATTGGTTGGGGGATTTGATTATTTTTGGGGTATTTTTAGTGAATTTTATTTGTTAAAATTTATATGGGACAGAGGCCCCTAAGGTGTAGCTACTTGGGGATTACCTCCATGACCTCCATCCCTTTGAGCTTCCAATACTTCCGGCTGAGACCTACCAAAGGTCTAGTTCCTTTGGTATAGCTCAAAGGGGGGGGGTTCGGGGGTGATGGGATTCGAGTGGCTACTGGGGTATCTGGGATTCAGGTGGTGAGGCAAATTAGGAACTTGAGATGGGGTTGCCATGCTTAGTTCCCATAACCAAGGGCTCCATGATAGATAGTGGGCAGCTGGCTAGTCCAGCTATCTCACCTCATCCTACTCGGGTTGTGTTTTTGAATACCATGTCAGTGAGGAACAAGACTGCTATAATGGTTGACTTGATATCTGCAGTTGACCTGGCTTGCATCATGGAGACCTGGTTGGATGAAAATGCTGCCCCCATTCTGGAGGCAGCAGTACTGGCTGGGTACTCTGTGATAAACAACCTGAGGGAGGATCACAGGGATGGGGGTGGCCATTTGTTTTAAAACTACCCTGAAACTCATGGTGTTACCTGTAGCTCATACACAATCTTTTGAGTGTGTGACCACTTGAGGGGGCATGGGTGTGGGCTTCAGGGTCCTTGTGCTCTATCGTCCCCCTGGTGTTGATGGGGAGTTTTTATGGGAGATTGAAGAGTTCATCGCCGGCCTAATGTTGGAGTCTCCCAGGTGGTTGATCCTGGGGGACTTTGATGCTTGGGTTGATAGCGAGCTCACGGGTTTTGGGAATGATCTCTTGGAGAGCTTGGGGGCCCTGGGCCTACAGCAGAATGCAACAATAGCAACATACCCAGGTGGCGACACTCTAGATTTGGTCTTTTCTTTAGGATTGGATATAAATGACCTCAGAGTAGATCCGGTGATTTGGTTGGATCATAGCAGCATGGGGTTCATGTTCAAAGGCCCTCCCAGTTGGTCCTGCCCCTGTGGAGATGGTCCAGTAGCACCTGTTAAGAGGGGTTTCCTCTAGGGGACTGTCGGCAGTGCTGGACCTATTGAGAGTTGAGGCAGCTTGTGTGGTTGAGATGGAGGAAACTGTGGCAGCCACTAGGGCTGTCACAGTCACCTTCGAGTGCATCGCACCCACTTGTGTCCATTCCTTATTTACTCACCGGAGACCTCCTTGGTTTGATGGGGATCTCCAGGGTTTAAATACTAAGGGGCAGAGGTTAGAGAGGTACTGGAGGGAGATCCAACCTGCTGGAAGAGAAACTGGCCCTGAAGCCACATTATGCCAAGTATCAGGGACAATTACCCGTAAGAAGGCTAACTGTCAGTCTAGGTCTAGAGAGATTGCTGCCACAAGGAACAGGCTGGCTCAACTCTTCTGCATGATAGATGGGCTTTTACATCCTTCCTGTCTCCATGTAGATGAAGCAGATTCTAGCACTAGGTGTGAGGGGCTGGCTGTGTTCTTTGTCAACAAAGTGTCCTCTATCAGGGATGAGGTCTCCTTGAGTGCCTCTCAAAAGGAATGCAGAGCCTGTCCTGAGTTGTGCCAAAACACTCCTCCTGTCTGGGATGAATTTGAGCTGACTGGGGTGGAGGAGGTGACTGAGATAGTCTCAAAGCTGCAGCCAACACAATGTGGTCTACACCCAGTTCTGACCCAACTTTTGGTTGGAAGTTTGGACCTAATTGGACCTGTCATTATCAAGGTCATCTGGACTTCCTTGACAAATGGGGTCTTCCCATTGGCATTGAAAGAGGCCTTGGATAGACCCACTTTTGAAGAAACCCTCCTTGGACCCGAACTGCCTCAGCAACTACAGGCCGGTCTCAAACCTCCCATTCTTAGGGAAGGTTATTGAAAAGGTGGTGGCCATTCAGCTTGAGAGGCATCTTGCCTCTTCCTCCCTCTATGAGCCTTTCCAGTCTGGGTTCTATGCAGGGCATACTATGGAGACTGCCCTGGTGAGGGTACTTAATGATGATCTGATGGCGAGGCATAGGCGAGACCGTACCATCTTAGTCCTCCTAGATCTCTCTTCAGCATTTGACACTGTGGACCATGAGGTGCTTCTCGACCATCTTCAGTTCTGGTGTGGCCTGTCTTGTAATGTCATCAACTGATTCTAGTAATACTTGACAGGCAGAGTGCAAAGGGTGATGATGGGGTTAGCCTCATCTAATCTGAAGCCTCTGTGATGTGGGTTTCCACAGGAATCAATCTTGTTGCTCTTGTTGTTCACAGTGTACACGCTGCCATTGAGGAACATTATCATGTTGTATGGGCTGGGTTATGCAGGTGATACCAAGCTGTACTTGTCCTGTGCACCTGATACCCAGGTGTCAGCCTCTGTATTTAACACCCGCTTCAAAGAGATCCAGTCTTGGATGACTCAAAACTGGCTTAAGCTTAATCCAGACAAAACAGAGGTACTGGTGATGGATCTAGGTCATTGGGGCAGAGGAGGGGTGTGGGGTCTACCCCTTGCCTAGTGTTGGGGGTGTTCCCCTTGCCCCATCTAGACAGGTAAAGGATTTGGGCATAATCCTATATGATGGCCTGATGCTTGATATGCAGGTATCAGCCGTGATCGAGAGTGGATTCTACCATCTGAGGAATATCACCTGAATCCGAGCCCTGATCCCTGCTGAGGACTTGACCACACTGGTGCATGCTTTTGTCACTTCCATGCTGGACTATTGCAATGCCTTGTACCTAGGATTATCTGGAGACAACCTCTACAGGCTGCAACTGGTGCAGAATATGGCAGCAAGGTTATTGTCAGGGGTAAGAAGGTGTGAACATATCACCCCAGTTCTCCATGGACTGCACTGGCTGCTGGTCAGGTGGAGGATTGTCTTCAAGGTAAGGCTTTTGACCTACAAGACCCTGCAAGATTGGGGACCTGTCTATCTGCAAGATCTCCTTGTCCCCTACTATCTGCCCCAGCCACTCCATTCTACTGGGGTGGCTCCTTAGAGTTCCTAGGGTGAGGTTGTGGCATTCAGGGGACAGAGCATTCTCAGTGGCCACATCTACTCTGTGTAACTCATTTCTGGCTTATGTGAGGGAGGCTTCCTCAGTAGAAGCCTTTAAAAAGGAGTTAAAAACATATCTGTTCCTGCAGGCTTTTATTGACTAACTAGTGGTTTATTTTTAATGATATATGAATTTTAATGTTGCTCTCAACTGCACTGTAAGGCATATACAGTTGCATATTACTGTATATTATTATACTATTATTTGTATTCTTGTACAGTGCCCAGAGTCCTTGGAAATGGGTGCTTTTATAAATAAAATTATATATCTATCTCTCTATCTATCTATCTATCTATATATCTATCTATCTATCCATATTGGATGATGCAAGGCCTATGTTTTATACTGAGTATCTTGACTGAAGTAATGTTTTGGAATTTCTGCTAAAAGCCTGGACAAGATTTTAAACTTTTGACTTTGAAATTCATCAGTCAAAGCAAGCCTGCAGTCCTGTTGGATAACGGTGAATCCAGAGTCAAGTTTTCGAGCAGAAAGGAGTTGAAACAGGAAAAGGTCATAGAATCAAGTTACCAAAACAACTTTGCATCCACAGGGCAAACCTTTGCTGCAAACTGTGGTGCTGTGAGACTGTTTAACGTGAGTTGCCTGATTTTTCCCACCAGAATCCTAGTAAGTGACTTTTGATGGTTCATGACATCTCAGTTAAGGAGGATCCAGCCTGCACTGCTTCATCGATGCCAGAAGAATCTACAGTCCCAAGTTCAAGGGGGAGAAAAGATAAAGTACTACAGCCAAGCCACTGAAGGACTTTCCTCATCCAGAAAAAGCATTTCTCACCAAGATTTTGAAAGTCAAAAGTAAAGAAGACCAAGCCCTCAGATAACCAGAAATTTAAGTATTATTTTAATTATTTAAAATTTAATACTTTCATTTGACATCTGGGAGTTAACACAGTGAATTTTTAACTGCAAAACCTTGGGATATACAGATTAAGCTTAATTTAAACAAAAAAAAATAAATTTTGCATGCTGTGAAGTTTTTAAATAAATGTTATACCAAAATACAGTCTGAGACACTAATGCAATGAGTTTGTATGTTCTTATATCAGAAGGCCATACTAAATACAAAGTATGCTGAAAGCATAGTATATAGCCAATGTCATTTATTGTGTTGAATATTGCTTATTTATTTGCTTTGTTTACTTGCTGAAATATTTGTTTAATTTAGTGTTTGATTTTCTGAAACCTTCGTTGTTTATGTTTACAGTTTCATTATTATTCTTGTTTTTTTAATTTTTTATTTGAGCAAAATATCTCTTACAGAAAGCAATCACAGGAGAATCTTATAAACATATTTCAGTAGCAATAGCTCAGCAAAAACAGTACAGTCAAAAGGATTCACCCTTCTTAAAGTCACATGAGGGAATTGGCCATTCTGACAAAGTTTCACGGTGTTAATTATTGCATTGTACCATGCAGAATTCAAGACAAACACTATATACTTAGACTTATAGACCATTCAGTAATACAAAAAAGGTTAGTTGTACTACTAGTGTTTATGCAGATAATTTATATACAGAACTTGGCAATGAATTAGAGCTAGTTCTTATTTTTCACCTAATACATTTGCAAAAATCATTTGATTATAAAAATGATATAAACAGGGACCACATAGTCAGATATTGTTTAAGTTGCTTAGTAGATGTATAGTGGGCTTTTTCCAATTGATGACTTATGGTCAGTGCATTTATCCAAATTCTTAAAGTTGGGGGTTGTGATATTTCCAGTGCATGAGTATTACTTTAAAAGCTAAAATGTGGCAAAGTCTAATGCATTTAATCCACTCTTTATTAATTTGGACTAGGGGGCCTCCCAAATTTAGAATCATCCATTTAACATCCTTATAAAAATGAATTCCTTCTATAATAGATAAGATTCTTGGTATTCCATTCCACCATTCATCCAGCATTGGGCATGTGATGAACATATGTTCCAGCGTGGCTTCTTGATCACATCCCCTAGGGCATCTGTCTATGATATTGACATCAAATTAATGAAGTCTATGTGGCGTATAGTATACTCTGTCATGGAATCATAGAACGGATACGAGTTCTAGAGGCAGGCCTATTTTGAACTCACCACCAAAAATTACTAGTGGAAATGGTATTTTTGATTTCCCATATGATTATCTAATCTAATTTTAAAAATGAACATCATTTTACTCATCACAATTTTGGATGGCAAATTATTCCAAGTATTGGCTATTCTCTGTGTAAACCAGAAATTTTGCTTTCCAGTCTTGTTAGTATTTGCTTTTATTTTGTATTTGTGAGATCCTGTAGAGATAGTTAAACCAATTGTTTCAAACAAGGCATCAGCATGCATTGCTTTATAGGTCAGACATAAATCTCCTCTTAATTGCCTATAATTCAATCTAGTTCAAGTAATCTGAGTAATCCAAATCCCTTTGATTTCTAACTCTTTTCATAAATATTCTTTGTATGCCCTATGTAGAATATTGATATTGACATCAAATTAATGAAGTCTATGAGGCGTATAGTAGATTTGTAATAATTTCGTGGATTTCAGGACTAACTCCTTAAGGTTAATTATCTGATCCCACTGTTCATTAGTGAACTTATAATTAAGTTTCATTTCCCATTTATTATTATGTCTGAGTACAAATTTGTCATAGTCTGTATTAGATATGATTATTTTATATAGGAGTGAAATTATTTTTTCCCCCTCTGACAAACGTAGTGTATCCAGAATCTCTTCTAATAATGAATTGTCAAGGACCAAGCTAATTGTTAAGATAAACTGTATGAGCTGTAGGTATACAAAGAAATGTTTATGTGACAAATTATATTTGGATTTTCAAGTATGGAATGAATCAATCTGATTTCCACTCATCATTTGGCCTATTGTTTGAAAACTTTTCGTGCCAGTTTTTAAAAATCTGTGGATGGTGGAAGTGACCATTCATATAAATGCGGGGAATTTTTGTACATTTGATGTCAAGTTTTATAGTTTTTCTTAACTTATCCCAAAAGAGGCAAAGAGTCCTGAGTGACCATTAGTAGTTTTTATATTTAGTTTGCCTAAGTCCACTCATTATACAGAATCTCAAGCTATCACATGGAGTGGATCGAGCTTCAATATCCATCTCCATAGAGTTATGACTATCCTTGAATATGTCATACAAATACATTAGATTATCTGCATAATAATAAAATTGAAAGTTTGGGAGAGAAAGCCAACCTTTCTCATTTGAAATATACAACATTTCTATTTTTAAACTCGGGTGTTTGCTGTTCCATAGAAATTTCTTCTGCATTGTGACCATTTTCTTGATGAATATGTCCAGCAGTGAAATTGGTAATGTCTGAAAGAGGTAGAGATATTTAGGTAGGATGTTCATTTTCAACAAATGCGTTCTGCCTATTAAGGAAATTCGTAGTTCTTGCCAGTGTGACAGATCTTCTACAGTTCTTTGATGTAATGATGTATAATTCAAGTCTTCCAATTTGGAGAGATTTTGATCAATAATCATCCCCAAGTATTTAATTTGTGTAATTTTATTTATATCACAACCCAGTGGAGGATTGAAAGCGTGGGAGTGTCCATGGGGCTCCATTAATTCAGTTTTGGACCAATTTATCTTGAATCCTGAGATATTCCCAAAGCATATCAAATTTAGCATAATATGGGGAAAACTGTCATTCATGTTTAGTGCGTGTATTAGCACATCATCTACAAACAGGCTAATCTTATGGGTTGTGGATCCTATTGTGATGCCCTTAATTAAATCATCCTTTCTAATAGAAATGGCCAAATGATCTACAGCCAGAGTGAAAATAAGTGGTGAAAGGGGGCATCCTTGCCTTGTGCCCCTAGATAGTTCTATTTTATCTGAAATAATTTTGTTTGTTTTAATCCTCGCCACGAGACTGGAGTAGAGTAGATCCATCCATGATTGAAATTTAGGTCCAAATCCAAAGTGTAGCATTGTTAATTTTAAATATTTCCATTCCACTCTATCGTAAGCTTTTTCAGTGTCCAAAGAGATTAAAGAGTAATTAAAGTCCTTAAGGGTGTCTATAATTCATCTAATATTGGATTTTATATTTTGGCCTTTAATGAACCCATTTTGATCTTGATGTATTATATCTGGATCAGCTCTCTCCAGTATTATGGTGAGGACCTTGGCCAGGATCTTAGAATCAGAATTTATTAAAGAAATGGGGCTATATGATCCTGGAGCCATTATATCTTTATCTTTTTTTAAATAATAAGATTGTAGCCTCTTTGAAAGAGGATGGTAGTTTTTCATTGATATCAAGAGTTGTTCAAAATACATTTTGAAGATGTACAGCAAGTGTACTGGAGAAATGTTTATAAAAGTTTATAGAAATACCATTGGGGCCTGGCACCTTAGATTGGGAGAGTTTTTGAATTGCTTCAGTGATATCATAAGTTGAAATATCAGCTTCTAACAGCTTCATATGTTCTTGTGAAATCTTTGGGATTTCAATTTTATTAAAGTATCCTTGAATCACTTCACATGAGACTACTTGTTCAGAAGTGTATAATATTTTTTTAAAAACATCATTGACATCTTTAGGATGGCTAAATAAAACCATACAAAAACTAATTAAAAAGAAACAAAGGTTGTTTTCTCAACTAAAAAAGAGTGAGGGTACTAATAAAGACCAACTATTATATAGATATAAATCATCTTTAAAACAGCTGAAATATACTATCTTACAGTCCAAAAAGAATCTAGTTTCATTTGGCACACTGCAAAGATAGTTATAAATATTTATACTCCTACCTTAATAATAAAAAAGCTAATAATAGATATATGGGCTCTCTAACTATTAACAGCTCTCTAAAAACAATTGACACGGAAATTGAGGATGCTTTCAATGAGCAGTTCTGCTCTGTATTTACAAAAAAGAGGATCCTAAGCTCAATTTACATTCAGCTAGCACTTCTATAGACTATAATATATCTGTCATTGACACACTTGAAGCCTTAAACTTCTAGCCTGACAATATAACTCCCAGATTTTTGGTAGAGACATCTAAGTTTATAGTTAAACCCCTAACCCTTATTTTTAATATGTCCCCTCAAGAAGGTTACATTCCCCATGACTGGGCTAGTGCCACAGTCATATCTATAGTCAAGAAAGGTAATCATTCAAATCCTGAAAATTACCGTCCTATAAGCCTAACATCTGTAATAAGCAAATTAATGGAAAAAATCATCAAAAAAAGTCTAGATCAGGAAATAATTATTATGAACAAAGCTGATCAAACACAACATGGCTTTAGGTCTGAGTTTTCCTGTACTACCAACTTAGTCTCCTTTTATATGTTATCCTTCTCAACTATAGTAGGGCTTTCAATAAAGTGCTCCATGGCAAACTTATAGACAAATTACTAAATCTGGGGTTTTCCCAGACTTTGGCTAGATGGGTATCTTGCTGGTTGGCCAATAGACAGCAACAAGTAAGGATTAATGGTACACTCTCCAACACAGGCAGTGTTACCAGTGGGGTCCCCCAGGGCTCAGTTCTTGGAACTACTTTATTTAATCTTTATATTAGTGATATGCATGTCGATGATGACAATCTTTTAGTAAAATCTGCTGATGATACTAAACTAGGGGGTGTAGTATCCATGATTTTAAGTAGGTTCACACTAAGCAACAATTTAAGATCTATTGAAGAATGGGCAGCTAACAATGGGATGGTGCTTAATTCCAACAAGTGCACTGTGTTACATTATGGAAAAAACAACCCAAGGGAGAGTTAGTTTTTAAATAACATACCCCTTAAAGCCTCAATGTCTGAAAGGGATTTGAGAGTCATTATAAATGACAAACTAACCTCTACAGATCACTGCATTAAGGTATCAAAAACCTCAAATGCATTACTGACCCAAATTAAACAAACATTTGTCTCTAGGACCCAGGAATGCATCTTCTCCCTTTTTAGGACCCATATCAGGCCACATTCCAACTATGGATCTCCTTTTTGGAGCCCATATCTCAAACAGGATATAGATAGAGTGGAGAGAATTCAGTGGAGGGCAACAAAACTAGTACCTAGACTTGCCAATAGTAACTATCATCCTAGACTGAAGGAAACAGGACTAAATACATTACACACTAGATGTGTAAGAAGTGATTTGTTATTATTATATAAAATTTAAAACTCTCAGGATTTAATGAGTCAATGCAGCTTAAAGTTCTGTAATAGAAGGAGTTCCCCTAGACTTCACAATAAACACATTGATGTGGCTAAATCAAGAACAAATAAAAGACAAAATTATTTTATGGTAAGAGCACCAAGACTGAGGAACAGATTACCACAGCATTTGGTGGATAGTAGTTCCATCCAGTCCTTTGAAAGAGGTCTGGATCAGTGGCTAGAGCCAAATAGCTCCTGGGTTTAATTATCCCACCATAGTGGTGGGGGACAATCTCGATGGGCCTTGGCCTTCTTTTGTCCCTTACAACCAAGTAAACCAAGTAACGATATTGCCTGCCAAGTAATATATAGCATTTATACTATTTTCATCTTCTTCTTTTTTTAGCTGCCATGACAGAATTTTATCAGTTTTATCACCAAAAGCATAATATTTACTTCTGATATATAATAGCTATCTTTCAGCAATCTCCGTCACAATCATATTATGTTTATTGAGGTACTGTGTAATTGTCTGATGTATTAACGGATCTCCATTCTGACAATGAACCTCTTTTTTTTTTTGTTCCCCCAGCTACAGACCAGCCTCTCCTTTGGGCCCTCCTATGCCCTCCATGCCGCACTGCCTGGTACAGCCACCTCTTCACCCTATATTGCAGCCCCTGTGTAACCCCCAGACATAATCCTTCACCGGGTATGTCCCCCTCCTCTGAGAGGGGAGGCACCGGGAGAGCGACCAGTGTCATACTTGTCCCAGGTGCTGCTAGGGTGGTTTGTGCACTGCTTGGGATCTTGTGGCAGTGGGAGCTGATGGCCATCATCTGGTCGGCTTTGGGGCTCTTTCCTGTTTGCTCCCCAGGGACATGGTATGCCACTAATGTCAGGCTTACACCGATGTTCACCACACCCTGTTGAACTGTGGGGCCCTTCATATTGCCAAGCCCCTGGCTTCCACCAGGGGTCAGCAATCACCAGGTCATGTCCCTGCCTCCCCCTGAGAGAAGGAGAGCAGTCATCCAATGCTTCAGCCTGGTCTCCCCGGCTGGCCCTCCAGTACCCAAGTCCATTCCCGAACCCAGTTTGCTGGCATCACAAGTGGAAATCCAAATGCTGCACTGATGGGCTAGCAATTAACCTCTTCTAACTGTGCAATTTAACTTTCCAATTTTCCCTTATTTCATCATTTTTGTAGAGCATAGTTAAACCTCGAATATATGCTTTAAAAGCATCCCAGATGGACTGCCATGACTCATCATTTACAGTAAAATATTCTGTAATTTTACTGTTAATATATTGAATTAATTATTCTTCTTTGAATAATAAGGGCCCCATCCTGAATGCGGGGGCACTTAGATCATATAAGGTCAAATCCATAAATACTGGAGAATGATCTGAAATAATATTTTCATAAGTAATCTCCTTTATCATCTATGCTATAGTTTCAGTAATAAGATAATAGTCTATCCAGGAATAATTTTGATGGGCTGCTGAAAAAGTAGAATATTGTCTTTTATTAGGATTTCTATTTCACCATGGATCTATTAAATTATAGTCAGTACAAAACTGTTTAATTCGAGTTGCATTAGTCGATAGTCTTTCAGGACAAACTGAGGATTTATCAATGATGGGATTTAAGATGGTGTTAAAATCCCTGCCTATTATATGTGGAGTCTCAAAGTTGGCCATTTCAAGAAAAAATTCATTAAAGAAATTAGGTAGGGTCTCATTAGGTCCATATATATTTTCATAAGTGTAAATCTATATTGACCGTAAATCATTTCTGTAATGATATATCGCCCACTAGAATCAATTTTATGATGTCTAGAAGGGAGTCCTGAGCCTTTTTTTAAGAAAAATAGCCATGCCTCTGGCATTACTGCTATAAGGAGAATTAAGACCTTCTCCCCATTTTCTGGAATAGAATCAAAAGGCATCATTAAGTGGATGGGTTGCTTGAAAAAGGATGCATTTAATTTTGTTCTTATCCACATAGTTGGAATTTTAATTTTTTGCCTTAGTTCTGTCTTGTAGTCCCTTAACATTCCAGGTTACTCATTTCAACAGATTCTCCATTTAATCATATTAAAAAAAAAAAAAAACAGTAATGCCAAGTCCCTGCATATTCATAATAATAGCACTCACTGCAGTGGTAGTTCAAGAGGGCTAAAATGTCCCTATGTGTGCATGACATTGACCAGCTGGTTTGTCTTTTTACCTTTGTGCAAATACACAATTAGTACATTTCATTTACATGTGACCCAGTGACCCTTCCCCTATCAGCTGATCCATGTGCAATTGTAAAAATATTTGTGCCAAATTTTACTCTCCCCCCTTTGCTCCAGTGCATGAAATTGATCGGTTCTTACGACTACCAATACAATATTGAAGAACTCATGCCCTAGAGCTATGCCCCATCCATCAAACATGATTGCTTTATTCTTTAACCCAGTTAGGTTTGCACATGGCATGCTGATTACATTTAATTGCTTAAACCCACCTGCTGACTTCTCACATAGAGGTTTGCAATCCAGTATTTTGTGCCCCAATTAACAGCTTCTTGCTCACATTACAGCCATCTCTGCGCCTCTGTGCATTGCTCCATTATACATTTGTTCTAATAGAGATTTGACCGCTTTAGCTGTTCAGGTATTACTGGTCATGACAATATTTATATTTATACTTTTCACCATACAGCTATGGGTTCGAAGGGAAGGGGGAGGGACAGAAAGAGCAAAGGTAGAAAACAAAAAAGAGAACAGCATGCAAGCCCAAGGACTTGGAGGAGGAGTAACCAGTCACAGTAGGACTATATAGCACTCTGAAGGCCATGGTCTGGTGTTTGCACAGGCCAGTTCACGTCAGATGCCACACACCTTAATAGAATCTTCTTATGCTGTAGAATGTAAAGTGTGGCGGTAATTTGGATCACTACCTGTTAGTAGCTTTCTTCTTTTTCTTTTGGCAAATCATCCAAGAAAATATGTCAAAATCCTCATGGAATGTTGGTGAATGGTGGGACAGCTTGGATGCCAATATAGAACTGCCACAGAATAAGTGCCCCAAGCTACCTAAAAGACAATGCAGAGAGATGCAGCAACTGGGGGATTTAATGAAAGAGCCTACCTCTGGAACTGAAGAGCCATGAACCATGCTCCAACAACAAAAAATAAACTTCACCCCCATCCGCCTCAAAACCCTGCTCACACCCATTTCTGAGACATCCCAACAAGGACAAGATTCTACCTCTTCAAACCCCATAGCACAAAATGGAGCTGACGAAACCACAATCAGCTGGCAGGCTGAGAAACTTCCACTGGATGCTGCGGAGCAACAATATGTGATGTTTGATGATGATACCCACCTACAGTAAATCTAGGTACTGAATTAAATGCTGAACTTGATATTGCTAACACCATTCTAGAGGGAGGGACAGAGAATTATCTTGAAAGCGCTAGGCCTAATGATTTTAATCAGAAAGTATCCTCATGCACCACAGATAATATGGTAATTCAAGGGGCACAAAATGCTGTATCAACTGAGCCTGAATAAGGCCCACAAATAATTTGTCACCCAGCTAAGCAGCCTACTTTAAACGGGAATGGTTCTATGGTCAATTTGGCCATGTTTCTTTAACTGAAAGCCCAAATTAGCCAAGAGATACAAATAGGGTTCTCAGGCATTAATGAATCATTGTCAAATATCTCATCCACTTTAAATGACATTGGTACAAAACTACAGCACCTCTCTATATATGAACAGATAATATAGAACAATGTATTAATATTTTGGAGGACAGTAACAAGCCATTACAAGATACTACGTTGCAGCATTCAAAATTATTAAATGAACTACAGATGAGAATACATGACCTCAAGGACAGATCCAGATGTCAAAATATCAAATTGATCAGAGTACCGGAAGGTATAGAAGGAAGTTCGGACATTCTAACATTTTTTGAAAACTTTCTCACCACAGCAATAGGCAGGTGATACCCGGAGAACAAAATCAGGCTTGATAGAGCACATTGTGGGGGTCCAGCTGACACCTGAATCAACTTCCAAACCCAGACATACTGTATCTTTTCAAACCTCACTACTTTTCTGATAGAGAAGATATTATTAGCAGGCATGCATCAATAAAGGATTGGCGAGTGAAGGCACAAGAATCTGTTTACCCTGCTCTAAGAATAGACACCTTACAATCTTGCTGGGCCTTTGACCATGTTAGATCTTTGTTGTGACAAAAGGGTATTAAATTCACATATATCCTGCTAAGATTGTCTTTTTTCTCCATGATCAAACTCAGACATTTGATAATCCTAAAAAAAGCTGAAGAATTCCTGACAAAAACAGAGGAAATAAATGCTGGACTGGGCTGATAGCTCGAAATCGTGTGGGAGGGAAGGGGAGGTGGGGGAGCTCTGGATTTTGGAGGAAGGAAAAAAAAGAAAATCTTTTTTTACAGCTATTCTCTAAAAAGGGGAGGAGGGAGAGGGGAAAAAAGAGAGGAACAATGACTAAAAATGGCTGTGTATCACTTGGATTATTCTTGATAGTTAAGCAAATTAGGGATGCTTAGAACTGTTGTATATAGGTGTTAATAAAATATATATTTTTCATATGTCTGAGTGTGGCAGAAACATTTTTACCAAAACCTGGAGAATAGGGATATCATATTTAAATTTTATAATTATTAATGGTAATTTTTGAAAATATTTTGGGGTAAGGTCTGAGTTAAATCCAAGTGCTATGTTATAAAAGTGATATTACAACCTACTATTCTGACAGTTGCTCCACCTCCCCCATGTTCCCATTACTGTCCCATATAAAAAAAGAAAGTCCCTGGTAGTTGACAGGATGGTGATCAGTGAACGGGGGAGGGAGGAGGGACCACTGGACAACCTGAGAAATATTTTATTTAATATAATGGGAGAGCGATTGAAGATCTGGAGAAGGGAGCGGGACCACTAGACTACCGGGGAAATAATTTATTTAATATAAAATAACAGGACAGTGAAATGGGAATGGGGAAGGGGGAGGGACTTCTAGCTACCAGGGAATTTCTTTTATTGTATAAGGATGGTGATCAGAGAATGGGAGAGAGAGACCATCAGCCTCTAAGGACATTCATTTCCATTACTCAGAAGGGTGAATGGCAGAAAGGAGGGACTACTACCTAGCAGGGTGAGTTATTTTTACTACTCAAGACAGCAATTGGCAAGGAGGGGACTGCAGTACCTCTGACAACCATTGGGATTGTGTGGAGTTATGAGGAGGTTTTTCTCGGTGAGGATAAAATACTTCGTGGATGGGACCGTGCAAATATGCACGTTCCTTCCCCTAATTTGCATTGCAGCCCCCTCCAGACTTTGCCCCAGCACAAACCCAGTTTGCGGTTGCAAGCTGGTCTTTTGTGAATACCACCCTGGTGCAAAACCCAGTTTGTAATAGGCAAAGTTTTGTGAATCTGGTCCTAGAGGTTTGAATCCATATATTGTATAGCATATTGTTTTTTGTTACATTATTATTTCACACTTTAAAGACCATATTTGGCACCATTAGTACCATTGATACTTTGATTTATTTTGTTATAAAATCCACTGGTTTTTGGCCTAAGGAGACTAAGATGAAAAATGAAGATATAATATTAAATCACCTAGAATTCTTTTAAATAGCTCCAGACCCAGTTTTGGAGAGTTTACTCTATCTTGTTTTGTCTAAAAATTTTACAAACCTGTTTTGCAATGATATATGAGCTAGCTGCTTAAGACTGTAAGGGAGAACTGCTGCACTGTAACTTATCAGCTTTTTTTGCTTCCTCATATGAAATGGACTGGACACTATGCAAAATAATACTAATTAAGTTAAAAAAAGATAGTGTACTATCTGCTACAGCATAGACAGGATCCAGACCAACCTAAACATTTTTGGTCAAATGCAGAGAAGTAACAAGTTTTCCCCCAAACATGCAACACTGAACATACCAATCTGGAAATAGGAGTAAACTGTCAGTGCTTCATTGACTAGGCGATCTTTACGTGGATTACGTGGTCGAAGGTGCATGATGTCACGCTCAGCTTTTTCATATGCAAGTGACACTGATGGGAACTAGTAAGGTAAGAAAAGAAAATAATTAAATATATCATGTAACAAACATTTTGCTCTTATTAAATCCATAATGAGAACATTTTAATAACAGGCAAGGAATGAAGCAATGGAACTGAATGTTGCTTTCTCAGAAGCTTACTGAAAGGGATAGACACAACAGAGAAACAAAGGGCATGATGTTGATAAACAGACAGACTGATCTTTGACACACAGTAGGCAAAATATGACACTTGAAAATGTTCCCTAACACAGAAAAATAAAATCTGTTAGCAGAAAAGGACCGCTAGGCCACACAGGCTGCCTAAAGATCAGAGTACCTTGGAGAACATGTCTACACAGGTGTCAGATTCATGTTTAATTAAGAATGCTGTCGCTGCTAGATTGTAACTGAGACACACACATTGAGATTTTACTAATAATATAGACAGATCTGTCACACAGAGAGAAGATCGGCATTCAGATGCTTTGCATTCATAGTATGTTTCCTACTATGATCTTAGGGTGAGAGGAAGGGTAAAAGCTCATCAAGACCTTACCACTCCACACTTCAGTCAATAGTTATTTCAGATATGTTCATTAGAAACAGAGAAACAGAAATTTTGCAGGCAGAAGACCAGATTCCAAGTAGTCTGCTCTTCTCCTTTCTAACACCACTCTACCATTTTAACATTGTGCACACGCTGCTGTGCCCACTTCCCAAACTTCTCCCTCATTCTTATCAGGCACCCATATCTGTTCCATCCTCTCTTGAAGCCATGTCATTTTTATTTCCATCACCTCCCTAGGCAGCTCATTCCATAATCTCTCGAAAGAAATGTTTCTCACGTTTCCTGAATTTCCCCTCCCAATCGGATTGAATCTATGCACTCTTGTGATGGACCCCTTGCAACTCTTAAACAGTTGCTGGCTGTCCATCTAGCTACATCCATTGAGACACTTGAAGGGTTCTATGTTGACACCACACTCTGTAGTGGACTTCAGTGATTACATGTTTAAGCTGCTCAGGTGCTTGTCATTAGATTTTTCCTGTTGCCCTTGTATCGTCTTCATCACACTACACTGCACAGTCTCAAGCCTGTTCCTATCTTTTTACAGGTAAGGGTTCCAGAAATATATTCAGTATTCCAAGTGCAGTACCTGCACAGGAGCAAGAGCACCTACTCATTCCTACTGGTGAACACTTTCCCGTTACAAACCAGCATTCTGTATGCTTTCTCATATGGCTTTTTGCACTAAGTCAAGACTTTCAAGCTCTCTACTATGATCACTTCCAAATCCCTTTACTTTATCTGGGTTTATCTGACACCCCAAGAAAATATTTTGTTTTAGGATTGTTCCTACCTATATGCATGACTTTACAATTTTGGCACTGAATTAGAGCTGCTAGACCCCCTGGCCACTGCTAAAGACTACCCATGTATCTTTCCATGTTATGGTAGGTAGGTAAGGTAACATTTTTATTCATACAAAATGAATATGAATAGTTCCACTGAGCCAAGGCTCATTTACAGTGAGGTCCAATGTTCAACTCCAGTTACTCTTATAATTTTCTAACACTTAACACAATATATTCATAATGCAACATTACAAATTTAAGAAACATTAAGATTTGATAACATACCAGGATATCCACAGACAATACAAACATTACGGACAATAATACATACACAATTCTTTTAAGTGCTTTGTTTTCCTAACTTATGTTAATACGTTCCTAGACTCTAAGGTGTAAACAGAATTATATATATATATATATATATATATATATATATATATATATATCCTATTTTAATACTCCAACATTATTCACATACTCTGTATACCACTGTTTTATTTAGTTTAACTGGATTTCTCGGTTCAGATGTTATTGACCACTTCCGTGTTATTGGCCCTCTTCCCCAACATAATGTCATCTGTGAGCAGACTGATATTACCCAGTTTTCCTTCACCTATGTTGCAGATATATAAGTTTAAAAGGACCAGATACACAACCTGTCCCCTGGGGGACCCCACTACTAATATCCCTTTCCGTTAAGGGCTCCCCATTAACCACCACCCACTGGGTCATCTTCCCATGCCCCACCCATAATTTATGGCAAAGAACCTGTATTTTTACCATTCCAAGATCCTTTTATTCTATATATTCTCTTTTATGACAACTAAAGATAATTCTTGCAGTACATATAGGATAGTGTATGGGCAACCATACACTATAAGGCTATTCTTCCACCAAGTGGATATAATGCTGACTGATGACCTCGAGAGCAAAGCTCAAGAGGTCTTCAAGTCTGCATTGTATCTACAAAGTGAAAGAATAGCCGAGTAGTGACTGGGTAATCATACACTGTTCTATATAGTGCAAGGTGAGTGAAAAGGAAAAAAAACTAACATTTCCATAATTAAATCAACTCTGCCAACCTCCCTCGATTCACAACCGCCACTGCCCAGCACATGCACGCGACACTTTCACACAGCAAGGGACAAATCACAACATCTGTTTGAGCCCTCTTGAATTATGATGTCCTCGCTAATGCTGAATGAAAAGTCATTCTGCATTGGTGAGGACATCACTACTGCAGCAGAACAACTTTTTGTGGTGAATGCATTTCCATATACAACCACATTCCACCATACTCTATATCTGCTTTCATCTGATACTACTACATCACCTACTCCGGTCCCTTTACCAACTTTCCAGCACTGTTCTTTTTACTTCTTTCTTCCCTGATGTATCTGAAGAAGCTTACATTTCTACAGATGTGTTATTGTGACTAAGTCTACCAGTATGATTTGACTGCACAAACTGGCTCTACCTGTTCCAATCATCCTCTCCATTTTTTTTTCTATGGTATTTATCCTCCTGTGGCCACCTTGATGCATTCCCGTAGCCTCACATCCTGCCATTAGTGGGATCTGGCCACCGTCCATCTGAACCAGGACTGCTGGCACCCAGTTACCCCCACAGCAGGGTGGCAGGGAGCCCCCTAACTCCCCAACACAACGGATCCAGTTTGGGTGCCAGCACCCAGTAAACACATGGGACAGCCATCAAACTGCGGAAGGTACCACCATTTTCCTTGTTCTGTGCCTCTGAGTTGAGTTGGAGGCATGCAATGATGCCATCAGGCTTGAACGTGCACGTGTCCATGCATGTCCCCATCCAGGAGTCTGTCCCGGCTCAACTCCAGTGTGTGGCATGTGTCCCCGACCCGCTGCCTCCACCAGGGGGGCAGTCAGGCACCGACCACCATGACCCCCCAACCCCCCAGAGAGAAGAAGCCATCCATGGAACGCTCAATCCCTCTCCTCCCTTATCAACTCCCAGTGACCCGTGCTTGCTCCCAAACACGGGTCGCCAGCGTGGCGCAAGGTGTGGTGTCCAGCACCTATGCCCTCAGTGCCACCAGGCCAGCTCTCATTTTCTTTTTTATAGGCACAAGTGCCAGTTTTCAGGGGTGACCTGGGAGCACTGGGTGGTTAAATGACTTGCTCAAAGTCACACAGTATGTAAGTGGAGGTTGTGAGAATCAAACCCAGGTCTGATCTGCTGGATGTACATAGCTTGTTCACAGCTCATTACTCTAACCTCTAGGCTATACTGCCAGCCCATTTTAGCACTTGGCATCTTATCTGTTATGGAGAGGATGGATTATGGGGGAGGGTTGCTGTGAATTGAAAAATCATTTAAGTCAGTAACAAGAGAGAGAATGACAGAGTGAGATAGAGAGGGAAATATAGAGATATAGATTCTTAGACACAGTGATAGAGCGATCCATTACACATGCATTTCTACATATAGACATGGACTGCAGAAAAATGCAGTTTGCTCATCCAGTGTTCACTCGCAATCTAAATATTGTACTTAATCCTAGTGACAATAAACAGAATGTGTTGAGAGCTACCGAATGGGTTGAGAGCTACTTGAGCTGATTGCTGTAATTTGAAAGAATACTCATTTGACATTCGTCAGTTTCACATATGCAGCATATTTGGATGGCTTGTGAAACCAGATTGTCACATAAACAACAAGGGAAAAAGATTAAAGCACTGAAAAATGGATACATACAAACACATAGAATTAACTTTTCTAAATAACTACTCCAGAAATGGATTGTGCATGATGATCTGATTTTTGCACTGATGCCTGCTCCCTCATATAGGTTTTTGTGGTGAACTTTACAATAAAAACTAATAGTATTTCACAGATATATTTAAAAGATAAGCCAGCCCACTGGCACAACAGTAGTGCTACAGCTCATAACGCCAGTGACCAGGGTTTGGGAACAAGCCCTGGGGCTGGAGGGCCAGCCGGGGGAGGAGGCTTGAGCATCCCAGGGACTGCTTGCCTTCTCTGAGGGTAAGTGGGATCCAGGACTCTGTGCTTGTCTGACCCCAAGCGGAGGCCCGAGGAACAGCAATCCCAGCCAACAGAGAGGGACCTGCATGATGGACATCGGTGCTCTGTGTCTTGATATCAGGGTGCACATCATGCATGAACAGGGGAAAATAAACACCCATAGCATTCCCAGGTAGACAGAGTGCCAGGCCCCTGATCCCCAATGCCCCTACCTGCCCTGTTGACTGGCATCCTGACAAAACTCAGGAATTTGGGGTGATGACTCCCCCATCCTCACCTGGGGGGTAAGCCACGGCTACATGGAGGATGGACTGCCCTGGGATACAGGTAGGAGGCAGGGACTAGAAAGGCCACAGGCGTCTCCCAAAGGAAGTGGAGTGCCATGGGAGGGGAGGAGTAGAAATAGAAAGTAAAATAAAAAAGATAGAGGACAGAATATAAAAATAAATTAAAAGAGTGTGAATGTTCAGTTCCATGTAAAATGCTAGTAGTTAGTGCTGAAAGGAATTCAGGTTTGTGTCACTTTATCTGACTGGATACAAAACCAGTATCATGAAAAAAGGTTTTACCTCTTCTATTTACTTTGCAAATTCAGAAAGGGTTTTTCCATTTTAACTCTGAAAACATTTCTCTGTTGTGGTCTTACAATTCAAAACTGAAAAATGTCTCTGTTATGGTCTCACAATTCAAAGTAGTATATGCAGCAAGTGCAAAAGATAATACATTTTTGGTGATATTTGGTTCTTATTGATAATATGAACTAAGCATTTGTCCAGCATACACCATATGAATCAACTTGTACCATACAAGGGACACACATACACACAAACTACAAGAACAATACAGCTTAAAGACCTGAATAAAACAGTAATTTATTATTACAAATGAGTTGTTACAAATCATGTCCCGATTTTCCAAAGAGCCATAAATCATATGCCCTGGGGTAGGAGTTCACAGATGTTTAACACTTTCTCTACTTTACATTACATACTGCCAGAGCAACCTCCCTCATTAGAAGTTAGAGTTTTCCTAGTTTGTCTCTCTCTACTCTACTCTACTCCCCTTTTCCCAGGTGAAGGGCAGAGTGCCCTGCTCCTGCTAATATTAGTCTGAGTTTCAAACCTAATTATCACTACTGAATTGGTTTAACAACTGCACCGAAATTGTGTTTATTTTTTCCTTGTATTTTGAATTACCTTATTGTAACTGGACTTGTACACAGTATACTTTCATTAATTTGTATTATTGTTTTATTCATATTGTTTCCCTTCCCCTGGGTCACACCTGGAAATGAGTCTCGGCTCAGTGTGCCTTTCCCAGTTACCAAAATAAAAAAAAATTAACTGCAGATAGCATACAAACAAAGAAACATAGAAGATGATCGCAGAAGGGGACCTGTGGTCTGTCTAGTCTTCTCAAGCAAGGTATCCCTGGACCTATTGTGCACTGGTGTTCTGTCCTCCTAGACACCCAGCCTAGCACTTGCCAGTGCCATGAGTTTGTTCCCAATCCAGGTGAGTTTCTTCTGAAAGCTTGATACTGATTTTGCAGCCACTGCCTCGGGAGGTAATCTAATCCAAGGTTCCACCACCCTCTCTGAGAAGTAATACTTTCCGATGTCCCTCTTGAACACTCCTCCCTTTAAATTCCACTTGTGCCCTGTTGTAGTATAATTGACATTCCTGGTAAAAAGCTGTGCTTCTGGCACCTTGTTGATACCTTTAAGGAACTTGAAGGTCTCAATCATATCTCCCCCTTCCCCTCCTAGTCTACAGCGAGTACAATTTCAGAGCCCCGAGCCTCCCTTCATAGGGGACTCCTGAAAGCCATGTATCATTTTGTTGTCCTTGTCTGGAACACGTCCAATTTATCAATGTCCTTTCTTAGGTGAGGTCTCCAGAACTGTACACATTACTCCAGATGAGGCCTCACTAATGACCAGTAAAGTGGTAGTATCACCTCTTTGTCCCTGCTATCTATCCCCCTGCCAGTGCATCCCAATGCAACCTAACACCTTGCTAGAACTGCTGTAAGCCTTATTGCACTGTCTTTACTGTTTGAGGTCACCCCTAATGATGACGTCCTCAGCAGAGGAGCTCAGCTGGATGCCATTTAGCCAGAATTCTTTCTTGGGGTTGGCCCTACCCAGGTGCATCACCTTACAGGTTTTAGCATTAAAGTTTAATTGCCATATCTGTGACCACCTTTCCAACTTCCTAAGGTCCTCCTGCCGTTATCTGACTCCCTCTGTACTATCCACTCTTCTACTGAGTTTCGTGTCATCCACAAACAGGGTAATATTGACATTTATGCCCTTGCTGATGTCACCAATGAATACATTGAAAAAGACTGACCTTAGGACAGACCCCTGAGGCAACCCACTAGTGACCTACCTCTCATTAGATTTCACCCCTTTTACTACCACCTTTTGGTTTCAGTCCATCAGCCAACTCCGTGACCACTTTATTATCTGTTCTGCTACCTCAAGATCTTCTAGCTTTTTTAAGAGGTATCTATGTGGGACTATGTCAAATGCCTTACTGAAGTCAAAGTAAAGCAAGGCCAATGCATGACCCCTGTCCAATTCCTTGGTCACTTTGTCAAAGAATGTAATAATATTTGTTTGACATGACTTGCCCATCACAAACCTGTGTTGTTTATAGCTCTGGAGGTGATTTTACTTCAAGATATTTCACTAGATCATGCTTGATAAGGGCCTGGTTTACTCACTACTGATATGAGGCTGACTGGCCTACAGTCACCTGTATCTTACCTGTCTCCACTCTTGTGCAGTGTCACCATATAAGCCACCCTGCAGTTGCCTAGAACTACCCCCTGACTCCAGTGACCTGTTGAATAGGTTTGTGAGAGATGCTGCCAGCTTTTCTGCAAGCTCCCTGAGCACTCTATGGTATAAACCATCAGGGCCATGGGCCTTGTCAAGTCTGATGTCTGAAAGGCCTTTATTGACTCTGTATGTTGTGAACTCCTGGGTGCACATTCTCTGAAATCCTCTGGTCTCAGCTCTGATACTGCTGTCTGGCAGTGGGACCTGATTCTCCCTTCTGAATACTGAGCAAAAGTATTCATTTAGGGTCTTTGATTTTTGTCCACTGTCCTCCAGAGTCTCATCCCTTACTTTTAACCTGTCAGTTCCTTCCCCTTTCTTCCTTTTTTCACTGATCTAGCAGACAAAGATTTTCTCCCCTGATTTGACTCCATGAGCAATTTACATCTCTTTTGCTGCCTTGGCCTCCCTCACTATTCTCCTGGCCTCCTTACTTTTCTGAGTGTAATCCTCCTATTCTCTGTCTCCTTTATGTTGCCTGAACCATTTGTATGCATTCTGTTTGGTCCTGATTGCCTCTCTTGCTGGAGGGTAGAACCTCAGTGGTCTTTTAAACATATTTTTCTTTGTTTAGTTCTGATGCAGTCTTGTTGCCTCTAGAATGGTATCCCTGATATTGTTCCATAGTTCCTCCATGTCTGGCCTGTCTGATGTTTGTTAAGTTATCCCTCACTATCTGCCTCAATCTACCAAAACCAGCCTTCTGAAAACACAATATGTCTGTGCTTGAGGTGGTTTTAGTAGTGCACATAGTTATTTCAAACCAGACTATACTGTGATCGCTATTTGCCAAGGGTTCTTCCACCCTCACAGATCTAATTTCTTCAGAGTTTGTGAGGCTCAGATCTAAGATGGCATCCCCACGGTTGGGTCCTTCACTAGTTGAGGCAGCAAACAGTCATGGAATGTGTCCAGTAAAGCCTGACTTCTGGAGATCTTGGATGCTAAGATATTCCTGTCCATATCTGACAGGTTAAGGCCCCCAACCACCCCATGTCACCTTTAACAGCCATCTTTTGTAACTCCTCAGCTAATTGTTCATCTGCCCCTCTCACTGCCCTGGGGTTCTGTATATCACACTCATGCACAATTTATTTTCTGCATTGGTGGCTAAGTGGACCCAGAGTGACTCAAGTGGACTCAGAGTGACTTAATCTACATTAAATAAATAGAAGAATACACAGGTGGATTGTTAAATGGTAATATATGGCAATCACATAGTTTAATTCAGTTTTACTAAATAGCAACTCTGCACAACACTTCTATGTCACAATTTATACCTTCTGGCAGATAGTATTACCCATCCATTAAGGCTCCTATTTGAGGGATGTTTAGCATACAATTTTGTCCCTGATGAATGGAAACCTGCATATGCCATTCCATTTCATAAGAAAGGTCCAAAAACAAATTGGGAATATTATAGACCAATAAGTCTTCTACTGTTTGTAAAGTATTAGAAGGTATTATCAAATATGTAATTACCCCAATTCTCAATACAATTGATCTGGAAGAACATGGTTTTAAAAAGGGCAGGAGTTGCTTAAGCAATCTGTTGTGTTTCTATGAACAGGTCAGTTCTCATCTCGACAACAATATTCTATTCAATATTATATACATAGATTTCAGCAAGGCATTTGATGTAATGCCACATGGGTCCTTAATAACAAAACTCCACGCTACTGTTATTGATACAAATATTATAAATTGGATTGAGAGTTGGCTTCACAGTAGATCACAAGTTTTAATTAACAGACATTTATCTGATCCTGGTGGAGAACAGCTGGGTTCCACAAGGGTCTGTTTTAGGCCCTTGTTTATTTCAGCTATTTATATCAGATCTAACAAATAGTTGCATCTCCTTATCTAGCAAGTACACAGATTATATTTAAAATAGGGGGCCCTTGTAAATTTTCAGATAACATTATAACCATTCAAAGAGATCTTGACCAAATTACAAAATGGGTTCATCAATGGAGCATGAGACTGAATACCTCTAAATGCAAAATCACGCATATAGGAGTTAATAATCTACTCGCTGATTACTATTTGGATGGTACCCTATTAAAATCTACTACAGATGAAAGAGACTTGGGTGTATTAATTTCTAAAGATCTTGATTATATTAGTCGAATCAATAATTTTATAAATAAAACTAATAGAGTTATATGCGCTATCAAAAGAAATATTGTGTCTAGAGACCCAAAAGTCATGTTGCTATTGTTTAGAGCATAAGCAAGGCCACAGCTGTAGTATGCCGGTAGGTTATGTAGCCCTTATAAAAAAATCAGAAATTAGTAAGCTAGAAAATGTACAGAGAAAATTTACTAAACATATTTTTTTTTTTAGTTGTTTAACCAGGTATAGCACACTAAGCTGAAAGCTTTTTTACAGGAGCGACCTGGGATCACAAGGAGGTTAAGTGACTTGCTCAGGGTCACACAGTATGCAAGTGGAAGCTGTGGGATTCAAACCCAGGTCTGGTCTGCTGGATGTCACCAGATTTGTAGCTCAGAGCCTTAGACCACTGCGCTATACTGCCTCCTCAATAAATAAATAAATAAATAAATAAATATATATATATATATATATATATATATATATATATATATATATATATATATATATATATATATATATATATAGTTAGCCTTTATAATGTACCGTATGATGATAGGTTAAAAGAACTGGCTCTTATGCCTCTGGCAACTCGTCATCAAAGAGGTGATCTTTTGTTGATGTTAGACATAATACAGGATCCTTACCTCATTACAGAACTTGGCTTTGAATTTCAAAATGATCACTATTATACTAGGGGCATCCTCTACAGCTCAAAAGTAAAAGCTTTCATCATAATAACAGAAAATATTTTTTCACTCAAAGAATTATTAATCCTTGGAACAAACTGCCTTTAGATGTTATTACCAGTAAATCAAAATTAGAGTTTAAGTGTCATCTTGATGCTCATATTCTTGAAGACATGGATATTAATTGTTACAACTAGTTCAACAGGTGCAGCCATGGGTGTATAGCCTCCTAGCACCTTACTAACCTTAGTGAACCTTAGTATTGTTTTAGTGTGTTACAGGTGTATACAGAAGGGCAACATGTTATTTTATTGCAAATAGTCAATGATGTATAATAAAGTCTGTGATTGGTACCTGTGGTACTGAATGCACAATATTTCTGGTAAAGTATTGTACTGTGTTTTGGATTATTGCTGCATCTGTTTCTGGATTAGGTAAGAAAATCATAGAGACAGACCTCCAGCATTGTGGGGGTTGGATAAGGTATTGATGGAAACCATTCAAAAGTTTGTGATCAGGAGTGGGGTGCTGCTGGTGGGTAACTTCAATCTGCCAGATGTGGATTGGAGCATCCCGGCTGCAGCTTCAACTAGGAGTGGGGATATCCTGGATTCCCTGCTGGGGGTGTTCCTCAGACAACTAGCAAAAGAGATCCCACTTATGAAGGAGCAAAACTGGCACTTGCCCTCACCAGTGGGGACAGTGTTGCAGGCATCACAGTGAGTGGCCATTTGGGGACCAGTGATCACCATACAGTGTGGTTCAATATACGTTTGGTACGAGAATCAAACCACACAAAGGTGAGAATCCTGGACTTTGGTAGGACCAACTTTACAAAGATAGGTAATGCCTCATGGATGACCTAGCGGGGGGAGGACATGGGTGGAGTGGAGGTACAGTGGGAGAAACTAAAAGGGGCCATACTGAAGGCAACAAACCTCATGTCAGGCAAGTAAGCAAATGCAAGAGGAAAAAGAGACTGCTATGGTTCTCTAAAGAGATGGATGGGAAGGTAATGGCAAAAAGAGTTAGCCTTCAGAAGATATAAGGAGACACAAAGGGAGGAGGGTACAGAGGTGTATCACAAGAAACAGAGGGAGGCAGGGAAAGCAGTCAGGAGCACAAAGGCACAAACAGAGGAGAAAATAGTCCAGGCAGTAAAGAATGAGGACAAGACATTTTTCAGGTATGTAAGTGAAAAGAGAAAAAACAGGGGAGGGACTGTAAAGCTAAGGATGGAAGGGGGTGTCAAGGGGGCACAGGAAAAAGCAGACATCCTGAGCAATTATTTTTGGTCAGTGTTCATGGAGGAAGGGGACAGCAAGGGACAACAGATAAGTGACAGGAGCATAGAAGGAAGGAAGTTGGACACTAGTCCATTTACAGAGGGGAGAGTCCTGAAGGAACTCACAAATCTAAAAGCAGACAAGACAATTGGGTCAGATGGGATACATCCAATGATACTGACATATAGAAGCTGTTGGCAGAAAAAGACTTCTTGGTGCACCCAGTGTGCCTTTACCATAGACCCTATTTGATCTCTGGCATATCCCCCATCTCTGTTACTAAGGTTCCTCTGTGTTTATCCCATACACATTTGAAACCTGTGACTGTTTCAGTGCCCACCAGCTCTACTGGGATGCTATTCCAGGAATCTACCATGCATTCTGTGAAATATATCTTCTCATCCCCTCTAAGTATCCCCCCTTCCAGCTTCATATCATGCTCCCTCCTCCTCTGACAGTCCTGTTTATCAGCTCACTGGAGATGGCTGTGGTCCCAAAGGACTGGAGGTGAACAGATATAGTCCCACTTCACAAAAGATGTAGCAGGGAAGAAGCAGGCAATTACAGGCTAGTCAGCTTGACTTCAGTGGTGGGAAAATTAATGGAATCATTGCTAAAGGAAATGATTGTGGAATATCTTAAAACCAGTGGCTTACAAGATTTGAGGCAGCATGGAATCACTGGGAAGTGGTCATGTCAAAAAAATCTAATAGATTTCTTTGACTAGGTGACCAGGGAGATAGATCAGGGTGGATCAGTGGATGTGGCCTACCAAGATTCCAGTAAAGTCTTTGACACCAATCCATATAGGAAACTCATGAACAAGCTGGGCAGACTGGGATTGGGTCCAAAAGTGGTAAACTGGGTAAGGAATTGTTTGGGGGGAAGGTGACAGAGCGTGGTGATAAATGGAGTTTACTCCAAGGAAGGGAGGGTGACCAGTGGGGTGCCACAAGGATCTCTACTGGGACTGGTGCTCTTTAATGTCTTCAATAGTGACAAAGGGGCTAGAAGAGAAGGTGTGCCTTTTTGCAAATGACACTAAAATCTGCAATAGGGTAAATACTCTGGTGTGTGTGTGCACGTGTGTGTATGTGTGTGAAAAAAATGAATAGGATCTTAAGAAAGCTTGAGGAGTAATCAAGAGCATGGCAACTATGTTTCAATGCAAAGAAGTGCAAAATCATGCACTTAGGGTACAGGAACCCAGGAGCAGAGTACAAGATGTGTGTAATACTGATGACCACCAAACTGGAAAGAGACATAGGGTAATCATATCTCATAACCTAAAGGTGGACAGTGTGACACGGATGTGGGAAGAGACAGTGGGATGCTAGAGTGCATAGGAAATATCAAAATATCAAAAACAACAGCTTCAGGCTTCAGAAACCCCTGACAAAGGGTTACAGATAGACCTGAAGCACTAGGGTTCAGTACCATGGACTCAGGCTTATTTTTTGAAACCTGAAGCTGTTCTTTTTCATATTTATTTACTTATTCTGATAATAATCTGCTGAGACTTTTATTGCCTTTAGTGCTGCCAGCTCTAGGATTTCTTGTATAGGTGTTTATGGCTAGCACCCACTGTATCATCCAGCATGCTGCTTCACATGTTTGCTTTGTTTATTGGATTATTAAAGAACAACTGACACTAATTCTGCTACATTGCAGAATTAGAATAAGCATCCCCCAGTAAACCTCAGACCAAAAACTAGATTTCTGTGTCACTTCATTTTAAAGGTATGAGCTATTTTGTAACCCTGATTTCACTACCTATTCAAAAAAGTCTGTATCAGTGAAGAGCTGCTGGTGATGTCATCTCAGGAACTCTCAGTCTAGTACTCCTTGTCAGCAAGCTTATAGGACCTGTGTCTTCAAAATTCTAAAGATCACGTGCAATGGTTTACACAAGTAAAACAAGCAGCACCATTTAATACACATTGCTTTAAAAACTAGGCATGTTTCAGATTTTGTAACAAAGCTGACAATTTTTTTGTGGGGTGCCTTTTTGTTGTGGACCATTTTTCCAGAGTTGTTGGATGCTGGGTCATAGCGCACTATTGTGAGGTTTGCATACTGAATACATTTCTGATGTGGTGAAAGGTTGAGATCATTCACACCTATCATTCAATTGAGGTGATTTCTAAGGATAGCACTTTAAAACAATTACTCCATCTCCTTGTCAATGGGGATGGGAGGGGTAATACTGTTATGAAATCTTACTAGGAGTTTCTATTTAGCCAGCCCAATGTTTTCTCCCTGTCACCATTGCATGATCTTTGCAACTTTGGAGAAACATGTCATATAAGCTTTCTAATAGGGAGCATCGGACAGTGGGTTTCTGAGATGACATCAGCAGCAACTTTTCACTGACACAGGAGTTTTTGAACAGGCAGTGAACTCAGGGTTACAAAATAGCTCATAACTTTTAAACTAAGTAACAGAAATCTATTTTTTTGGTATGAGATTTACAAGGAGTATGCTTATTCTAATTCTGCAATGTAGCACTTTTGGCCAGAGTGGTGTCAGTTGCTCTTTAAACATCTGGAAATATGCATCCCATACATTTTTAGCTTCAAATGTATTTATAATTTAAATCCCCGGTTACTTGATTGATTGATCTAATTTTATTTTTATCCAGGTACAAACTTTATGAACAAGTCCCTGTTTTCAATAAATATGCCCTGTACAGAACATTAAACATTGACTATAGACATTCATTCAGTACAATTCATGAACAGAAAAATTAACTTTTTTTTTTTGCCTTCAGAAATTCAAATTTGGTGAACTGGCTATCTAACAATAAAATGAAAGATCAACAGTCTCTGCTATTCCTGCAACACCCAAATAGCTTGGGTAGGTGCTACTTGTGGTATTTATAGAATAGCTGTTCTGAAGATCAATTTGAGTTTGTCAAGAATGACACAAAATCACCACTGGTGAAACAGTAACAATTAACCAAAAGCAGATATCTGCATTCTGGAGCTCTGTCAGTGCACGTGCAATTTAGATATTACTGCATTGTATTAATAATAAAATATGGATGCAAAATTTTTAAAATATATAAGACAACACCAGTCAACCCTAATATGTATGAATGTTGGGAGGGACAGAGTCCAAGAAAAAAAATGGGCTGATGCAGCAGTGCCAGGGGAACTTGTGGTCATACGGTATAGCGACAGCATGCCTCCATAGTGTGGCTCAGTGGGGCAGCCATTTCTTCTGTCTGTTCCCCATTTCTTAACCTGTTGCATCATTTTTTTATGAGGGCATCTAGTATAACTAGCTCTTTTGTATTTCTGAGCTTTCCAAACCTTTAGAACTCCCAAGCTTCCTAATCTCCTACAATGTGTCCTGAGTTCTTGGTAACCTAAACAAACTCTAGTCAGAACCAACATACCTGTTTCAGTGCTTTAAAGAGACATTGTCCACATAAAAGTATGGAAGTTAGGAGTGCACATTGGAAAGTTTCAATGTACACTAATAACATTGTTATTTTTTCATATTTTATCCCTCATTTTCAACATAGTCTTCTTATGAACTCACCTCATGAAGAAGAGAGGAGAACATTTTCAAAACCTGCCTGAAAATGGATTTTGCATAGCAACAGCATCATTCCATGACACAGGTGCAAAAACACATTTTGGTCAGGAACTTGGAAATGACAGTAGTCACATTCATGAGATGATGTGAAAAATACCTGTATTTAAAATTTGGGATCAGAATAATGCAAATTACCAAAGTTATGAGCATGGGTTGGAAAATGTCAATGCATGTCATAACGTTGCCATTTCTGTATATTTTGACTCCAAATTTTCAGCATAATCTTCTTATAGCCACGCCTCATGAACAAGGTTGGAAAAAATTTCAAAACCTGCCAAAAGGTGATTTAACACAGTGACAATGTCATTCTGCACCACAGGTGAGAACACATTTTGGGCAGGATACAAAAAATAACAGCTCATGAGGTGATGTGAAAAAATGACTCTTGTAAATTTGAGGTCAAAACTGTGAAAATTGCTGCAAAATGTCAATGTATGCTCATACCTTTGCATTTTTACATATTTGGACCCCACATTTTCAACACAGCCATCTTATGACACTGCCTGTTGACCAAGGTCAGTGATCATTTTTAAATCCTGCCCCATAGGGGATTTCACCAAGCAACCTCAAAAACACCTTTCAGGCCTGATTTTCATAATTTGACCACAATTGGTCATGAGGTGGGATCCCACAAAGGCCATGTTTAAAATTTGAGGAGAAAAATATGCAAAACTGCCAAAGTTATGCATCAAAGTTCAAAACCATATTGAAGTACATTAAACCACACTTACCTTAGTTTTGAGATCACAGTTGCCATTTCCAGCTGAGAGATGTTTCTTTGAGTGCAGAGCGGATCTTCCTCCTGGGACCTGTACAGGTTATTGAGGGTGTGTGGAGAGTGTACTGCGGCGTGGGGTGGTGAGTGTTGAGTGGAAGGTTGGGATGGCAGGAGTCAGACGAGCAAGGGACCATTTTATTTTTTACAGGTTTATAAAAAAATCAAGGGACAGATTTCTTTTTTGCAGCTATGGGATGGCAATCAGAGGGTGGGGGTGTAACTAGAGACCATTTTAAGTGGGAGCAGTGGTTCCATTATTAATTAATGCAAAAAGATGTTTGCCTGCAGATGCATAGAAAAGATCCTTCCAGCAACTAGAACCTAAATGGTGTTAGCATATTTATTCCAAAAATAAAGGGGGAAGAATATGGTGGCTCAGCGAGAATAACTTTTTTTGTGAGAAACAAAGTATTTTTTTTTATCATGACACACCAGAAGGTACTTGACTCATTAATAATAGCCATATAAGATCATAGATAGTTCTAGGTCTGAATTGGAGTGGAGTTCATACTTGAGTGGAGTAAGGAGCTAAAGGCACAGATCAAACATGCTCCTGTCAACATTGCCCCTTATTCAATTGCTGTGTCTGCAACAGCCATTTATCTAAGTATGTTTGAATGTTGATTTGTTTTTACTCAAGATAACATCTGGGGGAGTGAGTTCCATGGTTTTATTACCGTACAAGAGAACCAACTTCCTCTTTTAACAGTGTTGACCTTTCTGTGCTGTAATTGTAAGGGATGAGCCCTGGTTTTGAATACATCCTGTTTATATCTGAAGTTCATTACTGTGAACAGATACAAATCATTCACGATGTCCCATAGTAACAGTAGATTGAGCCTGAGTTTTCCTGACTCTAGACTCAAAAGATTTAACTTAAGTCTATTGCTGTAATCTCAGTTTCTTAGACCCAAAAGTTGCTTGGGAAATTTTCTTTGAGATTTCTCATGCGTTCTAATGTCATTATTTTTATATAGTGACCACATTTGTCAGCCAAAATCAAGATGAGGTCTGGTATATGGGAAAAGGAACATTATTTGTCAGTGGCTCAGTAGGTAGCACACTTGCCTCTAAGGCTGTGAGATCAGAGGGCTGTGGGTTCAGTTCCCACATCTGGCACTTGGGTTGTCCCAGTACTGATACTGTAGTGACGGGGTGCTGCACTTATGAGGTGCCGTCTTTCAGATGAGATGTTAAACTGAGGTCCCATCTGCCTGGATTGATAGTATTGCAGGTGGATGTTAAAGATCCAATGGCACTTATCGAAAAGAGTTGGGGAATTTCCTCGGTGTCCTGGACAAATTTCCCTCATTCACTAAAAATACCACCAACAGCTTAATCTGATTCAAGGTCAGTTGTCATTCATCTCTATCCCCCTCCACCAGGTCGTGCCTGAAAATAGGCAGGATTTATCTAGTGCACTTACCCAGTCAACAAAAAATAAATAAATAAATTTAACCAGGAGTAGCACACTAAGCCAAAGCTTGTTTCCAGATGCAATCTGGGAGAACAAGGAAGCTAAGTGGCTTGCTGAGGATTACTCAGTATGCACCTAGGCAGCTGTAGGATTCAAACCCAGGTATCCAAATCTGCAGCTCAGAGCCTTAGCCCACTGCACTGTACTGCCTCCTTATACAGTGATAGCAGAACTTGTGGATCACTAGAGCTAATATTATTTCTTATTGCCCTTGATGTTCTATTAAATTTGCATATTGATTCATTAATTTGCTTAGAGAAGTTACATTCATTATCAATGATAATCCCAAGATCCTTTTCTGCCACAATGTCCATCAATCTCTTACCACACAGATAGTAGTTGAATTTCAACTTTTTACCACCTAGATGCATCACCCTGCACTTGTCCAAGTTCAGTCTCATCCCCCCATGTGTTTGACCACTGGATGATAGCATTCATGGTATCTTGAAGTTTGTTAGAGACAGATATTGTTGTACTGATTCCACCCAGCTTTGTATCTTCTGCATACTTTTCAGGCCAGCAATCCAAATTTTTTGTGAGATCAGACATCAATATAAAATATTGTTGCTGAGGTTCGCCACTGGTTACCCACCCTCCTTCGATGCACAACCATTTAATACCATTCTCTGAGTCCTGTCAGTCAGCCGGTTGGCTATCCATGTTATAATGTGATTATTTATACCACAGAAAATAAGCTTTTTTATTATGGCATCATGGAGGACTATATTGAAAGCTTTACTGAAATCTACATAAAAGACATCACATGGAGCCCTCATATCCAGATGGGAACTGATATTTTCATAAAAGTATAGAAAATTAGTCAGGCATGATCTCCCATTTTTAAAGCCATATGTCTAGATTATCTAGGGCTGAAATAACTGGCTTCAATGTACTGAGGAAAAACTTGTCTGTAAATTAAAACACCCCAGCAATCAATTGCAACGGATTGCTAGCTGAGATTTATAAAATAAGGTGGCTCGGTGACAAATCTGAAAGTGACCAGTTCAAAACATCTCAAATAATACAAGAAAACATTTGTTGGGGAAACAGTTGTAAACAGTTATAGAAATGGGTTGTCATGAATGAAAAAATGTTTTAATCAAAATTCTCATAACATCAAAGCCTCATAAATATGGAAATAGAATCCCATGTAAATATGCAATAAAGCATGCTATTTCAAATGGCTCAGAAAATCAAAGGGCTTTATGTCATAAGGGCGACTCAACAAGAGTGCTGACCAAAATAAAAAAGCAAAGCAAACATTGCCCAACATGAAAAGGGCAACCAGCATTACAGTGACAGTTGCTTACTTTCTCAGCAGTGGCAATAAAGCACACATGTTTGTGCATGGGGGCTAGTCCCTGTGCACCCCCACAATTTTATTATAATCAACTCCGGGGGGGGGGGACTGACACAGGAGAAAGAAAACACTAACAAAAAAAAAACACAGCCAGACACGAACCTGGGTCCACCAGCTCTGGGGCAGTGACTGAAGCCACTACACCAACTGACCAGCTCAGAACCACTTCGCCGAACACTGCTTCATAGCCTGCTGCAGCAGGTGTAGCTTACTGCTACATTCACCATGCACGATTTCTCGCTACACTTGCTCACTTGCTATTATTCTGGGTGGTCAAATTGAGTCACTCAAATGTGTCACTCAATTTGACTCACCCACAATACATTCTACCCTCAAAGCCCCATAGATACATTAACTAGAGCCCCTTGAAAATGCATAATAAAGCATGCGATTGTGACCAACATAAGAAATCCAATAGGACTAAAGGACTACTGTGGATCACATAAATATGAGAATACTAGGCTGCTGTAGTATTAGCACCCTGATAATGAAATAATAGCTATTGCTGATCATATAATGTCATAATTAAAAAACACAGGGTCCACTCCCATTCTCAAAAATATTGAGAGGTGACTAAGAGAAAAACAGGAGGGGCATCCAAGTAAGAAACAGTGGCAAAGTAAAGACATATTTTATCAGAAACCTGAAAATTAGCTGAACTAAGTACACTAGAATGGAAATATGAAATGGCAAATCCAGAATCAAAAGAGGGGAGATATATATATAAAAGATTAATATATTCTCAGCTGAAAATCAGAAGTAAGGCTTTATGGCTCATTGATTGTGATATGCAAAAAATACTTACGCCAGTGGAATTTCTGCAAAATTCAGACTTTTGCTTTCACAAATGTTTGGAAATCAAATTAGAAACTTTCATGGTATGTCCAACTTAGAAAGGTGGAATAACAGTATATATTGTGGATCATTATATTAAACTGCAGAGAAAAAAGTCCAAAGAACTGATCACTGAACTGCAGAACATTTTTTTTTTGACCGGGTAAGTGCACTAGACAAATCCTGCCTATTTTCAGGCACGACCCAGGGGAGGGGATACAGATGAATGCCAACTGACCTTGAACCAGATTAAGCTGTTACATGTATTGTAGAATAATTACATGTTTTGTGGAATATTTCATTATACTGTAGGAAACAAATTCTTCAGAACTGTTGTTGGACAGTTCATGTGCATTATTCTACAATTCAGCCTAAAAATTCCACAGAATACAGTTGGGTAGGATGAAAATCTGCCAAACACATTCAGAAGATTCTGGTTTCACCAATGGCAGAGGCTCAGAAAATTCTGTGACATTTCTGAATTTTTCCAAAAGTTCCTCAAAAGAAAAACTCACAACTATTCCCCGCCTGTAGTGATCATTGAGTCCAAAACATTTCATAGTTCTCAATTTAAAATACCAAAAAATCCTCAATGGATGCTGAGACTTAAAACCTTACTTATGCTTTTTAGTTTGAGAATATTTGGTCCACTTCTTTATAACTTTGCTCTTTTGGTGCCACTTTAATACTGTGTCTAGTTCTGGAGACCACATATCATTGTGCTTGCTGTGGAGAGAGGTAAGAGGATGAGTTTTGCTGATAATTTGGGATTAGATTAAATCTTTATTTAACTCTGTAACTGATATTTTGCTGTGAGTTTGCTGTTGGTTTGGGTGTAGTTTAAATTGTTCTTTAACTCTGATTTTTTGTGAATTTGCTGTTGGGTTGGGAGTAGCTTAAAGCTTTCTTTAAGTCTGTAACTGACTTTCAGGAGGACTGTTGCTGGCTGGGGGAGAGGATTCTTTGCCCAGAGACAGAGCAGCCAATCAAGTGTGTTTGGAATTCAGTTTGAATCTCTATTTAGATGTTCACAGATCCATTTTGCCTGTTCATTCTGCTTGTTGGGGAGAGAGGTAGGAGGGTGAGTTTTGCTGTTGATTTGGGATTAGCTTAAATCTTTATTTAACTCTGTAATTGATTTTTTGTTGTGAGTTTGCTGTTGGTTTGGGAGTAGCTTAAATCTTCTTTAACTCGGTAGATGATTTTCAGGAGGAATGTAAAAGCCCCCAACCCCCTCCAACAGCATTTCCTTTTTCATATATACTTTATTTAATTTCAGTTTTTCTCCTGCCCCCCAAGGCTATGGCATACACATGCTTGTATGTGCATGGAGGTGCATGTACATACCAGGATCTGGTGGCCCCTTTCACCCCTCCCCTGACTTTCGGTACCACACCATGCCACCTACATGCCCTCTGGCTCTCCACCCTGTGGGAGTGGGACTACAGATGGATGGGTGTCCACCCTTTGAAGGGGAGAGCTGCAGCTCAATCCCACTCCAACCCACCCCTGAGCTGGCACCTCTGTGACCCGAGGTTGTTCCTGAACCCTGGTCACCCACATAGCATGAGGTAAGGCATCAGCACCTCAGCCCTCTGTGCTACTGGGCTGGCACACCAGTTTTTCTTAAATATTGGAAAGTCATTGGGGGTTGGGCTTGAAGGCTGTGAGGGAGGAGATTAGGGAGCTGCAAACTGCCCATATGAACTAACTCTTAAAGCACATTCAGGTGCTGAAAAGTTCAGATACTCAGGCTTATACTAGTTGGATTTTAGGGTTTAAATGTTTTAAAGTTGCAAGTTTGAAAGTCAGACTAACAAGCTTGGGTTAAAAAAGGGTAATTGCATACTTTAAAGTTAAAAGTCTAAAGTTCAGACTGACAAGGTCATGTATAAATGTGTTAACTAGAATTACTGAGCTAGCAAGCTAGGGACATGGGGATAAAGAAGGACTTGGAAGCATGCTAGTACGGTCACATATGGTATCCAGCTATTGCTGTACAGATTGTGTGATAAGAAATTGAGGTTGTGTTTAATCTAAGTGTGAATTATGGAGGGAAGGAAAATGGAGCATTATGGGGAGATTGCACTGATGAGTGGAGGGGCATGAATAAGACTGGTGGGAGACATCTGAATAGTGGATGGAATAGGGGCACCATGGAGTGAGGGTGGCAGGCACAGGGAGGATAGTGGGGTGCAATGGTTGTGGAGCAGCTGTTTAGATGAATATACTATGGTAACTGGGAGGTTGTCCAATTTGTTACAGGCTGAGGAGAATGGAAGATGAGGTACAGGGGCTCTGGAGGGAGCTGGAGAGGATGAGGTGGGCTGGAGTGGGAGGGACCCCAGAGAGGAGTAGCTGGGAGAAGCAGGGGAATAGCAGGGCTAAATCCCATGAGGATGAAGGAAGGGGGGTTGGGTGAGGAGAGCAGAGGGTCAGTAAGTGGTGGGAAGACTCTGGGTAGGGGGAATGAGGAGATGGGCACTGCTGCAGGGGTAATAAATAATAGGTTTGCAGTGTTGGCATCAGAGGTGGTAGTGGAGGTGTCGGAGATTGTGGGGGGAGGAAAGGAGAATGATAGTGAATGCCCATGAGTCAGGAGTCAGGCTGGAAAAGGAAGAAAGGTGGCAGGGGAAGAGCAGGGTAGAGGCAGAGGGAGAGGTGGAACCGGGGGGGCACAATGTAGAGTAGGAGTCACAAATGGTGCAGATAGAGGTAATAAGGAGCAGAGCAGTGTGGACTCTGGAAATGTGGACACCAAAAACTGGAGGAGGGTGTTACAGGACAATAAGATGGGGGTAATAGTGCTGGGGGATTTTATATTGAAAGGGGTCAGATGGGGAAGAAGGGGAGAAAGACAGTTTCATCTGAGTCAAGGCTATTCTGGGGTTAACAAGCACGCAGGGCGGGGCAGACACTTCTCAAGTGCACATGGAGGGTGAGGGAGAATCCTCACAAAGTGATGCATGTGGGTGCAAACAACATGGCAGGGGAGATGGTAGAGGTGTTAAAGGGGAGGTTCAAGGAGTTGGGTAGGCAGTGTGAGGAGGTGAGCGGTCGGTGGCATTCTCTGAGGTATTCCTGGTATCATATATGAGTACTGTGAGGAAAAAAAGGATAGAGGAGTTCAATGAGTAACTGAGGGATTGGTGCCATACCAGGGAGTAAGGATTAGTGTCGGACTGGGGCAGGTTCTGGGCAATAGTGACCTATATGCAGGAGGCAGGTTACATTTGAGCAGGGAGGGGAAGTGAGTACTAAAACAGGAAATAGAGGGATATATATCAGCAAAGTTGGATTTAAACTGGGTGGTGGTGGTGAGGGGACCACTGATAGGAAAGGGGTCCAGAAAGGAGAGCTTAGTGAGCTCACTCCCCTAGTTATGGGTAACAGCAGTGGGGATGCAGCACAGGAAGGGATAAGAGGGGAAGAATAGGTGTAGGAAAGGGAAGTAGACAGGCTGGAGGGTGGTCTCACTGAATGCAAGAAGCCTAAGGAATAGAACAGTGGAGTTACAGGCTCTCTTGGCAGTGGAGGAGGTGGACATTGTGGCCATCATGGAAACATGGGCCACCCAGTACCAGGACTGGGATATGGTGATCCCAGGGTTCAGGTTATTCAAAAAGGATAGGGCTAAGGGGAATGGGGGGGAGTGGTGATCTATGTAAGGGAAGAAATAAAGTGCATACGGGAGGAAGTGGAAGAAGGGAGGACAGAAGCATTAATGATGCAGTTCCAAGATGCAAAGAATAGAACACTGAGAATGGGGTTGGGGTACAGGCCACCAGCCTCAAGGGATTGACCTGGATAGGGAATTAGCTGAACAAATTAGGAGGGTCTGCAGGAAGGAGAGCACAGTGGTGGTGGTGGGGGACTTCAACCTACTAGGGGTGGAGTGGGACACCCTGATTGTTAACCATGCACTCCCATGATTGCAAAGGAGTGGGTCCTACTAGAAGCATTTCAAGACAGCTTTCTGACACCGCTGGCCCAAGGGCTTACTTGGTTAGGAAACACTCTGAACGTTGTACTGAATAATGGAGAAGTTGTAAGGAATCTGGAAGTGGAGAAACCACTGACTGGGAGTGACCACTATTCGGTGTGGTTCATGCCCAAAATGGGAGGGAAACAGGGGGCACAGGTACAAGGGTGATTTGAGTTTAGGGGTGAACTTTAAGAAGATGGGGAAATTTGGGGCAGCCACCTGGCAAGAATACAGCCAACACATAGATGCAGACCAGAAATGGGACATCATAAAGAAAGGGCTGTCGGAGGCAACAGAGTCTTGCACTAGGAAGAAAATCAAGAAGGGAAGGGCAAAGAAAATCAGTTGGCTGACACATGAGATTATAGAAAGGGTGAGTGCCAAGAGGGCAGTGTTTCGAAAGTACAAGAAATCGGGGAGAGGTGAAGGTAAGGATACATACATGGAGAAGTCCAGGGAGGTTACCAAACTGATCAGGGCAGCCAAGGTGTCCAGGGAGCTGAGACTGGCTCGGGGAATTAAAAGTGGAGAAAAAGACTTCTTCCATTTCATCGTAGAGAGAAGAAATAGCAAGGATCAGCTAGTGAGGATTAAGAAGGATGGGGGGGGGGTGGAGAAAGGGCCAGAACAGGCAGAGGCACAGAACAAATACTTCTGTTCTGTATTTACACAACAGAAGTGGGGGGGGTAGATACCCCAGGTGAGAGGGTGGGGAAAGGGGATGACAGATGTAGGGATTACAGAGAGCAGGGTACTAGATGCGTTGAGAGCATTAAGGGTGGATGAAGCACCTGCACCTGATGGCATTCACCCTAGGGTACTAAGGGAGTAGGCAGAGGTCCTGGCAGGGGACACTGGTAGACCTGTTCAATTCTTCCCGGGACACGGTATGTGTACCATAGGACTGGAGAATGGCCCATGTGGTACCCATCCAAAAAAGTGGCCCAAAGGATGACCCAGGAAACTATAGGCCAGTGAGCCTCACATTGATCGTGGGAAAGCTCATGGAGACTATATTACAGTAAAAGAGTGGCTAGTAAGCTTGTTAGATGAAAATGATCTCCAGGATGGTCAACAGCATGGGTTTATAGCAGGCAGATCCTGCCAGACAAACCAATGTAGAGTACTATGACTGGGTGATGTGGGAACTGGACTAGGACCATGCATTGGATGTCCTGTATTTGGACTTCAGCAGAGCCTTTGATTCAGTGCCGCATGGGAGGTTGTGGTGGGGTGGACTGGAATATGTGGAGGCAGGACCAGAAATGGTGAACTGGATAACAAACTGGCTAAAGGGAAGGTAACAAACGGTGGTGGTGGTGGGGACTCATCACTGAGAGTGGTAACGAGCGGGGTACCACAGGTATTGGTACTGGAACCGGTGCTGTTTGGGATTTTTATTGCAGATATCTCATACGGGATCCAAAGCAAAATCAGTCTGTTTGCAGATGATATCAAGATGGGAGCTGTGGTTGATGACGTGGACGGGTGGAAGGAGTTGCAGGAGGACCTGACTTAGCTGCAGGAGTGGGCAGAAACATAGCAGTTGGGTTTCAACACCAGGAAGTGCAAGGTTAAGCACTTCAGAGCCAGGAACCAGGGGAGGGATTATCACTTGAATGGGTTACAGTTGGGGAGCGCCACAGAGAAGAAGGACCTTGGAGTGATCATTATGGGGAGAATGAACAACTCTGCTGTGCAGAAAGGCAGCAGCAAAAGCCAACAAAAGGAGGGAGTTTATCCTGCCACTGTATAAGTCATTGGCCAGGCCCCACTTGGAGTACTGTGTGCAGTACTGGTGACCATTCCTGAGGAAGGGCATAAGATTGTTGGAGGGGGTGCAGCGAAGAGCCACAAAGATGGTCCAGGGATTGGAGAGCAAGCCCTTTGAGGACAGGCTGGGAGAGCTGAGTATGTATTCACTGGAGGAAAGAAGGGACAGGGGTGATATGATTGAGACATTTAAGTATCTGAAGGGGATAAACAAGACCAACACAGAAGGGATTTTTTTAGATGAGAAGGAGGAGGGACACGAGAGGGCATGGACTGAGATTGAAGGGGAAAGATTTAAGAGGGAGATGGGGAGACATTTCTTCACAGAAAGAGTGGTGGACAAATGGAACACCTTTCCAAATGAGATAGTGCCCTGTAAGATGGTGGGCAGTTTCAAAAGGGGATAAGAGGAAGGGATACTGGGAAGGAGGGCTGGAGGGGCAGCTGCAAGATGAGGGGCTAGCTGCACACTCGAGCAGACTCGATAAACCATGAGGCCTGTTTCTGCTGGCAATTTTGTATGTTCATATCTCAGGAAGGACATAGACAAAGTGGAGGTGGTCCAGAGCAGAGGTACAAAAATGGTGCAGAGCCTACATCAAAAGCCCTATGAGGAGAGGCTAAATGAGCTAAATATGTACATCCTGCAGCACAGAAGACAGAGGCGGATATGCTAGAGACCTATAATAACCACATGGGGCTTAATAGGGTATAGGAGGGGGTATTTTCAAAGAAAAAGGTGCTATAGAACAAGTGGGCATGCTATGCAGCTGGAGAGGGATAAATTCAGGACAGATGTGAGAAAGTAATCTTCTTCACAAAAAGGGTGGCGGATACCTGGAACAGGCTTCCAGCAGGAGTAGTGGGGACAAAAACAGTGGTGGGATTCATAAATGCCTGGGATTAGCACAAAGGAATTGTAGGGGAAAGGAAAGGAAAGGAGGAGAAGAGATGGTACTGTGGATCAAGTGAAGGTTAAAAGGATATGAGCATATTAGGTGGGCCCAGTGGCCTTTATCTATAGTCACATTATTTGTTTCTATGTTTCTATGAGACCATTAATGTACTGAATACTGAAGGCACCCATTTGAAATGGGTCTTTGAAACATTATACAAATGAAAAGTGTTACAGGCCTGCATAGAGACAGCTTGCTGAGGGAAAACATATATTTGTTTTTTGCACAGCCACATATCAGGCATATGCAGCCTTGTCCCCAAATTTGTCATGAACTGGTATTTTGCCATTCTTCATGCCACTCTGCCTCCCACATGAATCCTGGGTTTAATTATATGCCAAGCAGAACACTAGCACTAGAACACAATTTGTGTCTTCACCAAAAAAAGAAACGACTACAGAAAGATAAAAACAAATCCTCAATTTTGACTTTTGAGACATGCGGTACACACTTCTCTCCGGCCCACTCATGAACTACCAACCATACTTGAAACTAACTCAGAATCAATTACAGAGAAGACTCGGATTGTGCAATAAAACAAAATAACTTTATTGAAGCTGTTAACTTCTAACAGTCTGCTCTGGGCTCTGTCTTTTTCTTTCAACTCTGATTCCCACTGTCAATTTTAGATAGCATGCTTTCCGGTCTGCTGTCAACATCCAACCATCTAAGATGGTAAAAAAAAAAATCTTATTCTATTATTCAAGTACAATACAGTGCATACACACATAACTTTTGTCATGCATGCAGCCCAATACACACTGTGTACTCAATGAGGGCTTTCAGATAATGAGAGTGAGTTTACAATATAAGACCGTGGCAACTGGAACACTAAGTCCAAAGATATTTTTTGCTTATGTAAACTGCTAAAAAGGTAGAACAATATCAACAGCACCACTAGAGGTGAATGGCATCATAATTGTAACCCAAAAGACATTGCTTCTGAATTCAATAAATAATGTGCTGTATCATTAAACAATTCAGGGACACTTAGTGGTGTAAGTGTTTCAGAGCATAATGCCACGTATAATGTAGATTTAACTTTGGCTGCTGTATTATTTTCTCATCTGAAAAGGTCAAGAAAGAACTGCTTATGGTTGACCCATATAAATTGCCAGGTGTCAATAACATTCATCCTGGGCTTCTTAGGAATTTAGCAAATATTATTTTTGAGAGTGTTAGTGATATTTTCTCCACTTCACTATGTACTGGGGCAGTACCAAAAGATTGGAAGGAAGGGATTGTTACCCATTATTTAAATAGCTGTAGCAACAGTTAATTTGGTTGTGAAATAATGATACTATGGGCAGTCAGAAATGTGTAAACTAGCAATTTTTGCACTAACCACTAAGCCGCCTAACTTCATTTTCTAATTCTTGTGATACACACACACACACACGCTAATACATATACACATTTAGGCATACATATTCCAGTGTAATATAGTTATGTACACACATTTGTACAGATAAAATAAAAAACATTGAGTTACCATTTTCTTCTTTTCAGACTCCGAGGGACATCAGAGAGTATGTGGGGGGTGAGGGGTGTTACTAGACATCTCATATAAATCAGCAATGACATGCATAATGCTGAAACTAGTATAGTGGGAGAATATAGACTAGCAATTTTTGCACTAACCACTGAGCCACCTAACTACACTTTCTAATTGTTGTAATACACACACACACACACACACACACACACACACACACACTGACTAATACATCCACTCGTGGTAGCATGTCAATACAACAAAGACAATTAGGTGACTCAATAATGGCAAAGGCACAATAGCGAAATCAGTGATGGTGACCTATAATAAATGGCGTCAGGGCTGAAACAGCAATTTTGATTTAATAGCCTAACTCTGTTCAAGGAGCACCTCAGAGTAGGAAAACTAGAGATAGAGTGGTCTGGGTGACACAGCCCCCCCATGGGGGATGTCGGGGCATAGCCCCCCACTTACAGAAAATAAAAACAATCAACTGAACAAACAAAAATCCAGTCACAGAAATATCAGCACAAAAATACAATGAACACAGAAATGCAATGAACTTCAGTAGTTTTCCTCACAACACAGTCAGATGCAAGTACCACCAGGTACAGTAATCCCAGCTCAGAAACTAAAGTAATCTGGCTTTCCCCTCACTCACAACCCTGACTCAGTGTTACCAGTCAGGTGCAGTCTCCAGCTCCTCTTGTGGCTTAGACATCTCTTGTTTTGCCGAAGACGTTCCCAGTGAAATCACTGTAAACATTGTTTGCCCTTAATTAAGGGCACTGTAAATGTATTCGCACATACAGATTTGCCGTTTTGACATTCGCCATACTTTCTGTGCTGTCATCACATGCAGCCATACTCATATATGCATATATATTCCAGTATAACATAACAGTGCACTGTCTATACACACAGAGCATTGCCCCCCACACCAGGCAGGTAGGAGGCATTTTAAAAGTGGTAAGGCCATATGGTCGATATCCAAGACAATAGAGCTGGGGGTCTAGGGGTCTAGACACTCTGTGGTGAGTTTTGGGGCTGTTACTGAAGATAAAAAACACTTTTCTTGTGATTTTTATCACCCTGAATTATGGAGTGAAAAAAAATTCTTCTTGATTTAGGGGTATGTGAGACCCTGACTGCCCTTGGAGCCTGCAGCTGCAACTAGAGAGGGCCAACTGACTAAGCAACAATGCCATCAGCCACCCACCCGATGATGAGAATTATTGCAATGTTCGGTGAAAGATGTTTATATGAAGGCTGGGGGTCTGGTGGCCACCACGCCCCCCTAAGCTCTGGAATCTAGTTGCTCTGTGGTGAATTTTGGAACTTTTATTTAAAATAAAGCATAGATGATTCATTTGCTTCTTTCCTACCCCTAATTGCAAAGTAATTGTTTTCCCATAAGGTTAGGGCCGTGGGACACTGTGGCTGCGCTTAGAGCCTGCAGCTGCAACTGGGGAGGGAGCGGGGTCAACTGTTTAAGAAACAATGTCAGGCATCATGCCTGATGTTGTTGCTTAGACAGTTGTGAGACATCAACCATCACCCACCACAAGCATCCCATCCATGACTCCATCATGATCATTATTCAGCGTCCGACCTGTGTGAATCTTAGTTTTTTATAAAGACAGTGGGTCTCAGGGCTACTAGACCCCTACCAGAAGCTTTGAGGGTCTAGATGCTCTGTGGTGATTTTTGGTTTTTTTTTTACTGTAGAGTAAACACTCTTGTTGTTTTGTCTTTCCTCCCCCTGAGTCTTGGAGTGGGAGCAAATAATTTCTTCCCCAAGGACAGTAGGAGACTGTGGCAGTCAGAGTGTTCCATACCCCTGACTCAAGTGTGAAAAAATTGTATCACAGGATTCAAGAGTAAGAAAGACATAACAAAAGTGCATTTAATCTTCAATAAAAGCACCAAAACATACCATAGAGCATGTACACTCCCAGAACATCTGTGGGTCTAGCAGACCCCCTGTCCCCAGCCCTCTCAGTGTTTATAAAAATGTTTAAGTTTTCAACATGACATTGTAATAATGCTGCTCATCATGCGGTAACTGGGGTAGGTTGCTGGGTTACGAGTATGTGGGTGCTGGAACTGCTGGTCAGCCAGTCCCCCCACCACACACACACAAATTGCAGCTGCAGGATGTCAGAATCTAAGGCCACCCAGAGGTATCCACACCCTAACTCCAGTGAAAAAGTTGAGTTTTTCAACAGGAGTGAGTAGTATGAAATGGTGTGGTTTACTGTTTAATTTTCTATAAAAGTTCCAAACTCAACAATAGCATCTAGCCTTCTCAGAGTTCTTGGGGGGCTAGCAACCCACAGGTACAGAGACTGCATAACAATACTTTCTTTTACAGGACATTGCAATAATTCTGCTCGGATTTTAATAGCTCATGGAGTGGGTAGTTGGTGGAGGATGGTATCCACCAACCACGCACTCCATGAGATGGCATTGTTGACCGCCAGGAATTCACACCACACACCAGTTGCAGATGTTAAGTCCAACTAGACGAGCGTTATTGTCATGAGTTTAGACAAGGCCATAATTGTCAGGTACTAATTAGATTACTCACTTCAGGACACGGTAAAGGCTGATCCCAGTCCTTCAGTATTCAGAGGCAGAGTCTAACAGTGAACTTTTGCCGCACTGTTTCAAGATCACGCAAATTACACTTAACACTTACAGTGCGAGAAGCTGAAAGCAACAAGTACACAGAAGCTGAGAATCTCAGTGGTGGAGCTGCTGAACAGGCAGATGGGCCAGTGCAGTATTTTGTTTGTTTTTGTCCACTCTCTAAATTTCTTTTTTTTTTCTTAGCTTCAAGGATTCTTGACAGAGGTGGGGTGGGATGGGGAGTAAACAGTAGTATACCAAAACCAAACTAGCTGTATTCTAGTTTCTTCTCCCACCTTCTTAATCTGATCTCTTTTTCTCAGTACCACTTCTGAGTCAAACAACAGATCCTCATTTTTGTGCCAATTTAATATTAGGCAAGCAGGCTACAGATTTGCGAGAAGTGGTGTGCTGTTTGGCAATACCACATCACCTGACTTCTAGTGTTGTCAAACACCTTTTATTAACTTCACAGTCCTAAGAATGACCCTAACAGATATCCTTTTTTATGCATTATTGAAAAGAGCAGAGGTTCACCAGTATCCACTTAGCTCCTATTCTCTTCCTAGCACCACCTCAGACATCTCCATCCAGGCACCTCAGACACCTCCCACCCAAACAGATCACCTTATATATATGGGGTTTGTTGAAAAGTGTTTGGGCATTGGGGTATTATTCACCAGTATCAAACCAGCACTCAGCTGCTTTAGATAACAATATTATTTTAACAGTTTTGTGTCATTTTTGGTTCAAATTTAAACAGACCCAATACTCCTCCTTGTGATGACTCAGTGAAACAGCTAATAAAGAGGATTTTCAAATCTGTAGCTGTTTGTTTTTATTCCTTCTTTCAAAATTTCTGGCAGAAGCATGCCAAAATTCAAACTCACAATTCTTATTGACTTTTAGCTAGTTTAAAGATAGCACTCCTCTATCATCCACCGGCCAGACCACAGTGTTTGGCTGGCACCTCTTTCATCACACTCTCAACACCCACACCCACACAGGCTTCTAATTTTCAAAGATATATATTTTTGACTTGCTTTCTTGTTTTAATTTATTGATTCAAAAGCAAGCAGCAGGACACTGGGCAGGCAGGTCACCCCCTTTGCTTTATCACTACACCACGATGTATGAGTCTCACCACAACCTACACATAGACTTCATTTTCTTTAAAATCTTTTTTTTTAACTTGCTTTGGTGTTTTTTTTTCAGAAGAAATCCACAAGAGACTGGGTAGGGTCATCCCTTCACTGCACCATTTACCACTACACCAGGATGTCCCAGTATCATCAAACCCCACCACAATTTCCTCTCACCACTCCCCACACATAGACTTTTTGTTTAAAATATTTTTTTTAATTGCTTTGCTGTTTATTTATCTTTCAGAAGCAAGCTGAATGAAACTAAGCTGGCAGGCCACCAGCTTTATCACCCCACCATGATGTCAGAGTCTCACACACCACAAAACACCACACCACACACAAAGACTTCTCTTTTCTTTAAAATCTTTTTATTTACTTTGCTGTTTTTCTTTCAGATTCAGAAGCAAGCCACAATCCACTGGGCAGGGTCATCCCTTCACTTTGCCATTTACAACCACACCAGGATGTCCCTATCACCACATCGCACACACAGACTTATATTCTTTTTTTTGTTGCTGTTTGCTGTGCTGTTTATTTTTCTTTTAGATTCAGAAGCAAACCCAAGAAACTTGGCCTGCAGGTCACCCCTTTGCTTTATTACCCCACTACACTGTCCGAGTGTCTCACCACACCCCACACACAGACTTCTCTTTTTTTTTGTTTAGAATCTTTTTTCCAACTTGCTTTGGCTGTTTATTTTTTGTTCAGAAGCATGCCACAAGACAGTGGGCTGGATCACCTCTTCGTTTTACCTCCACATCCTCGCAGTCTCATAAAAACCCACACAGGCTTCTCCTATTTTATTTATTTTTCCTGCTTTTGCCTTTTTATATTTATGGATTAATAATTAAAGCCAGATGCAGGACACTGGTCACTTTGGGAAGCCCAGTAGCTTGTTTTTTTTTCTTCTACAATTTATTTCACCCTATCCTTGGATTTCCCTCACACACAAAGGGGAAAGTCCAGTAAAACACTGTAGTTCCAACTTCCAATGAAAATGAAATAATTACAGTGTTGTATTATACAACTGTCCCACTGTCACACACAGTAGCTAGGCTGCATGGATAATTAGTAAGGCATCAGGAATATAGTCAACCAAAAATTAAATGCCTGCAACTCCATATATTGCCAGCTATTTGTCCAGATTCTCCATGTTATTTGTTTGATTTGATCTACTCTGATGTGATTAATTTTTTCCTTCTAACAGGGTACAGTGCAACAGGCAGATCAGGCCTTTGTCACCTTCTCCCCCCTCCTCCCAAACTCCTCACTCTCATGCAGTGTCAGACACTAGATGACTGAGTCCAATCCAGTCCACACCAAAACAGAAACAGGACAGGACTCACTGACTGAAGTTTGAACTGAACAACAAGGAAGACAAGTTATTTTCTGTTTGTTTTTAGGACTACTGACTACTCGTTTCTCAGGATGCACTGACTGGCCAAATGAGAGTACCGCACTACTTAGTCAGCATACCACTCTCTAATGGCTGCTTCAGTCAGCCAAGCCAGCAACCACAACAACTCTCGACTCTTACGCAGCCCAGCCCACCCCAAAAAAAAAAACACCCTCTTCTTCCCCAGGACTGATTGACTGACCTGTTAGTCCTGCTGCTGGCACTGGGTTGCTGTTCTGGTTGGTGGGCAACTGGCCATTGCTGCTTTAAGGTGGTCTCTTGCCGTGGCTGTTGCTATAGGAGGAGGTCCCTATACCCATGCTGCAGGTGCGTACCTTCGCTACCACAACCTCTACAAGATCCAGTGGTCATGCACATTGCTGCTTCTCCATCATCCCAAGTGGTTTGCAAGACTGACAAACACATGATGATGGGAGCAGCAGAAGAAGATGTGAGGACCTCCAGTGGCCACACCAGAAAAAAACACCAAAATTCTGGAGCTGGGGGAAAGAAAAGAAAATCTCAGTGGCGATGGTCCCTGAAAATTAATCAGTTGGATGCCAAAAAAGTGGTACAGTCATGGTTGTACCAGTCACACTATTTCTGATGGCACTGCCCCCCCATACACACACACACACACACACACACATACACTGTCTTATATGGCATTTATGTACGTATACATCTAACACTAACCTTTACTATTTTTAGGATATGCACTGTGTTTTGCACTAACTTATTGTACTAATCTATGTCATGATTGGGTAACTAAGGTAGTGGACCAGGTAGGTGCAGTGGATGTAGCCTATCTGGACTTCAGAAAGGCCTTTGACACCATTGCCCACTGAAGGCTGATTGACAAATTGTGCAGCTTAGGGGTGGATCCTATAAATATAGAAACATAGACTTCGATGGCAGATAAGAATAGCTTGGCCCACCTAGTCTGCCCATTTCCCTACCTACAGGATAACATAGAAAGATAGAAACATAGAAACATAGAAGCTGATGGCAGATAAGGACTGCAAGGCCCATCCAGCCTGCCCATTTCTTTTTCTGCTCTATGAATGGCCTATCTATTCATACTCATCTGTATTGCTCCCTTATGTCTGCCCCATGGCTGTTTGGAGCCCTGCACTGTATTCATATCCACCACTTCCTGAGGTAGGCCATTCCATGCATCCACCACCCTTTCTGTGAAAAAGAACTTCCTCACATTACCCCTTAACCGGACTACCTCTAATGTCATGCTGTGTCCTCTTGTCTTGCTATTTTTCGTATATTGAAACATGTTAGATTCTTTCACCTTGTTAATGACCTTAAGGTGTTTGAATGTTTTGATCATATCACCCCTCTCCCTCCTTTGCTCTAGGGTATACATACTGAGCTCTGTTAATCTGTCCTCATATGTTTTCTGATGCAGTCCCTGCACCATTTTGGTTACCCTTCTCTGGACTGCCTCAGTTTGATTAACGTCCGTGTGAAGGTGTGGCCTCCAGTACTGCCTGCAGTACTCCAGATGGTGCCTAACCAGTGTCTTGTAAGGAGGGATTATTACCTCCCTCTTCTGACTTGTGATACCCCTATTGAAACTCCCCAACATTCCTCTAGCCTTACCTACTGCTTTAGTGGTCAGCTTGGATAATTTTAGGTAATTGTTGATGATGCCCAAGTCTCTTTCTTCCCTTCTGACTGCCAGCAACACACCTCCCAGCCTATAGGTGGCTTCAGGGTGTTACACAAGGTCTCTGCACCCTAATTGGTACCCTCAGAGGTACACCATAGACAGCTAGCACTTAAGTATATGTTATACTACCATATAGGGCTAAGGGCATCTACCGTACAAGAGTAGATGTCAGGATATGAATGCATATTGTTGTAATACACTTTGCTTGCTAATACATATATTCTGCTATGTACTTTCTGTGTATTTCTTACTTGTAAGATGCCAGAACATCTGTGTCCTTGGAGTAATTATAATATGTAAGACGGCATTGCCACCTTTTGGTGATTTGTACCACTACACTGAGTTATGTCAGACTCTGTATAAGAACTCTTTTGTTCTCAAACTGATGACTTTACAGAATTGTATAATATTATCTTGGACCGTGGAGCCACCTCTAATTTAGCCAATAGGGCTCATCTCTGTAACTAGAAATGTTTCTATCTTTTGGTAACCATAGTAATTATCATAGGTATATAATGTAATGCACAAGCCTTATACCTCGGAGACCTGAGAGACCCCAAGAAACACAGAGAAATCTTGAGGTGTAGGGAACGCTTAGCACTGGCTCCCAGTTTGTATTGGTAAGAACTGCTTAGGGCAACTGTGATTTATCCCTTTGGTAGTAATAAACTTGTTTATTACTCTATTGCAACGTGTCTCTGATTACTTGCATTCCCAATAACGTCAAAAATCTGAAAGTGAGGTTTAGACCTCCTAACAAGGGTTACTTTTCCCTATGTGCATGATCTTCTTTGCATTAAACCCCAGTTGCCACTCTTTTGACCATTTTGCTAGTTTATCAAGATCTCTTCTCATTCTGCCCAAACCATCTGGATCATCTACTCTGTTGCAGATCTTGGTGTCATCTGCAGACAGACAAACCTTACCCTCCGGTCCATCTGCAATGTCACTGATGAAGATATTGAAGAGGACTGGCCCCAGGACTGATCCCTGAGGTACCCTACTTGTGACTTGCATCTCTTCTGACTGTATACCATTTACCACCACTCTCTGTTTTCTGCCTGTCAACCAGTTTGCCACCCAGTTGACCAACTTTTGACCCACCCTGAGCCTACCCAGCTTATTAATCAATCTTCTGTGTGGAACAGTATCGAAAGCTTTGCTGAAGTCAAGGTAGGCGACATCAACTGCTCCCCCCTTGGTCCACCACTCTGGTTATCCAGTCAAAGAAATCTATGAGATTAGTTTGACAGGACCTTCCTTTTGTAAACCCATGCTGTCTTGGATCATGTGCTCCTATGGATTCCAGGTGTTGCACTATCCATTCCTTAAGGAGTGCCTCCATAATCTTGCCCACTACTGAGGTAAGACTGACTGGTCTGTAGTTCCCTGCCTCCTCCCTGCTACCACTCTTGTGGAGCGGGATCACATGAGCCCTTCTCCAGTCTTCTGGGACCTCTTCTGTGCTCAGAGACTCACTGAACAGTTCTGATAATGGCTCTGCTAGTTCCACCCTTAGCTCCTTTAGTACTCTGGGATGTGTGCCATCAGGTCCCATTGCCTTATCCACCCTGAGCCTATCGAGCTCTTGTAGAACCCTTTATTTTGTGAAGGGACTAGTGCACACCTCCTTCCCTCCCTTCCTCCCCCTTTATCCATGGTGCTGAGCTCTGGGCCCTGCCCTACCTTCTCTTCAGTAAATGCTGAGCAGAAGTATCTATTTAGGATAGATGATTTTAAATGGTCCTCCTCCTCCTCACATGCCCCCTATCCCCTTTGATCTTAGCAATACCCCCTCTGGACTTTCTCCTTTCACTAATGTATCTATAGAAACTCTTGTCACCTTCTTTTACTGTTTGTGCTAGTGTTTCCTAAGTTTGGGCCTTTGTCTGCCTAACTGCCTTCCCTACTTCCCTTAGGGAGGTTTGGTATGCCTCCCTATCTTCATCCCACTGCATTCCCTTATATTTCCTGAAGGCCAGCCTTTTGTCTCTGACCTTTTCTGCTACTGTTTTTGAGAACTAAAGTGGTTTCCTTCTTCTTTTGCACTTCCTTTTTTCTCTAACACAATGGGATGTTGCTTCAAGTATTGAATCTTTAATGCTTGCCCATTTTGCCTGTACCCCCTCACCTGTATTTCTTTTTGCCAGGGCTAGCTTAACTCTATTAGCCATCTTATCAAAGTCAGCTCCTCTGAAGTCCCATATTTTTGCCTTGGAATGGGATGATTTAGTTCTAGTGGCCAAATTGAACCATACCATGTGATGGTCACTGGCCCCCAGGTGACCTTCTACCTGGAGATCTGTGATCCGTTCCCTGTTAGTCAGTACTAGATCTAGGATATCCCCATCTTTTGTGGGTTGCTGTACTAGTTGTTTGAGTCCCTCCCCCTGCAGGATAGGATATCCACCATGTGTCTAGTTCTGTCAGATGTTCCTGCTGGTATTGACCAATTTGTATCTGACATGTTGAAGTCTCTCATTATCAGAACCTCCCCTTTAGCTGTCATGTTTTGTATATCTTCTAACAGTAATGTGTCTATGTCCTCCCCGATCTGGAGGCATGTACACAACCCCAGTTCGTATGGCTGTCCCGTTTCCTGTTTACAGGGTGACCCACAGTTCTTCTGGCTCCTTATGTGTATCTGAATTTCTGTAGCTTTGATACTTTCATTGACATAAAGGGCCACTCCACCCCCCTTTTTGCACCTCAGTCTCTTCTGAACAGTACATAGCCAGGTACTGAAGTCTTCCAAGTGTGGTTACTGGTAAACCTTGTCTCGCTAATGGCTACTATGTCCAGTTTAACCTCTGTCATTATTACCTTCGGGTCTGAGATCTTGTTTCCCAGACTGCAAGCATTTGTGTACATGATTTTCCATTGGCCAGATTTCCATGTGTTAGTTGTTGGTCGAGGTCTGGCACTTCCCCTGTGCACTGTATGGGGAGCCGGACCTTTTTTCTTACCTGGTGATGCAAATGAACTACAAACATGTTGAACTCCTGTTTGACCACTAGCTGAGGGAGGAGGGGTGTTAGTCCCATTCAACATTCAAAATTATGGAGCATATTATAAAACACAGATTGGATAATGAATTAGACATAAAGGGGCTTAGGGATCCAAAATAACATGGCTTTGCAAAGCATAAATCATGCACTACTAATCTTATTTTTTTTTACGAAAAAGTCATCCATTTGTTAGATCAAAATATCCCAGTAGATGTCTTATTTCTTGACTTTAAAAAAGCTTTTGATAAAGTTTCACATAAGATTCTTATTGATAAAATGATTAACATGTGTCTAAATCATCATATTACACTATGGGTTACAGCATGGTTAAATTATAGGACTCAAAATGTTATTCAAAGTCAATTCCTGTTACTAGTGGAGTCCCCCAGGGTTCTGTATTGGGGCCCACGTTATTTAATATTTTTATATCTGGTTTACATACTGGCTAAAAGGCCCATATTAGCAAGTTTGCTGATGATACAAAGATCTGTAATGAGGTTAAGTTGATTGAGCAAGCCAGCTCTTTTCAAAATGAAATTAGTATACTTGAAAAATGGTCTTTAAACAATAACATGTTTTTTAATTGTGACAAATGTGTCATTATGCATTTGGGGTTAAAAATCATTATATTAAACAGTTTGGAGATTAGATCAGCATCTTCAGAGAGAGGTCTGGGCATTCTGATAAATAACCAATTATCATCAGGTGAACATTGCAGACATATTACTTTAAGAGCTAAACAAATTATATCTGCTGTCAAAAAATCATTTTCCTGCAAACAGGAAGCTGGTTTAATTCCTATCTACAATTCATTTATTAGGCCACACTTGGATTTTGGCACCGCCTTTTGGGCACCTTATCTTAAAAAGGATAAAATCCTTCTCGAGAGTGTCCAAAGAAAAGTTACTAAACTAATCCCTAAACTACAGAATATCAGTTACAAGGATAGGTGTATTGCACTTAACCTTTATGACCTGGATACATGGAGAAATAGAGGATATTTATTATTATTATTATTTAATATCCTAAAAGATAATATTTTGATAACAGACTGTGGGTTTAAGTTTTCAAATAAAATAGGTGTTCTTAGATGTAATAATAAACAACTATTTGTGCCTATGGCACATAAGGATAAAAGGAAACACTACTTCACCATCAGAGCTGCAAACCTGTGGAATAAGTTACCACAACACATAGTTAATGCTTCTAACATAGAACTGTTTAAAAGTTATCTGGATAAATTCCTTTTGGGTAATTAGATGTTTTACTCCACAGGGTGTGGAGAGGTAATCTCGATGGGTCTTCCGGACCTTTTTCTACCTAATAAAACCAAGAAACTGAGTAAACCAAATAAACGTATGGGGTGCTGCACTCCTCTCCCCATTTGCTAGTTTAAATATTCTGCAAAGACATCAAATTTCTGCCCCAATGCACTGACTCCCTCCTTAGTCAGATGCAGTCCATCAAATTTAAAGAACTTTCACTCCGAGAAATGTTACTAGTTCCCTACAAATTTGTGTCTTTTTTTCCTGGCACCAGCCCTTGAGCAACATGTTTAGCTCACCCTATCTCCCCTTCTCCGACCTTCCGTCCATCTGCCCCCCTCCTCTCCCAGACTGGCAGGATATCAGAGAAGGAGATGCCAGATGAAATGGATGATAGTTTCTTACTCAGCCTGGACAGGTGTTCCTTGGTCTTCACAACTGACCATCTGGTGAGATTGTTAGTCCCTACATGTACCAGGACATCAATGTTTTCTCCTGCTACGCTGCAGATCCTAGTTAACCAACAGCCTACTTCTTCCTACCTCCACCCCCTAAAATTGCCTTATAACTGTCCCATGCATGCTTGAATTCCACCACTGTTTTTGACTCCACAACCTCCTCCGGAAGGCCATTCCATGCATCCACAACCCTCTCTGTGAAAAAATACTTCCTTAAATGACCTCTGAGCTGCCCCCCCATCTTCAAATTGTGTCCCCTTGTTCTTGCACACCTCTTTTTTTGAAAGATGCTACCCTCTTGGACTTTGTTGATTCCCTTGAGGTACTTAAAAGTTTCTATCATGTCCCCCCTCTCCCTCCTTTCCTTGAGGCTACACATATTAAGCTCCTTAAGTCTCTCTTCATATGTCTTCTGGTGCAGACCCTGCACCATTTTAGCTGCCCTCCTCTGGACAGCTTCCATCCTGTCTATGTCTTTGCAGAGATTGGGTCTCCAGAACTGCATGCAGTACTCCAGATGGGGTCTTACCAGCTGTCTGTACAGAGGGATAATAACTTCCTGCTTTCTACTGGTGATGCCTCTCCCTATGCATCCCAGTATTCCCCTAGCCCTCCTTGCTGTCCTCTCACATTGCTTGACCACCTTTAGGTCATCTGATATGACTACCCCCAGGTCCCTTTCCATTTTTGTTGTTGTTAGTATCTCACCCCCCATTGTGTACTCTTCCCCTGGGTTTTTGTTTCCCAGGTGCATTACTTTGCACTTCTTTGCATTGAATCTAAACTGCCATACATTTGAGCATTCCTCCAATGTTGTCAAGTTCCTTTCCATCCTTTCCACCCCACCTTGTGCATCAACTCTGTTGCAGATCTTTGTGTCATCTGCAAAGAGACATACTTTTCCATCTAGTCCCTCTGCAATGTTGCTTATAAAGACATTGAGGAGGACCAGTCCTGATACTGAACCCTGCAGTACCCCACTAGTAACCTCCCTTTCTTCAGAGTGGACTCCATTTACTATTACTCTCTGTGTCCTATTCCCCAGCCAATTCTTTACCCAGGCTGTCATCTTGGGACCCACTCCCAGGTTGGCTATCTTGTATATTAATCTTTTGTGTGGGACTGTGTCAAATACCTTGCTAAAGTCTAGGTAGCCCATGTCCACAGCCCCTCCCTGATCTACTACTTTGGTCACCCAGTCAAAGAAATCTATCAGATTCATCTGGCATGACCTTCCCACTGTGAATCCATGCTGCCTTGGGTCCTGTGTCCCTCTGGCCTCTAGATTCTTGACAATTCTTTCCTTCAGAAGTGATTCCATCTTTTTCCCTATCACTGAGGTTAAACTAACAGATCTATAGTTTCCTGCTTCTGCCTTGCTCCCACTTCCTTATATTGCCCCTGAACTGCCCTCTCTATCTTCAAATTGTTTCCCCTTGTTCTTGCACATCTCTTTTTCTGAAAGATGCCACCCTCTTGGATTTCGTTGATTCCACTGAGGTACTTAAAAGTTTCTATCATGTCCCCCCTCTCCCTTCTTTCCTCGAGGGTATACATATTAAGCTCCTTTAGTCTTTCCTCATATGGCTTCTCTTGCAGACCTTGCACCATTTTAGTAGCTCTCCTCTGGACTGCCTCTATCGTGTCTATGTCCTTGCGGAGATGGGTTCTCCAGAACTGGATGCAGTACTCCAGATTGGGTCTCACCAACTGTCTGTACAGAGGGATAACAACTTTTTGTTTTCTGCTGCTGATGCCGCTCCCTATACATCCCAGTATCCCCTCTACTGCCTTCTCACATTACTTGCTAACCTTAAGGTCATCTGATATGATTATCCCCAGTTCCCTCTGCATTTTTGTTGTTGTTAGTATAACCCCCCCCATTGTGTAATCTTCCCCTGGGTATTTGTTTCCCAGGTGCATTATTTTGCACTTCTTTGCATTAAATCCAAGCTGCCATACTTCTGACCATTCCTCCAACCTTGCCAAGTCCCTTCTCATCCTTTCCACACCTACCTATGTATCAACCCTGTTGCAGATCTTAGTGTCATCTACAAAGTGGCATACTTTTCCTTCCAGTCCCACTGCAAAGTCACTTATAAAGACATTAAAAAGGACTGGACCCAATACTGAACCCTGCGGTACCCCACTAGTAACCCCTCTTTCTTCAGAGTGGACTCTATTTACAATTACCTTCTGTGTCCAGTTGTCCAGCCAATGTTTTACCCAGGCTACCATCCTAGGACCCACTCCTAGGCTAGTTAATTTGACTATTAATCTTTTGTTTGGGACTGTGTCAAATGCCTTGCTAAAGTCTATATGTAGGCCATGACTTTTTGCCTCTGTGATGGCAGTTTTGATGTTTCCCCATTGTTGGTCCACCCCTCCTTCTAGCCTGTTTGATAGTGCTTTCTAAGGCACTCTCCCCTGTTGCTAAAGTCAGCCCTCCTGTAGTCCAGTACCCTCACTTTTGTATGGCTTGACTCTGTAGCTGAGTTTATCATGAACCACACTGTTTGGTGGTCACTTGTTCCCAGATGGCTACCCACTTCTAGATCTGAGATCCTCTCACTGTCCTCCTTTGAGAGTATGAGGTCTAAGATTGCTCCCTCATGAGTGGGTTCCAAAACTAACTGTCTGAGGCTTGCCATCTGTAGGGTATCAAGAATGACCCTGCTCTTGGATGTGGATGCAGCAAAGGTGCTCCAGTTAACATCTGGCATATTCAGGTCTATCATCAACATTTTCTCCCCTTTCTCTGGCATCCTAAGGATGCCTTCTATCATATCCTTGTGCATTTCCTCCCCTGATGTGGGGGTCTGTCTCCTAAAATAGTTCTGTGGATGGAGAACTGGCTGAACGGCAGGAGTCAGAGGGTTGTGGTAAACAGGGAGTACTCTAGAAAGGAAGAAGTGTCAGGGTGCCACAGGGGTTGCTGTTGGGGTTGATTCTCTTCAATGTCTTTACTGGGGACATTGCAGAGGAACTGGAGGGGAAGGTGTGCCTCTTTGCAGATGATACAAAGGTATGCAATAGGGTGGACACTCCAGTAGATGATGAAACAATGAGGGAAGTCCTTAAAAAAGCTGGAGAAATCATCTGAAGAATGGCAGCTGGGATTCAAGCAAAGAAGTTCAGAATTGTGCATGTAGAGCACATGAACACGGGGCAAAGTACAGACTAGGTGGGGAGGTACTGACAGTCACAAATAAGGAAAGGTACCTTAAAGGTATCATCTTGGAGAACCTAAGAGAAACTAGGCAGTGCAATAAGGTAGCTTGAAAGGCTAGCCAGATGCTTGGATGCATATCATGAACAGAAAAAGGGAGGTCATCTTGCCCTTGTATAAGACACTCATGAAATCACTCCTGGAATACTGCATCCAGTACTACAGACCCCATCTGGGAAAGAACATAGACAGGGTGTAGTTGGTGCAGTGGAGGGCAACTTGAATGGTGCAGGACCTGCAGGATAAGATCTATGAGGAAAGACTAAAGGAGTTAAATATGTGTTCTGTGGAGGAAAGGGGGGGGGACATGATTGAGATATACAAATATATAAACGGTATAAACAGAGTACAGGAATAAAGCAGTTTCCAAAGAAAGAGATGCTCCAAGTCATAAGGGCACAAAGTGAAGTTAGAGGGGTGAAGGCTCAGGGGAAATGTGAGAAAATATTTTTTTACGGAGAAGGTGGTGGGCACCTGGAATAGCCTACCAGAGAGGTAGGGGCTAAAGTGGTCACAGAATTTAAGAAGGAGTGGGACAGACACAACAGTATCCTGGAGGCAAAGAGGGACTCCAGAGCTCAGTTTGGCATGGTGCCTCACAATAGATAGGGATTAATAGGGCAGACTGAGTGGTGATGTAACTCCCACCCCAGCCTGACCTCCCACTAAGCACCCACCACCCTGCACTCCCAGACACCTCCACACACCCTCACTCACCTGAACACATCCCCGAGTGAACATCCACTCTCTCATTGAAGACATGTCTTGTTGCTAGAACTGGCGACTGCTGTATGAGAAGTAAGATAAGTGTGGTTCAATGTATTTCAGAGCATTTTCAACTGCACTTGCCTTCTTTCTTATATAACAGTTACAGGTTCCAGCGGCAAGATGTGCCTTCCATGGGACAGTGGATCTTCACACTGGGATCTGTTCAGGTGAGTGAGGGTATGTGTGGGAGGTCTGGGGAGTGTGGGGTGATGGGTACTCAGTGGGAGGTCAGACTGAGGGTGTGGGATTGCATCAGTGATGGACCTTTTTTTTACAGATCAGAAAAAGACATCAAGCAACCATGTTCTTCTTTTCAGGCTCTGACAGACATCAGAGGGTGGGGGGTTGCCACTAGACACCTCATTTAAATCAGCAATGGCAAGCAAAAGGCTGAAACCGATCTAGTAGTGGGAGGATGTAGACTAGCAATCTTTCCACTAACCACTGAGCCACCTAACTGCACTTTATAATTGTTGTGATACACACACACACACACATGCATGCACTAACACACATATTCTGCCTTATATGGCATTTATTTACTTATACATCTAACCCTAACTTTTACTGTATTTAGAATAAGCAATGTGGTTTACACTAACTCATTGTACTAATCTATGGCATGACTGGGTAACTAATGTAGTCTACCAGGGAGATACAGTGGATGCAGCCTATCTGAACTTCAGAACATCCTTCAACACTATCCTCCTTAAAAGGCTGATTAACAAACTGCCCAGTCTAGGGTTGGATTTAAAAATAGTTCTGTGGGTGGAGCATTGGATGAATGGCAGCAGTGAGAGGGTTGTGGTAGACAGGGAGTACTCTGGAGGGGGATATGTGAAGGGCAGAGTGCTACAGGGGTCGGTATTTGGGCTGGTCCTCTTCAATGTCTTTATTGGGGACATTGCAGAGGAACTGAAGGGGAAGGTGGGGAAGGTATGCATTTTTGCAGATGATACACATATATGCAATAAGATGAACATGCCACTGGGTGTTGAAAGAATGAGGGAGGACCTTAAAAAACAGGAGAAATAGTCTGAAGAATGGCAGCTGGGATTCAATGCAAGGACATGCAGGATCAAGCACATAGGGCACAAGAACCTAGGGGCAAAGTATGAAGTAGATGGGGAGGTACTGACAGTCACAAAGCAGGAAAGTTATCATCTTGGAGGATCTAAGAGAAACTAGACAGTGCAGTAATGCAGCTGGAAAGGCTAGTCAGATTATTTTATGTATAGGGAGGGTTATCACTCCCCCCACCTACCTATCTTCTCTACCTCACCTCTATCTTTGCCTTGCTCTGCCTCCTGGCAGAGTTCTCAGCATCCTGAATGGGTCAGTTCTTGGTATGCTTCCCACCTCCCTTTCCCTTCCCCTTCTTCCCCCTTTCTATACCCTCATCTCTCTCATCCTCCTCTGCACTAAACTGATATCCCCAAAGCTAAAATGCACTTGAATTTAATTTGCACTTATGTTGTACTGAGGCTTATTGTATTGTCTGTGCTGTTGTACTGTATATCAGCTCGTCTTAGCCCAAGCTGTAGTATTCTTTTTTTTGTACTGCCAGCTAGTTCCCCCTCTTACTTCCCTTCCCCTTGAATGTCATTTGTATAATCATGCTGTCTGCTTGATTCTTAATTGAAATGCCATTCTAAATGTGTATATTGTGATTCTATATCAATTTCTGTGTCCAATTCCCTATGTATCCCCCACTCACCAGGTCGTACCATGAGATGAGCAACTTGTTGTTCAGTGTGTCCTCCTGGCAAAACATGTCAATAAATAAATAAATACAATCATGAGTAGAAAGAGGGAGGTTATCTTGTTCCTGTATAAGACACTTATGAGACCGTACCTGGAATACTGCATCCAGTTATGAAGGACCCATCTGATAAAGAGAAAAAGAATCCTGGAAATACCATAGGTCCCCTAACAAGAACAGATGGGTCTTTAGCAATAACAAATAAAGAAATAGCAGATGTTCACAATGAATATTTTGCTACAGTTTTCAATAAAACAAATGCATTAGGGGCCACAGAGCATAAGTCAAATGTATCTCAATGTTCCATTAAGATAGAGATAAAAACTATAACGGAGAAATTAAGGACACTAAATTAAGGACACTAAATCCAATTAAATCCCTGGACTACATCCAAGACTGTTAAAGGAACTGGCTGATAAATTAGCAGCCCCTATCAGCCACATTTTTCAATGTTCTCTGGATATAGGGGAGGTGGTGAATTCCTGGAGGGAGGCAGCTGTAATCCTCTTGTTTAAAAAGGGAGACAGAAAGAATCCATCAAATTACAGACCAGTTAGTCTAACTAGTATTCTATGCAAAATACTGGAAGGAATAATAAAAGACCATATCACAACTTTTATACATGAAGATATGTTAGAAGATGATACTCAGCACAGTTTCTGAAAGGGGAAATCTTGCCAGACAAACATGCTGGATTTTTATAATAAAGCAAGCAAAAGCTTGGATGAAGGTAGTCCTATGGATGTGGTCTTTTTGAATTTCACCAAAGCCTTTGATAAACTACCCCACCACGAGCTTAAACAACAGTTAAAAAACATAGGCTTGCATAAAAATATTGTGACGTGTATCAGCTCCTGGATTAGAAACAGAAATCAGAGGGTAAGCATAAGAGGATCCTTGTCAGAGGTGGCGGGTATAACAAGTGGGGTGCCGCAGGGATCAGTTTTGGGGCCATGCCTTTTTAATATGTATGTGGCAACATTTGCATATGAAAATAAAAGGGTATGGATGACTGCCTGCCAGGGGTTAAATTAAATTATCAGGAGGATCACACCTCAATGCAGGATGCCCTAAATTACATCAATGAGTGGTGTAACACTTTTAAACTTCACTTAAACCACAAAAAGTGTACAGTTATGCATCTGGGCAGAAGAAATCCAAATCAGCAATATTATTTAGGTAAAACTGTGACAGAAGAGCAAGATATGGGTATTACAGTCACAAATGATCTCCAATTTAAAACGCACTGTGCAAATGTATGTAGAAGGGCAAACAGGGTGTTAAATTGCATTTTAAAACACATAACAAGCAGAGATAGAGAGGTCATTGCCCCCCTGTATGGATCCCTAGTAAGGCCCTTGATGGAATATGGGTCACAGGTCTGGTCGCCATACCACAGGGGGATATAGATAGGCTAGAGAAAATACAAAGAAGAGCTATATGTTCTATAAAGGGATTGCAGGGGAAGAGTTATGGCACCAGGTTGGTGGACCTAAACTTGTTTACACTGGAATGTAGATGTTTACAAGGATTACTAGGAGATTTAAGACATAAGGGAGCACCAGGCCCATCAAGAAAATCTCCCATATAAGTGGGTAATTTAAACCAGTCATTGTTTTCACTAATAAAGGTTGTCCAATGTATCTTTAAATGTTTCCAAGTTTGTGATATCCACTACAACTCGAGAGAGCCTATTCCATGCCTTGGCAGCTCTAGTGGTGTAGAAATTATCTAATTTAGCAGTAACTGCTTTTGGAATACATAATTTTTTTATTATGAGACCTCAGATTTCTTCTGACATTGTTGTATTTCACTTAGAAATCACCTATAACATCTGGATTATTTAGTATTTTAAATAAAAACAATAAAGCCTCTCTTTGTCTCCTAGCCTCGAATGCATGTAACCCTGTTTGCTGTAATCTATTTTGATAAGGGAGATCCTTCAGTCTAGGTATATGCCTTGTCAGTAGTTTGAGGGGGCATATGTGTTTACTCTTCAAAGCACTGACTGACCATGACCTATGGGTAAAACTGGGGTTGGAATTTAGGGAGCAGATTCACAACACCAGAGTTCATTCTCTAAATTTAAAGTATGAAAATAGCAATACCTTACAAAGAAAAATATGGTTTAATCAGAGAGTGATTCCAATCTGAAACCCACTGGTGGGTAGTCAATCTGTAGAAAGTTTTAAACTCCAATTAGATAAACTGCATGAATCAAATTCCCTTTAGTTAATGGACGTGCACCATGGATGAAAGTCTGTTTAGCTCAGTATTTACCTGTGATACCTATAATAAAGAACATAGACAAGGTAGATGCGGTGCAGTGAAGGGCAACTAAAGTGATGCAGGGCCTGTGGGATAAGGCCTATGAGGAAAGACTAATGGAGTTAAATAGGTATTCCAGGAAGGGAAGGAGGGTAGGGTGGTTCATGATTGAGACATACAGACACATCACTGGTATGAACAGTTCAGGAAGGAAGCATCTTCCAAAGTAAGAGATGACTTTGGTAACTGGATATGGCCAACTAAGTACAAGTGCTTGTTTTTAGGGGCGACCTGGGAGCACTGGGGAGGTTAAAGGAGAACTGCACTGAACTGGTAAGTCATTTTCCTCAATAGAAGTTGTTTTTTTATGTACTGGTTGAAATTATGTTATTGTTCTTTCTATACAGGCCTTAGAGTAACATCAGTGAGTGCTTTTGCTCTACAATCTGATGTTAGTATCATTTTAGAACTGTATGATGCACATTATGTCCTTCACAACCACAGAGTTCTGTAATAGAATATGGATGCATTGTTTCAACAATAGAAGTTCAGAACAGGGACATAAACCACAGCAATGTCTGTACCCAGGCCATTAGAAAAGCTAAGTCCAGCTATTTTAAGTCTCCGCTCCAGACCAGACCTGGCTCCCCAGCAAACATCTAGAAAGTCCTTTGCAACCTTCCAAACCCTCCCACTGCTCAACCCCCACACATTCTAAAAATTGATGGAGTAACTGTTTCTGACTCTGCCACTATTGCAGAGACATTCAACAGATTTTTTACCACATGTGCCTTCCCTGACTACCCCTCCCCCTCCTCTGAATCTCCTACCCCTACAGGACCTGGCTTCACTTTCCCTGCTATCTCCCCAGAAGAGGCTTACAAGGCTCTTATGGTACTTAATCCTATCAAAGCCAGTCTGGATGGTCTCCATTTCAAGATGCTACATATCTCTACCCTGGCCATCACAGCCCCCCCGTCATCTCCTAAACCTCTCCCTCTTTACCAACTCTGTCCCCAAGCTGGCAAACTGGCCAAAGTGCTCCCCCCCCACATAAGGGTTAGGGATCCCACCTCACCTGGCATTTATAAATCCATATCTCTCCTACCTGCCCCTGCCAAGCTCCAAGAGTCATTTATCTACTCAAGGTTCCTGAATCATACAACTGCCACCCTTTCAGTGTGGCTTCTGGAAGCAGCATTACACAGTCTCCTCCCTGCTCTGGGTCACCAACATTATTCAATCAGCCATGGAAAAAGGGCTTGTTACAGCTATCTATATTGACCTGGCAAAAGCCTTTGACTCTGTTTCTCATGCCCTCCTCACCCAAAAATATAATTCCTTTGGTCTCACCCCCACTGCCTCCAAGTGGTTCAGCTCGTACCTTCATCAAAGGCAGCAATCTGTGGTGGTAGGAACCACCCTCTCCTCCCTCCCCATCATAGTTGGTGTCCCCCAAGGCTCCATACTGGTCCCCATTCTATTTTCAATGTTCATAAATGACCTCTCCTCTGTCTGCTCCCCCCCCAAAATCCATCTGTAAGCTGACAACACAGTATTATACCTTTCCAGTCCTTCTGGTACCCATGTTACAGCCCCCCTTCAAAGCAACTTCAATAAAGTTTTGGTCCCATCAGAACCAGCCAAAATTCAATTCCAAAAAAGCAGTATCCATGTTCTTTGGAATGAGGCAAAAATGGTCCAAAATTCAGTTCTCCTCTACTTTCTCCACCCTTGACAGCCCCCCTCCCTCTAATCTGTCAACTCTTTCAAATACCTTGGGGTCTGACCACCCACATAGACTATATTTGCTCCAAGCTCTGCCTTAAACTTGGTACCCTTTACTGACACAAAGAATGTCTCCCAATGCCTACTTGCCATAACATGCTCAACAAGACTATTTTTCCCATATTTGACTATGCTGATATTGTATATGCCTCTGCTCCTGCAACCTTCTTAGATAGACTTGACACCCTACTAAATTCATACTGCCATTTTACCACATCCTCACCCCTCTCACTCACCACTGTACTCTCTTCCCTCTACTCTTCTCTCTCTCCCTCACTCTTCTAAATATCAGATGCCAGATGGTGTGCTGACACAAGATCAACACCACCACAATGAACACCAGCACAGTGACATAAATCACCTTGTCTGAGGAGAGTCACTGTGCTGATGCACAGAAGACACCGGCAGTGCATTTCCAGATATAGCACCCCCCATCCAACTCTGACTCAGAGTTAGAATCCTAGAGAATGAGGGGTGTGGGGGGTGGAGCCCCCCCACATGGGGTGTTGGGGGGGTACAGCACCCTGATAGAAAGCACTAACATCCCTGAAGCTACAATGCCAACAGTCAGCATGGTGCTGTTACTGTGGGGGATGTCAGTGCTAGCGCTGTCAAAGCACTATAGTAAAACTGCACCAGATTCACTGCCTCACATTCACTGGAAAATTCTGGTTCAGGTCTCTCCCATCCTACATCAACTCTGGTCTCTCACCAGTTAGCTCCTCCTCATATTCCCTTCACTCTTGGGATCATAGAATATCATAGGTTATACAGAACATATAAAGACAAGGTCCATTTAGCTTGCTAGGATTAAGAATATCCCGAATGCCTTTACTAATTAGGAAACTGTCAAGTTTTGTTTTAAACTCAGCCATAGTCTTACTACTCACAACTAAGCATGGAAGTATATTCCAAATCTCAGTCACTCTAATGTTAAACCAATAATTTCTTTTCTTAGTGGTGAATTTAACTTTGATTAATTGGAATGGATGAGCTTGAGTATTATGTGGTTGAACCCTCAACACCATGCCCAATTGTTCCAACATTTGTCTGTCTGTTAGGGCCCTGTAGATCAAACACATATTGCCCCTCAGTCTACGGTATTCTAATGAAAACACACCCAAGGATTGAAGTCTCTGTTCATAATTTAAACCTCTGACTTCCCTGATGTTTCTAGTTGCCTTCCTCTGGATCTTTTCAAGGGCTCCAATATCCCCTTTATTGCCCGGGGCCCAAAATTGGGTGCAATACTCCATATGTGGGCATACCAGAGTGTTATAGAGTGGAATAAGGACCTCTTTTTCCCTACTTTTTATATGTATGATTATGCATTGCAGTATGCTGCCAGCTTTTTTAACAGCCAGGCTACAATGCAATTGGAAATTGAGGTCACTACACACTCTAATACCCAAATCCTTTTCATCCAGAACCACTTTTAGTGCCATGCCTTCTAATGTATAATTGAACTCTTTATTATGTTTCCCCAAATGCATGACAGTGCACTTTTCAAGGTTAAACAATGATTTCTTGGTTTGGGCCCATAGTATAAGATCAGTGAGGGCAGCCTATAAAATGTCACTATCAGCCTGGCTATTTACTACTTAACCTAAACGGGTATCATCCATGAATTTAGAAAGCCATGCACCTGATTGAGTTTGCACTGAGGAGATATTTAAATTAAACAGACAGGGGCCCAAAACCGAACCCGGAGGTATTCCACTGGTAATATCCACCCAACCTGAATTGGGATGCCCAAATGTTCTCTCTTCCACACCCTTGCTATTGCTCAGGTCAGGCAGCTTTCTCTTACCTGCTCCCTCACCTCTGGAACAAACTCCCTTGGGACAAGGGCCACAATGCTACCTTCTCCATCCTTAAATCCCTTCTCTGTGCCATTCCCATAGCTGTTTGTACCTGTTCCTCTCCTCTTCCTCCCCTTCCCCCCCACAGGCCCTGTTTCCTAGTCAGCCAAGGGTCACCCCATCCCCCAGGTCTGGTTTCCTCCTCCTGGCCCACTACCACTCACATTCTATTGTTTATTTTGCCTGCCTTTGAGCTGATGCCTCCTTACCCACTTTGCTCTGCACTTATTGGTGGGTTTCCAGGTGGAAGTAAAAGAACCCAGGGCACTCTTCGCAAAGAGCAGGGAACATTCCTGGTGTCCTGGCCAACATTCCCCTTCCCATAAACCAATTCATGCAATTATCCAGGATGTGTGTGGGTGATGATGTGTGATATAGCTGCCACCACACATTCAGTCACTTCACTACCAGTCTAGCATTGCTTGTAAAGTGCTTTGGGATGCTGTGTATGAAAAGTGCTATATAAATGCTGATTCTTCTTCTTATTCAGAACAGTCATGCATCTGTCATGTAAATAATGTAATTAATGTTATACTACTGTAAAATCATGTTGCTGTGAATATACTTGCATTTCTTTTGCCCTCTGAATCTCTTGCAACCAACTGTTGTTATCTATAATGTTCTATTTGTGTTTCTCACTCCTGTATTTGTCTCTTCCCAGGTCACACCTGGAAATGTATCTCAGCTCAGTGTGCTTTTCCCGTTTATCAACTTTAAAATAAATAAACTACATCATGCAGTTCTAAAATGGTTCTTTCCAGCAGTACGTAAATCAGAAACACCCACTAGGATAACTGAAAAGCCTGTATAGCTAGAGCAATAACAGAATTTGAACCCGAATAAAAAAAAAAACTGCTTCAACTGGGAAAAATGAATGACAGATTCAGCACAGTTCTCCTTTAAGTGACTTGTTCAGAGTCACACAGTATCCAGCTGGAGGTTGTGGGAATCAGACCCAGGTTTGTTGGATGTACCAAGCTCATTCACAGCTTGTTACTCTAATCTTTTGACTATACTGCCAGCCTAGATGTTCCAAGCTAAGGAGGCACACAATGAAATTAGAGGAGGGAAGATTCAGAGGAAATATAAGAAAATATTTTTTCCACAGAGAGGATAATGGACTCCTGGAATAGCCTACAATAGGGGGTGGCTGGAGCTAAAACAGTCACAGAATTTAAGATGAAGTGGGATAGATAATAGAGAATCCTTGAGGCAAGGGGGGTTCTCCAGAGTTTGCTTTGGGCATGGGGCTTCACACTAGATAGGGACAAAGTGCCATATATATATATGTATATATATATATACACACACACACACACACACACACACACACACTCGCACGCACACATATGCACTGCTTCATGTTCTGAACTGTGCACTGCTAAAATGTAGCATTGCAACCATTTGCTAGCTGACTAGGAAAGGTTAAAAAGCAGGTGTTTACTTCTAATAAATAGAAAACTATTTTATTTATTGTATTTTGATGTGTTCGTAATAACAGTCTACTTTTATAATAAAATATTTCTTAGTGCAGTGAAACTAGTGAATTTTCACCTTTGCTTTTCACACTGCCAGTAAAAAAGAATTCAGCAGAATTATGGTATTGTGATGTCAGAAACTGCCAGCTACTTAACAGCCCAATGTATTTCAATGAGAAACTAAATAGATTTTTCTATATTTTTCAAAAGAAATTGATACTTATTTAATCAATAAACTTTTGTTCCACCTGTATGATTTTACGTTTTTAAAAACAATAACAAATTTCTCTTTTTTCTAAGTAAAATCTGATTATAAAGAAAACATCACCTGCTAAATTATAACAAATTATCACATGTTAAAAAAATCACATATTTCTATCAAATATATACTATTTTGGTAGCAGGAAGTGTTATTTCTTCATAAAAATCTGAAAACAGATGGCAGTTTCCCATTGAAATACACTGGCTGCTTTGCCAGTAAAGAGCTTCTGACATCATAATACAAGGATTTCTTTGGATTCTGTTTTCACTAGCAGTTGGCAAAATACAAAAAACATTTTGGAAAAGTAAGTAAAGAAACAAATAAAAGCAAATGGAATGATTTCAGAAGCATCTTAAGGCCTCAGACATTTATTCTTTAAGATATACACCCTTACTAAGCATTAGTACTAGGAAAGGGTTAACAGTGGCACACCCACACACACAAATTAACTCTTGTAGATCTACCTCCAAAACTTAAACTAAAACACAGCTGTTAATATGCTGAGCATGTCCACTGACTGAAGGTTGAGCTTGCATGAGTATGCTCTATGTACATGAGTTTTATGAATGAACCAAATAGTTTCAACCAAAATAGTGTGGAGCAGGGAGACATGAAAGCCAAACTGCTCTAACTCAGTAATTCTAAGAAAACTCACATTTTATGAAGTCCATCAGGAATCTGGACAGCTCCATTACATTTCTGTACTGTGATAGCAACATGTTTGCAGGGCTGTGCCCACTGCAGCTATAAAAGAGGGCTCAAGGCAGGATATTAACAACTATGGACCAATTAGCATGACCTCCATTCTTGGAAAACCCTTTTAAAAATTATATACACAACTCTATCAATAGTAATGACCTGTATGACAAGGTTTCACAAACAGACAGTCATGTGTAACCAATCTTATTTCCTTTTAAGAACCCATCAGTTATCTTTTGGACCACAACTGTCCTTATAGGTGACATTGTGGAAGGGATGGAAGGAAAAGTGTGCCTCTTTGCAGATGACACAAAGATCTGCAACAGGGTTCATACACAAGTGCATGAGGAAAGGATGAGAAGGAACTTGGCAAGGCTGGAGGATGGTCAAAAGTATGACAGCTTAGATTCAGTGCAAAGAAGTGCAAAGTAATGCAATTGGGAAACAAAAACCCAGGGGAAGGGTACACAATGGGGAAGGGGTTCTAACAACAAAAATGGAATGGGACCTGGTGTTAGTGATATCAGACAACTTAAAGGTAAGCAAGCGATGTGAGAAGGCAGTAAGGAGGGCTGGGGAGATACTGGGATTCATAGGGAGAGACATCTCCAGTAGAAAATAGACAGTTGTTATCCCGCTGTACAAACAGTTGGTGAGACCCCGTCTGGAATACTGCATGCAATTCTGGAGACCCTATCTCTGCAAGGTCACAGACAGGATGGAGGCAGTCCAGAGGATGGCAACTAAAATGGTGCAGGGTCTGCACCAGAAGCCATGTGAAGAGAGACTAAAGGAGCTTAATATGTATACCCTAGAGGAAAGGAAGAAGAGGGGGGACATGATAGAAACATACAAGTACCTCAAGGGAATCAAAAAATCCAAGGAAGTGGCATCTTTCAGAAAAAGAGATGTGCAAGAACAAGGAGGCACAATTTGAATATTGGGGAGATGGCTGAGGAGCAATGGGAGGAAGTATTTTTTCACATAGAGGGTGGTGGACTCTTGGAACAGCCTTCTAGAGGAAGTAGTGGGGTCAAAAACAGTGGGGTAATTCAAGAATGCATCGGACAGACATAAGGCAATTCTAGTAAGAGCTAGGAGAAAGTAGGCTGTTGGTTAACTAGGATCTGCGGCTTATCCAAAGGTAGGGTAATGGGTAGACTAGGTGGGCCAAGCGGTCCTTATCTGCCATAAAAGTCTATGTTTCTAATGTATCTTGTGATATGAACCAGATCTAGGTAAAGCATTTGATAGGGTGCTGCATGATTTAATGAATCTGAAAATTAATCAAATGTGGTTCTCTGGATAGGAAATTAGTCGGAGGGAAGAAGTCAGAGGGTAAGGGTGGTTGGTTGTTTGCCTGATTCTTCAAAAGTGATGAGTGGGCTCTGTGTTAGACCCTATTGTTTAATATTTACATTGATGGTTTACCTCATGGAATGCACAGTATTGTGAACAAGTTTGCAGACAATACTAAGATAGGAGGCAGAGCTAATAGTCCAGTTATAAATAAATACGATACAGACAGACTTAGATACTGTTGCAAAATGGGCAGCAGATTGGGACATGATGTTGAATATCAACAAGTGTGTGGTTATTCGGGTTAGGTACGCTTGCTCGACACTCAGATTCCCATCAAACGTTAGCCTGACACATTAATCCTGGCATTCATAACAGTATTGTCATAACGAATCCAATAACCAATACGCAATACTGACTTGACAAAATCCCGACATCATCAGTGAGGTATGTAGCAGTCAACTACTGAGATCGGGGTTCAGTTTCAGTCATTTAAAAAAATAAAGAAAGGGCACTGAGTGATAGCTTTCGCAAAGGCAATTGCTCAGTCAGCAGTCAACTACTACAGTTTTGGACATTTAAGTTATGCAAAAAGAAAAGGCAGCGGTGTATCAGGTTGTTGATACTACCCCTACCACTACAACACTACTCACAGCATTACTCACAACTCAGTAGTTTCAGACATTTAAAGAAAGAAAAGGCTCTAAGTGGCAGACAGTGAAGACATTGAATCCCCCCCCCAAAAAAAAAAAACAAAATTATGCTTACAATAGTCAGGTTGTCTGGTCAAGTTGTATGTTACTAGTATTTATGATGGCAAGTGCCTGAGATGCATGCAGGAGGATGCTGACTTAGTGTATATGATGTGCTTATGCTGCAGCTTGCTAGAATACTGGGCAGAAATAAAACAAAAAAAACTCTAGCAGAGGCACTGAATTTGCAGATCTTTATCTCCTGAAAAATGGTTATGTTAGAGGATGTGAAGAAGTTGGAAGGCTGTACACAAAGGAACCACAATCTTAGGTTTTTTTAAAGGTTTTCTTTAGCTTGCCAGTGCTGATTATGTTCTGGATGACTGAATCAAGAAACAGGTGGAAGTACCAATCTATGCCTCAGAAATGTTCAATCCCTACAGGCACTCTGCAGAACTTCTGGTTAAAACAATATGTGCAATGTTTTGTGTTGGTGATCGTTTGTCAGGATTTAATCGGACGACCATTTATTTGGCAGGATTTTAAACAAGTCAGGATTCTGGTGTTGGGCTTTTAGTTGTTGGGACAGCGGGTGTCGGGAGTTCTTATGGACTTCGGTTATTCACGTAGGCTGTAATAACATATGATCCCCATGTATGCAAGGGGGCTTGGATCTAAGGGCTTTTGCAGAAGAAAAAGATTTGGGTGTAATGATAGGCACTAACTTGTCATTTAGGTCTCATAGCTCAACAATGTCTGCAAAAGTGCAGAAATTGTGGGTTGCATAAAGAGAAATTCTGTTAGCAGAAATAGCTCTGTTTTGCTACCATAGTATAGGTCACTGGCACATGCTTATTTGGATTATTGTTCTCAGGTTTGGTCACCTTACTTTAGGGTTGACATTCAGTTACAGTAGTTGAAAGACTTTAGAGGCATTTTACCAAAATTATTAGTGGTTGTGAAGATCTGACTTATGAGGAATGATTAACAAAGCTTGGCTTGCACAGTTTAAAGAGGAGACAATTATGAGGCGATCTAATTCTTCTTTATGATCTGTTTAAAAACAAAGACCTCATGTTAGGTCTTAGTTTTGTTATCAGAAAATCTGACTATAGCACTAGAAATCATGATAAACAGTTATTGGGGAAACAATGTGGGGCAAATAAAAGAGGGCCCTTTTATACTAACAGAGTGATAAGATACTGGAATGGTTTGCCACAGTCCATTGTAGATTAACCAGCACTGGATAGTTTAAAAAAAAAACACCTAGATATAGAAATGGACACTTGGGATCTAAGTGAATGACCACTGTTAATGTGGTGGGTGTGTGGACTAGAAGTGCCTTTAGTTCACATCCACCCTGATCTACCTAAGTATCAAAGACAGTCCAAAATAATGCACCTAGGAAGAGGGAACCCTGGGGAGAGTTACAGGATTACAGGATGGGGGGGTGTTGACTATCACCAAGGAAGAGAGGACCTGGGGGTTATCATATCAGATGACCTTTAGGTGTTCAAACAGAGTACAAAGGCAGCAGAGAAAGGCTAGTGACATGCTAGGGTGCATAGGCATCACAAGCAGAAGGTGGGAGGTGGTGATGCAATTGTACAAACATTGGTAAGGACTCATCTGGAGTACTTTGTGCAGTTCTGGAGGCCATACCTTCATAAGGATATTGACAGGGTGGAGGCAGTCCAGAGAAGGGTGACAAAGATGGTAGAAGGCTTTCACCAGAAAACATATGAGAAGAGATTAAAGGGCCTCAATATGTACTTGCTGGGGGACAGGAGGGTGACATGATAGAAACATTCAAGTACCTTGAAGGCATAAACAAGGTGCAGGTGGAGGACATCTTCCAATATAAAAAGAGCACAAGAACAAGGGGACATGATAGGAAATTAGTAGGGGACAAGTTAAGAGGTAACATGAGGATGTTTTTCTTCATGAAGTGGGTAGTGGGATCCATGGAATAGCCTGCTATAGGAGATGGTGAGAGTGAGGACAGTAGAGGGATTTAAACATGCCTGGGACATGCATAGGAGAACCTTGGAGGCAGGGAGGTGAGGGAAATGGAATTTGACCAAATAGGGTCTGCCACCGTACACCAGTAAAGAGCTTATGGGAAGACTATATGGGCCTAATGGTCTTTTATCTGCAGACAAATGTCTATGTTTCTATGTTTCAACTGAAGCTGGCAGCACGACTCCAACTGTGGCTTCAGAATTCAAGAAAGTCCAGCTATTCTCATACTGATAATGGAGGTGAACAGCTCCTCTCTCTAAGCTGTGCACCCAGGATTTTCAGGTGGCCAGAAACATTATTTCAAGGGAAATTAAAAAATAAATAAAAATACCGGAATCTAGCTAAACAAATCTTGTGTTTGTTTTTTGAAAATGTATCCTTTTTATGTGTTTTCAATGTTTTTGAGTGTGAGAGAAAAAACAAGATGGCAGACGCCACCATCAGAATGTTTTTCAATATGATCGGCATTTGTTTCAGCATGACAGGTAAATCGTGATAATAAGGACACACAATCATTTATTTATTTTTTTACCATTCACATCAGGATGTTAACTCCTAAATCATTATAACTCTGGAACCCTGTAATACTTTTTCACAACACCTTCTAAATGCACACCCTTACTACTGGCCCCTTCTACCCTGAAACTTTTGCTAAAAAATACTCACACCATCTAGGCTGTGAGAGCTAAAATACCAATTTTTTTAAACTTAATACACTTTATTAAAAAGAGTAGAAGGTAACAAAAGAGAACACTAAACAAAAAATATGTAGGTATCAAACAAGGTAAATAAAGTAAACTAACAGTCAGAGTACAAGCTCATGTCTACAAGACAGAACAAAGGTATGAGGCCCAATCACATAACAAACAATATGTAAGCATTAACCCCTGAGACTGGAGGGCATTTCCCAGGAATTAATGCATGGTTGGGAGGTGCACAAGGCCAAATACTGAGTGCTTCCCACCACCTAACCATGCATTAATTCCTGGGAAATGCCCTCCTGTCGAGAGGATTAATGCACTTGTAACACGGCAAGTGCAACATGGGAATTCCTTGCATCAGTGATGCGACTACTGGAACTAGTGACATCGTTAATGACGGTTTTGCCGACTGTGAAAAACACAGTACTGCTGCCCACACGCAGCCGCTTACTGTCATACTGCATGTTGGTTTTCTTACCTTTGAAATGTAGCCATGCATATTTAGAGATTTAATGCACGGCTATGTTTGGGTCACGCTACCTGTTTCCTCCAATCGGTGTGTAGTATTCACGGTGTACTATTAATGCCGTGCTATAAAATGCAATATAGTAACACAGAAGCTAATAGTAAATGATAAAAATGAAAGGAAACTAACAACTGGTACAATGTTATGTTCATGAACAACTTCCAACCCAAAAAGCTTAGCAATAATAACCTTGATTTAGAGTGCTCTTAATGTATCATGAGATTAACAGAAGAGTTTATAACTTCTCCCACTGCTGTTGGTATGTTGCAAGGGTATGTCATAAACTTGCTATAGATTTTTCCATCCTAAGAATAGATAATATTTCCTCATGCCACTCCTTCTGGTGGGGGTTGGCTGTCTTTCCAATGGTATAAGATAAATAACTTGGCCACCGCAACAATAAGGGTCATTTGATATCGTTGAGAGCCTAATAACTGCTCAACACCTATGCTCAAAATCCAAAGTTCCATAGTGAAGGCCTCCTGCAAACCAAATAGCGGGTTTAAACGAGACTGGATTGGAGACCAGAAAGACTGAACAATGGGACAGTCCCACAAAATGTGATGGAGGGACCCCTCATGGGCATTACACCTCTCATATAATGAGCTGGTTGTCTGTCCAAACTTATACAAATTCTGTGCCATGTAATATGCATTTTTTCAAATTTTATACTGCATAATTTGTAACTTGTCAAATTTACCATAGTGGTAAATGTAGCCCCAGAGAGGATGTATTAAGGGAAGCAACTTGGGTGGGGGATTCTTTGTCCCAGTAAACACATTTTGACTGTGATATTCACCCACTGAATATCTTAAGACTTTATATAAAGCAGAAATGGCATGTGCTGTGGTCACCAGGTTGGCCAAGTTATGGAAAACCTTACCCTCTGACAAATGCCAGTGACTTGGACCAAGGAACGTCTGGACTAGGTTAGTAAGTTGGAAAAATGAAATAAAACTGTGAGCGGGATGAAGTTATTTATAATCCAGAACTCTTCAAGGGTAACAAAATAGTCACCCCGAAAAAGACAATATATATGATTCGGGTTGGCATGGGGAGATAGGACATACGAATGGGTTTATTTCCTATCTTAAAGTTAGGGTTGAGATGGAACATACCCTCTACAAGCATACAAACATATGAAAATGCCAACAGATACAGGCCTTATGGTCTATCTCATCTGCTCTAGTACACAGTTCCCAGTCTATTCTACTGCAGCACCCCCCCACCTCTTATCCATCCACCTGACTTAACACTCATGTCTTTCAACTCCCTTCTCCCCAGCATCCCCTCAGTCTTGACCTTACTTTTAACTCAGTCCCACCCCTCTTAAAACTGGCCACAGCTTTCAGTTATATCACCCACTCTGGCAGTGCTTGTCACCTTGCTACCACCCTTTCTATGAAATAGTGCCTTCTCATTTCCCTCCTGAATCTTCCACCCTCCAATTTCAGACTGTGCCCCCTTGTGTCCCTCATAGAAACATAGAAACATAGACATTGACAGCAGATAAGGACTGCTTGGCCCATCTAGTCTGCCCATTTCCCTACCTACAGGATAGGCTGCAGATCCTAGTTAATCAACAGCCTATTTCTTCCTACCCCCCACAAGAATTGCCTTATGTCTGTCCCATGCATTCTTGAATTCTCCACAGTTTTAGACCCCACAGCCTCCTCAGGAAGGCTGTTCCATACATCCACCACCCTCTCTGTGAAATAATACTTCCTCACATTGCCCCTGAACCGCCCCCCCATCTTTTAAATTGTGTCCCCTTGTTCTCGCACATCTCTTTTTCTGAAAGATGCTACCCTCTTGGACTTTGTTGATTCCACTGAGGTACTTAAAAGTTTCTATCATGTCCCCCCTCTCCCTTCTTTCCTCAAGGGTATACATATTAAGCTCCTTTAGTCTCTCTCATATGGCTTCTCTTGCAGACCCTGCACCATTTTAGTTTCCTCCTCTGACTGCCTCTATCCTGTCTATGTCCTGCAGAGATGGGGTCTCCAGAACTGGACACAGTACTCAGATGGGGTCTCACCAACTGTCTGTACAGAGGATAACAACTTCCTGTTTTCTGCTGCTGATGCCTCTCCCTATGCATCCCAGTATACCCCCAGCCCTCCCTACTGCCCTCTCACATTGCTTGCTAACCTTAAGATCATCTGATATGATTACCCCAGGTCCCTTTCCTTTTTGTTGTTGTTATACCTCCCCATTGTGTATTCTTCCCCTGGGTTCTTGTTTCCCAGGTGCATTATTTTGCACTTCTTTGCATTGAATCCTAGCTGCCATACTTCTGACCATTCCTCCAACCTTGCCAAGTCCCTTCTCATCCTTTCCACACCTCCTTGTGTATCAACCCTGTTGCAGATCTTTGTGTCATCTGCAAAGATGCATACTTTTCCTTCCAGTCCCTCTGCAATGTCACTTATGAAGACATTAAAAAGGACTGGACCCAATACTGAACCCTGCGGTATCCCACTAGTAGCCCCTCTTTCTTCCCCCCTTTAATCTGAAAATGCCCTCAGTGCCAACCCTATTTATGCCCTTTATGTACTTAATGGTCTGCATTATATCCCCTATCTCACTTCTATTTGCCAGTAAATATATATTGAGCTTCCTCAATCTTTCCTCATATGGTTTGGTCCCCAGTCCAAGGATCATCTTTGTCATCCTGAGCTGAACCCTCTTCAGTAGTTTGACATGCTTCTTTAAATAAGGGCACTAGAACTGCACACAGTACTCCAAGTGTGGTCTCACCTGTGACCTGTACAGTGGCAGGATGACTTTTTCTCTTCTACAGGTGATTCCGCTGGCAACGCACCCAATTGTTACACGAGGTCCCTGCACCCTAATTGATACCCTCAGGGGTACACCGTAGACAGCTAATGTTTAGGCATAGGCTATACTAATACATAGGGCTAAGGGCATCTACCGTACAAGAGTAGATGTCAGGATATGAATACATATTATTGTAACTCACTTTGCTTGCTAATGCACACACATTATACCATGTATTTTTTGTCTATTTCTTACTTGTCAGATGCCAAGACACCTGTCCTTGAAGTAATTATAATGTGTAAGGCAACATTGCCATCTTTTGGTGATGGACACCACTTCATCTTGTTATGTAAGACTTTGTATAAGAACGTCTTTGTTCTAAAACTGATGACTTTACAGAATTATGTAACGTTATCTTGGACCGTGGAGCCACCTCTAATTTAGCCAATAGGGCTCATCTCTGTAACTAGAAATGTTTCTATCTTTCAGTAACCATAGTAATTATCATAGGTATATAATGTTATGCACTGGCTTTACACCTCAGAGACCCGAGAGATCCCAAGAGACTACAAAGAAACCTCGAGGTGTAGAGAACGCCTAGCACTGGCTCCCGGTTCGTATTGGTAAGAACTGCTTAGGACAACTGTGATTTATCCCTTTCTGTAGTAATAAACTTGTTTATTACTTGAATGCAACTTGCCTGTGATTATTTGCATCCCCAATATTGCCAAGAACCTGAAAGTGAGATTCAGATCTCTTACAATTGGCAACCGTGTGCAGGCGATATTGGGTGTTGTAAGTTTTCACTTGTTGCTATAAATTTCCCTTTTCCCACGGGGACTGCAGGTGTACATTCCCGTACCACCTCTCCCGTCTTTTCTACCAGCCTGTAGATACTTGCAAAGTCTGGCTGACTTTTTGGGTGTGGTCGATGCCGTCTCGACCCACTCCATAGCAGCTTTGAATTGCAAGCCTACAGCTTATACAGTAGCCCGGCTGTGTTTAAAGTACTCGTGTTGTGGATCGATACGCAACGCGTGCTCTTTTCACAGTTTGAATTTTCGTTCCTTCCCACATAAATGGCCACCGTATCAGATATCTGCACAGAACTGACACTCGATGTCTCGAACTTTCTTACCTCCCATGGAGGATGGGCTGACTTCGCGCGGGACGCAAGTCAGTCCGAAAACCCTGTACTGGGGATTTCAACCCAGTACGCAGAGGCGCAACAATCGACCAATAAGCGTTGTGCTAAAGGGTTGATGGTCGCTGCCCTCTATGCTGCTTTGGAAGCCTCCGAAGTGAGGTTTCGAACCCTTGACCTGCAGATCGCATCTCTTAAGCAAGAGATGGGTTTGCAGGAAACGGAATGTATTCGGATACAGCAGAACTTGGAGTCAGAACTCCAATCTCTGCGTAATGAAAAGGATTCACTTTTGCATCATTCCGCACAGGCTGGTGAACAAGAAATGTGTACTCTGAAACATGAGTGTGAAAGTTTAAGACAGGATAAGAGTCAGGTGGTGCAAATGAATGATTTGTTGAGTGCCGCGAATGCACAGTTGAGTGATGAGATGGGTGAACTGCAGGACGAGATCAATCAGGTACGTAATGATTTAGAAACAGCTTATAGGGATAACCGTGAATTGAGCGCCACGTACCGTGTTTTGCAGAAACAGAAACAGGATCAGGTTGATATGGATGTTGCAAGTGTGAGTCATGATGAATGTAAAGCTAAGATGGATAAACTGCACCATCAGTGAGAGGTTTTGACTGGCCATGTTAAGGCAATGGGTGGCGTAGCCCCTGCCTTTCATTCGTCATCGGAGAGGGAACCATCCGATGATGATATCTCGCAGTACAATGCCCAGTCACACCCCTACTATGGCCCAGATTCCCCACCCAGCCATCCACAGTATGGCGGGTCCCCGCCCACCACTCCCCAGGTCACACGTAGACGACGTCGTGATGCTCATCATGGGAAACACCATTATGGCGGCGCCCATGATAGGGGGAGGCTCAAGCTTGGTCCTGACGGCACCTCCGTAGCCAGTATTAGTGTGGAAGACAGGCAAGAGATTGAAACCATGATTGATAGGGCATTGGGAAATGTTCCTCTTCCTGAAAGAAGTATGAAGCCATTAAAAGTCAGATTCGACAAATTTTCAAGAAGCTGGCACTCAGGAAGGTGTTGTTTGAACTGCGGCTGAAGCTGCAGCTCGTGCAGCATTGATGAATGCGAGACACTACCCTCTGCCTGATCGACCACCAACTAATCCCCTGCAAATGGCCTACTCTGTTCAGCAAATTGCTGACAGCATTGGTCGGATGAACCCGTCTGACAACCTCAGCTGCCATTTGGAAAAGGTGCGCTCCAAGTGCGAGATGCTTAGTCTCGCCACAGAATACCAGGTCCAAATACTACGCCAGACCATCGATCCTGGTTTATGGGCAAAACTCCCTGAAGTAGTTCACCAAGATGGGAACGCCACCTTTGACGAAGTCGCAGCTGAGCTCATTTCCGCTCACAGCCCTGGTGTGGTTGGAGTAATACTAGCATATCCCGTGAAGCAAAATGCTAAAGAAAGTCCAGTGACTTACCATCAGAGCCTCTGGATGGCCTATCAAGCAGGGAAACATCTGGCACAAGAAGCCGCGGATGTAGATCTTATTGAATATAAGACCCTGTTCCTGAGAACCATGATCCCAGCCGTGAGAGAGAAAGTAGAGCCAACCACATACCCAACTACGGATAGGTTTGCCGATATTCTTCGGAAAACCGAGAGAGTGTACCAATTGTACATCCGTGATTTGGGCTCCAGTTCCAAAAAGGTTGCCGCTGTGGAACCCGCTTCTGGGACCACGACACACTACACGGTGGAAGGGTAGGCCCAGCAACAACAGCCCAAACATCCATCGGCCCCTCCAGCTAGCACCCAGCAAAACCCCCAACAACAACAACAACAACAACAGTGGAGTGGGAACCGGAATTGGCCTAAAAACAGAAGGCACAAAGGCAAAGGGAAGCCACTACAAAGATCGGGTCCCTCATATAAAGAGATAGCTGAAGAAAACCGGAAATTTCGGGAGCTTTTGGGGCAAGTGCATTCTGTAGCGGATGCTGTTCCCGCACAAACACTTGCAGCAGTACAACCAGCGACCCATGACACTACTGGTCATGGAGACACTGGAAGTATGGGTGTGCAGACCCATACCAGCCTGAACCTGGAAGCCCCACCTTACATTGCATCAGTGCAACATGGTGAAGTCATTCATGCAAGCCAGGCCCAACCTCTGCATGCCTCCAACAATACGGATTGACAATTACAGGCCCCAGTCCGCATTGTAAACAAGCTGGTCTTGGATACAAATGGAAGGCCCTGCACCGAGGCTGAGGTTGGGGGCCGCCAATTAATTGTCTTGTTAGATACAGGTGCAGCTGTATCTGTGTTACACGATGACCACCCTGAACGCTCTCCATGGTCTACCGGACGGAAGACCAATATGTCAGGAGTTGATGGTGCTAGGTTACCTGCATACCGTTCTCTGCCTTTACCGGTAGAACTAGGCCATCTAAAGGCCTCACATGCTTTCCAACTGATGGTGTTGCATGATCACCCTAGTATTATTGGGATTGACTTCCTTGCACCACACGGCTGTGTGGTGGATCTAGCAAACATGCTGCTGATACAGATCCAGGGTCAATACCATACTGTCTTAATTCCTGACTCACATGCTGTGGCAACGATATCCATTAATAACAAAGAGTATGACGTCATAGATTTATTCAAGAATCATGAACTTTTCCCAAAATTTCTACCTATCCTGCAATGACATTTGGAAGCGTTTGCAGTCAACAAACATGACTGTGGCAGAATGCATACCGTTATTGAGGTGCCAGGCCCGGCACATGAAGTCACTCCTTAAACAGGGAGTAATCAGAACCTGTGTCTCCACTGCCAACTCTCCTGTTTGGCCTGTGAAGAAACCCACAGGTACCTGGAGACTTACTATTGACTACAGGAAACTGAATCAGGTCACTCCCAGTTGTTCCCCAACTGTGGCATCTGCGCCGGATGTGCTTCCGACTTTTAACACCAGATCAGAAATGGTTCAGTGCCCTGGATATCTCCAATGGTTTTTGGTCAATACCATTGGCCCTCAAGAGTCAATATAAGTTTGCCTTCACCTTTGAAGGGCGACAATACACGTGGACTTGCTTGCCACAGGGGTTCCATAACAGCCCATCCCTCTTCTATCTCCACATGATGGATGCCCTACAAGGTTTCTCAACCCCCAATGTCTCTTACAGTACATGGATGACCTGCTGTTGGCTACTGCCACACAGGAACAACATCTGGATCTCTTGAACTATTGACTCTTATTCAAAGAGCAGGCTTGAAATGTAATCCTGCAAAAACACAACTATGTCAGAAAGATGTACTCTTTCTGGGTTTGAAAATAACAGATCAAGGTCGGAGTCCTACTTGGAAAAAGATTCAAGGGTTACAAGACTTGCCATTACCTACCAGTGTGGCAACTCTTAGGAGGTTTCTAGGTATGGTAAACTACTCCAGAGATTTTATTTGTGATTTTGCACAGAAAGCCGCTCCACTGTACGATTTACTCAAAAAAGGACGTTCCATGGAATTGGGGCCCTGTTCATACCCAGGCTGTGATGTCACTGAAGCAGGCCTTGGCCTCTGCCCCAGCACTGGTAAACCCCAATCCAGCATTACCATTCCATCTAGAGTGTGCCACCTCTGACATTGCCATGTCGGCAGTGTTAGCTCAAAAGGTACATGGCACTTTGAGACCTATTGCATATGCATCGCAGCTCTTGACCCCGGTAGAACAGAAGTATGGCCTTTGTGAAAGGAATCTTCTGGCCACCTATTGGGCGGGGTCAAGCACTTCCTGTATATCATTGGGTACTCTCCGCTGATTCTTAACACCAATCATACACCTACTACCTTCTTGCTCTCAGACAGAGTGAAGGATGGGTCAGTCTCTAACACCAGGCTGACACATTGGTCACTCCTCCTCCAGGATAGGGACATTCAGGTCCATCAAACCAAAGTTCCATCTCTATTAGCACATCCCTCCTCTTCCAGGGGGGAGCCCCATGACTGTGCTTTGCAGTCACCTGATCTCCCAGATCTGGGTCCATTCTTCCCTGCCACCCCTGAGATATTAGATATACCCTCTTTGTGCCGCGTTTTCACTGATGGATCAGCATCATACTATCAGGGTGAACAAATTGCAGGGATGGGTATCATGGTGGTGTATCCTTATGGGAACACTGTCAAGATATCTAAACGCTGTACTGTAGCTTCATCACAGTACACAGAGCTGGCAGCAGTGGCATGTGCATTAGAGTTTATCCAACATGGAACTCAAGACACCATCATTTTCACCGACTCTAATTGGGTTTGTTGTTCCCTTACAGAATTTCTCCCTTTCTGGCAGAAGAACTCCTTCCTCTCTTCTGATGGAAGCTCAGTGAAATACAAAGAATTGGTGATTTACATACACACATTAGCCCAGAAATACCCACACAAACTCAATGTACACAAGGTTAAAGCTCACTCCTTACATGATCCCTACCACGCATTCAATGACACAGCAGACACCCTTGCTAAGGAAGGGGCCCGAGGGGGGGATGTCTGGGTGATGGAACATCCAGAAGCCAACACAGCTGTACAGGTTGCAGCTCTTAAAAAGAAATCTGAATCTTTTTCCCCCTTGGACCTCTCAGCAGCTCAGCATTTGGACACTGAACTCAAAGAAGTGTTCAGATTCTTGGACAAGGGTACTGAAGAAAGACTTCCTACACATAACCCTTACCGTAGGCATGAAGGTAAATTACACTTATCCCCTGATGATAAACTCATTTGGTTCCAGCCAGAGGATACTACCACCAAATTGTGGGTAGTCCCCAGACACTTGAGATCTGAATTTTTGCACCAGGTACATGACACACCTACTGGTGGACACCAGGGGGCTGAAAATACACTCCAACGCCTCAAAACTACCACCTGGTGGCCTGGGATTACCAAAGATGTTAAACAATACATTGACAATTGCCTTGTTTGTGCACAAAACAATCCGATACCTACAAAACGAAATGCTACACTTCTACCACAGAGACATACTGGTCCTTGGCATGCCATTCAAATTGATTTTATTGGTCCCTTGACCAACACCAGTAGAAACAACAAGTATGCCCTTGTAGTGACCAATCTATTCTCTAAGTGGGTTGAGGCTTTCCCCACCAAGACTTGCACTGCAAAAACAACTGCCAAAATCCTGGTAGAACAGATTTTCTCCAGGTGGGGCCTGCCTCTCAAGGTAGACTCCGATAAAGGAACCAGTTTTACAGGTGAGTTGATGAAAGAGTCCCTTGAACTCCTAGGGGTTCAGCAAAAGTTCCACATACCTTATCACCCCAATCCTCAGGTCAAGTAGAAAGAGCTAACAGACGGATTAAGCAAATGCTTTCCAAATTCATTGAGGACAATCCCAAGACCTGGGATTCCCTACTGCCTTTACTCCTTATGGCAATTAGGGGTACGCCCCTCAGCCACCACCCAGCTTACGCCCTTTGAGGTAATGACTGGAAGACAAATGAGGCTACCTGAACACTTGCTCTTTGACCTGCATACCCCCACTGCAGACCGCGTGTCTGTAGATCAGTATGTGGAAAAACTTAGAAAAGACCTCATACACACACACACACTTGTATGCTGCAAATTGCATGGGCAAGTCCCAGCAACAGTCCAAAATACAATTTGACAAACATACACAAGAAGTGGATTGGCAAGTTGGAGATCAGGTAATGGTACTTCGATTTGCACATCCCACCCACTCCTTCTCCAACAAGTGGGAAGGCCCTTACCCCATTGTCAACAAGCTCAGTCCATCAGTCTATCAAGTTAGACTCCCTCCACAACAATAAATTGACTGACAAATGGTTACATGCAAACCAGTTGAAACTGTACAAAGGAGCTTAAAACTTATTCTTTCTAACCCCATTGGCCGGAACTGTACTAATATACTAATCTTTCATCTTACTTTTCAGATACGTTGACAAGATGGCTATCTTGTTCCTATCTCTCCTCCTTGCAGGAGTAATCCCTTTCACCCAAGGCACGGTACCGGACCTCCTTCGACACCTTGATCCTCCAGCACCTCCTACAGAGGGAGTTTCCATCAAAATTCCAGACACTATGGTTACTGTCCAGGAAGGTTCCGATGCATACCTCACTGCCTCGGTCGTTGCTCCTGACAAATCCACCCTTCAAATTGAGTGGCAAACCACATCACAAGGACAAGTTCTCCCTGTGGCCAAACTGTCTAAGGGAACTTTCCAGGGTTGGCCCAACGCTAAATTGTCCCCGAATGGTTCACTGTCCTTGTTACAAACTGCATTAAGACACTCTGGTTTGTATAACATAACTGCTTTAATTGACACGTCCTATTGTAATTCTCTTTCTCAAGATTCTGCCCGCAGATTTTGAGCTGTACACCACATGGCCTCTGCAGCCATGTATCTATCTGTGCTTCCTCCTACCGAGAAACAGCTTTTGGAATGTCCAAAACATACCCCTGGTCCCCGTAGTGGTCTCACAGCCACTGCCCTCCCAGGTTCTTTGATTAACAATTTACAGTTTATGCATATACCTGTTTTATTTAACCTTACCTACTGGAATATGAAAAATTTGGTATGTGTCATAATGCCAATACCTCTGCATTTTATAGTTGCTTTGTTGCTTGATAGTTTAGCTGCATTTCAGATTCGAACCAAGGATCCCTTTACTGGGGTTTATTCTACCGAACACAGAGGCAATTTTAGGAGGAAACCTCCTCCTGGTACTTCTACTCAAAAACGTACTAGACGTGAAGTTGACAGTTCTGATGTTACAGGTGCCACAGGTACTGTCACAGGTCTTTTTGGTACTGCTATGTCCATTTGGAACAAAGCAGACATTGCTGCTATCAAGAGTCATTCTGCAAAGTTCTCCACTGGTTTGGTTTTACCATCTTTATTGCATGGTGTGGATGGCCTTAGTCAGGAAGAAAGATACACTGTATACAACATGCACGACATTGCAAAAGCCTTCACTGATTCCAAAGATAATATTAATGCACTCATACAACAAAACAATAGAGAAGCTGATAAACAATACATTGGTAGAGAAATACTTTGTTCTGCATATGGTTCATATATACTTACTACCATTAATAACCTTTTCAGAGACCTAGAAACTGGAAGAATTCCTGATATTATACATGACCGACATCTATCTAAATGGTATTGTCCTAAATGTAAATCTCCATCTTGCATTTCCCTGTGTATGCAACAAACACTGTCCATTCCTCTTTCCACAGCTCAAAATTTGGGGTTTGTGACCAGACATCCCAACACTGGTCCTTGTTTTTCTGCTAAGAAATGTTCTATAACAGATACCATGTTTGTCTCTTTTACTGTCTCCTTACCACGTTTTGATCCTACTACAGCTTTGTTCGACAAGCTGGCGCTGACGCATTCAATAGGGCATTTGGATGATGACATCTACTGAGAACGCCTGGATCTACCACCTCTACTGGTCTACCATTCCTTCCTGGATGCCTGGGTGGCACCGCACATGGACTGTTGTGTGAAAAAGCAATACATCTACCTGTGCCGATGTGATGTGTTTGACGTTATATGCCCTGTTTGTGGCTACTCTCCAGACAGCATTGATTGGACTTTCACTATGGATGCTGACATCACTGAGAATGGCACCAACACTTTTGAACCGACGCAGTCACCGGATCAGCTCTACCAGTCCTATCGTGAGAAAGCTCATCGCCTGTCAACACGAATCTCCAAGACGACCTACACATGCCCTGTCCAGCTGCAAAAATGGAGACTGCATACTGTACGTTCACAGTACAACTCTGACGGTGAATATTGTATAGTTACCAATGTAAAAACTTATTCTTATGGTTCTGTTACTTGTGCCATTGACTACCCCAACTTCTGTTTTGTTCCCCATCAGAAAACTGTTATTGGACATACTGTCATAACCCCCGTTCCCCTTATGGAAGTAGACATTATTGATGGTAATCCAGATTATTTACTCACACTTGAAGAATACCTACCCTACTTTAATGTACACATAGATCCACTTACACTTACACTGAAATCACTTTTAGATAGAAAGGACACACACCTCATCCACATCAGCACTAACATAACCAAAGCCAATGAAGCCATTCTTGATCTGATGAATGACGGTGATATGAATAATGCTTTGACTAACACTTTGTTAGAGATTACTTTTAAAGGTTTTGTTATAATATAAGCATTTTTGATATTTACTTTGATTATTATGCTTTGCTGCCTACGACATAGTCTTCGCCAACACCGTGAGCAGCTCGAGTTCCTTTACAAGGCTCGCGCCTCAGGATTGTAAAGGACCACTGCTCCTGTCCACACCTTGTATTCGCCTGTGTTGCCCTTTTGAGGCAACAAGGGGGGGAATTGTTACACGAGGTCCCTGCACCCTAATTGATACCCTCAGGGGTACACCGTAGACAGCTAATGTTTAGGCATAGGCTATACTAATACATAGGGCTAAGGGCATCTACCGTACAAGAGTAGATGTCAGGATATGAATACATATTATTGTAACTCACTTTGCTTGCTAATGCACACACATTATACCATGTATTTTCTGTTTATTTCTTACTTGTCAGATGCCAAGACACCTGTCCTTGAAGTAATTATAATGTGTAAGGCAACATTGCCATCTTTCAGTGACGGACACCACTTCACCTTGTTATGTAAGACTTTGTATAAGAACGTCTTTGTTCTAAAACTGATGACTTTATAGAATTATATAGTGTTATCTTGGACCGTGGAGCCACCTCTAATTTAACCAATAGGGCTCATCTCTGTAACTAGAAATGTTTCTATCTTTCAGTAACCATAGTAATTATCATAGGTATATAATGTTATGCACAGGCTTTACACCTCAGAGACCCGAGAGATCCCAAGAGACTACAAAGAAACCTCGAGGTGTAGGGAACGCTTAGCACTGGCTCCCGGTTCGTATTGGTAAGAACTGCTTAGGGCAACTGTGATTTATCCCTTTCTGTAGTAATAAACTTGTTTATTACTTGAATGCAACTTGCCTGTGATTATTTGCATCCCCAATATTGCCAAGAACCTGAAAGTGAGATTCAGATCTCTTACACCAGCATCTTATTAGTAGAGCTGTGCAGAATATAAAAATTCTGCCCAAGGAATGCCCATAGAATGATCATTCTGATTCTGCAGAAATTTGTATGAAAATTCTGCGGAATTACTCCAAATTTTTTATTTCAATTATTTTGCTATACATTTACAAGTACGTGTCCAAAGAACACCAGATGTGGAACTTATATGGAACACTATGACATACAAATGTATGCCAAATTTCAGATTTGTAGGTTGAAAGGGGCAGAGGTATGGGTGGCCAAACATTTAATCAAAATAAAATTTTCAGTTATATTGAGATCATTTTTAAATTTCTTATCCAACTGTCTCTACAATGTCTAAATCAGGTGGATGGGTAAGGGGTGGGGGGGAGCAACTGCAGTAGACTGGGAGCTGGGCACTAGAACAGATTAGATAGACCATATAGCCTGTAATCATGTACATTGTCAGTTAGCATATATCTGTATTCTCCTTCCCCTGGGATGAGGCTGTAAATTGGCAGAATCTGCTGTTCTCACCCTTTGCTGATTGTACTGTGAGGCCTTCTGGCACCATGCAATTCTGCTTAAAGTTGAGCCCGTCCAAATTAATTCCTGGGCATTTGCATATGTGTCCCATGATGCTTTGCATTATTGGGGTATTTGCCATTTGTGTTTTCTTTAAAATGTGGCTGTATGGTCAATATCCTCTGGGATAGCCCTTGCCCCAGTGCATTTGCTCTGTGGTTCTTTTGTTGTTAGAATTGTCTAATGCTCCTCTCCCAGGCAACGAAAACCAAATAAATAAATATAGGTAGCCAAACATGTTGCCAAAATTTAGATTTCTGTAATTTTAGTATAAGTTTGCTAGCATTCATTGAAATGTTATACAGTTTGGCAGGTATACAGGTCATCAGTACATTTGCATATGTAGATAGTTTCAGATTTCTAGCTTCAAACAGAACTGAGTTATAGGTTGCCAAACATGTTGCAAAAAATTTACATTTCAGTTATTTCCTTCTAATTTTAAAACAGCATATCTAAATTTAACCAGAGTTGGAGCATTTAAACTACTATACCACACGATCATTTCTAAAAAAGTTCATATGTGCAACTTTAAATGGGATTAAATTAAAAGTAGTCAAACGTTTACAACATTTACAAATTTAATTTTGGAAGAATGTAAATTACACATTTAGGCCCCTGAAACTTTAAAACTAGAGAATGCAATACCATGAAATTTGGCAGGTTCTCAGATCTTACTAGAACAGGGGTTCTCAAATGGTGAGGCCAGCCTCCCTGGGGAGGCCCCAACCTGTTCCAGGGGAGGCTCAAGCAAGTCTTGAAAAAGTATTATATATCACTTTTGAACTTTATAGATTTTGTGTGAAGGGATAAGGTAAACTGAAAGAGGATAATAGTAGGTGAATATATGTATGTATTTATTCACAAGTCTGTGACCAGGGAAGGTACTGTACACTGAGCCATGGCTTATATCAGGTGTACCCAGGGAAGGGTAGTGAGAGAATACAGTTCAGAATGTAACTGCAAAACACTCAAGCAATGCAAAATGAATAAAAGTACAAACAAATTAACAATAAACTAACAATGTAAGGAACAATTGATCAAGTAGACTGGCAGCAGAACTGTCCAAATACAAGAGTTAACCATACAGGTACTAGGAATAAGAGCAGGAGGGAGCAAAATGATCCCTGAGAAGTTGCTTAAGAGCGGGGGGGGGGGAGGCAGAGGTCATCAGGAAGGTTATTCCAATTAGAGGGAAAATGGAAAGCAATCTGATACATGAAGGTATGGCAGTAAGGGATAACAATGTTTCGAGAGTCAAAATATTGGAGCAAGTAGGTTGTCCTGTTGGGAGGGGGTTACATTAAGCTTAACATGAGAGCCAGCTATGCAAAGAGGTTTCAATTTATTCCTGATGTACCTGTGAAAAGTAGGCTATTTTTCTATGGGGAGGCCCAAAAATATTTCAGTATTTTGCGGGAGGCTCAAGATCCTTTCCATGGCTTAGGGGAGGCTCGCTATGACAAAGTTTGAGAACTGTTGTACTAGAAGACTGTGTGTGACAATTTTATTAATTGCTTGCTGCCAGAAATTGCAAAATAATAGGGCTGTGCATTGACTGAATAGCATTTCCTGAGCACCACGAAAAGTAGGCATGCAGAATATTCAGATGGATATTCTGAATAGTCCACTATTTGGCTGCTATTTGAGACATACTATTTGGTGGGTTAGATTTCAAAATCTCACAGAGCTTTGTTGGCCAATCAGAGGCTGATTTCGGAGTTCACAACCACAATTAAAACCATGTGATCTCCTCACCCTGAGTGTGTAGAGCAGAGTTCAATATATAGAGAAATTAGAGTGTGAACTCCAGTGGCTCAAATGAAGCCACATGTCAGCCATTTTAGAGGAGGATTGAGGTGCTGGCAAAATAGCAGGAACCCTTCTTGAAACTTTACAAGTGGCACCAGCACACTGTTCTGACAGCAATCTGCTAATCCAGTTGGATAGGAAGCACCATTGACAGCAGGGAAATGTTGAAGGGGACACACATTGTGGTGACAAAAACAAGTTATGCTTGTTTGTCCTTTGCTTGTATAATCTGTTACTCAATTGCAGTCAGAACAGTGTTCTGGTGTCGCTATCTATCTACTGCATTTGCAGCACCATCATTTCTTGTAGTATCCCTTGAAACCTTTGTGACCATATAGAGATTGTCACTTAACTCCAAATATTAACAGAGTTATGACCTGTTGAAGTTCTGGTGTTATCCTAGGGGAATTGTTATGGTTTGCTACTTGCTTTTTTTTTATAGAAACATAGAAGGTGATGGCAGATAAGGACCGCAAGGCCCATCCAGTCTGCCCATTTCTTTTTCTACCTTATGAATGTGCTGTCAGCCTTTGCTCTACCCCATGAGGCCTTTCTGACCATATAGAGACTGTCTCTTAACTCCAGATATTGACAGAGTTATGGCCTGTTGAAGTTCCAGTGCTATCCCATGGGAATCATCATGCTTTAGTACTTGCTTCTTTTAATGGCCACAATTATTTAAGGATGCAGCATGTGTTATTCTTGTAGTACCCCATGAGACCTTTGTGACTATATGGAGATTGTCACTTAACTCCAGATATTGATGGAGTTATAGCTTGTTGAAGTTCCAGTGTTATCCTGTGGGAATAGTTATGTTTTATTACTTGCTTTTTTTAATGGCCACATTTATTTAAGTGTGCAACATATGTTATTCTTATAGTACCTCTTGAGACCTTTGTGACCATATAGATATTTTCACCTCTGCATCCTCCTCTTGAAGCACCAGCAGCACAAGCCAGCCTCTGGCACCAGTGTACATGCCCAAGTGCTATGATCTCTGCATCCTCCTCCTGAAGCACAAGCAGCACAAGACTTGTGCAGTATAGCACAGTGGTTTAAGGTTCTGATCTGCAAACCTGGGTTTGAATCATACAGCCCCCACATGCATACTGTTTGACCCTGAGCAAGTCGCTCAACTTCCTTGTGCTCTCAGGTCACACCTGTAAACATTAGTGTGTCTCTCCTGGTTAAAAAAAAACTCTAGTGCCAGTGTACAAGTCAATGTACCATAACTTCTCCTCCTCTTGAAGCCATTTTAAGGACTTCTTTAGCAATTCTCTAATAAGGCAACTTTCCTGACCAAATAATGACAACAGAATAATGAATATCTGGGCCCCGAATACTGGATATTCAGCCAAATATTCAGGAAAAGGTGCTCGCACAGCTCTACAAATTAACACATGTACTTAAAGTCAAATCCCTTGAATCTTTGTGAAAATTATAAAATTTCATGAAAAAATCCATATAACTAGAATTTGCTAATTTTGCTCAGCCTTATCTGGAAGATTCTAATTAAAAACTGGAGTACAAGAGATAGGTAGTGAAAGAAGTCACCAGACACATGAGTTAGATGCATAGTTCCATCAAGAAATGGACAGCTGAACTGGGTAGCACAACAGTGGAAGACCCCAGGTTGGAGCAAGAAAGCACATAATGTCAACAATTCCAACCTGAATGCAGGATATTTAAGGATCACATCAAGTAAATTTATAATTCAAGGAGCCTGATGTACATGCAAGTCTAGGATTAGAGGTACTCAAAATGATGTAGTGGAGGATGACAATGTCTGGGGCAGCAGAAAGGAAGAATTCTGACTGTTCAACAGAGTAGGACAATAGGAGAAGTAGTTGTTGTCTCATGTTTTAAGGGAGTTCATCACTATAAGGAACAAAGAGGATCTTAGTGTGACTAGTATTTCTACTGAGTCAATCTGGCTATGCCAAAAGAGAAGAGGGTGGAGAATAGTCACCCAGAGAGGAACAGCAGGACTGCAAAAAGCTCAGCCCAGCTTATCAAATTAAGTAGTTATAAAGAAATACAAAGTCACACATGCCCCCACAAGGCAAAGCATCATGGACTGCATATGCAAATCACCACAGAATATTATGCTGGTTCAACTTTAAGCAGAAAAGCATGGTGCCAAAAGGCCATATGCAGCCCATGATGCTTTGCATGGTGGGGCATGTGTGACTTTGTATTTCCTTGAAACTTGGCTTCCCAGCCAAATGCCCTTTGGGGTAACCATCACCTCAGTGCTTGCGCAGAGAGGTTCTTTGTCTTTTGGATTGTTTTTTGTTTTAATTGAGTTCACCACAACATAACCCAGATAGACCATCTTAGGGTAGCTGGATCATTCCACTGGGGTGTTAAACAGATGAGGCATACTGATGAGTCCTGGTAGGACGAAACATGTGTCTATGTCTTCTGTTGACACCCTTTGTAAACTGTGTAAGAGGCCTTTTGGCACTATATGTTTCTGCTTAAAGTTGAACCAGTATAATATTCTGTGGTGATTTCCATATGCAGCCCATGATGCTTTGCACTGTGGGGGCATGTGTGACTTTGTATTTCTTTGAAACTTGGCTTCCCAGCCAAATGTCCTTTGGGGTAACCATTGCCTCAGTGCTTGTGCACAGAGGTTCTTTGTCTTAAGTAGTTATACGTTCATTGTTAAGTTTAAATTCCATTAAAAGAATTCTGCATAGTTCATTTATATGTTAGTATAAATATGTGAGAAAATGTTATCAATATTTTTTCTACTGCAAATTTAAAACTTCTAAACCAATTTATCCAGTTGTGTTAGACACCAGGATACTCTGACTATGGATATGCATGACAAATGTTAAGTCTATGCCTGAAAAAGCATAGAAGTTACAAACATCCACATTTTGAGAAAGTTCACATTTTGCAAATATTAACATACTAAAGATTTGAACCCCTGTAACATAAACATTTCTAATCCAGTTCTTTCCATATTTAGATCATTCTATAAGCATTAGAAAAAGGTTATTCATGCTAATTTACACACTTTTAGAGCCAAAGGTGCCAGAGTTACAGTATATGCAGATGACATTTTTCCATGAAATTTACTGCAAAAAATAAAATAATGAATTTTATGCACATGTAATTTTAATACGATGCATTATACTGTCATGAAATCTGGTTCATTAGAACAGCTATCATCATGCCATATTTAAAATCTCTGACCCAATAGATGGCTGAGGTATACTTTTCATGGGGTAGTGGCACAGAGTGGGTGGATTGGGGTGGTGGGAATGAGGAGATGCCCTTGGGTGAAATGGGTCAAGGAAAGGGGACCTCTCTGTCTGGTTCCCATACCTCATGGAGTGGGCAAGTTTCCCAGTCTACTTCAGCAACCTATCCTACTAAGGCAGTGTTGTGCAATGCCAGGTCAATTAAAAACAAGACAGCAATTATTGCTGATCTTGTGGGTTCAGCTGACCTGTCCTGTATTACCAAGACCTGGCTGGATGAAAATACTGGTCCAATAGTGGAATCAGCAATTCCAGCTAGGAACTCAGTGATACACCACCCGAGAGGGGATCGTAGAGGTGGGGGGGTAGTCATTTGTTTTAAATTGGATCTGGATCTTGTAGACATTCCTGTGGGAACAGCCAGGTTGCTTGAGTGTATCATAGGTGCAGGTGCAGGTTGCAGGATACTGCTCATCTATCATCCACCCAGTGGTGAGAATGAATTCCTGCAGGACAAAGCAGACTTCATTGTTGACCTGGTATTGGAATCTCCTAGTTTGATTATTCTGGGGGATTTCAATGCCTGGGTCGATGATGAACTCTTGCATTTTGGACAAGACCTGGGCCTGACACAGGTAGTTACCTCTGCTACCCATAGTCATGGACACTGCTTGGACCTGGTCTTCCTTCTAGGGATGGAGATCACTGATTTGGTGGTGGAACCAGTTGGGTGGTTGGATCATCATACTATAGGGTTCAGATTTGATGCTCCCCTCAATAGACCTGCCCCTCATGGAGATGGTCCGGTATCTCCCTTTAAGGGGTCTGACCCAAAATGGTCTTATGGCAGTGCTGGACCTATCAGGTACACTGAGTGTAAGCAGGGAGCTGGTACTCTGGCATCCCCCAGGATGAAACACACTTTTAATGCACTCTGCAGTATGCCGCAACAGATTACAGCAATGTAATTAATGGCATTGTCTCCCTGTCATGCAGGAAACTGTGGCATTCACTTCATCTTGGCAGTGTCACATTTTCCTGAATGACAAAAGGGACTAGTTATCATTGAAATTACATTGCTTTATTCAGTAGGTCTTCTGCAGCATTCTGCAGAGTGCTGCAAAATGCTACAGAATTGTGTTTCATCCTGGGGATGCCACTGTACGTGCCTATAATATGGCAGTGACAGATACCCTCGACTCCCTGGCTGCTGTCCATGCCTTCACCAAAAGTCCCCCTGGTTTAATGGGACTTGAAGGAGTTGAGATGTAGGGGTCAAAGGCTTGGAGTGACTCTGGTGGAAAACCAGCCTGGTTGTTGATAAACTTAGTCTGATAGCCCATTACTAGGACTATCAATCTACAGTCTCCTGTAAGAATGCAGAGTTCCTGTCCAAGGAGATTGCTGCAGCTAGGAAACAACCTACTCAGCTGTTTCTGACTGTTGACAGCTTGTGCAATCCAGTCTGTCTTCAGCCACAGGGAGTGTTTTAGCCAGTTAAGTGCGATGAGTTCACTCAATTCTTTGCTGATAAGATTGTCACTATCAGGTCGGGGATTCGCTCAGCACCCTCAAATGGGTGTTGTTGTGATTGGCTAGAGTTTGCAGGCCCTCGGCCTGTCTGGTCTGACTGGTTGGAGTCTATGAATATTGTGTGGGTCATCCAAGGTATGCCCCCAATTTACTGTAGTCTGGATCAGGGCCCAATGTGCCTTCTAGTGTGGTGCATTGAAGTCATCGGCCCGGTCCTCGCTGAGATTGTTAAGCACTTATTGGAGTCAGGGGAGTTTCTGAACTCCCTGAAGGAGGCAATGGTAATACCTCTCCTGAGGAAAGTGTCCCTCAACCTGGACTGCTTAACAAACTACAGACCTGTCTCTAACCTGCCCTTTGTAGGCAAGGTTATTGAGAAGGTGGTTGCAGTGCAGCTGAACAACCATTTATCATCTCACGATGTCTACGATGCTCTCCAGTCTGGGTTTAGGAAGCGGCATAGTACCAATACTGCTCTTGTTCAGGTACTTAATGATCTCCTGATAGTGAGGGATCAAGGGAGCCTTTCTGTCTTGGCTCTCCTCAATCTCTGTGAAATATTTGACACTGTAGATCATGGGGTGCTGCTGGAGCACCTGTGGCTGCATTGTGGACTGTCTGGTACTGTCCTCAGATAGTTTCAGTCATTCCTCACTAGCAGAATTCAGAGAACAGTGTCAGGAATTTATTCCTTGCTCCCTGTCATGTAGGGTTCTGCAGGGCTCCGTGCTGTCCCTCATGTTGTTTGCAGTTTACATGCTGTCATTGAGAGACATTATAAGGTGGTATAGGCTGAGTTTTCACTGCTGTGCATATGATACTCAGTTCTACATGTCCTTTGTGCCCAAAAAGGGTGGTGCAGGCTCGGTTTTTAATAGCTGCCTCTCTGACATCCAGGGCTAGATGAGTGCCAACTGGATGAAGCTGAATTTGGGGAAGACTGAGGTGCTGGTGGTGGACCCAGGTCACCAAGGTGTGGGGCTGTCTGCAGGCCTGCCTTCCAGAATTTGGCTCGAGGGGCAACCAGCTGCCTGCCTCTGACCAGGCACAAAATTTGTGCATTGTGTTCAACAGCAGCCTGACATTAAAAGCTCAGGTGTCTGCTGTTGTTAAAACCTCTTTTTACAATCTAAGGAACATCACTCTGATTAAGTGGCTGGTCCCACCTAGTGGCTTTCCAATGTTGATCCTTGCCTTGTTAACCTTGCACCTTGATTAATGCAATGCCCTTTACCTGGGGCTACTGGTGGTTACCTGCCAATTGCAGCTGGTGCAGAACAAGGTGGCTAGGTTGTTGACTGGTTTATCAAGATCTAGTTACATCACTCTTGTGCTCCACAACCTGCACTGGTTGCGTGCACATTGGCGGATCACATTCAAGGTCAGGTTTCTCACATACAAAGCCCTACACGGGCAGGGACCACATTACTTACAAGATCTTCTCTGCCCCTTCACTCACTCTGTTCCTCCAATGAGAGATTGCTAGAGGTTCCCAGGGTTTGAATGAAAACCTCTAGGGCTTGCTCTTTTGCATTTGTGGCCTGACCTTGTGGAATTCTCTACCTCATTGGATTAGAAGGTGTCTGACTGTCGAGTGTTTGAAATCTGCCCTAAAAATCTATCTGTTCATCTTAGCGTTCCCTGATGCTGATATTGGTTAGTCTACTGCTATCTCTCATCTTATTTCTGGATTGATGTTTTAGGATTTTACATATGATGATTTTATTGATTTATTGCTTTATTGCGTACAGCGCTACGGTTTTATGGAATAGCACCTAATAAATAAGAAGTTGATTGGCTGATTGAAATTTCACACAAAAAATAAAATGACAGACCTTGAGCACCTATAATTTTGAATCTATCCATCTGAATGTCATGATATTCACTGTTCATGAGGGATAGAGGAACTGGTAGAGGGAAGGAGATGCCCTTTTTGTCAAGGAAGGCATCAAGGTGGTAGAAGATGGGTGCATTAGGGGTAGCAGTGGTGAGGTTGAGTCAGTATGGGTGCAACTCATGGCAGCCTCAGGCAGGAAAGTACACGGGGGTGATATATATAGGCCTCCAGGGCAAGGAGTGGAAAGGGACAGAGAATTCATAGAGGAACTTGAAGGAGGGGTAGCAAAGGGGGAAGTAGTGATTTTAGGAGATCTAAACCTGCCAGACATTGACTGGGAAGTCCCAGTGGCCAAGAGTGCTAAGAGTCAGGCCTTACTGGATGCCTTCTAAGACTGTCTACTGGTGCAGCTAGTTAAGGAACCCAGCAGGCAGACCACAGTCCTTGATGTGGTGTCCACCAACTCAGAGATGGTGGGAGCAGTGGAAGTAGGGGAGCCACTGGGGAACAGCGACCATAATTCTGGTTTGAATTGGCCCTTGGGGCTGGCAAGCCATAATCAAAAACTGAAGTCCTTGACTTTAGAAGGGCTGACTTCAATAGGATGAGGGAACCGGTCAGGAATAAGTTAGTTGGGGTGGAGGACAGAGGTGGTATGGAAGACAGGTGGGAGGTAATTAAGGGGTCCATACTCAGGTCATCTAAAGTATGCATAAGAACAGTAACAAAGAAAAAGAGGTTTAAGAGATCACTATTGTTCTCAACAAGGGTTAGGGAAGATGTAAGTGCCAAAAAGAAGGCCTTCTATAAATACAAGATAAAGCAGGGTAAGCAGAATGCGAGGGTTATCTACAGAAAATAGGGAGGCAAAGAGGGCCATTAGGGAGGACAAAGCAGACACAGTGCAGCGTATCACGGAGAGAATCAGGAATGGAGAAAAACAGTTTTTCAGATATATTAGGGAAAACAGGAAAAAGGATGGGGAATTGTAAGGTTGGTTGATGGGGGTAGGGTGATAGAGAAGGACAGGCAAAAGGCTGCCTTCCTAAAATACTACTTTTCCTCAGTTTTCTCTAAAGAGGATAGTAGGTCCAAGCCAGAGAATGGTATCAAAGCAACCACTAAAGGAATTCCAGAAATGAGACAGCCATTATTTACTAGTGGAAGGGTTATAAAAGAGCTGGCTTCCCCTACGAGGGACCCTCAGAAATGTGCCTCTTATAGGCCTATATCCCTATTAAATGTAGATGCTAAGATATATGCTAGGGTTCAGGCAGCCCACCTGGAGGGATTTCTCCTGAGCTTAATACACCCAGATCAGACCAGCTTTATTCAAGGAAGACATTCATACCACAATGTCAGAAAAGTCCTGAATGTGGTACACTGCTCTTCTCGGCATACGGGGCTTACAACAATTCTGTCTCTGGATGCCGAGAAAGCTTTTGACCGAATTGAGTGGGAGCACCTCTTTGAGATGCTGGGTGGATATGGACTGGGAGATGGATTTATTGGTATGGTCAGAACTTTGTATGGCTCCCCGGGCTTCGGTACTCACTAATGGTGTGCTTTCTGAGTGAATTCCATTTTTCAGAGGCACAAGACAGGGGTGCCCCCTCTCCCCACTGCTATTTGCCTTGGCCATTGAACCTCTGGTGGTTGCCATTAGGCAGAGCAATAATATTGAGGGGGTTAAGGGAAAAGATGGTAGACAGCATAAATTGTCACTGTATGCAGATGATATGATTCTGTACATAAATGACCCCGAATGGCTAGGTTGTTCTGACACTCATTTCGGAGTTTGCTGACTTTTCAGGATATAGAATAAACTCAGACAAATCAGAGATCCTATATATATGTAGGACGGGGATGGCACCCAGAAAAGGTATGTGGGGCTCAAAGGTAGTTAGCACCTCCTTCAAATATTTGGGAATACATATTGGGAAACAAATTTCTGATCTTTATAGCCTGAACTACAACCCCTATGATTAGAACCATAATAGAGGACTTACGAAGATGGTGAGCACTACCAATGTCCTGGATAGGATGGATGAATTTGATTAAAATGAATGTCTTGCCATGGATCCTCTACTTGCTACAGATGTGTCCCGTGGGCCTGAATAAGAGAGATATCAAAAAGATGGAGAGGGGATTTGCTGAGTTCCTTTCGCAGGGCAAAAGAGTGAGGATTAGTCTCAGGAAATTAAAAGCGAATACCCAAAGGGGGACTAAGCTTCCTTGATCTGAAGGATTATTTGGCAGCCCAAGTGCAGTTTATAAAGGATTGGGTTGCCAGGCCTGATGTGGCTAGTTGGCTGAATTTGGAAGAGATGGGAGAGTGGGGGAGATTAACAGTATATCTAGCTAAGGGGGGACAGTGAGCATATAATTCACTTGATCAACTCAACCCGTTAGTAACTATGATACTTGATGGCTGGTCACAAATTAAGAAAATCCTGGGAGGTAAAGAGGAAGGAAGAAACAGTATTGTTACTGCTCGCTAGTAACCCCTTTTTTGGACTGGGCCTTGAGGACCCTGCATTTGAAGAATAGGAAAGAAGGGGAGTGCAATGTGCTGCAGATCTGGTTAAACGAAAGGACAGAAATTCCTTTCAAGAAATACAAGAAACCTTGGGGGTGCTGAACAATCACTTGTTCTGGTTTTTCCAAGCTAGAGATTATTGTAGACAGATAAGGAACCAAGAAAAACAGAATATACCTGTAAAGCAAATGAAGACCCTGATATGTAGAGCTAGAGGAGATCCTAATAGAATGGTTCAAAATATGGTCCATATTCTCAGAACCAATTTATGGGATATGACATCTAACACACGGGAATTATGGGAAAGGTTCATGGGACTACAGATATCGGACCATAACTGGGATTTTATTCTGGAATCATATATGGGTCTCCTTGCCTGTAACAGATACAAGGAATCAACATATACATTTATACACAAGCTCTATTGTTCCCAGTGGTAATTCATTGGTATAGGCCAGAGGTCTCTGAGATGTGTAACAGGTGTGAAGTACATAAAGGTATATTTTACCATTGTTTCTGGAGCTGCCCACGATTGGGCACCTTTTGGGAGGGGATAGCACAGAAACAGAGTGAAATGACAGGCCTAGAGATCTTGACCTCTCCAATCAGTTTATTATTTGGTATGGAGGAGGGAGAAAGAGGGGTGTGGTCCCTGCAAAAGAGGTGGATTAGAACACTGCTTCTGCAGGCTAGACAAGTCATCCTAAATACCTGGTTGTCAGCAGAAACGCCCACCATTTTGCAGTAGCGCCCAGAAGCTATAAGTGCCCTGGCAATGGAAAAGAAATCATGCCAGATGAGAGGTTGTTTGGACACCTTCTCTGTCTCATGGAGTCCCTTTTTAAGTACTTTAAATGCAGATGAGATGATGATTATATACTCAGGAGTTGAATTTCAGGTGAGGTAGCTATTGCAAAATCAACACAATGGAATATAAACAAATGAATGGATTATTTTTTTGAGTGCTATAAGGATTAAATATGTGGAACTATGTAAATAGTTTTTTTTTAAAGATGATAGGTTGTATTGTGACTGTCTTGACAATGTTTATATTTATCCTAGAATTTAAAATTAATAAAAATTTGAAACAAACAAAAAAAAAAGATCTGGCTTCCCTAAAGATAGATAAGGCCCTAGGACCAGATGGGTTGCATCCAAGGATACTCATGGAATTAGCAGCAGAGCTGGTTGAACCACTGGCATGCCTGTTCAACTGCTCACTTAGGTCTAGGGAAGTTCCAAGGGATTGGAAGGTGGCAGATGTACCGCTGTATAAAGGGGAGGGATAAGGAGCAACCAGGGAACTGCAGGCCTGTCAGTTTAACCTCTATAGTAGTGAAGCTGATGGAGTCACTGATCAAAGAGGACCTCACAGACTACCTGGAGAGCAACAGGCTCCAGGACAGTAAACAGCATGGTTCTATGGCAGGAATATCTTGTCAGACTAACCTGATAGTTTTCTTTGAGTGGGTGACAAAGGAATTAGACAAGCCCCATGCTTTGGATCTCCTCTACTTTGACTACAGCAAGGTTTTTGATGCGGTACCTCACAAAAGATTGCTCAATAAGATAGAAGACTGGGTGTAACTATACCAACTGTGAACTGGGTGGGTAACTGGCTAGAGGGGAGGCAGCAGAGGATAGTGGTCAATGGGGTTAAATCAGAGGAGAGGGAGGTTATGAGTGGAGTTCCACAGGGAATCGGTCTTGGGTCCGGTTCTCTTCAGCAATTTCATTTGTGACATTGGAGAAGGAATCCAGGGCAGGTTGTGTCTCTTTGCAGAAGACACAAAACTATGTAGGAGAGTGGATAGTGATGAGGGAATAAGGGAAATGCAGAGAGCTACAAAAGCTAGAAGGGTGGTCAAAAGTCTGGCAGTTGAAATTCAATGCTATAAAGTGCAAAGTAATGCACCTAGGGAAAAAAGAACCCCAAGGCAGAGTACGGGATGGGAGGAGAGAGACTTAGCACTACAGCTGAGGAACAGGATCTGGGAGTTATCATTAGTGGATCATTTAAGTAATCGAGTCATTACAACAGGGCCTTTAGCAAGGTTAACAGGGAGGATGCTGGGATGTATTGGTAAAGGTATTGATAGCAGAAAAAAAAGAGGTAATACTTCTCCTCTACAGATCCCTGCTGAGGTCTCACCTAGAGTATCCCCGCGCATCCCCAAGCAGACTCTGTAGACCATAGGGATTAATCTGCTGGATTCTAAGTATGTTAGTATTTTAGAGTACTGTGCCCAGTTCTGGAGTCCTCACCTCAGAAAAGATAAGGATAGGTTGGAGACAGTGCATCACAGAATAACAAAAAAATGATTCAGGACCAGCAAGGCAGATCCTACGAGAAGTGTCATAAGGCACTAAATATGTACTCACTGGAGACCAGAAGGGAGAGGGGGGATATGATACAGACCTTCAAGTTCCTTAAAGAAATTAACAAAGTGAACTGCGGGAAATTATTTAGCCTGATTACCAATTCACAGTCATGTGGACTAGAATAGAAGTTAACAGGCGGTAGGTTCAGGACAGATGTGAGAAAGTACTTTTATGGAAAGGGTGATGGAACCTTCAAACAGTTTGTCGGCTGAATTGGTGGGTGCAAAAACAGTCAGAGGATTCAAGCACAGCTGGGACATAATGAAGGGAATATTGGTTACCGGGGGCAGCAGGATCAAGGAGGAGACTAGAGAGAGGATGGGGATGGTTAGTACCCTGGTGGAACAGGAGGTTCCAGGGGTTATAGAGAACTTTGGCAGACTGGATGGACCTCTGGTCATTTTCTTTGGAATGTTATTGGTCATCCATACAGGGAATGTGTATTCCAAATTTCAGAGCTCTGGCTTTAAACAGCCACCAAGTTTTTACCAAATTACTAAATTTAAAATATTCTGCAAAATTCAGATGGAATTTCATGAAATTTCATTGAAATTCCACAAATTCTGAATTTTCCCATTTCACATAGCTCTAGTTATTAGCTTTGGTTGCCACCTTCCGGGACTGTACTAAATGATTCATGTCCCCTCTGACTAATAAACTCAGATCATTCTTCTCCTCTGAAGTGAATAACTGCACTCCCCCAGTCAGTAACATTTCCCAGGGTTTCTGACTCCCAAGTGCATGACTTTGCATTTCTTGGAGTTGAGCCCCATCTTCCATGTGTCTGGCCAGCATTTAGCTTAGCCAAATCCTTTTGGAGCACCTGCCTCCCTTCCAAACTATCCATCTCATAGATATCATATGTTGATACAGAGCTTATGCAGACAGTTGTCCATATTGCTCACATTATTAACCATAGCTCCTAACACAATTATTTCTGCAAAAGTCTCCCCCACCCCAAAATGTAGTGGCAGTGGGCCACTGGCACAGCCCTCCACTGTCCTTCTCAGCTGGCGGCCCACTGAAATTTGTGAATGAATGAATGAACACATGTGCATGCGCTCATTCATTCATTCATTCATTCATTCATTCATTCATTCATTCATTCATTTATTCATTCACAAATTTCAGTGGGCTGCTGGCTGAGGAAGAGAGCAGAGAGCTGTGCCGGTGGTCTGCTACATTTCAGGATGGGGGAGTAGAGTGGGAATCTACCTATTAGGGTGGGGAGGGGTGATGCGGGGGGAGGGCACTAGACCACCACATCAGGATACAAGTACTTTTAAAAACATACTGGGAATTTTAATACTACACTAGACCACCAGGGTAAAATTAATATACAGGGGTCAGGGATGAGGATGGTGTGGAGGGACAGTAATATACTGTGAGGGACACTGGCGGGTGGTCGGGTGGGGGTACAGGCAGCTAGCCACCAGGATTTGGGTAATTCTTTGCAATGTGGAGCTGCTAGGAAAGTTTGGCAAAATAATTGGGTGAACAAAAGTGGCTAACCAGGCAAAATTTTGCCTGTAACATTGGCAGAAGTTTTCTGCTCCGCCATGGGCGGAAGTTCGGAAACTTCAGCGAAAGTTACCTGATTTCTGGGGAAGTTTGACGGGGTGAAAAATCCCACTTTCTCCCAGCCCTACATAGGACTGATGTAAGACTCACTGGTCTATAGTTTTTGGGTTCTTTTTTGCTTTCCTTTTTTAAAATTGGTACAACTCTGGCTACCCTCCATGAGTCAACCACAACTCCTTCATCCAAGGATTTCTGGAAAATTTGTGATACCGGTCCTACTAGTTCATTGGCCAATTCCTTTATTATTATGAGGTGAATTTTATTGGGACCCAGGGACTTGTGTAAGGTTTTTTAGCCTAGCTCTGATGTCATCCCTGTGTAAAGTGAAAAGTCTGCCAGTTACTCCAAAGTGAGAATATTGATACTCGCTGCCTTGTTGTCAAATACTGAGGAAAAATATTTGTTCTGTACTTCTGCAGTCTGATTGGATTCCATCACTAATACCCCATCACAACCAAGGAGTTGTCCCACCTTGGCATTAATCCCATTTTTGTTGTTTATATAGCTACACAATTATTTATAGTTGTCTCTTGGTTTTACTGCTAACCTTGATTAGTAGTCTTTTATAGCTTTTTTAGTTGCTCTTTTGGCTACTATAAGGTTTTTGTTTTTTTATAATGTGCCCATCTACCAGGACCATTATGTAGTCTGGCATTGTTATAGGCTCTGTTTTTTCAGTTGATCACATTTTTAACCATGTTGTCCATCCATACTGTTATTTTACTGACCCTATTATATTTTCTTTTCTCTGGTATGTAATTTGTGATCATACTACTGTATTTACTTTACATCAATATGTTCCACATTGTACTCAATGGTTTGCCAGAAAAATCATCCTGCCAGTCCCATTCTGCCAGTTCCTGTCTCATAGTGTCAAAATTTGCTTTTCCAAAACATGTTTTTGTTCCACACAGATCTTTGTGTTGCCTGCAAAAAGGCTGATTTTACTCTTAATCCCATCTGATATGTTGCTAATGAAGATGTTAAATTACACTAGTCCTAGTACTGAGACTTGTAGGATTCTGCTGGTTACAGCTCTGGGAGTCAAGAGTTCTGCCCCTGCAATTACCCTCTGTTGCCTGTCTGGCAGCCAGCTCCTAACCCATCCTACCAGTCTCTTCCCTACTCCCAGGTTGCTCAGCTTACTAGTCAACCTTCCATGTGTCAAAGAGGCAAAGGCACTGCTGAAGTCTAGATAAAGGACTGCTACTGCAATACCCAGTCAAGTGAGCGCTACCAGAATAGTGTCGCACTATATGGTGCTAGTCTGGTAAGCACTCACATGGACAGTGAGTGGGGTTTTACAGTGCTAGCTGTAAGCACTCCCCTGGTCACTGTCTGTGGTGTCAATTACACTCAAGGGTACCAGAATCCAAGATGCTGGCTGAGCTGCCCCCATGGCATGGAGGGCTGGGGCATCGAGCAGCTCCACCAGCAGCAGTGAAGACCAGGGTTCTAATCCTGGTGTCCAACATTTTAGAATACCTCGAAACTTTGGTTATTTTTTACAAGGGGCATTCTACGGCCTCAGAAATGTAACTTGCCCTATGATCCACTCCCTCCTCGCTGAAGTGGGAATCCTTAAGTCCAGCAGTGGGGAGGTGGAGCCCCCCCCCAAAAGAAAAATAGGTGCCATTATTGGACCACTCTCCTAACTGATGCTATTCTTGTCGGCATTCTTTGAACCCAGTGCCATCCACCACATGGCCTCTGTCAAGTATCCTTGTCACCCAATCAAAAAAGTCAATCAGGCTGATCTGTCAGGCTCTGCCCAAGACAAACCCATGTTGTCTATCATCCTGAAGACCATTTGCCTCCAGAAAGATCACCAGTCTCTCTTTAGGAATAGTCTCCATTAACTTTCCCACAATGGTGGCTGACTGGTCTGTAGTTGTCTGGTTTGTCTTTGGGCACACTCTTATGGAGGGTCACCACATGTGCTATCCTCCAGTTTTGGTGCATGTACTTAGTCCCCAGAGAGATGTTGAACAAGTCTGCCAGAGGTCCCACCAGGACCTCCACCAACTCCCTCAGGACCCTTGGATGTATGCCATCTAGCCCTGGCACCTTATTCACCTGCAGGGACCTTAGACCCTTCAACACCCTGCTCACTGGGATTTCCCCAGCCATTGACCCCCCCTTGCCCATTCCACCTTTCTCTTGCAGCATAGGCCAATCCGTCTTCCTGGTAAATACCAAAGAGAAGTACTCATTGAGTGCTTCTGCCTGCCCTCCCCCCTTCTGCCTGTAACAGGGTCCCTGTTCCCTGTAAGGTTTACTCCCCTACTAATATAAAAAGGTGATCCCCCTTTTTTCTCTCACACTGTCCTATCCTCTTCATCTTTTCTTCTGTCCTTTCCTTTTTTTTTTAATGTCAGGGTGGCCAACCTGACATATCTCATTACTTACTTTACTATCCCTTTGCTCAAACCCCCTTACAGTGCACCAGATAGGGCTGAGTGCAGTATAAAGCACTCTCCCTAGTGGAAGATATGTCCAAACATGAGTAGTGCTTTACTTTTAAATAGTGAAAACACTCCTGAGTTTCCTGGAGTGTTCCCAGTTTAGTAGTAGTGCCCAGAGAAAAACAGAAGTGTCTAGATAAAGAATAAAACATTCATGTACAAAGAAAACAGCCCAGAGATGTTGTAACCGGGCTGATAAAGGAAACAGCCAAAGGTTGGAAATGGGTTTAGGAAAGGCCCAGATGAAATGTTTTGCTGATGGCTGCACATTTCAGCCAGTGGAGCAATAAAGGAAATTGCTGCATGGCGGCAGGGGCTGCTAAAGGAGCCTAGTAAGAGCACTTGCAAGGTTTAAGTAAAATGGCAGCATTTCTAAACAAAATGAGGGCTAAAATGCTTCTAAGGTTACTACAAGAAAAGAAAGAGTGATAATTACTGAAATAAAGATACAGGTCTCCTAAGCTGGCAGAAGAAGGGATATGAAGAGCACACCCTCTAGCTCCCATTCTCTTTGCCAAAAATAGACACCTGAAAACCAGAAAGAGTAATGATGCTGTAATTACCTGTGGGTTTCCCTGCAGTTCTTGCTATAGGGCTGGCTACCCACACAATGGCTGGCTTTAAAGATGCAGGCTTCAGTGACATCAGAACAAGGGAGGGACTTGCTTCCAAATGAGTCCCAATTAAGCCTAAAAGAGCTGCTATTGTTCCCTACCTGTAGGTGTTTTTAAACTAAAGTCTCTTAGCAGGTAAAGAAGTATAGGGACTTGGAAAAGCATGAAATAAGATGCATTTATTCTGTAAAATAAAAGAATAAAAGCCTAATTGTTTCCTTGATGTTTGTCACCTGGCCATGATGTCATCAGCCATAAGGCTATAAAAACTCACCACTAGAGGGATGTTTAGAGAGTGGTAGGCCAGTGAGCTGCTGGTCTTGCAGGAGGAAGGTGTGTTTGTTTTCACACCAGTGAATTGCTTTAAAAAAGTGGTAAAATTAAGAGAAGTGACTAAGGAAGAGTCATCGTCAGAGTTTTGTTTATTTTGATGTGTTGACTAACACCTTGTTTTCTTTTTCTTTCTCATTTCTGTAAATATTGATTTTGAATAAAAAATCATAAACGCATTCGTGCATTTATTTTATGCATCATACCTCCTGCCTAAGTGTCTGTTATTCCTACGCCGTAACACTGCCCACCCTCCATCTTTCTCTACCCTGACAATTTGATCTTTACAGCCTCTGTTATCCCTTATGTACCTGACGAAATCCTTTTCCCTTCACTGATCCTTTGCACCAGCCTTAGCTCACTTGAAACCTTGCCTGCCTCGACTACTCTACTCACCTCTCTGGATTTCCACACATACTCCCCTCTGTCCTCCTCCCACTTGCATCTCTTATAACTTCTGAAAGCAGCTTTTTTCCGTCACTTTCTCTACTACCTCCCTGCATAACCAGCTTGGCTTTTTGGTCCTGGCCTTCTTACTTTGGGTCTTTGTACATGAGTTAGTGGTCTCTGCTGGACCAAGCTTGATGATGACCTATTTCTGGTTGGCATCCATGCCTGGTTAGACGTTTGCAAGGTGCCCTTCCAGTATGACTCACATCCTGCCAAAGTCTTCTCTTTAGAAGTCCACTGCCTTTGTCTTTGTTCTGGATGCCTTCCTACCTAGATTGAGAAAGAACCACACTGTGCGGTGATGCTTCCTGCCAGGGGGTCCTCCACCCCTACATCCTGGGTGGGCTTCCTGTCCATCAAAACAAGGTCCAGTATGTTTCCCCTACCTGGTTGGCTCCATTATCCATAGTGTCAGGAAGCCATCCTGGAAGGTCTCCAGGAGGACCTGTTCCCTGGCACTAGAGGTACTGCAGCTGGGCTGCTCCAGTCAATCCCTGGCAAATTGAAATCCCCTACTATCACAGTATTGTCCTTTACACTGAGCCTCCTTATATGCTCCCCCAACTCCCAGCCAATTTCCTAATTTTGAGAGGGTGGCCTATACCCTACCCCAATCTAACCTTCCTGCCTTTTGAGTTTTGGAAATGTACCCATACGGCTTCAGCCCTGCCCTCCTCCCCCTCCTCCCTCTCCTCCCTATTGTATAATATCCCTTCCCTTACATAAATAGCCACCCCTCTCCTTTCTTTGTGTCTGTCCTTTCGGTAGAGCATGTACCAAGGGATCACTAGGTCCCAATCCTGTAATTGATTGGCTCAAACCTCAGCAATGACTGCTATGTCCACCTCTGCCTCCACCATCAGTGCCTGCAACTTTACCACCTTGTTTCCTAGGCTCCTTGCATTCAAGGAAACCACCCTCCATCACAATCTCTGACCCCCCTTGTCCTTCCCCTCTCATCTACCTCCTCCTCTTTTAAATCCCCCTCCTTCCACTCCAGATTAGTTGGAGGGCTTATTGGACTCACTCACCCGATGGCACTGTTTGTCATCCAACCTTTTGCACCCCTTACTTAGTTTAAATTCATTCATGCTGTGTACTCCCCCAGCATATGCTTTAGGACCCCATGCCTTCCTTACTCAAGTGCAGTCTACTGGTGCATACAGATCCTTGTTCTCCCATGTCCAAAATCACCCACCCACTGGACCATACCCCATGGTCTTACACCATTCCCCAAGTCATTTCTTGAATGCTATAATTCTAATTCTTTGTTTTCTGGTCTACTTACCTTAGATACTGGGAGAATTATTAAAGCAACTGAATGTCCTGCTTTACTGCATGCTTTATGGGACACTACAGAAATTAACATCCACAGACCTTTTCTTCTTCAAGCTGACATATTATAGGACTTCAGCATGTGTGAGATGTGGATGCGTGTGTGTATGTATGTGTGTGGGTATGTGCTGTGAGGTATGTGATATAATAGATGTGGGGCTTACTGTCACATTGAGGTAAGTCTCTATTTAGCTATATGGAGGTATAATGTGTTACTATTTTCATTTCACACACAACAAATTTCTCCTTACTTTTTATCTTTGCTTGGGGGATTGATTCCATTGCACCATATTCAGTTTACCCAGCCTGCTAGTGTACATACAGGAGTGTTATCTTATACTGTTATATATAATTTTTGTAACTCTGTACATATTGGGATGTGTGATCTCATTTGCTTGGGGGTCCTGCACATATCTTTTACATTAGGCTAATATTGTAGTAATTTACTCAGAATTTCATTACAAGTTGTATTCCTTTGGGGAACAATTACAGTGACTGAAGTTAATATAGGTTCACTAGGAGAGATTGAGGTGTGTGTGTGTGTGTGTGTGTGTGTGTGTGTGTGTGTCTGTGGGGACAGAGAGAGAGAAGAGAGAAAGGAGGGGGAGAGAGAGACAACATCTCGTTTAAGCTATGTATTCCCCCACCACATTATTGTGATGTGGGTGGGTTAGGTTGTACTGTTTGTATGAGCAGGAGGAGATAAATTACTTTTTATCTCTTTTCAGATTTCCTAGACACTTGTGGTACATGTAGTTGCTACATTCTCAGTATATATTGACATCAGTACATATCAGGATGCATGGTCTGAATTTTTGAGGTTCCTCTACTAGAGTTTTTGTTTAACACTAATATCATCAATTTATATTTATATTATCATTTATATAGTCCTGAGGTTTTTGTAATTTCTTGGGCCTTTTATTTAGCTTGAGAATACAGCTGGGTGACATGTCTAGCTAGGTTTTACACATCACACAGTGTGCACTGATGTTTTTAGACAACTTTACTGGTATTCTTGTCTTTAATGCATACATTGTAATTTCATGAGCCCTATAACTATCTTAGTTTGTCTTTAAGCTGGGGGTTGCCTTTCAGTAATCACATCCTTATACTGACTGTGACACTCATGGCTTGATTTGGGAGTTATCTGCTTCAGCAGTGTTATCTTATGTCAATTAAATTTATGTGTAGTAGGATTCTTTATGTTTGTTGCACCAAGCACATCTTAACCCAAGGTTCATTCGGACTGAGGGCAGTATTGTACTGTTTAACTTCTCTGACATCATCTTCTGTTTTTTTTTTGTTTTTTTTTAAATGAGTATTTTAAACCAATGGGGATTTTTTTCTGTTTTTCTCTGCATTATCTAGCTGTTATAAGTATTGTATTTTCTAAACAACTGCCATGAGCTTCTGAAGAAGGACTGGTTGGTCCGAAAAGCTAGAGCACTTTGTTCTTGTTGTTACATCTATGTTGGTCCATTAAAAGGTATCAAATCATTTGCTTCTGGATCTATTCTTGCAAGGACCAATACGGCAACTACTAAATCAAGATTTCTGCTTTACTGCATAGCTTTCCCAGTTCTCTGAACCTCTCCTGTGCCTCTTCAACCCTACTCACCTCCAGGTCATTTGTACCCAGGTGCACCAGAATATGAGGTTTCACCCCATCTCTCCCCACAAACATAGGAATAAACTGCCCCACTCTTCCTGCCATCATGCCTGGCATACATTCCACCCATTTACAGCTTTCTCTGGCACCCTTGCCTCCCCATCTACACCCTTCAGTATGGAGTCCCACAGAGCAATGACCCTTCCTCCATTTTCCTGCTCTCCACCTTGGTACTTGCCATTCTTCTGATCACAGTTCCAATTCCCCCCTCTCATCTTTCCATGCCTGTGTCCCCCATTGCCTCACTTGTTCCCTGCTTTACCCCTTCCTTTAGTCCCTCCCCTTACTTCTCCTGCCCAGACTAACTCCTTTCTCATACCATTCTCCACCTGCTCCCCTGCCCCATTTCAGTTTGCTTTCCCTCCTCCTTCCATAACATCCCCCTTGCCAATACTACCCTCCAGTGCACCGTCCTCACTTCCTGCCATCCCACTAGCCCACATGCTACTACCCTTTTCACTCATCTTTTCTGTGTTTTCCCTCCATTCCTCCATGCTAGCCTGCACTGAGAACCTGTTCCTAGACTCCGTCCACTTTCTATGATCTTCTCCTGATGCCCCATCCTGCAACGTCTTTCCATTCTCTGTCACTGTTCCCCATTCTCCCCTGTTCTTAACAGCACTTCACTTTTCTGACTCTGTTCCCATTAGCTCATGAGGAGTTGCTGTTTCTGGCCAATTTTGCCTCTCTCCATGTTTTAACCTCAGTTCACCAGTTCTGACATCCGGGGAAGCCCTTGTCTGGTCTCTTGAACCCAGATGCTCCCCAACCCTTCCACCCCTCTATTCATTTCCCTTCTCAGCCATACAACCTCCTCCCTAAGTTGCCCAAGCTACCTACACACCTACAACCCCTGATCTCCACACAATCCCTAAGAAGATGGCTGCTCCACAACCATTGCAGCTTACCACCCTCTCTACATCCATTCTTGTACTGCTGCCACCAAACATCCTTCACCTCCATGCCTCTCCCCATGCCTGCTGCCTGCTCCAGTTCGTAGGCCCCTCCATTGTACCTGATATCCCTATTTAGTGCATCCTGCTCTAATCCCCACCCCTCATGCTTGCCCAGTGCCACTGTAGATTCCATCTGTGTTTCCACTCTGTCCCTTGCTTATGATATGATCACCTTCTGTGCATACTATATGTAGCCTCCTCACCTCAGAATTCACTACCTATGCACCTTGTCTCCTGATATCTTCTCTCTTCTACCCACCAATGCCCTGCCCCATATGGTCTGTGGCCTGCATCCTCCCTGCAGATGCCCTGCAGTCACCCACATGCATGTTATGTGGCACTCAAGCTTTGGGTTGCTTGGCCCCTTGGGAAACATATAGTGGCTAGATGTCCTACTGGCCTAGGTGTGCCATGTGTCCCTGGCATCCTGCTCCTTGAAGTCCCTCCTTCTGCCTCACTGTATCAGTGTCTTACCACCTCCCAGTTCCACCATTTCAGTTTTCAACACATCCCCCACACACAGCAGTAAATCAAGTAAAAATCAACTTCCCTGCACTAGTTCTTTTCCTGTTTTGTTCCATTAGGCGGCAGCTCAGCAATGGGGTGGACTACAACAAAGGCACCACTTTTAACCTAGTGGCTACCACTGGCCTATTGACCCAGCTGTGCCATGTGTCCCTGGCATCCTGCTCCTTGCAGTCCCTCCCTCAGCCTTCCTCTACTGGTGTCCTCCCACCTCCCAGTCCCTCAGTCCTAATTTTCAACACATCCCTAATACACAGCAGTAAATCAAATACAAATCTTCTTCCTTACACAAGTCATTCTCCTGCTTTGTTCTGCTCAGTATTGGCTCAGCAGAGAGGTGAGATTGGGCAGAATCTTTCTGAGAGGCATAGTGTAGAACCCAGCATGACTGAAGATTAATTAGGACAGACCACCCTATAGGATTATGTTGCAGAGAAGGAGGTAGTTTAGATCAAGACCAGCAATGCCTGGGGCAATATACCTTGAACTTTACACAGATGTATTTCAATATCTTTCCAATAGGGATGGGGATAATCAGGTATAGTCTCCATATCAGAAAGGCTACAGGCCAGAAATTTACTGGTATGAGCCACTAGGAAGTACCAATATAAAGTGGGTAGTTGGAGTCCCCCATGGTGCTTCGCTAAAATTAATTTTGATAAAAGCAATGTGGGGCTTTTTGTCTTTCCATAAAAAGTCCTAAAGTAGCCATTGAAACTTGGAAATCCATGACTGAGGGAGGATGACACCTATCATACTAAGAGGATATAGCACCCATGGTAAAACATTCATGCAGATAATAAATACAGTATCTGCCCCCACAAAGATAATGGGAGTTTGCCTATAGGATAAATCAGCTTTTACAGTATGAAATAGGGGAGTAAGGTTTTGGCTAATCACGGACTGGGCACCAAGTACCAGCCTAATACTTAAGAAAGTTCAGAGAAAGACCAGCAATTCCATAAATCTAGGAGAAGGTCATGTTTATGTGTCATGGGGTTTAAGGGCATAATTACCATTTTAGATAAGTTTAATTTGTAGCCTGATAGGGACCCAAAATCTGTGAGAGCTTGAAGGGCAGCCAGTAAAGATGTAATGGGGTGGGTTAAATGCAACAAAATATTGTCTGCGTATGTGGATACTTTGAAAGAGTGAGGGCCTGTGGGGATACCTAAAATATGTGGGTGTGGTAGAATATGTCTGGTGTGGGGCTCTAGAGATACTGTACATTAAACAAATAAGGAGATAAAGGGCACCCTTGGCACATATGACTTTTTATTTATTTAAAAGTTTTACCAGAAAGACACACTAAGCAGGGTACTGCTCAATTCCAGGAGAGTCCTGGGGAAGAGTGACAGTGGAGATACAATTATTCATTATACAATCATGACTATAACACAATGAACAGAATAATATAAATATAAAAGAATAAAAAAAGACCCTATAGTAAGAAATACACACTGAGGGTGTCAGTCATATCCATTTGGTAAATTCAACTGAAAGCCCAAAAGCAGCCAGGGTTTGAAAAATAATGGACCGGGAAACCTGATCATATGCTTTCTTGGTGTCCAGGGAGACCAGCACGAATGGAATGCTGGGATCTATGATGCCAGTTAGACAACACTTTTGTCAACTGGCATCACAGTGACAAGATTTATGTCAACGGCAAATTGTGGTCAACTTAAATCCCTAGTGTGTCCCTGTCCTGTTTTTTCATTGGGGGGCTTTGACTCCCGAACCCCCCCATGCTGGGGGATCTGCCCCCCCCACATCACCCATACTCAGGATTATCAACTCTAGTCAGAAGTGATTCGGGGAGTGGGTGCAGGACTGGGAGACAGTGTGCCCCTGTCTCAGGCACACCAACACAGCGACCTGTCAGCAAAGTGTTGATTTTGCAGACAGCGAGGTATGTCACTGTGTTGGTGTGGCTGTCACTTTGGCATACCAGAATGCTGGACTCCCTAGACACCTAGATCAAGTGAAATATATTTCGCATATGGTCTGAAAGGAAATGACCACGCATAAAGCCAGTTTGTTCCCAATCAATTAAAGGTTGTCAAACTGCACTAATTTGACAGGCCAGAACGTGGGATAAAATTTTTAACAGCAACATTCAATATAGAAATTGGCCTATAGTTACCAACTTCAGAATAATCTTTGTCAGGTTTGGGTATGAGAGAGATAAAAACCTCAAGGAGGGGCACTCGATTAATAACAATAGGTATAGAATTCAGAAAGGTGGGGAGCCAGTTTCAACTGAAGAGCCAGATAAAAATTAGAAGAAAATCCATCTAGTCCAGGAGATGTATCTGGGGAAAGGGCAGAGATGGCCTGTTCAACTTCCAGAACAGTAACTGGGAGTGTCTTTACCATCGGAGGATCTAGGTGGAGAAGATGGGCTTTCTGTAGAATATTTCAATCATTCATATCAAAACTAGGTTTACAAACTGGTGTATGGATCAGCAAATATGCTGACAATACAAAACTTGCATGGGTTGCTGATTCTGACTTTGAAATAAATTACCAACAACTTTAAATATGATAGCAGAGGATGCTACTAAATTGGGCATGTGTTTTAACACAGGGAAATGCTCAGTTATGCATTTTGGTAGACATAACATTGAAGCAAACTGCCATCTGAATAACATCTCTCTTAGAAAAACAACACAGGAAAGAGACTTAGGAGACATCATATCTAATAATTGACATATAACAAACACTGTCAAACTCAGGCTATTAAAGCCAACAAAATATGTTGGATAATTAAAAGAAATTTTAAAGTAGGAAAGCAAAAGTGATCATGCCTCTGTATAGAGCTTACAAAATACCTTTATTGGATTTTGGTAGCCTATTATGGGGACTACTTAAAGGAAATAATAGAGATATAAATGAAAAAGTACCGAGAAAAACTACAAAACTAATTTATGAATGTACAGAACAAAGTTATGAAAGTAGGTTGTCAAAATTAAACTTAATGTCTCTTCACATGAGAAGAATTAGTGGAGATATAATGTTATGCTATAGTCTCTTGCAGGATCCTACTTTATATACAGAACTAGACTTAAGCTTTAAAACTTACAGTAAAGGTACTAGGAGACACAACATGCAATTAAAACATAACAGGTTCCGTACTGAAAATAGGAGAACATTTTTCACACAGAGAGTAATAAATCCATGGAATGCATTACCTTCATATGTTATTAACAGTAAAAATAAACATGAGTTAAAAATGAAATTGGATTGTCACATACAAAATGCATATTATTTAACTTATTATAGTTAACTTACAGGAGCACATATGGTCCAAAAGCCTTTATAGTGTCTCAGACCTTAGTAGTATGAACCTTAGTATTCTGCAATGGTAAGATCTGGGTTCAGCAACTGGATATCTTCATTATATAGCTTTTCATAGTAAAGCTTAAATTCCACTGCAATATCCCTGAGAGAAGTTAACAAAGACTTATTTTAGCTATACCAGTTTTCATTAATTAAATGGCCCATTTCCTTTTGTTTAAGTTGCATAGCCAGAAATCAAGTGGCCTTTTCTCCATACATCTCATAGTTTAGCTTAGCTTGAAAAAGAGCATGTTCTGTGTGCTCTCGTTAAATTCCACATATTTAGTCTGTGCTATAGCCTATCATGTTCAGGGGATTTGGGGTTAATATATTTTCTAGTTGATGAATAGACAGCAATTAGTCATGTAGTTGTTTCTCTCCTCAGGGTGGCCAAATGAATAAGTTCTCCCTGGATGACACGTGTATAAACACAGCAGCAAGTGGTGGTAGATTGAACAGAGGTGTGGTTTAAGATAAAATAATCAGCTGTCACTTGCTTCAATTTGTTAAGGCACCATTCATCTTTTAGGAGATAATTATTCAACCTCCAGCATTTTTCCGTCACTGAAGAAGGAAGTAATCAGTGAGAATGGAAGACTGGCGCATTATCAGAGACCACCTAACTGTGAATTTCACTGTAGTGAACTGCAGGGTTAAAAACAGGACTAATCCATGCATAGTATATCCTAGAATGGGTACCATAAATGAGTAAATAAAAGGTATGATCCCCTTTCAATGGGTGAAGGACATGTCAAATATCTACCAGGCCACAATTATTAAAGAGATCTCGAAGGGCTCTTTGAGCTGGTGAGAGGCCTTTATGACTGATACCTGATCTATCCATTGTATCATCTAGAGTAATGTTCCAGGCCCCAACAATAAATTTATGAAGAGGCTGTAGGTTGAAATAATATTCTTAAGGTAGGTAAAAAAGGAGGGGGTGTGAGCTTGACAACTTCCTGTCATAATTAGGGAGACAGTATAGCGCAGTGGTTTAAGGCTCTGAGTTGCAAATCTGGAGACTGGGTTTGAATCCCACAGCTCTCACTTGCATACTGTGTGATTCTGAGCAAGCCACTTAACTTCCCTGTGCTCCCAGGTCACACCTGTAAACAAGCTTTCAGCTTAGCCTGCTACTCCTGGTTAAACAATTGGAAAAAAAAATTCAGATATATTTCTGTCACATTTTTTTGATGTGATTTTGTGTATTTTCTTTTTATATTTCAAATTTTATTTAGTTCACATACAGAAATTCACAGTGAGTTGGTAACCATGAGTAACATACAACTTCTATTACATGAAGTCTAAACATTGAACTATAACTTCTAACTATTTCTAATGTTCTATTATTATATACTCTAAAAGAGTAATGAAAGAAAGTTAATCAAACTAACATAGGTAAAAAATAGTCATATGTCTATTAAGATGAGAATGTCACTTTTTGGGTCATACAAAAAATTAGTTCAGTTAATGAGTTAATACTTCATCAAATTAATGGTTATCAGTACAGGATGCCTTATGTTGTTACAAAGTCATTACTTTTCTTTTCCCTGCTACCTTTTAATCTACCTTCTTGTGCATTGCAGGATCTATTGAAGGAAGTCTCTACAATCAACTGTAACCTCTCTCTAACCTACTTGCTTCGACCAGTGTAGGGTAGGGGTATGGAGGGAGGTCATGCCACTGCCCCTCCTTCTCCCTTTGTGGATTAATAAAGTGTTTATATTCTATAAAATAATGTCTTCTGTCTCTTATTTCAGTTGAGTTATTGTCCATATACACTGCATCTGGGGGGGGTGAAGGCAGGGTACACCTCAACAACAGGTAACCGAGACTAGTTGTAATGGAGTTAAGACATGTCTCTCCCTAATCATCTCCAAAGGTGAGGTCCCACCTTGTCCATCTGTTCCAATACTTAGGGAGGGTTTGTCTAACCAAAATGGTGATTTTCTCATACTGTTTAATGTTCTCTATCAGCTCTTTCCAGTCTTCTGAGATCAGGGGAATGGGGGTAAGCCATTTCTTAGTAATTGATTTGCCAGTTGCCACTACTAGAATATTCCACAGGTATTTTGCCTCTTTACCCCTGAACTCCAAGGGATAAACATGCAAAAGTAAGTGTTCTGAACCCAGAGGTTCTGAGAGAGTGAACAGGATCTGAACACTTCACTTTATCTCTTGCCAGAAACTTTCCAGGATGGGTCAGCTCCAGAATACATGTGCATGTATAGCAACTGTTTCCCCACAGTTCCTCCAACAATGACTGGGAATGGTGTTCCGCCGTTGTGCTACTTGGACCGGTACTCTAAAGAATCTGGCTCTCATTTTGCAGGCAAATTCACTCCATCCAATTGAGGAGGTGGTTTGTCAGATATTTTGCCAGATTCTGGTCCAGTCATTTGTATTTATTCTAATGGAAAGGTCTTGTTCCCATTTCACTCTTAAATAATCTGTCGAGTGCTGCAGGTCTCTAGGGTAGTTTTGGTATAATGGAGATATTGCTTTCTCCCCTCTATCTGAAATCCAAATTAATTCAAAAGTTTCTGGAGCTTGGGAGCCTTTAGACCTCAGAACTGAAATATTTAACTGTACCCCAATAAAGTCTCTGATGTGATAGTAATATAGCAAGTCTCCTGGTGCCCATCCAAACCTGGCCTGAGCTTCCTCAAATGAAATTGCCTTATCTCCCCTGAGAAGCTGTCATGGAGCTCTGCACATCAAACATTCCTGTCTTTTATACCAGGCATTGGTAGCTGCCAGGTTTCTATCTACATCTGTGGTCCACCACATATATTTCCACATATACATCTGGGTTGCTGTCCTAGAGAGACCCATTCTATAGCCCTGTAAGGCAGTTTCCATACCTATAAATGGGGTGCCTGTCTAATTCTCCTTAAGGTTTAAAGTGGTGCTCTGTGCTTGTATATGGGGGGGTTAAAGAGGAGTTAAGCTCTATCTCTTTCAATCTAGCTGTATAAGTTGGTCCTGGTCTGGGTAGCCATCCAGTATCCCATAAGCAGGGGGACGGCTAGCTCTCCCATCTTCTTAGGTAGGTAGAGTTTGTTTTCTGATTCTTGGTCTCTTAGTGAGCCAAATGTAACTTAAAATAATTTTTTTGCCAATTTCCAATTTGCCTGAGTGGTATCTGGCATGATACACATTGAAAAAGAAATAAGAAATGGGGCAACACATTCATTTTGATTGTATTCTGGAGTGAAGGGACAAAGGGAGCAGCAACCATCATTGTATATCTGTGGTTATCTGTTTTATTAAAGGGGGACAGTTCAGATGTAATACTTTTGATGTTTTTGTGGCTAATATGATTCCCAGATATTGCATTGAGGGTAAGTTCCATCTCATGGGGCACAGGTTCCTCAGTATGGGGGATGGGTGAAAGTTGAATTTTAAAACGTCTGTTTCAGTGGTATTTAATGTGTATCCTGAGAGGACTGAAAATGGAGATGCTGAAATAATATTGGTATAGATTCCTCTAGGCTGCACAGATAGCATAGACTGTCACCTGCATAGAGGGCCAGTTTCTGCTGTGCCACCCCCAGCTGAACTCCAGTTGTGACTGGATTGTCCCTAGGTCCCTAAGCTAAATGTTCTAAGTATAGGGTGAATAATAAAGGGGAAGTGGGCACCCTGTCTGGTGCCACATTCTAAAGTAAAGGCCAAAGAGTGATGACCATTCGCTCGTATGAAGCCTTTAGGCGTTTCATATATTTTCATAATTAAGGTGATAAACTGTTCCAGAAACCCAAATTTAGCTGATACTGCTTGAAGAAAGGTCCAGGAGACTTTATCAAAAGCCTTCTCAGCATCTAAGCTGAGGAGGACTACTGATTGGTGGGAGGCATTAATGTGGGTGGTTCTCTGCAGGTTATCTTGGGCCTGTCATCCAGGGATAAATCCCGCCTGATCATAATGGACCAACTTAGGTAGGATTAGTTGCAGCCGGAGGGAAAGTATGGCCATGAACAATTTATAGTCAGTGTTAAGGATGGAGATGGGGTGGGAGGAGAGGCAGAGCTTAGGGTCTTTTCCAACCCTAGGTATGACTGAAATAATGGCTTGAGACTATGTCTCAGGTGGGCACCCCTCAGGCATCATTGTTTCATTGAAAACTTTAAGTAAAATGAGGGAGAGTTGTATCTGTAATTGTTTGCATATTTCTGCCAGATATCCATCCGTTTCCAGACATTAATTGGTTTTCAGATGGGATATCTCAACTTTCAGTTCCTCTCCGGAGATTGGCTATGTTAATTGTTGTTCTACTGTGGTAGGGATCTCAGGCAGGGGGATACCCTGGAGATATTGTTCCAAAGTTATGTAATCTGGGGAAGGGGGTGCGGAGTATAGTTCTGCATAGTATGCTTTAAAGGCTTCAACTATATCAGGAGTTTTCTGCAATGTCCTGAGGGTCTGTGGGTGTGTTAGCATAGGGATGTAGGCCCTGGCTTTCTGTATTTGTAACCTGGCTGCTAATTAATGTGAGGCTCTTGGTCCCCCCTCATAATATCTCTGTTTAAGAAAAAGCAGATTTTGTTCTATATAATAGTCCAAAATCCTGTGTAGCTCCTTCTTAAGGAGGGCTAGGGAGGGTTAATCTTTTAAAGCTCTATCTATCATATATGTCCTTCAGCTGTGATTCCAATTTAGCTGTCTCTATCTGCAAGGACTCTGTCCTTTGTTTTATTTGTTTTTTCTTGTATGCAGCAATTGAAATTAATTTCCTCCTAAGTATAGCTTTAGTGGTATCCCACACCAGAGCTGTTGAAGTCTCAGTGGAGGTGTTATCAGTTATGGCCTGCTTAATGGTGTCCACCACCTGTTGTTTAATTCAGGGTCCTGGAGAAGGAAGACATTTAGTCTTCAAAACATCCTTTTTTGAAAGTAACCCAGGGATACATGGAAAAAAATAGGGGTATGATCCGACAACAGGGTGTCACCAATCCAACTGTCTCTAACTGAGCCTATTGATTCTCTTGGGAGGAAAAAAATAATCAAGCCTCAAGTAGGTCTTGAGAGGTGGAGAGAAAAAGTAAAGTTTCTTTGTTTGTTGTGTATTTGTCTCCAAATGTCTACGTATCCTATCTCTTCTGGTAGTTTAGCCAGTTTCCTAGAGGTCCCTTCATCTTGCTGAGTACCCTGAGAAGTACTATATAGTTGTGAGTTCAACAGTATGTTGAGGCCACCCCCGATAATGACCTGTCCCTCTGCCCATTCCTGTAACTTAAGTAAAATTACTCTATAAATTGGGTAGTTCAAACCAGGGGGAACATATATTGATGCCATGGTCAACACTCTTCCCTGGAAATGTCTTTTAAGAAACACATATCTCCCCTCCTTGTCCATAAGCTTATCAATAGGGTCAAATATTGTCTTATTTGGTATCAGAATGGAGACCCCACAGCATCTACCCCTCCCATAAGAGGCACTGGCTACATAATTGAAACCAATTTTCCCCAGTTTAGTGTGTTCTTGAGGGGAGAGGTGTCTCCTGCAGCATAATGAAATCCGGGGCTGCTCTCTTTAGTGAGGCTAATACCTTGCTTTGTTTAACCAGACTAGTGAGCCAATTTACATTAAATGAGTATATTACACTTGATTTAGCCATTTGGGAACATAGCAACTCTCCTGTGTTCCTCAGTATCTAAATTTCCCCCACTCCCAGGTACTGTATATAGAATAGTGGATGGTTGCCCATCCACAACAAGGCTGTGTTTCCCTCGAGGGAGTTGATGATATCATCAAGACCTCGAGAGCGAAGCTCAAGAGGGCTCTCTGATGTCATCAACTCCTGAGAGGAAAACAGCCTTAGTTGTGGATGGGCGACCATCCACTGTTTTATATAGTATATGGCTTAGGGCTTATTGTTGATGAACATTTTTTTGTTTCCATTGCTGGCTTGTTTTACCATCATGCTTCTCACTCGAGCATCTCCTCGCTCCCACTCCCTTCAAATTTGTCCCACTCTTGCTGCCACTTGCTCCTGCTTCTCCCTACTCCCGCTGGTGCTTGTTTCACTTGTTGCTGCTTCTGCTCCCTCCGATGTTGCCATTAGTACTTTCTAAAATAAAAAAAATCACTTTTGTGACATGGAGTGATGGTAGCTCCTCGTGTCAAAATGGGCAGAGTCCTCTATTTGCCGCTCGCTAAACTGCCACCGTCATGTTTCCAGTATTTTTTTATGTCGAGCCTGTTGGTATGAGCCAATCAGAAGGCAGTTCAAAGCTAAAAGCTGTTATACTGTGTTGTTCTGACTTCACATCAATAGTAAAACAACTTTTTTGACCTTTGAACTGCCCTACAGCAAGATTTAGAAAGCCACCGGTTTCATTAACGATAAGCCCTAACCATATACTATAAAGAAATAGTATGCTTGAAGGTATCTGTTCATATCTATATTCATTAGCATTCTGTGCATTAACAATTTAAACTTGAAAAACAGCATCTAGAACTAGTGTAACAAACAGGTTGTTAAACAAAAAAGGACAACCAAAATTAAAAAAAAGAACAAACTGCTATAAGCTTTGTAAACTTTTGTTACTTCCAAGGTTGGGGATCCCAACACAATGAGTCCCTAAGTCTGCCCATGTAAGGTGGTAGAGAAGGCAGCTATGAGCATAGTAGCCCCGTATCTTCGGGGAATCTCCTCGGGAAGACCCTGACTAGGAGGAGCTTTCAGTCTGTTGACACCTATGCACTGCCAAGCAGATCTAAAAGTCTTTTAGAAATATAACATTTCCTCCCCCCCCACATGTATACTGTACACCTGTCCCCTTTATTTAAGTAATGTGGTTTAGTGAACATTTTTAACAGCAACTGGGGAGGCTCATGGAGCATGTGGTGCCCCATCTATGAGCTATGGAACGGGGAGGTGACATTGTAATATAATTTTCAGGTATCACACTAAACCCAAGGATCAGTATCATTTAAACAGTGGCCAAAAAAAAAATGAGAAACAGTTCTATCACTAGCATAAGACTTTAAACAATACATTATTAATTCCCCCCTCCCCTCCCTTATATATATTGTGTGTTTATTTTAGTCACTAAAGTTTTATCAATAACTGGGGAGGCTCATGGAGCATGTAGTGTCCCATCCATGAGCTGTAGAGTGAGGAGGCGATGTCGTAAAATAATCTTCGGCTATCACACAGAACCCAAAGATCAACCTCATTTAACAAGTTCCACAACAGAGGAGAAAAAGAAAACAAACAAAACCCAGATTCCTCAGTAACATATCCTGTTCTGAGAGCAGCTCTTCACTTCCATCACTCTGCCCTCATTATATTGTACATTTAATATTTAGGAGCTATACTTCAAGTCATGCCAGTGTTAATCAGTGCTTAGCAGCTCACTAATGCAGAGCATGTTGCTTCAGACAAGGTCCCATGTTATTTGAGCCCCAGGTCTCTGTAGATGTTCTACCAGATCAGAGATTCCTCAGTGTAACCATTAACCCTTCCAAGAGGAAAAAAGTTACAGTCACCTACTCTTACGATGTTCCAGTGTTCAGCCCTCTGCTGCAGGACCTGATCTAGTCACTCATCCTGCATTGTTCTGAGCAATATTCTTTAGCTTTTCGCAGGCCTCTTGGAGGATCTTCAGTGGAGATGTTCCCCATCTGTGCGTTGTTACCTGGAACCAGTCCAGTGGATGGGCCTGCCATTTAGAGAAGTGTTCCATTTATTCAGCTGGAAGATGGATCCCTCTCTGTTTCAATGCTTCAACCGCTTTGTGTGGGGTCAAATATAGCTGCGTGCCTTCAAGCCAGAATACCCGTAGCTTGGTTGGAAAAGATGTCTGGAAGTGGACTCCTTTTTCTTTTAACATGTGGAGGATAGGGTATATTCTTGTCGGGCCTGCTGAATTTCAGTCAGATAATCTTTATTCATTGAGAGTTTGGAGGCCAGGTAAGTGATATCCCTTTTCGACCATGCTCTGTGCAGTAAATCCTCTTTGGTTTGATAGCTGAAGACCATAAATATTATTGAACATGGTCGTGCCTTCAGCTCTTGGGTTTTCTGCACCAGAGAGTGATGTGCATGTTCAATTCTCAACTCGTAGTTTGTGGAATGCTCTAAAACATCTCGGAGCAGGTTTTCAAGAAAAGCTGTCATTGAAGCTGTTTCTGCACCCTCTGCTAACCCATATAGTCATATGTTATTGTGGCATGATCTGGTCTCCAAATTGATGCTTTCTGCTTGCAGAACAATTGACTGCTGCATCAGAGCCCCAACAGCCTGGTTAAGGTAGGCCATAGCATCCTCCACAGTTCAGATCCTTGATTCAGCTTCCTCAGGTCTGTTATCTATTTTGGAAATCTACTGCAAGAGACTTTGTAGATCAGTTTTTGTCTCCATTCTGGAGCTATGGATTTCTCACAGGATGGTTTCATAGGGATACCAAAAAAGCTTGTCATGTTCCCTCTCCATATCATAATTGGAGCCTCGGGTGCCACTGGGCGAGCGGTTATGGCTTAGGGGCCCATGTTCATAGATGGATCGGTCTGCATCTTGAGGCTTAAGTGTGGCTTTACCCTTCTGAGTGCCTCCTTGGTCCTTCTGTGCATCTTTAGACATTTTCTCTGTTATTTCTGTCTAGGAGCTCAAGATGAGGTTTATTTTATTGCAGCGAGGGAGGGAGCTTGGTGGTGGAGCTGCCTAGCTGTCCGTGGCAGAACCAGAAGTCTGATTTTGTGTATGTTAAATGCCACAAGAAAATGCTCAGTGTTACTGAAAGGTCACAGCGTGAGAGAAAAGGTATTGTGAAATATGTGACATTCCTATATGACCCAGAAAAACAGCTACTAGCCTGGAAGCTGAAAATTGCATTTTTTAGTAGTGACAGGAAGTGTTGATATGAAATCCCAAATAAGGAAATAAATAATGATTTCTTAAAATCTGGAAAATGCAAGAGTGATATCTACTGGCCTAGTGAAAATAGGGCCACTAGCTATCCACAGACTGGGATGACCATCCCTATTTAAGACCCTCCACAGGACACTGGTTTTCTCACTTTTCAAAGGACACTCTTATGACACACAAGAAGCAAGACTGCCACAACACAAAGACAGACTAAGAACCAGAGACTGCACTTATTCCTCTGGATTTCAATTCACTACAAACTTAAGGTATGAATTAGATAAAAGTTTACAGTGCATTTTTCTATGTACAGTATATTTTCCACTTTTATTTGTGTTAGTCTGTGACCAACTTTTCTAAATCTTTTTAGTTGTAACTGTATGATTATTAAGTATTTTAGTAAAAAAATTGTTTTTAAGAAAGCTGCCTGAGTGAGATTTTTCATGTTGTGTGTGATTGTAGGACGTTTAAAAATAATCTGTGACTAAACTGTTATTGCTAAGGATTCTGTTTTGGGGGCTGACTTTTCTTAGTTTAACTTGAATTTGCCAGGGAGGAACTGTAGCTGGGAGATATTTGCAGTCATTTGTGACTAGACCTGCTACTTAACCTCTGTGAAATATGTGTCTGTTAAGGGGAGGAGCTGAAAGGGGCCTAGTTGAACTGTGGATTTAAAACAGGAGTTGTCTGTGGTCTCTGTCTGCTGAGACAGAAAGAGAGAGAGAAAGCAACAAAAGCCTCCTTAAATCTAGGAGGTTATTTTCTAGACTACACTGAATTTAATTATTACTTTTTGGAGTTGTGTAAGTAACTGATATTGATTCTGTCTTTGGGGTTGACTTTTCTTAGTTTAACTTTAATTTGCCAGGGAGAAACTGTAGCTGGGAGATATTTGTAGTCATTTATGACTAGACCTGTGTGAAATAGGTGTTTGAAATGAAGGAAGGCACTCCCCGGGGTGGAGAGTCAGAGTTGTAGTTGATTGTTTCTGGAGGGCATAGGTTTACTCCCACCCACCCCAAGTGCATAACTACCTTTATAGCAGGGATTCTGACATAACTTCCCCAAAACTGCTAAAAACATACACCTGTTCATATCATTAAAGGCACAGCACACTGAATAAGGGGTAGAGACACTCACAAGCTTGTACACACTCAAACAAAAACAAAATAAAGAAAAGCATCTGTAACAGGAAGGGACACAGACATTTAAGGAGTGGTGCAATGCACTGGCTGTGGAGCAACAGTCTTCTGGGAGTCATTCTGGAGACTGTGTTGCTGCCCTATTTGCAGGCACATCTCTAGTCTGAAGGAGGAGGTTGTTTGTCTCCATGCTGATGCGGCAAGGATTCGGAAAACCTGCTCCCTCACCCAGCGACCACCCAGGCCACTGCCACTACCTCAGAGGTTGCCAAGAAAGAGGAGTGGCTGGACCATGGTGAGCTCAGGGAGGGTGAGAGTGGTGGAACAGAGGCACATCCCACCAGCTGTGTCTCTCCAGAATTTATTCACCACTCTGGCAGAGCATGGTTCCTCTATGGAGGCACCCACGGTGGAGACCAAGGAGGATTCTGGGAATCTCCACAATGGAGACTCACAGGAGGGTGGCACAGAACCCCACAGGGGAAGAAAACAACTCCTGGGGGATGGAGAGAAGGGGAGGTAAGGTGCCTTCCAGGTGCCATGGCTTGGAGGGACAGGAATGAATCCTCAGGATTGTAGGAGCAGCTTCAAGGGGGAGTGAGCTGGATGTCATTACCCTCCTAGGGACAAATGACCTGGCTGAGAATGGGATCACAGCAATGCAACAGGAGATTTTGGAGTTGGAGAGGGGCCTTAGACAAGTAGTACACACAGTAACTTTCTCAGAAGTGCTACCTGTCTATGGCATGGATGAGGCTAGGGTACTCCACACCATGGGATTCAATGACTGACTGAAAAACTGGTGCAGAGCCAGGGATTTGGCTTCATTGAGGACTGGGGCTCCACCTGGAGGGATGCAGCTCTATACAGGCACGATGGTCTGCATCTGTCAAGAAGGGGAACCAGGGTCCTAGGTAATAGGTTTAAATGCTTCATTGGCAAGCATTTAAACTAGCCAAGGAGGGAGGCACTGAAAAGGTGAATGGAAATCCTAGCCCCCCCCCCAAAAAATCAGGGTAGTTAGTGAGGTAAACACCAAGATAGAGCAGTTGATAGGGAGAAGGGCAGGGGTAAATGGAGAAAAAAGACAAAGGCAGTAAGGACAGGGATGGGGCAAAAAGAAATGAAGCCATAAAAAATGGAGGCTAATAAGTACCAATGCCTATAGTGTAGGTAAAAGGCTCCCTAAAATGGTGGCCTTGATGGAAGAGGGATGCCTGGATATTGTGGCAGCCACAGAAACATGGTACACAGAGAACCATGCCTGGGATGTCAACATACCAGGGTACACAATCTACAGAAGGGACAGGGAGGGAAGGAGAAGAGGAGGAGGAGGAGGAGCTCTCTATGTAAGGGAAGGGATCAAAGCAACAGAACTTAAGGGAAAACAGGGAGGAGAGGAGGCACTGTGGGTCACCCTGGAGACTGGAAATGGCACCACAATCTGCACAGGAGTTGTATACAGACCCCGTCTCAGGGGGAGGAAATGGACTAGGAAATGATAGAAGGCATCATTGGGATGGGAGAAAGAGGAGGAAGATATTGCTGATGGGGGACCTCAATATGCCAGATATTAACTGGAGCACCTTTGCTGCAGCCACATCCAAGAGCAGGGACATTTTTGATGCCTTACAGTGGGGCATGCCTCAGACAGCTAGTTTTGGAACCCACATGGGAGGGAGTAATCTTAGACCTGGTACTCTCAAATGGGGATGGAGAGAGGATCTCTGATCATGAAGTGGGTAGCCATCTGGGAACAAGCAACCACCAAACAGTATGGTTCATGATAAACTTAGCTGTAGAGGCAAGCCATACAAAAGTGAAGGTACTGGACTTCAAGAGGGCTGATTTTGTCAAAATGGAAGAGTGCCTCAGAAAAGCACTAGCAAACAGGCAAGAAGGTGATGTGGGAAAACATCAAAACTGTCATCACAGAGGCAACAAGCCTTTGTGTGAAGCAAATAAACAAATTGAAAGAAGAAAAACACTATGGTTCTTAAAAGACATGGCGGGGAAGGTAAGGGAGAAAAAGACAGCATTCAGGAAGTATAAGGAAACACAGAAGGCGTATGACAGAGAACTGTACCAGTTAAAGCAGAAGAAAGTGGGGAAGGCAGTCAGAATAGCAAAGGCCCAAACCAAGAAAAAGATAGCTAACTCGGTTAAGAAGGGGATAAAATCTTTTATAGGTACATTAGGGAGCAAAGAAAGACTAAGGCAGGGATACTGAGGCTGAATAAAGAGGCAGGTGGTTAGGCAGAGAGAGACAGTAAAAAAGCAGGGATACTGAATAAATATTTCTGCTCAGCATTCACAATGGAAAAGCAGGGGAAGATACCTAACCCAGTCAATAGAAGCACTCTGGATGGAGGGGGCTGATATTAGTCCTTTCACAGAAGAAAGGGTTCTGAAAGAACTCTTGAAACCGAAGGTGGATAAAACAATGGGGCCTGATGGGATTCACCCCAGAATTCTAGAAGAACTAGTAACACCACTGACTACCTTTTTTAATAAATCATGGGAGGATGGTGTGGTACCTAAGGACTAGAGGAGGGTGGATGTGATTCCCCTTCAGAAAAGTGGGAGCAAAACAGAGGCAGGAAACTACAGACCTGTAAGTTTGACCTCGGTGGTAGGGAAAATGATGGAATCACTTCTGAAGGAAAGAATTGTTGAGTACCTAGAGGTCAGTGGGGCACAGGACCAAAGGCAGCATGGATTCACAGCAAGAAGGTAATGTCAGACAAATCTAATTGATTTCTTTGACTGGGTGACCAAAGTAGTAGACCAAGGAGGGACTGTGGACATGGCCTACCTAGACTTTAACAAGGCATTTAACACAGTCCCGCACAAAAGATTAATAAACAAATTAGCCAGCCTGGGAGTGGGTCCCAGGGATGGTAGCCTGGGTAAAATAATGGCTGGAAAACAGGACACAGTAGGTAATAGTAAATGGAGTCCACAGTGAAGAAAGGGGGGTTACTAGTGGGGTACCACAGGGTTCAATACTGGAACCGGTCCTTTTTAACATCTTTATAAGTGATATTGCTGAGGGACTGGAAGGGAAAGTATGTTCCTTTGCAGATGACACAAAGATCTGCAACAGGGTTGATACGCAAGGTGGGGTGGAAAGAATGAAAAGGGACTTGGCAAGGTTGGAGGAATGGTCAAATGTATGGCAACTTAGATTCAGTGCAAAGAAGTGCAAAGTAAGGCTTTCAATAAAGTGTCACATAGAATATTGATTAACAAATTATCCTGGCTAGGACTTCCCATCAGTTTGGTTAACTGGATAGAGAGATGGTTGTCAGCTAGGTCACAGATGGTTAAGATTGGGGGGGGTTCTCTCAAATGAGGGCAGGGTTCTAAGTGGGGTTCCACGGGGATCCGTCCTGGGACCATCATTGTTTAATGTTTTTATATCTGACATGCAGATCAATTCATGCAGTATTCTTTCAAAATATGCAGACGATACTGAATTGGGGGTGGCAGGGTAGATAATAGCTTCCATTCCCTCCAAATGATCAAGTATTTGAAAACCATTGAATCTTGGACTCATCAAAATGAGATGCAGTTCAACATCAAGAAATGCACTGTCTTACACTTTGGAAAGAATAACTCCAAAAAACCCTGCACACTAAATAACATTCCCTTATAAATTGCTAACTCTGAGAAAGATTTAGGAATCACAATAAACAATAAGTTGACTTTCAATGACCACTGTAACAAAGCAGCCACCACCTCTATTTCTCTGCTTAGAAGGATAAACAACGCATTTACTACAAAAACTGAAGAGTGTATCATCCCTCTGTACATAACTTTATTTATTTATTTATTTATTTATTTATTTAGTTAAACATCAGTTTAGAAACCTTTGAGCCAGAGGCTCATTTACAAAGGTACCTCGTCACAAAGAGGACATCAGAACAGTAGTACAAGGGACACAGTACTTACAAACAAAAAAGTTACAGTTCAATTACAATTTTGTTTCAATAGAATACAATCTCCAACGAAGCAAAAGATAACAAAAGGTGCAAAACTTATGGTCGGGGGAGAGCTGGTGGGAGTAGAAGGGAGGGAGATGGGGGAGGAATTAGTAGGGAAAGGAAGGGGGGGAGCCACTCAGTGAGCATTGTCAAACAGAGTATATATATTTTATTTTTTTTTACACTAGGCTAGCGGCAGTTGCATTTGCGGGAGCTAAGCAGGAAGTTTCTGAACCTGGGCTTAAAGCAAGCTAAGGTTAGTGAGTTTGAGACACTGGCAGGGAGGGAGTTATACCAGTGGGGCGCACGGTAGGGGAATGCCCTCTGACCTTGAGAGGTCCTGGCTCTCGGAATAACATGGGTAGCTCTTGACGAGCTGCATGTGATCAGGGTCGGTGCAGTATGGCGAGTGGGTTGGATGAGCCTAGGGGGATAGGCCACGCAGGGGCTTTAAAGGTGAGCTGGCATGTCTGATACATGAGTCGCTCTTCCAGGCTGAGTAGGGTAGCCAGGTGTACAGCTCACATGTGTGAGTGAGTCTGGGAGCACCAGTGATAAGTCTGCAGGCCTTATTAACTGTGAGGCGAACCTTGTTGAGGGCAGTCTGATCTGCTGAGCCATAGACCGGAAGGCCATAGTCAATGAGAGACATGACAGAGGAGGTGACAGCCAGGTGGAAGGCATCAGGAGGGAGGCATTTCTTGTGCCAGTAAAGAATGCCTAGCTGTGAGTTGATGACAGAATTTAGGGCAGATATATGTCCATGGAATGAAAGTGCAGGGTCAAAGGTTATACCAAGATATTTATAGGACTGCACCTGGACAGTGACGAGATTGGGTGTGGAGTGGACAGCTAAGGGAAACTTGCTGTACTTATTTTGGGGTGGGAGAAGAGCATCGTTTTGTTTTCTTAAGGTTGATAATAAGTCAGTGCTCAGTGAACCAGGTAGCTGCAGAGTCAAAGACTAGTTGGAGGGAGTTCTGTAGCAGCATGGGGTCATTGTGGGAGGCAACGAGAACAGCATCATCAGCATAGAGAAGCATCTTACCGTGCAACTGCTGGGTAGGAGTTAAGAAAGAGTGAGAATAGTAGGGGTCCAAGAATTGAGCCCTGCGGCACCCAGATTGAATGGGCATGTTTCAGAGAGAGTACCGCTGACTTTCACACATTGGGAGCGGCGGAGAGCTAGCTGGTGCACCAGGAAACAGGTCCTGAGGCAAAGCCTATTAGGTCAAGGGTGGAGAGCAAAAGAGGATGCTAAACGGTATCGAATGCTTTAGGACAGGTCAATGAATATAGCACCAGCCAGGGCACCCAGAGTCCAAGAAGGCATGGAGGAAGTTGGAAAATTCCAGGAGTGCTGTATGGTACTATGACCTGCTCTGAACCCGTGTTGTTCAGGGCAGAGAACTTTGTACTACAGAGGTAGTCAGAGACTTGGGACGCAAAATTTTCTCACGCCTTAGAGAGGGGAGAGGACTAAGATGGGTTAGTAGTTACCCGGAAGAGTCCTGTCACCACCCAACTATGGACAGGGGTAACTGTGGCAATCTTCCAGGCAGAGGTGTCCGAGACAGAGTGATTTGTTGAAAATGCACGTAATAGGTAAGAGGACCTGATCCAGGACCTGACGTAAAAGGCAGGGATCAAGTGAGTCATTACCGAGTGGTGTTACCTTTAGGCTTTTAGAAGTAAGGCCTCAGCTTCTTGCATGGTGACACGATGCAGGTGGAAAGAGGGGCGGGCAATGGGTGGTGGTACAGATGGAGGAGGTGGACTGAAAAAGTTACCAGGAAGTACTGAGCTAAGGTCGGTAAATGAGTTACTGAGGTGGGTGGCAATGAGGGCAGGGTCAGAGGAGACGGTACCATTGATGTTGAGAAGAGAAGGAGAGGGGGACTGGGAGTGACCATTCAGTTGCTTGATGTTGTCCCAGAAGCACCTGGGGTTCCCCCAGGAGGAGGTAAGAGAGGCTGGTAGTATTCCGCCTTTGCTGCGGATGGCCCATGTGCACTGGTTGCAGGTGGCAGCATGGACTGCCTGTCAGCTGAACCGACCAGCAGCAGCAAGATGCCAAAGATTGTCGCGCTGTAAGTTGCCACAGTAGGGCAGGAGTGATCCAGGGCATGTTTCACTTTGGACCTCCTAGCAGTTATGGGAGCAAGATATCAAAGGCAAAGTTGAAAGTGCTTACAAAGAAGGCCAGGGCCAAGTCAATGTTGGTTGCCCTCAATCAGAGTGTGGGCAAGGAGCGCTAAAGCTCATGAGTCCCCAGGCCCAAGCCGCCTCTCGAGAGGTGGTTTGACCCGGATGAGGCCGAAGGGTTCCCAGTTGAAAAGCACAGGAGTGGACACTGAGGCAGTCAGGAGGATTTGGATGTTGTGGATGTGGATTGGCCTGTTGGTGAGGACCACATCCAGGAGGGTGCTTGTCCCCCAGGGTTTTTCTAGTAGGCTGTGTGACCAGTTGAGTTAGGTCAATTGAATGAAAGCCTCACGGTGGGAGGAGGACGAGGGGGAGCCAGTTTATATTCAAGTCGCCACCAAGATTTGGGTCCAACGAGTTGGGTAGGGAGGTGAGGTAGTCAATTAGTGGGCCCAGGGCCTGGGATTGGTTCTTGGGGGTATGTAGGCTATGGTTGGAATAATGGGCCTCTAGCTGGGTCACGGGACAGCTTTAGAGTAAGTGCCTGGGCCTCATGGTCGAGGTCAGGCGGGGAGTAGTAACACCATGAGAGAGATCCTTCAAATAGAATGCCCCCACCTCTCCTGCCGACACAGTCCAACCAGTGGAGAGTGTAGCCGGGGAGAGAGACATGAGAGTTAGGAGTGGAGGGAGACAGCCAGGTTTCAACCAGGGCAACAACATCAGGTTTATGAAGCGTCAAGCAGCAGTGTAGAGAGTCCAGTTTTTTCAGGAGGCTACAGATGTTCATAGAAGCAATGTGCAGCCTAGGAGATTTCAGGGGGAGGACCAGTGCTGCCAGGCCCGGGATTGGGGTGGACATTGCCTGACAGGAGCAGGAGGAGGAGGGCTGATCTGGGGAGTGCACAATGGCGGGATAGTTTTCGACGATTGGAGAGGGGGTGATGAGGGGGTGATCACCTAGTGAAAACAGCTACTAGAGAGCAGAAAATGTGATAAGTGAGGTATTGGGAGAAAATTGTTCAAACTTAATCAGGCTCCTCTAGTGGCAAAACAATATAAGAGCTAATGAAAAAAAAAAAAGATCAACACTGAGCAAAGATTTCGTTTCAGAAAAGAGCCAGATGATAGCGATGGTGGCAGCAGCCTGGATCAAGGTAGAATTACCTGGTGTGTCTCGGGTTCGGGGCTTCTGCGTGGAGGAGGGCTAGAGCAGGTCTCCGCGACCTCGGTCTCCTCAGGGAGGGGGTGGTCTCTGCAGGAGAATGAAGAGGGGATTAAATAATGCACAGAGCAAAAAGATTAACTTGCTGGGGTGGGCTGGTAGTGGTGTGGGGAGAATAGCAAATGGGCTGTGGGCTATCAGGTACTATTGTGATTCAAAAAGAAGGTGATTACTAGCAGGGCAAACTGAAATTCTGCACACAGGAAAAGCACTTAGAAGTTAAACAGTCCCTAAATGAGTTTTTCACGGGGAGTAATTCAGTTACAACTGGAAATACACTTTACAAATTAACAAACAGTCCCCAGTGAGATTTGCACGGGGGGGGATTTCAGATAGAACACAGGTCCTGGGCTTGCAGTGACTCTAAGCTTTTAAATACAGTTACAGGCAAATGCAAATAGTTTTAGCTGGTTCATTTGAAAAGTTTCAAAATCAGGCACAAAAGTAACAGTTCTGCTCTGTTTGAGCCTGGGCAGCAACTCGAGGTGCTACTCTGGCTGGGATTCATGCACTGAGCAGGGAGCTTGTGGCCGTTTCAGAAAAGGCGCCAGATGGCCAACGATGGTGGCAGCAGCCTGGATCAAGGTAGAAATTACCTGGTGTGTCTCGGGTTTGGGGCTTCTGCGGGCAGGGAGGGCTTCAGAGCAGGCCCTCGTGACCTCCGGTCTCCTCAGGGAGGGGTGGTCTCTGCAGGAGAATGAAGAGAGAGGAGGGATTAAATATGCAGCACAGGCAAAAGATTAACTTGCTGGGGGCGGGCTGGTAGTGGGTGTGGGGAGAAGAGCAAATGGGCTGTGGGCTATCAGGTACTATTGTGATTCAAAAAAGAAGGTGATTACTAGCAGGGCAAACTGAAATTCTGCACACAGGAAAAGCACTTAGAAGTTAAACAGTCTCCAAATGAGTTTTTCACAGGGGGTAATTCAATTACAACTGGAAATGCACTTTACAAATTAACAAACAGTCCCCAGTGAGATTTGGCAGAGGGATTATGAGATAGAATACAGGTCCTGGGCTTGCAGTGACTCTAAGCTTTTAAATACAGTTACAGGCAAATGCAAATAATTTTAGCTGGTTCATTTGAAAAGTTTCAAAATCAGGCACAAAAGTAACAGTTCTGCTATGTTTGAGCCTGGGCAGCAACTCGAGGTGCTACTCTGGCTGGGATTCATGCGCTGAGCAGGGGAGATTGTGGCCATTTCAGAAAAGGCGCCAGATGGCCAATGATGGTGGCAGCAGCCTGGATCAAGGTAGAAATTACCTGGTGTGTCTAGGGTTTGGGGTGTCTGCGGGCAGGGAGGGCTTCAGAACAGGCCCTCGTGACCTCCGGTCTCCTCAGGGGAGGAGGGTGGTCTCTGCAGGAGAATGAAGAGAGGGGGGGATTAAATATGCAGCACACGCAAAAGATTAACTTGCTGGGGTGGTGGTGGTAGGGTGTGGGAGAAGAGCAAATGGCGTGGGGCTATCAGGTACTATTGTGATTCAAAAAGAAGGTGATTACTAGCAGGGCAAACTGAAATTCTGCACACAGGAAAAGCACTTAGAAGTTAAACAGTCCCTAAATGAGTTTTCCACAGGGGGGTAATTCAGTTACAACTGGAAATACACTTTACAAATTAACAAACAGTCCCCAGTGAGATTTGCACGGGGGGTTTCAGATAGAACACAGGTCCTGGGCTTGCAGTGACTCTAAGCTTTTAAATACAGTTACAGGCAAATGCAAATAATTTTAGCTGGTTCGTTTGAAAAGTTTCAAAATCAGGCACAAAAGTAACAGTTCTGCTCCGTTTGAGCATGGGCAGCAACTCGAGGTGCTACTCTGGCCGGGATTCATGTGCTGAGCAGGGGAGCTTGTGGCCATTTCAGAAAAGGCACCAGATGGCCAACGATGGTGGCAGCAGCCTGAATCAAGGTAGAAATTCCCTGGTGGGTCTCAGGTTTGGGGCTTCTGTGGGCAGGGAGGGCTTCAGAGCAGGCCCTCGCGACCTCCGGTCTCCTCAGGGAAGGGGGTGGTCTCTGCAGGATAATGAAGAGAGGGGGGTTTAAATATGCAGCACAGGCAAAAGATTAACTTGCAGGGGGCGGGCTGGTAGTGGGTGTGGGGAGAAGAGCAAATGGGCTGTGGGCTATCAGGTACTATTGTGATTCAAAAAAGAAGGTGATTACTAGCAGGGCAAAGTGAAATTCTGCACACAGGAAAAGCACTTAGAAGTTAAACAGTCCCCAAAAGAGTTTTTCACAGGGGGGTAATTCAGTTACAACTGGAAAAGCACTTTACAAATTAACAAACAGTCCCCAGTGAGATTTGCACAAGGGTGGGATTTCAACTAGAACACAGGTCCTGGGCTTGCAGTGACTCTAAGCTTTTAAATACAGTTACAGGCAAATGCAAATAGTTTTAGCTGGTTCATTTGAAAAGTTTCAAAATCAGGCACAAAAGTAATAGTTCTGTTCCGTTTGAGCCTGGGCAGCAACTCGAGGTGCTACTCTGGCCGGGATTCATGCACTGAGCAGGGGAGCTTGTGGCCATTTCAGAAAAGGCACCAGATGGCCAATGATTGTGGCAGCAGCCTGGATCAAGGTAGAAATTACCTGGTGTGTCTCGGGTTCGGGGCTTCTGCGGGCAGGCAGGGCTTCAGAGCAGGCCCTCGAGACCGCCGGTCTCCTCAGGGAGGGGGTGGTCTCTGCAGGAGAATGAAGAGAGAGGAGGGATTAAATATGCAGCACAGGCAAGAGATTAACTTTCTGGGGGCGGGCTGGTAGTGGATGTGGGGAGAAGAGCAAATGGGCTGTGGGCTATCAGGTACTATTGTGATTCAAAAAAGAAGGTGATTACTAGCATGGCAAACTGAAATTCTGCACACAGGAAAAGCACTTAGAAGTAAAACAGTCCCCAAATGAGTTTTTCACAGGGGGGTAATTCAGTTACTACTGGAAATGCACTTTACAAATTAACAAACAGCCCCCAGTGAGATTTGCACATGGGGGGATTTCAGATAGAACACAGGTCCTGGGCTTGCAGTGACTCTAAGCTTTTAAATACAGTTACAGGCAAATGCAAATAGTTTTAGCTGATTCATTTGAAAAGTTTCAAAATCAGGCACAAAAGCAACAGTTCTGCTCCGTTTGAGCCTGGGTAGTAACTCGAGGTGCTACTCTGGCCGGGATTCAGTCGCTGAGCAGGGGAGCTTGTGGCCGTTTCAGAAAAGGTGCCAGATGGCCAACGATGGTGGCAGCAGCCTGGATCAAGGTAGAAATTACCTGGTGTGTCTCGGGTTCGGGGCTTCTGTGGGCATGGTGGGCTTCAGAGCAGGCCCTCGCGACCTCTGGTCTCCTCAGGGAAGGGGGGTGGTCTCTGCAGGAGAATGAAGAGAGAGGAGGGATTAAATATGCAGCACAGGCAAAAGATTAACTTGCTGGGGGTGGGCTGGTAGTAGGTGTGGGGAGAAGAGCAAATGGGCTGTGGGCTATCAGGTACTATTGTGATTCAAAAAAGAAGGTGATTACTAGCAGGGCAAACTGAAATTCTGCACACAGGAAAAGCACTTAGAAGTTAAACAGTCCCCAAATGAGTTTTTCAAGGGGGTAATTAGTTTACTGGAAATGCACTTTACAAATTAATCAAACAGCCCCCAGTGAGATTTGCACAGGGGGGGATTTCAGATAGAACACAGGTCCTGGGCTTGCAGTGACTCTAAGCTTTTAAATACAGTTACAGACAAATGCAAATAGTTTTAGCTGGTTCATTTGAAAAGTTTCAAAATCAGGCACAAAAAGCAACAGTTCTGCTCCGTTTGAGTCTGGGTAGTAACTCGAGGTGCTACTCTGGCCGGGATTCATGTGCTGAGCAGGGGAGCTTGTGGCCATTTCAGAAAAGGCACCAGATGGCCAACGATGGTGGCAGCAGCCTGGATCAAGGTAGAAATTCCCTGGTGGGTCTCAGGTTTGGGGCTTCTGCGGGCAGGGAGGGCTTCAGAGCAGGCCCTCGCGACCTCCGGTCTCCTCAGGGGAGGGTGGCGGTCTCTGCAGGAGAATGAAGAGAGAGAGGAGGGATTAAATATGCAGGACAGGCAAGAGATTAACTTGCTGGGGGCAGGCTGGTAGTGGATGTGGGGAGAAGAGCAAATGGGCTGTGGGCTATCAGGTACTATTGTGATTCAAAAAAGAAGGTGATTACTAGCATGGCAAACTGAAATTCTGCACACAGGAAAAGCACTTAGAAGTTAAACAGTCCCCAAATGAGTTTTTCACAGGGGGGTAATTCAGTTACAACTGGAAAAGCACTTTACAAATTAACAAACAGTCCCCAGTGAGATTTGCACAGGGTGGGATTTCAACTAGAACACAGGTCCTGGGCTTGCAGTGACTCTAAGCTTTTAAATACAGTTACAGGCAAATGCAAATAGTTTTAGCTGGTTCGTTTGAAAAGTTTCAAAATCAGGCACAAAAGTAATAGTTCTTCTCCGTTTGAGCCTGGGCAGCAACTCAAGGTGCTACTCTGGCCGGGATTCATGCGCTGAGCAGGGGAGCTTGTGGCCATTTCAGAAAAGGCACCAGATGGCCAATGATTGTGGCAGCAGCCTGGATCAGGTGAAATTACTAGGTGTGTCTCGGGTTGGGCTTCTGCGGGCAGGCAGGGCTTCAGAGCAGGCCCTCGAGACCGCCGGTCTCCTCAGGGAAGGGGGGTGGTCTCTGCAGGAGAATGAAGAGATAGGAGGGATTAAATATGCAGCACAGGCAAGAGATTAACTTGCTGGGGGCAGGCTGGTAGTGGATGTGGGGAGAAGAGCAAATGGGCTGTGGGCTATCAGGTACTATTGTGATTCAAAAAAGAAGGTGATTACTAGCATGGCAAACTGAAATTCTGCACACAGGAAAAGCACTTAGAAGTTAAACAGTCCCCAAATGAGTTTTTCACAGGGGGGTAATTCAGTTACTACTGGAAATGCACTTTACAAATTAACAAACAGCCCCCTGTGAGATTTGCACAGGGGGGGATTTCAGATAGAACACAGGTCCTGGGCTTGCAGTGACTCTAAGCTTTTAAATACAGTTATAGGCAAATGCAAATAGTTTTAGCTGGTTCATTTGAAAAGTTTCAAAATCAGGCACAAAAGCAACAGTTCTGCTCCGTTTGAGCCTGGTGGTAACTCGAGGTGCTACTCTGGCCGGGATTCATGCGCTGAGCAGGGGAGCTTGTTGCCGTTTCAGAAAAGGTGCCAGATGTCCAACGATGGTGGCAGCAGCCTGGATCAAGGTAGAAATTACCTGGTGTGTCTCGGGTTCGGGTCTTCTGTGGGCAGGGAGGGCTTCAGAGCAGGCCCTCGTGACCTCCGGTCTCCTCAGGGAAGGGGGGTGGTCTCTGGTGTGTCTCAGGTTCGGGGCTTCTGCGGGCAGGGAGGGCTTCAGAGCAGGCCCTCACGACCTCTGGTCTCCTCAGAGGAGGGGGGTGGTCTCTGGTGTGTCTCAGGTTGGGGCTTCTGCGGGCAGGAGGCTTCAGAGCAGGCCCTCATGACCTCCTGAATCTCCTCAGAGAGGTGGTCTCTCTGGTGTGTCTCGGGTTCGGTGCTTCTGCGGGCAGGGAGGGCTTCAGAGCAGGTCCTCGTGACCTCCGGTCTCCTCGGGGAGGGGGGTGGTCTCTGCAACTTATCTCCATCCCTACTCTAATTATGGGCCTCCCCTTTGCAGCCCATATCTGGTAAAGGATATAGACTGAATAGAAAAGATGCAGAGGAAAGCCACCAAAATGATTCCCCATCTAGCCCACCTTAGTTACCCTGAAAGGCTCCATAAAACTGGCCTTCACTCCCTCTGACAAAGACGAAATAGGGGAGACCACCTCTTTCTCTTAAGAATCCTTCAGTCTTCAGTTTTAATGAACCAATGCAGAGTTCATTTTACAGAAAGCAAATATTGTACCAAGGTTGAACAATAAAAAATTGAATGTTGAAACAGCTAAAATAAACAAAAGATTGAACTTCTTCTCCTTAAGATCTTCGAGACTACGGAGTAAAACACTTCAGGAAATTATTGACTCAAAAACTGTTACTTCCTTTAAAAAGGGATTAGATATTTGGTTTAACACTATCTGAATAATAATGTCCCACAACACTGTGGGGGTACAATCTAGATGGGCTTCGACCTCCTTTTGTCCTAAATCACTGAGTAACCAAGTAACCAAGTAATGCACTTGGGAAACAAAAATCCAGGGCAAGAGTACACAATGGGAGGTGAGATACTGACAACAAAATTGAAAAGGGACCTGGGGTAGTCATATCAGATGACCTAAAGGTGGGTCAGCAATGCGAGAAGGCAGTAAGGAGGTTGGGGGATACTGGGATGTACAGGGAGAGGCATCACTAGTAGAAAACAGGAAGTTGTTGGCCCCCTATACAGACAGTTGGTAAGACCGCATCTGGAGTACTGTGTATAGTTCTGGAGACCCTATCTCCGCAAAGACATAGACAGGGTGGAGACTGTCCAGAGAAGGGCAACCAAAATTGTGCAGGGTCTGCATCAGAAGACATAAGAAGAAAGACTAAGGGACCTTAAGAAGTATAGCCTCAAGGACAGGAGGGAGAGGGGGGACATGATAGAAACTTTTTAATACCTCAAGTGAATCAACAAAGTCCAGGAGGGTAGCATCTTTCAGAAAAAGAGATGTGCAAGAACAAGGGGGCATAATTTGAAGATAGAGGGGGGACAGCTCAGAGGTATTGTGAGGAAGTATTTCTTCACAGAAAGGGGTTTAGATGCATGGCACAGCCTTCCTGAGGAGGTTATAGAGTCAAAACCAGTGGGGGAATTCAAGAATGCATGGGACAAACCTAAGGCAATTCTAGTGGGGGGGTAGGAGGAAGTAGGCTGTTGGTTAACTAGGATCTGCAGATTATCTGTTAGGTAGGGAAATGGGCAGACTAGGTGGGCCAAGCGGTCCTTATCTGCCATCAAAGTCTATGTTTCTATGTTTAAGCTACAAATTGAACAAGGTTCTGTACACAGAAATCTGAGTAAAGATAGGGAGAAAACTAAAGTCTCAAGGATGAGTCTGTGGGGATCTGAATCAGCTTATTGCATAGCCTGCGGGAGAAGACAAAATCGGGGTTACAAGGTTACCCCAAAGAGATTGTAATGACTGGATCTTCACCCTTTGTGTAACAACCAAGAAAGGGTTCTCATCTGGCTACAAGACTCGAGGCTGGTATTGTACCCTTATCCAGAGTGAAAGCGGGAGCCCTGGGACCTTGTGGCAGGTGTTCAGTCATGACCTCAGTGAGCATTCTAGAAGGACACTGGAAGGATATCCCTGTTTTCCCCCTCCCTGTCATGGATTGCACTTTGGGTGAGCACTGTGAGCTCAGTGGAACTGACCCTCAGAAGTAAGTTTGTGACAGGGGGTATCAATGTTTGGACCATAGATACAGCCCAACATCATCTCTTGTGTACCCACTAGTGGATAAAGAAGAAGAAAGCAACCCTCAGGATCAATGTGATCTTGGAGAACTGGAAAAGGAAGGTGTTTCCATACAAGGATGAGGACCCCAGTTCTACAGGTATGGATGCCTGACCCATAGGACACTCATAACCAGTGGAAAAGATGAGCATCCTTACCCAAAATATGCTTTTCTTGAAACATAACAAGGTCAGCTTTTAGGGTAGCAAGGTGCTTAAGGACTATGGTGCATATTATGGCAGAATTACCTCCCCCCCCATGTTCCAAGATATACAATTTAGCTGTATGACCACCATAAAGGAGAATGGGGAAATGTCTACAACATACCCAAAAAACTGAGAGAGGTATATGAGGAGAAATACACTATTCTATGAAAAACCCTGTACCCCTAACAAAAATGCCCCATACCATTTACTGTACATTCAGACAACAACCCTGAAAACAAGAAACAGGTGAACTCTTGGGTGAACCAGAAACCAACTAACAGCAAAATTGACAAAATAAATAGGGTTAAAACATATCAAATCAGAGAGCAACATCCAGAACCAGTAATTGGAAAAAGGAGGAATCCCTTGTTTACCCCTACCAGAGCATGGAGGGGGGTAAGGAGGACACTGCAAATGGTAGCACAAGGCCACCAATCACCTAGAAGGACCACAGTGTCATGGTGAATGTGCGTGCACCCTAGTAACCACATCCTGGATGAATGAAGCTAATAAAGTAATGGCAGTAAACAGCCAGAGAACTGCTGGGGGGGGGAGTAGAGAAGATGACAAATGGAGGATAAAAGGAAACAAAAGAAGACAGTTAAAATGTCACCCTGCACCCTTCAAGGGTTGGTTCTGTGATCCCATGTTGACAGGAGTGAGCCCTGTTGGCTGTTGGACGCTCCCAAGTATGAGGAATGTATCCATAGGTAAGACCGGAGATATGCCAAGCCAGGAAGTGAGATGAAAAAAAAACAAGACTATGTCCAATCACTACCTTCATAGCACAGTCTTAAAACAGTCTTATCATGTTGGTAATGTTCATGATTACTTGAACACCCAGAGAAGGCTTAAGTTAATCCCCCCCAAAGAAATACTTATGTGCCCCAAAGCAATAAACGGGAGAAAGAACCATTACTAGGTAGCCAAACATTTAAAAAAAAACATGGGGAGCAAATCAAACTCACCATCAATGGGTAAGGTCCTTATTCCTGAATAAAGTCAGTGAGCCAAGGACTGTAGTAGAAAGAGAAAAAATACCAGTCTGGCGCTGTACATCTGAATCCTGTAGCAAAGGGCATAGATGAAAATCAGACTACCGAGAAATAGGATTGAAAAGATGAGGAAAATGTTTAGGGAGCTCCAAGTGTGCTTGCTCTACTGTCGAAAACTCCACAGTGCCAGAGGTTGTGTGGACAAACAGGCATGAGGGATATCTCATGTAAAACTTATTCCAGCCTTATACAGTATTTGTTTGATGTCCTTGTAGGCTAGCTGACGTTCCCAGACCAAAGGGGTTGTATCACTAAATATTTGACAGGGCTGGCCATTCCAGAGAACAGGTTGCTTGGCAGAGGCTTTCTGTTGAATAAAAATGTTATCATGGTACTTTTAGGCATCTAAGAATGAAGTTTACAATTCAGGAGTGGCTGGGGCTGTAGCTATCATTGGGTTTGTTCGATAGGAAAGGATGAGCCGCGAGGAGGAGGGGCCTGCTATCTCCTGCAAAAGACCCTGGATAACAACCAACATGTCAAAGCCCTTAGCTTGTTCTGAGATGCCCACCAACATGAGATTATGATGGCTGTGGACTTTGAGTTAATCTGTTTTGGTTTTTCAATTTGGTGACCTGCTTTTGGAGCTCCTGTAGATTTTTTGCCTCTTGAGCCTGCAAGTCTTTCATTGATCTAATGCGTACATCAGCATCACCCAGCCGTTGATAAAATACTTTTAGTGTAGGTTTAAAAAGTTAAAAGTCCTCAACGACTTTTGCCAATGTGAGTTTAATTCCCACCATATTCCCCAATAACAAATCCAACTTATCAGGCTTTGGATTGGCCTCAGGAGAATCCAGTGTAGGTCTTTTTCTTGAAGGCTGTGGCCTAGCAGGTTGCACTGTTACTTCGACTGGCCCCGTTTGGTCAGGGGTAGCAAACCATTCCATTGTCACTGGTTGATACTCCGAGCACTTCAGTAAACGAAGAATAGCAGGAGCAAAAAATAACCAAAAGTAAGGCTTTTGACTATTAAAAAATTAAAGATTTTGCAACTGGGAACATGAAGCTGTGGAGTGTGCTTCTGATCAACCCAAGTGCATTGCATAACTCCAAAAATACCCAATGTTAAGTACAGGGAAACCAAAAATGTTTCTTTTTCTGTTTGTTGGTGCTCCTTATCTCAAAACCTGAACAAGATGCCATCACAAAACTTCTCACGTCTTGAGACTCAACAGCCACACCACACACATATCAAATTTTAGTTTCTTTCTTCAAACCACAGCAAAGTTAAGGTACAAAAAGTGGGTTTAACATTAATTATATAATAGCAAGAAAATGTCTTGGACTCTGATTGGTCAGTATGTGCCTGGGTCAGTGAGACTATCTGAGTATAACCTCACTGTATGAACTCCAGGCACACACATGACCACATTACAGTTAGAAATCTTGCCTCCTTACAGAACTTGCCGCTGCTCCAAGCTACTAAACTGCAGCTGTAAAACACTTCAGCCCCCACCCCCACTCCCAGATATCACCAAAAGTAGTAACTGACAACAAATAAAATACTGTGGCATACACAATAAATATCCTTTTAATACCAGATCTTTTTTTTCTTAAATGAGCAGCTTCACTGATCTGCAAAGATCCTAACTGTCAATCAGAGTTCACTGCAGCCACTCACTTGAAACTGCCGTATCAAGTTCTCTGTTCAATATCAGCACTGTAATGGAGTGAGCCCTCTCTCCTTGCTGTTACAACACTGCCTCAGAAAGCCGCATGCAGTAGCTCTTCCTCCACAGTTTTACCCCTCACCCCTTTCAACAACATTGCCTCTGAAACCTGCACACAGAGGCTCTACCTGCACAGTTTCACCCTTCCCTGCCTCAGAAAGCCACATACAGTGGCTCTTCCTCCACAGTTTCTCCCCTCCCAACAACCTGTTTGGTTTACTTACTGATCAACGATCGTAACCAGAAAGCCAGAACTCTCTGCTCTGCTTCTTCCAGTTAAACAACAGTTTCCCATTTCAGAGCAGGCAGCAAGTCAAGTCAAGGAGAGGGGAAAAAAAGAGACAAAATAAGAGGTGTATGTGTGTGCATGCGTACGTGTGTGCGTGTGTGAACTGAGAGATGAGCATATAAAGACATCAGACACCACATAGAATCAGCACCACCTACTGGGTGAATCAAAAACTGTAGACTTTTTTTTTAAAGTACTTCACTCTTCCTCACCAGAAAATTAATGCATTTAAAACACTCTCTTTACATCTTTTTTTTAAATAAGTGAGCCATTGTATAATAGCAATAATGCATTCCAGGGTGTGGATCATGCTGGGATAACCTTACTTCTGGAGTGTTGGATGCATTCAGCCTGTGTCGTCGTACCTAACCACTCCAGGTGTGAGGTTATCCCAGCACAACCCACACCCTGTCACGCATTATTGCTTAAACAACCTACTCAGCCCTCACTGTAGGGGCTCTACCATGCCCCTGTAATAGAGGATTTGTGTGATGGTACTTCAGAGTTATAGTAAATGAGTTTCAAGGGTTGACCTGAAGTCAAGTATGTTGCTATATGCTAGATCTGTATCTGAATCTGATTATATTAAAAATATTGAACTTGTGGACAGATGGCAGCAGGCCTCAGAGATGAGTGGAGGGTTGTGCTATCCATGGCTTGGGATAGTTTGGGGAACTCAGGGAGTTGGGATACCATTGGACACCAAAGAAATTGCTTTAAATTAACACTAGCACTGGGATTAGGCAACAGGGGAATACAACTGAACAGCAGAAAAATAATTGTTATGTAATAACTGGCATATGGACTGAATATGAAGGGGACTCACTAGACTACCAGGAAAGGAAAAGTTACTCACCAAGGCCCCTATGCACTAATGAGTGGAATGGCTATGTGCCGCATAACTCAAACGCATCCACCCCACACCTATTGTGCCCCCATGCAGGATGCACCAAAGGGGACTTGCAGCACATACATGCCCGATCCACTGTCTGCACGAAGAGCAACACGCCAGGGTGAGCGAGGGGCGGGTCAGCACTATGCACCATGCACTAAGGTGTGTAGTGCTGGCCACAGGGTGCATGGGGGCACAGGATTTGCCAGGAAGAACCCTGCCAAAAAAAACCTTACGCACTCCATGCACACCCCAGGACACACTGCAGAACAGGGTGAACAGCCCACCAACCCTTCTGGGTCACAGGAAAAGGCTGCCCGGTGCCACCCACCCACCCCAGCACAAGGTGGTGTGTGTGGCACCCCCCCACAAACCCAAACCCCTCACAGGGGTACTGGCACATGGATGCAGACCCTCACAATGTCACTGCATGCCCACCACTTGCTACTGGCAGTCCCATCCCCCTCCTCTGCCACCTGACAGCTTCAGTACCATTGGTGGGCTGGTGACATTGCCCTCCTCCCACCAGCCACAGACGCCGGCCCTGGGACATCCATGGGGTGCACTGCCAATGCATGCCCCACTGTGAAAGGGATCCACTTTTGGACCCATGCCTTGCATCCGATTGGATACCCAGCTGGGTTTGTGACTCCATCAGCAACTGTTCTGCATGGACCTGTGCACTGGGGGGGGGTCGGGCTGCAGACAGGTAGCCAGCAGTTGTGAATGCCACAGATGCACACCTGTCCTCAGCTGTGGAGCTCTGTGAGTGGGTAAGGTGCCTTCTGCAGGTATTAACCCCTACTGGTGCATAGTGCCCCATTTATGGATGGGAGGGGGATGTGCTAGACTTCCAGGAAAAGAAAAGTTACCAACTGTGGGCACTATGTACCAATGGAGTGGAGTGGCTACACACGCATATCTGGGGTACATAGCCACTCCATACCCATTGTGCCCCCCACTCAGAATGTACAAAGGGGGGCATGCAGACAGAACATGCCTGATATCCCAGGTCCATGGTCTGCATCACATGGGGGATGGGGCATGCCAGCACTACATGCCATGCACAAAGGCGTGTAGTACTGGCCACAGGGGTGCATAGGGGGGCACAGGGTATGCCAGGGAGAACACTGCTGTAAACCCCCTACCCACATTGTGCACACACTGAGACATTTGTAGGACAGGGCAAACAGGCCACAAACCCTCCAGGGCTACAGAAAATGGTTGCCCAGTGACACGCACCCCAGCACACTGAGGTGTTTGTGACTGCCCCCCAACTCAAACCCCTCACAGGAGCACTGGCACATGGATGCTGTCTCCCCCATGGCACTGCATGCTCACCCCCTCACTACCAGCAACATTGTTCTGCCACCTGACATACCCCCTGTCCCTCTGCATTGCTTTGGTGCAATCGGAGGGCCAGTGGCATTGCCCTCCTCCCACCTGCCACAGCCGCCGGCCCTCAAACTTCCACAGGGTGCACTGACAATGTGTGCCCCATAGCGTAAGGGATCTACTGTTGGACCCATGCCAGGCATCTGATTGAATGCCCGGTTGAGTCCGTGACTCTACCCATACCCACCCTGCGCGGATCTGTGTGCCAGGGGGGCAGGCCATGGATAGGTGGCTGTTGGTCATGAATGCCACTGGTGCACACCTGTCTGCAAGTGCAGAGCTTCATGGGTGAGTAACATGCCTCCGGCACATATTACCTGCCCATTGGTGCATCAGGGCCATTATTAATACATTTTCTTCTAATGGATTGGAATAGCCTGTACAATGTTTGCATCATCCTCACATGAGGAATGCTGCCTGGGAACTTAAAATGTTTTTCAAAGAAGTTCTCTCCTTCTATGCTGGTCTTGAGCATTCCAGCAATCCATTGCCAGTCTTTGAGCTAACGAGACCTTGGCCAGAATTCACAAAACTTTGCCTGGGTGCAAACCCTATTTTGTGTGTGCAAACCCAGTTTTGCACTGAGCTGCTATTCACAGAAGCCCAGTTTGTGCACTTATACCAGGTTTGTGCTCGAGCAAAGTGTGGAAAGGCAGCAATGCAAATGAGCAAGAGGGACCGGAATATCGGTGCAGTTTGATTCAGAGAGCATTTGCTCCACACAAGGGCCTTTTGTGTGGTCCCCTTGCATGGAGAAAATACTGCTGACCAAGACCTTGCCTTAATCCCATGTAACTCTAGTGGTTGGTGGAGGTACTGCAGTGGCCACCCACCCAACCCTCAGCACAATAGTCCCTGGTGCTTAGTAGTTCCTCCCCCACCTGATTCCCTGCCTGATGTTTTTTTTTATTTTTCCTGGTGTCCAGTGGTGCATCCATCCACCCACCCAATGTAAACATATACATTCCCCTGGTGTCCAGTGGTCCCATCCCTCATCCAGTCCTTATCCTCATAATGGTGCAAGCCTTTCCTGGGTAGACAACACCCCCTGCCCGCGATCACTGGCCTGATGTTATGAAGTAAAGTTTCCTGGGTGTGTAGTGTCCCCCCATTGATCACTGGTCTGCTGTAATATAATAATCATTCCCAAGTGTTTAGTGGTCCCTCCCACCACCATCATCACCAGACCACTGTAATATAACAATCATTCCCTGGTGTCTAGTGTCCCATTCTTATACCAGATGCCCTTCCTGATGTATTTTAAAATTGTCCCTGGTGTCCAGTGATCCTTCTACCCCACCCAATGTAAACATATATGTTTCACTGGTGTCCAGTAGTCTCATCACTCATCCAATCCCTGTCCTCATAATGGTACAATTCTAGGTAGACAACACCCCCACGATCATCAACTTGATGTTATGAAATAAAGTTTCCCTGGTGTCCAGTGATTCTCCCCCACCCATTGCCAGTCTGCTGTAATATAACAATCATACTCTGGCAACCAGTGGCCCCTTCCCATACCCAATGCCCTGCCTGATGTATTGATGTATTTTTTTCCTATTTTGATTTTTCTGCTCTGGAGCCCCAGCAGTCAGGAATGACCCTCCTGACGGAGGGATGCTTTCTCCAGTCTAGCCGCTCCCACCTTCGCCGGTCCCTGGGAATTCCCCCCATGGACTTCCCCCCATAGTGGTGTCAGGGAGGAGGTTGCCAGCTTCTTCTCACCCCCAGAGACCCAATCCAGAAGCCAGGGATGGCCCTCCACAATGGCAGACCATTGCAGAGTCTGCCAGGCTTTTTTCTGCTGTTTATCTTCTGTCCCCCACCCCTACCAATGTGAGAATCAGAACATGCCTCCTGACCTTTATTGCCCTGCAGCCACCCCAAGAGGTCAGTCAATGAGTGGGACAAAAAGTCTCCCTCCCCTTGAGAGAGGACAGCAGTTCTGCTGATGCTTGATTCTCTCTCCCCCTGCTGAGCCCCAGCGGCCCAGGCTCATTCCTGAACCTGGATTGCCAGTATGGCATGAGGTGTAGTGTCCAGCATCTCAACCTCCAGCACCACCAGGCCAGCACTGCCTGATGTATTTTTACATTTCCCTGGAGTCCAGTGGTTCTTTCCCCCACCCAATCCCTCGCCCAACCCCGTAAAACACTTTCCTGTGTGTCTAATGGTCCCTCCCCCCCAATCACTCACCAGTGTGAAATAACATTTCCCTGGTGTCCATTAGTCCCTTCTTCAACCCACACCAATGCTGGATGTGTATTCCATTATTCCCTGATGTCCAGTGGTCCCATACCCCCATCACGATTCCCTGTATAATACATATCCATTCCATGGTGTCTAGCAGAGCCCCTTCCCCCTCATGCCAATGGGTAGTGCCCACCACCCTGCTCCTCCCCATCCTGACCCTGAGCCAGCATCTGGCATAGCACTTCACTCTCCACTATGGCTAGAGAGCTGACTGAGCTGGCAATGAACGTGTACTGTAGCAGTTGATTGTACAGTATGTGCTCACTGACAGTTCAAACAGCAGCCATCTGTGGTGAAGAGCAGATGGCTGTGCCAGTTGTGGGGTCGGGAAGAGGGGGAAACAGGGTGGTGGGGTACAATCCACTAGTGTGGAGGAGTGGAGGTCCATGAGACACCAGGAATTGGAAGATATTTCTCTTACAAGGGCTCAAGGATCATTAGAGAGGTATGCTAGACACAAGAGAATGGATGATATTTGTTTTACAAGGGATCAGGGATAGAGATGGGGGTCTGCTAGACACCAAGGAATGGATGATATGTACTGCACAAGGAATTGGGATGGAGGACAAGACCACTGGTCACCAGGGAATAATGAAATACACATTGCGAATGGGTGCAGGTGGGGGAAGGGACCATTGTACAGCAAGGAAAAGCTATATTTTTTATCAGGTGAGGGATCAGATGGGGAGGGACCACTGGACACCAGGGAATGATTATTATATTACAGCAGACCAGTGATTGCAGGGAAGGGGGGACCACTACACACCAGGACAACTTTACTTCATAACGTCAGGCCTGGGATTGGAAGAGATGAGTTGTCTATTCAGGAAGGGCTTGCACCATTATTGGGATGGGGATCGGATGGGGGATGGAACCACTGGACACCAGAGAAACGTATGTTTACATTGGGTGGGGGGAGGGACCACTGGACACCAGGAAAAATGTTAGAAAACATAAGGGAGGGAATCAGGTGGGGGGAGGAACCAATCATTCCCAGGTGTTTAGTGTATTCCCCCCCATGGTTGCCAGTCCACTGTAATATAACAATCATTCCCTGCTGTCTAGTGGTTCCCCCCCACTGATCACCAGTCTGCTGTAATATAACAATCATTCTCTAGTGATTAGTGATGCCTTCCCCCACCCAATGCCCTGCCTGATGTTCTGATGTATTTTTTTTCCTATTTAGATTTTTCTGCTCCGGAGCTCTGTCAGGCAGGAATGGCCCTCCTGATGGAGAGATGCTGTCTTCAGCCTTGCCGCTCCAACCCCCGCCAGTCCCTGGGAATTCCCCTCATAGATGGCCCATCATGGTGGTGTCAGGGAGGAGGTTGTCAGCTTCTCCTACCCCCCAGAGACCCAATCCAGAAGCCAGGGATGGCACTCCACAACAGCAGACCATCACAGAGCCTGCCAGGCTTTTTTCTGATGTTTTTCTCCTGTCCCCTTCCCCTACCAATGTGAGGACATCAGAATGTGCCTCCTGACCCTTATTGCCCTCCCGCCACCCCAAGAAGGCAGTCAATGAGGGGGACAAAAAGTTTCCCTTCCCCCAAGAGAGGAGAGCAGTTCTCCTGAAGCTCAATCTTTTCTCCCCCTGCCGATCCCCAGCAGCCCAGGCTCATTCCTGAACCTGGATCGCCAGTATGGCATGAGGTGTAGTGATCAGCATCTAAACCTCCAGCACCACCAGGCCAGCACTGCCTGATGTATTTTAACATTTCCCTGGAGTCCGGTGGTCTCTTCCCCCACCTGATCCCTCACCCTACCCATGAAACACTTTCCTGTGTGTCTAGTGGTCCCTCTCCCCATCTAATCACTCACCAATGTGAAATAACAGTTCCCTGGTGTCCAATTGTTCCTTCTTCAACCACACCAATGCCTGATGTGTATTCCATTATTCCCTGATGTCCAGTTGTCCCACACCCTCATCATGATCCCCTGTATAATACATATCCATTCCCTGGTGTCTAGCAGAGCTCCCTCCCTCTCACGCCAATGGATAGTGCCCACCACCCTGCTCCTCCCCATCCTGACCCTGAGCCAGCATCTGGCATAGCACTTCACTCTCCACTATGACTAGCCAGCTGACTGAGCTGCCAATGAATGCATACTGTCACAGCTGATTGTATAGTACATGCTCATTGACAGTTCAAACAGCGGACCAGTGATTGCAGGGGAAGGGGGACCACTACACACCAGGGCAACTTTACTTCATAACATTGGGTCAGGGATCAGCAGGGATGAGTTGTCTACTCAGGAAGGGCTTGCACCATTATTGAGATGGGGATCAGAAGGGGGATGGAACCACTGGACACCAGGGAAACATATGTTTACATTGGGTGGGGGGAGGGGCCACTAGATGCCAGGACACAGGGCTGCATATGGAGCAGGGGCTGGAGGGGACCAACTAAGCTCTGGCACAGCCTATGTAAATGGACCCATAATGGGCATGCAAATGGCCATATAGTACCTTGTATGCACAATGGGCTCATTTACATGGCTTCTTTTATAAATTGGAAATAGCTCACCTGTGCTATTCATTGCGGAGCTGTACTCCTTGTATTAATTCTTGGGTTCCAATTAGGAAAAAATATAATAAGAAAAGAAGATCTTCCTTGTGGTGGAATAATAACATAAAGAAAATCTTAGCAAAAAAACAGAAGCGATATAAGAAGTATAGAAAAAAATATGACATCATTTAATTGGAGTCTATACAAAAAGACTGCCAATAAAGGCAAGAATATGATAATTAAGTGAAAAGGAGCCTAGAAGAAAACTTGGCTAGAAATGTAAAGATAACAAAAAATCCTTCTTTAGTTATATTAGCTCATTAAAACAAAATAGTCCCTCGATAGGACCTATACACACCTCAGATGGTATTCTAACAGATGAAGCAGAAATTGCATCTAATTTGAATTATTATTTTATAAATGTTTTCAAACCTAAACACACAGAATATTTACCTAATAAAATTATGGAAACTTCCTGTATTCCTATATCTGAAGTAATGGAAGGGATAAATGTATTAAAGAATAGTGAGTCTCCCGGCCCAGACAGTATTCCTCCAATATTTTTAATAAATCTGAAGGAATTATTGATTGGCCATTTAACAATATTATTTAACTTATCTTTGAGCACAGGAAACACTGTCCCAATATGGAACAAAGCCATAATTATTCCATTACATAAAGGTGGTAGTAAAAGCCTTCCACAAAATTATAGACCAATAAGTTTAACTGCTGTATTTTGCAAGCTACTTGAAAGGATACTAAAAAATAGAATAAACATTTGGAAGATATAAATTATGTAGACATTTACCAGCATGGTTTTGTAAAAATCATATCATGTCAAACAAATCTTCTACACTTCCTTGAGCCTGCCAGTGAAGCACTAGATAGGGGTTTATCAGTGGATATAATTTTTCTAGACTTCTCTAAGACATTTGATTCTGTATCTCATCAAATACTCATTGTTGAACTTGAGAAGTTGAAAATTCACCCAGCTATTATAAACTGGATATATGCTTGGCTATCAAATCGGACACAACAGGTTTCTGTAAAGGGTCATCTGTCAGCATGGGGCCAAGTGACCAGTGGTGTACCTTAGGGCTCTGTGCTGGGTCCAACTCTTTTTAACATTCTGATTTCGTCCATGAGTCCTTTAACTAATTCATGTTGGCTTGCTAAATTTGCCAACGATTGTAAATTAGGAAGCATTATTAGTGATGTAAAATCTGCTCTGGATCTACAAAACAATCTATCACATCTTGTTGATTGGACTAAAAGGAAGGGACTTTTGTTTAATGAATCGAAAAGTAAGGTCATGCATCTAGGCAAAAATAATCCTTGCTTTACATATACAATGAACAACATAGATTTAGAGATTATAGATCATGAAAAAGATCTAGGAGTAACACTTTCTGAAGATTTTACTTTTAACATGCATATAATTAACACTGTTAAAAAAGGGAACAGAATATTAAATTGCATTTTAAGGAACATTAAAAGTAGAGACACAAATGTCTTGATTCCCTTGTACACTGGTCTTGTCAAACCACATTTGGAATATTGCTCTTCAGTAGTTGCACCTTATCTAATAAAAAATAAGAAACTAGTAGAAAACGTTCAACGTAGAACTACAAAAAAAATATTTGCATTAAAAGAACTCGACTGTGAAACTAGATTGAAAAAAAGTAGGTCTTTATTCTATGGATTATAGAAGAATGTGTGGTGATCTATGCTTGACATATAAAGCTATACAAAATGATGCAATACTAGAAACAATAGGTCTACAAAAAACTTGTCAATTGTTAATACTAGATCGCATTCACTAAAACTAAAAGGTACTCAAAATAACACTTCAAAAAGGAATAACTGGTATGCACAAAGGGTGATAAATATATGGAATAAACTTCCTGCGAATGTAATATTAAGTACCACTATGGTATCATTTAAAACCAAATTAGATCTATACATGGGTGATTCTAAGTTTAAATTCCACCTTTGATCTTTTGGTGGTGAGTTCATAACATACATAGATACATAGACAGTGTCGGCAGATAAGGGCCTATGGCCCACCCAGTCTGCCCATTTGAGCTTGTAAGTTCAGTTTATGTTTTCCTAGAAGTCTGTTGCCCCTTACCCCTGACCTCCAGAATTCCTTTATGTCTATCCCATGCATTCTTAAATCCCGTGATTGTTTCAGCCCCCACCACTTCCTCTGGCAAGGTGTTCCACTTGTTCACCCGTTCTGTGAAGAAATTCTTCCTCATGTTTCCTCTGAATCGTCCTCCCTCCAACTTCATCCCATGCCCTCTAGTCCTGGAACATCTTTTTCGCTTAAAAATAGTGTATTCCTGCACCCTGTTCCTCCCTGTGAGATACTTGTATGTTTCTATCATATCCCCTCTCTCCTTCTCTCCTCCAGGGAGTACATGTTCAGTTCCTTCAACCTGTCTTCATAGGACTTGTGATGCAATCCATGCACCATCTTTGTTGCCCTCCTCTGAACCTTCTCTACCCTGTCTATGTCCTTATGTAGGTATGGTCTCCAGAACTGTACACTGTACTCCAGGTGGGGCCTCACTAGTGTCTTGTATAGCGGAATTATGACCTCCCTTTTCCTGCTGGTGATGCCCCTGCCTATACATCCCAGCATCCTATTTGCTTTACTTGCTGCCTTGTCACACTGTTTCCCTACCTTGAGGTCATCAGAGATGATAACCCCAAGATCCCTTTCCTGCTTGGTGCATGCTATATCCTCACCCCCCAACTGATATATTGTGCCAGGGTTTTTGTGCCCCATATGCATTATCTTGCACTTCTTTGCATTGAATTTCAACTGCCAAACCCTGACCATTCTTCAAGTTTCTGAAGGTCCCTTCTCATTCTGTCTACACCCTCTGGTGTGTCTACTCTGTTACAGAGCTTTGTGTCATCAGCGAACAGTGAAATTCTGCCTTCTAGGTCCTGTGCAATGTCACTGATTAAGATGTTGAATAGGACCGGTCCCAGCACTGATCCCTGTGGTACCTCACTGGTCACTCTTCCCTCTGTGGAGTGACAGCCATTTACCACCACCCTCTGTGTCCTGCCACCCAGCCAGTTACCTACCCACCACACTACTGTCCTGCCCACACCCATATTCCCCAGTTTGTGTAATAGTCTTCTATGTGGCACAGTGTCAAAGACCTTGCTGAAGTCCAGATAGGCCATGTCCACTGCCCTCCCCGATCCACCTCCCTAGTCACCCAGTCAATAAATTCAACCAGGTTGGTCTGACATGACCTCCCCCTGGTGAAACCATGCTGCTTTGGGTCCCGTAGTCCATTGACAACCAGATGTTCCACCAATCTCTCCTTCAGTAGTGCTTCCATGATCTTCCCCACTACCGAGGTGAGGCTGACTGGTCTGTAATTCCGTGCTTCCTCTTTGTTCCTGCTTTTGTATAAGGGGACTACATTTGCTGTCCTCCAGTCTTTGGGTACCTCCCCTGTTTCCAGTGATTGGCTAAACAGGATAGCCAGAGGTTCAGCCACCACCTCTCTTAGTTCTTTAAGGACCCTGGGGTGCACCCCATCTGGCCCCATTGCTTTATCAACTCTTATTACTTCCAGTTCCTTCAGGACCCTTTCTCGTGTAAAGGGGCTTGTGTCCATTTCTGCACCATTCTCACCCCTTGTACTCCCTTCAGACCCATTACCCTCCTCTTCCTCAGTAAAGACTGAGCAGAAATACCTGTTCAATATGTCAGCTTTACTGTTGTCATCCTGCACACGGCCCTCATCCTCCCCTTTCAGTCTCACTATCCCTCCCTTTGTCTTTCTTTTTTCACTTATGTACCTGTAAAAGGTTTTGTCCCCTCTACCCACTGATTTTGCAATGTGTTCTTCTGTTTGAGCTTTGGCTTCCCTTACTGACCTCCCTGCCTCCCTTTGCTTCTCCTGGTACTTCTCCCTATCCCCTTCTGCCTGTGTATTTTGTATATATATATATATATATATATTTTATAAATATAATATAGTTCATAGTTCATACCTACTGAACTCATACAAATCCTATGAACCTATGAATGTTAGGGCAGTGATATTGGGGTTAGTGCTAGTACTAATGGGGTTAGCGCTGGCTCAACCTGGCCGTATTCTCAGTTGGATAGTGCAAGTACGCTATCCAACTGAGAATAGCAATCTTAGACACCTGAGCAAACACAAAGAGTAGCGCAAACCTTTGAACTGTGCTTTACAACTTTTTGAGAATTGTGCTCCTGGACTCTCAAGACCAAATTTGAAAAATATTCCAAATACAGTAGTTAAAAACTACAATATAAAAGGACAGCAACTTTTAATAACACAGAAATAAGTGACTGCAGTCATAAAATGCTCAATTTTGTAAAACATAACTTATTCAGGAGAGCTAAATTACCTTATCCTGGAAAAGGGGAGGCAGGGAAGTAACATTATACTGGCTGTTTTAATCCAGTAGAAGAAAACATGTTACTACAGTATGGTGAATGACTTTTCCTTCCTTTTGTAGTAACATGAATTAGAACAGCTACTGCAACTCATGCAAACTACAAACGGTATCTATCTGCTGCCAATAACACTACTGTACTCCTAGTGACATGTGTGCTAATGCCAGCTACAAAGATGTTCCCTGCCTAGTAATAAAATAAACTTATTGTGGATATGATCTACCTTAATATAGTTTGTTTAAAAGCTGGTTGTTCTTATGACACCTCACCATATGTGACAAACAACTGTTTGTTACCACCTCTAATGTTCTTGACTTGTAGAAATCACGGGCCTATCTGACAGCCAGTGTATGGAATTTGTCCTTTCTTCTATTGGCATGTGGTCTTGGAAACGACAGTGGTATGTCTGACTCAAGTGACATTTTGAGACCAGACTTGTTCTTAAAGTAGTACTACAGTCAGAACTTGCAAAAACATATGTTGTGCAGTTTAATGAAGAACATTGCACTCACCTTAACAATTTTATTTTATTATTTGGTAACTGGGTAAGGCCCATTAAGCACAAATGCCTGTTTTCAGGGGTGACCTGGGAGCAGTGGGCAGTTATGTGACTTGCTCAGAGTCACACAGTATGCAAGTGGAAGTTGTGAGAATCAAACCCAGGTCTTGTCTGCTGGATGTACCAAGCTCATTACTCTAACCTCTAGGCTATACGGCAAGCCCCAATTGCAAACAGTAAGGACCATAAGCCAATGAATACTCTTTAGTTCCTTCTCAGAACATATTTATTCACCCATCCAGTGTTGGACACACAGTGTAGCAGCAGTTATTATGTTTTGCCATTACGGCTTCATTAGAGAAGTGCATGTAATGTGCCTGTTAAATACCATCCTATCTAATTGGTGCACCAATCGCAATAGTGCATATATCACTTGAACAATTGGTAACCACAGGTACATAATTAAAGTGGCATAGTGACTAGTGGAAACATACAAACAATTCAAACTTATAGTTATATCATCAGATCATGACAGTCTGTTTGTGTAACACTTCTTCCTAATTTGTAAACAAAATTGTCAGAATTGTGTACATTCGTGAATATCAATATGTACATAATGGTATAAATATGATGTTATTCCTGTATATATAGTTTCATGTCAGTAGTATCCCCCTACTATTAAGAATTTTTTTTAAATGAGTCTGTTGCTTTTATGATAGTTGTATGGCCCCTGGAGATCTTCATCTTAGCATGGTTTATTGCTCTTCTTGTTCTTAGAAAACAACTAGAGTCTTTGCTAATAATAGCATTGATGATTTAGGGTGAATTGAGTGCCTCTTATGGCTGTACGTAGTTTGGCTAAGTGAAAACTTTTAAAAGCAAAACCTTTACTCTGACTGGCTAGACCTGACACACATATGGACAAAATAAAAAATATTGAATTAGAGCAATTCATTGGAGGCCAGAACCTCAGGGGCCCACTATAAAAAGGATTGCCCATCAGGCAAAGTGATTCACACCATTAACCTGGAGGTTCTGCCTTAGCAAAATATTCAAAGGGAGAAGGCACGCACACTAAATAGTATAGTGTGTGCAGAGATAGATAATGTAGTCCATGCACAAAGTGAAGGAAGGGGATATGAATACAAGCACAGTGTGATTTTCTGTGCACAGCACAGTTACCACCTATAAAAAGGTCAACTTACTCCAAGGAAACCCTACAGGCAGGCATGGACACTGTAGCCACCAAGCAAGAAGGCAATTGGGGAAGCACACTTGTCTATGTGCTGCAAGAGGCCTTGCAGGAGGAGGTTTGGGCAAAAGAGCAAGGGGAGGTAGGTTTTGGGGTGGTAGCCACCTCCCCATCCCCCAGACAGTCAAGCATGAGGGAGGGTGAAGGACTGTCTTCCCAGTCCTTCTCGGATCATAACATGTTGCTGAAGACACCCTCTGGATTGGAAGCTAATCTGCAGTATTCTCTCATTCTTTAACACTGGGGGCTGATTAGTAACAGCACCTCCCCTTCAGGCACCTCCTGTCACTCATTTGCCCTTCCAGGCTTTCTGTACTGTTTGGCTTTTCCAGCCTCACCCAGTCTCAGTGAGCTGGGTAACATTTGTTCTCTCCCAGCCTGTTCTCCCTTTGCTCTTGCCTTTGCGTGGCTAACAATAGCTTCTGTTGCATATTGTAGGCAGAGGACAGGGAGGTCTTTGGGTCACACTTGGGATCATCGAATCTGGCCAGTGACAGGCACCCCCACTTACAATGTGGGAATTTTACCAGTGTCAGCTTTAGCTGTCTACTCAGTGATGAGTGTGCTCTTATGTGGCAAATTTACAATGTAGAGGAAGAAAGCCAGGAAAACATTTATTTATTTTAACTGTCCTCTCAACCAGCAACTCCCTTCATGCTGTACTGACTGGAATTACTGACTTACTGTATGCTCGATCATTCTGACATAAGCCATCTAGGGCAAACTTTACCTCATGAGCTGCCGCTGATGCCTGAGATTAATGCTATGCTTGCCGTCTGATTGTTCACATATTCACTCCTTCAAGCAGCCCTCGGGAAGTTGTTGGGAGGTGTGTCTTTTCTTGTCCCTTTCCTCCAATCACAGCAAAGCATTATTTGACAGCTGCCACTGGGCCAATTCTGCCCTCTCCCCTCCCTGATTGAAGGTTGTGGCCTCACCGAAATCTTATCCAGTATAAGTGGACTGATATTCCCTGGTTCCAAATCTGGCCTTGTGTTGTTGGTTTCCATGAGCTCCTGGGTATGTCATGAGCACTCACAACATACAGATGGTATACTGAGACTGACTTGCCCACCAGTAGCAGTGGTTACTCTATATTTTACCATGCATGGCTTCCAGAAGACATAATGGGGGTTCTGAAAATATGGTGGGAGAGTTTCCTGGGTCCTAATATTTATTTATTTATTAGAAAAGTCAGATTTACAACCTTTGAGTGATGGTCAGACTCATTTATAAAGGCACCTCGTTGTGGGGGGGTAGACAGAGTTACATAGTGTGGTTAGAACAGTGAGAACAGTACAGGTGCAGAACATTAAACATAGAGTACACATATGTCACATAATAATGTTACTTATAATTGGTTACAGTCATGTACAAGGTACCCAAGAGTTATATTAGGGGTATAGCCCTGAACATACCTAGATAATACCTGGAGAGAGGGGGTAGGGATGGGAGTGGGGTGGGAGGGAGAGGAGAGAATAGGCTGTCTGGAGGACATTGTCAAGTCAGGGAGGCCTGACAGGAGGATCCCACAGTGGGATTAATTAGGTGCATCTACAGCAACGAGCATCAATAAGGGGTGATGTGATCAGTGGGAGGGGGAACTTATAACCTGTGAATTCCCATAACACTAACTGGGGGGATAATAACTGACAATTATGCAGCTATACATGATATTTAACCTGTGGAGAAAGCAAAGGTAATTATGCTCTGTAAGAATGCACCATATTTAGTTGGGTGCCCTCTCGGTTCAGTGAGCCAAAATCCTCAATGACAATCAAACGGTGTTGCCAGGTTTAGTTGGGGAGTGCTTGGTTCAAAAACAGTAGCAATGCCCCACTGCTTCATACATGTTGATATATGCTGTTCTAGGGCACCACTCCAGCCCAGACTGGTGTGGACTCAGGGCACACATTTTGAACAGCTTCTTACAGAATGGACTGGTTGAACACAGTGTTGGCCCATGGCTTAGGGTCCTCCTCCTTCTTGCTCTTGTCAGTTTGGATTGTGACTAAGTACTCTGATTTAGCTGTACCCTCAACCTCTGGATCCTGTCCTTTCTCCTGGCCTGATCTCTTTGGCCACTGATTCAGATCCATGGGAGCCACTGCTTTTGTACTTTTGTATCCAAACAAAATATAAAGGCAGCAGAGCAAGCAAGTGGCATGTTGGGGTACATAGGCACAGGTATCACAAGCAAAAGGCAAAGCACTGGTAAGGCCACACCTAGAGTACTGTGTGCAATTCTGGATGCCACACCTTCATAAAGACATCAACAGTGTGGAGAAGGTTCAGAGAAGGGCAACTAAGATGGTGCAGGGCTTACACCAGAAAACATATGAGGAGAGACTAAGAGACCTCAACACGTACTCACATGAGGAGAGGAGGGATCGAGTTGACATGATAGAAACTTTCAAGTATATTAAGGGTATAAACAATGTGAAGGGTGGAGAAATCTTCCAATTTAGGAAGAGCACAAGAACAAGGGAGTATGATCTGAAACTAGAAGGAGGCAAGTTGTGGGGATATATGAGTAAGTTCTTCTTCACTGAGAGGGTGGTTGATGCATGGAATAGCCTGCCACAGGAGGTGGTGGAAGCAAGGACAGTGGAGGGATTTAAACATGCCTGGGACAGGCATAAGAGAACCTTGGAGGTGGGGAGGAAAGGGAAGAGGCCATTGACCAGGTAGGATCAGCAGCTGCATACTAGGGTAGGGCCTATGGGCAGACTAGATTGGCCTAGAGGTCCTTATCTGCTAGCAATTTCTATGTTTCTATGATGACCCTGAATCCCTGCTGCCATGTCATTGGCCATGGGTTGCATGCCCTTGTGACTTTTTATCATCCTTTGCTCTGGACCTCTTTAAGCACATTGTTAGCCAGTACATTTCAGGGGAGGCAGTGGTAGATCGATGGAGTGTTGTAGATCATAGCCCTTGATGTGCAGAGGAGGCAGCTGGCAGATGTGATTTAGTATTTGTAGCTGTCCCTGAGGCCTCTAAGTGCTGTAATGGGTCTGGTCAGTGTCGACGGATGTAACCTGCCACTTCTTCATTGTTGAAGTGCTTTCCTGATCCCTGTGCACTCTTTCCTTTTTGCAGCCAATTCGGTAAAGTAATCATTAAAGATGAGAATCCAATTGCCTTGCCATGATAAGGACCACCTTTTCTTGCCAGTATCTGACCTTTTTCTGGGAACTGCAGAAACCTTGCAATTATCAGTCTGGGTCTCTCTCCTGTTTTAAGCGGGAGGACAAGGGACTGATGTGCCCTTTCTATTTCCAGGGTGGGGTCAGCTAACTGTATTGCAGTATCTTGCGTAGTTCTTTTTGTAAAAAGGTGGCCTCGTCTAGTCTGTCAACACCCTCAGGGAAATCAATGAAAAATAAATAATTTCTTCTGCTTCTGTGTTCTGAGTCCTCTGCATGGTGCCACAGACGCGCCACCATCATCTCCAGATGGTCGTGCTTCATGCATCATGTCTTTATCATCAAAGTATATGAGTTAAGTGTCTGTGTCCTTTTGTCTATTTACCAAGGCTTTCATTTTTTTCTTGTAGATCTGTGACTGATACCTTAATAGTGGAGTTTCATTTAACACTTGCTGGAGCATATCTTTGAGGATCAGCACTTCACTAGTCATCACAGGAGCCTTGGGGGCTGCTGCCATGCACATGGGCTCACTGACAGGATTCCTCCCAGTGCTGGCTTTGGTCAGCAATGTCTCTGTTCTGGACTGCAACAATCTAATTTAAAAAACAGATTTATTAGCAAAAAAACCTCTAATGAACTGAGTGTACGATGGTGACCCGTGACATGGGTGAGTCAAATTGAGCAACTCAATCTGACTGACTGTAGTAAGAGCAGCCATTGAAGAAGAGTGAGAAGCAGTTATAGTGAGTAGAGAGGCACAGAATGGTGATGGGTCATATGGAGCGACAGGGATAGGCCCCTATGGGGAGCGAACATGTAACAGCACATTTGGCCAGGCAGTTTGCAGCTGACTGTTTGGTGCTGCAGTTAGAGCTATGCTGTCTGGTATGGGTGACCCAAGTTCAGAGCTGGGTGGGTGCTAATAAATATGCAATTTTTATTTTAAGGGTTGTGGTACTTCATTTTTGTTTTTGTGTTCCCCTGCCTGATGTGTGTTGTGTAGTAGCCCCCTCACCGATTACTTGCACCCGTGAATAGCCCCCTCCTGAATCTTTGCCCATTGCCACAGAGTCAGGCCCCCATTGGAGTTAATTATTAAAATAATGGGGGGGGTGTGGGGAAGCAAAGCCTCCTGCATGGGGGGGGGGTCACATCGCACCTGTAGATAATGTTTCAGAATCTCACCATTTTTGGTTCAGCTATACTGTGCATCACCGTTGTTGCATCCAGAAATGTACACTCACATATATTGCAGTCACAGTTTTTGTTGTAGCATATATCACGTGGTACTGTGTGCGACTAGAAGTTGAAGTCTGAATTCAGATGTTTGTGGATCTTTTAGTCCGATATTCAAGAGCCACACTTTAAGCTGCCATTCAGGCTCCTAGCTCATGCATGCCTCAATATTATGGGGTTCTGAAACAGAATACCAGCCAATTTTTATGTGATTAGTGTGGCTCACAAAATGCTTCCTCCCTATGGTAACAGTTACCTACAACATGGATGATCAGTATTGCATAGCCACTTATCATGAATCATTCAATTATGGGAAATTGATATATCCAGTAACTACTCCAAACATCTGCTTGCCACTCACTCACTGTCATTTGTCAAACAGTTATATTACCAGTACCCCTTTGTGACAAACTGTATATTCTCAGTAAAGCTGATCATCACAATGATGTCATAAAATACATTCCAACCTTCACTTTGCATAAGTGCTGCCTTCATTAATTAATTAATTAATCCATTCATTCAATTGGTTAACCAGGTTAGGGCAACGGGGCCAAAGCCCTTTTTCGGGTCCAACCCGGACAAATAACAAAGTTACAATACATAATAAATACAAAAAAACCAAAAAAAAACATACACACAGAATAACAAATAAACAACCAAGTACAATTCAAAAACAAATACAATTCATCAAGGACAACAAATACTTTTTAAATCTAATTTTAAAAGTAAAATGTGATTTCAATATATGCAGTGAAGCGGGTTGCTCATTCCAGATTTTAGGGGCTTGACATGAAAAAGAACGAGAGGCATAATTATTCTTCACAGAATAACCTTCTATTATTCAATGGCAAGAAAGAATCCAGTGCTCTGATTCATCAGACTGGCACTGGACTTGTGATATTGTCCTGGCATAACATCACGGCTCTAGGCCCAGCACACTTCTGACAGCATTCAAAGTAAAAAAAAATCACTCTGCTGCCTAAGAGCAGCTTCAATGGTCCCTGATTTGCCACTCTACTCACAATCTGTGTTCCTTGCCCTGCTCAGAATCACCTGCCCCCCCACACAGTAAATCCACCTATTATTTCTCACTTTACTTCTTTTAACACACACACACAAAAATAAATAAAAATGCATGAGCCAAGTGAAAACACTGCCTCCTGCAGAATCACTTCACATAGCCCCTTTTGATCTCCACTCGGCAGCCCACTTCCCTGCATCCTGCTCAGAGGCAGTGTTCAGTGTTCCAGTTCCAGTTCATATACTGGCCAATAAAAACCAAAAAGAACCAACAACCCTTACACAATCCCCTCAAATTGAGAAACATTTTGTTTATGCTTCAGGGACTAAGCGTGTGGTGTGCCCAGTGAGTAGGTGAGCAAATACATCTTCAACAGTCATCACACCTCTCTCTACAAAATGCTCACTCACTCACTTGCGAAATCACCATGCTATATTTTTTTTCAAACGGGACCATGTAAAACAAATCAGAAACATTCCCAGTGCCACCTCCCTACCTCCTCTCCTCCTATGTCACAGAAGTCTTCACAGCAGGAGGGCAGATGAAAGATGGGGATGGGCAGGAGTGCGGGAGGGGGAAGTTGAAGACACTGATTGCTGGCCAGCTGCAGCATTCTGCCAGTCAGCAAAGGGCAGAGACAACAAAATGTTGACAAAAAAACTGCAAGGGCAGACTAAAAAAACTGGCACCACTGATAAAGATGTTATATGGAGTGCAGATCCACATAGAAAACACAGCAGCTCCACCTACTGACTGAAAGAGTAAATCAGCACTATTTTGTCATAAAGCAAGCCTACACCTTCACAAAATGGCAAAAAATATACTTTTTATATATTTTTTCATATTTTTTTTTGTTTGTATTACAAACAAGCCATTGTATAATAGGATAATGCATTCCAGAGTGTATGTCGTGCTGGGATAACAGCACTTCAGGGGTGATTAGTCACACTCGGCCTGTGCCTCATGTCTAATCACCCCAGGCATGCTGTTATCCCAACACGACACACACCTTGTCATGCATTATTCCTTTAGTATACGCCCTTGGCAGACCTTAACAAAAATCTCATATCCCATTTCCTAACCAAATCAGAAAGGGGAGAAAACCCATTAGAATGAACAGCATGATGAACCAAATTACCTAAAGCATACATAAATCTAAACTGGGGAGATAGCCAATTCAAAGAAGAGTACAACAAACAATGCTGAGTCAAAATTGGAACATCCAGTACAAAACAGCATATATTATTATAAACAATGCCTAGAGTCTGCCTCTCCCTTGTACCCAGTTTCTCATACAAAGAAGAGACATAGTCCAGGTGAAGCATAAGTACTCTCAAAGCAAGTTTCCTCCATGACTCCATAGACAAATAAAGGTTATACCAATATATGTGGCATTTCTTGACTTTTCAAAAGTTTTTGATTCTACCTCGCATAATACTTTGATTACAGAATTAATCAAGCTGTGTTTTCATCCTAATATAATTCACTGAATCAATTAATGATTGAATAACAGATCGCAATGTGTATCAATTAGAGGCAATAAATCCTTTTGTGGGGAGGTGACAAGTGGCATTCCTCAAGGCTCAGTGTTGGGTCCCATCCTCTTAAATATATTGCTATCCTCGATGTGGACACCATCAAGTTCAAGGCTGTGCAAGTTCATCAATGATTGTAAGATTGGGAGCATAGTTTATAATGAAGATACAGCAAAGCAGTTTCAAGAAAATCTGGATTACCTGGCAATTTAGTGACAAGAATATAAATTAGGGTTTAATACAGCAACGTGTAAAGCCATACACTTTGGGAAAAACAATCACTGTTTCCAATACAAACTTAATATCCAATTATCAGAATATGATAATGGAGGGATCTTGGGGTCTGGATCTTCAGAAATTTTAAGTTTGATCATCATATTAATAAAACTAGAAGTAGGTGCCATCAAATAATTTGATGTATTTTAAATTCTACAAGGAGTAGAGACCCTGAAGTAATTATCCCCTTATATAAATCTCTTGTTCAACCACACATGGAGTACTGTTTCCTCTTTTGTGCCCCTACTGACATTAGTGGGAAAAAGAAATTAGGAAAAATTCAAAGAAGGGTGACAAGACAAATTAAGTCAGTAAAATTACTCCAATATCATGAGAGACTAAAGTACTTGAATTTATATTCCTTGGAAAATAGGAAATTGAGGGGTGGATTATGTTTAACCCACAGAGCCTTTCAAGATGCACTTTTTTTGAAACAATTAGTTTAGTTAGGAATACTGACCATACCAGATATACCAGATCACATAACCTGAAACTAAAAGGTGAGGTTAATAATGCATATATGAGAAACCAATGGTATAACTAGAAAATTGTCACTGTTTGGACTACTCTGCCTAAGAATGTGGTGGAAAGTAATAGTTTTGAAGTTTTAAAAAAAGTTAGATTGTTTTATGGTAGAAAGGAAATATCTATGTCCCACCACCATTAAAGCCTAATTGGTGGCAAGTTCAATTATGGACCTTGGTCTTATGAACTTGATACCTCTTCTGTGAACCTACGAACCTATATTATTTTCACTCTCCCTAGACTTTCAGCTTTTGCTGAATCATAAAGATGAACATCTGATAAGAATCAGTAATACTGTGGCATGGTTCTATGTCATAACAGCGAACGCGGAAAGGTGATCACTGTTACGGTGAATGTACATCGCTGAAAATGAATTTCTGCAATGCACACTCACAGCATGGACAAAAATGGCATCCAAGACCTATGAGTCTCATTTTTAATGTGGGGTGCTGTGCACCCATACCTCCCCTACTTATGAATTCTCAACTCCAGGGGGGTGCATGTTGGGGAGGTGAAAAACCTAAAAATATATAAAGCCGCTTGCCACCAAAAAAAAAAAAAACATGCACCACACCGGATCCGAACCCTATACCCAGCACCTCCCAGTCGACCACCCTCCCCACCACACTAGCACACCAGTTCAGCAGTTTCCCGCCACACCCCTCCCACATACCATCCCTCCCCTGCCTATCCCCCTCATGCATGAGCATGCACATGCATATACCACCTACTTCCAGTAGCAGTATTTCACCCACCCCAGTATCTGGTCACCCCCTTGCTTGGTAGCCATGAACACAGGTGCCATAATTGAGTCGCCATTTTTGTAGGTTCCCAATTTCGGTCATCTAGTTCACTGGATACCCTGTGACACACATTCAACAATCTTTAAATGCTCTATTACATAATGTTGATTTTAATAACTTGATTTCAAACACATGGATAGAAATGTTGAATATGCTCATGCTTTAAATGCTGCTTAACATGACAGATCCTTAGTTAAAGTGGGGGGGGGACTTTTAGCATACGCTTTGGGACCTGTCTACATCACACATTCATATATAGATTTATTTTATGTACAACTACTGATGATAAGCATAGATGTGCTGCTATGTATCAATGTTAGTAAGATTTACTGGTTTAATAGTGCTAAAAGCCTTAAAGCTATCCTTGCTATATAGAATTGCTGAATGACCCATTATGTATTTGCTGCTATAGGTTAGGATTTAGTGAAATTGTTGGTGATTTACTGGACTTTTGAGAGCATACAAGTACTGTCTGAGAATGTGTATGTGCATGAGAGGAGGTAGAAGACAAGAACATGTTTTCTACTACTATAAGAAAGCCCAATGTTAGATAGTCTGATATGAGGTAACTGTACTTGGCAGGCAGGAAATGCTGAAGCTGAACTATGGAGAGTGTTTTTTTTATCATGTAAAAAAAATATGTTTGCCTTTGCAAGTAGACAAGAGGAAGCTGAAACAATAACCCTAGTCATGAAAAGTGTTTAAATATAGGATCAGATTAGGGTTCCAGTTGAAGTAAGAGCCCAACTGCAGTTTGGGTCACTGCCCTCTAGCATCGTGGGATTGGTATGTATATCCTTTCCTGTATTGTAGTATAGCTGATAAAATATTTAATACACTGTAACTGTGTTTCTCTGTGATGTCATTAACCACTAAGAAACTCTAATGAGAGTACAAATCCACAATAAGGAATAAAGAATAAGCCCTTACATTACAGAAAGTATTCATAGAAAGGGGTGGAGTCCTGTAGTTTTAACAAAGGAATAGAACAGACTACAGGTGTGCAAACACAGCATTCTTTTTACTAAAACTAAACAAGTTGTGCTCAAAGCGATTCACTACTAGTTTGGGCAACATTCATATACATTTTTTTTAATCAAATCTTCATTTTTATTGTTAAGGTCAGCATCAGAGGAGTCAAGTGACCTGTAAAATGAATGCCTCAGTCTCACTGAATAAAAAAGTCACACAGAGCGAGTGGGGTTAGCTCGAGAGGGCAAGAGCAGTGACACATGCAAAGACTCGTGCATCAGCGCGTGTCTTGCATGTCCTGTGGGGACTAGGGGAAAAGGGCGCCAAAGCATATTGCAGCTAGTAGTGCTTTGGATGCAAGTATCAGCTTGTAAATTATATTACCGTATATGTACTATCTTACTGGATTTATGTGATAAAGGCAAAAACCTAAAGACGATCGCCATTATTGCAAAGTCAGAGTGCTAAAAATTAATTCCGGCACTCTGACTCCCCAGCTCTCAGCAAAATGCCACTGGGGTCTTGTGTTTTGAATGATTTATGCAGGGGCTGTGCCCCTAGCACACTGCACCCCCCTGCTTAAGGATTCTCAGCTCCAGGGGGGTGTATGTTGGGGAGGGTGCAAAACCATTAAAATAAAATTCAGGCCGGAAGCAACAAAAATGCACCAGTGCCCACACCCAAACCCAGCATCCTGCCTACTGGAGCCACCTACCCACCCTCCATGCCATGGGGCCAGCTCAGCAACCCACCACAGCACTACCCCTCACAATCCCTCACTTTGCATGCTCGCTCCCCCCATACACGTCCCATCGCTACAGTCGCCGAACCCCTCCATCTGGTTGCCTTACTGTTGCTAGCCCCGATGACATGCACCAGGGATTGGGTCACCATTTTTGCAGGTGCCCAATTGCCAACGCCCATGTCACAGGTACCTATCTGACTCCTGTATTTAACAACAGAAAACAGTAATATATACACCAGTTATATCATAACAGTGGACTGTGTGTCTAAAAACAACAGTGAGACCTACTCAAACTGATCAATAACAAGATTCTGATTAAAAAAAAAATCAGAACTAACCAAGATCAGCAAAATACCCCCAGGGTTCTTACTTGCCCCACTGCCCTTACATAGCTCTCCTAGGAGCACCAACAGTCTTAAAAAAAAAACATGGCATTGTCTGACCCATTCACAAATAATTCTTTTAGATATATTTTGTGAAGATGGTTCAATTCTCAAATGCAACACCTGTAAGATATACTGTTTATTGGTCACAAACTATCAAGACTGTACAGGTTACAGCCCCACATTATGAACATATGAAATTGCCAGCAGATGAAGGACCATCACTCAATCTAGTCTGCTCAAGTATGCAGCATGCTGTCTCGTTAAACTGCAGCTGCCCCTCCCCTTGCTCCCCCTTCTAACTTAGCACCCACCACTTCTGACCTCTCCCCCACCCTCTCCATGGTTTGACCCTCCATTTGGCCCTACCCCACCATCTCTTGAAGCTACCCACTGTCTGCAGTGCCACTACTTCTTCTGACAGTGAATTCCAATCAGCTACCACAATCTCTGTGAAATAGTGCCCTCCCCATCTCTCTCTTGAACCTTCCTCCCTCCAGTTTCAGGCTGTGTCCCCTGGTGTCCCTCCCCTTTTTAACTTAAACAAGCCATCTGATTTAACTCTGTTTATACCATTCAGGTACTTGAGTGTCTCGATCATATCCCCTCTCTCCCTTCTATCTTCTATGGTATACATGATGAACACCCTCAATCTTTATCTGTATGTCTTGTTTCCACATTCCAGGATCATTTTACGTCTATGCTGGACCTCTCAAATAGTTTGATGTCCCTTTTCAGATATGGGCAGCAAAACTGCAAACTATACTCCAAGTGTGGCCTCACCAGGGACCTGTACAGGGAAAAATGACTTCCTCCCTCCTAGAGGTGATTCCCATGGTGATGCATCCCAGCATTCTGTTCACCTATACAACTGCCTTCCTGCACTGTGCTGAGTGTTTCATGTCCCCTGTCACCAACAGTCCCATATCTTTCTCGTTATCTGAAGTGGCCAACAGCACCCCCCCCCAACCAGTAGTTGTTCTTTGGGTTTTTAGCCCCCAGGTGCAAGACTTTGAATTTTTTTGGCATTGAACACCAGCTGCTATGTGGCTGACCAGCACTCAAGTGTCTCCAAATCCTCTTGCAGTACCTTGTCCTCTTCCTCACTATGTATCTCCACACAGATCTTGGTGTCATCTGTAAAGAGGTTGATCTTGCTCCTTATCCCTTTTGCTATGTCTGCTATACATATATTAAATAGGACTGCTCCTAGCATTGACTCTTGTAGTACCCCTGAGTGCTGAGAGCTCTCCCCCAACTACCACCCTCTGCTGCTTGCCCTGCAACCAGTTCTTTATCCACCCAACCTGCTCCTCCCTCTTCCCAGGCTACTTAACTTGCTATTCAGCCTGCTGTGGGGTATGGAGTCAAACACCTTACTGAAGTCCAGGAATAGGACATCAACTTCATGGATCCTATCCAGTGACCTCGTCACCATGTCAAAAAAGTCAATAAGGTTGGTCTAACATGATCTCCCAGACACAAACCCATGTTGCCTGTCATCCTATAAGCCAGTCTCCTCCAGGAAACACCAGCCTTTCCTTGAGTATAGTCTCCATTACTGTAGCTTTCCCACAGTGGCTGTAAGGCTCACTGGTCTGTAGTTCCCAGGATTATCTCTGGACCCACTCTTATGGACTGGAGCCACATATGCCATCCTCCAATCTCTGGACATGCATCCAGTATTCAAGGAAGTGTTGAACAAGTCTGCCAGTGGTCCTGTCAGGACCCCTGCCAGCTCCCTGAGTACCCTAGGATGCACTCTGTCTGGACCAGGTGCCTTATCCACTTTTAGGGACCTTAGGCCCCCAACACCATTTTGACTGTGATCTCCAGTTCTCTCAATTCCTCTAGTACAATTTGTACCCAGGGATCACTAGCTCCCAATCAATGTACTGGATGGTGGCTATGTCCACTTCCCCTTCCACCATCAAAGCCTGCAGTTCTATCATCTTATTGCCAAGGCTTCTTGTGTTCAATTAGACCACCTTTCACTGTGAGTTCTTCCCCTGTTTGCCTGTACCTTTATCCCTAACCCTTCCCCTTTTTGCCTTTTGCTTCTCCTCTTCCTGCCTGTATATGGGAGGGAGTCTGGTTGTGACACAGTGACCACTGTCACTTAAGGGTGCCCTGGTATTTGAACCCCCCCAAGATGTAACTACAAAACTGCTATTAAGAACTGGTCCTAAATGGTTTATTCAGTTACCCCTCCCCATTGTTAACTCCAAAAGAGAAATGGAGTGAAAAGAAGGAAGTGTACAGTTATAATAATATGTTTTGTGAACATAATTGTCTTATTATACAAGAGCCAGGAAGGATTGATATGTACATGAATAATGCTGGTGGATTGCTGTATTATTAAAAACAAAAGTTTGAACTCAGTCACTGTGTTTACTTGGGGATAGGTGCAAGATGTATTTGCAGCCGCCCTAGTAAATCTATACAAAACTGTAGATTGCCAAACAGGGGAAAAACAGGACTCAAACCAGAGCATCACGCTAAAGTAACTTTAATTGTGGTAGCAGTGCAGCTGATTCAGCCTCAGGCAGTGATTTTTGCCTACAGAATATCTGCAGCCTGTATGAGGCTGATTGCTGTGACCCATGCCACTAATTTTAGCTGAAACACCCTCATTTTGGCCATTTTCTCCCCTCACCTGTGCAGCAGATCAGCTTTCAAGCAGTGTTCTATGCCAAAAAATATCTGCAGCCTGTATGAGGCTGTATGCTGTGACCCACGCCATTATTTGAATTACAATCACCCCTTACAGCCATTTGCTTAGTTCCTGAACAGTGAAACCAGATTCCCTTTGTTTTGTGCTGTGCATTTACTTACCAAACCATGCTTCTGGCTTCTGTTTAAAACCTCCCTGTCTCTTCACTTCCAGGGGCTCCAGTGACGAAAACATAGAGACCAGTGAGGGTCATGAGGGCTGGAGAGCCTGCCTTCCCCAGGACCTCAGTAGAGGGATTGACCCCTACCCCCCGGACTGCATAGGTACACCTTCTCAAACGCCTCAGCAGCAGCGCCTTGCTGCCTGAAGAGAGCGTGAGTGTTGCTTGTCTTGGAGCTTTGTTTGGTCCTGCCAGCACTGTGCGCCGGCTCCCCACCCCCACCACCACCCTTGGTCGGCACTATCTTTTATACTAGTAGTCACGTGAGGTGCCAGAACCAATCAGCCAACTTTTCCATCTGCAGGTTATATTTCTTCAACACTAGGGGGACCCTACCTTCAAACTCTAGCCTCCCTGCACATAATCCACACACAAACATGACTCTGACAATACTCTGGACAATTGCATCACTCCTCTTCTTACTATACCCACCCACCACTGTGGATCCCTACAGCTCTCCTGTAAATGTATCCCTGCCAGAATCCCAGCCCCTTCAGACAGATTACCCCTGTTTTCACAGCCCAACCACCTTATTGTCTCTCCCCACTACTCTACCTCGCATGCTGGACGACCCCATTGCCCCCCCTCACCCACCACCAACACCCACTCCCCGTCCCTTGAACACTGTAATCGATGGTCCCTCTCTTCACTAGCTATACCTGCCTTCATCTCACTCCCCATCCCCTGCACTACCCCCCTGAGATCATGGCATCTCCGCAAGCGTCTTTTCCATAACAACCACAGGCCTTCACTACGTCTTATTACCCTACTCCTCATGCTCTCTAGGAATGTCAACCCTAACCCTGGGCCAGGCATCACTACAATACCATCACCCCACCCTGGTAATGGTCTCCGCATTGCATTTATGAATATATGCAGTCTCCCTAAGAAAACCACAGCACTCCAATGCTGGGTAGCACAGCACACACCCAACATCCTTATGATAGTAGAAACCTGGCTCTCTCAATCTACCCCAGACTCAGCTGTCTCCCTCCCTGGTTTTACTCTGTTCAGGGCAGATTGGGTGGGTAAGTGTGGAGGTGGTTGTGCCATCTACCTGCGCGACTCCATCCTAGGTCATGCTTTACCAACCCCTGAGCTTGGCCACGGGGCACAAGCCATCACCCTGAAAATTACCCTGCACCCCAGTCGTGGCCCGCTTTACCTGACTACCACTTACATACCCCCATGAGTGCAAAGCCTAGCTATCCACTCCCTCACAGACTATCTCTCCACCTTGCCACACAAGGCTGAACAGCTTATTCTAGGAGACCTTAACACCAACTGGCTCAGCCCCACCTCAGGAAACATTAAGGACAACTTTGCGGTCCTTGACCTATCACAACTGGTCACCCAGCCCACTAGACTCAACTAGGGGGACCAGCTCCCTCTTCAACGTAGTGCTCTCTAACCGACCACACAAAATAAAGTCTGTTAACATCCTAGCAGACTCCCTCAGTGATCACTCTCCTGTTCTATGTTTTTGGTCCTCCCCCACACTCAGCCCTGAGTATAATACCACCCCCATCGCCGTTTCTGCCCTAGGGGCCTTGACAATCTTAAGTGGCACCTTGCCTAGCTTGACTGGTCCCCAATCACACTTGTAATAGACATAGATACTGCCTTAGCCTACCTCACCATTGCCTTCAGCAAGGCCTGTGACATATTTGCCCCTTCACCAAATCTTATCCAAGGAGGCAGAGTGCTGCCTGGATTTCACCCACATTGATCCAGCAACTAAAACATAGGGACAACTTATGGCACACTGCAGTTGAGTCCGGCAGGACAGAGGATAGGCAAGCCTATAAAACAGCCCAAAACCAGTGCACCTGGGCCATTAAACAAGCAAAAGCCAGCTACTACCAAACAGCCCTAACCTCGTCCTGGGGCTCTGCCTGAGCCTTTTGGGATAACATAAAAGAACTTAATGGGACTACCCGCTCCCCCACCTCAGATCGTTATCAATGGCACTGTTAGTAGGACCAAACATGCATTGCAGACTGCCTAAACACAACTTTCTCTGACCGAAGTGTGGTTCTTCCTGCCCATTTCTTTGACCCCATCCTCCCATCCAACCACCCTACTACCTCTCGGCCCCCTTTCCACTTCAGGACCATCTCACCCCGCAACACTAAACCTTTCCTCTTAAAAGCCTTCTCCTCCCACAACCCGAGCGTTGACCCACTTAACTCCAGGATACTCCGCCTTACACTGCACGTCATGCTAGCCCCCCTTCATGGATCTTCTCAACTGATCCCAAGTGCATGGAAACAGGCTGAAATCACCCCCATCCATAAGACCGGAGACTGAACATTACCAAATAACTACAGGTCCATCTCCATCCTCCCCCCCCCTCAAAAGCCCTAAGGGAAGATAGTATCCATGCAACTCATGGACTACCTATCTAAATACAACATACTATGCCCATAGCAACATGGTTTCTGCCCGGGTCACAGCACCTCCACAGCCCTTTTGGAGTTCTCCCACCAAATCCACACTGCACTTGATGCTGGGAAAACTGCTGGTGCAGTATTCATCGACCTATCTAAGGCCTTTGATACTGTGTGTCCCCCACTAATGCTAGACTCCCTTAGCCAACTGGGATTCTCAACAGGCCCTCTGAATTGGTTTTCAAGCTACTTCCAGAATAGATCCAAAAGGGTCAAATTGAATAGGACCCTGTCAACAAACCTACCAGTACGCTCCGGGGTCCCCCAAGGCTCCATCCTTGGACCTACCCTTTTCAGCCTCTTCCTAAACACCCTCCCTAGCTCCTGCAAAGGCAAAATGCTTCTATATGCTGATGACGCTGTCCTCTTCACCTCACACACTGATCCACTCTCACTCCAAAGTAACCTGCAACGCTCTTTCAGCTAAGCAGGAAAATGGTGCCTCAACCACCGTCTAGTCCTAAACCTGAAAAAAATGAAATCTATGCTTTTTACACACCACCAAAATAACTCCAGTGATGCTCCCCTTCACATCACCCCCAGCACACTCCACCCCCTTGAACAGGTATCAACCTATAAGTATCTGGGCATCACATTCGACTCAGCATTTACCTTCCATACCTATCTTAACGCTCTGTCATCGGCCATGAACTCCTGGATTGGTCTCCTCTATTGCCACAAAGACTGCCTTCCTGAGTTTGCCCTAAAACTTGCCATTACCATGTCCATTTTGTCCTTGGCAGACTATGGACTCCCTACCTATGCAGCTGCCGACCCTACTGCCCTCACTAAAGTCCAGACCTCTATCAACAAAGCCTGTAGGCTCCTGACCAGTGCCCATAGCAGAACCCATACATGTCTACTCTATTCTGCCTCTAACATACTCACCTTTGATGAACGGATGCAATATCACACCTGCTTGCTGGTAAAAAAGACTCTATCTGGGCTATGCCCTCCAGGGGTCACTACATCCTTGCAACAGGCCTCCCACCCGGCACTCACCCATAATGCCACTAAAGCCATCTTCCAGGTACCTAGAGCCAGGACCTCACTCTGTCAAAGATCCTTTCACCATAGAGCACCTGCCTGGTATAACTCACTCTCTGTGCACATCACAAACATCTCCAGAATTGGCCAGTTCAAAATAGCCCTACACAAATACCTTGTTGATAATCAGAGCTGTACTTGTCCCTAATAGTACCTCCCAGAGTACCCCTGAACATCCCAGCTTACTAAGCACTGGTCTCTGTCACAGGGTATGAATAAGCCTTGTGTAGTTAGTGCATCTTGTGTTTGCTTTATTGTTTTACACCTTGTATCTCACCTGTATTGTTACCAATGTCTCACCTCACATTTTGTTTGTCCACCCTCCCTGCGATGATGTACCTTTGTAAATGAGTCTCTGACTCAAAGGTTGTAAATCTGATTGTATGAAATAAATAAATAAATAAAAATTTATAAGAGCTGCCCAGATCCTAAAATAAAACCCTTTTGCCTCTCAGTAACTGCCCTTTGTGTGTACCGAGACATGAAGAGCAGACTAGCGCTACATGCTTCAAGTGTCCAAGGAAAGGGAATGAGGCAAAGAGGAGAAGAAAGGCGGTACAGCCCACCTGAAAGAGAAAGCAAAGTGCTTTCACTTTTCGAGTCGCACTTCAGGCAACTTATGCAAAAAGGAGCTATAATTCATACCTCTACCCACCTCAAGAAAGCCAGAGGAGATTGCTCCCGGTGTGAGAAGTGATCCGGTGAGCCAAGCAGGCCTTTTCTTTGTATAGAAAATAATGAATTAAAACAGCCAGACAGAAGTGACAGCTACAAGTAAAATGGGAGTTTTTGCAATTTCAAGCCACCGCTCCTGCATAACTGAGAACCACCAGACCTGCTCATTTAGGCAGAGCTATAAAACTCAGGGGACCCATGCAAAAAAAAAAAAGCTGCCATATAGTGCACTGCTATACTGTATGTTAAAGGCTCTCCTTTTTGCCTGAATTACTAAGTACATGAAATACACAGCCCATAGGTTCTGTACATTCATGGTAAATATACTCAGAGAATCAATAAGGACAGCACTTGTTAACTAGTGTGTCCGGGGAACCATTTGTAAAAGCATTACCTGAGTATTGTAGATTGCAGTGCTGCTTCTCTGTACAGGTTTAGGAGAAAAAGGATTGTCCTAAGGGTGAGGCATCCACTACTGTCCCTTTTTTAAATGACAGTCTGATTGATTACTGTCAATCACTAGGTAACTAAGGTAGCTACCTCTGGGTTGCTAGGCAATTAATGACATAGTTACTGCATTTTCCTAAATATTAACTGCTACCCTATAGCGTAGTGTGAACTAGGAGTTATAATAGAAAAGATAGAAGGTGTTAGAACAATGAGTACCCTTTTTATTGTTCAACCTTTTTCCAAAAAACAGGAAACAGACTTATTTTGTTAAGGGTCTGAGTCATGTGACTATGACCCAGGGATATAAATATCCCCCCTCTTCTGGACATTAGGCAGTTGTGCCTGGAGAGTGATAACGGAGAGGTCGACTGGTACAGTGAGAGTAAATACAGAGGTATAGAGATTGTAGCAATTCTACAATCTAGAGACTGTATTGAACACATTGAAAGCAAGAAACCACTGAAGGGACAAGTGGTCAGTTATATGGCTTAGTATTTTTTCTTGACTGTAAGGTTATTTATGGTTTTCTGATTTTTTGGTTTATTTTCTTCCTTTCTGTATATAAGTTCTTATTTAATAAAAGTCACATTCAGTGTGTTTTTTGCCCTGTCTACTTTAGTTCCCGTCCTCTGTGACACTGGTGGCCCCTTTGCCAGGTGTCTAAGTTTGCTGCCCACCCGGCCCCTCCCTCTGCCTAGTTTAATTGATGATTTTCTACTATGAACCCCCAGAGCTTTGTCTTTAGGATCTCTGAACCTTTCTAACTCAGGTGCAGCCTATCCAGTGCATACAGATTCACCCATGTGCTGTCTCATGCCCCCACCAGTCCACATCCCGTGTCATCACACCATGTCCCCAGCCATGTATTAAACTCTGAGATTTTTAGTTTCCTGTCCATGCTAGCCCTTAGTACTGGGAGAACCTCAGAGAATGTCACTGTCCTCCCTTCACTCCTGCATAACCTTCCTACTTCCTTGAATCTCTCCTGCACTTCTTCCAATGTATTTCCCTCCAGATCATTAGTGCCCAGGTGCACCATGATATGAGGCTTTCCCTCTAGCCTCCATATGCTCCTCTTAACATGCTACACTACTTTTTCTGCTGCCATGTCCCATATATACTCCACTCATATGAGGCTCTTTCTGGCACCTCTGTCCCCCCATCTTACACCTTTTACTATTGAATCCCCCAGAATGATGACTCTGCCCTCTTTATCTTGCTCAGCTCCCTGGTGCATCCCATTCCACTGAACACACTTTTGGTCTACAACCCTTGTTTCCACCCCCAAGGGCCCCTCTTCCTCCTTTTGGTCCTATTTGTTACCTTTCCTGAGACCCCTTCTCCCCTGCTCTGCCTGTGTTAGCTGTGTCTTTGACTCTACTATTCCCATCCTGCACCCCCTCATCCTTCTTGATTCAGGCCCCTCTACTCTGTATTACTCCTCTCCTTGCCTCCAGTCACTAGTGCTTTCCCTGATCCTTTTCTTCCTTTACTGTGACTCTCCCTCTCCTTCTCAGTACTCCTGTCCTGCCCTCAATGGAGCCCTTCTTTCAGTACCCTTCCCTTTTCCTTAGTCTTCTGGGCCCCCTTCTCACACCACTCATTCACGATCTCCATTGCCCTCTCCTGAGTTGTCCCTGCTCCTAGCCTCTGTATTTGCTCCCCTGCCAACACTACTACCCTGTTCCTCTGCTATCCCTCAAACTGGCCTACCCCATCACATTGTTTAACTTTAATAAATGCACCTACTTTGGCTTACTAATGCAGGAAGTTGTGACACTAAAGCATGTTATATCAATCCTGAAGAACAAAGACAGAGAACCAATGACACATACAATAGTACAATGTGGAATAGAAAAAGGAAAAAGACCTATGAACCATAGTGGTTCATCTCAAGAATCTGAAACAACAGAACATACAAATAAAAGGGTGAGGAAGGAGGTACACTCTGATGATAAAATGGAATGTACCAAAGTTAAGGCCGACAAAGGCTATAAAGGCAGAAGGGCTATAGGACCAAAAGAAATATGGCTGACCAATAGATATACAACATTGGAAACTGAAGACCCAAATGAAACTAGAAACAAGGCAAACAAAAATACTAACCCCCCACCAAACCAAAAAAACTCAAAACAAATTATTAGTGGGGGACTCCATCATCAGATACATAGACTCAGAGGTTTGTAAAAGAGATAAGAAACACACAGTGCTCGCATGCCTACCAGGAGCCAAGGTTCAGGATGTCCAAAATTTGCTTCATAGGTTGTAAATCAAAAAATAGGCAGCAGTAATATTTCACGTTCATTCAAATGATGTAGGTAAATTACATGAAAAGTACATCTGTAATGATCTAATTGAATTGGGAAAAGATATACATAAAATGGGTGTAAAGTAGCAGTCTCAAGTCTTCTCCCCATTCCAAGAGCTCATGTTGAGAAGAACAAGACAACTGAAAGATTAACTGTAAAACTGTTGAACTGTTGCAGCACAGAGGACATTCTGTTTATTGATAACTGGGAAAACTTTCAGACGAATCAAACTTTATATTCCAAAGACGGGTTGCACTTAAATAAACAAGCATTTGTCAATGCTAAATCTTGTCTTTCTGGCATTAGCACTGGTAATGCAAGAGTTAGAGAGATGCATAATAGGAATGGCAGTGAAGTATTGAACTGATGCCAACCCTACCCTGCAGAGACTGACAGATGTTGGAGTGTGCATTTGGGTCATTGGCCAAAACACTCATGCCATTTACCTCACCCTACACCACAGACACTGACAAGTGTCACAGTGTGCCTTGGGGTCTTCAGGTCTTACACTTATCCCATTCCATAAGCAAATATGCTGAGATGGGTACAGTATAGGGGAAGGGGTGAACTTTGGGGCCAAAGACTCAAAGTCACACCTTGATGCCCATCACTGGCTGCAGGGTGGGGGTGGAGTGGCATAAGCATTACAGCCGACAATCCCAAATCACACCCCTGATGCCTGTCAGTCTCTACAGGGTGGGGCATTACAGTTGGAAATCCTAACACCCCATGTGTATGTTGGTATTTTCACTCCATATTTTCAACATGGGCTTTTTGTGGCCCCACCTCATGAACAGTGACACTATCAGTTCATTAGCCAAAAGGTGAGTTGGCACAGCGATTGCACCATTTGGTACTACAGGTGTGAAAACACATTTTAGACAGGATGTAAGAAATGACAGCTGTACTGTTCATGAGGATGTGTAAAAAAATGACAATGTTGAAATTCTGGAGTGAAAATATGGAAAATTGAAGTCACGAGTGTGCATAGAAACTGTGCAATGCATGCCCATAATGCAATTATTTTTGAGATTTTTTAATCAATTTTTCAACATAGGCATTTTGGAACCTTGGCTCATGAACAGTGGCACTGTGATTTTGATAATCTGTCCCAAAAGTTGATTTCCCACAACCACCGTGCCATTGTGCACCACATCTGCGAAAACACATTTTGGGCAGGATGTGAAAAATGATAGCTCTACTGTTCATAAGGAGGTGTGACAAAATGGCAATGTTGAAAATGTGGGTGAAACTATTAAAAATGGTTGAAGTTATGAGCATGCATGGAAACTGCAGCACATGCTCATAACATAGTCATTTTTTTGGAATTATTTAACCAAATTTCATTAATTGGTTCCAAAAGATGGTTCTGTGCAGTAACTGAAAAATCACCCTTTGGGACTGAGTAATGAGATAAAAGTGCATGTGTTCATGAGGTGGGGACCCAAGAACCCCTTGTTGAAAATTTGGAGCCACAATTCCCAAAAATGGCTGAGATATCAACTTAAGTTGAAACTCCCCATTGATGCCATTATAAAGCTTGCCGTGATTTTCTTCATTTTGTGGTTGGCTTTTGAAGAGTTTGGATGTGTTCCCAGTCCACAGAAGATCACAGTGCTGGACCTCCAGAGGTAAGTAAGGGGTGAGGGGGTGCGTGGAGGTGGGGTGCGCAAAGGGTGGGTGCTGGTTGGGGAAGGGGTGCCGGGGACGATGATTGACCATTTCCTTTTTTACAGAGACATTGTATCTCTCTCTCTCTCAGCAGACATTGGGGGATGGTTTTCTTTATTTACACGTAAAATAAAAAAATGTTGGGCACAATGAGGTTGGCTCCCGGTGTGCCCCAAGAGTTTAGGGGAGGACTGATGCTGATGGGAATTGGACCTCCCATTGGCAAAGAAAGTGTATGTGTTGGAGGGACATGATGCCAATGGGGATTGGGCCTGTCAGCAAAGAAACTGTGTGAGGGGGAACATGCTGATGCTGACATGGGGACAGGCACCGCTGATGTCAGCTTTGTGGGGATTGTATGTGGGGAGCAGCAGGAGTCACCATATTTACTGAAATGTTTCACCAGGAAAGGCATGTAATGGAGCCTTGTCATCTGATGCTCCAATGAGGTAACTGCACCTCACTGGAGCATCAGATTTCTTTCAAGGTTTTGGCACTCTTTGGAGTTTCGTGTCAGTGCTAGCATGTTTGCTAATTGGGGCTGAGGGATGCACCCACTAAAATGTTCCATGCACTGGCCAACACTGACACATCTCTGAAATGTGCTACTACCACAAGATGTTGCTTGCACCTGCGCAAGGCAACACAAAAAGGGTCCCATATACTTGGAAAAATGTTTTCTGATTCTTTGAACAAATTTTGTTTAAACTGAATACCCTAGGGGAAACCACTAGTCCGCAAAAGTCAATGAATTCCTCACCCATTCACAATGCAAAACTAAATATCAATAAAAAAGTAACTAGTAGCCGGCCTGGTGGCACTGAGGGTTGAGGCGCTGGATGCCACACCTCGCACCACACCGGCGACCCGGGTTCAGGAATGGGCTTGGGTCGACGGGGGTCAGCTGGGGTGGAGAAGGATAGAGCACTCAACGGCAGCTCTCCTTCTCCAGGGAGGGGTTCTGCAGGCTCCCGCTGCAATGCTGCCACCTAGGGAAGCCCAAGTGGATAGCGCAGCAAGGGGAGAAGCAGCTAGCAGATTGGGTGGTGATCGACAGAGGGGCAGAGCAGGAGGCACGTCTCAGCGTGCCTCTGAGCTCATAGCCCCTCATTGCACGCTGACGTCGGGGAGGGATGAAGGAAAGGAGGAAAAACACCTCACTCCCTCCTAGGCGAAGACACCTCCATGGAGCTTCTCCAGGACCTGTCGGACAGACTCCACTGTGCCATCCACATGAAAAAATGCTTGGAGGGGGATTCCACCAACCCTCTCCACCTCATTCACCGGGGGGTGTACCGGGGCACACTCAGGGTAAGTGTGGATGAAGCACTCTAGGGGCAGATCATGATAGGAACCGGGGAGATCCAGGAACTGAGGTCGTCGGAGAGAGTGAAGTGAGGAGGCAAGATCAGGAGTATAAATACAAGGGTTAAAAAAAAAAGTAACTAGTAAAATCAGCTGCTGCATGACAAATGCTAGGACTCTGACCAACAAATCTGAGAAACTATTAGCAATTGTAAGATATGAAAACCCTGACATAATTGCAGTAATGGAGACATTGTGGAATGATAACATATGGAACAACAGTTTTCCTGGATATGAAACTTTTAAACTCAATAGAAAAAAAACAAGAAAGGAGGCGGGATTGTTATGTTTGTTAATAACATACTCGCACTGATAGACATAAGTCATACTAAAATAAAAAAAAGACCCTAATGCTAATAATGAAACCATGTGGATAAAGGTTCTACCGAACAGTAATAACAGTTTCATCATCTGCCTAGGCTATCGGCCGCCAAATGCTACCCTTGAAGAAACAATGGGTATTGTTAGTGAACTAGAGCAGGCATGGGAGGAAGCAGAAACTATATTAATGGGGTTATTCATCTTAGTGATATGAACTGGGAAACATTATTGACAAACACAATGCATAGTAAAAGCTTTAGTGAAGCTTGTGAACAACTTGTACTCCACCAGTATGTCACAATCCCCACTAGAGGTACAAAAATACTAAATACTATATTGGGAACACATGGTCTAAATATTGATAGTTGCAGGGTGGGCCCTACACTGGGTAATAGTGACCACAATTCAGTCCTTTTCAACAGAAATTTTAATTTTTCCATAAACACAAACATAATGTGTTCTTTAATTACAAAAAGCAGACAAAATAAAGATAGCCACTATATTGTCAAGCATGGATTGGACACAAAGTTTACAAACTGTGACTCAGAAATTATGTGGTCCGGACTAAAGGTGCTGATAATGGACATGTGTGATAAATGTATACCTAAATGCAAAAAAAAAAAAAGCTGCAAACTAAAACCAAAATGGCTGACCACCAAAATAAGGAAACTAATAAGGGAAAAACAAAAAGTATTTAAAGAGCAACTGACACCACTCTGGCCAATAGTGTTACATTACAGAATTAGAATAAGCATACCCCCAGTATATCTCATACCAAAAACTAGATTTCTATGTTACTTCATTTTAAAAGTATGAGCTATTTTGTAACCCAGATTTCGCTGCTTGTTCAAAAAAGCCTGTGTCAGTGAAAAGCTGCTGCTGATGTCGCCTCAGGAACCCACTGTCTAGTACTCCCTGTTAGAAAGCTTATATGACATGTTTCTCCAAAGCTGTAAATATCATGTGTAATGGTTTTCTCAAGTAACACAGACAGCATCGTTCAATAAACATTGCTTTGAAAACAATGTGTGTTTCAGGTTTTGTAACAAAGCTGATCATTTTTTGTGGGTTGCCTTTTTGTTGTGGACCTTTTTACCAAGGTTGCTGGATGCTGGGTCATAGCACACTGTTGTGAGGAGTGCAGACTTAATACATTTCTTATGTGGATAAAGGCTGAGATCATGCACATCTATCATTAAATCAAGGCAATTCCTAAGTGCGGCACTTTAAAACAATTATTCCGTCTCCTTGTCAATGGGGGTGGGAGGGGCAATGCTGTTTGGAAACCTTACTAGGAGTTTCTAAATTAGCCAGCCCAATATTTTCTCCCTGTCAGGCTGTTTTTTTTCCTACATTTAGTGGCTCCAGGGTTGCTGGATGCTGAGTTCGCATACCTCCAGGCTGCTGATGCCATTTGGAGTGCTACTGTACTGTGCCTGTTAGAAGATTGTATTGCTGTTAGTATTGCAATGTCAATAACTTCACTGCTGTTTGTCATTGTCTGCATTACATAAGTTTTAATATCTGTGTTAATTCCTACTAGGGGTGGAAATGTTCGCTCTGGTAAACTGATCATTTTAAATTAGAGTAGAACACAGATGAACCTGAATGTATGTCAAAACAGCCTGACAGGGAGAAAGCATTGGGCTGGCTAAACTAGAAACTCCTATTAAGGTTTCATAGCAGCTTTACCCCTCCCACCCCCATTGACAAGGAGATGGGATAATTGTTTTAAAGTGCCATCCTTAGAAATTGCCTCAGTTGAATGATGGGTGTAAATGATCTCAGCCTTTCACCACATCAACAAAGTACTCAGTCTGCAAACCTCATAACAGTGCGCTATGACCCAGCATCCAGAAACTCTGGAAAAAAGGTCCATAACAAAAAGCACCCCACAAAAAAATTGTCAGCTTTGTTACAAAACCTGAAACACTCCTAGTTTTTAAAGCAATGAGTACTGAATGGTGCTGCCTGTTTTACTTGTGTAAACCATTGCACATGACCATTAGAACTTTGGAGATACAGGTCCTATAAGCTAGCTGACAGGAGTACTAGACTGTGAGTTCTTGTGATGACATCAACAGCACAGCTTCAATGACATAGGCTTTTTTGAATAGGTAGTGAAATCAGGGTTATAGAATAGCTCATACCTTTAAAATGAAGTAATGTAGAAATGTCGTTTTTGGTATGAGATTTGCTGGGGGTATGCTTATTCTAATTCTGCAGTGTAGCAGAAGTGGTGTCAGTTGCTCTTTACAGATTACAAAAACAAAAACAATCAACTTTCCATTGGAATAAATACAAGCAACTACAGAAGAATGCAGCAAACTCCAGGGTTCGGTGCTGGAGCCATACATCTTCCAAATCTTTATGCAGATCTTAGCGTAAAGTTAGCAATAACAATATCAGACAGTATAATAAAATGGACAAAAATTGGGAAATGGCTTTAAATGCAGACAAGTGTAAGATCATGCATTTAGGGACAACAAATAAAAGTATCAATATAAATTGGGGAAGATAAATGTAATTGAAAATCAATGGAAAGAGATCTGGGAGTAATAATAACTAGCAATCTTAAATTCACTCAACAGTGTAATGCAGTTGTTGGAAGGATGAATAAGACTATATGGACTAGTAGAAAAATATAGTCTCAAGAGATGCTAGGTTCATGCTCCTACTATACAGATCTTATGTGAGGCCACATACTAACTATTGTTTCCAACTCCCCCCCCCCCGATAAATCTGAGATTGCACATATTGAAAAAGTTGACAGAAAATTTACCAAACAAATAAATGGACTAAAGAATAAAGAATATCACAACAGGTTAGAAACATTGAATATGATGACCCTGGAGGTAAGATGAGAAAGGGGGGGGGATTTGTTGCTCTTTTTTGATGTAATTAATGATTCATAACAATTTATGGAGATGGGATATACTTATAAACAGGACACAGTGGAAACTAGGGGCATCCACTGCAATTACAAATATCTAAGTACAATACCAACGGTAATTCTCACAAACAGTGATAGCTACTGCTGGACATAACTATTAATGAGAACAAAGTCAATTTTAAAAACAAACTAGACAACTGGATTCTGAACAAGATAAATCAATTTTGTTAGGGGAGTTGAGATAGAAACTACAATGGGCATTCTGCTTCTAGTTTCATAACAGACCACGGTATGAACCATAATATAAGGGTTTGGTACAACAATTATAAAAATTTACAGAACATATGAATGCACCAGCAGATAAATGTATTATGGTCTATCTAATCTGCTCAGATGTGCAGATCTCACTGTGCTTACAGAAAACACTGCTCCCTCCTCATGAACCTCCTACCCCTGCCAAATACTCATTCCTCCCAACAATCTATACCTACATCTTTTTCCATCCTTGTATCCCAATCTCTTGTGAAGCTTTCCACCATTGTTAAGGTAACCACCTCTTCTTCCAACTCATTCCACTTAGCTACTGCACTTTCTGTAAAAATGTTCCTACTCAACTCCTTTTTTAAGCTTCCCCTAGCACTCCTAGTGGTCTTGTTTCTACTAAGGTTAAAAAGGCCTTCATTTCTCATCTTGGCTATATCCTTGAAGTATTTGAAATCCTCATTCATATCCTTCCTTTCCCTTCTGTCCTCAAGTGAGTACATGGTGATTACAGTGAGCCTCTCTTCATAATTGATTCCTTCCTGGCCCTGCATTATCTTTGCTACATTTCTCTGTACTGCTTCCAGCAAGTTAGTATCCTTTTTATGGCTGCATGGTGATGTCACCATGCTGATGTACTGCTATGAGTAGGACAGAGAAAAGGTACTGTGACAGTATACATAAACTGTGTTCTTCCCCTCAGTGTTTCAACACAACATGACTCACAACTTCCTGAGTTGTCTTCATTTATGACAGTGCTATTTTTGTGTCTGGTCCCTCCTCTACCCCTGCCTACACTAGATTGCATTACTTCATTACTGTACTGTAAGTTTAAGTTAATTACTTTGATTATCACTTCCTTTTAAGCCATTTGTAGAACCCCTTTAATAACGTGTGGGTTAAGAGTGTTTTAGGCAGAAATTGGTAACTTGGTAACTTGATAAATTAGGACAAAAGGAGGCTGAAGCCCATCGAGATTGTCCCTCACCATAGAGTGGGACATTACTCCCAAATGTGGTTTTCTGTTAGCCATCTGTCTCAACCCTTCTGAAAGGTGACAAATGTCTCTTGATAAACCAGTTCTTGAGGAAATTGATTTCAGTATCTAGGTGCCCTTAATGAAAAGTAGTGTAACCTTTTATTGATTTTTGCTTTACAGACCACCATTTGTTTGTTATGAAGTCTGGGTACTATCCTACGGGTTGTATAAAATATTCCACTTTGTTGTGCTAAATTTGGTATTTTTAATATTTTATAAAGGAATAATATATCCCCTCTATAGCGTCTAAGCTGGAGAGACTGTAGCCCAGTAACTTGGAGTCTTTCTGTGTAGGTTCTAGTGGATAAGAATGATACCATCCTAGTGGCTCGCTTCTGGGTGTGCTTCAACAAGGCTATATCCTTACTATGATATGGACTCCAACAGGGGGTCCCAAAGTCCAGTGTAAGGTCTAACATGAAAATGATACAAAGAAATTATACATTCAGCTTTGTAACAAAAGTACAATTTGTAGCCTTTAGGAGCCCATCTGAGTGTAATGTAATTTTAGCACAGTGATCTGAAAAAGAAAGTTTATTATTGACAAAAATACCTAAGTCCCTTTCACAGTTATGTGACTTAAGGGTACTATTATTTAGAGTGTACAAAGTTCCAGGGTTATGAATACCAAAGTGTAGGACAGTACATTTATCAGCATTGAATGACGTGCCTGTGATAGTTTTGCATTCCATTAGTTCCTAGACCCTGGTGGAGGGATGACTTTACTATCTTCTTCTCACTTTAAATCTGTTGCACAACATTATCTTTTTGCCCTATTCTTTTCCTCTTTCTAGCCCTAGTGTAGGTTGGCCATCTACATCAGTCTTTTTTTTTTCACTCTACCTGTCTCTTTCCTACTGCCTTATCTTTCCTATTCTCTACATCAGTCCCCCATCACCATTCCCTGCTAGTATCATGTTCATGTCCAGCATGCCAGTTGGCAATGAAAACAATTAAGATGCTTATATGGCATTTCATGCCTGGGTTTCAATAAAGTGCATCTGTGCCTTTAAAGGATACCTAAACAACATTTTGACAACAAACTATTCAAAAATCTGACTTCGTAGGTGACTAAAGGAAAGGCTGCTGTATTCATTAAGGCTAAAACTACATTTATATAATTTACCTAAATGTGGTTCCAGAGCATTTGAATATTGTAAAATCAGCCTTCTAATTTCACAAAAACTGTCTTACCTGCTTCTTAAAATGGCCGCCAAATGTGTTATGTGATGACATCATTTGAGCCAAAGTCAGAGAGTCATATGGCTCTTTATAGTGCTAACTAGTTATTTTTTCCCTTTGTGTAGAATTGTTTCACCCAAATGGTCAAACCATGTGTATTATTTTGTATAATACACATGTTAGGCTACAGTTCTGTTCATTTTGTTTACTTTAACATGCAGAAATTGTGTTTTAATTCAACCGACTTTCTCTGTTGCAAACCACAGTGCAGTACAAATCTTGAATAACCTGGTGGTCTAGTGGTTATGGTGGATCCAAGATGCTTCAGTGGGGGTGCTGGGGTGGTGTGCATGCTTAATATACACTTTTTAACATTTTTATTAAACCTTTATAATTTCTGCTATTCTTTTCTAGTACGTTTTTGACAGAACCTACAAATGTAATCCACATTTTTACTGTAAACATTTGTACAATCAATAAATCAGACTTCTTCAACAAAGTGAAATGCAGCAGCAGCATGCAAGTACATTACTATGTGTGTGTGTGGGGGGTGCAGCCACACCCTTCACCACCCCCTAGAGCCACCACTTTTTTGTAGCAAGGTTCTTGTTCAGTCCAATGTTAGAGTTCATACTTTCTCAAAATTCAAATATATGCTTGTCTTGTCTTCTTTTTCCATGGGAAATAATAATAATAAGAGGAATCAGCATTTGTATAGTGGTTTGCATACACACTGTATCCCAGAGTGCTTTACAAGCAATACTAGACTGGTAGTGAAGTGACTGAACATGTAGTGGCAGTCATTTCACATATTAATAGCCACACACAACTTTGGACAATTGCATGAACTGGTTTTATGGGAAGGGGAATGTTGCCCAGGATAACAGGGTCAGGTAGGGATCAAGGTGCTGGCAGCCTACATCCTACTTCTCACAGTAATCTGCTCATAATTCTCTCCTCCGTCTTCCCCCTTCCCTGACTATAGCAGTACCTTGCAAGAGTGGCCTTCTCAGTCCCCCTCTGGTATTCATTCTTCACTATTCCTCCTCATTCAAAAAACTGGTGAGCTCATCACCCTTCTGCATCATGAATGCAAGTAGTAGAGTCCCCTTTTTATTTTGACATATCAAATATAAACATATCTTTCCAGTAAAATCAGACTGATAGCAGCAGGGAACATGGGGAATGATGGACTTTCCTATCCTTAAAAGATCTAGGCTACCTTTGATTAGGCACTGCTAAATGATGGGTGCGCACATCATTATGCACATCATTTAATAGTGCTTAATCATAGCTGGCTTAGATATTACATGGGTAGGAAAGCCTATTTTTCTACTTGTGCAATGCTGCTATCAGCCAGAGGATCTTTTTTATTATTCATATGTAAAAATAACATGGGAGACTGTACTAATCACATTCATGATGCAGAAGAAGTAGCAATTACACCAGTTTTGGTGTGGAAGTGCAGGTGAGAAGAATGAATGCCGAGAAGGGACTGAAGAGCCAGTTGCAGCAGGGTATAGCTATATTCAGGTTTGTTGAAGACATGAAGGAGGACATTGAGCAGATCACTGTGAGATCTGAAATGTGGGTCTGCCAACATTGTGATCACTACCTGACTGTGGATGAGAGTAGCCAGCGATGACACATACTTAGAGTGGCAGGGCTGCACCTAAATTGTTATTTGAATTCAGTGTAGGGAGATTACCCTCAGGTGGTAGGACGTTTGTTAGGACAGTATTGAGGGAGTTATGTATAGCTCATTCAAGATTTGGAAGGGTGGTAGCCAGCCAGCTTGAATTGTAGAGTAGAGCACAGAAAAGTACTGGAGAAGAATTGTTGGGAACTGTCCTGCAGGGTTCTGCAGATCACAGGTAAAGGAGTAGACTGACAAAAGAAGTCGGGTGGATTTGCTCAAGGTATTAGTATGCCTCTCCTGCTAATAATATTGTTACCCATTGTAAGTGTAGCCCTCATGAGGGCATGAACAGCAGTTTTTCTGGTGGGTCATGATGCTTATTGCTTGGCCCTCCAGGAAGATCTAGTTGTTGGTTTATGAGTTGGGAAAAAACACAATGGGGGAACTGTACATACTACCATCACTGTGCAGAAGGGTAATGTTTACTGTGGGAGCAGAAGTCAAACATTGAGACTGTGGACTGGAGAGTGATTTGGGAGGCATTTTAACAGTGCCTGCTGATGATGCATATTGGTATAGGTGTGCACAACTCTCTGAGGTACAAGATTACAATCTGAGGTATGATAATTCTCTTCATGAGACCGCAAGCACATATGCAGCATCAGGCAGTACTAAGGACAGAGTATGGATGGTGGGGTGTTCAACAGAAGGCAGGCTAGATGCAAGAGGTTCACATGGAAAAAGAAAGCCTTATTTGTGGATTAATAAGAGAACATGAGCTTTGGAACTGAACCAGACCAGTACTTTGCTCTGTGACCCTGAGCAAGTCATTACACTTCCTTTTGCTCCCAGGCCACACCTGTAAACAAGCTTTCAGCTTAGTGTGTCTCTCCTGGCTATCCAAAAACAAAATTCAGTGCATCACATAACCACTAGATCATCAGGCAATTGAAATGTTGTTCTGTAATGCAGTTTGCCAAGGAAAAAGTCAGCAGGATTGCAAAACATTTTCCACAAGTTAAAGTAAACTAAATGAACAAAACCATAGCCTAACATGTGTACTGATCAAAATAATCTATGAGTTAATACATGGTGTTGATCATTCTGGTACAACACTTCAAAACAAAGAGGGAAAGAAGAACTAGTAAGCACTATAGAAATATATGTGGGACTCTGTCTTTGGCTCAGATGATGTCATCATGAGTCATCACTTAACAGACTTGGCAGCCATCTTAGGGAGAAACCAAGGCTGTTTTTTGAAAGTGAATGGCTGATGTTTTACATTTTTCAAAAGCTATGAAACTGCATTTATATTATTTACATAAATGCAATTTTAGCATAAATGTAAACAGCAGCCTTTACTTTACCTTGTTATGAAGCCAGATTTTGGGGTTTGCAGTTTTAAAAAAACTACTCATTTAGGTACCCTTTAAATGTACTTTGAAGAATGAAGTAAAGTGCAACAGTGCAAAAAATATGTTTTTTTATGAAATGATGTAGAGTGATTATTACGTGATTAAAGTGCTGCAGTGCCAATAGAAACTATGTAGTAAAATGCAGCATAATAAATAAATATGTGACAGGTTTAAAAATAAGCTGCTGAGCTGCCAAAAAGGTATTGTAGGGCTTTTAAGTAAAGCCAATAATTATAGGCATGAAACAGAGTGGCATGTACGAATATAGTTATTTGATTTAGCTACCAGTCTGTTGTATAGTGTTTAAATACATCCTGCATCAAAGCAGGATTCATGGTTAAACTGGGTGGCATTTCTTTACTTTCAGCCACCGCTCGGTATGTAACAGACCTCCCCCCCCTTGACTTTGTTAAAATGTATTCATGTTTCCCGGCTGCTGGCAAAGTAATACATATGCTACGGTGCAAGGGACAGTGGTGTTCCTAGAAATCTCAATGAAATATACAGGGGCTGACAAGAGGGTTTTTCAGTCCCACAGCAGAGCAGTGAGTGTCTGTCTTTTTCTTGCAGACTACTGCTCTGCTACAACCTAAAGAGCCCTAGAAATGTAAAGAGACAGTAATATCACTATGCAGGAATGTCTATGAAGCAGTATGCAGTTTAAGGGTAGCAACCCTCAGAATAAAATAGAGGGCTGCAAGAGAAATACTGTGTCACAGTGTACAAAAGAGCTACTACCTAAGGTAATGTTTGCAGGTAGTAAGCTCCTGGAAACTTAAAAGTAGAAATGCTTGTAGAGCAGGTTAAAGGAGTCAGTGGCTGAGGAAGCATTTTTTTTTATTTAGTTGTTTAACCAGGTATAGCACACTAAGCTGAAAGCTTTTTTACAGGAGCAACCTGGGAGCACAAGGAGGTTAAGTGACTTGCTCAGGGTCACACAGTATGCAAGTGGAAGCTGTGGGATTAAAACCCAGGTCTGGTCTGCTGGATGTCACCAGATTTGCAGCTCAGAGCCTTAGACCACTGCGCTATACTGCCTCTTTTGTGACCATTTCAGATGGCCGCTCCTTGTACTGCATGAAATACTTTTTCCTAGCTTCTTCTATTGCTGACAGTAGGAATAAATGCACTGCTAGTTAAAAAGAGAGCATTTGAATAAATAAGCAGCTCCAATATAAATTTCTGTAGCTAATTCATAAAAGAGTACCTGTACACAGTCCTTGGTACTGGTAAGACAGAAGGGCTCCTGTAAAACTGAAACTGCTGTTAAAGAAAGGCTTTTTTCTTTTGTCTCTCTGGGACAATCCATTTTTTCAGTTTCTATCAATTCCCCTAGGCAGACCTCTGTCCATCTGTGATGCCAGAAAACTGTGTTGTATAGAGAGATCAGTGCCTTCTCTGGTCTAGTTTTATAGGACCGTACTGTCAATCAAATATAAATGGGAGGAGCTTAGAACTCATTTGAGACCAATGTAGTATGAAAAATGGTGTTCAAAGCTTCCAAGGGGATCTAAAACTGTAAATGTGCATTTATTCAATGTTGTTTATTATAATAGTACTGGGCTTGGGTCCTCCCACCTGTTTGATGTTAGTCAGTAGAAAATTGTCTACATAAGTTAACGACCAGGTCAGGTGACCCTTGCCTCTCCTAGATAAACCCCTGCTAAAGGGAGCCTTATCAGATGAACCTTGGATGTGGAGTGAGAAGGTCTACAGTGCGGGTAGACAAGAGTGATACAGAATGTAAAAGATCAGAGTTGTTACTGATCTGAAACTGTATTCCAAGAAACCACTGATGTCAAGTGGTCATTCCGACTGCAATTTCTTTTGATGCTCAATTATTTATTTTCCTATTTACAAATAAATGTCACATATCTGTGCGTTTTAAATCCTGACACATTGCCTTGTCTGATTATTTCCCACACCCTGTGACAATGCCATTTGCCACTGACCATTTTTGATTTAATTGAGGTGATTTATAAAAGACCTCAGAGTTTCAATGTTATTGACTTGACCCACCAACTTAGTATCATCAGCAAACTTTGATAGAATATTCTTGTCCCCAATCTTCATGTCACTAATAAATAAGTTAAATAGTATAGGGCCCTGGACCGAATCCTGAGGGACCCCACCATTCACTGGTTCTTCATCTGACTGAATACCCTGAATTTTGACACACACTGAGTCCTATTTGTTAACCAACTGTTTATCCAATGTACTAGGTAAGGTGAGAAGCCAAACGATGAGTTAATTAATGAGTTGACCATGTAACACTCTGTCAAATGTTTTACTATAGTCCAACTAAATGACATCCATTGGAATATGAGAATTAAGACCTTCACTGACATGATTATAAAAAGCAATTAAGTTGGATGTGCAAGAATGTCCCTGTTTAAAGCCATGCTGTGTAGAATCTATGATGTCTAGTGATAGCATTTCTTTTTCAAGTAACTCTTTGATAATTTTTTCCATGAGTTTGCAAATGACCGAAGTCAGGCTGATGGGATGGTAATTTTCAGCAACAGATCTAGAGCCCTTTTAAAAATAGGAACCACCAAAGCTTTTAACCATTCTTGCTGGACCATACTGTGTGCTAAAGATTTATTAAATAAAATTGACAAAGAGATAGCTATGGTGTTGGTAGTTTCCACAATTGCTCTATTTCTATTGAAATGCATATTCATCATTTTGAGGGCATGTAAGATACATAGCTTTATGCATAGTGCTAACTGCACTGATTTTTACAATGGGCCCTATGCACTATGGGTGGAGTGGCTATGCACTGTGTATGTGCAGTGTGGACCCACTCAGCACCGATTGCACCCCCCACATTTGATGCTCTAATGGGGGGTGCACAGCCCCAATGCACCCGATCCCCTGGGTCTGTGGATCACAATGCGCAGTGGGAGGGCTGTGAAAAAGTGAAGCCATGAAACAGAGCATGCACATTTCAGGGCACTGAGGAAGGCATGACTCTGGGACAGGCAAGCCTTATTTATTTATTTATTTATTTGAAGCCTTGGAACCTTTCAGCTGAAAGCTCATTTACAAAGGTTCCACATCAGGTCAAGCAATAAGAAACACAGTATATATTGAAATGGAACAACAACAAAAAAAACAGTATAAGTGCAGTGTTTCAGAATATAATTAAACATACAAGTGGATCCATATTTCACAAACATAAAATGAAGCAGTCAGAATTTTGATCTTTGTCTAGAGTCATAGTGGGGGCGTAGAGAGGAAAGGGGTGAGTGTAAAATAAGTACATCATTGGGGAAGTAGAATAAGCGTGGGAGGTATGGACATGGAGGAAAGAGGTGTGGTTGAGCAGGAGGATGGGGTGGAGGTGGAGTGAGGTGGGGGAATAGTGCAGCAGCAGGGGGTAATGGCTGAGGGACAGGAGGGGGTTAGTAGTCACATCTGCTTAGAGAGGTAAGGTGTTGATGGAGTTTTCTCTTAAATGGCCCAGATTGGGCTCATTAGTTATGTCAGGGGGGAGTTCATTAAACCAGCATGGGGCATGATAGGAAAAGGACCTCTGTGCTTGTTATGTATGGAAGAAAGGGACTTGCTTTTATTATCTGGACATACTTCTCATCTGGTGGGGCTTGATCGCTGCATTTAGGAGGTTCTGTATAGCTGGTAGAGTTAAGCCAAGGCATGTTTTCTTTCCCCAAGGAGACAGACTTGGAAGTGTACCCTGCCCTGTTGGGTAAGTCAATTGGTTTTGTGCATAAAGGTCACAGGTGTGGGTTAGTCTGTGGGCTCCAAGAGCCAGTCTGCAGGATTTATTTAGGGCTACACTAATTTGGTAGAGGGTAGAGTCAGAGGCTGCCCCATACACTACCAGTACATAGTCTGTGATGAAAGTATGGAACTTTTGATGGTGAGTCTTGGGTTAGACTATGACAGTATCTGTAAAGGAGGCCAGTTCTGGAATTGACAGCCTTCACAATTTGGTCAATGTGGTGGGCAAAGGAAAGAGAACTATCAAGGGTTAAGCTTAAGTATTTAAAGGTATATACTCGTTCAAAGGGGATTTGCATGCTCTTTAGGATTTCCATATTATAGTTCTTGTGTTTATTGTAGCGGTTCATGAATGCCTTGTTTTTTTTTATTCATAAGTAGCTTTTTTCTTGGAGAACCAGACCTCCACAGCAGAGAAGTAATTTTGAAGGTGTGATTCTAAGCAGCACGGATCATGATTTTTGGAGAAAATGACAGCATCATCCACTTAAAGGAGTATTTGTTCCTTGCAGACCGAGAGAAGACAGTTAATAAAAAGGCTGAATAAAAGTGGGCCTAGGATTGACCCTTGTGGGACCTCCTGTGAGAATCTGTCAGCTGTCAGAAAGGGCGCCATCTATTTTTACCTGCTGGGTCCTATTACTAAGGTAACTCTTAAATTATCCCACAACTTCAGTTGAGAGGCCAATGGAGTGGAGTTCATTGAGCAATAAAGTGTGATTAACAGTATCATGAACCTTTGGAAATTTGCAGCAGAAAGAGTGTCCAACAAAGAAGAGAGAGTATCTAGCCTGCTAGAGTGTGAACATTAACAACATAAAAACAACAACACACTGAGTCATTTTAAACTAATGCCCATGCCCAGCACTGCATTTTCTCTCTCTCACACTCAGACAGGCAAAGACACACCTCTTCCATTTCACTTCAGCCTCAGCTGAATCAAATTACAGTGCAGCTGAGGGAATATTTATTCCTACACAGAACTGAGTTAATCACAGCACACAGTGTTAATTTCTTGAACAAAATGTGTTGATATTTATATTAATTCTTTAAGTCAATGAAGCAGTGTGCCTCATACTTTTGTTTACTGTTGAAATTTGTACTGTGAGCTGTAGCTGCTCTTCAGTTGCTTTCTGAATGTCTGTCTCTGTGCATGATTGCTTTCATCATCCACACTCCCTTCTTACTTCTTTAGGGACAGAACTGAGTTTTAAACCCTTGATTATCCTGGTAGTTTATCATCAGGCTACTTGCAACTTGTAATGGTATGCTTTTATGTGCATTTCCCTGTTCAGATCAGAACTATATTAAAGACATTGTGTTTTCATAGAGTATTCTTCACCTCTCTTATTTGAATATGCTGTTCAATGTGAACCTCTCCATATACTTTTTTTATTTCTATTTGCTCAAGCCTTATAGCTGGTGGGGCAAGGCAGGAGGAAGCGTCACAGCTGTATCATTTATTGCATTGTACAATATTTATCAAATTTTATTACCATGTTTTGAGTATCTGCAGCAGCCTGTATATTCAGGGTCCAATCCACAAATAGTTCGCTGCCACTCCCCACATGCAAAGATCCTGGAAAAGTCATGGAGCATCCCTCACACATGCACACCATCCAGGTACTGGTGTGTGCCCTATATATCATATGCCTGACCAGTTTGCCTCTCTGTATGAGTAGATAGGCAAGTATGCACCTGATCCTGGACACAAACTCATCAAGGCATAGGGCCAGTGGAGCAGCATAAGCTATGCCTGGATAATGGCAGCAGTAGCAGCCATGTGGCTCCCTCTGCCTGTCAAAAAAAAACACATATCCTACCAGGTTTGGACTTATCTTCTCCAACCCCCAGTGCTCAGAGCCTGTGCAGTGTGCTGGGGGTCCTCACAGGCACCAGGCAGTGTTCAATGATTATTTTTTTATTTTATGTGGGAATATGGCAGCCCAGGAGGACTGCACCCTTCTCGGCCCCCCCCCACCAATGAAATGTTATTTAAACACTATATAAATGGTAAGCACCCCATGGCTTGTTTAACTTACTATTAATGCTCCCTCCAATCTCAGGTGCAGTTCTTCTTTGGGCTACCCAAAGTACCAGACCTCTATCACCTCTGACTGCAATATATCCCTTCTATCAAGCCATGGCACTGCACCACAGACAGGAACAGGAGTGGGCAGCAACCTCCCAAAATCTCTAATGTTGCATCAAGCTGCATGGCTGGAGTGATGCAGAGTCACAAGAACAAAAGATTATGATGATGAAGGCAAATGGGGACCTTGTGATCCATCTAGTATGCCCATGAATCCTAACCATGCCCTGAAAGGTTGCTTGTTCTGCTTTTACCGTAGTGTCGGTCCCATGTGTGTTTAAATTCATTCACCATCTTTGCTGCAACCACATCTGGGGGAAGGCTGTTCCATGGGTTTATCACAGTCTATGTGAAAAAGTACTTCCTGACATTATTTCTTAGCCTTCCCCCTCTCAGGCATAGGTTGTGCCCTTTGGTGCACACCTCTTTGTTGGCCTGGAAGAAGTTGTCTGCCTGAACTGTGTTTATACCTTTGATGGATTTGAATGTTTCTACCATGTCCCCCATGACCCTTCTCTGTTACAGGGAGTACAAGTTCAGGTCCCAGAGTCTAGATTCATATGGCTTGTGATGAAAGCCCTGCACCACCTTAGTTCCCCTTCTCTGAATAGTATCCAAGTGCTCCTTGTCCTCCTTTATGTAGGGCCTCCAGAACTGGACACAGCATTCCAGGTGTGGCCTCCCCAAGAATCTATAGAGTGGGATCATCACTTCTTGTTTCCTGCTCATAATTCCCCTGCCTATGCATCAAAGGATACTGCTTGCCTTTCATGCTCCTTTTTTGCATTGTTTCCCTGCTTTAAGGTCATCTGATATGAGTATGCTTAAGTTCCTTTTCAGTCTTGGTCACCTCTAGTGTATGCCTGTCCAGGATATACTATATTCCTGGGTTCTGTTTATCCAGATGCATCACTTCAAATTTTTTTAACATTGAATCTAAGTTACCAGTCTTTAGACCACTGTTCAAGTCTTTTAAGATATTCTTTCACACTAGAGGCTCACTCTAGAGTATCCACCAACTTACAGCATTTTGTATCATCTGTGAACAGGCATACTTTACCCTCTAGACCATCAGCAATGTCATTGATGAATATGTTGAAGAGGATTGGACCCAGCAGTGACCCCTGAGGCACTCTTCCAGATATATTGGGGGAGCATCTCTGACTGCTGCTGGGACCATTTTTTGTGTTTTCTCCCAAACCCAAGGCCATCTGCACACTGGGCTCAGAGTAGCAATATGTGCATCTGTATGTCTTCTATGAGCCCAGCAGATGCCCCCCAACATGCCTCTGCTCTGCTTCCCCTATGTTCACCCAGGTACTGTAGCAGCATTACAGTGGAGACAGAGACCATCCCACTGTGGAATAGGGGAGCGTCCTGTGAGACACTTAGTCCTCTACTCCCTGGCCAGCCTCTAATAACTCAGGTTTATTCCAGAACTCAGGCTGCTGACCCTATGAATGGTAGCTCTACTACTGTGCTGATAACAGCCTTTGGCCATTTCCTACCGACAAAACAGAGAAAACAACATGAACTTCTTTTGCAATGTACTATACTCTGTTATATTGAGGAAATGGGATGAAAAATGTAAATAGAAAGGCTACCTGTATATTGTGAGCTGTACTGTGAGGCCCTCCAGATATATGGCTTGAAAACCTTTGGTTTATTGTAGTATGCCTGTGTGTATCATAGGAGTGTGCTTATTGGCCTCTGTATGTGTGCTGCACATAACCCCATACTACTTGTATATAACTTGGTGCTTTGTAAAGCACTTAAGGTTACAATGTATATGAAAGGGAGTATATTATATAGTTAGGGTCTATTCTGCATGGCTTTCTATCCAAACTGAAAAGCTTTGGTACTACAGGTGAAAGGTCATAGAATGTTGTTGCACTTGTCTGTGGTGTAATAACATTTTGATAAGAATGGAAATTCAGTGGCATCCATGCTCTGTCCTTCTCACAATTGTTGTCTCCTCTCACCACAAATGCACACATAGACCCAAACAATCTTTCTATTGTTTTAATTAATCTTAACTAAACCACCCTGCACCCAGATGCTAATGCCCCACCCAGTGCCACTGATAGTGCTTTGCTTTCAAAATAATTTGTAAAGGATCTTACTTACAAAAATGAAATTAACTGGCAAAACATGATCTGCACTATAACATATTTGTGTGAATCCATGTTGATTTAAAGGGTAGCACATTAATGCAGATCTTGCACTCGCTCATCACCCAGGTCTTCCTTTTTTATGAAGTAAACTTTTTTCAAATGAATTTAAAAGCAAAAAAAGTCAGTAGCATAGCAAGGAATATTAGCAGTTGGGTGCAGGATGGGTTTATTAGTTTTAAAATGTCCAAATTTTATGTGCCTTTTGTGTGTGGGGGTAGTGGGGCAACAATGTATTTTTGTAAGATTAAAAAAATGTACTGCATAAAACAGTGGATGCCCAGTCACATGCACAGAAAGGCTGCATTGCCAGAAGGGTTCTGACTACTCTTGGGGTGCGTGACAACACAGATGTGGTGTGCGTGGCTGGCCATGCACTATCCTCTATACGCAAAATTGTAAATTATGACATCATTCTTAGCTAATCAGGATTGTTTATTTCTAAACATTTCAAGTACTGTTTTTCCCACAAAGCATTTCATGCAAACAGTTTAATGCTGCCGTTCTAAGTTCAGATAGCATAGTCCATTTCATCACACAGGGGTTTCTCTAATTTTCCACAAAATCTAACAGATGTATTTTAAATTCAAGTAGCATTTCTTAATAGAAATCTTCAATCAATCAATCGATCTTTATTTAACCAGGTGAATCGCCATTGAGATAAACTCATTTGCAAGGTTGACTGGACATACTACAATTATAGTGAAGCAGTAAAATATAGTACAGAAATGAGGTGATAAAACAAGGAACAATATACTAAAGGTGGAAGAATACAAATAGTACAATGGAGTCGCATCTCACGTATACAAAATATACATAGCTTAATTAGATTGAATGTGCAATAATTACAATGAATACAGCAGGGTAGAGGATAATTGCTAAGGTAGGAAGGTAAAGAAGGAGGTCAAGGGGAAAACAGGAGCGTTTGGTATAGGCCCACATCCTTAGGCCCTGTGTAATAATTACAGGAAGCAGTTACAGGATTCAGTGTGATTTACAATACATGTGTGTATACAGTTCTCCTGTGTCTTGTGGATTCAAGAGTTTCTGCTCAAGTCCTTTGTGTCCCAGGACTGCTCATTTTCACTTTGCAGCTCTGTCACCTGAAGAAATCAAGAATGCAGTCTTATAACCATAAGAGACACAGTAACTGTACACGAAAGCATTTACCAAATTCTATTTTATTCTGTTGCTTGCAACATTTTGGGGCCCCACCACATGAGTGGATCCATTTATTGAAAGCTGTTTCACTTCAGGGTGTTCTTATTGTTAAAGCAGGCAGAGGATAACACTTCAGGAGTAACACCAGTTTGTATAAGTAAAAAAAAGACTGTATCAGTACCTTTAATTGTATGAACATTTTATTATGTTATAGCCACACTTAAATTACTTATAGCTACACATGGAGCACTGCCCTTACCTGGTGCTTCAGACCTAAACTAATTTTTTCATCAGAGGCCCCCTTGACGTGGAACATAATCAAGTTTATGTCTGAAGTGGCAGGTAACTACAACACTGTCTGTGTGGCTATAACTTATTAAAATGCTCCTGCTTCCGGTGAGGGGGGTGCATGGTTCTAACATGGTGACAGGCTGCTGCTAATGCTTGAGCTCTTTTCGATTAAGATTAAAAAAGGTATATTTAATGGTTGACAAACACACAGTTTTATCGTTCACCTCTTCGAAAGAATACACCTCACCAAGAATCAAGCCACCCGAAAAATATTTTAGGTTTGAACACGGCAACAAGAGCATCGGCAAGGTGAAGGAATTATCTTGCTCTGATGAGACATTGACTACTGATCAGCACAGAACCGTCAATCAAACCAGGGTGTGCTATACCCCCAGCCCTAGAAACAGAAGAACATTTTTTGATTGATTCCTTAGTTTCTGTGGTGGACAGTAACCTTCTGGTTATGGAAACGGCAACTGCAGACTTTAATCCACCTGTAGGTGGGACAAGACTTGAGAAAGGCAAACTCCAACTCCTCTACCTGCTTTACTGGAGAAAGATGCAACTATGGCAGTTACAGGTCGGACTGCACCCAGACACACTATTGACTCTATGGGGGATACCCTGGATAAACTATTTAAATGGTCACAGTAATTCAATAGGAAGTTTCAAGCATTATCGGAAAAGGTGGACTTTACGTTTTTGATCTTTCCTGATTATGCTTATGCAACTCAACAGAGAAGACAACATTTTTTGGGTTACCACCAGGAACTTTTGGAAATGGGTGCTCATTTTCAATTATTGGCCCCAGCAAAAGTCAGAATTAAATATAAAGGGGTACAGTATTTGTTTTTTGAGATAGACCAGCCAGCCTCATTTATTAGTAGTCAGTACGAGCAAAGTAAAGATACAGAATCCCCCACACTTTCCGAAGAGGAAAAGATAAATATGGGATACAATACAAATGGCTAAATGCTTGATTTCTTTAGAATCAATGGGCTTTGAAAATGTTATTTCTTTTCTTTAAAAAAGTTGGGGTTGATAGGGGAGTGGAGCCACAAAAAGTGTTATTAAATGTATAATTAAAATAAGATGAAGTGCTGTTACATAAAAATATTGTTACAAATTACCTATATGCCTGATAAATTTAAAAGTGCAGCTAGTACACTTTGTCAAAAAAAAAACATTTACCCCCCCCCCCGCTATGTTTTGGTCTAGAATTACAGACATCAAGGTATGACAAGCTTATTATGTTAATAGATAATGAATGATTAATTTCTTTTTCTTGATGTAAAAAAGATAAAATCCAATAAAATGTCATTATGAAAAAAAAAATGTTCCTGCAATTGGAGGTACTGATCCAGTCTGGATTTGTTTTACCTCTACAAATTGCTGTTACTCCTGGACTGCAGTTTCATGCTTGTTGTTCCTCTTGATTTGTTGAACTGATGCAAGTACACCATCAACCGCAGCAGGAGATTTGAGTAGTTTTCACTCAGACTCACCATGCTGATGCAGCCATGTTGGCTTTGACCAAAGTTTGTTTAAAGTACAAGCACCAAACTGAACACTGTATGCCAGATGAGGTCTCACCAGGGACATGTACATTAGTAAAATGACCTCAGCACTTCTAATTGTGATTCCTCTGACAGTGCAGCCAAGCAACCATGTATGTCATATTGTACTTATAAAATTAGTAGATTGAAGCATTTAAAAAAAGACAGCTTTTATAATTTAAAAACAAGACTTCTGTTATGTTAAAAGTGACTAGTAAAAAATAATTCCTCCCCACCTGTCTATCATCTGTCTTTCCCCATATTCAGCAGATGAAATGCTTCTTTAATATGTAATGCAAGAATTCAAACTTCTGCAGAAGTCTACTGACAAAATGGTCACCTCTTCCCACACAAACACACAACAGAAGGCCTCAGTAAAGGCAGTTTTTCAATTTTATCTTGGAAGGGTTATGCAGTAAAGATTTTCTTGGTAGACAGGTAAGGCTACGAAAGGGATTTTTGATGGTCAGGAAAGAAGTTCATAAAAGTATAGCAAAGAGTAGTACTTATTTGTTTTTTAGTTGGTGTATGTATAAAGAGGGATTGTAAAGAAAAAGAATATTGATTATTTATATATTTTAAGGGGGTATCATTTCTGGGACCTAGCTGACTTTTTTAGAGACTGTAAATGTTTGTCAGGATTTCTTTTTGTAACAAAAGTCATTGATACATTAGTGTGCAGTGTCCTGATTACCAACATTTTGGTTTAACCAATGGTAGTACTCTGACAATGCACAGCTGCAGACCAATCAGGACATAGTAATTTCACCACCAATTGTATAATTTAATTTCTTTGATGACTGTTTTTGTGAAAAGAACAGTTTTGTTGTCTAGGTCTCAGTTTCCAGAACTATTAGGAACCATATAAGAAACAGAAAACAAATATGTATAACTCAAACAATTGTAATTATTATAAAAATAACATTTAGCTGGGAACAACATCTGACGTGACTGCTCCCTTTAGCAGAAAGTAAGAATCTGATGTTAGAATGTTGGTAGGTTTAAGACGCGCACTGGAAGATAACATTTTTGAAGACATTCTTTTTTTTTAATCCTTTTTCTCCCCCTGGAGTCTCCACTGGTGCCATCTGACATCCCCCCATGGGCCTGCTTGGTATGAGACCCCTTCCCCTTCAGCCCCGATTAATTACTCTTCATAGCAGGGAGTGGGGAGACTCTCAACTCAACTCAACATACCAGATCCAGTTCTGGGGAGGTGCCCTCCTGGTGGTGCTTTGGGTGAACAATCATCATCATCCTCCAGTGGAGGACTCCTGTGTTTCCATTTTTCCTTCTGTGAGTGGGGCGTGCAATGATGCCAGTGGAGGGAGCATGCACACTTCTTCATGCACTCCTCCAGGTGTCTGCCCTATCTCCGCCACCTCTTTTGCAGCTTCGATGCACTGCTCCCAGCTTCAGCTAGGGGTCAGTAGAGTGCTGATCACTGGTGTCCCACTCCCTGGAGAAGGACAGTAATGCCTCAGATGCTCAATCCTTCTCCTCCCCTGCCAACCCCCAGTGACCCATGTTCATTCCCGAACACAGGTTGCCAGTGTAGCGTGAGATAAGGTATGCAGTGCCTCATCCCTCAGCTCCACTGGGCCAGCATTTTTGAAGACATTGTAAGTTTTAGGGCAACATTCTTCTTGCAGAGTTGAGCCATAAGTTGGACTGGTTGTTCCAACTCAGGCAGTTAGAAGTTGTATATAACTTCCAGGGAAGCTAGGTTTTGGGCATTGAGACTGGTCAACCATGTCATTTGTGATTGGCCCACAGGACCATTCACAATGCATGTTAAAGGCCTAGGGTATGTGTGATGAATCAAGTGCTATCTACATCTACATCTACATCTACATCTACATCTACATCTAGATCAAGGATATACAATGTCATTTGTTCAAATATGGCATTTATTTTCGTGAGTGTGGGGGTGGGACCATAACGTATGGATGGTGAAGCCACAAGTGAGTTATGACCATCCCACCCCATCACAAATGGAAATTATCTGCCATATTTGAACATATGACATTGTAAGTTCTGTGTATACAATGTTTACTGTAGACATTGTGTGCTGTGCAGGCTGGAGTCACTCCCCCCCTTGAAAGTACTATGCCAACCTCTCTTTCCAAATACTCACACAAATATATTTCTGATTTACTTTCACTTCAGGTACCTTAGTCGGAGATTCTGCTGTGTCAGTGAGAACTTTGGGGGACCATTTTATTCCATGCAGTGTCTGTGTGTGGTCGTAAGATGGAGCAAGAGATTGCAAACCTCGGGCGAGCTGCATTTTAAAAAAAAAGTATGTTGAGTTTGATGCACAGTTTTAAATAATGGCTGAGTTTTGAAGTGAGTAAACTGATTTGACTAGGATTGAGTGAGCAATGGTGGCACATCTGTGAGTCCACAATTTTCTCCCCTAAAAATTTCAGCCCTGTAGCTACAGCCATTTTTGAGATACAGGTTGACAAAAAATAGCAAAAAACCCCCATAAAAATCTCTTATTTTTCAACACTTTGTATCTCATAATCCACACAAGGGATTCAAACCACATTTGGCATATCAGTAGACCTGCCTGTTCTGAAGTTGCATGCACACTTTCAAGCAGATCTGTTGAACCTGCACAAAGTTATTAGCCTTCAAAAACTGGCCTTTAAGATTAAATGCTCGTGCTAACCCTAACTATAGCTGCACTACCAGGAAAATTGCTTGGAACTTATTGGAGGATGACCATCACATAACTGTGCGTATATCAGAGGCCGACCGCACACCTGCACTTTTACCCCTCTAAAAAACAATTTTACCATTTTATAAGATAGATAGATAACCCATTCTAGAATGTGCGGTCAGTCACTTCGATGCGCCTTGGGTGTTGATCGCACACCTGCTGCAAGTGATATCAGAGCACATGACCACACACCTGAGAGTGGTTTATCTATTACACACACACACATATATATATATATATATCTACACCATGAAAACTTAATTAATGCATCAGTTAGGTTGTTTACACACTGACAAAAGTGTGGAAATTCCACATTAAGGTTACCACCACACCACACCCCCATGCCCCCTCCTCAACACCCTAACTCTGCATTCTCCCCAACCCTACTCCCCCCCCACACACACACACACACTCACACACATATGCAAGCAAGGTACAGACCAAGGTAAGATGAGCAACTGGAGACAAGGAGGATCAGGTAACAGAAATGACAGACAACTCGTAAACATTCCAAAAGACAGTGGCATCATCACAGTCCACAAAGTGTATGAGTTCTGCAGCCATCATAGTGGCTTGGGGGTACACAAATGTGTGGATGTTATCCTCATGCAGTATATTAGAAATTACAGTTTCTGTGAGCCTAGCAACAATCATTAGATGTTTGCATTTTGTTTTGCGATACAGTAAGTTAGTCCTAATAACAAACAGTGGTAGTAATAAAACTAATGTCTTGTAGCATAGTTTACAAGAAAGATATAAAAGCAACAGTTGTAACATGCAACAGTAACCATAAGATACTGTTAGTCAGTGTTTCCTGGTAATGCAGCAGCAGAACAACATGTATTGGTGGTAACATGCCATCAGAGCAGTATCTTCAAAGTACTGTGTATGTGTCAGGTGTATCTGTGCTACTATCAAATGCCTGTGTGGTAGGGATGATACTTGCAGTGACCCAGTTGTTGGAATATGACACATATTAATCAATATTTGAAAAATCTGAACAGATTGTGTAATTGTATTAGGAAGATATGGTAGTAGTTACGTGTGATCATACTGCGCTAGCTGTATAGAGTCGCTTATAAAATGGGTAAGACTAAACTTGCAACCTGATTGGCTAACAGGTACCAGTAGCTGTGTTCTTATCAGCTGATATGTATGGCAGCTGGTACTTCTTATGCCAAGCAGGACACACTGCAGCCACAGATCCATATGTGCCACTTTACAAAAAAAATGTCTGCTGTTGTGCTCTAGTCCCTTTCCGTCTCCCGCCCGCTCGCTTGCACCCCATCACAACACTGAACTCATTGCCAAAAATGACTGTATCTGCCTTCTCATCATTTTAAATACAGCATTTATGATAAATAACACTGACCTCAGCTTCACAAACATAATTTCTGTCACGTCTCTTCAAAGAACTTGCTTCCAATCCAGTGAGCATCCCGCGTGCTGCCACTATGCAATGTTACATTTAAACCACTTGAAAATCACCTCTACTATAAAACATTTAAATAATTAAGAGCCTTCTTTCTTTTTAAAAAAAATGAAACGTACTCTTTTCAAATGGCGCGATTAGTTTGGCAAAGTGATAGTAAAGAAAAGCGCTGTGTACAGCAGCCAACCTGCGACATGCTCACTCCCACTTGGTCTCATTCAAATTAACCACACAGTGTATCATATAGCAAGAAACACTCGCAAAGTAAAAAAAAAAAAAAAAAGTAAACTAAATGTACTTAGCTTGATTTTCTGTGTGTGTGTGAGGGGGAGCAGACACTCGTGCCTGCTAAAATTGTCCACATCAGTCAGCACAAACTGCCGGCTTGCTCTTACATCCCTTACAATGAAACCACCCACTCCCTCTGTGTGAAATGGATCCTACGTTCCTCTCAGTAACAAAACCACCTTACAGCAGACTATTCAACTTCAAATACTGTGTGTTTAGTAGGTGAAAGAGCACTCTCTATTTGCTATCATATACTTTTAAAAGGAACTATTTTCAGTATTGCCTCAGTTATCAAGCTACTTTTCAAAAAATAGTGGATTTTTGATTTCTTTTTTTTTTTTAATTTACTAGTAGTACCCATTTTATAAGTGCAATAACACACTCCAAGGTGTGGGTTATCTCTTGATAAGAGCACACCTAGGTGTGTTATGAGACACGAGGTGCTTGCACCGAGACCCTTATGTACCTAGGCATGCTCTTATCAGGATATAACCCACACCTTGGAGTGTGTTATTGTGCTATCTCCTGATAAGAGCACACCTAGGTGCATAAGGCACTCGGCTCAATCACCTCATGCCTTATAACACACCTAGGTGTGCTCTTATCAGGAGATAACCCACACCTCATCATGTGTTATTGCTTGCTTATACTGAATTTATTTTTCTATTACATAATGTTATGTGAAAGTACTGTTGTCCATTGTTGTGAATATTGTGCTTTGCAGATGTGCTGGAGTGATACAGTGTTGTGCAATGTTGTATGCGTCTTGCATGTGTGTGTGGGGGTGGGGTTGGGGAGAATACAGAGTTAGAGTTTTGAGGGGCGTGGGGGTGGGGTGGTGGGATGGTAACCCTAATGTGGAATTTCCACTCTTTTGTCAGTGTGGAGATAACCCTAAGTGATGCATTAACAAAGTTTTTGCAAAGAATTTCCTTTCTTTTTTTAAAAGTGTAATGAAAGTAAGTAATAAATGGAATGTGTTGGTGGAAGCGCGGGGCCACCAAGCCACCCATTTGTGCATTAAGGTATGTGTGTGGGGGGAGCGCAGGCCCTCCAGGCCCTGTGCTCCCACCCACACAAAGCTATGGAGCCATACCACAGCCCTATAAGGCAAGGAGCATTTGTAACAGTAAGTTGCCCATAAGAGGTGGGAAAAAAATTCAAGTGTAGCTGTAATGGTGACAGTAAGTAGATCTCGCAATATAATGTCAATCAAATCTATAGCTCGCATCATTTCCGAGATACAGGCACCGAAATGCAATGTGAGTGCTAAGTCTGACAGCATAATTGTGGCCTACAGCCATGAAAATGAGCAATTGGAACACTAATTCTCAAATATCTCAGAAAACCATACAAGTTAGGAAACAAATTAAAATTTCAGGGGTTTCATGGCTTTGTAACCTAGTTTTTTTGTGATGAAAAGTCCATATCTTGAACCGTTTTCGAGATATGGGCCCTGAAAGGCAGGACGGGTGCCACAGTGTTATCCTACGGGAACATTTCTGAACTTTGTAATGCTGTAACTATGGCAGGGTTCAATGGTTCCATACCAAACCGGGCATGCCTATAGGGCTAGGGCTTTGCACCCTGGAAAGTTCAGACCAATAGCACAATCCATGTTGCCACAATGAAAGGACAAAGAAAACAACTGCCGCAATGTTAGCCTATCGTGAAATTTCTGAACTATGGAATGCTGTAAGTATGGGGATCTTTAATTTTCCCTCTCCAAATCAGTGAAAGGCACATCCGTGGCACTTACTTCCTACCTTGAACATTTCAGGCCAATAGTACAATCCAGCTTGCGACAATCAAGTGACAAAGAAAAGGAACATATAAGGACATTTTTTTTATCTCTATAATGGGAATGTGATCACGAGCAAAAAAATTTTACTGCTATCATATGCAAAGTTGTCACGATTGTTTTCACAGCAAAAAAAATGTAGTGATCAAAAAATTTCAAAAAAATGTTTCCAGACTACCTGGCCACAAACTAATGCCATAGGCATGTTCCTCGGGGCCTGTTTAGGTAAACTCAATGATCGCTGTGTTCAGAAGTACAGTATTTTTTGAGTTATAATAAATTTTTTCTCTCTCACTAACCGAAAACAAGATGGCAACAGCACAACAACATTTTTGACAAGCTCGATCAAAAATGTGATCATAATTGTTTTCGCAGTGCACATATAAATTTTCCCATAGGCTATAATGGAGCACTAAAAATGTTGTAACTTTTGAATGGAGCAAGATTTTTTCATGAAATCTTTGAAAGTCACCACTGCTAGCCAGGACCCATGCAGGCAACTAAATTTAACCCACTCAAATGCATTCTTCTATGCATTATGGGTGGACAAAGAAAATGCAACGTTGGGGATTTTTCACTTTTTGAGTGCACTATGATTCCACAACCATACAGCCAATGAACACGAACATTTCCAGTGCTAGAGATCTGTGATAAATCTTTCTACATTCCAAATGGCAGGAAATCAGACAAACAGTTCAAATGTTATTAAAATGCAAATTGTGAGGTTTAACATAGAAATGACTACGCAACCCTAACTATAGTGCCACAGCCGTGCCACTATAATCTATCTGTCTGCCTGTCTGTCTATCCATAGTCCATGGGAAACTGTAAGTTGAGTTAAATGGGCAGACTGGGTGGCCCAAGTGGTCCTTATCTGTTGAAAAATTCTATGTATTTATATATGTATTTATGTGTATACAGTGTCAACAAAGATGCAGTTAATAATATAATAACTGGTTATAAATAAAAACAAGCATTTCTAAATGCCAAATGTTGTCACATTGGCAGTGGGAGTGGTGTAGCTAAAGACGCATAGTGCTGTGATTTTGTGAATGTGTCTCAAAAGGTGATTTTACACAGCGAGCATGCCATTGTGCACCACAGCTGCGGAAACACATTTTGGGCAGGCTGTGAAAAATGGCAGCTGGACTGTTAATAAGAAGTTGTGCACAAATGCCAGTGGTGAAAATGTGTCATGAAAATATTGCAGATTGACAAAGTTACAAGGGTGTGTAGAAACTATGCAATACACACTTGCAACACAGTCATTGTAAGGAGTTTAGGCACCAAATTTTCAACATAGGCATTTTAGGACCTCTGCTCATGAATAGTGTCACTGTCATTTCCTCAAACTGTCCCAAAAACTGATTTCACACAGCAGCCATGCAATTCTGTGCCGGACATGCAAAAACACAATTCAGGCAGCTGCAGTGTTCATAAGGAGGTATGGAAAAGTGCCAATGATGAACAGCTGGAGTGAAAGTATTACAAATTCACAAAGTCATGAGCATGCATGCAAACTGTGCAATGCACGCTCATAAAACACTCATTTTATTGATGTCCGTTCCCAAATTTTCAACATAGGCATTTTAGGGCATCTGCTAATGAACAGTGTCACTGTCATTTTCACCATGTGTCTCGAACATGGACTTTCCACATCAACCAAGCTATTCTGCACCGGAACTGCGAAAACAAATTTTGGTCAGGATGTGAAAAATGACAGCTGTACTGTTCATTAGGAGCTGCAGAACAATGGCACTGTAGAAAATCTGGAGTGAAAATATTAGAAGTTTGTGAACGTACGAGCGTGTGTGCAAATTGTGCAATGCACGCTTGTAACACAGTCATTTTATGGAGTATTGTCACCAAATATTCAACACAGGCATTTTAGGACCTCTGCTCATGAACAGTGTCACTGTCATTCTTGTAAAGTGTCCTGAACACTGATTTCGCACAGCGAACGCCCTATTCTGTGCCAAAAGTGCGAAAACACATTTTGGCAAGGATGTGAAAAATGACAGCTGTACAGTTCACAAGAAGGTATAGTAAAATGTCAAATTTGAGAATCTGGCATGAAAATATTGCGAATGTGCTAAGTTACGAGCATGTGCTGTGCAGTTGCTATGCACCTCATAATTTTATGGAGTTTAGTCACCAGATTTTCAACACAGGCATTTTAGGACCTCTGCTCATGAACAGTATCATTGTCATTTTTGAAATATGTCCTAAACACTGATTTTGCACAGCTACCATGCTATTCTGCGCCGGAAGTGTGAAAACACATTTTGGCCAGGATGTGAAAAATGACAGCTGTACAGTTCACAAGAAGGTGTGGTAAAATGCCAATGTTGAGAATCTGGCATGAAAATAGTGTGAATGCACTAACGTATGAGCATGCATTGCGCAGTTGCTACGCACGCTCGTAAAACAATCATTTTATGAAGTATTGTCACCAAATTTTCAACACAGGCATTTTAGGATTTCTGCTCATGAACAGTGTCACTATCATTATCATAATGTGTCCCAAACACTGATTTTGCACAACGACCACGCTATTCTGCGCCGGAAGTGCAAAAGCACATTTCGGCCAGGATGTGAAAAATGACAGCTGTACGGTTCACAAGAAGGTGTGGTAAAATGCCAATGCTAACAATCTGGCATGAAAATATTGTGAATTCACTAACTTACGAGCGTGCATTACTCTGTTGCTACGCACGCTAGTAAAACAGTCGTGTTTTGGATTTTTCCCACCAAATTGCAACATAGGGTTTTTGAGAGCCTCCCCCATGAACAGTGTCACTGTCATTTCATTACATGGCCCTGAAAGGTGATTCCATGCAGAGACTGCGAAATCACCTTTTGGGACCAAATAACACCATGACACAGCAAGAATTCATGAGAAGGGGTCCCAAAAACCCATGTTGAAAATTTGGGGCCATAATTTCCAAAAATGCCTGAGATATGCAGCAAAGTTGCAAAAACCCTATCAATTACATTATACAGCTTACCAGCATTTTCTCAGTTCACGGTCGGCTTTGAAGAGTGCAGACGTGTTCCCGGTCCACTGAAGATCGTCGCGCTGTACTCCAGAGGTAAGTATGGGGTGAGGGGAGCAGGGTGCACAGAGGGTGGGTGCGAGTGGGGGAGGGGCATGGAGACTACAAGGGACTGTTTTGTTTTACAGGTTAAAAAACAGAAAAAACATTGCAGGACAGTTTTCGTTTTGCAGGGCATTTGGCATGCTGGGGTGAGCTCCCAGCATGCCACCTAACTGTTGGGGTGTCTGTAGCCGACGGGGATTGGGCACCCTTGTCAGCAAACAACACAGGAGGATTTATGCCGATGCCGATTGGGCACCCCGTTGGCACACAAAGAAGGGTGGGGTGCAGAGCCGAGGGGACTGGCACCCCTCAGCATTAAACAATTGGGGGGGATTCTTTATGCCGATGGGGAGTGGGGTCCCCAGTTGGCACATTCACAGGGGGCAGGGGCAGCCAACAGGGGGATTGGGCACCCCTGAAGTCGGCAGTTCTATGGCCAGTGTCCCGCCATGTACATAATGGCAGTGAGCACGGCAAGAAAAGGACAGCTGCATCTGACAAGCTTTACTCAGATTGCAGCAGACCTTTTCTTAGATGTGCTCACCACATTATGTATGCATGATGTGGCACCGGCATGCAGGCTGGTTGGAGAATGCAGGACACACCTACTGGTGCATGCCCTGCATTCGCCCAACAGCGACTGCACCTATAAAGCTGCACTGTCCCACAGTGTTGGCTGCGCAAGTGTGCCAACATAAAAATATGTAAACTGAGACAGAATACAAAAAAATAGAATACCACTACTGAGTGGGAGAGATTCAAACCCAGAAACCAGGGCTTTCATTAAACACAGGGACAGGGTTGCTAACTACTAAAGCTACTGACAACTGAAGGGTAAAGGCACAGAAGACCTTATTCAATAAAATATGGTGATGTTCTAAAAAGGATTTTGTGAATAATGGAAGACTGTAAGGAGAATGAAGAGTGGCTTCTGCATATACAGCACTGAGGGATTATACTGGCACAGTAGCACCTGTATAGTTAGAGTTGCAGGGCAGTTTAATGTTAAATCTCAAACTTTGCACTTTAATAACTTTGCAACCATTCAAGGGATGTGCACCAAATTCAGCAGTCTGTGTGGCTATGTGTAGGTCTGTTGATATACCAAATCCTGTGTAGATCCCTTTCAATCTTTTTGAGATACAGAGTGGTGAAAAACATAAACAAATTAACAGGATTTTTGAGAGGGCTTTTGACAGTCATTTCTCAGAAATGGCTTGTGTACTATAACTTTGTGTGTTTATAGCCTTTGGGTCACAGATGTGCCTTTTGAAGGTTTAGGGAAAAATATTAATCTGTTAATTTTCCCATTATTTGCAATGGGAAAAAAATAGATGCCCCACATGAAAAAATAATAAATGCATGGAGCACACTACCTCAAGCCATAGTTGAGAGTAAACCTATTACCACTTTCAAAAAAAGACTTGACAAATTTATGGGGAATGCCAAATTTGAGTACCACCCTTAAGGGGTGGCAAGTTCCTTAGGGGCTCACACCTGTTGAACTTGTAATCCGAACTATGGACCTATGAACTATGAAAACACTGCTTTGTTTGAACTCAGCAGTGTTTTTGAACATCCCAGTTCATAGCACAGAGTAATAGAATAGTGTTGTCTGCTAGATCAACAGCTTAGTGGTGCAGAGGGTTGTTGTTTAAGTTCGAACCTAAAGGTACATGGTTCAACACTACTATTTTCTTTTTTTTTTTTTTTGCTGGTGTAAGAGAAGTATAGTGGGAAAAAGGTTGCCTCCCATGTTTTGATAACTGTCATCATCTCCCCTTACCACTCCAACTGGCACCGTCACTTGAATTTCAATGGAAAGAGAAGGCAGACAGAGCAGTCCACCCTCCTCCATTGCTATCTGCCTTCTTCTGAATGAAGACACTGGTGCAGTGTGTCCCACATCCACCCCCAACCCATAGTTTGCAGCCCCCCAACCTTGCACTGGCACTTCATTTCAACCCTACCAAGTCCCATCCCCAACCAGGATGCACACATTTTTTAACTCATATTTGCAGTAATGACACAAAGTAGAAAGATGGGTGACTGGCACAACCTGCTTGCCTCCTCAGCTGGCTGCTGACATTTTCACAAATTTCATCTTCTCCCCACTCCAACCCATAGTTAGCAGCCCCCCCAAACCCACACCCACAGCTGAATTTAAATGCAAACAGAAGGCAGCTGGCACAACCTGCCCTCCTCCATGGCTGGCTGCCTTCTTCTGAATGAAGACACTCAGGGATGTGCTTACTCACAAAGTAAAACCCACTCCTCACATGACAAGTGGATTTTACTATGTGAGCAACTGTGTGCAACTGTCTTCATTCAGAAGAAGGTAGCTGGCCATGGAGGGAGGTGGGCTGTGCCTTCTGTTTGCATTTAAATTCAAGTGGTGGTGCAGGTTGGGGGATGCTAACTATGATTTGGGGGTGTGGGGAAGATGAAAGTTGTGAAAACGTAAGTGGCCAGTCATTGGGGTGGGCAGGTTGTGCTGGTCTTGGTAACTTGGTAACTTGGGACAAAAGAATGCCGAAGACCACTGAAATTGTCCCCCACTATTGATGGGACATTATTCCCAAATGTGATTTTCTGTAAGCCACCTGTCTAAGCCCTTCTTGAAGGTACCAAATGTATCTTGGTCAACCAGTTCCTGCAGTAGCTGATTCCAGTATCTAGGGGCCCTTAATGAAAAATCATGTAACCCTTTATTGGTTTTAGCTTTGCAAACTACTAGTTGTTTGTTATGAAGTCTACATACTATCTTACTGGTTGTGTAAAATATTCCACATTGCTGTGTTAGGATAGGTGTTTTTAATAATTTAAAAAGAAATAATATAGCACCTCTGGAGTGTCTGAACTGGAGAGAATGGAGACCAGTAGCTTGGAGTCTCTCTGTATAGGTTCTAGTGTGGTACCATCCTAGAGGAGTGCCTCTGAATGCACTCCAACATGGCTACTGAGATATGGGTTCCAAAAAGGGGACCCAAAGTCAGTGTATGGTCTGACATGAGATTGATACCGCGGTATTATACATTCTTCTGTTTTTGAAATAAAAGTACGATTGATGGCTTTTAATAGCCCATTTGAATGTATAGCAGTTTTAGCACAGTGTTCCAAGAATGAGAGTTTGTTATTGGTAATAATACCCAAATTCCTTTTCGCAGTTTGATGACTTCAGGGTGATATTGTTTAATGTGTATGTCTATCTAGGATTATGTGTACCAAAGTGTAAGACAGTGCATTTATCGATATTAAATATCATGCCATTGGCAACTGCCCATTTTTCAATTGCTAGGAGGACATTTACTAAAGACCTCACATTTTCGATGAGGTCAACTTGGCCCCCTATTTTGGTATCATCTGCAAACTTTGATAGAAAATTAATGTGACCAATCTGCAAATCGCTGATAAATAAGTTATATAGTATCGGGCCAAGGACCGAACCCTAAGGGACACCTCTATTCACTGGACCTACATAGAACTGTATATAGAAACATAGAAAATATACTAGATTTTGACTTGCTGAGTCCTATTTGTTAACCAATTATTTATCCAGTGTACTAAATGGGGTGAAAAGCCTTGTAGTTCAAATGCTTCACTGTAGTCCAAGAAGATGACATCCATTGGAATTTGTGATTTAAGGCCTTCACTAATATGATTCTAAAAAGCAATTAGATTGGAGATGCATGAATGTCCATGTTTAAAACCATGCTGTGTAAAATCTATGATGTTGAGTGATTCCATTTCTTTTTCAAGTAGACCTTTAATGATTTTGTTCCATGAGATTACAAATAACCGAGGTCAAACTGATGGGACTGTAATTCTCAATATTAGATCTAGAACCCTTTTTGAGTTCGTCGTGGTGCACAGGCACAGACAAACTCATTGCTATAAGAGGTGCTATACAGGGGTGTGCACAATGGAGAGCTCCATTTCCAGGGGCAGGTCAGCAGCAGGAGAATCAGTCTGCAGGCTGGTGATGACTTCCTTTCAGCTGTTGGGGTGGAGTGTGACAAATTTTCAAAGGACAGAGCTGCACCAATAGTGGCCGGCTCAGTCCTTTGATGTTGCATTCCTGTATTGCATTCCTGGTTACGCATTCACCCTGCTGTAGCTTACAGCAGTGTGAATTCACTGAGCCCAGGCTGTTGGCATGCTCCCTCGCCCACTGTTAAAAAACAAACAAGCAAACTGATGGGGTGCCCAGTCCCCTGTCAGCACGCCCCCTCCCAGTTCATTTGCCAATGGGGCAGCCCACTCCTCATCAGCATAATGTCCCTTCCCCCAATTTGTTGTGTGCTGGGGGGGTGCCCAATCACTTTGGCTCTTGTCCTCCCCCTTAACACTCAGTATGTGCTGACGGGGCTGCCCAATCCCTGTCAGCTACAACTCCCCAACAAACACTCAAGTGGCAGACCGGGAGACCACACCAGCATGCCAATGTCCCTGTAAGAAAGAAAACCTTCCTGCAACATTGTTAATTTTTTTAAAACCTGTAAACAAGAAAATGGTCCCTTGTTGATTGTGGTGGCCCCTCCCAGCCCACACCCACCCTTTGCATACCCCACCTCCCCACACCCCCTTGCCCCTTACTTACCTCCAGAGCCTGGCACAACAATCTTCAGTGGACCAGGAACACATCTTCACTCTTCAAAGCTGACCACGAACTGAAGAAATGGCAGTAAGCTGTATAATGGCATAAATGTTTTTTTTTCAACTTTGGTGCATATCTCAGCCATTTTTGCAAATTTGTGCACCAAAATTTCAACATGGGGTTCTTGGGACCGTACCTCATGAATTCAGTCACTGTCATGTGGTTATTCAGTCTCAAAAGGTGATTTCATGGTCACTGTGCAGAATCACATTTCAGGACTGATTAACAAAATGACAGTGTCACTGTTCATGAGGTGGGCTCCCAAAAAGCCCATGTTGAAAATTTGGTGAAAAAATTCCAAAAAATGACTGCGTTAGGAGTGTGCATTGTGCAGTTTCAACACACACTTGTAATGTTGCAAATATGTACTATTTTCACTCTAGATTTTCAACATTGGTATTTTTTTTTACACCTTTTCATGAACAGTACAGCTGTCATTTTTCACATCCAGGCCAAAATGTGTTTTCGTACTTCCGGTGCAGAATAGCACTGTCACTGTGGCAAATCAGTATTCAGGACAGATTACAAAAATCACACTGACAATGTTCATGAGTGGAGGTCTCAAAATGCCTATGTTGAAAATTTGGTGACAAAAGTTTATAAAATGACTATTTTATGAGCGTGCATTGCGCAGTTTCCACGCACATTCGTAATGCTGAGGATTTGTAATATTTTAACTCATGAGTTTCAACATTGTCAATTTTGCACACCTCTTTATGAACAATACAGCTGTCATTGTTCACATCCTGCCTGAAATGTGTTTTCACACATCTGGTGCACAATGGCACGGTTGCTGTAGGAAATCAATGTTCGGGACACAGTAAGAAAATCATAGTGACAGTGTTCATGAGCAGAGGTCACAAAATGCCTATGTTGACATTTTTTTTAAATTATTCCACTAAATGACTGTTATGAGCATGCGTTGTGCAGTTTCCATGCACACATTCAAGCATTCTTAATATTTTTACTCCACGTGTTCAGCACTGCCATCTATTCACACCTCCCTATGAATGGTACAGCAGTAATTTTTTACATCCTGCCCAAACTGTGTTTTCACACATCTGGCTCAGAATGGTGCAGTCACTGTGAGAAATCAAAGTTCAGGACAGATTAACAAAACCACAGTGCCACTGTTCATGAGCAGAGGTCCTAAATGCTTTCCATGAGGTGGGGGGGGGTCACAAAAGGCCATGTTGAAAATTTGTAGTGCAAATACCAACAAACGCCTGAGGTGTTAGGGTTTCTAACAATAAAGTCCCCCTCACAACCCATGGTGGGGCTCCAGTGCCCTTATCTTTTCTGAACTGCAGACACATCATCACTCCTCAAAGCCAGATCATGAATTGAGGAAACAGGTATGCACTTCACTGTATTTCAATGGGAATGTGAACTTGGTGGCATAACTTGTTCTTCCTGCTGGGAACTGTAGTCCTGCCAGTTGGTGCACACTAACAGCAATCGCAATGATGAACTCTGACATTGACAAATGCTTGTTAAAGATGGGAATCACTATAACATTTAACCAGTCTTGTTGGACCACACCTTGTGTTAGGGATTAATTAAATATAATTGTCAGATGGGTTACTATGGTATTGGTAGTTTCCATGAGGAATCTAGGGCTAATGTCATCAGGGCCAGAGTTTGATTTGGATTTTAAAGAGTTAAGGGCATGTATGGTGTCTGCTAGGGAAGTATTATAGGTAGTGGAAAGTATTAGGGAGTCAGGAAGTTGATGGGATTCTTTGGCGGAGAACACGGGCCACAAATAGTCATTAAAGGTGTTGGTAGTGTCTCTATCTGATGTGACAGTGCAATTATCTATGATTGGGGGGGCCAATATTTTTGTTGTTACCTTTTTTACTATTAAGATAAGAAAATAATGATTTGTGAGAGTTCTTATGTGCAATTTTGAACTCTAAATTGCTTTTAGAGTGCTTGATTAATTGACATTTTTTATAGAAAGTTTATATTTATTTATTTATTTATTTGCTTTTGGTAACCGGGTAAGCACACTAGACAATACTGTCTATTTTTAGGCTCGACCCGGGAGAGTACAAATCAAAATACATGGAGTAGTAAAACATTGCAGTCACATGTGCAAATTACAGAGGTGTGGGTTACATAGCACATAGGAGGATTATACAGTCATACAGTATAAGGCACCAAACAGTCCATAAAACAGCAGGAGTAAGTAAATGTGCAGGAGAGCACTTTAGGCTAGGTCTAGCTAGGAGGCAAGTAACAAACCTACAGTAAGAGCTTAAAGATGAAGAAGAAGGGCAGGTGAAAGGCACAGTTAAAGAGGTTATAAGTGCAAAGGAGAGTTAGTGACCACAAACTATATGGTTAGGAGCATTTGAAAGTGTCTTGGGTAGTGAGGTGGTTGGAAAGGGCCTTCCTGAAAGCAAGATGGGATTTGGCACATCTGATGCCAAGAGGTGCAGAGTTCAAGAATTTGGGGATGAAAGTGGAGAAGGCAAGTTCACTCATTCTAGTGAAATATTTGGGAACAGAGACTAGAGTTCGAGTTGAGGACCTGAGGGAGTGGGGGCAGTCAGCAGGGGTGAGCATAGCAGCTACGGGAGAGGGAAGAGAAGAATGAATTATGTTGTCAGTTAGGCAACCTATAGAATAGGATTGACAGGAAGAAGGGGACAACCAGCGAAGGTCAGAGTACAATGTGCAGTAATGCTTATGGCAGTGAGCAGACAGAGTGAATCTACAAATATTGTTGTAGGCCACATCCCATGTTTGAAGGACATTAGCCTGTGCCATTGCAAAGACTGGTAGAGCATTGGAAAGGCTGGGGAGCAGTAGATCTTGGGCAATAGAGATCCTGGCAGCAGGGGTCAAGAAATGCCGGATCCGGTAAGCCAGTCCAATTATAGAGTTCACAGACTTGCAGAATGCATTGACATGCAGAGAGAAACTAAAAAATGGATCCAGCATGACCTCCAGATATTTGAAAGAGTGGGTGACATCTACTGGGCAGCCATCAAGGCATGATACCTGGAGGGACAGGGGGGAGGCACCATGTTTCTGATGGGACCCAAAGAACATAGCCTGGGTCTTGGCCACATTCAGCAGTAAGCAGGGGGAGGTAAGCCACTTTTGGATTTAATGCAGGTCAAAAGAGAGGTGGGAGTTTATTTCTTTGATTGAGCTGGAGGAGACATAAAGCACCAAATCACCGGTGTAAAGTAAGGAATAACAGTGGGTTGGCATGGTAGGAAGATTATTTATGAACAAAGAAAATAGCAGGGGCCCAATAATGGAACCTTGTGGCACCTGATGATGGATGAGGCTTCTCCAGAAGTTTACTGAGGGTCGGTAGGACAGTGATGGGACAGTAATTCATTGGGTTTTTAGGGTCCACCTTCCTGAGGATGGGGTTAACCCTGGCCTTTTTTAACAAGAGAGGCATGGACCCAGAGCTGAGGGAGAGGTTGAACAAGCATGTAATAGGGGTGGCAAGAAGGGATGCACCTAACTTGAGGATTCTAGGTTCCTTCCCATCAGGGCCTGTGCTCCCATGAGTGGACATCTTGTTGAGAACATGTAATGTGTCCACCCTAGTGACCTGGTGGAGGACCAAGGGGGGGTGAGTCAAGTGAGGGCCAGGGTGGGTAGGATCAACATGGGTGGGTATGTCAGTGGTGTGGTGGGGGGGGAGATGAAGAGAGAGAGAGAGTTGAAATTGCTAGCAATTGTGTAGGGGTTGTTGCAGGAGATGTTGTATATTAGCATGTCTCTCTGGGTTTGTGAGGAACTACGGACCATTATATGGTTTATTTGTGCCCAGTACCTTTTCAGATCGCTAGAGGAGGACTGGAGGAGTGCTCTATAATAGTTACTTTTAGTGACATGGATCTTTTTCTTACATGAGTTTCACAGAGTTCGATAAGTGACAAAATCAGAATGCAGTGAGGATGCTTTTCATCTGGCTTATCCTGCAACTTAAGCTGGTGAAGAAGTGATCAAGGTAGCCATTTGTGGGCTGTCCCTGCACTGAATGGATAGAATGTGCTCGGTTTGCAGAGAGCCAAGTCAATGTAGTCTGTGGTGTTTACAGGGGCCCAGTCCACATACCAAAGATAAGTAAGAAAAGCTGTGATATTGAGGGCAGAGAAGTCAGACATGGTGATGATTTTGGGTGGGTACGAGGGGGGGCAGGCATCCCACAGTGAGAGAGGATATCCTATCTGGTCTATTTGTGAGAATCCAGTCGAGGAGTGTGTGACTATTTCCATCACTGGAATGTCTTGTAGGCTCTATGACTAGCTGGGAAAGGTTAGCCTTGCTAATATTGGAGTCAAGGAAAGGTGAGTTAGGTCTGAGCCATTCCTGATTGAAGTCACCAAGGCGTATCACTTCATTGTTTTTGGTGACTGGAGGTAGGAAGGCCAAGAATTCCTCAAGCCCTAGTTTGCAGGAAACGGAGCAAGTAGGTACAGACAATGTGCAGTTTCTTGGTTTCTCCCAACAGAAGTAGTGCATGAAGTACCTCACAGGACACAAATGAAGGGCAAGGCATTAAGGTTAGGTTTAGGTGGGTTTTGATGAATTGTGCTAGGCCACCACCCCTTCTGGATGAGGGCTGATCAACCCTGAGTATGTTATAACCAGGAAGGGTACACAGAGTGTCAGGATGAGAAGGCTGGAGTCAGGATTTAGTAATAGAAAGGAGATCAGGCCCATAGGTGGCAGTCCATGCTACTAGTTCCATGTGATTTGCCAACAGGCTTCTTATATTTAGGTGGCAAATCTTTAGACCACTAGAGTGTGGTCTGGCTGGGGAACCGTCCAGACTGCGAGAGCGCACAGTTGTCATGGAACCAGGGTTAGACTCGACATCACCTGATAGGGCTAGGGAGAGGAACACAGCCCAGGTAGCAGCGATTGAGAAGGTAAAAAAGGTCTTAGCATAAGAGTGGCATTTAGAGCACATTAGGTTTCTAGTGAAGTGTAAAATCAGTTTAGGGCTATGAAGCAGAACAGGGCCTACGGGCCAATGAAGAAGAGGTAGCAGATTGGATAAAGTAAAACCCCCATATTGATAACAGGGGCTGTGGGAGCAACAGGAAGAAAGGTAAACTATTCCAGAGCAATAATGGAGCAGAAGGGAAACAGTAGTAGTATTATTAAAAAAAGGGGAGGTTGCATGATGCTTCCAAAGAGTAAGGACAGGGCAGCAGTCTCAGTAACATAAAGTAGACAACAGTAGTCATTTGGAGCACAGCTACACAGAGTGTATCCTATTTCTTTAATTCTGTAGGCCAATCAAAGACAGTTGAGGGCAGAGCAAAGGAGTATTTAACAATAGGAGGAGGTGGGAGAGGGGGGTGGGCAAAAAAAAAAATCCAAGTCCAAGAAGGAGCGAGGAAGGACCGCAATCCTTATAACATTAATTATACAAAGTCATTTCAGGTTCAGCACTAGAAAAAGGCATCAAGTTCAAACCGCTCTGCTCCGTGCACTGGGAGATCATCCTAGTCCATACCTGCAACTTTGATTTTGGTGGCAGCGGCAGTCAGAGAAGGGGCTGGGGAAGGCACAGAAACACTAGCTCTCGGACCCTGCAACTTTGATTTCGGCAGCAGTGGCAGTTGGAGAATGGGCTAGGGAGGGCACAGAAACACTAGCCCTTGGAATCTGCAACTTTGATTTTGGTGGCAGTGGCCATCGGAGAACAGGCTGGAGAGGGTACAGAAACACTAGCCCTCGGACCCTGAAAGCAAAGTGTCTCCCTTACTTGTGTCTTCAGTTTTCAGGTGTAGAAAAAGTTTCTCCATTTTTAATTTGGGTTTTAATCACTTTATTAAACCAAATGGCAATTTTCCCTTTTTTATTATATTTTATTTTAATTGGGATATGTAAATTTTCAAGGTCAGCAATGGTAGATTTAAGGTATTTCCATGCATCTTCGAGTGATAGGGGTAAGAATTTTATTCCAATCAATGTTGTTTATGCTTTCATTGATGGTCTTGTAATTGGCTTTGTCATGGTTCCTAAATATAGCTGGATTTATTTGGGGATGATATTTATGAATTATTTCAAACAAGATGGAATTGTGGTCACTGTTGCCTAGTGGGTCGTAAATGCTGACTTTGGCTAGTTTATGAGTGATATTAGTGATTATGAGGTCCAGAATATTGATACACCTGGTAAGTATTGTTATTAAGTGTTCAAGACCTGCATCAATTAGTGCAGATACAAAGTATTTCTCATGGCTAGTGGAGCCAGAAATTGTTACCCAGTTGATTCCTGGCATGTTAAAGTCCCCCAAGATAATAACATCATGGGAATTAGCAAGGTGTGAGATATCATTTGAGATTGAGATAGCATGCACAAGGTCTGCTGTTAGTGGCCTTTAACATATGCCAATACTTAGAAGTGGTTGATCTTGGAACTGGATGTTAACCCATATGCTTTCAGTATGAGTTGTATAATTACTTAAATGGGATGGTATATCATCTTTGATGTATAGGGCCACTACCCCCCACCTGGTTAACTCTATCCTTGTGGTATAGTTTAAATCCAGATATCCATTTGACCCAGATAGATGTGGGGTCCCACCAGGTTTCTGTAACAGCTATAATGCATATATTATGCAGAGAACATTTTGCTTCGAGTTCAGTTATTTTTATTACAGTAGGTTTAAAGATTTATCATTAAGCGATAATATTTTGCATGTTTTCATGTTATTAGGCAGAAAGGTTCCTTGTTTCAGAGATGTGGGGGTAGTTCCATTCTCCCCCATGACCATTAGTTTAAATGGTTATTTATAACTTATGAAATAGTTTCACCTAGCACAGTGCTGCCTCTTCTACTGAGACGAAGACCATCCCAGCAGAACAGGGAGGGTCTATCATTAAAGTCTTCCCAGTGTGTTAAGCAGGAGATACCATTTCTGATGCACCATTTGAGAAGTCATTCATTTAGAGCTTTGATTTTAGCTGAGATGGAAGGAGTGGCTCTTGGTACGGGGAGTATTTTTGAAAAGCACACCATCCATCCTTTTGCTCAGTCTTGAGGCCCATAACACTCAAGTGTCCCTCATTCTGACAGAAAATCCTGAATTTGCCCTCATTTTTGGATCTTGTACCACTATCCCACCAGTACCTGTCATTGTCCTGGATTTCACAGACTGACTTTTGACAATGACATTGCTAACATCAGTGGACCCTTTAAATGTGTACAACTGACTTGAGTGCTGGCTGCTGATTCTGATTCCTGGTTAGAGGAGTGAGCAGCAGCATGCATGGCCAGTGACAGTAAGGATGAGCCTACAATGAAGCTGGGCTCAATTGGCTAGACTTAGATGCATGGGCAGAAGTGGTTGGGGACTTGGGGTTGGTCTGTTTAGAGAGTCGTTAATCCTCCTCCTCAGTCTGTCAGCCAATCATTAGGCACATATTGAGTTTGGTGGTTTGGTGCCTTGATGTTCACCATCTGCATGCACTGCTGCATGATGACAAGTGAGAGTGCTGCAGAGAAGTCTCAGGGAGAGGTTGGAGAACTGTCTGAAAGCACAGTCAGAGAGATAATTAGAGGAAAGTTTATTTAAAAATACTTGTGGAGTGTGGGGATGACATTGCCAGGACTGGAAGGAAAAGGAGACAAGGAGTACCAAAAAAAGTCAAATAACCCACCCAGAGCTTACCTAGGGCTAGCTGCTAGCTGCTGTGCTACCTGCTGTATTGATCAGTCTTGGTCTGGTTGGGTGTTGCTCACCTTTGGGTCAGGTTGTGGTGGCTATCACTGGCCCAGAAGAGCTTTAGCATGCCTGCACCAAATGAGTGGAGCGGAGGTGGAGGTGGAGAAAAAGGACCAGCCTGTTCTTGCCTGTTTGCTGCATTGACTTGAGTGCCAGCCCAGCCCAGCTCACTGTGCCACTTAATTGTGAGGTAGGTCCACTCCTGCAGCCAGTTGGTTTTGTTTTGGGGGGAACGTTCTGCTGCAGACAGTGCTGCTGCATTTAGTCTGCCGCTCTCTGCTGCTCTGCTGAATCAAAAAGGGTGAGGAAGGATAAAAAAGTGAACTAACTGTGATGATGATGATGATCTGTGAAAGCCTGGGGGGATGCTCTGCTGTAGACAGTGCTGCTGCACTTAGTCTGTGAAAGTCATTTAAAAAAACTGTGTTTGTGGGTAGAGGGGGACTCGGTAGGCAGTCGTGTAGATTTCAGGGGGGGGATTGACTGTGCCTTGAAATATTTTAATCCAGTTGGCTGCAATTCAAGGTTGCACAACCATGAGAACCACAAAGAAACACTGCTATGTTCGAACTCAGCAGTGTCTTTGAACATCTCGGTCCAAAGCATACAGTTCTGCTGCAGACAGTTGCTGCACTTAGTCTGCTCTCTGCTGCTCTGCATCAAAGAGGATATGGAAGGGAACACTATCTTGACTAAGATTTGATCTTCAAGGTTGTTTTATTCATTTCCTTATGCTGTGGGCTGCCTGAGAATAGATGCACAAGGAGACACAGACTGATAGGTGCTGGTAATTGTGAAAAATTGTATGAAAGGTAAATTCTGGGCATGTTGTTCCACAGAAACTACAGGGTCTATGTGTGGTGCATAGCTCAGTACCTGACATACTTAGACTGAATGGGATGGTCGGTGCTTAGAACATTAGTGCTAGAACAGTACGAAGGACAGTGCTTACAGGAAGTGGGAGCTGGATGGATGATCTGTGCTTAGATATGTTAGCATTGGATATGGACATACAGTAGGTCAATAGTTGTAGTACATAGAAACTGGATCAGATATGATCAGTGCTTAGATACTTGGAATTGAATGAGCTATGGTGGCTGGTAGAGCTTGATGTTTTGGCCTTTCTCCATATCCCACCTTAGGCTTAGTTGAAGGTGGAATGGAAAGCCCCCCAAAAGAAAAGTAATAGCTAAATGATTACCTCCTCTAACTCCAGAGAGTATGGCTAGTAGCTCTCAGGTGAGGAAACAAACCATTAGGGGGGAACCTCTGAGGACCCATGGCTACTGACCTGCCTATCCTCTGGGCATACTAAAGGAGAACAATCCTAAATAGACTAAAGGAATAAGCCACTGAATAATCCAACTGTCAAGACTTGATTGAAGAGTAGATCTTGAGGTGAATGCTAGTAGTCCTTTGTAGTTAAAGAACTGATGAAAAGTAACAATAAAAAAAGGCCTAGAGAAACTGACCCTAATAATATAGAGAGTGACTGGATGACTGTTAAAAGCTGCAGGGCTGCAAAAACAGGGCGAAGAACTAAAGCATATGATTTGCCCCAATCAAACCAATACTCTTTATTGGGCGATTTTGTTGAAAATGTGGTTAATATGAATCTTTTGATGGTTGATAACACATCTCATGCAACTCAAGATCTACATAGTGCAACCGATTTAGTAACCCCTCCTATCAGTACTTCTTCATCCCTTGGCGAACCTATTCTGATAATCCCTGATCATGAGCTGAATGTTAAACCTGTTTGTTTTGGGTGACTCTATGGTAAAGTACCTGGATAGGCTATTTTGCAATCCTGATAAAGACTTTAGAACATTATCTTCTTTTAGATGAGCTAAAATAGGTGATATTACATTAATGCTAGACAATATATTAGCAAATTCACAAAATCCCATGGTGATTATACATGCAGGGGCCAATAATGTGTTAAGAGAACCTTTAATAAAGATTAAACAGGACTTTGTTGCAATGGTTAATAAATTAGTTGAACTAAACTGTGATATCACTTTTTCTGAAGTACTACCTATACCTAAAGCTTCTGAGTTTAATCTAAATAAATCAAAGCATTAAACAGCTGGTTGAGAAGATGGTGTTTAAAACAACAGATAGGATGCATAACTCATTGGGAGGACTTATTTTTAAAAGAAGAACTTTTTTCAAGGGATGGACTACATCCAAGTAGGAGGGGCAATGCTTTGTTAGGGAAACACATATTGTCACATATTCAAAATGCTTTAAACTAAGTTATGGGGGGGGAGAGAATTCCATTTTCTTGGATTCTCTTAATACCACACAGGTTTCTAGTAAAAAAAATATTGGGCAATGTATTTACTTTAAAAGACACCAACTTTGCGACAGTTAATAATTTAAATAGCTTAAATGGAAATAAGCTTGTATCCAATAAATTGAATCTCTTACTTCTCAGTGAAAGAAGCCTTTTGAATAAAATAGATGAAATATCCTATTTTCTACAAATTAATAATATTGATATATGCGGGGTGACTAAAACCTGGTTTACAAATAAAGATTGGGCAACTGAAATAGCAAGACATACCAAATTCGAGAAAAATCGCTTGAACTGTAGAGGAGGGGGAATAGTATTATATATAAATAATAAACTGAAAAGTTTTTTAATAAACAACTTGCATAAGGAATGTACAAGTGAAGTAATTTGGATTAAAAGTAAACTTACTATAGACCATACCATCATTGTCGGATTAGGATATAGAGCTCCAAATTTAAGCAAAGAAGAAAATGATCTATTTCTAGCTACTATAGAAGACAACCTGTTTGATAAAGATTGTATACTTATGGGGGATTTTAACCTCCCAGATATCGATTGGAGTAACTATAGAGGCAGCTCATCATTCGACTGTGCTTTTTTAGATCTCATGACCATAAACTATTTGAACCAATTAGTCAAATCCCCTACTAGAGCAAACAATATACTTGATTTGGTCTTTTCTAATATAGAAAATACAAAGTCAAAGGTTACTATTAAACATCCACTAACAGTGATCATAATATGATTCTCACAACAATGAACCTATTATATTTTTCTGAAACTTCTGGCTGTACTGTAATAAGAGACTTTGAAAATGCAAATTATCCAAAAATAAATGAATATCTAGGGAATTGGAACTGGACCTCCGATCTTATCGGAAATGATCTAAATACAGTTTGTAACAAATTTGACTCTAAATTACAAGCTAGTATTAATTTATGGGTTCTTATTAGAAGGAAATACAGTAACAAATGAAGATCTCTCTTATGGTGGAATAATATCAGGAAAATTTTGGCTAAGATGTAACGGTTATATAAGAAATTAAAAAAACTCTTAATTGGAATCAGTATAAAATGATTGCAAATAAAAGTAAGAATATGATAATTAAACAAAAAAGGAATCTTGAAGAAAAACTTGCTAATACTGTTAAGGGCAATAAAAAAATATTTTTTCAATTATATTGGTTCATTAAAACATAACAGTCCATCTATAGGATCAATACAATCTCCTGATGGTATTATAACTGATGAAACTGAAATTGAAAACAACTTGAATAATTATTTTATAAATGTTTTCAAACCTAAATGCTCGGAGTATGAACCTAATAAACCAGTGAAAACTTTTTTCATTCCCATATCCGAATATGAAGTACTAGAAGCAATAAATGTTTTGAAAAACAGTGGGTCTTCTGGCCCTAATTGTATTCCTCCAATATTTTTAATAAATTTAAATGAATTATTGTGGGTCCCTTAACATAACTATTTAACTTATCAATGAAAACAGGGAAGACTGTTCCATCATGGAACAGAGACATCATTATTTCACTTCATAAAGGTGGTAGTAAATGCCTTGAAAAAATTATAGGCCTATAAGTTTAACCAACGTAATTTGCAAACTGCTTGAAAGGATATTAAAAAACAGAATAATAAATTATTTGGAGGATATACATTTTATTGATGTTTGCCAACATGGTTTTGTGAAGAACAGATCATGTCAAACAAATCTCTTGCATTTCCTTGAGCCAGTTAGTGAAGACCTGGATAATGGCTTATCAGTGGATATAATTTTGTTAGACTTTTCCAAAGCATTTGATTCTGTATCTCATCAAATACTTCTTTTTGAGCTTGATAAGTTAAATATCCATCCTGTTATTGTTAGCTGGATACATGCATGGCTATCTAATAGGTCACAACAGGTTTCAGTAAAAGGTCTTCTGTCAGCATGGGGTCCAGTTACTAGTGGTGTGCCTCAGGACTCTGTGTTGGGCCCAACTCTTTTTAATATATTGATTTCATCTATGAGTCCATTAACCAACACTTTCTGGCTTGTTAAATTTGCAGATGATTGTGAAATAGGAAGCATCATCAGTAGTGTAGATTCCAAGGAGATGCAGAATAATTTAACTTACCTTGTTGATTGGTCTAAAAAAAAGGGACTTTTGTTTAATGAATCCAAATGTAAGGTCATGCACTTAGGTAAAACAATCCTGCTTTACATATACCATGAATAATATAAGTTTGGAAACAACAGATCATGAAAAGGATTTAGGGGTAACACTTTCTAAAGATTTTACATTTAATATGCATACAATTAACGCTGTCAAAAAAGGGAATAGAATTTTAAATAGCATTTTAAGGAACATCAAACGTAGAGACATTAAAGTTTTGATACCATTGTATACTGGTCTTGTTAGACCTCATTTGGAATACTGCTCCTTATTTGATTAAAAATACGAAATTAATTGAAAATATTCAACGAAGAACTACAAAAAAAAAAAAAACATCTTTCCAAGATCTCGATTATGAAACTAGATTGAAAAAAGGTGGTCTATATTCTATGGACTATAGAAGACTTCGTGGGGATCTATGCTTGATATATAAAGCTATACAGAGTGATATAATATTAGAAACAATTGGACTACAAAAAAATATGACTACTGTTAATACTAGATCCCATTCACTTAAACTCAAAGGTACTCAAAATAATACTTCAAAAAGAAATAACTGGTATACACAAAGGGTAATAAACATATGGAATAAATTTACAGAAAACGTGGCATTTAGCCTTTCCTTGACATCATTCAAACTTAATTTAGATAATTATATGGGCGATTTAAAGTTTAGATTCCATCCTTGATTTGGTGGCGAGTTCATAAAAGGTAGTAATACCTATTGAACTTGTATTGATCCTATGAACCTATTAACCTATAAGTGTCCATGAAGAAAGCCAGTAGCACTTTCAGTGAGCGAATCCTAGTCCAAATCCCTAGGTGTATAAGTTGAGAATGTTTCATGAAGCACTTTCTGTCCATTGTTGGGAGCAGGGAGTGGATTCATCTAGGAATGGCTGGAATAAGAGAAGTGAACAATCCTGGAATTTGAATGAGAAACGTCATGTCAGGGGACTGATATGATAAGCGAACAGCTAAGTCTTTGTGAGGCAGAAGATGACTAATGTCCTTGTAATCTTTGAATATGAAGCAGAAGTAGGATCCTCAGCTGAGAGGATCTGGCAGTCAGCTGCTAATGATAAATGCGTGCTGGATGAGCAAGTAAACACAAGTCCGTTAGAGGACGGCATCTAGAGAAAGTCCCCATGTGGGCTAGCAGTAATGGCTGGACCTCCATGTTGGTCAGCCAGATATGAATAGTGAATAAGAATCAAGCTAGGCCTCCACATAGGCTAGCAGGACCAGCTGAGCTTCCATGTTGGTCAGCCTGAAAAAATTATAAATGTGAGTTGACTAGCCTCCACGTAGGCTAGCAGACCAGCTGAACCTCCATGTAGATCAGCCTAAGGAAAGTAGGGACCAAGAGTTGAACTAGGCCTCCAAGTTGGCTAGCAAGACTAGCTGGACCTCCATGTAGGTCAGCCTAAAGAATTGCAGACATAGGAAATATTGAGCTAGACCTCCACATAGGCTAGCAAGAAAGGCTGGATCTCCACATAGATCAGCCTGGGGGACTAAGAGAGGTAAAAACTCCATGTAGGTCCATCCAGAAATTTGGAAAATGTAGTGTTCACATGGGCTGGTACATTGTTGAATAAGGATGCCTGGAGGAAAGGTAAACTGCAGAATGGATCTGAGGAAGCAATGGGCCTTATAACGTATGGATTATCACATATGGAGGACGTCCAATCCTAAAGCTGCAGGGTGAATGCCTGAAACACATATAAATATCCTGGCTGTCGAAGGGTTGCTGGTTGCAAAGGAGAAAAGTGGTGTATCCCTGGAATTAAGCTGCATTGTAGAGATCGCTGCACTGACTGGAAACTTGCAGAGCAAAGGAATCGTGATCTGTGGAATGGATAGCCCTTGAGAATGGCTGAGGAATACAGTTCTGATGGGTGGCACAGGGATAAATCCACAGAACAGACTGAAGGAAATATTGCTGGTCAGGTAGGTCTGAGGGCCCAGGGGTAGTCTGGCTGTGCAGGCAAGAAGTAACCAAGTAGAGCAGGGAGGTAAACTGGGGAAAATGGACAACGCAGAAGTATCCTGGAGAACAAACATGAGGAGACATAGTACCTGCCGAAGGAGGTACATTGCAAAGTGGGGTCATGATGATTACCCATGTAAAACAACTGATAACTGTAGAGATCCTCTGCTGCAGATAGGAGCATTGGAGCTAGGTTTACTAGGTAAATGAGGACAAAAGGAAGCCATGAAGCCTATCTTGTTTGTCCCCCACATGTGTGGGAAATTACACTTTGTTGTAGTTTTTGGAGAGCCAATGATCTATACCCTTTTTAAAGGATTCAAAGGTATTACAGTCTACTAGCTCTTGTAGTAGCTGGTTCCAGAGCCTTGGTGTTCTTACCGAGAAGAAATGAAGCCTCCTGTTTGTTTTTGCTTTACACACCATTAGTTGTTGATTGTGAAGTCTAGGTACTGTTTTCTTTGTGTTTTAACAATACTACATTTGTCCATCAGAGAGGGTGATTTGAGAATTTTATATAAGAACAGAAGATCACCTCTGGAGCGCCTAAACTCCAGTGAATGTTGGCCTGTTTTTTGAAGCCTCAAGGATATGGTAGTGCTGCTAAATGGGGCACCATTTTTGTTGCCCTTCTCTGAACTCTTTCAATCACTTGAATGTCCCTAACCATGTGTGGACTCCACACTGGTGACCCATAATCTGTATATGGTCTGATGTATGCTTTAAACAATGGGATAATACATTCTTAGATATAAATGTATGGTTAATGCGCCTAAGTAGTGAATTAGCGGTTTTAGCTACAAGATTACAGTGATTGGAGGAGGATAATTTGTCATCTATCAGGATGCCCAAGTCTCTCACCTACTGAAAATGTAATAATAATATTATATAGTGTATAAGTTTGTTTGGGATTATTGTAACCTAAGTGGAGAACAGAACATTTGTCTGTATTGAATGTCATTTTGTTTTTCTGTGCCCAATGCTCTAATACTGAGAGATCGTTTACTAATAAGTCCATATTATAATCGGAATCCACCCTATCACCTAACTTTGTATCATCTGCAAATTTTGAAAGTATGTTCCTGGAGCTAATCTGCATGTCTTGAGATGAAAATACTGAATAGTACTGGACCCAGAACTGATCCTTGCGGTACACCACTGGTCACAGCCATATTACTGGAAGAGCCTAGGTCTGATAGCTTAGCTAGGAGAATATTGTGAGTAATCTTATCAAATGCTTTGCTATAATCCAGGAGGATGACATCCATGGGAATCTTATTGTCTAGTTCTTGGTTGACAGTAATGTAAAAGGCTATTAAATTGGTAGTGCAAGAAAAGCCTTGCTTGAACCCATGTTGTGAGTGGTTGATAATGCCTAGAGTTTGCATTTATGCCTCTAATATGCCTTTAATAATTTTTTCCATTACTCTACATGGGATGGAAGTAAAGCTGATGGGGCAGTAATTACTCACTCACTAGCTGCTAAGGAATCAAGTGGGGATACTATGCAAACAGTTTGTGGAGAGGTCAGCACATGGGAGAGTAGCCAGTGGAAGGTGGCATCTTTGGAATTCAGCATGAGGGACTTTAGACTTAGCAATGAAATACTGCTGCTTGGGATACAGGTGAACGGGCCAAGGAAGGATGGTTCAAGGGGTGCCATAGCTGAGACTGGAAGACAATTTGTGGGGTGCCCACAGACGTGACTGAGAGACTATGCAATCGGAGGAGTGGTGGAGCCATCTAGTGGATAAATGCGGAGCATAAATAATCTGCAGGGGTATACCTGAGGTATGAAGTAGTAATTTCAGGGTAAAGATGTTTGTCCATCTTGATGCACGAAGGTACAGGCTGAAAGCAGTCCTGTAGATTAAGCCCCCTTGCATTAGAAATAACTGATCTGCATGTTCACTGCACCAGTGCAGTGTCTGGTCATAGTAAGATTACAGTGCTGCCCAAACAGATGCAGCTGAGTGAGAAGCTGAAGGTAAATGAACTGACAGCCTGCAATGGATGGCTGCAATAGTGAGCAACAGGTCGGCTGTCTGGAGACAGCGACTTGTAAGGGGGTATGGTCAGATCCAGACACCAGGAAGCAGTGCAGGAATTATTGAATATGACCAAAGATCTTGTTTCAATACGCTTAATATAGAATCACTGATAATGGATAACCCTCACTGCCCCTAACATTATGGTAGAAAACAGGGCACTAGACTTTAGAGTTGAATAAACAAACATCAGTTTAAAGAGGCTGTGCAAAGGCCTAGGAGGTAGTGCCAAGAAATCAGTTCAGTACCATTTACAGCGTCTTTGTATATGAGTTAGTGGTCAATGATTTACCTGTTGTAGTAAAGCATTCAGGGTATTGAAAAAAGTGGTAGCTCAACCCAGCTGCAGGACCCAGGTCCGAATCCAAGGTAATGATCTTTATTTCACTTGCCTTCAACTCAGACAGAGACCACATTTTTGAAACTGTCAAGAATTAAAGGAGCTCTGATTCATAAGGGTTACGGGTTCAATGTGTTTCTAGACATTGCATGCAAGTCAGCAATGTAGGAGGACATTTGTATCTTATCAACAAGATGTCCTGGAGTAGGGAGCTTGGGTCCAATGTCTCACACTTGCAAAGAGTCGAAAATAGTACAATGGGAAAACTGTTTCTTTTTGTGAATTACGGATACTGCCCCAGTTGAGGATATAGTTCTGTCAATGTTGCTGTTTACAGGTCTGTGCACGGGACATAAAATGTCTATAATCTGGCATGACTGCAGAGAAAATAAAATAGCAGCCATACATCTAGGAGTCTATGTGTGGCCCAGTGCAAGTGTCAGAAGGAGTGCAGGATGGAGGTAAGACACTGGGGAGAAAGTGGAGCTAAACATGCAGGCACATAGAAAAGTAGGCCGGGGTAGCTTAATAAGCTGACACACGCAGGACTTTCATGGATAAAGAAGGCCAGGCAGGGGGGCAGTAGTACCAACAAGAAGAGGTGATGGATGGAGCCAGAAGCAGCGCCGACCTGCCACAAGCCAGGAACAGGAGCAGTTCGAATATGGAAATGGAGCAAGCAGGGGAGTACTGAGGCATTGCTAGTGGAAAGAAGGCCCCTCCCAAAAAAAAGAAAGAAGAGAAGCAATGGAGGTAGAGGAAGGTGTGGGAAGGAGAAAGCAAAACAGGGGGATGAGGGGCAAAGTAAGGCAATGGCAAGAGGGAGGGAGAAAGGGCAAAGCAAAAGAAAAAACAACCAGGAAGGGTGGGGCAACCAGCCGTGCATCGAAAACGTGGGTGCCACTCACTCTAAACAGAGCGGGCATTGGCTAGATACTTAGGAAGGAGATGGGAGAGGAGCTATTTCCCCTGCACTCTTATTCCTCTACCCTATTCCTGCCCTAATATTCCCCCTATGGCTTTGTCCCTGACCATTGCCAGTCTCCACATATTCCCCTTCCTTTCATCTGCTATTGAATGCCCCCTCTTGACTATGTCTCTTGACTGTTACCTATTTTTTGTTCCTGTAAATTACTGCAATTTGTTGAACAAAACTTTCCCCCTGTATTACATTGCAAGTATTACTTCTGTGTTTAAGCAGCTCATTTACACTGTTTTTGACAATGTCTCTCCGACTGCTACCTATTCTCTTTTTTAACCATGTAACTTCTTATTGTTGGTTCCTTGTACAATGCTGTACTTTTTAACATGTCTTCTGTCCAACTCAACTTGGAACCTTTGTAAATGAGTCTTTGACGCAAAGGTTATTTTCTGAAAATCATATAAGTAAATGAATATATAAATAAAATAAAAATCCAATTGGCTGCAAGTTAAGGCTGCACAACCATGAGCACCACACAAAAACACTGCTGTGTGCAAACTCAGCAATGTTTTTGAACATTTCGGTATGTAGCATACGGTGCACCCCTTCAGTTCAACACCCCGACAGCGAAACATGAAAAAAGACCATTACGGTGACAGTAGCTGTAATGGTCCTTTTCTGTGTTTCACTTTTCACCCCAGTCTTATGGCCCCTCCCTGGATCAACTCTGGCCTGGAGCTGATAATCCTAAAGTCTGGGGGGTGCGAGGGGCAGAGCCCCCCATAGAAAACACTCTTAGATTGGGTGGCACAATAACTGCATCGATATTGTGCTGTCACTGTGCAGGAGGTCAGTATTTTCACTGTCGACCTCCCCTTGGTGCTTCCTCATCATACAGTAATAGAATAGAACTTGCAAACACCACTGCAGCATTGTCACAGCTAGAGGACTGCATAGTGTATGAAGGAGATCGGGCACTCAAGTCAAGCCAGGAGGGGAATCCTGATACAAATATACCTGTCCTTTTCAGTAAGGTTTCATTTTTATGCTTCAACGCAAGCACTAGAGGCATTTTTCTGCAAAATAATGGTCATATATTGGGACTGGAGGGAGTAGAGAAGGTCAATCAGAGTTACAGCAAGGTGTTAGGAGTGTTAATGCACTGCTTGAGTACCAGTACACAGTGTGCTGCTTGCACCTCAGTTGTTGGGCCACTCTGACTTTCTTTACACATACTGCTTGCTAAAAGTGTGTGTGGCTCTGGGTACATTTACATTGGCCATAGGTTAATTGCTGACATTGGGAAGGGATTGGGGTCCAGTAGGACTTTTGGTAGAAAAACTGTTCCACTTTTACTTTTTCTTATCACAGATGTGAGAAAACTGTGGAAAGACAGATATTCCATACCTTGTTGAAGCAGTTAAAGCAACAGCAGACCCTTACATGGTCATGAGAGGAACTTGCCAACCACTCATCGACATATGGGAAGCTGTAAGTCAATATCTCAGAGATCAACATCATTTGGAAAAAGATGCACCTCAATGCAATTGAAAATGGAATCCAGTGTGACAGAAATGTTTTAAACTAATGAACACTGCCAATATTCCACCACAGCACAAAGCATGGTTTCCGATTGTTGAGGAACTCTGGAAGGATGCTGGGAAACCAAAATGAAGAGATTGTTTCTGCATAAGTAGGAAACATTACACTTCCCACAAAGACAAATTCATGCTTCATATAGTGTACTTTAATACATAGTATATCATAAAATAATAATTTATCTGTCTTCTAGAACACTCCAAAGAAGAGGAGCAGGTCTAAAACACCCACATTTAGATAAGCCAGAAAACCACTGATTCTGACTGCAACAGTTCAAGTGAAGAAGAAGAGGAAGAAACATTAGGAGATGGTATGCTCCCCCGACAGTGACACCATTACAGCAGATAACATCAATGCCAACAACACTGACAGTTCGCTGTAATGGTGAGCCCAAGATCCCAGCACCCTGTCTCCTGATCCTGCACCCACTCCCCAAATCAACTCTGACTCCGAACTGATTACATTTAGTACAGGAGGGTGCAGAGGGCAGAACCCCTCTGCATGGGGGGTTCAGGGTGGAAGCCCCCAAGAGAAAAATGGACCTGGTTTCTATACAGATTTATATCAACCTCAACTTGTTGTAGACATAAATCCATTGCTGTGATACCTGTCAATGAAATAGTATAACCCAGGAAAACATACTTGTGACTGCATGTAAGTAAACATTATCGTAATTTCAATTTATAAAATGTACATGTGACATCTGTTAACCACACTGTGTTAATACGAACATACAAAATTTGCCAGCAGATAAAGGCCTAGAGGTCTATCAAGTCTGCTCGAACGTGCAGCTAGCACCCCTTATTCTGCAGCTGCCCCTCCCTTCCACCCTTCCCCTTCATTAACCCTCCCCCTTGTCCTGTCCCATCCTCATTTGAAGCAGTCCACTGTTCTACTGCATGCCACTTCAGCAGGTAATGCATTCCACCCAGCCATCACCCTCTCTGTAAAAAAGTGTCTCCTCATCTCCCTCCTGAACCTTCCTCGCTCCAGTCTCATATCATGGCCCCTGGTGTCCCTCCCCTCCCTTACTTTGAACAGCCCCTCTGTACCTGTCTTGTTTATTCCTTTCATGTATTTAAAGGTTTCAATCATGTCACCCCTGTCTCTCCTCTCCTCCAGTGAGTACATGTTCGACTCCTTCAACCTCCTCTCGTATGATAAGTCCCCAGCCCCTTGATCATCTTTGTCACTCTGTGCTGCACCCCCTCCAGTAACTTAATGTCCCTCTTCAGATACTGACGCCAGTACAGCAAGCAGTACTCCAGATGTGGTCTAACTAATGACCTATACAGTGGCAGAATCACCTCCTCCCTCCTCGAGGATATACCCCTTGCAATACAACCCAGCATTTTGTTGGCCTTTGCAGCTGCCTTCCTACATTGTGCCGAGTTGTTCATTGACCCTGTAATGAGCACCCAGATCCTTCTCCTCTGTCTGGGCTAGCTGCACTCCCCCTAGCTGGTAACTCCTCCTTGGGTTCTTCATCCCAAAATGCAGCACCTTGCGCTTTTTGGCATTAAAGCCCAGTTGCCAGGTGTCTGACCAGGTTTCAAGCTTTGCCAGATCATCCTGCAACCCCTGCCATCCCCCTAGGTTATCCACCACCGTGCCTACCTTGGTATCATCAGCAAACAGACTGATCTTGCTCTTGATGTCCCATGATATGTCTGCAATGAATATCCCAAACAACACTGGTCCCAACACCGAGCCCTGTGGAACACCGCTCATCACTGCCCTTGGGTGTGCCAGTTTCCTACCCATCTCACCAGCTTTGCACCCGCCCCTGTGCCTACTAACTTCCTTCCCAGCCTTCCATGTGGCACTGAGTCGAATGCCTTACTGAAGTCCAGATACAGGACATCCACTGCATGGCCCCTGTCCAGTTGCCTAGTTACCCAGTCACAGAACTCGACCAGGTTGGTTTGGCAGGATCTGCCACGTATGAAGCCATGCTGTCTGCTGTCCTGTAGTTCTTTGACCTCTAGGAGGGCCACCAGCCTCTCCTTCAGGATAGTCTCCATTAGCTTACCCACGATGGATGTGAGGCTCACTGGTCTGTAGTTTCCCGGTTTATCCTTGGGGCCACTCTTGTGGAGGGGCACCACATGAGCCATCTTCCAGTCCTGAGGTACACACCCAAATGTAGTGAGGCATTAAATAGGTCTGCCAAAGGTCCTGCAAGGACCTCTGCCAGCTCCTTCAGTACCCTGGGGTGGATGCCATCTGGGCCTGGCACCTCGTCCACCCTCAGTGCCTTCAAACCCTCTCGAACTCTGCTCTCCATGATTTCCCCATCTGTCACCACTTCCCACCCTGCTTCTGCCATTTCTCCCACCTTGGGTGTCACCCCCCTCTTCTCTTTAGTAAATACTGAGCAGAAGTACTCATTTAGTGCTTCCGCCTTATTGCACCCTGCTTCCACCCAACCCCCCTCCTTCCTAATCCTTACTATGTGGTCCTTACAGCTCCTTTTCTCCCTGATGTACTTAAAGAAGTCCTTCTCCCCCTTCTTAATGCCTTGTGCCAGCCTGAGTTCCGTAGATGCTTTGGCTCCCCTTACTGCCCTTGTCACCTCCTTAGATTCTGTCAAGTACTCCTCACTGTCCTCCCTCCTCCCTGTTTTCTTGTACTTCCTAAAGGCAGCTCTTTTCCTCCTTACCTTTTCCATGACCTCCTTGCTCAACCAGATCAGTTTCTTAGCCCTAGCCTTCTTGCTCTGGGCTTTGCAGCAGGTTTTGGTTGCCTCCACTATCCCCAGCTTTATGACCTCCCATCTCTGGTTAGTGTCTGTACTAGACTGAATTCTGGCCAGGTACCCTTTTACCACTTCCCTTATCCTCCCAAAGTCGGCCCTCCTGAAGTCCAGCACTATTGTGTCAGATTCCACTCCTTCCTTGCCCATATGCAATGTGAGCCATACTGATTGGTGATCACTCCCTGACAGCGGTTCCTCCACTGTAAGTTCTCTCACAAAGTCCCCATTTGCCAGCACAAGGTCAAGGGTATTCCCTAACCTGGTTGGTTCATTGATCACTTGCAGCAGGAAGCTGTCCTGGAAGGCATCCAGCAGTACCTGCTCCCTTTTGTTCCTGGTTGTTGGGGTGCTCCAGTCCACTCCTGGCATGTTGAAGTCCCACACAATCACCACACTACCCTTTTTGCAGGTCCTCCTGATCTGTCCCACTAGTTCCCTGTCTAACTCCTCCGTCTGAGATGGTGGCCTGTACACCACTCCCATTCTAAGAATCCTATTCTTGGAATCCTGGATTTGCATCCAAAGTGACTCCGTACTACCCTCCTCCCCTTCCTCCCTTACACACTTCAGTCCTTCCTTCACATATAGTGCCACCCCCCCTCCTTTCCCAATCACCCTGTCCCTACGAAATAACCTGTACCCTGGTACAGACAGGTCCCAGTCATTGTATTGGGTGACCCATGTTTCCGTGATGGCTGCAATGTCCACCTCTCCCTCTGCCATGAGAACCTGTAACTCTGCAGTTTTCCTCCCAAGGCTCCTAGCATTAAGGGTAACCACCTTCCACCCTTTCCCCCCTCCCATCCTGCCCTCCTTTCCTAGCATCACCAACAGTACTTGCCATTTGTCCTTTGTCACTGTTATGGGGGGTAAGCTCATATGGTTTCCCAACCTGTGGTCTCTGCATATCTCTTCCCCAACTGCCACCCCCCCCACTCTTAGTTTAAATTCTCAACTTCCTCTATGTACTCCTCCATCCTCTCTTTCAACACTTTCTTTCCCTCCTCACTCAAGTGTAGTCTGTCCTTGGCATAGACACTATTGTCCTCCCAGGTCCCTCCCAACCCCCTCAACAGCCCATACCCTTTAGCACAACACCAGGTTCTTAGCCATCCGTTAAATTTCTCTATTCTCAGCTTTCTTGTTGTGCTTGCCTTTGGCACCGGAAGTATCTCTGAAAAAGTTACTGATCTTCCTGCCCCCTCACATAATTGTGCTAGTTCCCCAAACCTCCTCTGGACTGTATCTACCGTCTTGTCAGCCAGGTCATTTGTCCCAAGATGTATAATTAAATGAGGCTTATCCCTACCCCTTCTAGCATATTTCAGAACAGACTGTCCCATCCTTTCCGCTGTCATTCCTGGCATGGCCTCCACCCAAATGCGACTATGCCTCTCCCCCTTGCTACCCCACCTAACTCCTCTTAGTATTGAGTCCCCCAGCACTAAGATTCCACCCCTCTTACTCCCTGCTTGCTTCCATTCATCTCCCTCTCTCATTTCCAGCTCCTCTTCTTCCTCCTGCACATTATTTCCCCCTTTTACTCCTGTTGCAATTCTCCCAGCAGAACTCCCTCCCACTCCAGTTTGGTCCAGGCATTTATCAATTACTCCTCTAATTTCATCATTTCCCTCCTCCACCTTCTTCCTCTCTAGCAGTGCACAACTATTTTCTGAAGGCCCTTCACAAATGCCCGCTCCCTCTCTCTTCATAGTAACATGTTTTCTCCTTTCCACTCCATGACTTTTGCCACTTCTTCACCTCCCCTCACAAGTCCCTATCTCCTCCTTCCATTTGTCTTTTGTCTCCTGACCTGGTTTCCCCAGCAATTGTTCTTCCTGGCCTGGGCCCCTTTGTCTCTGCTTCCCTTCTTCTGACCCTCTCCTCACCACTGTTGGCTTAAATCACCCTCCCTCATCTCCCCTTCTTCCTCCCTCCAGTATTGGGCTAAACCCACCCCCAATCTGCCTTGCCTATCTTAGTTCCTCCTGCAGACCCTCAATCTCCTTTCTAAGTTTTTCTATGTGATTTCACACTAAACATCCTCCCACACTCCAGGCAATTTTTAGAAAGATTGGTGCACTGCAGTTGTTGCAGCCTACCACCCTACCCATTGCTGTTGTTGCCCACCAGTGACCACCCACCCTTCCAGATGCAGGATACCAAACACTCCCCCAAGTCTCCCCTCTCCCTCCTCTATCAGTGCAAAACATTTTCTTTATTTCCCTTACCTCCTTTGTTGCACACATTTAGATATATTGAGCAACTGCTTTTTATATTCCTATCCTTCCTATCCACACTCAAAAACAGACTTTAAGTAGCCATTGCACAACCTTCTTCAAACTCCTACTCCTCCTTTCCCCAATGCAATATCAATGAGAAGAAGTAATAATGAAAGCTCCTAGATTTGCATTTACTTCCCTTTCACTGAGAGAGCAGTCACCTCTTCACTTGCTGCTGTTCCTTTCCTGGTATGCCCCCCCTACTCCACACCCCTTACTATACCCAGTGTTTAGCTCCTGTCAATCAGATTTAACAGGGCATATAATCAAGAGTTGGGGAAAGGGGGAGCAAAAATGAATGTATTCCTTACAGAGGCAACTTCCAGAACTGATGAAGAGCCATGAAGCAAAGAATTAAATGAAAGAAATGTTGAGAAGGAGATGCAAACAGAGGACAAATCAAAGGCAATACAAACAACAACTCATAAGCAATAATACACATGAGTATTAACTAATTTGCAAATATAAGAAATTATTAAAACAGAAGTTTAAGCAGCAAAAGTAAAAAAATATTAATAATTATGTTTTTCTATAGAGTGTCACATTGACAAAACTCTTCAAGAAATAACAGGAATTTTACAATGGGGTTTCCAGTCTATTAGTGAAACACTACAAGATGGTTTTCAGTCTGTAACTGAAACTCTGTTGCAGATGATGACTCATATGAGCATACAAAGCCAAGCTGCAGATACACGAGTTGCCCTGGAATGGCAGAATCAAACTGTGATACATGAGATTGCGGCAGAGGTGACACAGCTCATATCTGTGTTAGAAAATATGAGAATTGACATGACATAATTATCTTCCACCTCCTTATCAGTGCGGTATATGTGTAACCTTGTAAACCGTTGTACTTTATTAGTAATGTTCTAGTTTGAAGTTCAAAATACATGTAAGAAATGTTTCTAGTTTTGAAAAGTTTTGTTTACAATCAACATTACAATACAATGCAAGAGCGACATGGTAAAAATTCAGTTTTGAAGTTCAAACCAACTGTAAGTAATCTTTCCATTTTTGAAAACTATTATTTACAATTAACATTAACATACAATGCAAGAGTTACATGGGAAAAATATTTCATTTGCTTGAGTTGTTTAGAAAAATAATTACTCATGTTTACAGACTATTTAGTGTTTACATGTTTTGCCAGTATTGTAGTACTGTTAATTCATCTTCATTGACAGGACAAGAAACGTTTTTATGTGCATCCGAATTTCAGCACTTTAATGATTTATTGCACTGTTTAACAGCATAACAGAGCCTGATACTCAATCTAATAGCATGTAGGGGTTGGGGATAACAACTTAATTACTTTCTCAGTCCTTCTGCTTCATCCCATTCCCAGCCATGACCATAATTGAAAGGCTGTAGTCTGTGGTTCTATGGGGGGGTGGAATAGCTCCTCCCCATCTCCTTCTTTTTATGTGTCACATGAAGCAGCCCTGTTTTCCCTTTTTTTTCACACATACTTATTGTTACATAGGTCAAAAAAAACATTGAACTCTGCAGAGCTGTCCAGGTGGTGCATTAGTAGAATGTTGATTTTAAGTGTAACACTGGAAAGGAGGATTATGGTTCAAGACTATCTTTCTTTTCTTGGCTCAAATATGACTTTTTATCTTTTTGTTTACAAACAGACAAAAAATGAAAAATCATCCCAGTACATAATGTCCAACTAATAAGGAATAATACCATTAAGCTATCTAAAAAGTATGGCAATTAATTGTAAAAAACGTCATTAATGCAATAGTTAGGGTTTCTACTAAAATGACAAAAGGTGGGAAATTTCCTGTTAGGGCTTACAGCTGTTACACAACATAACTACTCTGAATCCATCAACTGATATCATCGTAGTCTGTTAAGACCATTCACATTATTTGCCATTAACAGAGACTATTATATCCAATACACACACCATGTAACCTGTAGAGAGCATATGATATTAAGTGCTCTATTACCAATGTTATACCAATATGTCAACCACCTACACTGCCATTCAGGACGAAGTAAAAGGTGTCAACGGTGTGCCTTCCAGTCACTCACCCTAACTGTCACTCAGGCAAACTCTGAGGTTATATAAACAATATAATGCTGTGACAGTTGGAGTGAATGACCCCAAAGCACACCGTTGATGCCTTTTACCTTGTCCTGAATGGAGAGAGGCAGTAGTTAGACCAATTCACAAAGCAAGTGATAAAAATGAAGTAAACAACTACAGGTCAATTAGTTTAACATTAGTGCTGGGTAAATTAGTTGAAGGGCTTATACAAGAAAATATCATTATGCCTATAAGAAGTAAAGATTACACTGATATCAAGCAACGTGGATTTAGCCAAGGTCATTCATGTTTAACAAACCTGGGGTCAGATATTCAAAACTTTGCGCTGGGAGCAAACAGTTTGCACAGGGTTAGCACTGGGTTTGTGCGGGTCTGATATATTCAAAAGGTCAAATAGCAGCAGCAAACTGCATTAGCGCTGGGCAAAAGTATAATGTATGCAAGGGGCAAACCGAGGGAGCGTGTACATGAATACAGGCACAATGATGTATTCAGAGCATTAGTGCCACGCTAAGTGTTTTAGCGTGACTTAGAGTGACACTTTGCATGGTGCAAATTACTGCCCAGGAAAAGGTATTCTTATCTCTGGGCAAACTGGCTTTGTGTGGCTTTGCGTGGCCCTAACCAGTAAATATTTAACATAGAAAGAAACCAGACATGGAACAAATATGCTGCACATGGATGGCACCTACTCTGATGCCATCATCTGCCTTCAGTCCCAGCCATGTCAGGCAGTAAGTGGTGACCCGGCACTCAGTGGACATCATGGCAGTGTGTCCATACAGCACACACCTGAAGTCCAACCTTCAGTGGACACCAACAAATTCCAATACACACATGCAGCACTGCATGTGTGGGGGGCATTTGAAGGGAGGGTATACAGGTGGCCAGTCTGTACCACATACTGGGTGCTGCCAGAAGTCTGGGACAAGCCACACAGTGCAAATGATCCAGTGTTGGGAATTCAACAACACCAGTTTGCCTATCTGCTGGAATATGCAACCCTTGCCACATACCACACATCTGTACAGACACCACAGCGCATACAGCCAGTCATGAATATGTCACTGTGAGTATCCAATGCCAGTGGTGCAGCATCTGTGGGTCACATAACAGCATAATAGAAATGTCTACTGGCAGCACACACCTGCAAGATGGACCTGTCACTGTGTACAGTGCAGTGGTAAATTGATGCCCTACACACCATAGGCATTGTTGTGTCCCTCACACTACTGGCCCCCTTGTTACTGTAGTGTCTGCTGTGCACTGCAGCATGAACTACAGTTTGACAGTTGCATGCAGCACTACCACCTATGCCTGTACTGTGTAGTCCCCTGGGTCACAATATGATATGCTGTACTGTATAAATGTAGCCTGCAGCTACCACCATACACCAGACTGACCTACAGGTGGAGCTGTGGGCAGACTCAGCCAGCCCCTGTACTTCCAGACTGACCTACAGGTGGAGCTGTGGGACCCTGTAATAGTGCTGGGCAAACTGCGTGCGAATAAGAATATAATGAGATGCTAATCTGGATGTTTTCCAACAGACTGCCTAAGTAGGCTCATTTGCATGTCACTTTTGAATATAACAAATTTTTGCCCCTGGTAAATGTGATAGCCCCAGGCAAATGGCTTAGCTCCATGCAAAACCTGTGCTAAACCTGTGCAAAACCTTTGCAACACCTAAGCAAATGTGTCTGTGCTGTGCAAATGTTTCAGAAACATGGTACATTTTGCAGAAATTCACATGCGCTGGTGCTTGCAGCTTTAATGATTCCATTCCTTTGCTTGCACACATATTGGCCACATAGTTTACCTCTGTCTTCCTTCAAATTGCTGTGCACTGGACTGCTGTTGTGGTTTGCACTTCCTGGTTGCTATATTGAGAGCTATCTTATTTGCCAAGCTATTTCTGCACTGCACTCCCAGAACAGTTTGCCCGGCTTCCTTAGCATGCTATATTCAGCAGGCTATCCCCTTTGAATATAGCTGGCTCATGGGCTCTAATAAGCAGCTAAGGTGAAGGTCGCAACTCTTCAGAGTTCCGCATTGCAAAGCTAATTAAACCCACTTTTCTTGCTGCAAAGTATATAATTTGAGATTCAAACGTTGCTTAACAATCACAGCTATGGATGAATACCTTTCACAGGGGAAAACGTTGTGGCAAGGAGGCAAGAACTCAAGGAAAACAACCAGGCAAGACCAGGCAGCTGCTGGTGGAGTAGGCCCATTTCGTTTTCAGCATCTCAACAGTCCCTTATTAGCAAAACAGTCTCGGAGCAAGTACTTGCGGATCTCACTCCATGTTGGGAAAAAGTAGAGAAATCCATTTCTGGGCTCACAAATGACATAAAGCAACAGGCAGGCTGAATTCAGGAGGCAGAACAATGTATTTCAGACCTAGAAGATACTAATAAAGAGGTCCTGGAGAAAATTGCTAGGTTGTAGAAAGAAATCAAAGAGCTGAAAGATGCCCTGGATTACCAGGAAAACTACAGCAGAAACAATAATTTACGAATTCTGGGATTACCGGAGGGAGTGGAGAAGGGAAATCTACTTGATTTCTATGCTGTAACCCTACCTAAATTGTTATATCTTACTCCAAAAGTCGGCAGACTGAAAATTGACCGGGCACATCGAGCGCTTGCCCCGAGGCCTCCCTCTGACCAACACCAAAGAGGTAATCTTCCGCTTGCACCATTATCCTGATTGCCAAGCTATTTTAGCAGCATACAGAAATCTGAAGGAACTTATTTTTGAAGGTAGCAAAATTATGATGCCCCTCTCTCCCAGTTCAGTACAAGAGGCAGCAGTTTAATGCATTGATGGACCAGCTAAGACAGCGAGGCCTCGATTTCTTCATGGCGTATCCTGCAGTGGTCGAAGTGATATTGGATGGCACCACATTCTCCTTTTGGGAGCCAAGCAAATTACAGATATATTTGGCCGAATGGGACAAAAAGAATAAGAAAAATGGGTGAAGCAGTACTGTGAGTACCTGGGAATACAACTTATAAGACTGAGACTTTCTCATTGCCATGCAGTCCGTGGAGATAACTGTTAATTTATTGGTGGGGTGAATGTCTGAAGGGGGTAGAAGGCATACCATTCTATATGCAATAACCTTTGATTGCATTGGAAAGCAAAATGAACACTGGAAAGGATGCTATGCTGCTGATTTAGGTGCAGATATGTGTATAGTATAGACATGAATGGTGCCCCCACTGTATCAAGTTCCTCTATAAAGTGTAGGAAGCCGTAATATGCATTAAAACAATGGACCTGAAATTTGGCCTACAATGATGGGACCGGGGGTGTGTGTGTGCTGTGTAGGTGTATATGGAGAACATGATGCCTGCAGGCCTCTTAAAGGACATGATCCTTGGTAGGCCTGGATGCTGCTGAGAGTGGGGGTGATGCACACATCGTTTGGTGGGTACTTGTGGTGGGTTTTGTAAAGTTTTATGGGATGGAAGGCTGAGGGGGTTATATGCACAGTTGGGGGAAGTGGGAGGAGAAGAGTCTTGGAGTAACACAGTCATCTACCATCACCGCGGGGGGGGGTGAAGAAGCTTGGTTCCTGGAGAAGTGTCTAATCATAGCCAATTAAGAAGACCACATGTGGCAACACACCCGATGGGCTCACACTGGAGGTATACAGCCTGCAATGTTAACTGTCATTAGAGCAGCATTTGTTCAATAGGTATAATTAATAAGGAAATAATTGAAATGAAAAAGATGATGTGGAGGAAGGGGGGCATAGGGATAGCTTTTCAAAAGAAAATGAGGAGCAGAGGGAAAGTGGAGGGGGAAGTAATAAATTACATACATTTCAAAGAGAGAGGGTGGGATGAGCTGGAAAGAGGGGAACTGGGGCAAAGAATATGTGGTTTGGTTATGTTCACCGTTCATATTATGAGCATAAGTTTCAATGTGCAGTTGTTGTTGTTTATTGTTCTTTATGCCTTGTTAGAAAATGTAATGAAAAGAAACACTTATATGAAGGATTGTTTGGGAAGCAGCAAAGGGGAAAGAAAGAGAATACTGAGTAATCAGCATGGATAAAACCCACCAAAATGTGATTATATCTTGGAATGTTAAAGGCTTTACATCCCCGGCTAAGAGAGCTAAGGTTCTTGCAGCACTCAAAAACAAAGGTACGGATGTAGCCATGTTACAAGAGACCCACCTGACACCAAAATAACACACTAAATTAGTGAAAGGGTGTGTTGGGGCATGCTACGCATCCTCCTACAGCTCCCATAGGAGGAGGGTGGCGATCCTTACTAAAAAAGGGTTCCCATTTGTGGTACACCGTATAGTTAAAGATCCTTTAGAGGGGCAGTATATTTTCGTAGTAGGAAAGGTGCATGGCCAAACTATAACCCTGAGAAACATATGTACACCGTCGGTAATGGACCCAACCTTCTACCAACAAATTATAGATAATTTGGTAAGGGAACAGTTTCCTCATCTAATACTGGGAGAAGACTTCAATTGTGCTGCAGACCCAAAATTAGATTATTCCGGAACCAGAAGTAGGGAGGTGGGAGTGGTTCAGCAATGGCTCTTGGGGCTACCTGATCTTGATCTGGTGGATGTGTGGCGTACAGCCAATCCATGGGCCCATGAATACACATTTTATTCCAACCCACATGCTACATGGTCCTGTATAGATTATATATACATGCCAAGATGTGGATATGCTCAGGTGACTAAGGTGGAACATAGTCCCATTTTCTTATTGGACCATGCGATGGTATGCCTAGAAATACAACTGGGGCAACAGAAGGGTAGGAAGGGAGGGTGGGGATTCCCAAGCTACCGCTTGGCCAAGAAGGAATTTAAGGAATTTTTAAAAGATCAATGAAAAATTTACTGGGAAGTGAATCAGGTACAGTGGAGGATGATGGGATATACTGGGAGGTCAGCAAAGCATACATGAGGTGGGTAATAATTGGCTTTATGGCAAAACTGAAAAAAGAGAAACAAAAATGTAGGGAGGCACTAGAAGGGAAAATAAAACTATTAGAACAGAGGGTCATCAAAGATGGGGGGGTCAATCCCTTAAGGAATTACAGATGGCACAGGAGACACTTAATGACTGTCTCATGACAGAAGCCAGATCAAGATACATGTATGCGAGGCAGAGGATTTACGAATGGGGGAACAAACCTGGTCCATTATTAGTAAAATTAATGAAAAGGGGCAAAACAACACCAAAAATATTGAGCATAAAAGATAAGGGGGAAAGATTCTTCAAGTTGAAATACTCAGTAGGAAAAGATTCCAAGAATACTATAAGACACTGTATTCAGTTGCGTGTAAAGGGACTGATCATCTCATGGATAGATTTATAGAGGGCCTCACATTTCTGACCCTGACAAGCGAACAAAGAATTCTTCTAGGTGGTACTATTAGTAAGGATGAGATTCTAAGGGCAATCGACTTCCTGAAGAAGGGTAAAGCCTCAGGCCCTGATGGATTTGGGGCTGAATATTATAATGAACTTAGGCAGAAAGTAGCAGAACCCCTGCAATGGGTGCAGGAGCGGGCTCGAGGGGAGAGACGGCTCCCCAAGACATGCTGTTAAGCTATTATCTGCATGCTTCCCAAACCGAATAAGGATCCCCAAGAATGCTCCTCATACAGGCCCATTTCTTTATTAAATATGGACTGTAAAATTATGACAAAGGTTTTGGCCCAGAGATTAGACAGCTCGCTGCCCAACATCATCAACCCAGATCAAACGGAGTTCATACAAGGCAGAATGTCCTTCCACAATATGAGGAGGCTATTAAATTTGGTATGGTAGGGAACTAGGAACCCAGACTGGGCATGCATCCTTTTTATGGATGCTGAAAAAGCCTTTAACTGAATTGAATGGGACTATATGTTTACAATTATGGAGAAATTTGGTCTCAGGGATAAATATATTCGGTTAGTAAGGGCCTTCTACAAGACCCCCCTGGCAAGGATTTTGGTTAATGGAATGCCATCAGAGGAATTCTGTTTGGAGTGGGGTATGTGGCAGGAGTGCTCTCTCTCCCCTCTATTGTTTGCCATAGCTAATACAGCTAATACAGGGTATACAGGGCGGGATGGGTCAACGGCATACCATTGCCTTGTATGCGGATGATATTCTTCTTTTCCTAACAAAGCTGAACCAGTCCATTCCTGCACTTTTGGGTGTAGTGGATTCATTTGCTGCCTTCTCAGGCTGTAAGTTGAATATCAACAAATCTGAAATCATGTACTTGGGGAAGGGGGTGGATGGGGATGAGCAAAAAACATGGGGGCTTCGAAAGGTTCAAAAAGCCATAACATACTTCGGAATTAAAGTTGGTCAGGAAATCTAGGAAATGTATGATCTGAACTACACACCTCAACTAGATACTATTATGAAAGATTTACAAAGATGGAAGGCCCTCCCCCATCATGGTTAGGAAGAATAAATGTACTGAAGATGAATGTACTTCCCCGAATATTATATGCCCTACAGATGATGCCCATGGGTTTAAAAAACAGGGATATCAAACACTTGGAAAGGGGATCTGGACAATTCATCTGGCAAGGGATAAAGCCAAGAATTAGCCTCAGAAAGTTGAAAGACTCCAATGAATAGGGGGGACTGAATTTCCCTGACATTAAAGGCTACTATTTAGCAACCCAGTATAGGTTTATCCACAGCTGGATCAATAAAGGGACAGCTGCTCAATGGCTAGACCTGGAGCAGGAAGAGGGAATCATGGGCTATCTATCAACTTATTTAGGTCCATCAGGTTTACAAGCCTACAAATGTCTGTGACAACCTAACCCCATGGTTACAAGTAGTCTTGAAGCATGGAGTATTACTAAAGATAGATGAGGGGGAGGAGGGGATAATACTATTCTTGTCAAGGTGGCAGGTAACCCAGAATTTTTACCAGGTTTAGAGGTCACAGGCTTAGGATATGGCAGGAGAAGGGTGTAAAATGTATTTGGGATATTATGAATAGAGTGGGAATCTATACATTTTAGGACTTACAGAGAGGTTTGGGCCTCCCAGCATCACATCATTATAAATATCTGCAGGTACGTAACTACTGGATAAGCTTCAACAGAGGGGAAAACAACTCATCAAACATCTCCCCGATTGAAAAAGAGATACTGGGGGCAAGAATGCAAGAAAAGGGCTTGATAGGTAGGGTAGCAAAATTGGATAGGGCATATTTCCAAGGTGAAACACAGAAAGTTAAAACTTGGTGGGAACAAGATCTGGGGATGGAAATCACAGAGGCTAATTAGGAGTTACTATTGCAGTCCCACATGGGCTTACTTATTTGCAATAAGTTCAAGGAAATGCAACTTAAGTTTCTTCACAGGTTGTACTATCCACCGAGTGTAGTAAGCAAGTTTAACCTTGGAATCTCCCCCACTTGCACAAAGTGTGGTAGAGCTAGGGATACATTGATGCACTACTATTGGCATATCCTAGGGATACAGAAGTATTGGAAAGGGGTTGCTAATGAGTTAGCTAAACTAGAGGGCCAGTCACTGGAGTTTTCTTCTTGCTCTCTGTTTCTTGGAGTTGGGTCTGGGAAGGGGGGGGACTGGTATCTCTACCACAAATGAACTAGGATCCTACTAGTGTTTTTCAGACAGGGACTACAAAACTTGTGGATATCCCAGAGCGTACCCACGGTGGAGCAGTGGAAAACCTTGGTTCGTCGAGCTCTATCGGTGGATAGACAGACATACCTTCTAAAGGGTGAAGAAGAAAGATTTTTGCAGGTTTGGAATGCTTTCCTGGGAACATTATCGATGGGATAGGCAACAATCTTGGGAGAGGGCTGGCTAGCCTAAGCATAGATAGGCCACAAGCTTACTCCACCTTATACCTGACCCAACAATGCTGCTTATGTTACTGAATAAATCCTTTGTAGATAATAATAGAATAATTGGTATAATGATGACTATTTTTAATAGAAACACTTAGAATAAGGCATAGTTAGACTGTTTTAATGTTTTTTTGTTAAATTATAATTCAAAAGTAGGATATAAAGTTTGATAAGAGGGTGTGATAATCAAAAGGTAACACAGTTATTGAGAAACCTCCTTCCTAGACTGGGAATTTACTATTTTTTATTAGAGTTACAGTACATGGGAGTAAGACATTGCTTTACAATGTACTTTGGAATGTGATGTTTAAGGATGAAGTCACTATGTAATCCTGTGTGATAATCAACAGCTGTATTATGGTTTTGCTTTTTATAAGCTCTGCAAGTACTGTACTTGAGAAAAAACAATAAAAATACAATACAAAAAACTAATATATAGCTGGATATTGGTTCTGGGTTAATTTAACACGCTGGAGCAGTGCTGATTTATCCCCGGGGCAAAGTTTTGACTATCTGGCCCCTGATAGCCTTCTTTGAGCAAGTCAGTGCAGTTCTTGATGCAGGAATGCCAGTAGATGTTATTTTTCTTGATTATGCTAAGGCATTTGATTCTGTATGGCATGAAATATTAATCGATCAACTAACTAGATTACAATTGCACCCACACATAATAGAATGGGTGGAATCATGGCTGACCAGTCAGAGACAAAGAGTGGGAATACGATGAGTCTACTCCAATTGGGGAGAGGTGATGAGTGGTGTGCCCCAGGGCTCAGTTCTGGGGCCTACCCTATTTAGCATACTTTTGTCATCAACACAAACATCAGGTAGTACATGACTGACTAAGTACACAGATGATAGTAACTTAGGAGCAATTATAAACAGTCAAGAAGCAGCAAACAGACTCCAGGAAGCTATACATCAACTTGGACGATGGGCACAAGCAAGCAATCTCAGATTTAACATGTACAAATGCAGAGTCATGCACCTTGGTCATAATGACAAGAAATATAATTACACCTTGGATAATATTACTATAAAAGAAACAACTAGTGAAAGGGATTTGGGGGTAGTGATAACCGATGATCTGTCCTTTGAAAAGCATACAAGAACTAGGGTCAGTGTAATAAAATATTGGGACACTTCTTCAAAAATATCAAGAGTAGGGAACCTTCAGTGATTATTCCATTATATACAGCACTAGTTAGGCCTCATTTGGAATACTGTTCACCCGTTTATTCACCACAAACTGTAGGTGGGGGGGAACTTGTTGACAGAGTCCAAAGGAAAGCTATCAAAAGGATTTGTATAGTACAACACAAAGGATATGGGGAGAGGTTGAGGGAATTAAATACGTATTTGATGGAATATAGAGCATTAAGAGGAGACCTATGTCTTCTGTTGGATGCAGCAAACAACAGCTATACATGGGAGACTACTGGTCTGATGCAACAGGGATCAATCAAAAATATGCATAGTCATAGACTTAAACTGTAACATGAAGTAAATAAATCAGTAAAGAGAAATAGATGGAATACACAAAGGGTAGTGACTACGTGGCACATGCTAACAGAAAACATCATAACAAGTAAAAATACGGAATAATTTAAAAAGTCTCTTGACCTCTATAAGGGTAGTATGAAATATAAGTTTGTCCACTGAATAAGTGGCGAGTTATTATAAGGTCCACAGACCTCCTAACTCGTATGATATCTATGATTCTATCATGATCTGGAAACAAGCTGATATCAGCTCAGTATGGCTTTTCTGATAAACATTTTGAAATAAACAAACAAATAAATCAATAAATAAATGGATGAATACATAAATGTCCGACTTGCTACTAACATGCACAGACTAGTTTTAATAACAGCATCTTTTCTGTTATCACTGAAAGCATACTTGCCTATATATATATATGTAATCTGGCATTTGTTGGAGAAATAGAGAAAAACAAAACATGGAAAATAAATCCTTAATAAAAAGTAAATGGCAAGCATTCAATGCTTTTTGACTAATCAAGATCCTCATCTTGTGCCCATTTGGGGTTACAGAACTCCTAAACATTGCTACATGTTTCTTAAACCCTAAAAAGTTATAAGGCAGCAATTTTAATTAGCAAAGAGATATTTTCTTTTGTATGTAATCATTTTATTAAAATAGAACCAGCACATACAGTACAGCATATCACATCTAGTACAAAGCATAACCTGAAATGATGCATAATATGTACCATACAAAGTCTGAATTAAACCAAACAGATACAAACTTTAGTAATAAAACCCACAACATGGCTCTCAACAAACATTAGGTTGAAAAGCTGGCACCCAACCCCACTCTGTCACCTTCCAAGCAATCCCAAGTGAAATCCCCATTCTGCACTCCACAATAAAACATCCACTTTCCTCAGGTACTATGGAATCTGGACAAAGCTTTGCACTTAAAAAATAACACTCTGTAAAAACAGGTAGCACAACATAGTGCACAGTAGAGTCCCCCAAGGATCCATACTGGGCCCAGATTTATTCAATATCTTAATCTCAACTATGCAGACATCAATCTGCACTTGGATGTCTAAGTATGCCAATGATTGTAAACTGGGATGCATACCAAACAATGTACAGGCTGCCAAAACCCTCCAAGATCAACTTGACCAGTTAGGAATCTGGGCTGCCCTAAATAAGATGCTGTTTAATGAGAGCAAGTGCAAGGTTATGCACTTAGGAAACAATAATTCCAACTTTACCTACAGACATAATAATATACAATTACCAGTTACCATCAATGAAAAAGACTTTGATGTTATAGGTAATAATAAACTAACTTCTGGCACACATACATTAGCAAACATTAAAAAATGCCAGTGGATAGTGGGCTGCATTTTTAAACATATAAAGAGCTGAGAATCCAGTGTTATACTACCACTATGCATCAGTCTAGTAAGACCACACCTGGACTACTGTGCCCTTTCTGTGCACCTGCAACAATTCTTGGGAGAAAAATAATTGAGGGAGTACAAAGGAAAGTGACTAAAAGAATTAAGGATATGAACATCTTGAGTTATGGGGATAGACTCAGGAAACTCAACCTCTGTTCTATGCAATAGAGACCACTACGTGGTGACTTATGCTTGACATTTAGAGCATTTCAAGATCCACCCCTTTTGGAAACATTAGGGTTAACCAAAAATTCTTCTGTAGCACCAACTGGAACACACAAATTGAAATTAAAGGAGATACCTGTAAAACCCAAAAGAGAAGTTAGTGGTTCACACAACGTGTCATATCTCAATGGATTGCTCTATCAACGATAGTCATTGGAAGTAACACCACGGACCACTTTAAAAAACACCTAGATACCCACATGGGTAATAGGAAGATCTCTTACCCATAATATATCTATTAACCAATCCACCAATTGGTGATGAGCTTGCAAAAGGTTTTGCCTCCTGAGCCTGTAAAACACTATGAACTATGAAGTAATGCATCCCTGGATAAATGCCTTAAAAGCATCCCACAGCACAAAAGGAGAGACATCAGGGGAGGCATTAGAGAGAATATAAAAGTCTATCTCCCTGGCCAGCCACTGGTGAAGCCTTTCTGAGAACAGCAGTAACGGGTTGAACCATGGACATGGGGTCCTCTGAGGAGTACGCCGTAGAACCCATATTAGCGATACGGGAGCATGATCCAATAGAAGAATCAGAGCATGGGACACATTAAGTAAATCCGGAAGGGCAGAGGAGCTAAACAAAAATAATCCAACCTGCTATAGGATTTAAAACAAGGAGATCTAAACATAAAATTCTTCAATGTGGGATTCAAGAGTCTCCAACAGTCTGCCAGCTTAAACTCCTCACAAAATTGTAGTAGAACTTCCCTGGTTTTGGAATGAGATGGGTTCCCAATTCCTACAGGAGACCTGTCAATCACAGGATCAGGGAGCATATTGAAATCCCCTTCCCCAGCAATACAAGCATAAAAGGTGAATACCACTCAATAATAGTATGTATCAGCTGTGAAAAAAAGTCTGGAGAATCAGTATTTGGGGCATACATGTTAACCAGTAAAACAGAACAATTGTCTACTGTACCTAGGACCAAACCCACCATCCCTCTTTATCTGAAACCCAATTTTTCACCCTAAGTGGACACCCGTGCCAGAACAAAATAGATACCCCCCCTTGGAGACATATGAATTAAAAAACGCCCATCCTACCCTGCCCCATGTGAGAAGATCTGCATCTCTTTCTTCAATAAATGAGCTTCCTGTAGAAACATGATAGCAGCATTACAGGACTTCAAACACCTTCCTGTGCTTAATGGGGTTATTAAGCCCTCGCATGTTCCAAGTTCAGATAGATAATTGAACCGTAAGACAGTTTAGAAATCAGTAAATCCCAAACATGCATACAAGAATTCCTGAGCAGTAGGTGACCAACCCCCCCCCCAGTATTCCCAAAAACCACAAGTTGTATAAACCACCAAAAATACAGAGTCAGAGTTTGTAACATACAAATTTGCAAATAAGAACTGTATAATAATAGGCCCGATCCCCCACCCCAAAACCTCATCCACTCCTCAAACGTTTTGAATGTATAAACCCAACTAAACAGGTAACAGCATCTCTGAAATAGAAGCATATTGCCCTTGGAATCCCCTCCCCCCCTACCATAGCTGCCAAAACACACAGATAAATACCACCACCAATATGCAACAAAAACACATTCCCACCCCCAAATAAGAAGCACAAGAAGCAAATAAAAATGGGTCAGTGACTCCCCCATCGCCAGTACCCTTCAGCTTCCCCACAAATGTGAGGGCAAGAAAAAGAAAAGACCTACAACCACTACTTGTCTGCTAGTGCAAAAACAAGATAAAATAGGCTCCCCACAAACCTGCAAACAACTTAGGGGAAAAAATAACTCAGAAAAAACAGCCAGGGCTATGAAATACCAAGCCCAAAAAACTGATTAATGAAAGAACAGAGCCCCACAAAAATGCATATCGAGGCAAAAAATCGAAATACCCCAGAGACATATATTCATCTCCAACTGAAATAACAAATACTCCCATCAACAATGCACAGAGAACCCCAGAACCAGTATAACACTAAACTGAGTAGGACCCCTCCACTCAACTGAATGATTACTGAACCCCCTCAGCTCTCCATATAACAAAGTCCTCCTCGCAATAACCTGCACAGAAAAAATAGCAAGAAGCTAGGTACAAGGCATAATGACAAGTGATTACAAGCCCTTTTCAAGTCTTTCATCACTCCAGGCACCTCCAATAGAGCATGTGCAACTCCTGACTGTCCATTTATATCAGGAGGTGGCACAACTCTTTGTTGTAGCACAACACCTTCAGGAGCCAATGAAATCAGTGCAGTGGTGCTCAGCTCACCCAGATCAACTTGAGAGGCCACTACAAGTTCATCCTCAGGGTAGTCAGCCCAGGCAATCTTGGCCACATCCAGTGAACTCTCCAGCAACTTAGAGGCAAGCTGTGGATGTTTTGATTCAGGGGAACGTGATCCTTCTGACTGTAGATGCAGTAATTTGGCGGTTGAGATAGGCAAATTGACCGCACTTTCCACTGCACCATTTGGGAACTGTGTTACAGATGCAGGACCAAACAGACTTCTTCTGGTCTCCTGCTGATGTTTGGGACCATACTGACCTCCCAAAGAACTGCAGTGATAACTATCACCACCATTATGGGCCACTCAGGCAGGCAGTGACCCCAGTCCATGCTCACCAAGCATGGTGCCCTGGAGGGAAAAATGATCGGCAGAGTTCAGAGCAGCTTTGTCTTCAATTGAGCAAACAAGGATTTGTGTTGCAATGGGGGAATCAAACTGGTGCCAAGCAGATCCCTACCAGACATGTAAAACAGCAGGATAACACATCTGGAATTTCATCTTCTGGGCAGCTAACATTTTTTTAACTGGGACAAAAGTTTTCCTTTTCTCAGCCAACTCCTTAGAAAAGTCCCAGAAGAAATATACAGAGTGATCATTCCATTGAAGGGGGCCCCTCTCTCATGCCAACTGCAGTATTTGCTCCTTCACAAAAAATTGCAAGAAGTACACCAACATAGGTCAGGGGGAGATCCTCTCTGGGGCCAAAGACCCAGTAAGCAGTGAGCCCACTCAATTTCCAAAGGCTGGCTCCACGTGTAAGTTAACACTCGGGGGGGGGATGCCTGCAAAAACTCCCACGTTATCACCCTCAGTCCTCCGCAGGCCCTGATGCGCAAGTCATTCCAATGACCTTGATTTTCAAGGTTGTATGCCTTGGGTGAGAAGGCTTTAACCTGCTGCTCATACGGGCATGTAGGAACCACATGGCAATGATCTCCTTAACACTGAAAAAACTAGTGCTACATCACTGGCTGGATGGGCCTTTCATACACTGAGTGGCTCCAAGACTTGCTCTTCAGTCTTTGTGTGGAGCAACTTAAGGCCAGTTTATGGGGGTTCTTACCTAGTTACAAAAAATATGGGATGGGTTTCATATGCTATACCTACTGCAATCAGGATCCATTTCAAGGAACAGCCCTGTATGGGCAAATATTGATCCTTCCTAGCATAGCCTAGTTTCATGGTAAGAGACATTTATGCTTCAGGTGTTAATTAACTTCTAGTGTTTAGATGCCAAGCCGGAGGGTTGGGGGGGGGGCCCTGACATGATGTACCTGCTGTGATGTTTCTGATGTTGTCATATGAACATGTCATGGTCTTTGTGAAAAATTACAATAAAGTTTAAATTTAAAAGGAAACCCTGCTGCTCCAGAGAAGCAATCCTGTCCTCTTGTCTCGCCGTTGCTGACTCAGGCTGCATACAATATAGTTCTGAGTCGGCAATCCATTGTTCAACTTCTTCAATTCAGGTTTCTAGGCAGGAGACCGATGCTTTTATTAACGGGATATATCTCACCAATGTTTGCAACATCTTTTTGATGTCAGTAAGATCCTCCTGATTTACAACTGCCACCACCTCAGAGTTTTCCACAGAGTCAGCATGGGCTATTGATGACATGCTGACATAGCTGCTCAACAGAAATAAAGAAACAGTTGTTGGGGAGTTCAAACTTCAATTTCCAGGCAGGGTATCGAGAATAACAGACGTTTCAGTTCAAAGGTAGCCCACAGATGAAGAATTGAAGCAATAATAAAGTAAGTTATGCAGGTGTGGTAGGGAGCTCCACAATTAGCTCACCATCTTCGTCTCCCCCACACCAGAAGTCTAGTCAAGAGATATTGAATGCTCACAATTTACTTCAGCTGATAAATGCTTGGTAGGGTTATTTTGTTTTCCTCATTGCTGTAGAACAAAGTTTAGTATAGTTATTATTTATTTATTTAAAATTTGGTAATCAGGAAAGGCACACTGCGCCGAGGCTCATTTCCAGGTGTGACCTGACATTCCCTAATGACAAAACAGTTGAAGGGAATAGGAGTGAGGTAGGAATAACAATTTAAAACTGTAACTTACTATGTCTGTAGCCAGTTCAATGAAGAGGATGGTGATGCAACCAAGAGGCAGAGGAACGCTTACTGTGATGTAAATCAGATAGGGGGCCAGCTCTGGAATGTTCTTGGTCAGAGTATAAGCAATGGACTTCTTCAAGTTGTCAAAAATCAGGCGTCCTAAAATTAGAAATAAGACCCCCCCCAGAATATTAACAATAAGGTGAAAGTGAAAACTATGGCTAAAGCAAAGGTGTGTGGACTGAGTTAGAGACAGAAAAGAACTAAGACATACCACATATGTTGACTCCACATAGAGGTATAGCTTTATAAATAACATGTGTACCAATATGCCTTTCTCCTACATTCAATATGTCACTTTTCTGAAGTCTATCCCAATTGATCTTGAGTTGGTTCGGAGGGGGGGAAGGGACAGTATCATCTTTTCTTTAGATACAAAGAAAATAAACCAAAATGCAAATAGTACATTTCACTTAAGTTATTTTGGGGTTACAGTAATGCAAGTCAGTAAGGGGAGCCTAGTCTCTTCCTTACTAAATTGAAAACAGCACTTTCATTTTTATTTTCAACCAACTTAACCTGCTGCTGTTATTTGATATGACTTTAAGTACATCATCTGGTTGTTTCTACAGTACAGTACACTACTGTACTGTACTTGCAGGACATCAAATCAAAAATATCAATAGGTGTTCTGTACGTACGGTATTGCTAAAGTCACTGCCATGATATCAGGGTCGAACTGGGTAGCAAAGGGCCCACCTGGAAATTGGGCCATGGAGGCCTTGGTACCAACCACATTATGCCCTAGTGTACAAACTGTAGCCCCAATTTTACAGACACTGTAAAACATACTAACATACTAAACATACTAACATTTGTTACATACTGCAGTGCAAACTTTCAACTACAAGATATCAGCATGTATTCCCAACAGTCAGTGTGCAGATGGTGGTCACTTGAATTTCCATGGCAACAGTAACTAGACAGACAATTAAACTTTTACTGAGCTTCCCCGCCCGTGGTGCAACCCCCTCCTCCTGGCCACATCAGTACGTAGGACAAAGGACCCCAGCCCCATAGGAAAATACTGGCTGTTAAATGGGGGATTTAAGTATATTGCTGTTACTACAGCGTGACATGACTTTTTAATTTTTTTTTATTTTAGTTTTTGTTGACCGGGTAGGTGCACTAGATAAATCCTGTCTATTTTCAGGCATGACCCAAAGGAGGGGGATACAGATGAATGCCAACTGACCTTGAACCAGATTACGCTGTTGGTGGTATTTTTAGTGAATGAGGGAAATTCGGCCAGGACATCGGTGAAATTCCCCTGCTCTTTTCGATAAGTGTCATAGGATCTTTAACATCCACCTGAACTACCACCAATATAGGCAGATGGGACTTCGGTTTAATGACTCATCCGAAAGACGGCACCTCAAAAGTGCAGCACCCCTCTCATGCTGCACTACAGTGTCAGTACTGGGATATTAACCCAAGTGCCAGATCTGGGAACTGAACCCACAGCCCTCTGCTCTCCGAGGTGAGCGTGCTACCTACTGAGCCACTGACACTGGTAGAACTTGAACTCAGAATGTGTGCCCCCCTACACAGCAGTTGTGTGTACAGCTGAGGGGGGCCCACCCGGAGATTTCCGGGTATCCGGCCAGGCCAGTCTGACCCTGCATGATATGGTCAGATATTTCCAGATAAATCATGAAATATCTAATGAAATTCTCTCTGGTGGCCCACAGTGGTACTGCAGGCAGGCAGGAAATTTCTCCAAAGATATCACAGAAATTTTAGGAAATATCTGACCATGTCTAAGTCTGCAACTGTATAGAATTATGCAGCGATACAGTGTTTATGTGTGTTATATGTCAGATCTGAGTCATGGATCTGTGAGATTCACCATTTCTGGCCAGGAGGGCTAGTTTGGTGGGGGTGGGACTCCAATAACAGGACCTGTAGGAAGTCCTCTAGACAACAAGAAAGGCATATATATTTTTGGTATCTTTCTGATCAGAACTGGGATTTGTTGGGAGGGGCCACTAGATTACCAGGATGAGAATATACAGTAAATAAACATTGCTGGGATAGGGTAAGATAGAGGCAAGGGGTGCTAGTTTTTTCCTTTTTGTTGTTATACAGCACCAGATGTGTGCGTGGTTGGAGGTGCACCACAGTGCATGGTGTTAAAAGTAGTTTTTCTAAAGCATTAATTAGAATGCACTGCTGGTCTTTTAGTGGTGCTGACAATTGCTGAATGCGCATATGCAATGCACTGCCATACATTAGCTTTTGCGCTACAGTAGGCATCAATCAGCACACAAACAAACAGATTTATGCAGCACTAACTGTGCTTTGGAATATATAGCACTTGATATGCTAACTGAATTTGGAAAAACAAACACTTATTGCGCATGCCAAATCCAGTTAACACTGTGCAGAACTTTATCTAGTCCTGAATGTCTTAACTATTGTAGATTGTAAAGTCACTTTTTGATCTGGACACCTTCGCAACATTTTTGAATAATGTAATGTCCAGATTTGGGAAATTGGGTGGGATCCTTTTCAATGGTCCTTGCTCGATCATTTTGCTCTAATTTGTTACAATTTCTAGTGTTTGCTGGGGGGGGGAGGGAGAGGGAGGTATAAGATGTAGCTGGTTGTTTTCTTTTGATCTGCACTTAAAATTCACCAGGCGATATTATAGTGGTAGTATTTGGTAGTGGTAGTGATATTGTAGTGTGGTTGTTTAGAACCAGGGGTAGTTACTTAAACTTAGATGGATATGTTTATTGTGTTATTTTATTATGGGTGGGAGTGGGGGGATGGGGTATCAGAGTTCATGTGTGTATTCTTCTCTGACTGTCTATACTTTAGAGTAGGGGGGTGCCAAGTGTTCTTATGCCTCCTCTATAAGACTACTCAAGGGGCTATTTTGGAATGTGTTCAAGTCATACAAATGCCTATCTCTCATGCATTTTGTGTAAGAAGACCATGGGGACACCATACAACTTTGTGAGCTGGAATGTTAAAGGGGCTCAGGACAGGTGTAAAAGGCTATGATTCTATGGCATTTGTCCTATCTTAAGACGAGGATTGCTTGTTTGCAGGAAGCACACTTCCAGAGGGAAGACATTCTTCTCTTGCAAAAGAAACTGGGCCTTTGGCTCTGGGATCTCCACTAACTGTGGCGGTGTGGCAATCTTAGTGGCAAGGACAGTCTCATTTAGGCTAGTAAAGGAAATCTGGGATCCTAATGATAGATGCATTCTCGTATATGGTATGCTGGAATCTTACCCAGTACTATTAGGTGCGATTTATTGCCCAAATATAGACTCCCCTCTTTTTCTTTACACATCTGCTGAGCTTATATCAACTGATCCCCCAAAGCTAACGATACTGGGTAGAGATTGAAACATTACCCCTCATGTAGACCTCGATAGGATGGACAGTAGAAGGCGTGGTCTTTCCCCAACGCAGCGAGCCTTGAAAGATCTTATGAGTGTGGCAGGCCTCCTAGATGTCTGGAGAATACTGAACCCGAAAGAAAGGCAATATTCCTTTTTTCTCACCCCCACCACTCATATTCTAGAATATATTACTTTTTAGTTAGTTCCTTTGCGTTGCCAGGTATCTTGGATTTGATTATCCATGCCAGAGTTTGATATTACCATTCCCCTGTTGACCTCACATATTTACTGGGACCAGGTGTCAAGCGAGATTTTATGTGGTGGTTAAATAAACAACTTCTCCAGAGACCAGCAACACTAGAGCGTATCGATGATTTCATCTCTGCATTCCTTGAGATCAGCATGGTGCCAGTGGATAGAATTGACTTGATATGGGCAGCATTGAAATGTACTCTAAGGGGGGAATGTATCCGGCTGGTGGTGACTAAGTCACGCCAACATGAAGCACAAGCTGACTCACTTCTTAATTCCATTCGAGTTCTAGAAGGGTCTTTAAGCCAGACTTCCACTGGAGAAGAGCTGGCTAGATTACATAAACTTCAAGCTCAATATGCAGATATGATGGCACAATGGGCAGAGATCTCCCTTCACCATACCAAGCTCAGGTACCTTGAATCAGGAGAGAGGGCGGGCAAGTTGCTTGCAATCAGAATCAGTCAGGCAGAGGCCTCACGGTTTATCCCAAGTCTTTGTGCTACACAGGATGGTCCTCTAGTTACTGACCCAAAATGGATAACTGAGGCTTTTGGAGTATTCTTTCAGAATCTTTACTCTGTCGACTCCCAAGCATGGCCATCAGAGGTAGAGATTAATCAGTACCTCAGCTCAGTAGTACTTCCCCAGGTGTCCCCCCTATGGAAGCGGCCCCCCTAGAAGCACACATTACCACTAGAGAAATACGGCAGGCCATAGGACAATTGCCCCTAGATAAATCTCCTGGCCCTGATGGCCTATCTAATAATTTATATAAATCCTGCTGCCCAATTTTGGCACCGGATTTTGGAGGAGATGCACAATTTTTGGTATGAAAATGGCCTTGCAGAGTCTAGTTTCCTAGATACACTCATAACCCTTATCCCAAAGCCGGGGAAGGACCACTTATACCCTGAGAGTTACCACCCCCATATCCTTACTTAATTCTGATCTCAAAATACTAGCAACGATTCTGGTCAATAGGCTTGCCCCCATTATGAGTGGCCTCATTAGTAATGAACAAGTTAGATTTATGGTGGGAGATCCTCAGGGGACCATATGTGGAAGCTGTTACACCTGATTTCGGTGTCCAGGGATTCAAATGTTCCAACCGTGCTTGTCTTCCTGGAAGCCGAAAAGGCATTTGACCACGTCTCCTGGGATTTTCTTTTCTTTGCCCTTGCTTGCTTTGGTTTGCCTGACGACTTCCTTAGATGGATACATTTATTGTATATCTCACCATTGACTTGAGTCTGGTGCAACGGCATGCTGTCCACCCCTTTTCCACTCTGTCAGGGCACCTGGCAAGGGGGCCCATTGTCCCCACTTTTATTTAATTTCTAACCTGTACCTTTGATTTGCGTATTATTGACTTCCCAGGAAATCAAGGGAATTAAATTGGGAAACAAGCAATATGCCCTCTCTGTGAATGCAGATGACTTACTCTTACATGCTGAAAACCTTCAATATACCATCCTGGCTCTTCTAAAAGAAATTTAGACCTTCTCTAAAGTGTTGTATTACAAGTTAAACTGTTCTAAGACCCAGTTGTTTCCACTAAATCATAGATCTACTAAGGCTATATTGGCAGCATACAATCTGTCCTGGGAAGCAAAATCCATCACATATTTGGGTATCAAAGTGTCAAGGGAATTGACAACTGTGATTAAGGAAAACCCATCTGACTTGTTGAAGATATTAACGATGGATATGGATAGATGGGGAGCCCTTCCTCTCTCTCTTTGGGGGAGGATTAGTATAATTAAAACGAATGTGCTTCCCTGAATCCAATATTCCATGGGTATGTTGGGTTGTTTTCTCCCCACAGTCTGGTTTATCAAGTTTCAGAAAGTATTTAACGCATTTATATGGAGAGAGAGAGAAGAGGATCAGGCTGGCCTACTTTACATTAACAGCTCCTATAATTCAAGGAGGCCTGGCACTCCCATATTTTTCACATATTACGGTGCCTATCACTTAAGTAAGCTTGCTTTTTGGGTCAAAGATATAAATCCCGTTAATCCATTGGAATATACTCCTTTGTGGTTGGAGCTTGAGGGGCATTTAGCCTCAAAATATTTCTGTTCTTTATCTGTCCTTTTATATGTAGCCCCTCCACGTATCCCCAAACCACTTAGGAAGTCCCCGATTGGTTGGTCCCTCAAGGCCCTTCAACATATCCAAAATCATCTCTCGTTGAATTGGCACAAGTCCTTGGAACAACCAGTCATTGGCAATCCCAATTTTAGAATTGACAACAAACCCATTCAGCCCTCTTTTTGGGCTATATTGAGAACTTATAAACACTCTGATTTCCTCAATAATGGGAAAATAATCCCATTTTCACATTTCCAAGCATGCTACAAGGTTCCAGACACCCACAAATTTAAGTTCCTGCAGACAAGGGAGGTCATCTCCACCTTTCTGAGGAACATACCTATACTAATACATCCCAGTACAGAAATAGCTGTAATTTTGAGGATGGCCAACCAGCCTCACTCTGTCTTTGTAGCATATAAGCATCTTCAATCACTGGACTTTCTTTTGCCCTCAGATGTTTGTTATTATTGGATCCAAGAGTTGACATTATCTGACAATATAGATGTCTGGAGGAAACTGGCAGAATAATTATAGGTTTATTAAGCAGGATAGGCTCGACTACTCCAATACAATATTATGCACAACTTATATCACACTCCAGTTAAACTTCATAAATTTGGTAGGATTCCTTCCCTGGATTGTCCTACATGTGAAGAAATCCAGGGAACCTTATATCACATGCTATGGACCTGTCCAATTGCGCAGACCTTCTGGTATTCTATCAAAAGAACATTAGATCCGTTATTAGGGATAGACACCTTGTTTACCCCAGACGCCTGCTTGTTAAACCTATTTCTGCATGGTACCCCCAAAGTTAGGAAAGCACATCTGGCCCTAGTGGCTTTGATTGCCAAGCTGATTATTATGAGGCATTGGAAGGAGAATACATTACCACCAGTTATCGAATGGTACAGAGAAGTGCTTTTAGCATTGTAATTAGCGAGACATATTGCATCCATGCGTGGCAGGATTAAAGCCTTTCAGAATATATGAGGCCCCCTTGAGGCTTTACTATCCATATGGAATCCTTAAGCTTAATTTTACTTATTTCTTCAAGGGTTGATGACCTTAGTGTTCTTCTCAAAGGACAACACTTGGCATGGGTGGATGAGGGTTGGGAGGGATGGATTAGTAGTAGGATAACTGTATCTTTTAGATTTTGTGATGTATTCATTTGTTATAGTCATTTTGTGTTTGTAAATAGCAGTCTGTAAAACTTGAGTGATGTTCCTGTCTTGTAACCTTGACTGCTTGAAAGCAATAAAGTATATTAAATCAAAAAAATAAAGAAAGAAATTGCTGTACACATAGGTTCATAGGTTCATAGGTGATTTACACGATCGAGGGACAAGCCCATGATGATCATGCCACATAAACTAAGTGGGTTACAAACTTAGAATCTCCCATGTATATATCAAGTTGAAATTTAAATTGGGTCAAATTTACACTATTCACTATATCATAAGGTAGAGAATTCCAAATAGGAACTATTCGTTGTGTAAAGAAGTTACTTCTTTTCGTAGTTCGATTGATAGACAACAATAGCTTCAGGTTATGCGAGTGGGTTTGGACAGTTGTATTATTCCATTTTAAATGTAATGTTTCAAATAAATATTCATCTCTGGTTGCTTTATAAAGCAAACAGAGATCCCCATGTATAGATCTGTATTCCATACTATAAATTGAGCTGTTTGAGTCTTTCTTCATAAGACAGGCCTCGCATACCCTTTATATTCTTGACAAACCTTTGTTGAACCTTCTCCCTGGATATTTTGTCTCCCATTTGTGTTGGAGCACAAAATGAGGAACAATAATCAAAATTAGTTCTTATAATGCTAGAGTATAAGGGGAATCATTATTGATGGTTCTCTACTTTTAATATTTCTAAATATACAGTTACTCAAACTAGAACTTTTTTTTAACGATAGAATTTAGATGTTCAGTAAACTTTAGATTATTATTAATAATGACACCTAGATCTCTCTCAGTTGTAATATCCTTAAGGGTATGGTTCTTAATATAATAATTAGCACATGTATTGTTGCTTCCAAAATGCATAACTTTACATTTATTGATATTAAATTTCAATTTGTGTAGGTTAACCCAATCTGATATATAATTTAAATTATCATGTAAAATAGATATGGATTCAGAATTGTTAACAATCCCTCCTAATTTGGCATTATCGGCATATTTACTAATCCAATTGCCACACTTTGTATCCATATCAGCAATCAAGATATTAAATAGCACAGGCCCCAAAACAGAACCCTGCGGGACTCCACTAGTGACAGTGGTCCATGGTGAATAAAAACCTCTTAGAACGACACGCTGTCTTCTATTGGTTAACCAGTTCATTATCCATTGGATCAAATATTTATTAAGATCTAATTTGACTAAGCAGTTGAATAGTATATCATAAGACACAGAATCAAAAGTCCAAATAGATGACATCCACTGGCAGGCCATGGTCCATCGCTTCACTCACAGGATCAAAAAAATCTATCAAGTTGGTCTGACAAGATCTGCCAGGTTGAAAACCATGTTGGGATATATCAATCAAACCTTTATCTATAATATGGATGTTGATTTTACCTAAAATTAACCTCTCCATAATTTTACATATGGTAGAGGACCATTAGAGGAATTATAGACCTATTAGTCTTAACTAATAGGTCTATAATTATTTATTTCCCTTTTGGATCCAGATTTATGAATAGGAATAACTATAGCATCACACCAATCTTTAACCACAATTCCCTTGCGTAGTGATTCATTAAATAGATAGGTTAATACACCCGCTAGTTCATATGAAAGGTTTTTCCTGAAAATGGCTGGAATTCCATCAGGTCCGACCGATGAGGAAGATTTTAAGGAGTCAATAATATGAAAGCTTTCAGCATCAGTAAATTGGACTACAGAATCAGAGTTAAACGATTTCATACATAAAAAATCACCCTTTTTTTTAAATATACTAGCAAAATAACCATTAAATTCATTAGCCATAATTTGTTCATCATTTATATCAATGTTGTCAATTTTTAGAGGTCCAACTAGGGTAGGAGAGGTTTTAAAGGAACCAATATAATTAAAGAACCTTTTCCTGTTATCATAATGTAAATTGAATAGATTATTTTCTATTTCTTGCTTAACCCTTCTAATAGAGTTTTTCACCTTTTTTGCTTTATTCATAAATTTAGACCAATTCTGTTCTGTGGTATGTTTCTTGTATTTATTGTAGGCTTTTTTTTTTTTGCTAATACCAACCTTTTAATTTTACTAGAGAACCAAGGAGGGGACCTCTTCTGTTCAGTATACTTTACTCTAGTTGGTACCCATTCAGTAATACAAAAAGTAATTTCCTCCCTAATTTTATCCCAAATATTTTCTACCAGTAGTCCAGACAAATCATGTTGCCAATTCCACCTCACTAGGTATTCCTTAATTGCCTTGTAATTTGCTTTATTAAAATTTTTAAATTCGGTTTTCCCACAGGACTTTTTAACCGATAGATTAAATGACCATTTGATGACTAGATGATCACTATTACCTAAGGGGGCCATAGTGGTAGCCTTCTCACTAACATTTTTAATGTTAGAGAATATTAAGTCCAGGATATGGTTATTCCTAGTTGAAATTAGGCAAGCCAAAGCTGATTACTATAAGGACCAGCTAGAGAAAAGCTGGGGGAAGAGGAGAAAGTTCTGGACCAATCTAAAGGAACTGACCAGAAAGGGCAATAAAACAGACCCCACTATGCTCCTCACAAATGGTACAACACTAGATCTAAAGGAGATCATAGACATTATCAACTTAGCATTTACTGTCCTTGGCAGATTCCTCCCACTGGACTACCTTCACCCCCCAGCTCAGAATAACAGCCGATGTACAGACAACTAAAATGCATTCAACTCCTGTCCCCCCCCATTTTACTTCAAACAAGTCACCACATCAGAAACCAAAAAGCACTTAAAATGTACCCTGGGCAAAATTAGAGTTGGCAGCAATGGACTAGACATGAAGATGACTGTTCTCACACTTGACAAAGTCACTTTGCCCCACACTAAGATCTATAACTTAGCCCTCAGACAGGCTAAATTCCCCACTCAGTGGAAGGCAGTTCTGGTAACACCAGTCCATAAAAGCAGAGATCGTGCCATCTACTCCAACTACAGAACAATCTCTATCCTGCTTCCCCCATCATAGGCCCTTGAATGAATCCTATTGGATCAACTTGTGGACCAGCTTAACAAATACAATATCCAGTGCCCCCAACAGCATGGATTTAGAAAAGCCCACAGTACTACTACTGCATTGGTAGAGCACATTAACTACATTCATGAGGCACCGGATGATGGCCAAGTCATTGCGTCTATCTATATAGATCTAACAAAAGCATTTAGTACAGTTGACCACCAATTATTGAAAACAAAACTTCATGCACTTGGGCTATCCTCTGATACAGTGAGTTGGATCAGAGGCTACCTAACCCAGAGAACCCAAACGAGTAAAGATAATGGCATCCTATCAGATAGCAAACAGGTCACACTCAGGGTCCCTCAGGGGTCCATACTTAAACCATTGCTCTTTAACCTTTTCATAAACACCCTCCCAGATGCAAGCCCATCTAATGCGGTACTCTATGTGGATGATTCCACCATCTTCACTTGTAGTCTTCAGAGAAGCTCACTGAATCAGGAGCTCCAAATAAGTTTCCAAGAGCTGGAAGAGTGGCTTAGGAAGAATAAACTATTGCTAAACTACAAAAAAATAAAACAATGATATTCTCCAACCCCCAAAATAAGGGTAAAGTAAGCCAAATGGTTACTTTGAACAGTAGTGATGAACTGCTTGACAAAGTGTGTCCTTCAAGTACCTTGGAGTCACACTAGAAAACTCCCTTTACTTCTCCCAAAACAATGACCAAGTGGTTAAAACAATAAATGCCAGACTAGGCACCCATTACAGGCATAGTAACTATCTGACACAAGAAGCCATAAAACTCACTGCTAACAGTTCAGTACTGTCCGTTATAGACTATGAACTAACAATGTACAGTGTAGCCTCTAAAACAGCTTTAAAAAGAGTTAAGGTGATACTAAATAAAGTATGCAGACTGGTTCTGGGTGCTGGGAAACTAACAGATACCTGCAACATTTATGCCCAATCCAATTGGCTCAAACTCCAGGGGAGGATCCTGTACCATGTATGCCTCCTTGGTAAAAAAGCATGCCAAGGACTTACCCACCCACAATATGGAAAAGGTCCTCCAGCATTCACACTGCCTGCACCTCACTAGGAGCACCGCCAGAAATACCCTCCAGGTGCCTTTCAGAAATACCTCATTAACCCAGTGCTCATTCGCCTACATGGCCCCTCTGTGGCTCAGTGTACTCCCTACTACTCTCACAACTGTCCAGGACATTGTGCAGTTCAAAAGGGAACTCCATTCACATCTGATTCTGATGGGTAAATGTGAGTGCACCAGTTAGCCTGCTTTGCCTCTGTCTACAACAAAGTCAACTCCTGTGTGTCTTCCTCCGTCCCATAATACCTATACCCTTTACTCAATCATCCTCACAACCCCCCCAAAATAGTCAATTTTTTTCCTATCTATGCTTTGTACACAGAGACCAAACCTAACTGGTAAGGCTGGTTTTGCCCCTATGCCCTAATCTTCTCCATTTGACAAGGCCATATTTGGCTGCCATTTCCTCCCTTTCCTACTGACAGCGCCAACTAAGCTGCCACTTGTATTGATTTTGCATTGGCCTGCATTGTACTTTTTGTCACATTATGTAACTCTGGAACTGACTGTGCATAATTTAAATACCTTTGTATATGTCATTGTACTGAATATGGAACCTTTGTAAATGAGCTGCTAGCTCAAAGGTTGTTGTAATCCGAGACATTAAATAAATAAATAAAACCCCAGGAATCACTCACATATGCTTAACAACTGCAGTCATTCACATGGAATGAGTTGCCATGTGCCTAGAATTTTATGCTGGTTAAGGAATCTTAGTATAAAATTCAAAACTCTGCTGTTTGGTCATGCTAACCTCTGCATTCTAGCGGTAGATTTACTTCTGCATCTGAAGAAAGCAGTTAACCCAAAGTCCTCTCTGCAACTTGGAGTCAATCATGGTTTACTATTTTATTATTTTTACAAATTTAACTTGTTTCATTTCTTTATTAATACTCTGTATTAGTTAGGGTTGATTTGTGTGATTTTTGGTGTTCTCCGGTTTCATATCAGTCCCCAAGAACTGGAAAAGGTTGTTTTGTGGCATGGTTCCTGTCATTAGAAACCACTTCAAATTTTATTTCAGAAATGTTATTCTGTGTTTCAAATTGTGCCACTTTGTGATTTTTTTTATAGTTTTATTCTTGGTTCCTTGTTTGGGGAACCGAGATGACAAATGGCATTTAAATTCAACTTTGACATTATTTGGGGTTTCGTTCTTTGTTGCGATTACATTTATAAAGAAACCAGTCTGCATTTTTGTATTCTAACTTAAAAAATGGCATTGTTTTTGGAAACCTACTCCAAAAGCCTCAGTTATTCCTTTTGGGTCAGTAACTACAGGACAATCCCATGTAGCACAAAGACTTGGGATAAATCGTGAGGCCTCTGCCAGGGTGGTCAGTGTCTGGCATGACTGTCAGGTTTAAGAAGAAGATAGTACCCACAGGATTTAAAATTTTTTCAAATTGTTTGCAACTCTTGGCTAGTGTAGACTACCTTGAGTTGTGTTTGAGGTGCCTGTGGCCAGATTATGATTTTGTCAGTTGTGAACTTTGTGTCAAGTTTTTTCCCTAAAATACAAAAGAAAATGGCTAAAACATTTCAAGACATTATGGCTTCTCAGTCTGCTTCCTCACTACCTAACATCTCTGATAAGAATCCAGCTCCTCTAAATAAGCAGCATAACAAAGCCATAATAGACAGTTGTAGATTGAATGGGTTTTTACTGAAAAAAGAAAATAGTGTTTTTTGTTTTTTTTTTACAATAAGGGCCTATAAGTTATGAAATACATTGCCTCAAAATTTGGTAGATATTATTGACTTTAACAGGTTCAAGGTTGAACTTGATAAATACCTCTTTGGAAACAATGGCTAAATTCTCACACACAGTGTGGAGAGGCAGTCCCGATGGGCCTTGTGCCTCCTTCTGCCTAACTGTACTGAGTAATACTGAATAACAAAGGAAAGGCTGCAAGAGATGATTCAGAAATCAGGGTGTCTGAATGGGGAACCCTGAATCCAGCAAAATAAAATTACTCTGAGCGGACACTGGAGACAGTGTCTGCTAAGAAAAAGCAAAAGGAAAAACATGTCCCTCCTACTAAAGAATAAAAGGAGCTGCCAGTACACATAAATAGAATGCCTTCAATAGAGAACATGACAAAGGCATGACAATTCCTGTGTGCTTTCCAGGCTATAGGGAATTTCATGAATATGCCTGCCCTATCCCCCCCGGTCAAGTTCAATTGCCTATTCCTGTGCCAGTGGAGGAGAAAGATTAATTCTACTAAGAGGAGAAGGAAGAAGAAAACATGCAGCCTCATGGTTCTCCTGAACAAGAATTTGATTCCCCTTCATATCCCCCAGATGACTACCCCACACATTATACTATTGTAAGGCAAATGGTGAACACCCTCAACATCTCATCACAGGATATTGTGAAGATGAGGATGAGATACAATTTTTGGATATGATGGGCCTCACTCCCACAAAAAGGTTGCTAAGGCCCATCCATAAATCTCTCAAAAAGGCCACTTATGATATTTTGTCAGCATCCACTTCAGCTGCTGCTATAGACAAAAAATAGAGAAACAATTATCAGATAAACAAATCTGGTGCTGAGTACCTGAACTCCCACCTAGAGATGTTGCTAAGTTTTAATACACCAGTGATATTGGCAAATGTGCCTCTGTGGAGCAATCGATAACATTTTGCTATTAGCCTCAAAATTTGCCTATGTGACTTCACCATTTTCTTTGTGGAATTTTGCCATAAATGGTGGAATTTTGCCCACGAATGGCAGAATTGCAATCAAGAGTGGCAATATTCCACTGTTTGCAGCCAAATTTCTACCATTCACAGTCAAAATTCTGCACTTCATGGGCAAAATTCTGCACTTCTCAGGCAGAACTTTGCATTTCACATATCACTCAAAACTCTATGAATTGCACCAAATTCTCTGATTAATTCATGCAGCAATGTTTCCCAACTTTGCTCATCTCTGCTCCAACCCTGATCATGAGGTAGCTGCACGAGTTTTCCTATTATCCTTGAAGCCACTCTCCTCCAACACAGGACGCTCTGCCTAAAGTAGCGACCCCTCCTACATGAGACGTCTAGCCTAGCAATGTCCATGGTGATCCCCTGTGGATGCTCATATTCAGTCACATCCCTGCCCCACATACATCCCTCTACAATCCTCTGTGTCTGGTCAAATCCATCATTTTCCCCATAAATGTTATCAAACTATACTTCTCCCCCAAATCCACAACACCCACAGCACCTGTATGCAGCAATGCAGTGTAGATTTTATTAAGTCTGCTTCTATCTTTGTACAAGCATAAGCAAAATTGCAAGCTTACTACCTCTGTGTCAGTTGGCTTTTATTTTGACTGTGGTATAAACAATATCCAGCTTTCATCCCAGTATCTGTTGTGTCAGAAAGAGTTAGATTAGCTGCAGTGCAGTAGCATAATTTTCTCTCTGAGTAAATGTGATTGCAGTATTCTACTGCATCTCTGTTCAAGTTAAGAGGAACACCTGCTGTACTTGTTTTCATGGTGGCATCTCATTATCAGACACTCAACACCCCCATTGCATGACACCATCTCATTCATGGCTGTCCAGCCAGGCGAAGCCCAAGGTAAACCCTGTGAATGATGGTGAACAGTGCACACTCCCCACCAGCAGCATGCCACCTTTGTACAGCAAAAAGGTATTGATAGCCTATCTGGTGGCTCTGAGGGTTGAGGTGCTGGATGGCACACTTTGTGCCACACAGGTTTGGGAATGGGCTCAATTCACTCGGGGGTCAGCAGGGGAGGGAGGATTGAGTGTCCATAGACAGCTCTACTTCCTCAGGAAGGGGGGACAGTGTGACATACTGTGGACTGGCACCCAGAGGTGGCTGGGTGTCAGCACAGGCATGTCACACAGATGAGGGGAGGACACCCATCTAGGGAGTCTGGCTGCTTCCACAGAGGTGAAGGCAGCTGCCTTGCCCATTGCAAGGCTAGGGTGCCAGGGGGAAACAGAAGGAAATTGCCTGAGAGCTGACGGGGTCCATGATGACCCGATTCCTTCTGGTAAGAGTAGGAGTCCCTCTGAGGGAGGGTTAGAGCAACACGGTGGAGCCATAAAATCATAACAAAAGTCATTGGTGGAGGATTTTCCTAATTTTGCCCTAACATCTACTGTGAAAAACTCATAGCAAATAACCAGTGACTTTGTGTTGCAAACAGCACCTTACTCTCCCATCATTACCTTACTCTGCCCACACATAATTGAGCCTGTTCCATCTTTAATCCTAGTGTCAGAAAATACACTTCTTATAATGTGGCTAGGTCTTGCTTTTATGCACAGTGCTCTCCTTTTACTGAAGTAATAATGATCACCAAAAAGAGGGAACTGTATAGAAAATAAAAAATGGAAATTTGGTTGCCTTTATATACTGTATTATATGTTGTTGTAAACTACTGTTATAAGAATCTGATAATACATTTTACATGAGTTCTAAAACATTATAATTCACAAAAGTGGCCTAACCATGCTCTGTTCTAGGAAAGGCACAGCAGGCAATATTTTCTTACAGAATGTAAATTTTCCAACATTACTAGTCATAGTCTTTGACAAACAAATGCGACAACTGATGTTGAAGAAGTTCAGTTTAGGTAGTCCATTGCAGTACTATATAATGAAGTTTATACACTACTTTTTTGTGACAACACAATTTGTTATTAAAATGTCATGTAATTAACAGTGGTACAGTTATGTGGTAGTCACAGTACATGTCAGACCACAAATAAGTAATACAATTAATTGTATTCATTTATTAAAACAATTCACTAGGGAATAGCATAGTAATAAAATAAATTATCTTTCCCAATAGACTCATGGAATAGTACCAAGAGAAAGACCAGAAGCTGAAAATAAGACATACTGTACAGTAGCAAACCTCCCTACATACAGTACATCACAATGGGCAGTTGTGTGGTCTTTAAATATTGAAAATATGAATGATAAGCATGGCATATTGCACTAGTATCAAGCTGCTTAAACTCCTTGGTTTTACCATTGGAAGATCACTAAACCAATTAACTGTCCGGGCCAGCATCAGCAAATGTGCAGATTACATCAATAGATTAATTAAAATATAAATATCACTTTATAGGGAAAACAGAAGGCGATGCAGACAGGATGAGCTTCACACTATTAAGTCACATAATTCCCACCATTTATGGCATACTAATGACTTTAACAATGTGACAAAATGCTAATATTAACATAACTAAAATAATAAAAAAAACATGCTGTTTATCATTTTTATTTGATTGCTGACTAGTGATTCGTTACCTGGGGAAATGTCATCAGTAGACAGTTGAAATTATTCAGTCTGCCTGTTGCATTGCCTGTAACACTAACTAGCTATTTGATTATTTATTTAGTTTGTAGTTTCTTATTTTTGCACAAAGTTTGCAGTCACTTCAAGCCAAGACTTCCATGTTTCAAGATCGACAGCAGGCAATTTAAAAACAGCAAAAGAAGTGGGTACGAGTAAAGGGAACTATTCATCCCTCAAACATTGTACGCCTTATAGTATTAAAAGCTGAGCAAGCATTCTGTTTCAAAACATTTTCAATAGTTGCTACCCAAGCAAGGTAATACTGTATGTAACCCCCTCGTCACCCCGGGTTACTAGAATCCCACTTAGAACTAGTGACAGGCAGGGAAAAGCAGCTTGTGAGACACCAGTTAATTGAGTTTCACACTGTCTCACTCTGTCTTCAGTCTCAGCTGAGCTGGATGGATGACATCACTATAGAATTCTCACAGCAGCATAAGCCAAAATGGAATGTTGGCTACAGTGGTTAGGTTAGAATGTTGGGGATTTCAAGTCAGTCTTCAGCCAGACTCACGAGAAGGAGGAGGTGTTCTGCATTTGGCAGCCCCTCAGAGCCTAGCTCTGTCATAGAGCTACACCAGAAAAAGGGTAGTGTGTTCTCACCCTAGAAAAGAACACTGAAGATACCAGTAGAAGTGGTAGAGGCCACTCCCCGAGTTGTTCCAGTGCCCATCCCTGGAGGGATGGGGGGGAAGAATCCAGCATTGCAGGGGCAATCCCCTGGTCCTGTTGGGAATGGGAAAAGCTGCCTGACAAGAGTTTGTTCTGAGTTACCCAAGAATTTTGTGTGTTGTGAGAGAACTCCTGGGGCACCTGCGAACCATGGTGAGTCTGCTCTGACTCAGAGCCCATATTTTCACCAAGACAGTTGTATAAAAGTATCTGCCTACTGTGGGGTCAGGAAAGGACTAGCCAAGTAGAGTATTTTTAAAATATGTGTATGACTTGAAATGCATCTAACCAGTGGGGGTCTACAGAGATGGACATAGCCACTTACAGTACATTGCAAGTCAGGACACCAGCTACATAGAGAGTAGAATGTTAAATGTGATGTACATTTTGTGATAGCATCTACAACCACAGTGTTCACAGAAAGGTGTTGATTCCAAATGAATGGCCGGGTATGGATTTGGGAACATGAGGTGGGAGACCCCCCATATGGAGTAACCAGGTTTACCTCCACGGATTCACTTTGGGCATCTATAGATTTCTCCCAGGCACTTGGCCAGTGTCTAAAGAAAGTACCCAGACATGGGATTAAGGATGAGATTTTCCCTTTAGATCTAGAAAACGCTAATGGGTGGTTGAGGGAGCCACCACCAAACTCCATGCCATATGGAAAAGTGTCTTAGTGCTGGCTGGAGATGTATTCAGAACCTGAGGGTTGTCGTGTAAAGAAGATGCATTCTGACCTCTGTAGATCTGTATATCCAGTGAGTGTAGCCCTGTGGGGTCCATCTTGCTTTGTTATTCTTGTACTGAAGTGAATAAAAGCCACACTTTAGAATCCCACTCCTGGTTTGGACATTTTCAGTTATTGCTTCCTGTGTCCGGAATTATTTGGGTGCCCCTGACCAGAAGTACAAACCTAGCCCTAATGCTGAGCAAATGTTTTCTCCCTGAACATAGGCTAGCCAGGTAGTGGGTTACAAAAAGGAGGCACCTCACACCATGGCTTACATGTACATTATTGCAAATGGTTCTCCAATTCTGAAAACAGTAAAACATTTTTTAGATAAAACATTACAAATCACAGATACTTTGGTGCACAGTGTTTTCTTCACAAGCAGAACCCTTTGATACAATGTACAGTATTACTTTTCTGCATACTTTCTTGTAAGGCAGCAAACTGCTTCTGCATCAGGTTTGCTGTTACTGAAATATTTTCCTGTGAAGTGACTTGCAGTCTCACATGGACTTTGAACTATTTTACTTTTAAGGAATTAATAATTCTAAAGGACTAGTTCATCTTAGGACTATTGTGGTAGATTTTGTTTTCATGAGAGAGAGATGGCAGGATGGTCTCACACATTAACGTTATCTGGGTCATGGCAGGGTGAACGATGATGGTGGATCACAGTATGTGGAAAGTGGGGCAAAAAACACTGCAGAAGAGCATGATTTTATAATTATTTATTTTTTTAATAATAGAAGAGTTAGCTTTTGTCAGACAGGTCTTAAATTCATTTAAGCAAACTATTTGGCTATTCTAGGGTGTTGATGTAGGAATAGAAATGTATACTGCATGTGGAGACAGCAGAAAACCAGCATACATTGTAAATCAAAATATGGATGCAGCACACTTGGTAACTTGGTAATTTTGGACAAAGTAGGCTGAGGCCCATTTAATTGTCTCCCACTCATAGTGGGCTTATATATGGATATATTTCTTAATACTTGTAAGCAAAAATTTGTCTAATTCCATTTTAAATGTGCTAAAAGTCGTTTTCTCTACTACATTCCTTGGTAAACTATTCCAAATTAAAGGAGCTCGTATGTTATAAAAATTCAAATGCCTGTTCGATCTTGCTCTATTTATAAAAATTTGTTTATCATGAGATCTTGAATTTAGGTTTTTAGGATTCCAAATTATGCTACATTGGGACATCAAGGTATTATTCACCAGGATACGATATAAAAATAACAGATCCCCCCTTATATGTCTTAATTCCAAGGGGTACAGATTGAGTTTAGAAAGTCTATCCGCATATTCCACATTCTGAAAACCTTTTATTGACTTTGTTAAACGTTTTTGAATCTTTTCCACTCTAAGTATGTCTTTCTTTAAGTAAGGACTCCACAAGGGAGAACCATAGTCTTGATTAGGGAGTACATATGTCTTATATAATTTGAGTATACACTCACTATTCCTTGATATGAAAGCTTTATTTACAGCATACATTATGCTATTACATTTACCTATTAATTTGGAGATGTGCATATTAGATGATAGTCTGGAGTTTACCCAACACCCAAATCTTTTTCACTATTGCTATGTTTTATTTTTTTAGTATTTAGATAATATGAATATTTTGGGTTGTTTTTTCCAAGATGAATTACAGCACATTTATTTTCATTAAATTTCATACCATTACATTTTCCCCATTCTTCTATTACATTTAAACTATTTGTTAGTTCCATATGATCATACACTGGATCTACACACAATAGTGTCACCTTAATCCTTCTCCCATTCCATCATGCCTACACTGGGGCATTTGAGGATGCAGAGCGCTGCTCTTAAATTATTCACACACTCTAAATTAAGGACAGCAGTAGCTTTATTTATTAAAGTATTTAATGTATTTGTTTGATTACTTTTTACAGTCACTCTGTCTCCTCAGAAGCCCCATGTGTATGCAGAAAGTAGGAGAATGATTAGGGCGACACTACTGTGTGTAGAACAAACAGGTGCAACATGAGAGAGAAACTGAAAAAATGCCCTCATATAATGCTAATAGGTCAAAGATGTTGTCTGATTTTTGGTTTTAATAATTTACTATAAAACTGTATTGCTAATATTATACTAACATAAAATGATGTTGGACCTTGATGCCTTATATGAGTTCTAATGTATTTTTATTGAACAACACCAAGGCAACATGCCTAACAGGGAAGGGAGCAGATGTACAGTATGATTGCATTACAATAGTGCATTCAAAAAAAAACAAGCCAAAAAAAAAAAAACTCACAATCCCAGACTACATTTTCAATAATTACAAGGGGAAAGGGAACATTGTTTAACCAGGAGTAGCACACTAAGCTGAAGCTTGTTTCCAGATGTGATCTGGAAGCATAAGGAAGTTAAGTAACTTGCTCAGGATCATACAGTATGCACCTAGGAAGCTGTGGGATTCAAACCCAGGTATCCAGATCTGTAGCTCAGAGCCTTAACCCACTGTGATACACTGCCTCACACAAATGGATAGAGTCAGACCAGAACAGCCAACTTCTGTCTCCCCCCCGTCACCATATCGTCCCAAAATCCCAGCCTTGATAGCTAGGCAAAAATAATGTAATAAATGGATGAAACAGAAAAACAGACTTGCATAGCATGTTAACTGTTGCAAGCCATACTAGTAAAATACAATATACAGACTGTGGCACATTCAGAGGTGTTGAATGCCATTCAGTGCAGCTCTGTTTTTGTCACTCCTATCTTCATACCTTACCATCTACAGCATTGCACTCTGAATAAATGGATTCTGCCAACTTATGCTCCAGGCCCAGACTGTGACTGTTAACTCCTCAGAACTGATGTTTGGGGAGCATGCATGGGTGCCAAGTAAACACACATTTGGGGTGGCACCAATCTATCTCCAATGAGGTGTTCATGAGGTGGGGTGGTCCACTAGCCCTCCAAGAAATCTGAACTAAATAGAGGCAGATATGCCAAAGTTATTAGGCAGAAATGCCAATTACTGGGTTTAATTTATTAAAAGCAATAATGATTGTTTGTGGAGGCAGGGGAAGTTGACAAGAAAGAGATTATCTAATTAATTTGAGAGACATTATTCTAGAAAAGATCAATTTATTGATGTTACTCTAAATATTACTAGTAAAATAACATTTATGTTAGAAAAAGCCCTCATTTCTTAGGTTGGTTAAACGAAGTTAACTGAAGCCCTGTTAGCATACCTTTACTGCAAATTCTAGAGGCAGGGTATGTGTCTGTGGGAGAGGGGGGTACTGAATGCCAGCCTGTCAGTTTTCCCTCTTCCACAAAGGATCACATAATTGTAGCATTTTAAGTAGCTACTGAGGAGAGTACACTTCAGTGAGTCTGAAGTGGTTACAGGCTCTATAAATTCACCCTTCCCTCATCAGCTCTCACCCCACCCCCAACTGACATAATGATTTCCTTAGAACACTGACCAAACAGGGATCCTGTAAACCAGGAGCAAGCAACTCCCAGTGTCCTGTCAGTATGTATCAGGCACATTACTAGACCTTTAGTCAATGATCCTACATGGGGAGCATATTGGGCCGGATATTCAAAAGGGTTGCGCCAGCGCAAGTCAGAAAATGCGCCATTCTGCGATATTCTATAGAGGCAGTTGCGCCACTGAAAACGTGCTGAGCAACAGCGCAATGCTAATGAAGGCATGCGCAACCGAAGGGGGTGGAACCATTCATAAAGTGCGCAGTGCAATGTTCAAAGACTTGCGCAATGCGCAACAGTGGAGCAGGCGGAAGTTGCGCCATAGCGGAAATGAGCCAAAATAAAAAGGAGCAAGGAAGAGGTGCAAGAATGCTACAGAGAAGCCACATGAGGCAGGGGGAGAGAGACAGAGCAAGAGGGACAAAGACGGCAGGCCAGGGAAATCACAACACAGAATAGGGGCAAGGGAAGGTGTGTAGGGCCACAGAGTGCAGAGGCCAGTAGGTGTACCCAGTGCAGGGGAGGTAGCAGTCAGGACAGCGGGGGGAACAAAGCAACAACAGCTGGGGGGAACACAAGCCAGGGACATGGACAGTGCCACCTTCCACATGGAAGCCGTATTGAGGGGGGTGAGAAGGCATGCTGCAGGGGGACGTGGCCGTGGAAGGGCCCGTCGGCGGTACGCCCCCAACAGGCAGTACCGAGCCCGCACCAGCTTTGAGCTGTATTCAGATGTCGAGATAGTGGGCCGGTACCACCTGAACAGGGCAATACTGAGGCGGCTCTGTGAGCTGTGCAGTGATGTGATGCAGGCACCCACACGATGGAGTCATGCTCTGTCAGTGGAGACAAAGGTAACAGCCTGCATGTGCTTGCTCACCATGGGTACCTTCCAGAGACCAACAGGGGACACCACAGACATAACACAGTCAGCCATGTCATGCATCCTCGCCCAATTCCTCAGCGCACTGCTGCCACATGCTGCGGAGTACATCCAGTTCCCCAGCACTGTGGTGGAGCGCACAGCAAACATACAGGATTTCCACAGGGTAGCACGTATGCCTGGCGTGCTAGGAGTGATAGACTGCACCCATGTGGCCATTCACAGACCACCTGGCCATGATGGGGCCACCTATATGAATCGGAAGGGATATGCCAGTGTCAACTGCCAGGTGGTGTGTGATGCAGTGGGCGCATCATCAGTGTCTGTGCCATGCACCCTGGGGGGTACATGATTCTTTCATATGGTACCAATCGGCACTGTGCCATCAATTCGAGAGTGGGGACATCCCCACAGGACATCTAGTGTGTGAGTATGCATGTAGAACTGACAAATCGTGGGCAAGGGGGGGTAAGCCACAGGTGCCATGGGTGTGGCACACAGGATTAGGGGCAGTCTGAGCCTGAACAAGACACTAACCTCCACTATCTCCACACAGGTGACAGTGGATATCCACTCCATCCCTGGCTGCTCACACCTTACCAGCGGCCCACGACCCCATCGCAGCAATGCTTCAGTGAGGCACATGCCACCACACACAACATCATTGAGCTGGTGTTTGGGATGTTGAAGGCACGGTTCCATTGCCTGGACACCTCCAGCAGTGCCCTACAGTATAGCCCCTCAAAGGCCTGTGCGATATTCCTGGCCTGTTGTATCCTGCACAACATGGCCAAAGACTGTGGGATAGTCATACAGGTCAAAGAGGGGGACAGCGATGGGGACAACGGTGACACCGGTGATGATGGGGATGGGCAGCCCTCCTGGACAATGGGACCCCTGACTGATCCGGCTGGCCCAGCTGCACCGGGACACCATCACAGAGGAGCACTTCAGCCAACACAGGTAAGTCATGGGGCCATGTGCAACCACCAGTGGCTAGGGCACAACCCACATACACACATGGAAACACACCAGGGGTGCATGATGGCAAGGGAAGTGGCAGGGCACAGAAGCACACACATACAACCAGGGAAGGGTGAACAGTAACACGCCACATTGACGGACACACACACACACACACAATAGGCACACAGTGCACAGGGGTCAGGTGCAAAACAGAGCCAGAACACAGACACTAGCAACACACATGTCCACAGGCCACCACGTCCACTGACTGTCTATGTGCATGTGTCAGATGCTAGGCACCATCGCACTTTGGTGTACAGCGCAATGCAGGCATCATCATGCACACACACCTGTGGACAGCAGTTGGGAGGGTGGGCAGGTGGACCGTGTGTCTGCGTGTAGGACTGGGCACCCACCGGTGCACTGGCCACCAAAACACACAATGCACACAGGGCAGCACCAGACAGGGCCCGCACTGGGAGACAGGTCAGTCTTGCGGCACAGTGCCACGTCCGCCTCGGATGCATAGGCGGCCCCGCTGAGACCCAGCGGCACTGGCAGGCTGAGCACAGGCCTCATGGGGTGGCACCAATGGTCCAGCAGGGGTTCCACTGCGCGAACGTGACCATGCTCGCACAGGTGTCTGCAGCACACCGAATAAACCTGCACCAGGAGTGCTCGGGATGCCCACTGCTGAACCCAGCGTCGACAGGGTGGGTGTCGCACGACGCCAGGAACGGAGAGTGGATAGTGAACTGCGCGGTGTGAGTGACACATGGGCACCTGACTGTGTGCCTATTGTGGCCATGACAGCGACCAATGCCTGTGGTAGCCTGCCAATGGCAGCGGTCACATCCTCCCACAAATGGTCAATCTGTGACAGGATCCTATCAGTGTCCCTGCTGTGTTGTTCCATGACCCACTCCAGGGCCACACACAGTGCCTCCACGGACATTGCAAGCCACATCTGCTGCTGTACTGATTCCTGCAGCAGGCGGGTGTGCTCATCAAAGAGGTCGTCTGCCACCTCAGCAACCTGTCCCTCAGGGTATGGAAGGGCCTGATGTTCAGCACCCCTTGAGGATGGGCGCTGTTCACCAGAGCCAGGTATGGGCAAGTCCACATACAGTGCACAGATGCCACCACTGAGCCCTGTACCCCCAGTTCTGGTGGGTGACTGCTGCTGCTTCCCCTCTGCCTGCTGTGCCCATAGGATCGGGTGTTCCGCCACTGTGGCCGCAACAGTGCCACTGACCTGACCAGCCACCGATGCTGCCCCACCGGTGCTGACAGGCACAGCCTGGGACTGTACTGTCATGCTGGCACACACATTGTAACCAGCCAGGTCCATGGGCATGTGCTGTCCTGCTATGTGTTCATTCCGTGACACACACATGTCACTGCCCATAATGGTCGTTGCATCATCAGTGGTGCAGGTCTGTGCCACAGCCACAGCCACAGCATGCTGACATGCTTGGATGCCAGACCACTGGGACACAGGAAGGGCCTCCCCCACACCTGTCTCAATGACATCAGTGTTGACAGGCAGGTGGACCCACTGTTGCAATGCACGCCGGCTACCTGCGGAGGTGGATGGTCCCTCCTCCAACTCCAGATGGCTGTCCACAGTGGACAGGCCCTCCACCGCTGACCCCTGCAGACGTGCAGGATCTGTAAAAGAAAGTAAGGACATGTTAGTACATGTGATCTACCCCCCCAGACCATGACATACCATGCAGTGATGGGCTACCACCTGTCTGGAAGCCACCTCCTGGAACGCCCGCAATGGCACTGCGCTGCATGCTTGCAGCAAGCCTGTCCTCTGGCAGAGTCAGCTGCACCACCTCCGGCTGGCCCCGCCTGTTGCAGCATGTGCCGCCCGATGGCAGCCACCTTCTCCTTCACGCTCCTCCTGTCGGTACCCATCTTCTTCTTACACTCCTGCACAGAGCGCTGGTGGCTGCCGTGCAGGTTGAGCAGCAGCATGGGCCTGAGGTGTGCCCTGCCATCCACTGAGCAGTGGCTCCTGATCGATGTAGGCCTCGAAGAGTGCATCTGTCTTGGCCTTGGTAAAATTGGGCCTCCTCTTCCGCCCACCATCGTCCTCCTCACCCAGTCCTAGCTCGGTCATTTTTCAGCCTGTATGGGTGACAGTGGTGACCTGTGACTGTGCAGTACAAAGCAAGTCCCTGTGACCACAGTCCAGAACACCGCACAGCATGCAACTCACCTATAAACTGCAGTAACCGAATATGGCCACTGCAGAACAGTGTTGCAGTTTTATGGTGCAATCCATGCAAATTAGGTGTGGAGCAACTTTAATGAGATGCAAATCACGCTGCTGCGCCATTGAATGGCTGATCGGATGATTTGCATATGACGGCTGAATATCGCGCTGTTGCACTTTGCGCAGTAGGGTTGAATGTGCTGAGCCAATGGCGCAGTTATGTGGCTGCATAGTACACCACACTGCACATGCCCAGGTAGCTTACACAGGCATCTGCCGCATTGATGACGTGCTGTGCATGGTAGGCAATTCAGGGCATGGCCACCATTGTGCCAGTGGCGCTACGGTGAGGGTCACTACATGGCGCTATGGCACAACTGTGCAATAGTTCGCTGTGGCAATGTCACACAAGTGACCAATCGTGCTAGATGCATAGACGTCTGATGGCGCTGTGCGTGGCCTTGCGCCAGAGACCCATGACCCTGTGCCCGACCTTTGCCCCCTTGGCGCTATACGTCTGGCATGTCTGCAGCTCTATCGCGCTGTTCGGTGACAGCGCGATAGGGAATGGCGGCACTGTACCAACAGTGCAATAGGGAATGGTGGCGATGTATTGCGCAGCAATTCCACTTGGGGTTGCGCGCTGCAGAGCACCATATTGCCCTACTATAGCACTGGAGATGGCATGCAGGAGAGCCCCCGAATGGAGTGCCCTTGAGCTGGCCAACCTTGTGGCCATTGTGGAGCCACACTACGGCCCACTCTTTGCAGAGGTGCCACTGGACAGCGCCAGGACCCAGGTCTGGCAAGAGGTGGCCAATGACCTGGAGGTGGCCACTGGCCACAGGAAGTCAGCTAAGCAGTGCAGGCACTGGTATGGTGACCTGCAACGGAGGGAGCCGGAGTGACCGGCACGTCTGCGGTCGCGCGCCAGGAGGGGCGTGGTGCCTCATCCAGGTGGGTGATACGTGTACACACCTGTATGGTCCATATGGGTAAAACTGTCTTATGTGTCTAGCACATAGGGGAGGGATGGTCTAGGGTTGGCTGTGGCAGTGTTTACAGGGTATGGGATGGATGGGTCTGGCTGGGTGGGTAAGCACACACATTGGGGCAGGGAGAATATGCTTTGGGTTGGTACTGATGTGTTTCTCACCTTTTGTTTCCCACAGGTGTGGCAGGGAGGAGGAGGGCCACGGAGCAGCATCGGAGGGTGGTGGAAGCTGACCATGAGCATGTCGGGGAACAACCCCAATGCCAGCGTCAACCTGATGAGGGTGAGTGCCATGACACCATGATTGCTATTGCATGCTGTGTGACGGGGGGAGCAGGGCATGGCCACCATCCATGGATGCCACTGCTATGCCATGACATGTGACAGTCAGCACTGTCCAGTGGCACTGCATGTCTGGGTGTGCATCAATGGTGGTCCACATGTGCACTGGGAACATGGCTGTGGCACTGCCTGCCCACCGCATAGCCACATTACTGCACAGCCTTGGTTGTGCTGTGCTGGATATGGATGGTGTGTGTGTGTGTGCAGTGGTACACATGGCTGTTGCTGCCTGGTTGGGCATATCTCGTGCACACGGTCACTGTGGGTGGGTGGGTGCACACCATCACAGGAGCGGGGCACATGGCTGTATGCCATGCATGATGGTTGGGCTGCAGGAGGATGGATGGTCACACCCATTGACTCTGATCCCTTGTCCTAGGTGTGCAGATACTCATCAGGATAGAGCAGTCCATTCGGGAGCTTGTTCGTGTGGCAGCGGAATCCCTTGCAATACTATGGGACATCCATCATCATGGGGTGAGGAGGAGAAGGCGTCCCCGTGAACAGCCCCAGGCAGCAGTTGAGCAGGCTGGACACCACTGATGGAGCTGAACCTCCCCCCTTTGACCGACCTTCACACCCCGCCTTCCCTCTCCCAATTGTTCACCCCGACCCCTTACCCACCCCCACCTTGTTCCTGTCCCTCCATCCCAATTCTGTATATACATGTATATAGTTGTTGTTGTTGTTTTTGTTGTTGTTGATGTTGTTGTTATATTTTTTGAATACAGATATTTTGATATGAATACTGTGGTGGTCTCTGATTTGCAGCTGGCTATAGGTGCTCAGTTGCAGTGGTGTGCATGGCATCTGGGGTGGTTCAGTCATGGGTATGTGTGTGTGTGCGTGGGGAAGTGTCTCTGGTGTGGGAGTGGCAATCAGTCAGTATCTGTGGTGTGTGTTGTTCTCTGTGCATTGCATTACTGTGTGCAGTGGTCCATGGTGCCTGATTTGTGTCCATTGTGCCCCTGTCAAACTGTCCTTGGCCTGTGCAGCTGACACCCTTGCATGTCTGTGGCCTGTGAGATCTGCTGCCTTGTCAGTGGTGGCTGTTCCTGCAGGTCATCCACTGTGACCGTCACAATGCTGGGTTGCCTCCTGTCACTGGTGAGGTGCATGTTTGCCTCGGGTGACACTGTGGCCTCCACAGTTGCTGTCCCACCTCCATGCTGTGGCTTGTGTGTGTTGCAGGGTCTGTGCACCACTGTCTGTGACTTGTGATCCAGGCATATGCTGGTGGCGTACAGGGCCACAGTTCATGCACAGGGTGGGTGTAACCCCTGTGCCATAGTGGACTGCAGGCTGTGTGTGTACAGTTTACATGGGCCCACACTGGGGGCTTGGTTGCCACACTACTGCGTCCCTGTGTTGGTGTCCCCGAGGGTATGGGTGTGTGTTTGCCCCTGCACTGTGTTGCATCTGGTGTGCTGCATGCTTCCATGCAGCACTGTGGGTGTCTGTGCTGGCTGCTGTGGCTCATGGTGGGTCACACTGTGACACTTGTCTACTGTGCAGGGTGCTGTATCAATGGCAGTGGTGTCAGGGGCACGCCCTTTCCCATGTGGGGTACCTCTTGTGGCGACACATGTTCGGTCTCTCAGCTGTACCTCAGGGGGATTGTGCGTGTTGGCACTGTGTCTGCCGTTGTTGCATTGCCGTGTGCTGCCACCCACTGCTGGGTGCTCATGGTGGGTCTCGCTTGTATGGTTCTGTGGTACACAGGGTTGCAGTGTGACAGTGGGGGGGTATGCATGGGGATTCCTGCAGTGATGGTCACTGCTCATGGTGGGTGTCTTGGGGTCACAGTGCAGGGTGTGCTGTGCACAGGGGGGGATGCTGTACCATGGGGTGGTCCTCCCCCCTTGTGTGGCAGTCTCAGCTTGCAGGTGGGTGCGCTGGGGCAACATGGCCCAGCTGTGCTTTGTTTTGTTGTCCCCATGGGCTGGTGGATATTCTGTCCCTCCCCCAGTTGTGCTGTGCTTGGGGTGTGGGGGGTGCATTGTCAGTTCTGCAGTGTGTTCCTGTGCCCATCTGTGGCATGGGTGGTGGACCCCTACCCCCCTGGCTGTGCAGTTCCATTGCTCTGCTGCTGGGGGGCTCCCTGCTTGCACTGTGGCACCTCTGGGCTGCTCAGCTGGGCTGTCCTTGTTGCACTTAAGTGCATCGTATCTGCTCAGCTTCCCCTTCCTAGTTGCGCTATGGCACAAGTTGTGCGATATTCAGACGTTGTCTGTTTGCGCAATTTGGCTTGCTCCATTTTTGAATATCGCATCTATTGCGCATGGGCGCAATGGACTTGTGCTTGCTCCTGCTATTGTGCACTTTTGGGGTGCAGTTTGACTATCCAGCCCATTATTTTTATCCAAAGTTAAACTTCACATTTATAAAGTAGGAGATTTACAAACCCCTGTCTCAAAAACACTGAACCAATACCAAAAAGAATGTACTATTGAATCACAGTACTGTATGTTAAAAAAGGTGAAAAGCAGTGGATGTAATGAGAGTGATTTTTCATAAGTCTACTAATAAAACATTTGAACTTGAGCTAATTTAGGGAGCATGCAATCTGTGATTTTAGTTTCTGTCTGAGTACACTCCTCTGCTGCTTACTTTCCATCTGGATAACATTACAGCTCGGCAAGTAGCCAGGGACTCCTAACAGGGTAAGAGCTTATAACAAGTTTAATGCAATCACTAATCAAAAACCTGCTTAACAGGTTATTGTAATGCACATTTATTTTATCTTTATTTTATTTAATTAAAATCTTGGAATTAACACATTTGAGCCAGAGGCCCATTTACAAAAATTCCATGTCAGCAATAAAACTGGACAGAAGAGACATTAAAGATAATACATTAATGACACATTTGTCAAGGTATATGGAGTCGAAATTAGGATACAGTTATTATAGCAGAATACAAAGAACACAGTATGTAATAATATACAACAATACAGAACAAAAACGCAAAACACACAGGTTACATATGATACAAGGATAGTTAATGTGTGTATGAGCTTGCAGAGAGGGGTAGAACAATAGGATCAGCCAGAGGAGGCATTTTTAAGGAGTGTGTGCGAGGGTGTGTGGCAGAAACAGGTGGGCTTAGAGGAGGGATGGACACAAGAGAATCAGCCAGAATGGACTTAGTCAATGGAAATGGGAAGGCACCTGGAGAGGGGATGAGTTAGCAAGGAAAGACAGTGGGTAGCTTGGGCAGATGCAAGTGATGGGGAGAGTGAGTGAGAATAGGGAGGAGAGGGGGTGAAAGAGAAGGGGGACGTGAAAGGGATTAGGTAGGAGAGGGGGTGGCAGTAATGAGGGCAGATCGGTGTAATTGTAATTTCAGTGTATAATTCCACAGTAGTTTAAGTGCAAGAGGGGAGTTCCATAATTCCATGGTGCACCCAACAGAGCCAGCTAAGAAAAGCAATCACAACTGCTTTTTGCTAAAAGTAACTGGTGGAGCTTATGTTTAAAAAAGGACCCAGTTTGGGTTTGGCAAGGGTGTCACAGTGTAGAGAGTTAAGAGAAGATGGTGCCCTGTAGGTGAATGACCTTTCACCCTGCACAGTGCAGCATAAGGAGACAAGGAAGGGCTGATTATCTGACCCTCTCATTCGATGCGAGTTACAGGTAAGGCTAAGGTCCTTCTGTACTCCATGTGGAGTGAGCCCAAGGATAGATGTTTTAGCCAGTAGGCAGGTTTGGTATTTGATCCTTCCTTTCAAGTGGAGCCATCCTGTCAGCTTATAAAGATCACATGTGTGTGAGCCAGTGTGCATTAGTGATGAGCCTGCATGCTTTGTTTAGTGCTGTTGAGATACACTTTAGAGACATATCAGTAGCAGCACCATACACTACCAGTCTATAGTCTATAATGGAGATGACAAAGCTATAGACAACTGTTTTGATGGCCTCAGTGGTCGAACAATGTTGATGTCTATACAGCAGCCCGATACACATGTTGGACTGGTTTGGCAACGTTTTCAGTGTGGAACATGTATGACAAGAGTGCTGTCAATGGTGATCCTGAGATACTTGAAATGCTGTACCGTTTAAACAGTATGCTTGTACTATTCCGAAATGATAGCTGGTGGGCTTAATGCTTGTTGCAGTAATTACTGAGTAACATAACCTTGGTTTTTGTAGTTTAACAGTAGTTTGTGTCTACTAAACGAGGACTCCACACATGAGAAGTTCTGCTGGAGCTGGTTCTCAAGTAGCAAGGGATCAGGGTTACAGGCAAAAATTACAGTGTCATCTGTGTAAAGGAGAATCTTGTTGGGGCAAGTGAGGGGGTAGCTGTTTAAAGGCAAGGCAAGACAAGGCAAATTTTATTTAAGGGATGCCCATCCCGGAGGCGCTAGGCACCGAACAATTAAAAGATAAATACTATACATTATGAAACAAAATACATAACAATGTCTCAGACATAACACAATTCATCAACAAAAAACAAAATTTACATGAACATTAGCTTAAGCAATAACAGCAAATGCCTAAAGAGCCAGGGCTAACCTAAACATAGGTTCTAAGAAAGCATGGACTATAAAATGCAGTCTGGGGAGGCCTGATTATACAAGAAGGCCTTGAGGTGGACCTTAAATACCTTCACAGAAGCAGGAGTTAACAGCTGGAGTAAGTGAATTCCACAGGATGGGAGCAGCGACACTAAATGCTCTGTCACCTGCTGTTTTTAACCACGTCCTGGGAATGGCAAGAAGGCCCCTAGAGGAGGAGCGGAGGAAGAGGGCTGAGACAGCAGGAATGAGAAGGTCCTTTAGGTAACCAGGGCCCAGGCTGTGTAGGGCCTTAAAGGTGAGTAAACCCACCTTAAAGAGGACCCTCCACCTAACTGACAGCCAGTGCAGTTGACGCAGGACCGGAGTGATATGACAGTACTTAGATTGTCTTGTCAACAACCTCACCACTGCATTCTGCACCAGCTGCAGTTGGCACAGGGTACCCCCGGAGACCCCAAGATTGAGTGCATTACACTAGTCCAGCCTGGACATCACAAAGGCATGTACCAAGGTGGGGAGGTCCTGCGACAGAACTAGGGGCTTTATCCTGGCAATATTCCTCAGATGATAAAATCTGGTATAGACAGTGGAAGACACCTGAAACTCAAGAGTCAATCCACTGTCCAGAATAATGCCCAGATCCCACACCCTAGAGGATGCCTTCAATGGCTCAGTGCCAAGAAGAAGCCCTGCCTCTGCACCTGAGGCCAACCTATCACGCCATCTGTTCAACTCCACCGCCAGTACCTCCATCTTATTGGGGTTCAGTCACAACCAGCTGGAGGCCATCCAGTCACTAATTTCAGTGAAGCAACTATTAAGCACTTCCACTGTGTGAGATGTTCCAGGGGCAAAGGGAAAATACAGCTGGGTGTTATCAGCATAGCAATGAAAATCCAGACTGTACTTCCTAATGAGATCTCCAAGGGGCAGCATAAACACGGCAAACTACATCGGTGACAAGACCGAACCCTGGGGAACCCCTCATGACAGATGGCCAGGGGAGGAGGAGAAATTCCCCATCACTACCCTTTGCCTCCTGTTATATAGAAAGGACTCAAACCAGCAGATGACCATGCTGGTAAGTCTGCAGAATTCCCTTAGGTGGTCAAGTAACACTCTATGGTCAACCACGTCAAATGCTGAAGAGAGAGAGATCAAGGAGAACAAGAATTGTCCCTTCCCCTCGATCTCTAGCCCTAAGGAGGTCATTTTGCACCCGAAACAGCACAGTTTCTGTGCTGTGCCTCACACAAAACCCAGACTGGAGTGGCTCATATAGATCAAGGGCCATGAAATGCTCCTCAAGCTGAAGCACCACCACTTTCTCCACAATCTTACCCAAAAATAGAAGATTGGAGATAGGACAGTAATTTGCCTTGATCTTGGGGTCCAATGATGGCTTTTTCAGAAAGGGTCTCACCAATGCCTCTTCAAGACATCAGGAAAGATCCCCTCTGACAATAAGCACTGGACAATCAAGGCAAATACCGGGCCAACGGAGTCAGCACATATAATTAAGAAATGAGTTGGCACCGGGTCCAGTTCACAGAAGGTGTGCTGAAGCTTGGAATCAATCTCAGTGACCTCAGCCACCTCCACTGGTCTAAACTCACCCCAACCAGGCAGAGACCTCTCCAGTCACCCATGGCAACCACTGTCGGCCAAATTCTGACCAACTGACAGAACCCTCTGCCTGATGGCAGACACTCTGTCCAAGAAGAACCGAGCAAACTCTTCACTCAATGCGTTAGAAAAAGCTACATTCAGCTGTAGACAGGAAGGATGTAGAAGCCTGTCCATAGTCTGAAAGAGCATAATTGGTCGGTTACTCCTGGAAGCAATCTCCCTGGACAGGAATTCTGCCTTCTTACAGTTGATTGCTCCCTGGTATGCACCGTAGTGCACATGCAGGGCCAGTTTGTCCACCTCCAGACCAGCAGTGCTCTAATCTCTGACCCAAGGTCTTCATCCCCTTGAGCTCACCATCATACCAAGGGGACCTCAAGTGAGAAGACCTGTCATACACAGACTGGTGTGAGGGAGTCGAGTGCACCAGCAAGCTCCTTATTATAGGCATCCACTGCCGTGCACCCCCCCAACGCATGCACTATCCACACTAGATAGGTCAGCCACCACCAGAAAACCCTCAGGGGTCAATCCCCTCAAAGGGTGATAGCTGACCATCTCTGCAGGGGGAAGGCTACCAAGGGGGGCCACAAACAAGAACCTCACTGTGTAATGATCAGACCAGACAACCTGATCAGTTCTGAGACAATTAATCCCAAGTCCCAGTGAGAACAACAGATCCAACACGTGGCCACCCAAATGAGTTACGGAGGAAACACCCTGCGCAAAGCCCAAGGAAGACATCTTCTGGAGGAAGTTGGAACCAAGCCAGGAAGATTCATCATTGGCCCAGACTTTGAAGTCCCCCAGCACTAAACATCTGGGGCACTCCAATATCTCACTGACCATGAAATCAGCCACCTCCTGCAGAAAGTCTCCCACTGCCCCAGAGGGATGGTAAATCAAAAGAATCAGGCAACCTGCAGCCAGACCCACATGGATGGCCACACATTCAAATAAATGAGGTACTCTCACTGGGTGCAGGGTGAAGCCTAGTTCATATCAAAAACAGATAGCTACCCCCAACCCCTGTGTTCCACTCTGGGCCAGTGCACCACGGTATATCTGGATGGGATGGCAGCCTCTAAGACTAAGCCAGCATCATCACCAATCTAGATCTCCATAATGCAAGCCACATCGGCCGAATAAACCAAGTCCGCTATAATTGCAATCTTGTTTCTGACCAATCTGGCATTGCAAAGCACTGACCTCAGGGGATTGGTGGACAGTGCAGCCCCTCTGGCTACCTGCTCACTCGGTCTGGTGGGAACCCTAGTGACGGGAACTAAATACATCTGGTATCTCTCCAGAACCCTGCTGAGACTGAGACAGAGATAGTGAGAAAGCAGCCACAGCTTCCTTGAATCAAGGAGGTTATTTTCTAGACTACACTGAACTTAATTATTACTTTTTGGACCTGTGTAAGTAACTAGTATTGATTCTGTTTTTGGGGTGGACTTTTCTTAGTTTTAACTTTAATTTGCCAGGGAGGAACTGTAGCTGGGAGATATTTGCTGTCATTTGTGAATAGCAGGGGTTCTGACATCACTTCTCCAAAACTGCTAACAACATACACCTTTTCATATCATTAAAGGCATAGCACACTGAATAGGGGTAGAGACACTCACAAGCTTGCACACACTAAAACAAGAATAAAAAACAACAAAAAAGCATCTCTAACTGGAAGGGACACAGACATGTGGGGAATAGTGCAGTGCACTGGCTGTGGAACAGCAGTCTTCCAGGAGACATTCTGGAGACTGTGTTGCTGCCCTATTTGCAGGCACCTCTCTGGTCTGGGGGAGGAAATTGTTCGTCTCCATGCTGACCTGGTAAGGATTCAGGAAACCTGCTCCCCCACCCAGGGACCACCCAAGCCACTGTCACTACCTCAGAGGTTGCTAAGAAAGAGGAGTGGTTGGAACATAGTGGGCTCGGGGGGTGACAGTGGTGGAACAGAGGTGCATCCCTCCAGTTGTGCCTCTCCACAATTCATTCGACACTCTGGTGGAGCATGGTTCTTCTACAGAGGCACATGCAGTGGAGACCAAGGAGGATGCTGGGAATCTCCACAATGGAGACCCACAGGAGGGTGGCAGAGCACCACACAGGAGAAGGAAACAACTCCTGGTGGGGGACTCAATTGTTAAGGGGGTAGAACTGGGGAGGACGGGGAAAGGGAGGTAAGGTGCCTGTCTGGCACCATGGCTTGGAGGGACAGGAAACAGATCCTCAAGATCATGGAAGCAGCAGCAAGGGGAAGGGAGCTGGATGTCATTTTCCACTTAGGGATGAATGACCTGGCTGAGAATGGGATCAGAGCAGTGCAACAGGAGTTTGTGGAGTTGGGAAGGGGCTTTAGACAAGTAGCACACAAGGTAACATTCTCAGAAGTACTACCTGTCTATGGCATGTATGAGGCTAGGGTACTCCACACCATGGGATTCAATGACTGGTTGAAAAGCTGGTGCAGAGTTCAGGGATTTGGCTTCATTGGGGACTGTGGCTCCATCTGGATGGTCTGCATCTATCCGGAAGGGGAACCAGAATCCTAGGTGATAGGTTTAAATGCTTCAATGGCAAGCATTTAAACTAGCCAAGGGGGGAGGCACTGAAAAGCAGAAGGGAAATCCTAGCCCCCCCAAAAAATCAGGATAATTAGTGAGGTAAACACCAAGATAGAGCAGTCAATAGAGAGAAGGGCAGGGGTAAATTGAGAAAATGACAAAGGCAGTAGGGACAGGGATAGGGAAAAAAGAAATAAAGCCATACAAAATGGAGGCTAATGAGTACCAATGGCCATAGTCTAGGTAAAAAGCTCCCTGAAATGGTGGCCTTGATGGAAGAGGGATGCCTGGGTATCATGGCAGTCACAGAAACATGGTACACAGAGAACCATGACTAGGATGTCAACATACCAGGGTACACAATCTACAGGAGGGACAGGGAGGGAAGAAGAGGAAGAGGAGTAGCTCTCTATGTAAGGGAAGGGATCAAACAACAGAACTAAAGGGTAAACAGGGAGGAGAGGAGGCACTGTGGGTCACCCTGGAGACTGGAAATGGCTCCACAATCCGCATTGGGGTTGTATACAGACCCCCGTCTCAGGGGGAGGAAATGGACAAGGAAATGATAGAAAGCATCCTTGGGATGGCAGAGAAAGGGGAGATATTGCTGATGGGGGACCTGAATATGCCAAATGTTGACTGGAGCACCTTTGCTGCAACCACATCCAAGAGCACAGCCATTCTTGATGCCCTACAGGGGGCATGCCTCAGACAGCTAGTTTTGAAACCCCACTCGGGAGAGAGCAATCTTAGACTGGTACTCTCAAATGGAGACAGAGAGAGGATCTCTGATCTTGAAGTGGGTAGCCATCTGGGAACAAGCAACCACCAAACAGTGTGGTTCATGATAAACTTAGCTGTAGAGTCAGCCACACAAGAGTGAAGGTACTGGACTTCAGGAGGGCTGATTTTGTCAAAATGGGAAAGTGCCTCAGAAAAGCACTAGCAAACAGACAAGAAGGTAGGGTGGAGCAACAATGGGGAAACATCAAAACCGCCATCACAGAGGCAACACGCCTTTGTGTGAAGCAAATAAACAAATCAAAGTGAAAGAAAAACCTCTATGGTTCTCAAAAGAAGTGGCGGGGAAGGTAAGGGAGAAACAGATAGCATTCAGGAAGTATAAGGAAACACAGAAGGAGCAGGACAGAGAATTCTTTCAGTTAAAGCAGAAGGAAGCGGCTAAGACAGTCAGAATAGCAAAGGCACAAACCAAGGAAACGATAGCCAACTCAGTCAAGAAGGGGGATAAAACCTTTTATAGGTACATTAGGGAGCAAAGAAAGACTAAGGCAGGGAGACTGAGGCTTAACAAAGAGGAAGGTGGATGGGCAGAAAGTGACAGTGAAAAAGCAGGGATACTGAATGAATACCTCTGCTCAGTATTCACAATGGAAAAGCAAGGGGACATACCTAATCCATTCAGTAGAAGCACTTTGGATAGAGGGGCTAAAATTAGTCCTTTCACAGAAGAAAGGGTTCTGAAAGAACTCTTAAAACTGAAAATGGATAAAGCAATGGGGCTTGATGGGATTCACCCCAGAATTCTAAAAGAACTAAGGAGAGAACTAGTGACACCACTGACTACCCTTTTTAATAAATCATGGGAGGATGGTGTGGTGCCTGAGGACTGGAGGAGGGCAGATGTTATTCCCCTTCACAGAGTGGGAGCAAGACAGAGGCAGAAAACTACAGACCTGTCAGTTTGACCTCAGTGGTAGGAAAAATGATGGAATCACTCACTATGGTTCACCCTGGAGACAGGAAACGGCACCACAATCTGCATGGGGGTTGTATACAGACCCCCATCTCAGAGGGAGGAAATGAACAAAGAAATGATTGAAGACATCCTTAGAATTGCAGAAAAAATGGGAGATACTGTTGATGGGGAACATGAATATGCCAGATGTTAACTGAAGCACCTTTGCTGCAGCCACATCCAAGAGCAGGGTCATTTTTGGTGCCCTACGGGGGCATGCCTCAGACAGCTAGTGTTGGAACCCACTTGGGAGGGAGCAATCATAGATCTGGTACTTTAAAATGGGGGCAGAGAGAGGATTTCAGATTTAGAAGTGGGTAGCCATCTAAGAACAAGTGACTGCCAAACTGTGTGGTTCACAATAAACACAGCCATAGAGTCAAGCCATACAAATGTGCTCTTCTTCTCAGTATTCACAAAAGAAGAGGAGGGGGAGGCTCCTAATCCAATCAATAGAAGCACTCTGGATAGGAGAGTAAATACCAGTCCATTCATAGAAAATAGGGTTGTGAAAGAACTTCTAAAACTGAAAGTGGACAAAGTAATGAGACCTGATGGGATTCACGCCAGAATTCTAAAAGAACTAAGGGGGAGAACTAGTGACACCACTGACTACTTCTTTTAACAAATCACGGGAGGATGGTGGGGTACCTGAGGACTGGAGGAGGGTGGATGTGATTTCCCTTCACAAAAGTGGGAGCAAAGCAGAGGCAGGAAACCAGACTGGTTGGTAGGGAAAATGATGAAATCACTTCTGAAGGAAAAAAATTGTTGAGTGCTTTGAGTCCAGCAGGGCACTGGATCAAAGGCAGCATGGATTCACAGCAGGAAGGTCATGTCAGATGAATCTAATCGATTTCTTTGACTGGATGACCAAAGTAGTAGACCAGGGAAGGGCTGTGGATATGGCCAACCTAGACTTTAGCAAGGCATTTGACACAGTCCCACACAAAAGATTGATAAACGAGTTAGCCAGCCTGGGAGTGGGCCCCACAGTGGTAGTCTGGGTAAAAAATTGGCTGGACAACAGGACAGAGGGTAATGGTAAACAAAGCCCACTCTGAAACAAGAGGGGTTACTAATGGGGGTAGTTCAGGGTTCAGTACTAAGATGGGTCCTTTTTAATGTCTTTATAAGTGACATTACAGAGGGACTGGAAGGAAAAATATGCCTCTTTGCAGACAACACAAAGATCTGCAACAGGGTTGATACACAAGGGGGGTGGAAAAGATGAGAAGGGACTTTTCAAGGTTGGAGGAATGGTCAAAATTATGGCAACTTAAAGTCAATGCAAAGAAGTGCAAAGTAATGGCCCTGGTAAGAGTACACAGTGTGGGGGTACTAACAACAACAACAAGCATTTGTCAATGCTGGATGCTTGCTGCTGGTATTAATATTGTACCAGGTCAAGTGAAGATCCCGGGCCATGACAGAAGACTAAGGCTTGGACGGGGGGGAGGGGCAATTTTGATGGGGCAACAACTGACAAACTGAAGGGAACTTGAAAGAATAAAAAATACAGTTTTCACCATTCTCTGCTTCGAGTGGGGGCTGGGCTCTCAGTGTAGAGGTTCTGCTGCAGCACTGCTGCTGTAGTCTGGTGGATGTGGATGACTTCAGAAAGGAATGTGGCTTCTCTTCCCACCAGTCTAATGTGAGAACATCATAAAACTGAACTGCAGGCTGTGGTAGATCTGTGCTCTGTGTTAGGAATAACTGAAGCACCCAAGGACATATTTTTCTCATCTCTCTCCTTGTCCTTCTTAGTAGTCTGCTGCAGCAGTGACATTTTCCTATTCTATTTATTTCCAGTTTTATGCCTCACTACATTGGCCACCAACTTAGGTAGTCTCCCTTCTCACTATTCTTTCTTTTACATTTTTTTCTTTTTTGTCCGTATTTTATTTTATTTATTTATGTAAATGTTTCTTCATGAAAGGCACACTGAGCAACAAATTGCTCATCTCATGGTGCGTCCGGGGGATAGCTCAAATACAAACAGTAATTGAACACATATACAGAGTAATATGACAGACAGAAGTTCAGATAGAATAGAACAACATACATGTGAGTGCAGGATATATATATATATATATATATATATATATATATATATATATATATATAGTGGCACAGTAGTGTCACTATAGTTAGGGTTGAGAGCCATTTACATGTTAAACCCAAACTTTTGCACCTTAATAACTTTACAACCATTTGATGGATTTGCCTGAAATTCAGAATACATGATCAAGATCCATTTACCTTGGGATCTGCCAAGTTTTGTACTGGTCGCATATATAGCTGCAGAGTTATTAAGCATAATCTTCGTGCACATTTACGCTTTTCTGGAATTTTACTGTCGCACCTACAGGTCGCACGGTTTGCACAACTGGTCCAAAATCTTCAGGGAACATGTGGCCTGGGTCTCTGATGTGCCTTTTGAAGATTTCGTGAAAAAATATTAAACGGTTCAAAAGTTATTCAAAAAACAAGTTGCCATTGTAAGTCAATGGGAAAAGTTAACAAAAAGTTCAACAGTGTCACAAATGCAGTTTTTACTGTAGCAAATGGCCCTTTTACTGTCACAAATCTGCCATTTTGTTTTCAGTTAGGGATCAGAAAAATGCTTGGCATTCAAAATTGGGACCCTCTAGCAACCTAATTCTTTTTGTATTCACCTAGTCGGACCCTGAGGATGCTAGCCATGTCTTTATTTTGGGGTAAAACACCCCAGAAATATGTTTTCAAATTTATGGAAAAAGTACTTTTGCAAAGTACTGTCGCACTTGTGACACTATCACGTACTTTTCTAGGCTGTGGGAAAATGACTGCAATTCTTTGGCACCCTGCTGCAAAAGAACGGTTTGGTGTTTTGGCCTGAAATTTGGAGGGAAAGCAGCTGACATCTCACAGATGTGCCTTTCAGTTTTTTGTTGAAAAAATATTACATAGTGGTAAAGTTACGGCACTCCAAAGTTGACATTTTTTTCCATAGGATAACATTACGGCGTCCGACACATTACAGGAATCCTTTGGTGCCCTGCTACAAAATAACGGTTTGGCATGTTGGGCTGACATTTGGAGGGAACACAGCCAACATCCCACAGATGTGCCTTTTTGTGGTTTGGTGGAAAAATATTACAGGAAGCCAAAGTTATGGCACTCTGAACTTCTCTTTTTCTTGCATAGGATAACATTATGGCGTTCGTCGTGCCTTTCAGGGCCCGTATCTCGGAAATGGTGTGAGATACGGACTTTTCATGGGGCTAAGTACAAAACTAGCCAGGAAAGTCATAAATCATATGACTTTTAAATTTTTTTTCTACGTTGTACGGTTCCTGAGATATGAGAAATTTAGTATTCCAACTCCTCATTTTCTGCTCCGAGAACCATTACTATGCATACATTCTTTGTACTCACTGTCTTTCTTTATGCAGCTTTTGGGGAAAACGGCCTGTGCACTTACATTACTGTTACCGTTACTGTTTTCGCTTGCGGTTCCGTTCCGGTTTCACTTACCGTTTACGTCTACGCCACCATGTGCGTTACCCTTTGCATTTTCATTTGCACTTGCTTTTGTGTTGTTCTTAACATTTCTGTCTACACTACTGTTTCTCTTTCTGTTTTGCTTTGTGTCACCATGCGTCATCATTTGCGTTTTTTGCTGGCACAATGTTACTATGTGACAAGACATCATGTGGCGGGAGCACAGTGCCCAAAGGGCCCCACCCTCCTGCTGCCACATTACATTCACTATTTCTCATTATCATTCTCAAAAAGAAGGGAAATTAGAGGCAAAAAACTCAGTTTAATGCATTAATTAGGGTTGTTTCACACCGACAAAAGTAAGGAAATTCGGTGTTAGAGTTGAAAGCCCCCCTTGGCCCCCCTGCCCACACCCCAACCAGCATCGGGGGGTGCATTAGGGTTGTTGGTCCTAACTCTCACCCCATTCTCCTACACTTCTGCTTCTTTACACATGTGATAGGGTGAGAGTTATGGCCGATAACCCATCGCACCTATACGCCGGGGTGTGGGCAGGGTGGTCAAGGGGGCCAAACCCTAACACCAAATTTCCTTGCTTTTGTCGGTGTGAAACAACCCTAACTAATGTATTAAATGGATTTTTTTGCCATATATATATATATATATATATATATATATACTCATAATTATCTAAAAGTAACAATAAAAATAATAGTACAATAAACATATATACACAAGTTGATATATCTAGCTTGATAGATAATCACTTACATTATATGAAGCATTAGAGTCAGCATCAGAGTCAGTCACCATGAGAGTCAGGGAATGATAAATAGTAAATATTTATGGGGACAGATCCCAAGATAGGATAGTGCCTCTGGCATATATTTAATGTGAGGGATAGGGTAGAGGGACTGGAGAGGGGGGAATAGGAGGATGATGTGGCATAAGGTTATGCACAGGTGCAATTTACAGAGAGGAAGTTATGAAGCACCAAGGAGATGGAGTAGGATGATGACGAGTGGCGAATCTGGTGTTGGAGAGCATTCCGTAATTTAGGGAGGCAGTGAGAAAAGGCTGTCTGGCCAACCATGGAAGACTGGTGGGGGACAGCTGTTAAACAGTAGTCATAGGATCAGTGGGAGTGGGCAGACAGTGGAAAGGAGAATAATGAGGAGGCAAGGTAAGGGGGGAGAGTATCTAGCCAGAGTTTGGATGCAAATTTGGCACAATGAAGGAGGCATCAGTTATTTAATGAAGGAAAAAAGAGGGAGTGATAGAGGTTACAGAGATGAGTGAGAGGAGGACATCTGAGGTGAAGCAACTGAAGGAGTTAAAAAAGGTGTTCAGTTTGGTTAAGGAAGACTTGGGAGCTGTACTGTAAACAACATCCTAGTAGTCAAAGGTAGGTTAAATCATCTTCCAGACCAGTTGACAGTAGTGGCAGGCAGCTATGGTTCCTGTAAAGTGCACCAATCCTGGGACACAATTTCTTCAGAATGGCATCAACGTGTCCCAAGAAGCTGAAGTGTCGGTCAAGCCAAACCCCTAGGTACCTAAAGGAGGAATTGTCCTCAAGGATTGTCCCATCAACAGTGTGGAAGTAGGGTAGTGAAGTGAGCCTAGAGAGTCTCTGCCTTGTGCCAAAGGTCATTGAGACTGTCTTCTTGGCATTTAGGGATAGTTGATTTGCACTAAACCAGAGCTGAACCTGATTGAAGTCATGCTGTAGTCTGGTAGCCACATCATCAGATTGACTGGAGGTGAAGAGGACGATGTCATCCACATACATATGGATTGAGGTGGATGAGTAGTCAGAGGGGAGGTAATTAAGGATAGTAACTGCACAGAGCCCTGTGGGACTCCTGTTTTAATGGGGAGAGGTGGGGATATGTCATCACTAATTCTGACTGACTGAGTCCTGCCTATCAGATAGGCTCTAAATCAGTTAGTGGCAGAGTCAGATAGGTTTGCCTTGGCAAGGGTGTTTATAAGTAGGGTGTGGCAGATGGTGTCGAAAGCCTTGGCAAGGTCGACATAAATGGCTGATGTGATTTGACCACTATCCATTCCTGAGAGGATAGCGTCAGTGAGTCTGATCAGGGAGGTGGTAGTGGAGTGATTTTTCTGGAACCCAGACTGGATGGAGTAAGAAATTTAGTGTCAGAGAGAAAGGACGAGAGTTATGTAAGAACTAGATGTTCTTGAAGCTTAGCAATCATGGGGAGGAGTGAGATAGGATGGTAGCAGGGGGTGAAGGGTCACCACCTTTAGGAAGGGGAGAACAACAGCATGCTTCCAGATAGATGGGATGGTAGCTCTTTTAAAGGAGAGGTTGAGGAGTTCAAGTTACATGGAGAGCGATAGCAGGAGCAGCTAGATAAAGCAGTTTTGGGTCCAAACTATCAGGTGAGCAGCCTTTAGAGGGGTTAAGGGCATACAAAGCCACCATTCAGTTGGAGTGGGTAAGTTTAGCAAAGGAGAAGGAGGTGGGTGCAGAGGGTTGGCATAGAGGGAGGAGGGGCTGTAATTGGGGGAGAGGGTAGAGTGGATAGGAGAGCAGAAGCGCAGGAGGCGAAGTAGGAGTTAAATTTGGTAGCCACAGTTAGATGGTCAGTAAAGAGAGTATTGTTAACATTAAGAACAGGGGTGGGTGGTGGGGAAGGAGGGGATAAATGGGAGTGAACAACTTTTCAGAAATTTGATGGGTTATTAATGTTAGCCTGAAAGGTAGAGCAGAAGTAGTCGGCTTTTGCAAGCTGGGTAGCTTTTGTGCGTTGGTTATGCAGAAAGCAGTAAGTGGCATAGTCACTAGGAAGTTTAGAGGTTTTATGTGTTTTCCACACTTATTCTCTGGCTCTTTGGCATGCCAAGAGTTCTGGGGAGATCCATGGGAAGTGATTTCCCCTTACCCTGGCATGACATTGGGGGCGTGCTTGTTCCAGACCTCCAGGAATTTGTCATGACAATAGTTGTATGCCATGTCAATTAAATTGGACAATGGAATGGGATACGAGTCAGTAAGAGCCAGGTCAAGTAGTAGTACAGTGAGGTTCAAGGATTTTGTGGGGGGGCCTTTTGTCTATCGATGCGATGTACCAAGAAGGTTGCATGGTTATCACGTAAGGCATCAGGAAGGATGCCAGCTTTAACAACCATGTGGGGATGGGATGTGAGGGTCCAGTCGATAAATGAATGGGTGGGTTCAAGAATAAGCTGAAATAGATTAAGTGAGGAAACATCATTGTGTACCTTACTTAGGGAGGGGGATAACAAATTTAGGTTGAAATCACCCATGATAGTTACGTCACCTGAGGATGCAAGGGAGACTATGGAATTGATGAGTTCAGTGGTAGTGGAGGGCCAGGGAGACAGTAAACCCCAACGATATAAATGGGGATTGTGAATGGGAGGGATAATTTTAGGATGAGAGCCTCCTAGGTTTGGGGACTGAGACAGAGAGTATGGTGGTAAATTGTAAGGGAGTGGAAACATAAATTGCTATTCTGCCACCCCTAGTGGCTTGACCCTGCCTAGTAGTAGTGTAGCTAAAGTGGTGCTAAAGTGCCTACTGTGCTGAATTAAATGCTTGATAAGCTTATGAATAAGAAAAACTGAATAAGAATGGTGACAGAAATGCCTAGTAAAGCCCTAGACTGAGAGAGGCAGCTGGTTCCGTATTGGGAGTGAAAGGGTTGCATCAACTGTCTCAAAAGAACTGCTTCTATAGTTAATCTGGCAGAAGTCTCCCCAAACATATTTATAGCCTTTCCCATGTGTAGCCCACATTATAACAGACTTAGTTTATTCCAAAAAGCATGCTTTAGACACAGACACAGACATTAACCATTCCCTGCTCTGACACAGAGAGAATGACAGAGCTGATTTATGAATGTGTCTGTCAGCACAAAGTTTTGAAGTCCAAGCACTCAATGCCTGAGAGTGTTATGATCAGTCTTACTGATTATTGATAAAGCCCCTTGTAGACTTTTCTTAACTGAATCACTGTGACACACCTCTCATGACCCTGTATCATAGCAAAATGCTTTGCCTATAGCAAGCATAAAAATGGATAGGGGCCTGGGGATAGTCATATCAGATGACCTAAATGTAAGCAAGCAATGTGAGAAGTCAATAATGAGGACTGGGAGGGCTACTGGGATGTATAGGGAGAGGAATCACCAGTGGAAAACAGGAAGTTGTCATCCCTCTGTACAGACAGTTGGTGAGACCCCATCAGGAGTACTGCATGCAGTTCTGGAGACCCCATTTCTGCAAGAACATAGACAGGATGGAGGCAGTCCAGAAGAGGGCAACTAAAATGGTGCAGGGTCTGCATCAGAAGCCATACGAAGAGAGGCTAAAGGAGCTTAATATGTATACCCTCAAGGAAAGGAGGAAGAGGGGGAACATGATAGAAACTTTCAAGACCTTCAAGGAAATCAACAAAGTCCAAGAGGATAGTATCTTTCAAAAAAGGAGAAAGTGCAAGAACAAGGGGGGGACACAATTTGAAGATGGGGGAGATAACTCAGAGGCAACATGAGAAAGTATTTTTTTCACAAAGAGGGCGGTGGACACATGGAACTGCCTTCCTGAGGAGGTTGTGGGGTCAAAAGCAGTGGGGGAATTCAAGAATGCATGAGACAAATATAAGGCAATTCTGGTGGGGGTTAGGAAGAAGCAGGCTGTTGGGTAACTAGGATCTGTAGCTTATCCAATAGGTAGGGGAAATGGGCAGACTGGGTGGGCCTAGTGGTCCTTATCTGCCATCAAAGTCTATGTTTCTATGTAGCTGCATGAAATGAACAGCATAAATTGCATCCTTGTATGGGCCAGCATCAGGGGACAGCCAATTAATATTGAAATCACCTAACATAATTATCTCAGAGTTATTGTAAGGCATGGAGAATAGCAGTCTTTAGTAGGGGTAGGCACTAGCCATTTGGTTCCAGAGCATAGAAATAATGATTTTGCACCATTGCTCTCTTTCTCAAATACGTCCCAAACAAAATAACATAAAAATAAAAGCAAGGAATGAATATAGCAAGTAAAAGACAATTAAAAGCAAAGAACAAATATAACATGTAATCACAGTATGCAGTTATACAGTACTTAAAGCATGAAGTCAGCAACAAACACTAATTAAATTATGATAGAGATCATGTAATCTGACATGTATAGTAGTCTGAAACATTTCACAATTAAAACCAAAAGAAACATAGAATGAAAGGATGAAAACATCAGGCGACAGACTACACAGCTGTCTCTTGTCTAGAACCAATCACACACTGCTATTCTCAAACACTTATGAAATGCTCGGTATCACTACTGCTCAGGCTATCTGTTTGGAAGAATAACAAGAACTGTTAGCATGTGTCAATGAAACATATCACAATATTTTAAGTGTAGTCTACTAGTGCACACATGCACACAAAAACGCCAGCAGTTAGCTAGCGAGAGCTGGTAGCAGATGTAAATTGTACATAAAAATTTAGAGATGAAATCGTCTGTCATAAAATCCCTTTTCCAACACAGATTGATCCTACTGGACACGGGGTCATAATGTCGCAAGACATTATACCTCATGTCAAAATTGCACTGCCAATACAGTGCAATTTCAGCCATGAGGCATAGAATCTTTTTCTGTCTAGAATCCACCTCCCCCAAAGATTTTCAACTCTGGGGGTGGGGGTTCAACTAAGGGAAAGCACAAGAATCTCCAGCTCTGGCTTGGTCTTCAATAAACTTGAAGTTTAAAACAAGAGATGAGCATTTCTGTAGAAGAAGTAATCTGGTTTGGGATCATATGTAATGTGATATGTTAATGAAGAGCATTAGTTACATTAAACAAACAAAAAAACAGACAGGTCACTCCAGAGACTGTGAAGTTATAAAATCCAGATCCTTTTTATGTTGTCTTTCACATGCGCAAGCAACATCTTGTGGTAGTATTAGCACAGCGAGAGATGTGTCAGTGTTGGAGGATGCAGGGCACTCTTTAGTATGTGCGTCCGTCATTTCCCAATTAGCCAGCATTCTAGCGCTGATGCCAAAAGTATGTAAAGTTCCACCAACTTGAAAGAAATCTGCAGCTGCAATCAGAGAAAAGCTTGTCATGTAGTGGCAGAGATGACACGCCGCTCATGTGTGTCTTTCCTGATGAAACATTTCAATAAACATGGCGGTGGCACACAATCAGCAAACAAAGCTGACATCAGGGGTGCAATCTTTGTGTTGCCATGTCCCCCACCATCCTACTTTGTGTAGCACACTGGGAGCCCCATCCCAATGTGCCGCTGGTCACACAAAGCCAACTGTGTCGGCATGTTCCTCCCCCCCAACCCCCCTTGTGTGGCACACTGGGAGCCCACTCCAGTGTGGCCAACAAACCATTTTCCAATGTCTGTTTTTTTTTTCCTGAAGAAAATAAATCAGTCCCTTGCTATCTGTGGCACCCACCTCCCCCAACCTGCACCCACCCTCTGCACACCCCACCTTCCCACCCCCCTCCCTCACTCCATACTTACCTCCAAAGATCTAGCTCTGCGATCTTCAGTGGAGCGGGAACAGGTCTGGACTCCTCAAAGCCGAACTGCAAAATGAAGAAATGCCAGTAAGCTGTATAATGGCATCAACTGGGGGGTGGTTCAACTTAGGTGGATATCTCAGTGCTTTTTTTTGAATTTTGGCTCCAAATTGTCCACATGGGGTTCTTGGGACCCATCTCATGAACACATGCACTGCCATCTCATTATTCAGTCCCGAAAGGTGATTTCTAGGTCACTGTGTGTAATCACCTTTTGGGACCAATTAACAAAATGACAGTACCACTGTTCGTGAGGTGGGGTCCCAAAAAGCCTATATTACAAATTTGGTGAACAAATTCCAAAAAAATGACTGTGTTAAAAGTGAGCAGTGCACATAAACTCCAGGTGCCCTTGTCCTTGCAGCCATTAATATCTGCAGCCTACTACCAAAGCTGGATGCACTGCAAGCCTTCATATGCCAACATAACCCTGACATCCTTGCAGTGGTGGAAACTTGGCTGACACCTAAACTTCCTGATAGTGGCTAATGAAATCCACCTATTACAAAGATGCTCTCACCAATACATGGGGAAATGGTTGTGCTTTCTGGGACAATATCAAGAATGTCACAGGGAAGCAGCCAAAAACCTCTCCGGCCATGTTAATGCTTGATGGATCCTCAACCCTCGACCCCAAGGTGATCGCAAACATCTTTAACACAGCTTTTTCAGACCTTAGTGCTGTTCTACCCCATGACTTTTTCGAAAACAGGGCCTACTCCCCAAATACCTCAGCCCCTCAATCTAACCATCCCCTCTTCTACTTCAGGGAGGTAAGGCTGAATGAAGCTTGCCACTATATTACTGCAGCTATCTCTAAATCTAGATCTAGTAGCGACACCCTGGACCTTAAACTTCTGTTGCTCACCCTCGATGAGGTAATTCATCCATTAACAAAAATCCTAAACCTCTCTCTCAGCTGTGGAAAATTCACGGACCTATGGAAAACAGCCACCGTGACACCCATCCATAAAGGTGGGATAAGATGAATCACTCAAATTATTGCCCTTTCTCCATACTGCCCCCACTCTCTAAGGCACTTGAGTGCATCGTGGCTGATCAACTTACCAACCACTTGGATAAATACAATATACCTTGTCCACAACAACATGGCTTCCGGAAAGATCACAGCACCACCACAGCCCTTCTTGAGTTCACTGGAACTTTGCACAAATCCCTTGACAACAGCCTTCTCCCAGGGGCCATTTTCATCGACCTCTCCAAGGCCTTCGATACAGTACACCATGGACTACTAATTCACCAACTACTGAATGCTGGGCTATCACCTGACTCTTCTCTCTGGTTTAAAAGCTACTTAGAAAACCAGTTGCAGAGAGTAAAAATTGCAAACGCTTTTTCTGACACCCTGCCTGTTTGCTCGGGTGTCCCACAGGGATGCATACTGGGCCCCCTCCTTTTTAGCCTTTTCTTAAACTCCCTCCCTTACCACTGCTCTGAGCAGATCATACTATATGCCGATGATGCTGTTGTATTCTCCACTCACAAAGATCCTGCAACTCTTCAACACAATCTTCAACTTGGTTTCAGTTCTGTAGAGACATGGTTTCTTAATCATAAACTGGTCCTCAATGACAAGAAAATCAAATCTATGCTCTTCTGCAGCTCTCATAACCCACACAAGCTACACCACTTGGCTATCTCCACCACCCAGGGGAACACTCTAGATCAGCTGGGGTCCTTCAAATACTTAGGGATGCAGCTTGATCCTAATCTCTCCTATGGACTTCATATAGATAATGTAGCTAGAGCTGCTAATATACGGCTTGGTCTCCTCCACAAACACAGACTATACCTCATGCCAGAAGCTTTGAAGGTTGCAGTCCTGAGCTCTGTGATCTTGGTAATAGACTATGGTCTCATCATTTATGGCTCGGCCACAACCACAACCCTTAGACACCTCTCAACCGCCTTAAATAAGGCATGTCGGCTCATCACTGGTGCTCACTGTCTCACCCACACATGTGACCTGTACACTCAGACCGGCTGGCTCCAACTATCAAACTGCATAAAGTTTCTCACCTGCTCTGTGGCGAAAAAAATCTACCTTGGCCTTGCACCTTCTGGGGTCTCAACTCTGTTACTACACCGAATTAACAAATGGTGCCTTAGAAGATCCATGCTACAGCTACTGAAAGTCCCCCACTGTCACACTTCACAGGGACAATGCTCTTTTGCTTATCGAGCGCCACTCTGGTTCAATGGCCTCAGCCCCACCATCTCCTCTGCCCCAACAATTGGTATGTTTAAATCTAGGCTCGGGACTATCTCACTACCAACAGCTCCTGTGACTGCCCAACTTAACCTTGTTTCTCCACTTCCTTCCTGCTCTAGTGGTCCCCCCTCCTCACTGGATTCCCTACCACATCTTGGTATACCCAGTGCTGCACTTTTCACCCTCTCCCCACACTTCCTACATTCCTCCCCCCCTTCCCTCTCCCTATGACTCTGGCACTTCTTATCTGTTGTTTATTTTCTCTGACAAATGCTGCTGGCTGCCTTGTTACAATGCTACCCTTGAATTGTATTAATCTGTACTCTGTTTGCAATGTTCACATTGTTGTAATGTCTGTCTTGATGTTCCCCATAATTTGTATTTCTCTGACATGGAACCTTTGTAAAAGAGCCAAGGCTCAAAGGTATTTGTAATCCTAGACTTAAAAATAAATAATAAATAAATAAGTTTCCACTCACGCTCATAACTTCGACAATGTTTAATATTTTCACTCCAGATTTTCAACATTGCCATTTTTTCTCAAATCTTTATTAACAGTACAGCTGTCATTTTTCACATCCTGCCCAAAATGTGTTTTCACACATGTGGCACACAATGGTGTGGTCGCTGTGGGAAATCAACTTTTGGGAAAGATTAATAAAATCACAGTGCCACTGTTCATGAGCAGAGGTTCCAAAATGCCTATGTTGAAAATTTGGTTACAAAAATCCCCCAAATAATTGCGTTATGGGCGTGTGTTGCATAGTTTCTACGAGCACTCGTGACCACCAATTTTTCAAATTTTCACTCCAGATTTTCAACATTGCCATTTTTTATACCTCCTCATGAACAGTACAGTGGTCGTTTTTCACATCCTACCCAAAATGTGTTTTCGCACCTGTGGCACCAAATGGCTCAGTCACTGTGTAAAATCACCTCTTGGCTAATGAACTGATAGTGCCACTGTTCATAAGGTTGTGTCACAAAGAGCCCAAGTTGAATATTTGGAGTGAAAATACCAACACATGCTCAGGTTGTTTGGGTTTCCAACTGTAACGCCCCATCCTGTAGAGACTGACAGGCGTCGGGGGTGTGACTTGGGATTGGCGGCTGTAATGCTCATGCCATTCCATCTCCACCCCACCCTGCAGCCAGTGACAGGCATGCCTTGGACTCTTCAGCCCCAAAGTTCACCCCATTCTCCTAAACTGCACTCATCTCAGTGTATTTCCTTATGGAATGGAGTGAGCACAAGGCCTGAAGACCCCAAGGCACACCGCAACACTTGTCAGTATCTGCAGAGTAGGGTAAGGTGAAATTGTGTGATCGTTATGGCCAATGACCCAAAGACACACCCCAATGCCTGTCAGTCTCTGCAGGGTGGGTGTGGGGCTGGTGTCAGTTCAATATTTCACTGCCATTCCTATTATGCATTTCTCTAACTCCTGCACTACCAATGCCAATGACAGCAAGACAACATTCAGCATTGACAAATGCTTGTTTTATTCAGTCTTTTTCTTTTGCTTGATAGATACATTTCAGTAAGCAAGTTAGTTAGGGCATGAACACAGGCAGTCACTAGTTCCAGAAACCCCACCATTTTAATTACTGTGGATATACTGTACTTAAAACAAATGATATTACTCATTCTGTAACTAGTGGCTCAAGTCAAAACTTATGACCACTACTAACAATTTTTCATGGTGAGTGTAGCAGGAGCTTACAAAAAATCATGGATCCTAGTTCAGGAATGGAAGAAAATTAACCCATTGCCTCCAACAGTACTGTGTGACAGACTGGCCACTCCAGAGACCTAAGGGGGTCACAAGAAGCTCTGACTGCACTTTCTATTACTTTTTCCCTTTGTTCTCTCCCTACCCACAACACAAACACCCACACACACACAAACACACACACACAAATACACACGTGTTGGATTTTCACTGTTTAGTGACTGCAGTGTTTTTTACTTTTAGCTTTTGCACTTTAGTCATATAATACAGTATGACAGTTTTTACAGGCAGTATACTATTTATTATAAGAATTGATTTTGCCAACAGCATTTTGCATTTGAGCACAAACTCTGAACAACCTGATACTGGTGCTACTGTCAACTCCATAAAAGCTGACAGAGTATTGCACCTGGCTGCGAGGAGTTTTGCTTTACTGAGTTAGCAAGGCAGTCTAAGTCTTTACAGTGTGTCCCTGGGCTGACAATAGTTGTGTTAAGAACAGCACCTGGCAGGTGGCATGAAAGCCAGCTTGCACTACTCATGCATAAAACAGCCAGTGATATAATGTGGTATAAATGCCGTCCGGTGCTTGCACTGTCAAACAATAAGAGAGACATGCAGCACCAGGAAGCAGTATTTTTTTTATTGTTATGCCACCTAATTATTTTTGGGGATTCTGGCAATATTTAAATATTTAAATATTTTACAAATAAAGGGACCATTCAGTCACCTTTGCCCTAAATGTGTTTCCCATAATGAAAGCCAGCTTAATAAAAGAAAACAAAATTAGTTGGTGTGCAGGAGAAGCACAAGCGTAGTTTTCACACTTTTAATCATTTACTGTGGTGGTGATGTACAATAGTGTGATAGTGAGCTACTGGACATCTTACGGCTAAATAAAAAACAACAACAGTTTTTTTTTACTGTTATGCCTCATAATAATTTTTTTGGATTCTGGCAATATTTAAATGTATCACAAATAAAGGGACCATTTAGTCACTTTTGCCCTTAATGTGTTTCCCATAATGAAAGCCGCCTTAAAGAGCAGGTTTGCAGTTACAAAGTGCTCCTCTCCCTCTGACATACACAGCAGCTTACCCACCCTGAAATTAAGTGCCCTAAGAATTTTCATTTATTTCTGTACATATTTCATGCAAAAACACTTGTAATTTTCACATCTAGTATCGGCTTCTAAAATGGACTGAGTTTGTGGTTTGCTGACATGCCCCCATGCATGCACGTTTAATTACTTCACTACATGAACAGCACAGGGACACATTCTATAGACTTTAATGGGGACCATTTTTAAAAGTGTTTCATTTTTTTTTTTATACTTTTCCATGCCAATTATGCTAAAGAAAGGCAACCACTCAACTAGTAATGTTGAGAGGTCTGGAGAACAAGAGGACCAGGAGGCCGCTGCTGCACATTGTGGGAGCCTTGGAAAGAATCAGCAGGCACAGGCCCTAAGGAAGGGAGGGAGGAGTAAGCTGTGCTTTTTCTCCTTTGGGTTGCACCACCGCACTAAAGCAGCTACCTTCCAGCTCCAAGTGGGAGCCAATTCTGGAGAGCAGAAGCAGCCTATCCCATGGATGGAACAGGTTGATGTAGGCTCCTGGAGAAGCCAATCGGGTTAAAACAAATGGAGTTTAAGAAGAGTGGCAGGTCTTAAAAAGCCTGCCAAATGCTGCTCACTCCAAGGAGAGGTCCAATGAACAAAGGGACAGGGTGGCTGTTGCCGCACACAGAGGGATCTACAGAGAGAATCAGCAGGTGCAGGCTGTAAGGGAGGGAGGAGTAAGCTGTGTTTTTGTCCCACCTTCCCCAGCCCCGATCTCTATTAAATACCCTAGGGAGGAGGAGCCAGCTCCAGGGTGAACTGCAGGCCAGGGAAGGATCATCGCCCTCTAGAGGGAGGAAGAGGATACAAAGATACCATGAAGAAGCTGATCACTACCTGAGGGTATTGGGCACTGGTGGATGGTTGGAGGAGGAGCATCCATCAGGTGAAGGCAGCTGGAGGAGTTTGATGCAGAGATGCATCCAGAGGTAAGGGCACTGTTGCTGGTCTAGGTACTGTGTCTTTTTACTGGGTTGGGGCACTGTGACTGTGTCAGGAATAGGGTACTGTTCAATTCCTGGAGGATCTGCTACAGAGCAGGGGCACTGGGATGGTATTGCCACTTGAGGGGGGCACTGAAGCTGATTGGACTCTGTGATTGATATAGGACATTTGGAGTACATAATCTGTGGTCCTAGCAGTGACATCAACTGTATGTACTGTGGCCGGGGGGGTACTCAGCCTTCTACAATATTCAGGTAGTAGTCAGAATAAAGTGACACTGAGGTGGGCAGATTAGGGGACCTGGGGAAGGGCAAAATAGGGGGTAGGGTGGCAATAGCTGGAAAGGAGGGGGACAGCACTGATGGGGGGCACAGGGGGCAGCACAATGCTAGAGGGGCCGGCGGAGGTAGACTAATGGGTTGCAAAGGTTGTGGGGGCGGTAGGCTGGATGAATATTTTGGAAGCTTGGAGGATGTCTGATCTTTTACAGGCTGAGGAGATTTGAGGAAGAAGTGCAATGGCTTGGTAGAATGTTGGGCAGGTTTGGAGGATGGTGGAAGAGACCTGGGGCAGAGGGCAACAGCAGAACACCACATGCAAAGAACAGTGGTTCAGGGTGGGGATTGGGCAGAAGTATTACAAATAGGTGGCCTGGCATGGGTGGGGGTAAGGGCAGGAAGAGGGAGCCCACACCCAACATGGCTGAGAGGACAGGAAATAGGTTTGCCATGCTGACAACATTAGAAGAGGAGGGGAAGGTGAGGGACCTCCAGGAGGAGAAGGAAATGGGGAGCAAGAGGATAGCACAAGAGTCAGTGGTCTGATAGAGGATTGTGGTAGGGGTAAGGTGGGGAGTGGCACAGCTAGAAGAATTGATGAAGTGAGCAGGGGTAAACTTGAGAGGAGTGTTGCTAGAGTGGAGATCAGGGTGAAGAGGATGGACTGTGGAAAGGGTGAGGGAACAGAAAGGGGGCACGGGGATAGGTCCGGGTGAGGGGTACCATATGGGGAAATGGCAGGGTCTTGACTGGGGTATACTCTTGTAGAAGGTACCAAGGTAATGGGGTGGGGGGAGAAGTGGGTGGTAGAGGAAGGGGTATTGCTGCTGGAGAACTCCATATTTAAAGGGATTAGATGGAGCTGCAAGATGGAAAGGCATAGTAACATCTGGGTGGAGTCTATACCAGGCTTAACTGCAGGCAGGGTGGGGCATTCGATTCTAATGTGATTTAGGAGGGGTAGGAGGAAACTGCAACTCATGGTGCATGTGGGTACGAATGATCTAGTGGGGGAGACGGTGAAAGTAGTGAAGGAGAGATTTGAGGATATGCGAAGGATATGTGTGGAACTAGGGGAATCGGCGGCCTTCTCAGAGGTGCTCCAAATACCCTACACTAGTACGACGAGGAAAGTAAGGATTGTGGAGTTCAGCACCTGGCTGAGGGAATGGCATCAATCAGGGGATTTGGGTTGGTGGGTGGCTGGGACAGAAACTGGGACAACAATGAACTTTATGCAGGGGATAGGCTACACTTGAGTGGGGAGGGGAAGGGGGTACTAAAGCAGAGGGTAGGGGAATACATAGCTATGAAGGTGGAATTAAACTAGGTGGGGGGTGTCGAGTGGACAGATGGTAGGCAGGTATCCCAGAGAGGGGAGCCAAACAAGCTTACTCACCAGGCTAGGAGGAAGGAACTTGGAGCAGGGGCACAGGGGGATTAGGAAGGGGGTAATTCAATGAGGGGGAGGGCAGGGATGGGTTGGATGGTGGTCTCACTGAATGCAAGAAGCCTTGGTAAGAAACCAGCGGAACTACAGGCTCTCTTGGTAATTGAAAGGGTGAACATTGCAGCTATCATGGAAACATGGGCCACCCAGTAAAAGGAATGGAATTTGATGATCCCAGGGTATAGGGTATTCAGGAAGGAAAGGGCTAAGGGAAAAGGGTGTGTGACAATATATGTACAGGAGGAGATAATGTGCACAAGGTGGGGTAGAACAGAGGCCCTTTGAATGCAGCTTCAAGACTCAAAGCATAGGACATTAAGGATGATGGGTGGTGTACAGACCACCAGCCCAAGGGGTGGATCAGGATATGGCATTAGCTGAGCAAATCAGAAGGGTCTGTAGGAAAGGAAACACTGTGGTTATGGGGAACTTCTACCTACCAGGGGTTGAGTGGAGCACCCCATCCACCAAGCGTGCAAGGGAGCAGGTCCTATTCAAGGCATTTCAGGACAGCTTCCTGATGCAGTTACTCAGTGAGCCAACTAGACTGGATAGGACTCTGGACCTGTTTCTATCAAATGGGAAGGCTATAAGGAATCTGGAGGTAGAAGACTCTCTGGCTGGGAGTGACCACCACACGGTATGGTTCATGCACAACATTGGCAGGGAAGAAGGAGGTGCAGGTACCAATGTGATAGACTTTAAGGGGGTGGACTTTAAAAGGATGAGGGAAATTTGGGGCAGTCATCTGATGGAAGTTCAACCATGCATGGATGCCAGCCTGAAATGGGATATTATTAAGAAAGAGCTGGAGGAAGTGACTGGGACATGTTCAAGAACAAGGAGTAAGAAGGGATGGGCAAAAAAAAACAGCTGGTTGATGCAGGAGGTCAAGGAGGGGGTGAGGGCCAAAAAAAGATATTTCAGAGACTCAAGAAATGGGGGTTATAACAGGGAGGAGCTTGTGAAGAAGTTCAGGGAGGTTACTAGGCTGGTCAGAGCAGCCAAAGTTTCCAGGGAACTGAGACTGGTGCAGGGCATAAAGAATGGAGAAAAGGACTTCTTCATATACATCAGTGAAAGACAGAGGATCAAAGATCAGATTGTGAGGATTAGGCTGGCCCAGTGGTGCTGAAGGTTGAGGTGCTGGACACCATACCTCACGCCACGCTGGTGATCTGGGTTCAGGAATTAGTTCAGGCCACTGGGGGTCAGGAAGGGAGAGGGAGAGAATTAAGCATCCCACAACAGCTCTCCTCTCCTGGAGGAGGGTGGTCCATCATCCTGCTCCTTGGCTGTCCCTGGTGGAAGATAGAGGGATGTGCCAGACAACGGGAGACTCAAGAATGAGGGATGGGGGCACATGTGCACCTCCATGCATGCACGTTCCCTGCCTCGGGGGAAGGGAGAAAATGGAAAGCATGACTGCTGGCTTAATGAAGCTCTGCAAGTGCTCCAGCTCTGTGGCCTCACAGCGCTCCCAGGTCAGCTCTAGATATCGCTCTGGGGGGCGGATGACCCTCCCTCAATTCACCACACCATGGGGGAAGTCTATGGGAGATAAAGGGTCTGAGGCACTAGGGTGGTACAGCGGCTTGAATTGGCAGAAGGCTGAGACATGCCACCAGGTCAAGGAGGATAAACACCTTTATAAAAAAAAAATTTATTGTAAGGATTAGGAAAGATGGGGGCTGGGTGGAGAAGGGGAGGACTAGGAGGAGGCACTGAATGAGTACTTCTGTTCTGTGTTCACAAGGGAGAAGGGGGGACAGATACCACCTGGGAAAGGAGGAGTGGGCGAGGGAGATGACTGATATAAAAATTACAGAGGATAGGGTGCTGAAAGGACTAATGACTCTGAAGGGAGGATAAGGCACCAGGTCCAAACAGCATTCACCCTATGGTACTTAAGGAACTGGCAGAGGTCCTGGCAAAACTGATGGCTGACCTTTTCAATACATCCTTGGACACTGGATGCGTGCCGCAGGACTGGAGGGTGGCCCATGTGGTACCTATCCGTAAAAATGGATTTAAGAATGGACCAGGGAACTACAGACCAATAAGCCTTACATCAGTTGTTGTAAAACTCATGGAGACAATCCTAAGAGAGAGGTTGATGACCTTTGTAGAGACCAGTGGTCTCAAGGATGGTCAGCAGCATGGATTTGTCTCAGGAAGATCTTGCCAAACAAATCTGATTGAGTTTTATGACTGGGTGACAAAGGAACTGGACAAAGGCCATGTGGTGGATGTCATGTATCTGGACTTCAGCAAGGCCTTTTATTCCGTGCTGCTTGGGAGACTTGGGAGGGTAGCTGGAGTATATAAGGGTGGGATCTTAGATGATAAGTAGGATCACCAATTGGCTGAAGGGAAAGCAACAAAGAGTGGTGGTTGGGGGGAGCTGTCATCACCAAGGGATGTGATGAGCAGAGTGCTGCAGGGATAAGTATTGGGACCAGTGTTATTCGGGATAGTCAATGCAGATATTTACCATGGGGTCTGGAGTAGGAGTAGTCTCTTCACAGACGACACTAAGATGGGTGCAGTGGTAGATGACATCGAAGGTTGACGGAGGACCTGACCAAACTACTGGAGTGGTCGTATGCATGGCAGATGGGGTTTAATGTCAAAAAGTACAAGGTCTTGTACTTTAGGGCTAACAACTAGGGAAGGTGCTATCAGATGGGGGCGTACAGCTAGAATGCATTGATGAGGAAAAAATCTAAGGGTGCTTATAATGGGGAGCATGAACAACTTAGCTCAGTGCAGGAAGGCGGTAGCAAAAGCCAACATAATGCTGAGGTATATAGCAAGTGGAATCTCCTCCAGAAATAGGGAGGTGATCCTGCCCCTCTACAGGTCACTGGTCAGGCTATAGCTGGCATACTGCATGCAGCTCTGGCACCCATTCCTGAAGAAGGACATCAGGTTGTTGTATGGTGTGCAATGGAAGGCAATAAAGATGATCCAGGGATTAGAGGGATACTCCTATGAGGATAGGCTGAGAAAGCTGAACATGTATTCTCTGTAGGAGAGGAGGGATGAGGGGTACACATGATCAAAACCTTTAAACATCTAGAGGGGATTAACAAGGCTAGTAAAGAAGGGGGTTTCCAGATTCAAAGGGAGAGGGTCACGAGGGGCACCCAATTAGACTGGAGAGAGGAAGATTCAGGAGGGAAGTTAGGAGACATTATTTCACTGAGAGGGTTGTGGATAAGTGGAATATGCTTCTGGAGGAGGTGGTAGCTGGCAGCTTAGTAGAAGGTTTTAAGAGAGGATGGAACAGAGTGAGAGGGTGGTAATGGTGAGGAGGGGAGGGGTGGGAAGGGTAGGTGCAATGTGAGGCGCTAACTGCACAATCGAGCAGACTAGATAGACAATCAGGCCTGTTTCTGCTGGCGTTTTCATATATTCATATAATCGACATGAAAAAGTATAAAAAAACACTTTTAAAAATGGTCCCCATTGGGACCGTGGTCAAACAAGACGGAGGCTTGTTTAATTCCCTGTGCTCTACCCGGGACAAAGTACTTAAATAATATAACTGTAACTGGGTGATGTATAACACCTTCTGCACAAGTCCTTAAATCTGTAAGTGCGGCTATGAGAAAGCAGTAGATCCGCTGTCTCGCATATTGGCCTGTGCACATGGCAGCCTGGCAAAACGGCAGCTGTGAACCGATGGTCAGGGAGATGTTTGCGTCAATGCTGGCTCAGATTGGTGAGCTAACAGTGACCTCCCACAACACAGTGACCACCCTCCACCACCTTGACATGAGGCTGGGATGCATCGAGCAGAAAGCAGTAGCACAAGGGACAGTGTTAGATGATTATTGCCTCACCTTGCGTGAGCAAGTCCAACAGATCCAAATCCTCCAGGAAAGGATGGAGGATAGTGAGAATAGGAGTTGGCGAAATAACATTCAACTCCTGGGGATCCTGGAGGGGTGTGAGGAAGGCAGAGCTGTCCCCTTCCACCAAAAGTCCCTCCTAAAGATTGTTCAGCTCTCTGAATCCACCTGCATTACCAGTGAGTGAGCCCACCGCACTCTGCAACCTCGGCCTGCCGCTGGGGAAAGCCCAGGCTGATTCTGGTGCACCTTCTAAACTTCACTGAAAAAGAAGCAATCCAGTCCAGGGCTAGAAACCTGGCACCCTGGACTGGAATGGATATAAAATCATGACCTTTCAAGATTATTCTTGTGGTCTGGCCCAGCACAAAAACGCATTTACAGAAGTGCACCATCGGCTCCACCAACTCCAGGTGCCATTTACTCTGAAGTACCTGGTCACCTTAATGATCAACCAGAATGGCACCCAGGTACAGCTTGCCACCATAGAGGCTGCGCCAGATTTATTGATAAGACATGGCCTGGGCGGGGAAGGGGGCAAATCCAATCCTGCAAAGGAACTAGCAGCGCCAGCTAGCAACTGTTCTGGGAGCCGATCATCGGGAGACAACAGTGGCACCCAATATGAAAAAGACTTGACCCAGCAGCATGAAGATCAGTGGGAACAGCTCTCCAGGAATCCGAGGAATAGGAAAAGGACCCAGCAGGCCCAATACTCCAGGAGGGGTCACCCGTTGGACTGAGACCGAAAAGAGAACGATCCAGAGAAGATGGTCTTGGCCAAGGAAGAAAACTTGGGGCCTCTCGCCAGCCCACACTTCTGCAAGAACACATTATGAGCCACTGCGGTCGGTGCCTCCAGACCAACACCAGCAAGAGCAACCAGAGATAACTAGGTTTACTAGGTAAAAAGGGACGAAAGTAGGCCAAGGCTCATCAAGATTGTCCCCCTCAAAAGTAGGACATTAGACCTAGTGAAAATTGACAGAGAGCCAGCTATCTATACCTTTTTTGGAAGAATCAAATGTGTTACTATCGACTAGCTCCTGTGGGAGCTTATTCCAGAGTCTGGAGGTTCTTACAGAATAAAAATGGAGTCTTTTGTTTGTTTTGGCCTTACTGACTAATAGTTGTTTATTATGGAGTCTTGGAAATGTTTTCCTTTGTGTCATAGTAATGCCACATTGCTCCATTAATATTGGTGAGTTTAGTATTTTGTACATGAATAAAAGGTCACCTCTACAATGTCTAAATTCAGGGGTGTGAAGGCCTGTTTTCTGGAGTCTTTCAGGATAAGACAAGTGTGCTAGGTATGGAACCATTTTGGTTACTTTTCGCTGAATTTGCTCAAATCTGTGAATATCCTTTACCAAATATGGGCTCCAGGCAGGCGACCCATAATCTGAATGGGGTCTAATGTGGGTCCTAAACAAAGGAATGATACATTATTCTGTTTTAGATATGAAGGTGCAATCAATTCTTCTAAGAAGTGAATTAGAGATTTTAGCTATATGATTACAATGATTAGTAGAAGAAAGTTTATTATTAACCAATATTCCCAGATCATTTTCACAGGTAGAAGATTTTAATGTACTGTTATTTAATGTGTATACTTGTTTGGGGTTGTTAATACCAAAATGAAGAACTGCACACTTGTTCACTTTAAACAACATCCTATTTGTGTGTGCCCAATGTTCTAATAATGCAAGGTCATTTATAAGTGTAGATCTATTTATGTCAGAGTCCACTTTACCCCCGAGTTTGGTGTCATCTGCGAATTTTGAAAGTGAATTATTGGAGCTAATTTGCATGTCAGAGATGAATATGTTAAATAACATTGGGCTCAGAAGTGATCCCTGTGGCACCCCACTAGTCACACTCACCTCATCTGATAGTACTCCACTGATTTTTACACATTGGGTTCTATCTGTCAGCCGGCTATCTATCCACCTATGTTTGGGGAAAACCCTAGTTTAATTAGCTTAGTTATAAAGATGCTATGAGTCACCTTGTCGAAGGCTTTACTGTAGTCCAAGATGATGACATCCATAGGCGTATTAGTGTCTAACCATTGATTTATGACATTATAAAATGCTATCAGTTTGGAGGTGCAAGAATCAATCAGTCAATCAATCACTTTATTTAACCAGGCATAAACACCATTGAACAAGCTCATTTTCAAGGTGGTCCTGGGCATTAATACAATACAGTACACTTCATAAGATTACAATTACGGTGGACAACGGTGGAAAAAAAAAAAAGAAAAAACATTGTGAAGGTGCCGGTCAATATGGGCCTATACATACCGGTCAACATAATTAACATCTAAAAGTACATAATGATAAGCTTTACTGAAATGAGAAGAGACAACAATCCCATATAGTCTCTGCTATGTAAGAGCTCAGACCTAAATGATAAAAAATAAGGAGGTATTAAGGAATAGGGTAGAAATTGAGGTGAAAGAGTAGGCAGCCAAAAGGGAGGCCAGAATAGGTAAAAGGTAGAGAATAGGCAGGGCCATCTTGGATTAAGGGAACTAGGCTTGTAAGTCCTAGGTTTCTGTTGTTAGGAATGTGGGGTGGATGAGATACTTAGGCATAGGATTTGAGAGTGGCACCTGGGGCTTGGGGTCATCGGCATCTGAAACAGTTGCATGATTCCTTCAGATAATCCGTTAATAGAGCTTTGAATGTGAAAATGCTTGGAAGTGAGGATAATTTTAATGAGTCTTGCAAAGTGTTCCAGAGTGATGGAAGTGAGAAGTTGATTACTGCTGAGCCAAGGGTAGTTTTCACTCTAGGAATCTGGAAGCAGATTAAGGAGAAGCGTCTCAGGTCATAGGAACCTTTAGCCTATTTGGAGATGTTCGAGATGTATGCAGGGAGGTTATCAGATAATGCTCTAAAAAACCAGAGGAGAGCATTCCTTTTTCTTCTAGTTGAGAGTGAGGTCCATCCCAAAACCTGGTATAGACAACAGTGATGTGTACTACAGGGTAGATTTAAGATAAATCTTAAAGTCCGGTGGTAAAGGGTGTCCAGTTTGTTTATCATCGTTGATGGGCAATGACTGTAAAGAAAGTCAGCGTTGTCCAGTATAGGTAGGAATGTAATTTGTACTAGTCTCATTCTGGCTCCGAACGAGAGTAGGTGTTTAGTGCGATAGAATAAACCTAATCGCTGTCTTAGTTTTTTCGAGGTTTCATTTAAGTGGCACAGAAAGTTGAGCTTGTTATCCAGCCAGAACCCTAGGTATTTAAAGGTATCAACTACTTCAAGGGGTTCATCTAAGAGTGTTCAGATCTGTGTGATATGTGGACATCTGGAAGTAGACTTTGATGAGAGAATCATTGCTTTAGTCTTTTTGGCATTGAGGAGGAGCTTATGAGTGAGAAGGTTGTATTGGAGAATGTCTTTCTTTAAAACCATGTTGGGTGGAATCTATAATGTTATATTTTTGCATTTCTGCCTCAAGTATACCCTTAATAATCTTTTCCATTAATTTACATGGAATAGATGTGAGACTGATGGGATGGTAGTTTTTTACTATTGTACGGTTTTCCTTTTTATGTTGGCTCCACGTGCGCACCAGCCAACATATTGCAGTAGTAGCAGATTTGGAGGTGAGGTCACTGTGGGCAAATGCAGGGCACTCATCAGTAGATGCGTCCCTCATTCCCCAATAAGGCAGCTGTAGGCGCTGACACCAGCAACGTGTAAACTGGCCAACAGATCAAAAGAAAAGGTCTGCTGCAAAGAGAGCCAAGCTCATCATGCAGAGGTGTGCCTTTCCTGGTGAAGAAGTTTAATAAACATGGCGGCACTAACTGCCATCATGCAGAGTGCCCAAACCCACTTCATTTGCTGATGGGAGAGCCCACTCCCATTTAAAGTGTATGCCAAGGGGGTGCCCAATCCCCCTCAGCATCATGCACCCCTCAGTCTTTCTTTGCCGCCCAATCCCTGTCAGCTTCAGTCCCCCCCTTCCTTGTTTATTTTGTCGATAGGGGAGCCCACTCCCCATTGGCATAATGACCCTGATGCTTTTGTTGTGTGCTGAGGGGGGTGCCAAATTCCCCATTGGCTACAGCACCCCCCCCAAAAAAAAACAGGTGGTATGCTGGTAACCCACCACAGCATGCTAAATGCTCCTGTAAAACAAAAACCGTCCTGGAATGTTTTTTTTTTTAAACCTGCAAATCAGAAAACGGTCCCTCGTCGACTCTGGTTGCCCTCCCCCAACCCGCACCCACCTTATGTGCACTCTGCCTTACAACCCCATCACCACCCTATACGTACCTCCGGAGCAATGTGCAATGATCTTCGGCAGACTGGGAACACTTCTGCACTCTTCAAAGCCAACTGAACTGAAGAAATGCCGGTAAACTGTATAATGGCTTAAATAGGTTTTTTTTTTCAACTTTCGTGCATATCTCTGGCATTTTGGGGAATTTTGGCACCACATTTTCAACATGGGGTTATTGGGACCCCTCCTCATGAATTCAGTCACTGTCATGGTGTTTTCGGTCCTGAAAGGTGATTTCATGGTCACCTTTTGGGACCTATTAATGAAACAACAGTGCCACTGTTCATGAGGAAGGCTCTCAAAAAGCCTATGTTGCAAATTTGGTGGAAAAATCCCAAAAATGTCTGTTTTACGAGAGTGCGCTGTGCAGTTTCCATGTACACTCGTAACTTCGTGAATCTGTAATATTTTCACTCAGGATTTTCCAAACTGGCATTTTTCCATACCTCCTTATGGACAGTACAGCTGCCATTTTCCATATCCTGGCCGAAATGTGTTTCACACGTCCGGCGCAGAATATTGCAGTCACCGTGCGAAATCAGTTTTGGGACAGTTTAAGAAAATGATGATGACACTGTTCATGAGAAGAGATCCTAAAATGCCTACGTTGAAAATCTGGTGATGAAAGTCCATGAAATGATTGTGTTACAAACCTGCGTTTCCTCACACCCTTGTAACTTTGCAAATTTGCAATATTTCCATGTCAGATTTTCAACACTGGCATTTTGTCACACCTCGTTATGAACAGTACAGCTGTCATTTTTCACATCCTGCCCAAAGTGTGTTTTCACACCTGTGGTGCACAATGGCGTGGTCCCTGTGGGAAATCAACTTTTGGGACAGATTAACAAAATCACAGTGCCACTGTTCATGAAGGGAGGTCCCAAAATGCCTATGTTGAAAATGTGGTTAAAAAAATCCCAAAAATAATTGGGTTATGGATGTGTGTTGCTCAGTTTCTATACCTGCTCATGACTTCACCAATTCTTCATATTTCCACTCCAGATTTTCAACATTGCCTTTTTTTCACCTCCTCATGAACAATACAGTTGTCATTTTTCACATCCTGCCCAAAATGTGTTTTCATGCCTGTGTCGCCAAATGACATAGCCGCTGTGCAAAACCACCTTTCGGCTAACAAACTGATATTGTTGCTCTTCATGAGGTGGCATCACAAAAAGCCCATGTTGAAAATTTGGAGTGAAAATACCAACAAACGCCTATGGCATTAGGGTTTCCAACTGTAACATCCCACCCTGTAGAGATCGACAGGCATCAAGGTGTGCCTTGGAGTGTTCGGCCCTAAAGTTACCCCATTCTCCTATACTGTATGGTGCATTTCATGTGTGGCAAACCAGCAAAGTCCCTGCATGTTTTGCTACAATACCAGTCAAACTACTTGAAGCGATTTCGGTGCCAAATTGAACACTGATTGACCGAAATGATGCTTCCACACTGTGCGTATGCAGGACAACTTCTGCTTCACATGCCTGTGCATACTATTATGAGTGATTGCCACTGCGGTAAACTGCTTGCACTGCACTTCAGTTACTGTAGCACTGTATTGCATAGCAGGGCTCACTGTTTGTCAACTACAGTTTGCCTTCACATTGCATCATTCCTTGTCATCATATGAAACACACTTTGTCGTTGCCAGTACAAATGTTTCTGCAACTCAGTCATATCTGCGTGCAGCAATATAGGACATTCACTTGCCACTCCCTTTTTGCAAATATCTACACAAAATGAGACAACCGCTGATCACATTACAGAATGATAGCGCACTTCCCCAACCACAGATGTCATGTATGTGATCAGTGTGGCTCACCTAGTGAAGTTTATCAAGAAGATCTTTACCCCGCTACTATTGCAGTTCCCAATGCAGATGGTATTTTTCACAACTGCAATGAAAATCTGTACATTGTCTTCTGCAGTCTTGCCTTCTTACCTGTCCCAACATGCAAAGAACAAGTTGGTCGTGTGCCCACAATCACCTTGAAAAATGAGCTTGCTCAATGCTGTTTATGCCACATTACACAAAGTGATTGATTAATGGATTTATTGCAAGTGCTCCAAATACCACTTACAGTAGTAGCAGCTGAAAAATAGCACCTCACCCTGTTTCTAATGCTTGCTATATGATATTGATAGTATAAGCAAGTTACCGCCACCCACATATACAGATGAAACCTTTTAGTCTGCTTTCCATAGTTTTGCCGCAACTGAGTCTCTGCAGACTATTAATGCATCTGTTGATATCACGCACACGTATGCCACATTATAGTACTGCCCTGACCATGATGAATGCCTAGCTTCATGGCAGTCTGTGACTTAATGCTCTTTATGTTACGCTGACAGCCATATACAGTAATTGATTACGTGCACTAGTATAGCTACACCACTGCTTTGCTTTATTATGCCACCATTTACCTGACAACATTATGAACTGACTTCGAAACCGGGCATATATTCTCAGGATACTACAGCTGTCCCTTACAGTTTACTCCATCCCGATATTATTCTGATTACCTTCTTACTCTAGCAGATTAGCTATTGATTTGAATTACAGGTGTTCACATCAGACATAACAAAGCAACAAGCAACTTGCAGCCTTCACAGTACTTCACACACATTGAATTCTGACTTAGAAGGCACATCACATGCTGTATCACAACTCTTACAAATACAATACTGCTTTGTGTTTCTTGATGTCACTAACTTCAAACTTCATGTCTCTGCATTTCCTCCATCTTCTTATAATAAGAGCAGCAACCATTTGTGCCTCTTGCTATATGCCTGAGTGCCCATATGCATCTTTATATGTCTGCATTCCTATATGTATGTCTTTCCACCCAAGTATGTGAATGCCTGTGCCTGTATTCCTATGCAATTTTGTCTCTGCATATCTGTCTTTTTGTATGCTTCATTCAGATCTGTCATGCTCAGCAAAGGAACATTGCATGCAACTGTCTAATGTTGCTGTCAAAAACAACAAAAACCTTGCCCAACTGCCTATCATTCATGGCAATGCCACACAAACATTGCTCTACTTGACAGTCACTTGCCATTCATGTGTTCCATGCTGTGCAAGCCCTGTCAAGAAATACGCATATTTTCATTATTGCTGTTACCACCTCAGTAAGAAATACTTGGGGACATGCACACGTTTAAAATGCCTCATGTATTTCTTCCTGCAAGGTCATCTGTTTTGCGATCACTTCTCCTGCCACCAGGAGCCCCCCCCCATTCACTGCCACATATGCTATGCATACAGCCATCATTTTAAATAATTGTACCTTTATCAACAGAACATCTTGCGTTTACATCTTTAACATATGGTTGCCTTTGCAATTGCTCACTAATACTGGTCTTGCAAGTGACAAAAAAAAACTTGCATTACAACCTGGTAGCTAATTTTAGGGACAGCTGATGTTGCTAGGTAGCACAGTCGGCCCAGGTGCCCCACGCCATCAAGCAATTAAGGTCATACCGGATCTTCTGCAACATACAATCAACAGCCTGCTAATACAGCTGCACTGGCCAAAATGGAATCAATGTAGCAGAACATTTTGTGGCACTGATTTATTACACAACAGCCAAGCATTACTTCTATCATCCATTTAAATCTTCAACTCTTCCTATTACCATATTCCTAGCCCCGAAATCATCTATTCCATGTCCATGCCCACAATTATGGCCTTTCCCAGCAACATCCATATTTTTCATGCCTTCTTCACCTGACAACGTAAAATGCAGTTCCATCTTCCCCATATGACTACATTTACATCATGAACATCAATTGGTACCCTTCAGATATGACTATACTACAGATAACTGCTTAGCTGCCTGCACTCATCTTTAGTCAGCTCACACTACGATTGATTTTGCCTCGTCATTTTCTGCCATGTATATGCACATGCCGCTTCACTGCTTTCCATATCACTGCCGTTGTTATGCCTCTCTGTGCTTGCAGTCATGATATGTAATGATGTGCATTCTCCACTTTTTATTTTATCATCTCTTTTCACAGCCTGTATTACAATGCTGCTCATCTTTCATTCAAACTTCTTTTTACTTTAATAACATCAGCATATATTGCCAGACGTATTAGGTTTCCAGATGCATTGGGTATTACAAGCATCCTGCGTGCTTACATGACATGCTCAATGATAACTGAATCTAAGGTTGTATGTCAAGTAGCGATATTACAAGACAGTTACTTGTCTGTAACTTACACTTCTATGCCACTATTATTAGCCACTGTACAAATGCATCTCAGTATTACACTGCCAATGTCAGTCCGGCTACTCTTACATGCACTCTCACACATCTCAGCACTATATGGATAGCTGCTATGTTACCCACTTCCTATTATTACTAATTCTGTCACTGTGACTAGATTACTGATGTAATCCAGTGTGCTACCACCCCTTATGCCACCCACTGCCACTGTAACTGTGCAATACTTTCCACACTCATTGAAATCCTGGCAAAATAAAAAACCCAAAATCCACCATTATGTTTCTCTGATAAACTTTCTATCTATTGTGCACATGTCACACATCGACTGTCCAAGGATTTCCTGTTACAAATACCGCACTGATGTTTGCTCTACAATCCTTATTCGTTTGTGCAATGCTATACCTTTGCATTGCAATATACTGTTCTGTCATATGGCTATATTAATACCTTATTTTCAGGACGAACAGTATGGTTTTGATAAACACGCCTGCCCTATGTATAGTATTGCACAGCAGTCTATCTTTCCCACTACATTCAATGTCATCCATTTGACATTTCACGAATAGAAAACAAGATCATCAACCTCAGACCAATACTTATGCCTGACACATGCCTGCCCATTTCTTGATGTGCTAAGGACCACACTTTTCCCAGCTTGCTTTGCTACTGCTATAGATGTGCACCATGGCATCTTTCTGCCTCTGTATCTCTCTATCTGTTTGTGCATGTCTCCCTGTGTCTCTGTCTTGTCCTCCATGTCTATATATCATTATGTGCACATGTACATATATGCATCTATGTCTACTAATGCATTCCTGTCCCCCGGCTGCCCTTCTCCTATGCCACATCATAGGCATCGCAATATGCAACATAGGTCACCAATACTTTACTGTACTGTTGATGCACAGCTCTTTTCATGTCTGCTATGTTTTCAAGCACATAAGCAAACCACTGTCGCAGGTACTGGTACAGGTTCATTGCCATACATATTTACAGAATGCAAAGGCAACATAACTCCTACTGATGTCTTCTTTAACATGCACCCAGGCAGCAAATGACATGTCATGATTGCAGACATTTCTCACCAATAGTTCTTCATTTACATTTAGGCATGCTCACATGTAAAATGTGCAAGCCGATTTGAATGTTCAACATCAAATCATTAGAAATAGCAATGCAGATTTTAGGGGGACAGTTTTGTGTAACCAGCTGTTAGGAATGATTTCTGTCATGGTCATTATGACAATACCAGCAGGTTTAACAGAATGTTAATGCAAGATATCATTACTCTGTGCTGCTTTGCCCAATATATTGGCAGCAGCCATAGTCATGCTACATTGCATCCCTTTGGCATTCTATGCTTTTATTGATAGAACATCCATTGTGCCTGACACATTCAAGTTGCTTTTGGTTGTTTTATTGTATAGACATGGTGCCCCAACTTTGCTACCTGACAAACCACAGCTTTTGTCAATTACTTTACACTTCATGATCTCATTTTCTATTTTTTCCATGCAAGATCAGTGATACTAGTCATTTTCAAAAGCAAACATATTTTGGAAATATAAGCAAAGCATGTCTTTATGAAACTACAAGTGTTTGAAAGGGTTGCTGTCTCCATATTGTATGTAGGGAAGCAGGAAAGTCAGTCATGAGACACTTCATGCATGAAAAGCAGGACCAGTTGCTACAGCATAGCACATCATAGATCATGAAACTGTCTATTTCTGATGTAGTCTTTGTTGACCCCTTCAGTGCAGCACACTGATTATGCCTATTTCCACACATGACCCCATGAAGGGCAATTCAAATGCATGACACCTGAATCTAAGCTATATTAATCTGTTTGTGATACTTTCCTGCCATGCAGGGAGGCATATGCACATAATGTTTGTTTGTTGCTGAGCAACAGTATTATACAGCTGTATGTCTTCTGTTTCATGATATGTGGAATGTGATTCACCATAGAAGACACACATATGTACACACATATGTACACACTGCTACATTCCTCAGCATATAGACACAGACACTTATATACATGCATGGATACACACATATATAGACATGCACATATATAAGCAGACATATAGGCACTCAAAGATATAAAACAAGCCACAAAATGTTGCTACTGCTATCTTAACAGCATATCAACAGTGTGGGCTTGCTAACAGTTGCCATATAACAGGCAATGTTGCCTACCATTGAAGCAATGCCATGTATGTCACATACTATATACTGCACACATCAGCAAGTCCTTTTAGCATGTTTCATGCTGTTAAGGCATGTACATTAAAGCAATGCACACATGTAACCTACAACAATGTAATACTACAACACCACAAAGCAGTAAATCCGGAAGTCTACATATAATATTCTTGCAAGATATGCATATTCTGATGTATGTATTGCTGTTCTCAACAAAGTGCTGACATAATAAAGCAAAGCAATGCTACACTTGCACTGCTTTCATAGTGACATGCTTTGCATGCCTCTTACTGTAAACTACACAGAATACAGCTGCTGGTTTCTCAGAGATACTTCTTCATTGCAATTCTGCATATGTGGGTATGTTGCACCTCTGATGTTACATACATGCTTCATATTTGCTTCTGATTCCCTTATCCTCAGGACACTGGCATGTTTATGTCATGGTAGTTCTATCCAGAATCCTTGGAAATGTTACTATGCAAATACTAGTACAGTTAAATACGGTCACATTTCTGCTCTGTAACTGTTGGCAGGCATAAGCAGTTTTACTTAGCATTTCATGACAACGTTGAATTCCTTTGCAGAACAGTTCCATGTCTCAAGTGAACAAACAGTTATTAGCAGAGTGTGTGTGTGTATCTGTGTGTGTCTATGTGTGTATGACAGACAGACAGGTAGAGAGAGGCAGAAACACAGAAAGAGAGGAGAAAAAAACCAGCAAAACACAGATAGAGACAGAGAGACACAGGCAACATCTCCTTACTGCTATGTATCTCCCCCACCAACATCATGGTACTGTGGCCCAGGTCAGGATGTATTGTTTGTATGAAGAGCAGGAGAGAAATTACATTTCTATCCCTTTTCCACATTCCTTGGAGACTTGCAGTACATTAAGCTGTTATATAATCACTGTACATTGACATCAGTACATATCATGCTACATGGTTGCAATTTCTTCAGCTTGCTTCACTACAGTTTCTTGTTTTACAGTCATATTGTCAATTCATATTTACATTACAATCTGTATAGTGCTGTCACTATACTACAGGTTTTTGAAATTTCTTGGCCCTTATATGTAACTTGCAAGTACAGCTCAATCATAGCTCCAACTACATGTTACACATCACACACTGTGCACTACTGTCTGTAAGACAACTTTACTGGTGAATTCATGCCTATAATGCAGGCATTGAAGCTTCCTGACTCCTATAACAATCTGAGTTTAGGATTGCCTCTCCCAAATCACACCCTTATACAACCTGTGACACTGGTAGCTTAATTTAGGAGTTTTCTGCCGGAACACTGTTATCTTATGTCAATTACATTTATATACAGTAGGATTCTTTGCATGTCTGTTCCACCAAGCAACTTTCAGCCAGGGTCCCTCCTCACTGAAGGCAATATAGTACTGTTACACTTGTCTGACATCATCTTCATTTTTTTTTACAGAAATGATTATTTGTAACCAATGAAGATTTCTCCCTGTTTCCCCCTGGAATCTCTTGCTGCTATAACTATTGTATTTTCTAAACAACTATGGCAGTTTAGAAAACTATAGAGCTTATGAAGAAGGACTGGCTGGTCGCAAAGCTAGACAACTTTGTTATTTTTGTTACATTTATGTTACTCCATTAAAAGGTATCAAATCATTTGCTTCTCCATCTACTCTTGCAAGGACCAATACAGCAACTACTAAATCTAGATTTCATTGCAATCAACAAACCATGCTTATCTGGCAATGATTTGCAACATTCATAGACACCATTACTGATTTTTGCAGCTACAGCTGACTGTAATGCAAGCAAACCACAATGATTCTTTTCAGATGTATCTGTCAGCATTCATGCATATATACATACAAAGATATACATGCATGCAGATTTACAGCTAGACAAACTTTTATGACACTGTATGTACTGTTACATACTGATATGCCAGGCTAAACAGTACTGTTCTATATGAGGCAAGATACTGTTTGTTGGCATCACATAGGCAACCTTCTCTGTATGCTCATGGCAAGTCTGTAACTAATTACCAACATCAGGGCTTAGCACACGGCAGCACACAACAGCAACATTAAACTGCCCATATCACTTTACATAATACAGACAGCATGTCTGTTTCATAGCTCACAGAGCAATTGCAATACAATGCTTACAAACATTCCATGTAATGCAAACTCACTGTCTCATGTCATGCGCGTGTCATGCAAACATGCATTTCTTCAATACTACCTCCTGATGTTGTTTGAGGTCATATGTCCTTCATTCTGTTGTGCCTTGCCTGGATATGCAGCATTATTGCCAAACCCTGAAATGTAAAGCCTGCCTTGCAAGCATCACAATAAATGTATTTAAACCCTCTGCAATTCAACAGCCTATGTCCTGCTATGTGTATGATTGCAGTCTTACACACTTTACATTGGCAATGTCTACATAAGAATAGACATCTGAAACAAGATATGCCATTTCATATTGGCTGGTGCAAAACTGCAGTACCATGCTATTCTATATTTTCTGCATAAGTAGCTATGTTAATTGCATTGCTTTTAATTATAGCACAAAAGGTACAGTGCAAATTTGCAGGATAATACTGTCATGGCAATACAATTCAATGTTCTGGCATGCATTACTCAATGCATTCAGCTACAACAGACTGATATTGCATTCATTATTCATGCAGAATACTGCCTACAGTATAGCTGCAACAAATGACATGCACATCTTATTGAATTCCTGTCCATCTGGCAAGCACTGCTTAACATTTACATGTATTGATCTGTCATGAGCCATGCCTGGTATATGATGCAGTGTGAAGGCCTGACTATGTCAGCATGCTCTGCAGCCATGCTGACATCACTGCACAATTCACTCCATTTCCAACAATACAAATACTTCAACTGTCACTTTTTCAGCAATTCATCACATAATCTATATTTCAGAAGTCTACCATGCCACTGCGAATTCAACAGACGCTGCATGCTCCATCAAATAACTGTATTGGCACCTCAGATGTCTTCTCATGAGCCTTGCACTTACTTCATTATCCATTGCTACCAATAGTGGCAAATATGCCATCAACACCATAAGTATGCAGTGTGAATGACGTACATAAAATGTGCAACTTGCTGGCTCTATCAACCAAATAGCAACACTAGTACATGTACACTCAATATGTTATGGTCCAGCCCTGTTACTTGGACACAACAGTACCTGTCAGGCAAAAGGCAGTAAGGGCATCAAGACATGTATGCTACTGAGTACGGATGCCCATACCGTGGCCAACAAGCTGCCTGACCTGGTGGCCTTCATGGAACAGGGATGCCTGAAAATCATAGCAGTCACAAAACATGGTACATTAAACCCATGACTGCCATGTTAACATACCAGGGTACATAACCTACATGACAAACACCCAGTGGAGAACAGCAGCAAAAGTAGCCCTCTATGTCAAGGAAGGCATAACAGCAACTGAACAAAACAGTAAAGATGGACAACAGGAGGCACTGTGGGTCACGTTGCAGACTGCAAAGGATGCCACAGACTGCACAGGGGTTGGGTACAGACCACCATGTCACAGGAAGGGAATGCACAAGGATATGATAAAATGCATTCTTAGAATGCCAGAAGCAGAGGGCATACTGTTGATACAGATACTGGCAGTGTTTTCCATTCCCCTAAACACTGCTTAAACAGCCTGATGCCTACAGTATGGATACCTATTGTTGCAACACTTGCAGACTCAATATCATTCCACTTTGCACTTCTCACAGCTGACTCACTGGTGAATGCCTCCAGGGCATACACCAGTAAGTGCATCATGCAGTCTCACAAACAACTGCATCCTGGCAGCAGATCATGCATGCATTCTGTGACAAGTATATCTACCAAGGCATACACTGCAAGCCCAGCACAGCCTTCACCATATGCAGCTCTCTTTTTCTTGTTATATTCATCACTTATGATCTGCCGCTTTACGGACCGCCTACCCCTCCTGTCACATGCTTCTCCCTCTCTTTCTGTACCACTGCACAACAGCACTCCCTTTCATCATAGCCCCACCCCTCCCCCCTTGACTGCCCTGCTATCTGCCTACCTACAGTTGCGTTCCACATCTCTCTCTGCTTCCTTTCTGTACCAACACAACTACTGCATCCCATTTCCACAACTTCTGTCTCCACCTCTGCTTCATGCCACTGCCACTCCTCAATCCACCCTTACATAGTGACATCCCCTCCCCATGGACTGTGCCTACCAGCCCCACCCTACTCTCCTGCATCCCTTCACAAACAGACTCTCTCTTCTACCAACTTGTACCACTACAATCACACTACTGCTGCACACCACAGCACCCACCCTCTCTCTACTGTGCCCACACACTGCACACCTCCCCTCTTCTCACCCCCTCTTCTCACCCCCTCCTCACCCCACACTTCCTTCTTCACTTCAGCACACTGCTCCTTTCTTCCCTGAGACCACACTTCAGCTTCTCAAACTTGATTGCAAACTAAGCAAATGCCACTAAGCTGCATACTGTAATGGATGGATGCCACTGTCCTTCCTGCCATGCATGTTGTCAGCATTTCTCTGAATGCACCCTTCAAATATTCAGCAGGAACATTGTCAGACCCCTTTTCATCACTGACTGCACTCTCATGATGTTATTCAGTCCTCACAGGTGATACATGGTCACTATGCAGAATCACCTTTCAGGACCAAGTAACACTCACCTAAAAATGTTGCAAGTTTTGGCATGAAACACCCACAATGTTACTGCTTCACAGGCATGCATGCCAACTGTGCAACACACACTCCTCACTAGCTACATTCATACTATGATCATCCCACATTCTCAACATTTGCATTCTGTGACACCTTACTGTTCCCATGCACTTGTCATCTCTCTCACCCTGCCTACAGAGGCCACACTCACTGCAATCCTAGCATTGTTGTCATCATCACAGTATGCCATGGACCTGCTGCCATCTCACCAACACTATAGCATCACATTCACAAGCCACTCCAACCTTCTTCCACTCTTTCCTGTCATCTCACTCTTGCCAATTCCCAATCATGCTGTTGCACATCAATACTACATTACCTTCACACTTCTGTTTTCTCTCCACAGCTTAACAGGCCACGACTCTTCTGCAGACCAGCCCACTCCTGCCTGTCAACTACACCACACCTCTTCCATTCTGACAAAAGGTATGTATATATTTTCACTGCCCACTCCTCACATCACTTCCACTCCACTCCTCCTGTCACACACTGCAGCCTTCATCCTTCCTACTTACATTACATCTCCTCCCCAGCACACGACAACATTGTCATCACATCTCCACTGACATGTACACTCTTGCCTCACATCACATCTTACTGCACAGCGCTCCTTCCCCACGTCACACTCTTGTCATTCACTCTCTACATAGCCCCCAACTCACACACACATAACTCACATACCAGTACTTCGCTGTCATTGCCAAGAACACCACTCATGTACAAGCTGACTACAGTCAATCTGACACCATCTTCCCTGTTACATCATGTGCTAGGCAATGCTTAGCTATGCACACCACTGCATTACTATACCACATGCACACAGAAGCTACTGCCTGGGCTACACATGACATGAACACCATCCTAGTACTAGGTGACTCACTATATCACTTCATCAAAACATTCACCACCCATGACTACTTACATCCTGATGATCTACCTCCAAACATTCAACTTTACAACACTGTTTTTACTATTCATAAACACACACCCTCTTATGGTGACATCCTCAAACCTATTGCCTTTGACTACCCTACATTTGAAACAATACTTGCAGACAATCTCACTCAGTATTCTTCTCTACTTCTTTGCATACAACAGTACTGCATAGCAGTATTCAGATCACGTCAAGCATACCATTCCTTTGACTCACATAGTAGACACACTTTTGGCTTACCTGACCCCTCAGGTAAATCTACTATGCTAACATTTCATTCTCTTGCCTCTCTTCAAACCCACATTCTCAAACTAGCAGCTGCTACTAATCCTCCCAATGTCCAAGTCATCCCCTTTGAGCTCACAATGCTCACATTCACTCTTTCTCCATCCTCTCCACCACTACTAAACATTCACCACCTCTCTCCTACAACACACTCACACATATTTACACTACATTCTAACACAGTTACTAGACCATCAGTTATTCACCACTCCTCTACTCACTCTAGTCCACAAGCTACTTCATTACATTCCTCCTATGCCACCTCTATCTCACCCACTCCTCCTTCTCATATTTCACACACTTCTTCACTCACTTCTGTTCTACCACCTCCACTAATTCACTCTGACTCATCCTCACACTCCCATTCAGTATACACTACCTCTCAACATTCTCCACCCACAGCACACTACACTCCTTTCCTTCCACCAGTTGCCTCTCCACCATAATTACTAACAATATCACAAGTGCAATCCATCCATGCTACCACTCCATCCACCACACCCCCTCCTCGTCATCTCAACTCCCCTCTACAGCCACTGCCAGAAATACCCATGCATACTACCAACCAGCACATGCTACCTACTACTGCACACTTCCCAACAGTAACAGCAGGACAACAGCCACTTGACACTTTCCTCACCTTCCTTGCCACAGTGCTATATGCTCATACAACACCATTCATTACATGGACTCAGCCTGTCATAGACACAATAGTGCACACAACCCAAATGCTCGCTACACTATGTGCTCCAGCACACCCTCTGCCGCATACAATCCACACCACTCCATCATATCTTGCCTACTCCCACCATCAGCTATCTATCTCACATGCTATATCAAAACGCCTATATTTCACAACTGTGAAAACCCAGCAAAACCTACTCCACCTACAACGAGCAACAAAAATATCTCCCTATGCTTACATACATTCAGGCACTACATGCACTGCCCTACTACACATTAACACTACCTATTCTTTCATCTCAATTGCCTCTCTGCCTCATGACCCTCACTCTTCCACTATTACCACTAGAATTTTCACTTCTATTGACATGCCCCTCCTTCATGCTATTCACCTTACTATCCCACATACTACTACTACTCATTGCAACATTGTTCCCATTAGAGTACGACTACTCAAACCTGCATACTTCCTTAGACTTCTACATACAAAAACACATACTATTCCTCACACACCTAAGGCTTATGCCATTGCAGTTCCACTCCTGCCCCTGCCACACACAATCATCACCTCCACTCCTAGCCCCTCTGTGACTACTATGCTACCTTCACCATCCTCTCCCACATCCATCCTACATGTCACTCAACAGCAGCTTACTCACACTTTCTAGCATTCTGCTGCTTCTGAGCACACTACAGTACTACCAGCACAAATACTCACCCTAATAGAACTTTTCCATCATGATGTTGACAATGGACCAACTTACACATGCACCATTTGTAATCAGCTTTTTTACAGACATTCTTTATCTAACATTCCAAAATCCATCCTTTCTAACCCTACATTTCTCATTTGCCAGCAGCACAATAAAACAAGTCCACACATCTGTTACACATGCTTACAGTACATCAAGCATGACAAAACACCGCCACTCTCTATTGCTAACCATATGATATTCCCACCCATTCTACCACAGCTCCAATTGTACGAACTGGAAGAACGTCTTGTGTCACCTTGCATTCCATTCATGCAGATTAGACAACTACCAAAAGGTAATCAATTTAGCATCAAGGGTGCTGTAGTTAATGTCCCTGCTGATGTTAACACCACTGTCACCCTTCTCCCACGTCAGGTGCATGACACAGCTACTATACCAGTTAAGCTCAAATATAAATTGCAATACCAATCACATACACACTTTCAGAATGTTCGCCCCAACAAAGTTAAACAGGCTGCCCATTGGCTAGCCACTAACAGTGCTTTGTACAGACAACATGGAGTTACATACAATGAAAACTGGACATATGATGATCCCTCAGATTATAACACCACCAACATTGACTCTGACACTTCCTTCACTTCAAGTACTGAAAATACTGAAGATGCCCCTAGCCATTACCTGCCAGGAAACCTTGACACTCTTTTAAGCACTCTTCTTACTGCTTCAACCTCAGCAAACACAGTACTATCTGTTGCGCCAGGCCAGTTCAGTATTCCTAGGGGACTATTTGAAGACAAAGATTCAGAATTCCTAGCTTTTCCTACAATTTATGCTGGTCAAGGCAGCATTTCACAGTCAATCTCAGTTCCCTACAGTGACATATGCAAATGGGAGTTTAGTTAACCTTTTCTACAAAGTTAAAAAACTACAAATTAGACAACTCCAAGGACAACTTAGCATCTCTCTCAGAAAACACCAGCGACAAGGTAAGACTATCACTGCTGGAGACCTTAAATCTGGAGGATTAGAAGCCATGCTGCAGTACAATGAAGGATACCATATTCTGAAAACATTATGAGGCTCTCCACCCTACTGGGAACACACCAAGAAAAACGTCTTTGCTATGATACGCCAACTTGGCTTTCCCACCTTTTTCCTCTCACTCTCCAGTGCTGAAACATACTGGATACATTTATTACAAATTCTTGCTAAAGTACTTCACTCACGCACATACACTGATCAGGAAGCACAAGCTATGACATGGGAACAAAAGTGTGACTTAATACAGTCTGACCCTGTCACTTGCTCACGACACTTTGATTATCAAGTTCACCATTTCTTCTCCACTGTTTTATACAGCTCACTTAATCCCTTAGGACATCTCATAGATCACTTCTATAGTGTGGAATTTCAACACCGTGGCTCTCCACACATTCATGCCTTGCTATGGACTGACAATCCACCACAATACACTACATGCTCAAACACAGACCTCATTACATTCATTGATAAATACATCTGTTGTTCCCAACAACCTACTGAAGCACTCCAGAGCTTGACTTGCCTTCAAATGCATAGGCACTCACACACATGCAAAACAAAGCATTCTGACTGCCGTTTCCATTTCCCACAAGTCCCCATGCCTCACACACAAATACTTCTTCCCTTTCCTGACACAGACACTCTTTAGAAAGACACATACAAACCAATGCATGCCCACATCAAGGCTACCCTCAGTGACCCACTACTCCCTTCTATTACAACCTTTACTGACTTCCTAGACTATCTACACATTTCATTTGAAGACTACATCCTCACCATATGCTCACAATTACAACATCCAACAATCCTTTTAGAAAGATCTGTATCACACACTAAAGTTAACGTCTACAATCCCATCATGTTGGCCAGTTAGCGAGCCAACATGGCCATTCAATACATCCTGGATCCATACAGTTGTGCCATGTATATTGTTTCATACCTCTCCAAATCACAGAGAAGAATGAGCACACTGCTTCACCAAGCTACAAAAGAGGCAATATCAAATCCTGACATCAAACACCAATTACGCCACATAGGTAACACATTCCTTAATGCAACAGAAAACAGTGCCTAAGAGGCAGCATTTCTTGCTTTGCAATTGCCACTCTATCGCTCATCACGATCCTTCAAATTCATTAATACTAATACTGCTGCAACCAGAACTCTGCTTATTAAGGACATGAATACCACTGACCTTATGCCCAACGATGCAACTGACATTGAATGTGATAACACCATTTTACGATACCAGAAAAGATCCCCTCAGCTTGAACACTGCACACTAGCTGACTATGCTGCATTCTATGACCACCATCTCCACTCAGCCACACATGATGCAGACCACCATGCAGGCCCTACAGATAATGACAATGAATCTCAGACTGATGCCACCATTGATCAATCTCACTACATGCACCACCACTCCCACAAAGCTAGAATTTTACATTACTGTCACTTCAGTAAGGCTACAGACACTGAGAATCACTATCGTGAACTTCTGTTCCTATTTCATCCCTGGAGACATGAGGGGTCTATCAAGCAAGATACCCACACATACTACCAAACATATTTACAGCACAAGCATGCCATAGACATACAAATCTTGCAGTACAACAAAAGATCTGACATTCTAGACATAGAACTGCAAATCACAAACAACATAAACACTGACACTGATGATTCCACCCTACAATCAGATACCACTGACACTGCAATAGCCACTGCTCATGACATATATGATATTTCCTTAGATTTTGGCCTACGTCCAGCAAGCCATGCCACAGAAACACTCACAACACTTATTGACCAAAACCAGTACTTACATTTAATGCATTCCCTCAATCCATTACAACTCCAATTTGTCTATCATCATTTATACCACTTCAAAACATTAACAACACCATCCTACTCCTTCTGTTCAGGAGGTGCAGGAGTTAGCAAAAGCCATGTCCTCACAGCCATCTACCAGACATGACTGCGACACTTCAATACACTTCCTGGAGAAAACCCTGAAACATGTCACTTCATCATCGGTGCACCAACTGGGAAAGCAGCACACAATGTGCATGGCAATACACTTCATAGCCTTTACTGTATCCTGCTTCACAAACCCTCACATACAAACCACTAACATCCGAGTAACCGCATGCATTGCAATGCAAATTACAGTCCTTGAAAGTACTCTCATTGATGAAATCTCCATGGCTGGTAACAACATGTTCAACTTCATTAACAATAGACTCCAAGAAATTAAAGGCTCACAGCAACTCTTTGGTGGCATATCCATTATTGCTGTAGGAGACCTCTTTCAACTGAAGCCAGTCTTTGATGTCTACATATTCCAAAACTTGCACTATGACTATGATCCTCTTGCAACTAACTTATGGCAGACTCATTTTCAACTGTTTGAGTTACAAACCTTCATGAGGCAAAAGGATGACACAGCATTTGCTGAGCTTCTTAATCACCTTCGGGAAGGCAATCATACCATTGCGGACATCCTCACTATTAAAGCTAGACAGCTGCCACCCCCTACACACATGTTATATGCTATACCTCACATTATGCTAACCAACCATGAAGTCAACACCATTAATGATCAAGTGTTTCACCACCACTCACACAGCACTACTACATACTCAGTTACAGCTCAAGACACCATGACTGGTGACATTGCACCCCACATTCAGGCAGCAATCCTTCAGAGAATACCAACAACCCTACACAGATAATGGGTCTCTTTACCACTCTACACCTAGCAACAACACTACGGTATGACCTCACAACTAACATCAATGTCCAAGACGGCCTCACCAATGGTGCAACTGGAATTCTACGGCACATTACTCTACTACAAAACACTCACCCACACATACTATGGATACAATTTGATGACCCTGACATAGGTCAAGCACTTCGGCAACACAACTGACATCTATACGCACTCAATATCCCCAGTCACTGGACACCAATAACGAAACTTTCTGCCAAATTCCAGCATGGCAAAAAAACCATACACCATTATCAGAACCCAATTCCCTCTCCGTCCTGCAACAGTACGTACAATACACCGCACTCAAGGTCAAACCTTGCAATCTGTATACATTCACTTTAACAACAAAAAAATTGATCATATCCACTATGTTGCACTTAGTCGTGTCACAAACATCAACAATCTATTCATAGAGAACTTCAACGAAAACAAAATCTCTGTCAACAATTATGTTGCATTAGAAATGCACTGCTTACGCACTACCATGCCCCTTCACCCACATATTTCAATTCTTAAACACAATGACACCACATTTACAATCATAGCTCACAACATATGCTTCCTGCCACTCCACTTCACCTCCATGTCCGCAGATCATAACTTTCAAGATGCTGACATCATCTGCATTACTGAACCTAATGTCACACACACATATCATCCTCAGCATTTCACAATTCCATCATTCAATGCATACTTTCTAGACAAATTCAATGCCAATACACAGCATGGACTGACAATATATGCAAAACAGCACCATCCCGCTAACATCATCTTGCAGTCCAATCATGCCATTGACATTGCCTTCATGACACTGCCCAACATTTCATGCAATCCAACTCTCACCTCATTTACAAACCACCTAAAATACCACTAGCACTTCTCCTGCAGCAACTTACCCTGTTATCTCACAAGCTACCACCACCATTCATCATTCTTGGAGATTTCAATGTTGACTACCTTACAAACTCCATCACAAAAAGAACTTTGCAATCATTCATGCTACAAACCTTCAACTGTCATCAATTCATTATGTCTCCAACAACTAACCGTAACTCACTTTTGGATCATTTATATTCAGATATGTCAATATCTCATTGTGGAACTTTAGAAGCATTCTACAGTGACCACAAACCTATCTGGCTACAACTCTCTTCATTGCAATCCACTTAACAATTTCATTTCTTTTCTTCATACAGATGATGACCATCAAGAATGTCCGTGATGCCGCTACTAAGCTGAAGCCTACTGCTGCTCTGCACATCCAACTTGTGCATAAATCCCCCATTACTACTTACAGTACAGCAACCAATTAGGAGAAAAAATGATTTCACCTTGCAATCGCTGACAAGGAAGCCTGCATTAAGGCAATTGTTTACCAACCAGGCAGCTACAATTTCCTTATCAAGAACAAAGCATACATCATATGCAACTTCATCATGAAGAACGACACCATTCTCATCACCAGCCAAACTACCAGAACTCGGGAACCACACATTGCTATGCCCCTTGACATTGCCAATGCAGCTCTTACACTACTTCAGGCTACAGATGCTGCCCCATCGCCAATTAAGACAGCCATGGACTCACCACTCAAGAGCATTGTTTCTGTTATTGCAACAGTTATTGAGGTAAGTGCCAGACACCACCTGCTCACCATCACCTCATCACTCTGATATTACCACCTACAGCCATGCACACATACAATCTCACATCACATACATACCACATCATCCACCTCCTCTCCCCTATACCCACCACGCACATACGTACTACATCCCACTACCCCCACACTCTCCCTCCATCCAACCCCCTCTACAATTCTCTTCTCTCTCCCATTCACTCTTCAATTCCACCACTTATTTGCACTCTACAACATCTTCCCAAAACATCTCCTATCTATCCACACTTCTCTTCCTCAACCAATATTTCCTCCTACTCCCTCTCACTCATATCCCCTCTATCTCCAACCTCTACGCCCACTTCCTGCACATCCCTTCCTGTCAAGCATGCCACCCTCTACAACCACCCTCTCTACTGTCCACTGTGTCCTACAACTACATTCACCTTCACCCACACAGCTCTACCCACACTGGACCACACCTTTCCTCTGCCTCTCTTCCTATGCCTCTCATGCTGTTTCACACACATGCCCCTCACCACTACTATTTATCCTACTATAAACACACATACATACATACATACATACTACTCCCCCACACCCTCATCACCATACACCATCATCATCAACCTTCTCACTTCACCTCTTCTCTAATTCTACCACTCCTCACTCCCCTCCTCTACACTCTCACACATCAATACCTCTACCCACTCTCCACCCTCACATTCACACACCCTTCACTACCACTCTATCCCATCCAACTGTCCCTCCTACTTAACCTACCCATCCATCCCTCTTACATTCCATCACCCCTGCACACCTCACTAACCTCGTTACCACACATAACACTCCTACCAGTAGACCCCACCCTCACATCACTCCACTTCACCCCTACCCACAAATGCAATCATACAGCTCCCTGCCTGCACCAACCTGTCTTCCCACTGCTCACATGCTTCACACCACCACACCACTCAACATCATTCCCACTCTCACCCACCAACTCTCCATCTCAAACCACTACTGCTGATCACCACAACACCTCCATTACTGTCCTCCTCACATTTTACAACAAGCACAGCATCTACAGACACCATCACATCTTCATCCTCTATACATACCCTTCTACACAAACCACATGATCATCACTTCTTCTTCTCCCAACAGGACCAAGGACCTAAAACCGTCATTGTTGTAGGACAACACACACCTATAAGGACAATCACTGCTGAAGACAACTCTGGGTCGATTAACATCACCCTCTGGAGAGAGCATGCAGCCAGTCCATTTGAAGCTGGTGACACATTACACATCACTAATGCCTACACTTCAACATTCAATGATAAAAGGACACTCAACACAAGCAAGACTACAACAATACAGGTTAGTACTGTTGCACATGCATGTTCACATACACAACATCTCCACTACCATACCTCATCACCAACACGCATACACCTATACACAATCTTTTACCGCCGCCGCCAAACACACCTATTCACACAACATTCTGTGCACTACATATCTATCTTGTCACTCACACCCAATCACAAATCCCACCCCCACAAATACACAACTACACAGGACAACAAAGCCACACTGCCACATCAACACACAACACCCATGTTGTGCCACCATGTTATCACACTACCATATCTACCTCTGCATGCCATGCTAGCAGACAGTCACTGTTACATGGCTACACCATTGTTGCCCTGCATCACCCCCACACAAACTGCAGGCATACACCCACTCCTCACCTACATAGTACATCACTCCAATCCTTCATTGTCTAACCAGCACAATATGTTACTCACCACATGTTTTTTCTCCACAGCTGACAGACCCTATTGAAATCCACAAATCTACCACCCTCGTTGGCATAGACGAGCTTGATGACACCAGCATTACTGTCTCTCTGCAGCAAGACCCTGACACGCTACGATCCATCCAGATGCCACTCCAACTCTTTCTAGATGCCCTCAAATTCCAAAACAGCACTACCCTCTTCAATGACATCATTGACACCTTCCCCCTCCATGCCACAATGACAATCATGTCTAACCAGGTCACTGCATTCACTATTCAACAGCCTGAACACTGTGACACAGACTTGGACGTCATCTTTCAAGAAGACCTCACCACTGAAGACCTCAAGCCTGGGTCACTGCCACCAACAACAAGCAATCAGACATCCACACCACACTCAGACCTGCAACCATCAACCAGCCAACAACCCACACAACTCACTCCTCCTCCACAATATGGACTACGCAAAGAAAGAAAAACAGCTCTGTCAAAATACTACTCGTACTCACTGCCATCACCCCACAACTAACTTTCTTCTCCCTGCTACCACTACTTTCACTACTCCGCTGCCTCCCTTTCCCTATCCCTACCCCTTTCCTGCGTACCTACCACTCTGCTCATGTCTACTACACCTCACTACACCGCACACACTTACCTCTCCTGTCACTTACATCTACTCCTTCCCATACTCCCAGTCACCATCACTTCTGCAACCCCCACCTCTCCACCCACACCTTCTCTACTAATCGTATTACACACACCCTCAAATGACTCTGTCCTCCATTCACACCACAATACATTCCTTCTTACACATCCTACTTCAGAAACCTGCTGAGACACCATCACCTTACCCATGCAGCCTTTTCTCCACAATGCAGTCCTCCCAATACTAACTCCCATAATCCAACACTCTCATCTACAACTTTCTCCCCATCTCCATCCAACCTACTGTCTCTCATACCAACATCTCTCACACTCCAATACTACTCTCACCCACGCTTCACATATTACACATGCTGCTCCACAACTCCACCTACCACCACCTACCTACATTACAAACCCTCCATGCAACACATCATCATGCAACACATCATGCCCATTGCTCCTCCCTCTGGCAACAACATCACTCCACCATTTCAGCACACCACTGCACTCCCCCACATCATTACCACTCAATCCACCCTTGCACATCAATGCCATTCCCCACCCACTACCATACACATTCCTTGCACACACTGCAACTCTTCTGTCCCTCACATATCTTCTCTCCACCACCTATCCTCTACACTTCTCTGTATCAACATCATTCTACACTCCTGTTCTTCTCACCCACTGTATGTTGTCATGTCTGCAAATACACATGCCACTGTATAATGTCATATGCCAATAAACAATGCACACTTCAACGTGTTGCCTCTGTGACATTCTTTCCCCAGCCTCAGGAGTTTACCTTGTCGCTGGTGGTTGGGCTTACCTGCTGACTTCTACCCATAAGTCACCAGAACCAAAAAACTCCTACTTCACTCATGTGATCACCCACTGTATGTTACCATGTCTGGAAATAAACATTGCACTGTATACTATCATATGCCAATAAATAACGCATGCTACAACATGCTGCCTTTGTGTAATTCTTTCCACAGCCTCAGAAGTTCACCTTGCCACTGGTGGTTGGGCCTACCTGCTGACGTCTACCCATAACTCACCAGACCCAAACAATCTCTATCTCACTTCCCTGATCACCCACTGTATGCCACGATGTCTGGGAATAACCATGCCACTGCATACTGCCATATGCCAATACACAATCCACACTGCAACCTGCTGCCTCATTTCACTGGGGTTGCAGTTTACTGCCAAAAGTGCCACACCCTGCAGATACCTGCAAGCGAACATTTGGCATTGACAAATGCTTGTTTAAAAAGGAATGAAAAGACTTCCACTAAACAGTGAGCTATCTCTTTGGAGAAAGTCTTATAAAATTCATAAGGGATCCTATCGGGTCCTGGAGAAGCTTCATTTTTTTTTGTTTAATCACTAACTCAATTTCAGCAACTGACAGTGGGTTTTGTAATACAGGCTTGTCCTTTGTGGTTAGAGTGACTGATAAATTCTGTAAACACTCATTCATTTTATCCATAGAAGGGGGTTGCTGTATTTTGTGGGAGTCTAAGAATCATTTAATGAGATCTTGAAGCTCCGTGTCAGAGTCTACTATTACACTGTGTTCATCTACTAGTTTTGACAAGGCCATTTTCTCCTTCCTATCCTTACATGCTGAAAAGGGGTCCCCGTTGGTGATTTTTGTATCCCATATTTCAGTTCTGCAGACAATGTTTTTGCTGTATCATACTGGGCAGTCCTCATTTCCACTTTTACACTATCTAGTTGAGTACTATAGTTCTGCCATGACTCCCTGCTTTAGAAAAAAGGTTTTGTAACTAGGATCTTAATTGTAAGTATTTGAAAATATTCTGTTGTTTCCTATTCTTTCCAAACTGCTGAAACCACTGTGCAATATCCTGTTTGGTGTCCATCCACCATTCTCCTAGGTAATCATATAGGTCACTTACAGCTGTTCTTGTCCATAACAGAGATTGAATTTTATCAGTTACCTGGAGTTCCAGCAAAGTGGAGGTATTTAGTTTCCACCTGTTGACAGGGTTTTCCATTAAAAGTAATTTTTAACATCAAATGGTCTGAGAATTATATGGGAATAACATGGAGATCTGGTTGTGTTATGTTCTGTGATATCAATATATGATCAATGGTGGTGGTGAATCTCCCTCAGTGATATGTGTATTTTGGGCCCTGTGATTGGTATTGGCCACAGTCCACTAGTCCACCCATGGTTATACATTTACAGAGAGCATTTGAATCACAGTAGGTATTGTTTATTTCCTGATGGTTATTACCTGGTAAAGCACGACTAAAATCTCCTCCCAGTATTATCCCAAATGTTGTATGTAAGTAAGGCTGTATCAGGTTTATTAAAGCAGCTCTATCTGCCTTTGTCTGAGGCCCATAAACATTTATGAGTCGGTATGGCATCTGATCCCAATAACCACCCAAAATGAATGCTCTTCCTGGTATGAGATCTATGAGTTTGAAGAGCTTGAAAGAGTGGTCATTAAACACTATACTGACCCCATCTGCCTTATCCAGCCTGAAGGGCCAAAAGTATGCTCCAGCCCTCCATTCCACCTGGAAAAGCCTAAGTTGGTCAAATGTGAACATCCGGGTCTCCTGTAAGAATCCTATGTCTATATTGGAGTCCTTCAAATATTGGAAAAAGCCTAGTCTTTTCCAAGTATTTAATAGGCTATGGCAGTTACAGGAGACTACCACTAATTTATTCATTTCCAGAGGTGTTTAAGGAGCTTTTTTCCCCTTTTTGTCTTCCCTTTGCATTCCATAGGTTAAAATATTTCTCCCTGTTTCTGTGCGGGTGGTTCATAGGTTCATAGGATGCATACGAGTTCAGTGGGTAAGATTACCCTTTATGGACTCGCCACCAAATATTTATTGGTGGAAATCAAACTCGGTGTCTCCCATGTATAAATCCAGATTTGTCTTAAAGGAATCCAAAGTGGTATTAGATACAATATTCTAAGGCAATTTTTTCCAGCAATTTACCACTCTTTGTGTGTACCACTGATTTCTCTTTTGAGTGTTGTTTTGGGTACCTTTTAATTTCAATGAATGTGATCTAGTATTAACATTCAATTGATTCTAATTAGGCCTATTGTTTTGAGGATTGAATAATTTGGGGGAGCTTTATAAGTTAGACATAAGTCTCTGCATAGTCTTCTGTACTCCATCGAATAAAGACCTACCATTTTTAGTCTAGTTTTACAGTCAAATTCTTTTAATTGAAGGTCTGATTCTATCATCTCCATGTCAGATTCTATTCCAGAGGTGGCAAGTATGGCAAAGGGGTTTGGAGCCTCGACAAGTATAGGCTCTGGTGGGGGGGGGTGTTTAGAGTTTCTTGTTACTCTCCGTTGTATGGGCGCAGCTGTGGGCTGAGTTTTGGAGGTCCCTGACTTGGTGTGTTTTTTTTTCCTGTAACGTCAGTATAACAAACAAGTGGGAAATCCCACCCCCATTGCAATAGGTCAGTTGTGATAGGAGGGAAAGGGGTCTGTTCTGTCTGATTTCCTGGTCTCCTTAAATCCTTCAGCTCTGTGCCTATCTGTACTGAACCTATTTCCAAAGTACTTTTACTCAAGGGCGGTTCAGTGTGTGCTAAGGGTGCAGAGGGATGGTCCACCTTAACATTATCAGTGTCAGGTATGGAGAGGTTTAGGGCTTCTTCATGGGCACATTGGATCAAGGGCTCTGGGATACTCGGTGAGGCCTTGTTTGTTGGTGCCCACGGACATTCTGGAAACATGTGCCCTGTCTCCTCACATAGTTCACATTTTTTCAAGTTGGCATATTGCATAGCTGTGTGCCCCACTTCTCCACAAGTATCAAAATTTGGCCTGTCATATACACTAGAAAGGTAGGTTCTAGCCAAGCATTTATAACAAGCACGAGGTTGTCCTGTATAGAAGCATATCCCTCTGTCCCACCCCAATGTAAATGAATTTGGGACATGTTCTATGTTGTAGTCTGTTTGCTGCAACTTCACTTTAAACTTCCACCTGCCTGTCCAGAACATTTCAGAATCTAACAGTGCTTTGGATGTACTCAAAACTTCACATTTCTGTGAGAGCCAGAAGGTGATGTCATCCACATGAACTCCTTCATTTCAGAACATCACCATAACAAATTTAATTAATGGTTTCAGGAGGGAGATTACAAGAAAAGGGGACCACAGTGGGGAGAATTTTACTGCTGTATACCTCTGCCAAAATAGCTCAAGTACATGAGATGATCTCAAACTAACGTCATAGTTATCTTCGCCAGATATGTTTATAAATGCATAAACCTCTTTAAGGGAAAAGTTGAGTGAGTCTTTTAGCAGATTTCTTCCAACATATTGTCTGTCAGGACATATTTCCAAACTTCCCTTGTACCAGATTCTGACCACGTTCCACCTGGGTGCAGCCTCTTTTCTTGATATTGCCAACAGTTTGGACAATAGGGGTCTTTGCGGTAGATCCTCCTGTTCTGCAATAGTTTTTAATGGATCATCTAGCAGCTGGTCTGTTTTTTTTTTCCAATTCCAGTTGAAATCACCTCCTTTGGGAGGGGTGTCCATGCCTGGTTTTATCTGTTTCATCCTGCTAGGTTATTTTTTGTTCACTCTATCTGGACTCTGCCTTCAAGAATCCTGTGTGTTTACCTCCTGGTTCCCCCTCCCCAGTCACTGGTGTTTCTTCATTAGTTGCCATTGTGGGGAGTTGGGCAAAGGAGAGACCTGCCATTCTCGGTCTGGAAGCCAGTGTCCTGAAGGCATTTTCTTCCACTCAGACTCTGATAATGCCTTCTCAGGAGACCATTTGGCAAGGGGGTTGAAATTTTTGTAGGCCCTTTCTGTAGTGAAAATGCTTGCTTAACTGCTTCTATCATGGATAGGCCATGGGTCTGTATATTAGCTGTGTTGCTGTGTTCATCCATAGATGTTGATAAGGGCTGGGCACCTAATCTACAATTTGCTAATGTAATTGCTGCCAGTTTGGTTTTATTGTCCTCTCTGCTTCTGATTTTTTGCCCTTTTGCTGAGAATGAAAAAATCGTAGCCTCAGTTTAAACATTGGGCTCTGTTTGATAAATTATGTTCTCTGCCAAAAGTTTTTGGCCTTGGTTCCAACTTTCCTCAGCTTGCTTTGTCTGTGTTTGTTCCTTTAAGTTCTTCCTTTGGGTAACTTAATTTCTCTGTAGTTGTGGACATATCTCGTCAGTTTTTAACTCCTTTGCCTTATTGTACTGGGTTTATGCAGTAGACTTTTTTTCTACTATGCTTCTACCATAGTAGATTCTGTACTCTGCAGGTTACTGCCCTTATTCTCCCCTCACAGCTTTAGGCACATGCTTAAAGCATTCATATTGCCAGCCACCTCAGACATTACATTGCTAGTAGAGATAAGAGGGTTTGACAGTACCTGTAACTCGCGTTCATTGTAGTGTTCTTTCTTTTGCTTTGATGCTGGTGCATCATGCATATTGATGTCAGTGTGACTGCACCATTCTGCAGCTTTCTGATCTTGCAAGAGCTTCTCCAGGTCTGCCATTAGGTGTGCTTTTTGCTCTGAGAATTGTTTTTCTACTGCCAGTAATTTCTGTTTAATTTCTTCCGTTTTGTGATCCTTTTGTTTTTCCATGATATTGGTTTCATGATTCTGTTCCTCTGTCATATTGATGTTACTCAGATCTTCCAGAGATACAAAGATATCATCACTCACATATTTTTTAAGTCCTGAAATTTGCATTGGCTTGGCCTCTTGAAGAATGAAGCCAGGGGACAAGGCCTGATCCCCTGCCTTAGTAGCATCTATCCTCTCCAGGTCTCTAGTAAAACAAAGACTGGGGAGGAGGCCCTCTCCCCAATCTCCCTCACTTCCACACTCTCTCACTGTTTCAGTAGGACTGACTCAGTTTGTCAGGCCAGCATGGATCCCCTGCTGGAGAGTAGGGGAATTTCCATGGTGTCCTGGCCAAATTGCCCTCATTCACTAAAAATACCACCAACAGCTTAATCTGGTTCAAGTAAGGATTTATGCCATGTTACCATCTGTACCCCACATCACCCCTGAAAAAGGGACTTCTAGTCTTAGTGGGCCTACCCAGTCAACAAAATTCAACGGATAAATAAATTCCCCCATTATACCTTATGGATTCCATATAAATCCAAATCATTCAAAGGCCATCTTGACATATAATTTTAGTGCCTAACAGCAAATCAGAACCCTTTTCCTGATGAAAAGCTGGCAACATATTACATTTAAATAAACAACAAAGTCACAAATAAGGAACTAGTGGCGTATGGAAAAATCTATGGGGGTTTACATAGGGATTTGATGTTGCCTCTACAGGGAAATTACAGGAAAAATGAGAACTTGTTACAGGAAATGGTTATTTGGGTCTGGGAGCACTGTGATGACTGTGACTAAACAGCGCTATATGGCACCAACAAGAAAATGTCTTTGGTCATTTGGTAGCTCTTTACAGCCCTGTCGGCTCTGGCTAGAGATTGTTTAAATTGGTGTGTATGTTTCATAGCTTTTTAGCTAGTTCAGTGGCCACTGCTTAACTTAGCATTAGAAATAAATATGCCATTAGCATGCAGGAGTGAGCATGACCACTCAGCAGAGTTTTGAATTTCATTCTAAGAATCTCTACTTAGCATAAAATTCTAGGCTCTGGGGCAGCTCATTGCAAATGAATGATTGCAGTTGTTAAGCATACAGAGTAATGAGGGATCCCTTGGAAGAATCATTACTCTGGTGAGTGATTCTTTTTTTCAGCAGTTTGTTGGATTGCCATTTGCTCGGTTTGCAGTTTTATAAATTTTTTCTTGATTCTCTGCTATTAGAAAGGTGTCCATGAACAGGAAATTCAGAAATTCAATAAATTTGTTTGAGAACATATCTTCATCTTCTCTTCACTTTGTTGTAAATGCTTAAGTATCCAATGGCACCTATGCACTATTAGGGCAGGAGTATACGGAATCTGCATGTACCCCTCATGCATAGCAGCGCACCGGCAGCTTTCATAACCACCGGTCACCTGTCTGTGGCCCCACCCCCTGGCATGCATGACTCTGCAGGGCAGCCAGGGGTGGGGATGCAGACCCAGCCAGGCATCCAATCGGATGCCTGGACCAGGGCACAGTGTGGATCACTTCTTCGGCATGGCGCACATTGGCAGCGTGCCCCATGGAAGATCAACAGCTGGTGGCTGAAGCAGTGACAGGAGGGCAATGCCACCAGTCCTCCTACAATGCAGGGACAGGGTTGGAGGGGTCTGCTGGCATTGTGGGGGGGGCACAGTACCTCACAACATGCCTGGGTGGCCTGTGGCAGGGGTTGACTGATTTGGGGGGCAGCATCCATGGGTTGGTGCCTGTGTGGGTATGCTAGGGAGGGGTGCCAGGTAGAAGCCGCACACTGATGTGTGCCGGATGGCACCAGGCAGTCATGGGGTGGTCCGGTAGGCATAGTAGTCTACCTGTCCCATCTGAGCAGTGCACAGTGGTGTGCATAGTGGGTTTATTGCAGTGTTCTCCTTGTCATACCATGTGCTCTCCTCTACACCACCTCAACCAGCACTGCGTGCCTTAGTGCATGGCATGTAGTGTTGGCCTGCCTCTTGCCTGCCCCTGGCATGTTGTGCTTTGTGTGACCAGGGGATTGGGCATGTAGGTTTTGCATGCCCCCCTTAGTGCATCCAGTGTGGGGGCACATAGGGTGCAGAGTGGCTGTGCAACCCAGATATGCTCACGTAGTCACTCAGCCCCATTAGTGCATAGGACCCATTATTGTAACCTCCTAGAACCATGCTTTCTCAGTGTTGTTTTGTAATTTCAGTTTGGAAAAAATTACACACCCCAATTTATAAAAACTAATGCATGGGGTGGAGTGAAACTCAAATTTAATAAACACGTTCAGTGTATAATGCTTGATAAACCAACTGAGCTTTGCTCTTGGGGTTTATGTAGCATGACAAACTTTGGGTGTTGTAAAACACTCCACTCTATTCATTATTCTCTATTTAATTCTTGGTTAGGCATTTTTTTCTGTAAGAAATGTGTTTTTTACCATATGCCATAATGCTTAAATGTCATATACCAAAGTCCTTAGAGTATATGAACAGCTTGCAAGGCTCCCTATCCCAATCTTTTATATATATATATATATATATATATATATATATATATATATATACAGTATATACGGGATGGCATCCTCCCCTGAAGTCATTCCCACTTCAAGTACTTCATTGTGTGGCTGGAAGGAAGATTTGACTTCTCAACCCATAGCAATGCCATTTGTAGAAAGCTCTGCCTCAGACTTGGTGCTCTCTACTACAACAAGGACTGCATGCTACTCCCAGTAAACTGGAAAAATGCAACCAAGATGGTTTTCCTCATGTTTGATTATATAGATGTGGTCTATGGTGTTGCCCCCATCTCCTCTGTCTCCAGAATAACCACTCTCTGCAGTGACTTCTACCACTTCACCTCTAATGGCCCTGCTTGTACTCAGCACTGCTCCCTTCACACTAACCTGTCTGTTCCACCTCATGTTTTTTGCCACCTTGCTTAGTGTGTATACTTCCATTCCAAATAATGGTTCTCATCTCTCCTCTCCTCTTTACCTCTCCACTCTCTCACTGGCTTCACAGGTACATAGGCTATGTCACATTCGGAGCAAGAGAGCAAACGGTAGCCTGTGACATGGGTGTCGGTAACTGGGCACCTGCAAAAATGGTGACCCAATCCCCAGTGCATGTCATCGGGGCTAGCGACAGGGTAGGGTGACCGGATGGTAGCATCAGTGAATATAGCAATGGGACATTGCTATATGTATGAGCACGGGAGAGGTGATCATGTACAGCGAGGGGACAGGAGGGATTGTGAGGGGTGGTGTCATGGAGGATTTCCAAACTGGCCCCGTGACATGGTGGGTGGGTTGGCGGCTCTGGTAGGCAGGGTGCTGGATCTGGGTCAGGGCACTGGCGAGTGTTTGTTGCACCCGGCAGGAATTTTTTTTAAATGGTTTTGCACCCCCCCACTACATGCACCCCCCTGGAGTTGAGAATCCTTAGTAGGGGGTGTGAGGGTGACCAATATTTAAAAAAACAAGTCCCAGGCACCATTTTGCTGTGATCCGAGGAGTCAGCATGCTGAAATTGATTTTTGGCACTCTAGCTTCACAATAACGGTGATTGTCTTTAGGCTTTCGCTGTTATCACATAAATCCAAGGTAACAATCATGGCATTGTACAATGTATGCCATGGGCACACATGCAAAATACAGGATTAGGGGACAGAAAGTGCAAAACAAGAACAACTACCAGATGGGAGAGAGGTACAGCCCATATGGCCAAATCAAGGGGAGGACACATGATGACAGTGAAAACTAGAAATTAGGGGAAGAGAGGAACATTCAATGTGGCCCATATGGTTGGGTGGAGATTGGTAGACAGGAACAATGAGAGGGGAGAGAAAGAGAATCAGTCCAGTAGGCCTAGTCAAAGGAAAGGAGGGTAGGTGAGGTGAGGTGGGGTAGGTAGGCTGGGTGGGCAAGAAGGGATGAGGGAATGGGTAAGAGAGATATAGGGAGACAATGCAGCAGGAAGAGCCAGGAGGGAAACAATAGACCAAGGGAAGTGTCTTAATGGTGTAGATATTTGGCGTGCTAATAGCGTTAGCATGTTTGAGGAAATATTATCTGGTTCTGCAGAGTTAGTCTTTTTAAGGCTTCAGTTTTTTTATTAATGTAGTCTATGATTATCCTTAATGTCGCATTTTCTTTTATTTCTCCTATACATGGGTCATTGGGTGTGAATACAGTTCCAAAATATGTGTTAAAAAGGTCACCCATTTATTTGGGATTTTCCATTTCTTGATTGTTGGGTATTATAGTGCATAGTCCATTATTTTGTTTTTGCAAGGAATTTACATAACCATAGAACATTTTCATGTTATCTTTCCATGCATTTTGTGCTAGTCCTATTTCCACTTCTATGTGTTCTTTTTTTTCTTATGGTTACATTGTTTTTGTGCTTTTGTGATTTCCAAGTTTTCTTCTGTTTTTTTTTCTGTTGTATTTGTCACAGAGCTAATGTTTTTTCATAGTAGTTTTTTTTCTATATGTACTTTTTCCATGCTGCCACAGACCCGACAGGGGCTATGACCTCTAACTCAGAAGGGTACATCCTCCAGCCCATGATCACCCCATCTGTCCAGCCCCTGGTGTTCTCCAGTGGATTCCCCCTCTGCATCAGGACCAGGATGAGGAGTGCCGGTGTTCTCCCCCCGATACATCAAATCTGGTATCGGGGGTGGTCTTGTTGGAGTGATTGGGCCATTATGGGTCCTGTTGAGTACTGGAGTTTTCTGCCATCTTCTCCTGCATCCACATCCAGGCAATGGGTGGGGAGACTGTCTCTACCTCTGTAGAGGTGGCCAAACATCCTGGATGTCAGCCAACCCATCTACTTGGCTGTGTGCTTGTGCTGAACCCCAGCCACCACGGGGTGTCAGTCTACAGCACCCAGTGCAAATCCCTGCACTCCAAAGAAGGACAGAAGTCCTCTGGACACTCCATCCTTCCTCCCCTGTCCAATTCCCGAATGACTCAAGTCTGTCTCTGAACCCAGGTCACTAGGGTAGCGCAAGGTAAGGTGTCCAGTGCCTCAGCCCTCAGCACCACTGGACAAGTTCCATAGTAGTTTTTTTATATTTTTTGTGAGCCATTGTGGGCCTTTCCTCTACTGTTATATATTTTTTACTTTCTTGATGAGCTTATCACATATTGAGATTGTGTTTTTTTAATTGTACCCCACATAACTGAGGTAGTTTTATTTCTTATTTCTCTTTCCCAATTTATTTTTGATAGATCATCCTAAATTTTTTTAATGTTTGTTGAGTTAAAGTTATAAACTTCTCTGTATCCTTTATTTATTTTGTTATATTCCTTGAGCTGGAAAAATACTATGTTATGGTCACTGTTTCCTAGTGGTGAATTTGTTTCACAGTTAGTGATATTTATGTCATTTGTAGTTATGACTATATCTAAAATATTTTCACCTCTAGTCAGATTTGTCACTTGTTGTTTTAGCCATAACTGCTCAGTGATCTTTATAAAAGCAAAACTATTTGGTTTTGTAGAAGTCATATAATTCCATTTTATATCACTAAAGTTTAGGCAACCAAGGAAGACCACACATCTCAGTTTGCAGGCCCTTTCTAGCTCGTTGCTTATTTCCTCTGCAATTTCTGTTTCATTGTTTGGGGTGGGGGGGGCAGTCTGCAGCATAAGCCTATAATGATATTGGATTTGCTTGCAGTTTCTATTTTAATCCATAATGATTCTCTATCACTACCTTCTATTTTAATATTTGATGATATTAGTTTGGACTTTATATGATCTGATATTTATGCTGCTACTCCACCTCTCCTTTTTCTCACTCTGTCCATGCAATACAAATGTTATCCAGGAATGTCTTTCCCCCAACAAATCTGCTATCCTACATGGTTCTGTGATGAAGGCTATGTTTGCCCTGATGTTTTACTTTAATAGGGCTATCAGTTCATCTTCTTTGTTACATAAACTCCTAACATTAATTAAGTAGCAGTATATATGATCTGTATGAATTGTAGTTGTACTAATTTGTTTTCCCTTTTTAACGTTATTTGTACCTTTGTTTTCATCATGAGATATCCCTCCTCCCATTTCATTTAGTTTAAATGTTCTGGTAAGACACTTTGAGTAATCATGGTTAGGGTACTTGTCCCTATGTTGCTTAGGTATAGTCCATCTTTGGAGCATGAATGTGTTTGTTTATAAAAGGAATCCCAGGTATTTATGAAACAGATGTTTTCCTTTTTATGTCTATTTTTTAGTCATATATTAATTTGTTGGATTGTTTTATTTTTTTCTTTGTGACCTTAAAGAATTGGTAGAATGATTGAGACACTTGGCTTCCGTCCCTTGGTTTTTATGAAATCTGTTAAGTCCATCATGTCATCTACAATATCCTTTTCATGATCCTTCGAACTTCCTTGATTCCAACATGAACTACCACTGTTTGTCTGTTTTTCTGTTGATTTATAACCTTAGGCAGTATTTTTATAAGCCTCCTATTTTTGCACCAGGCAAACAGTTTACTTCTCTATTTATCTGTACTGCAAATTATGGTGTCAGTTTTCCTCAGAATAGAATTCCCAATTACTAATAACATATGTCTCTGGTATCTTCCTCCATATCTTCAGATTCCATAAGTGGTGAATATCTTTTGGTTAACAGTAGGTCATTTTTACCTATAGCTCGCCTACCCATTCATAAGATCATAAAGAGGCCAAAAAGGCTAACGTTTCTTGACCTACTTAGGATTTTATGAATCTGTTATACCCTTTTTTGGCATTGTTTGTATTGAAGCCCATTTTCTTTCTCTATCATTGTCTTTTTCTGCTTTGCTCTGTCTTATTTCAGGTTCATCTATGTATGTCCCCTTTTGATCCTCTAGTTTTCTTTCTTCCTTTGGTATTGCATTTGCCCTTTTAGAGTGCTTTCTTTTGCTTGCTCTTTTAGGGAGTTTACTTCCATTAGTAGCTGCCTATTTGAATACACTTTTGGCAAATAAACTCTGTTGAGTTTTGTTCTGTCATGCTTGTAGTATACATCCTACAGCTGCAGAACCTTATGATTGTACCATTGTTACATAAAAGTGTTAGAAAGTCATCTGATGAGTTATTTGCCTCCATGTTTGTTAATACTGTACTTGGTGTGGCCTAGCCCTTTGGGTATGCAATAGTAAAATTCTATATTCCCTCCCTGGGCTTTTCACATGAAATAAGCTCATTTTATTTTTAACTGGTGCCCATCCCTGGAGGCTCAGGGTGCCAATACAACAGAATACAGTAGAACCAATATAACAAATGAATAAAACAATACATAATACATAAAACATTATATATAGTCAATCAATCAGTCAGTCAATCAATACATAGCTAACAGCAGACTGGGATGATGGTAGAAAGGGGAAATTATTCCCCAAGCTCCTGTCCAAACAGATGAGATTTCAGACCATTCTTAAAGGCCTCCACTGAGATGACCTCCATCAGGATGAAAGAGTTCCAAAGGACCTAGCCTGACACTTCAAAGGCTCAGTCCCCTAAGGTGTTTAGCCCTCTGGGAACTACCAGTAGGAGAACCTCAGTAGAGCAAAAGGGTGAGAGGATATGTAAGGGTTCAGGAGATCAGTCAGGTATCCTGGGCCCAGCCCAGTAAGCAAGCAAACTTTAAAGGAGATATACCACTTAACCCTCACCCAGCACAGATCACACAGCACTGGGGAGCCATGACATGTCCTTGGAAGGCTGGTCAGTAATCTAGAGGCTGTGTTCTGCACCAGCTGCAGGCTCTGCTGCATACCTCCATTGATCCTAAGATAAACAGCACTGCAGTAATCAAGCCTAGAAATCACAAACACATGCACCTATGTGGCCAGGTTGCCAGGGTGATAAGAGATTAAATCTGACTGATGTTCTAAAGATAGCAAAAGCCATTCTGGACTACTGCTGACACCTGTGCCTCAAATGTCAGTCATCATCCCAAATGACCCCCAGATTGTTCACCTATGTAGCAGCCAAAAGCCCAAAGGGGCTGAGCCAAAGCCCTGTCTCCTTCTTGGTAGCTGCCACCTATGACTCTGTTCCACCACCAAAACTTCAGTTTCTTCTTGGTACATGTGCACATAGCTCTTAATTACTGTGTACAGTTTTTGTCAGTGTAGTATATGGCATTGCTTTGCACAGACTTTTTTTTCTAATCAAATAATTGCTGCCTCACCTCAAGCAACTATATTCCTGTTTCAAAGACTATGGCCTACTTACAAGTAAAAACTCTGAAATCTAATGCTTTGTTAACTAGTCTCTGTAAGTGATTATATATGCCAGTGTACAATCAATCAATTTGTTATTTGTTAGGTGTCCAATCCCAGAGACTCTGGTCGCCATACAATAAAAGATAAATCAATAAAAATACAGACATAAAACCACAGCATAAATAATTAAAAATTCAGCAAGCAAGGTTTAAAAGTCATTAATAGGCATTGGTAGGAAATGCAAGACTGAAAAGGTGAGTCTTTAGGTCCCTCTTGAATACTTTCACCGTAGTGGCCTCCCTCAGAGAACTTAGGAGTAAGTTCCAGAGGACTGGGCCAACCACCTCAAATGAATGATCACCCTAGGTTTTCAGCCTGGTCACCATAACCACTAGGAGACCCTCAGTGGAGGAATGAAGGGAGCGTGATGACATGGCAGGGGTAAGAAGGTCTGACAGGGAACCAGGGCCCAATCCATATGGGGCCTTATAGGTGAGCAAGCCCACTTTGAAGAGAACTCTCCACCTGACCAGCAGCCAGTGCAGACTCCACAGGACTGAGGTCACATGACAGGACCTGGGTAGTCCTGTCAGCAGCCTGGCCACTGCATTCTGCACCAGCTGCATCCAATGGAGGCTCCCTCCACTGACCCTGAGATAAAGAGCATTATAGTAGTCAAGTCTGGATGTTATTTTTGTTTTCCAATTGTTTAACCAGGAGTGACACACTAAGCTGAGAGCTTGTTTACAGGTGCGACCTGTGAGCACAGGGAAGTTAAGTGACTTGCTCAGGGTCACACAGTATGCAAGTAGGGGTTGTGGGATTTAAACTCAGGTCTCCAGATTTGCAGCTCAGAGCCTTAAACCACTGCGCTATACAGCCTCCCTAACATACCAGTATAATATGCTAGTATACTAGCACCTACTCATTAAAACACATTATTACCACCCAAATCATGGTATTGTACTAGTGACACACATATTGCATTATCAGCTGATAGACTTTTTAAATTTCTGATCTGAAATTCAAAACTAAATATCCATAGAAAATGAATTCATAAACATTAGGGTAGACCTGCCAAAAGGTACATTGTCTTCTTTTAAAGCAACTGATTTTTATCAACTGTGATTTCATAACAAATTAACACCCACCAAAACACACATTTTCCAGTTTAAAAAGCCATAGACTTCAAAATAGAAACAAAAAAGAGTTCCTCAACAGTTATTTCATTCCTTCCCTAAAATAATGTGTTTAAAAGCAATTGACTTTAAGTAGCCATGTGTAGACAGGGAGATTGCTTGTAGCTGTTCCTTTTCACTAAGGAGATGTATTGTAGGTGACATTTTGGACAGTGTAGCTGTGAGGAGCCGAATTAGAAAACTAACAGGCTGATGAGATTATTGCTATTTTGTGAACTTTTTTTCAAACTACTGGAACTGATTGTGGTATAGAGGGATAGATAATATTTATTATGAAAGTGCTCCAAACCAAACAACACAACACCTAACCCCTGTTAAATGCATTTATGAAGGTTTGTTTGCAAATAATGGGCTCTGTTCACTAATGTGGGGGATGTATGTGCAATTATTGCATACAAAGCCTGCACAGCTCTGCACCCCAGGACAGGCACACACCGACCGGTGTACAGCATTGTCAGCTGCCTTTCTGTGCCCCATACCCAGGTGTGCAGCTGCATGGGGTGGAGTGCAGCAACATGGGAGTGGATCAGAAGACACAGGCGGGCAGTTGGATGCCCATCATTGGTCCTGAAGTGGATCCCCTGTTGCTCATGTGCAGGTGATCCTAAGAAGGTGTGGACCCCAGCAAGTCAATGCCAAAGGGTGAATTCCCAAATGGCTGCCCCCAGTCCTCCCTGGCAGACAGGTTGGCTGGTGACGCAATATGCATGGGTTTCCCCTTGCCGCTATGGCTATCAGGTATTCATTGGGTGGTGCGTAAAAGTTACAGCAGTGTCCCCCATTCACATAACTTGTGTCTCCCAAGGCCCACCGCTCTGCACCTTACTAAATGGCACAGAGTGTGGGCATGCCCCCGGCATGATCTGGGCCACTTGTGGCATGTAGCTGAAAGGGCAGCCGGGGGATCATGTGCACAAGGAATCTGTACACCTGCAGTGCATGTTGCTGGGGTCTGCTGGACAGCATGACATTCCCAAGTAAGGTTGCCTATGTGCCTCAGAAACACGGGTCAAATGTAATCCTAACATAGAAACATAGAAACATAGACTTTGAAGGCAGATAAGAACCGCTAGGCCCATCAAGTCTGCCCATTTCCCTACCTACAGGATAGGTCGCAGATCCTAGTTAACCAACAGCCTATATCTTCCTGCCCCCCACAAGAATTGCCTTATGTCTGTCCCATGCATTCTTGAATTCTCCCACAGTTTTAGACCCCACAACTTCCTCAGGAAGGCTGTTCCATGCATCCACTACCCTCTCTGTGAAATAATACTTCCTCACATTGCCCCTGAACTGCCCTCCTTCTATCTTTAAATTGTGTCCCTTGTTCTTGCAAGTCTCTTTTCTGAAAGATGCTACCTCTTGGACTTTGTTGATTCCTTGAGGTACTTGAAAGTTTCTATCATGTCCCCCTCCCTTCTTTCCTCAAGGGTATACATATTAAGCTCCTTTAGTCTCTCCTCATACGGCTTCTCTTGCAGACCCTGCACCATTTTAGTGCCCTCCTCTGGACTGCCTCTATCCTGTCTATGTCCTTGCAGAGATGGGTCTCCAGAACTGGACAGTATTCAGATGGGTCTCACCAACTGTCTGTACAGAGGGATAACAACTTCCTGTTTTCTGCTGCTGATGCCTCTCCCATACATCACAGTATACCCCGGCCTCCCTACTGCCTTCTCACATTGCTTGCTAACCTTAGGTTATCTGATATGATTACTCCCAGGTCCCTTTCCTGTTTTGTTGTTGTTACTACCTCCCCACCCATTGTGTATTCTTCTCCTGGGTTCTTGTTTCCCAGGTGCATTATTTTGCACTTTTTTGCATTGAATCCTAGCTGCCATACGTCTGACCATTCCTCCAACCTTGCCAAGTCCCTTTTCATCCTTTCCACGCCTCCTTGTGTATCAACCCTGTTGCAGATCTTTGTGTCATCTGCAAAAAGGCATACTTTTCCTTCCAGTCCCTCTGCAATGTCACTGATGAAGACATTAAAAAGGACTGGACCCAATACTGAACCCTGAGGTACCCCACTAGTAACCGCCCTTTCTTCAGAGTGGACTCCATTTACAATTACTCTCTGTGTCCTGTTGTCCAGCCAATGTTTTACCCAGGCTACCACCCTGGGACCCACTCCCAGGCTGGTTAATTTGACTAATAATCTTTTGTGTGGACTGTGTCAAATGCCTTGTTAAAGTCTAGGTAGGCCATGTCCACAGCCCTCCCTGGTCTACTACTTTGGTCACCCAGTCAAAGAAATCTATTAGATTCGTCTGACATGACCTTCCCACTGTGAACCCATGCTGCCTTGGATCCTGTGCTCCACTGACCTCTAGGTACTCAACTATTCTTTCCTTCAGAAGTGACTCCATCACTTTCCCTACCACAGAGGTCAGACTGACAGGTCTGTAGTTTCCTGCCTCTGTCTTGGTCCCACTTTTGTGAAGGGGAATCACATCCGCCTTCCTCCAGTCCTCGGGTACCACACCATCCTCCCATGATTTATTAAAAAGAGTAGCCAGTGGTTTCACTAGTTCCTTCCTCAATTCTTTTAGAATTCTGGGGTGAATTCCATCAGGACCCATTGCTTTGTCCACCTTCAGTTTTAGGAGTTCTTGCAGAACCCTTTCTTCTGTGAAAGGACTGGGATCGACCCCCCTATCAAGAGTGCTTCTGTTAATTGGATTAGGCACTTCTCCCTCTTTTTAGAATACTGAGTAGAAATATTCATTCAGTATTCCTGCTTTTCACTGTCCCCTCTGCCCACCCACCGTTCATTCTATTCAGCCTCACTATCCCTCCTTTGTCTTTCTACGCGCTGATGTACCTGTAAAGGTTTTATCCCCTTCTTAACTGAGTTCGCTATCTTTTCCTCAGTTTGGGCCTTTGCTATTCTGACTTCCTCCCTGCTTCTTTCTGCCTTAACTGGTACAGCTCTCTGTCCTGCTCCTTCTGTGTTTCCTTATACTTCCGGAATGCTATCTTTTCTTCCTGACTTTCACAGCCACCTCTCTTGAGAACCATAGTGGCTTTTTCTTTGTTTTGATTTGTTTATTTGCTTCACACAGGCTTGTTGCCTCTGTGATGGCAGTTTTGATAATTCCCCATTTTGCTCCACACCTCCTTCTAGCCTGTTTGCTAGTGCTTTCTGAGGCACTCTCCCATCTTGCCAAAGTCAGCCCTTCTAAAGTCCAGTACACCTCACTTTTGTATGGCTTGACTCTGTAGCTGAGTTTAACGTGAACCACACTGTTTGATGGTCACTTGTCCCCAGATGGCAACCCACTTCTAGATCTGAGATCCTCTCACTGCCCCTGTTTGAGAGTACGAGGTCTAAGATTGCTCCCTCACGAGTGGGTTCTGAAACTAGCTGTCTAATGCCTGCCACCTGTAGGGTGGCAAGAATGGCCCTGCTCTTGGATGTGGCTACAGCAAATGTGCTCCAGTTAACATCTGGCATATTCAGGTCTCCCATCAACAGTATCTCCCCTTTCTCTGCCATTCTAAGAATGCCTTCCATCACATCCTTGTCCATTCCTTCCCCCTGACATGGGGGTCTGTACACAACCCCTGTGTGGATTGTGGTGCCCTTTCCAGTCTCCAAGATGACCCACAGTGCCTCCTCTCATCCCTGTTTACTCTTTTGTTCAGTTGCTTTTATCCCTTCCTTTACATAGAGAGCTACTCCTCCCCCTCTTCTCCCCTGCCTGTCTCTCCTGTGGGTTATGTACCCTGGTATGTTAACATCCCAGTCATGGTTCTTGTGTACCATGTTTCTGTGACTGCTACGATATCCAGGCATCCCTCTTCCATTAAGGCCACCAGCTCAGGAGCTTGTTTCCCAGACTCACGGGCATTGGTACTCATTACCCTCCATTTCCTGATGGCCTTACCCCCTTTGCCCCATCCCTGTCCTTCTTGCCTTTGTCACTTTCTCCATTTACCCCTGCCCTTCTCCCTATCGACACCTCCATGTTGGTGTTTGCCACACTTACTACCGTGATTGTTTGGGGGGGGCTAGGATTTTCCTGCTCCTTTCCAGTGCCTCCCCCCTTTGCTAGTTTGAAATCTTGCCAATGAAGCATTTAAATCTATCACCTAGGATCTTGGTTCCCCTCCCGGACAGATGCAGCCCATCATGCCAGTATAGGCTTGCATCACTCCAGGTGGACCCCCAGTCCCCAAAGAAGCCAAATCCCTGAGCTCCACACCAGTTTTTCAACCACTGATTGAATCCCATGGTACGGAACACCCTAGCCTCTCCTATGCCATAGATGGGTAGCACCTCCAAGAAGGTTACCGTGCGTGCTACTTGACCAAGGCCCTCCCCAATTCCACAAACTCTTCCTGCACTTCTCTAATCCTTTCTTAGCCAGGTCATTTGTCCCTAGGTGGACAATGACATCCAGCTCCCTCCCCTGTGCAGCTGCTCTGGCAATCCTGAGGATTCGCTCCCTGTCCCTCCAAGCCATGGCGCCAGGCAGGCACCTTACCTCCCTCTCCCCTTCCTTGCCTAGTTCTACCTTCCTAACAATGGAGTCCCCCACCAGGAGTTGTTTTCTTCCCCTGCAGGGTCCCCTGCCACCCTCCTGTTGGTCTTCTTTGTGGAGGTTCCCAGCATCCTCCTTGGTCTCCACTGTAGGTTCCTCCATAGAGGAACCCACTTTGCCAGAATGGCATAGGAATTGTGGAGAAGTACAACTGGAGGGATGTGCCTCTGTTCCACCACCTCACCCTCCCTGAGCCCACTGTGGTCCAACCGCCTCCTGTTTCTTGGCAACCTCTGAGGCAACGGCAGTGGCACTGGTGATCCCTTGGATGGAAGAGGAGGTCCCACAACCTGGCCAACTCAGCCTGAGATGAGCAACCTCCTCCCTCAACCCAGAGAGGTGCCTGCAGATGGGACAACACCGATCCTCCAGAACATCTCCCAGAAGACTGTTGCTCCACAGCCACTGCACTGCACCACTCCAATCATGTCTTATTTCTGGCCCCTAACTGTTTGCAATCACTTACTCTTTCGTCTGTTTTTTTTCTCTCTCCTTACTTTCTGCCTGTGTGCCCTTTAAGCTCCTGATTGTCCTGTTCTGAGACAAGAATATCCTATATTTCTCAGTAGACCACTTACTTGTTCAGAGGCAGACCTCAGCAGCTAGAGGGGCCGGAGAGCTACTCTTGCCCTTCTAGGATGGTGGGTCCTGGTGGTTCTGTGATCACTCACTTCCTGCCCCTAAACAGGAAGTTCCTGTTGTCAGTCAAATCCTGTGCCTATAAAATAGAACTAGCTTTGGGTGGGGGAAGGGGGCAATATAGTCCCAGTAGACAAGTTCAGTCACACAGCAGTCCTTTCTCCTGGTGTCTTCCGCCAAGCTATTAGCAGAATCTTTCTAAGGCAGTCTTTAAATGTAGCTTCCTTCTAGCTAAGCCACTCCCCCTACTTACCAGATCTTTCTACAAGTAATTTAAACCTCACAGCAGTTAAGTCCTTTCAGTCACCTGATATTTGCACCTAGACATTAGTAAATAGACCCCATTATGCTTATTTAAAAAAAAATCTAAAAAGATGTTTGCAGTAATTACATCAGATCTGTAACATGCTTTGTGAATTGTGTCTGCTTGTAAAGCAATGCATGGTTATGCTTACTGCACCATACATGTAGAATGATTCACACGTTGTCCTGTGGTCCCTCACAAAGCAGCTTCACAGTACTATGCAATGTATCCCCCCACACACACACTTTTGTTTACCATCTCTAGGTGCCCAATCCTAGTATTAGATAATTACAAGAAAACCCACCATTCCCACCCATTAGAAACCATGGCACAATCCCCCATGCAAGTAAAACTTGGATCCCATCCCCCCAGCCCACTTAGCTTCCATGCTTACCCTCCCCTTGCGACCATCTGTTAAGTAAAATCCTGCACTGAACTGGCATAATCATCCTTCCACTTCAGCTGCTGATGTTTACAAAAGATTCAACAAAAAAACAGGGAAGGGTAGGACAGTGGGAGCAACTAAACAGAGCTTCTGAATGAGGGTGGAGGAAGCTGGCTTATTTGGGATAAGAAGGGGGGCATGGCTTGTTGCTCCCACCAATCCAACCATTAGCTTTGCATTTCCTTCAGTGGGCATATGCAACCACAATGAGGAGTAATTGTTTTGCAACACTGTTGGTGTTTTTTATGATGTGGACACCTGCTCACTGAGAAATGTACTGAGACCACCACATCTCATTTCACATAGATCACTGAGCAGTCCATAGGTGATACTGACTTTCAGCCAACAGTGACCTGGGCTGGATTTGAACCGTTGACATAGACGCAAAAGACTTCTTATCTTAACCACTACCTATTCACTAAGCCATCACCATCATGCAACACTGCTAATAGAAAGCTAGTTATGTGATTCTGTTTGACTGCTATGTGTAGATGCTTTGAAACATAACAGTTGTTTGCAGAAAATGACCACTAGCCCACTCAGTCTGCTCAGATGTTCCCTGCTTATTCTGTCTCCGCAGACCCAACTTGGTCTCCAGCAACTCCCCTCCACCCTGTCTGTTTAGCAGTATTCCTGTATGCTGATCCCATGCATGATTAATTCCCCACTGTTTTTACCCCCACTGCCTCTGCTGCTGGACTGTTCCCAGGTGTCCACCACTCTTTTAGTAAAGTAATATTTCCTCACATCCTTCTTAAACTCCCCCTTCCAGGTTCATTGCATGCATTCTTGTCCTGGTACACTTTCTCATTTAAAACTACTCCCTTCTGTGCCTTGTTTACTCCTGTGAGGTATTGTATGCCTCAATCAGGTCCCTCTCTCTCTCTCTCTCTCTCTCTCTCTCCCCCCACCTCTTCCAGGGTGTACATGCTGAGATCCCTTGGGCTCTCCTCATAGGACTTCTTAAGTAACCCTTGCACCATTTTAGTTACCCTTCTCTGGACTACTTTCACCCTGTCTATGTCCTTTCTGAGATGCAACCAACAGAAATGGACACTGTACTGTAGATGGGGTCTCACCAGTGATCTATACAACGGTAAATCCATCTCCCTCTTCCTGCTAGTAATATCTTTCCCAGTGTATTCCACCATCTGCCTACTGCCTTGTCACCCCACCCCACCACTTTGAGGTAATCAGATATCATAACTCCAAAGCTTCTTTTCAGCTATGCGACTGTCTGTACCCCACCCAGGTTTCTATGCCCTGGGTGCATAACTTTTCACTTTTGGCATTGGACCCCAGTTGCTATACCCTTGACCACACCTCAAGGTTTCTGAGGTTTCTAATAATTTTCTCCATCTCCTCCTGAGTATCCACCCTATCACAGATTTTGGTGTCTTCTGCAAAAAGACATACCTTCCCTTCCAGCTCTTCTGCAAAGCCAGTTAAGCAGACATTGAAGGGAACTAGTCCAGGATCTGAGCCGTTGTTAGAGGGAGAGTCATTTACCACCACCTGCTGTTTCCTACCCATTAATTAGTGTTTTACCCATTTTAACACATTGGATCACATCCCAAGATTATCCAATTTCTTTATCAGTCTCCTATGTGGCAGTGTCGAATGCCTTGCTGAAGTTCCAGCAGGCCATGTCCACTTTCATCTATTTCCTGGTCACACAGTCAAAGAAATCAATCAGATTCATCTGCCATTACTTTCCTCCTGTAAATACATGCTGCCTTTTGCAAATCCATTTGCTTCAAGATATTCCACTAGCCTTTCCTCTAACAGGTTTCCATTTATTTCCCCACCACCAGTGTGAGACTAAACCGGGTCTATAGCTGCTAGCTTTCTCATTGCTGCCACTCTTATGGAGTGGGACTACATCATCTCTCCTCCAGTCCTCTGGAACCACTCCTGTTTCCAGTGAGCTGTTCATTAAGACAATCCATGGTGTGTACCATTAGCACCCTTGCTGGTATCCCATCTGGTCCCATGGTCTTGTCCCCTTTCAGATTTGCAAGTCTCTATGGGACTCTTTTCTCTAAAAATGGACTTCTGTCTCCCCCCACTGTGTTCCTGCTGCTCCTTGGTGGTCCATCCACCTCTTGTTTCACTGCAAAAATTGAGTAGAAGTACCTATTCACAATTTCTGCTTTCTCCTGATATTCACTGTGCAGGTACCATCTGCTATGCTCCTTATCTTCACTACCCCTCCATTTGCTTTCCTCTTCCTGTTTATGTACCTGTAAAATGTCTTGTCCCCTTTTTCAACCCCTTTGGCTATCCTTGCCTCTGTTTGTGCCTTTACTTCCTTCACTGCCCTCCTTGGTTCCCCCGGTTATACCTGGTATACGTCCCTTTCCTCCACCCTTTGTGTTTCTATGTGCCTCCTGAAAGCTTCAATTTTTTCCTTCACTTTCGTGGTCACTTGCCTAGAGTACCATAATAGTCTTTTGTTCCTCCTGATTTTGCTCACTTCCTTCATGCAGAGGCTGGTTGCCTTCATAATGCTTTTCCTTAATTTTTCCAATGCTCATTTACCCCTCCATGGCAGTCCCCCTGCTTCTAAGGCAGTCTCCCATTTCTTTGAAATCTGCACTTTCAAAGTAAAGGACCGTGATATTTTTATGGTTTTCCTCTGTATCCATCTTAGTGCTGTACCACATTGTATGGTGATCACTGGTCCCCAGGGACTGCCTACTGTGATGCCTGCAATATCATCTCTGTTAATAAGTGTGAGGTCCAGTATTGCATGACTATCTAGCTTAGAAACACCCCTCAAGGAATCAAGTATTGCACAGCTTGTAGCCAAATTTGCATCTGAAAGGATCCACTCCAGGTATGGCAGACTGAAGTCCCCAACCATCAGCACCTCCCCCCTATCTGCTAGCCTGGTGATGGCTTTACCTAGTGCCTTATCCAAATCTTCCTCACTGGGTTAAGCAAGCAATAACACATGCCAATGTGTGGGTTATTTCCTGATAGGAGCATGCCCAGGTGCGTTGTTAGGCACGGAGTGCTTGCACCGAGTGCCTTTATGCACCTGAGCATGTTTCAGGGAGATAAACCACACCTCAAAGTGTGTTATTGCGCCTATAAAATGGGCCCCCAAGGTAATTATTTTACTAAAAAAAAAATTATAAAATAAAAATTTATAATATATGTGTGAAAATTGGTTTTAATAGGTGAAATGTTGAAAAATAGTCCCCTGTCATATATGTATAAGCTCCCTCACAACCTTTCCTAGAAGGACCAATGGCAGAGATAGGATATTTTATTTTGTATTTGTTTCTTCTTTTGATTTAATTTATAATGTATTTTGTGGTTTTAGGAAGAGTGACAGCATCATCATCCATTATGCCGTATGCCGTTCGGCTTGTTAGACAATGAACATGTTCCAGATTGTTATTTATTGAAAAATTATGTTTTTGCATCTTCCCCCTCCTGCATCCTGAAAGGATTAATTCAATGTGTGCAGTTTATATTACTTTTTTATCATCTGTATTGATAAAGCTCGGTAATTGTGTTGCTTTAATACAAAGGCTGTATTATATATACACTATATAATAGTGGCAGGCTTCAGTCAGAGTGAGTGTATCACTCGGCGGCAGCCATAGCTGTACATACTTGTTTTCTGCTTCCGTGGGTGGTTCGAGGTTTTTAAACTAAGAATCTGAAAATAAATATTTTTTTGTTTTGTGTTGACATTAGTTACTTAGTTTGGGGATTGTTGAGGCTCATAACAGTATGGTGTTTGTGTCGGAAGGGGGACTCCAGAAATGGTGAGGACTGGAAATTACTCGCAGTGGGAGTGAGACATTGGTATATGAAAAAAACAAAATGTCCAGTAAGTTTCATACAATTTTGCCAATAGAAAAATATTTTGGGGGTTGTGTGGGAAGTGGCAGCTTGCATATAGTGTATGTTGATTTGTGTGGTGGAGTTACTGGTCTCCAGCTGTATTCAGAGATTGTAACTAAGAAGCTGCACACTGCAGTGGGAGAGCAGTGGGACACGGATTGATTTAATTGTGTGTTGCATCATGTCTGGTACATGTAGTGCCCATAGAAGCGATATTAGCTGGTAAGAACACGGCTGGAAAGGCCTGCTAGCCAATCAGCATTTCAGGATTTTCTTGCCCATTTAATAACGGTCTGTATATCACCCTAGTGTGAATAATGGCTCCAGCTACTGTCTCCAATGTTAACCACAGCACTTCAAGCCCTTCCTTTACCTCTAGTTTCCATTGCACTTCCGCAGCCCTGATAACAAACATGTAACACAACCCCCATCTCTTCTGAGCTGAAAGTAGATGGTATGGCCATCACCCAGTCAGGATGTTCAGTGCAGCATGACTTAGTTATTGCCACCAGGTTCAGGTCCATGTCCACCATGATGGGCTTCAGATCCTCAGTTATATTTCCTAGACTCCCTGCAGTGGTGCATGTGGCTCTCTAAACCTTGCTTTCTGTCTGCCTGAAAGTCCCCTTTCCTCACTAGTTTCCTGCCTGTTATGCTTCCCGAAACTCCTCCATCTTTCCTTTTCCCTTACCACTCCCTCTGTTCCTTGCCTCATCTACACTTCCCTTTGTACATCTTTTGTACTTAACCCCCTTGTCCTCTACCTTGTCTATACCCCTTCATCTTGCACCTCTGCCCTGTTGCAGTTTTCTCCCCTTGGGCTCTCCTTCCTTGTTGCTTCAATCTGTGGGTGGGGGAGGCAGTTTATGCCTTACTTGGAAATACAGTATAACTCCTTGGCTAGTTTAAATGCTCATTCAAGTAATATTTGAACTTCCCATTGACTACTTAGGCTCCCTTCCCAGAAGGATGCAGGCTGTCACCTCCATAGTGCCTCATTTCCTTTGAGCTTGGCCCCCAGTCCCTAATGAAGCCCAAGCCCTTCTCTCTGCATCATGCTTTCAACCAACTGTTGAAGTTCCTGGTGTGGAGTCCTGTGTTCTCCCCTCATCCTAGACTACTTGTTTATGGTTCTCTGAACTGTGCCTGCACTACCCCTTCTTCATTTCTCACCAGGTAATTAGTCCTTAGGTGAACAATGACACCCACCTCCCTCCCATGACCTGCCACCCTAGTGATCCTCAGGATCCACTCTCCATACCTCTATGCTCAAGATTCAGATAGTCCCCTTACTTCCCTCTCCCCTCTACATCCTGTCCCCAAGTCTATGTCCCTCATGATCAAGTCCTCCAACAGCACATGCTTGCTCTTCAGCTAGGGGACTCTTGTTCCCACCTTGGGGCATCCCCTCTTAAGGATCCCACATATCCTCCCTTGCTACAATGACAGATGTCTCCTCCCAGCTGCTCTGTACCACCACAATGGTGAAGGAATTTTGTAGTGGCATAGACTGAGGAATGTGTACCCTACCTGCCACCGCCACCCATCTGTAGTCCACTGAGGTCTGGCCACCTCTCCTCAATCTAAGCTTCCTCTGAGGCAATAGCAGCAGACGTGGTGGCCCCTGTGTGGTGCAAAAGGCCCTCTGCATCCTTACCAACTTTGGTTGGAGTGCAGGGGTATCTGCCCTCAACCCAGATAGGTGTGTGCAAATGGGACATCATCTCAGTCTACAGAATGAGTCTCAAAGGAGTGCAGCTCCACACGCGTTATGCTGTGCCACTCCCATATTTGATTATCTACTTGCCTTTGGCCATTCACACTCTGTCTCTTGAGGGACTACCACCCAGTTGGGATATTATGAAGTCAATGGAATCCTTCTAAGTAGGGTTCCATCCAGAAAGGTGCAGTGGGAATAGAATTCAATTTAAGCTAACAGTACCTTAGGGAGGAGCCCAAAAAGAACTGCAAAACAGGAGCCGCAGAAAGACTGAGTGGTGTAATGACAGATCCAACTGATAGCTGGTGATGACTGACAGTAGACAGAGGCAAGACAGAGGCAATACTTCTAGAAGGAGAGGGGGACTGGCAGACTGGAGTGTAAGGTGAGTCACCATCCATCCCCAACTCAGTGGAATCCTACTACAAAGTAAATTATATAACATTAAACTACATTATAGCCTTTGATCTCTGGAGAGAAAAACCTTGTGGGGAAATCTCTAAGGATCCATGGTCTTGACTGCAATACCTCCTGGGATGGGTAATATTATGATGGCTCACTTTATTAATTTGGAATTCCAATTCAGGAGAAAATATGTCAGTGGGATAACTCAATCAATCAAACAATCAAAATCTTTATTTATCCAGGTGGACACCGTTGAGCAAGCTCATTTGCAAGGTGGACCTGCATCTCACAAGTCATAAACGATACGCATAATTATACATCAGTACAGACAATGCGACAATACATGGTAATACATGAGAAAAAATAACAGTGTAATGGGCAGAGAATGAATACATAGTACATGTAGTCACATATAGTTGCATTGCAATGAGGAAATACACATGGGTAAAAAAGAAAGAGAACCAGAACAAGCACGCAAATAAGTGGGAAGTGCAGCCCTGTGATCCAAAGGGCTCAGGTTGAATAACTAGTTATATACAAAACAGGGTGGTGGGGTGGACGAGGGAAGGGAGAACAGTTGGGGTCTAGAGGTGTAGGGTGCTAAAGTGGGGAGGGTGTGGCAGAGCAAAAGTTCTAGTTGCAGCACTGAGCCAACTACTCTTTATTACATTATATCTGAGAGATGTAAGGGTTGAAGGCTTATTGTGTCTCAGACTATCCATAAATATTAGTTATTTGGTAAAACTGGAATGCTCACAGAAGGAGATGACTTCGGGTATGGCTTAGCAAACGTTGAGCGCTCAAGTGCTGGAGCAGCTTCTAGTTGGCGACCACTGATGACCGTGTCCTTCTCTGCTTGGGGTGAGTGAGGTGCAGTCATCGACGCTAGATCAACTTCTGGGTCAAAGACTGCTAGGCGACTGCCTGCGCTGCTTGAAATGAGTGAGCAGTCGATGGTTTCGAGCGGCGCCCTGATGGTACCTGCTGCATCCAGGCTAGGGTGCTAAGACTACTGCAGAACTGAGTGTAATCCAAGTGTGTGTTCTCAAGCGGCTTCAGGGACATTGACCGCTGGTGGTCGAGGTCATAAGGTATCTGCACTGGGTAATTAAGCAGTCATTTAGCAGAGCTGGGTGCTGAATAGAGGCAAGGGGTAGAGGTGGGGGAGAAGAGAAGAGGGTGGAATATAGCACCAAATGGGGTGTACTCGGCAAAGGCGCTCATGCTCTGGTGGTTTTACTGCTTTACCATGCCTCTATGGGGCTTTACATCATATAGGGATCCATCTGTAAGTTGTTTGTCTCCTCTTGCACCTCCTGGAATTCCAACCAGATGCTTATAAACCCAGTGAAACTCTTGCTCTAGTCTTCTGATAGGATAACACCATGGAGTGCCATGAACTGATCTCTACAGCTAAAGGTAGCTGCTCCACGATGGAGTTCCACCCTCCAAAAAGTGGAATCTGGAAAACAGTGACTGCTGAAAGATTAGCAGTCAGTCTCAAGGCCAGCACTCAGCCTCAAGGCCATGGGGAGGATTAACCTTGACTGAAAACTAAAGGAAAAGGACACAGAATGAGGCCAGGTTGACTATAGGCAGACACATGAAGAATGCCTTTTGCAGGTGTTGCACATATGATCTACATAGCTAAAGGAACCCATGTGTGCAGAGGGCCCAACCCGCTGGCAGCAGAGGTCTTTAGTATTACACCATGAAGTGCCACCAACTTTGAGAGCACTGGAGTTTATAAGCATCTGGTTGGAATTCCAGGAGGTGCAAGAGGAGACAAACAATTTAGAGAAGGAACCCTATCAGAAACAAGGGACTCACCCTCAAGATGTGGAATTTAAAGGAAGTAAGTAAGAACAATTCTAGGAATATGATACTAGTCAGTAGAAATGCATTCAAAGAGCCTGATGGCTTGATGCAAAAATGAACTGACTAAATGATAACTGCTAAAGGACTGATTGATAGAATGGATTGGCCTAAATGGGAACTACTCAGTAATGACTGATATGATTTGGAATTAACTGAATGAAAAGGTACTAAAAATATGAATATAAATCAAAGGCCAACATTATAGTAAACACTCAGTAAACACATTAATGAGTAGGAAATGCTGAAAGCTGTTTTAAAACCATGACAGTGGTGAAGATACTGAAACAGACTAACTTAGTAAGTTAGGTTAAAATAATTAGCAGTTGAAGTAGTTGCAGTTGTCTGATTTGAGCCAGGTGAAATTAATGAGCTGTATGCAGAAGAATTGAAGTGAAAAGTTTTCAAGTGGCTTAGTTATGAACAGCAGGTAAGCACACTGAGAAAACATATGCAAAAGGCAGCACAATGAGAGATAGGACATAGAATCAAGTCAGCACATGAAACAAACTGCAGGTAAGCACAGGTGGTAAATGAGGACATGAGAGCAGCAGGAGTGACTGTCCTAGAGAAAAGCAGAACACACAATGCTGCAGCCAGGCCAAAAAGTGTGACGAAGAAGTGGCAGGCTCGGGGGAGGGGGTGACTCAGAGTCTTGGCCACTTAAACAAATGGAAACGCCAACTGAAACTGGAGAAAGCTGGTGTATACAGCCAAGGAAGGGTTGTGGTGTTGGCTGGTAGAATCATCCACCCATCACACTACAGGAATATTTATTTTCCAAAAACTGGTCTGAGTACATCGGAATACATAATTGGCATAGAAAGGAAAATGGGAAGGTAGTTAATTATATAAAAATAATTTCTTATCACTTAATTTTTGCAATGAGTATAAGTATATTGTATACAGTACACAGTACAAACAGTTAATAAATTGCTAAGAAGCATCATACTCTTGCAGTGGTGCAAACATCAGATGATCCTGTATTATTCACCAGTGACCCCACAACCACACCTTTTTTATGTTTTTTCCCTATATATTAATTTTGTACTTATAAGTACAGTAGCACATTTCAGGGTGTGCAGTTGCTGCCTGGTATACACACTTCTTGGGTGGTTAAAGACTCTTGGCTTTGCTTGTGACTCACAGCTTACCCCAGGCATGTGTATATCAGATTATGACCACATTGTGTGTTATAACTTACTGTAAGTATATCATATGACATGGATTGATTTGTCAGTAAGACTAGAAGAATGCTGAGGTGAATTATGAAATGCAGTATGAGAAAAGTCATTCATTAGGAAATGTTGACTTTGCTAAAATAAATTAAATTGTAATTGTAAATTTTCTGTAGCTTCAGAGTTTTGAGCACATACGGCCCAGATATTCAGAGCTTTACACGGTGCTCAAACTGTTTGCACGGGTTTAGCATGGGATTAGCATGGGTCTGCCATATTCAAAAGGCCAAATGATGCGCACAAACTGCATTAGCACCAGGCAAACCATAATAATATGCAAGGGGTAAAGTGAACATGAATACAGGCGCTATGAGATATTCAGTGACTAGAGCCGAGCTAAGGTGTTTAGCATGACTTAGCATGACCCTTAGTGTGGTACAAATTACCTCCCAGGAAAAGCTGGTCTTAACCCTGGGCAAACAGCTTTGCATGACATTGATTCTTTGCGTGGTGTTTGCATGGGATTTGCGGGGTTTGCATGACCCTAACATATGATTATGACATTTAGAAAATGCCAGACATGGAAAACACATGCTGCTCACTGTTGGGACCATCATGATGCCAACAGCTGCCACCAGTTCCAGCCAAGCACAGACAGTAAGGGGTGATCCAACCCACAGGTGACATCATGGTAGTGTGGCCATACAGCACACACCTGCAGACCATACGTCTGTGGTGACCAACAGATGCCAGCACACACATGCAGCACTGTGGGCATGGTGGCAATTGAGGGGAGGGTGTATGGGTGGCCAGCCCTCACCACAGCCCAGGTGTGGCCACAAGGCTAGGACACATCACACAGTGCACATGGGCCAGTAGTGGGAATACACCACCTCCTGTGTGCCTGTTGGATCTTACATGCCCCCCCAGACACATACCACACAACTGTACAGATGCCACAGCACACACAACCAGCCATGTATATGTCACTGTCAGCATCCCATGCCACAGGTGCAGCATCTGTGGAGCACACAACAATGAAACAGTACTGTCCACTGTCAGTAGTCACCTGCAAGCTGGGCCTGTCACTGTGTACAGAGCAGTGGTCATCACTTCCCTACATACCATAGGCATTGCTGTGTCCCTCACACTACTGGCCCCCTTGCTACTGTAGTGTCTGCTGTGCACTGTAGCATGGCCTACAGCATGATGGTTGCATGCAGCACCACCACCGCCTGTACCTATGCTGTGTTGTCCCCTGGGACACACAATGCTATGCAGTACTGCACACATGTAGCCTGCAGCAGCCATCATGCACTGTCAGACTGACCTACAGGTGGAGCTGCGGCCAGACCTGGCTAGCCCCTGTAATTCCAGACTGATCTACAGGTGGAGCTGTGAGACCCTGCAATAACACTGGGCAAACTGCATGCAAATCAGGGCATAATGAGATGCTGATCTGGCTGTTTGCACAGTCACTACCAAAGTAGGCTCATTTGCATGTCACTTTTGAAAAATGGCAAAACTTAGCACCGTTAAATATGTTTGCACCTGGCAAACAGCTTAGATCTGCACTATTGGTTCAGGGAAAATGATACAGTTTTGATCGCTGTTCTTTCACATCTGCTGCTGCCTGCGGCTGTACTGGGTCCACGTATTTGCTGGCACACACATTGGCCACATAGTTCATCTCTACTTACCCTCATGTCACTGTGCACTGTGTTGTTGTTGTGGCTTGCACTTCCTGGTTGCTATATTCAGTGCTATCTTATTCCAGGGCTGTGTTTGCCCTGCACTCCCAGCCCAGTTTGCACGGCCCTCATTCTCATGCTATATTCAAAAGCTGTTTGCTCCAGGCTATTCCTTTTGAATATAGCTTGCTTTGTGCTCCAGGCTATGTTTGCCCACCGGGCAGTGTTAACTTAGCCCAGGGGCAAAGTTTTTAATATCTGGCCCACAACCTCTAAAGAGGGATCCCAGAGTAGCAAGTTACACAGTTCATCTTTATTATAGCAAGGACATACATAAGTCCTGCCTGATGCATTTCAGAATACAATTCTTTTATTAAAGACAAAGAATTTCCAAGAGAGAAACCACTTACATACTTAAAATAGACCACATGCAGAAACATTTAAAAACATATCAAATAGAAATTCAAGCACAGCAATCAGTAAATCACCAGAAGGAGATACAGTGCAAAATGCATATCATAACCCTCAATGTAAAGTGCTGAAGAATAAATTATTTAAAAAGATTAACATATAAAAAAACAGATGTGTGGATATATCTATAGGAAACTACTGTTGAGAAAAGTGATGTGGGGGGAGGGGAAAGGAGGAAAGGGAAGGGAGGGAGGGGTAATGAAAACAGAAAAAAATAAATACATGATTAAAAGCATATGTGCATAAGAAAGGATAAATATTAATTTCTAAACTAATTGAGATTTATAAATGTTTCTGTGATGAATTATCACTATCCTCAATATGTCATAGTAGTTCACATCTCAAATTTTCAAGTCAAAAACAGCTCTCAGGGAATAGGGGCTAATGATGTTTTTTTTTAAAATAAGGGCACACATCAAAAGCTGTATGTTGAGTCCTGGTTTTACATTAACCCTTTGGGTCAGGATCCAGTTATTCCCTCTCAGTAACATCAAATTTTCAAAATCTCCACCTCTTAGTTTTCTATTCACTTTATCAATTGCAAGGAAGGAAAAGCTTTGCACTTCACCTGGTCTAGCTTCTGTTACATGTGCAGCCATTGCATATATGGGGTATTTTCTAATTATAGCTCTGCTATATTCACCTACTCGAACTTTAAACTCTCGAGTGGGTTTTCTCGCATAAAAGGCTCAGCACACACGTCGCTAAATAAATAACTCCTTCTGTCATGCATGTAATGCACTGTCTGATATCATACAACCTGCTAATGTTGTAAATAGTAAATTCCTTCTTTTGTTGAATAATATCGCAATACATACACTTTTACTTGGTTTACTTGGTTTGATTAGGTAGAAGAAAGTCCAAAGACCCATCGAGTCTATCTCTCCACACCATGTGGAGTAAAACATCTAGTTACCCAAAAGGTATTTTTCAAGATAACTCTTAAACTGCTCAAAGTTAGATGCTTCGACTATGTGTTGTGGTAGCTTATTCCACAAATTAGCAGCTCTAATCATGAAGAAGTATTTCCTTTTATCTTTGTGTGCCATTGGCACAAATAGTTGCCTATAACTGCATCTAAGAACACCGATTTTATTGGCAAATTTAAACCCACCGTCTGCTTTCAAAGTATTATCTTTTAAGATATTAAATAATAGCAATAAATCACCTCTAGTTCTCCGTGTATCTAAATCATATAGATTTAGTGCTGTACACCTATCCTTGTAACTGATATTCTATAGTTTAGGGATTAATTTAGTTACTTTTCTTTGGACACTCAAGTAGAATTTTATCCTTTATAAGATAAGGTGCCCAAAAGGCAGCACCAAAATTGAGATGTGGTCTAATAAATGAATTATAGATAGGAAGTATACAAGCTTTCTGTTTACAGAAAAATGATTTCTTGACACCAGATGTAATTTGATTTGCTCTTAAGGTAATATGTCTACAGTGTTCTCCTGATGTTAATTGGTTTGTTATCAGAATACCCAGGTATCTCTCTGATGATACTGATCTAATCTCTGGACCATTAAGGTAATATTTAACATAGTGATTTTTAGATCCTGAATGGATAATGACACATTTATCATTATTAAATGACATTTTATTGTTTAATGACCATTTTCAAGTATACTAATGTCATTTTGAAAACAGTTGATTTGCTTGATAGACTTAACCTCATTACAAATCTTTGTATTGTCCGGAAACTTGCTAATACAGTATGAACCTTTAAGCCAGTATGTAAATCAGCTATACAAATATTAAATACCAATACACCAATTGGCACCAATACAGATTCCTGGCGGACCCCACTAGTAACAAGAATAGACTTGGAATAGGTATCATGGATTTTAACCTTTTGACTCCTAGAATTTAACCATGCTGTGACCCACAGAGTGATATGTTGATCTAGATTCATATTAATCATTTTATAAATAAGGATCTTATGTGAAACTTTGTCAAAAGCAAGGAATAGGACATCTGCTGGGATATTTTGATCTAATAGATGGCTGACTTTTTCATAAAAACCAGTAAGATTAGTAGTACGCAATCTATGCTTAACAAAACCATCTTGTTTAGGATCCCTAAGTCCCTGTGTGTCTAATTCCTTTTCTAATCTATGTTTTATAATATGCTCCATAATTTTACATATAACCGATGTTAGGCTAATTGGTCTGTAGTTTTCAACTACACTTTTGCTATCTTATTTGAGAATAGGACAAACCACTGCTTGTTTCCATTCAATAGGTAACTCACTGTGTTGTAATGAAAAGCTCAATAGAAGTTTTAAAGGAGCACAGAATGAGTTTGCAGTATTATGTACAAAATCTGGGCTAATACCATAGGGACCTGGGGCTGAATGTGGTTTAACCATCCTAAGGGCTGCTAGTATTTCAGCATAAGTTAATATTATAGGCACTGGTATGTCAGTTTTGCTCAAGTTTATACTCTCCTTAGTATTAATCACAGAGCCAAATAACTGATTAAATGTGTTCACTATACTTGAGTGTTTTGTAATGATTTTACCATTATGATTTAATTTCTCAATGCCCCAAGCCTTGTGTTTTCTAGTATTTATGTAGGAATAGAAGGCTTTGTTGTTTTTTTTTATAACAGCAAGCTTAAATTCAATGTTCTTCCTTTCCTTCTTTATCAGTTGTTTAGTATGCTTCAATTCATTTTTATAGTATAAGATGTTTGTCTGACTGGGGTGTTTTTTCATAATTTTATGAGCCTTTTCTTTTTTATGTATTTGTGAGCGAATGGATTTAGTCAGCCATGATTAATTTTACCTTTATTATTATGAGTTTTTTTAATTGGTACATACAGTTTCTCAAGTTCATTGATAATTGATTTAAATAATTCCCATCTCTGTTCTGTATTTAGATTTTCAAACAGACTGACCCAACTATAACCGCTTAAAGCATTATTGATTTTATCATAATTTGCTTTATTATAGTTATATTTATTCTGAGTCCTACCTATACCTATTTTATGTCTATTAACTGTAAACATAATAGCTTGGTGATCACTGTTTCCATTTGGAGTGTTTATGCTTAGATTATCAATATCCATAGAGAAGTTTGTCATAACAAGGTCTAAGATGTTATTACCTCTAGTCTGTTCATGTACCAACTGATCTAATCCTTTAGTTATTGTACAATCTAAAAAATGACTCTCCAGAAAGGTTTTGGTTGTTAGTATGTCCCAGTTTATCCCTGGGTGGTTAAAGTCCCCAACCATTATTAATTCAACTTCTGAAGTTAAATGAATAATTTCAGTTTGGATAGATATATCATAACTTAAATCTGAAGATGGTGGTCTATACAAATTCTCCAAGAGGAATTTTTTTCCATTTTGTTGTGTATTCTGAATACATAGTCCTTCAATATCAATATTATTTTTAAGAAGATATTCAGTTGCCATGATCTTATCAGAGATGTAAAAACAGACTCCCACACCTTTTTTGTTCATTCTATTTTTAGTGTAAAGTGAATAACCAGGGATAGAGTTATACAGGTTAGAGGTTTCATCCCACCATGTCTTGCATAAAGATGCAATATATATCTGTTTTCTGATAAGAATTTCTGTTAATCTGTGATTGTTATCATATTTAGGCTTCTGGTGTTGGCTACCATGATCTTGTAGTTGCCTTGCTTAACACTACTATAATGTGACACCAATATGGAAGCCGTCCCTTGTTGTCCCATACAATTTAGTTTAAACCAGATTCAATTGCAACAGCGATGGCCTTCCCTAGTTTAGCAGCACCTTTTTTGTTCAGGTGCAGCCATCCCAACTGAATAGACTATAGTCACAAGAAAAGTTTTCCCAATGGGTGATGCACTTAATGTTTTCAAGCAAACACAATTTTCTCAACCATTCATTTAGTTTTTTGATTTTGTTTTGTTTTGTAATGTTTGCTTTTGGTAAAGGCAGAACTTCAGAAATATAAAATTCACATCCTCCTTCCCTAAGTGTTGTAGACAGCTTTATAAAATCATCTTTAATATTTTCTAACGTAAATTTGTTTATGTCATTGGTGCCAATATGAATTATCATAAGTGGGTCTATACCTGCATGTTTAAAAATATTTGACAGCATTCTATCTATATCCCTAACCCATGCTCCTCTATAACTTGAGCAGGTAATGCTTGTTTTATTGCTTTTGCAGATATATATTTGACACTTAAAACAGCCCTGCAGTTGTTTCAACTAGGGGGTAGTTCTTTTTGTTAATGAAATGGCTATGTACAAGGAGATCTTTAAGTATTAGGTCCTCTTGTAGCAAATTCTTAAAGGTTGGTCACTAACATTTTTGAGGCATATGTCTGCTTCTAAAATACTCCAATGATTTTTCAGAATTTCCTCTGGTTTACAGGCTTGTGTGGAGTAAACAGTAACAAAGTTTAACCTGTCATCCTGGATTTCTCCAGGTGGGTAGGTTTTAAAAAAACATTCTGTCCATAGCTTGGGCTGTATGATATCTGACAGTGCATTACATGCATGACAGAAGGAGTTATTTATTCAGCGATGTATGTGCTGAGCCTTTTATGTGAGAAAAATCACTCAAAAGTTTAAAGTTTGGGTAGGTGAACATAGCAGAGCTATAATTAGAAAACACCTCATATATGCAATGGCTATACACAACAGAAGCTTGAGCAGGTGAAGTGCATAGATTTTCCTTCATTGCAATTGGCAAAGTGAATAGAAAACCAAGAGGGGGAGATGTTGAAAATTTGATGTCACTGAGAGAGAATTACTGGATGCTGACCCTAAGAGCTAATGTAAAACCAGGATTCAACACACTGCTTGTTGTGCCCCCTTATTAAAAAAAATAACATCATTAGCCCCTATTCCCTGAGAGCTGTTTTTGACTTGAAAATTTGAGAAGTGAACTTCTATGAGATACAGAGCACAGTGATAATTCATCACAGAAACATTTATAAATCTCAATTAGTTTAGAAATTAATATTTATCCTTTCATATGTATGTTTTTAATCATGTTTTTTCTGTTTTCATTACCCCTCCCCTTCCCCTGTCTCTCCTTCCTCTTCCCCTTTCTCCTTCCCCACTTCCCCCACATCACTTGTTCCCAACAATAGTTTCCTGTCAATATCTCCACACATCTGGTTTTTCTATACAAATATTTTTAAATAATTTATTCTTCAGCACTTTATATTGAGGGTTATGATATGCATTTTGCACTATATCACCTTGTGGTGCTTAATTATTTGCTGTGTTTTGAATTTCTATTTGATGTGTTTTTCAAATTTTTCTGGATCAATCAAATTATGGTGCATCTGTGATGCTTGCATGTGTTCTGTTTTGAGTATTTAAATGGTTTGTATGTTTGAAGTCCTTTGCCTTTGATAAAAGAACTGTATTCTGAAATGTGTCAGGCAGGACTTATGTCTGTCCTTGCTATAATAAAGATAAACTGAATAACGTGCAACTCTGGCATCCCTCTTCAGAGGTTGTGTGTGCCTGAAACTCTGAAGGCACAGTATCTATAGTAATTTCTTGTACACCACTTTCCTAGTGTGTACTCTTGTTTCTTGGATCATTGTAAATTTGGTTATGTAATAAAACAAAAGAAGGTGAAATGGTCCACCTCTGATTTGTGCAGAGTGAAAAAATCTTTGCAGAAAAAGGCTAAAACAGGGTTGCCTGATGAATTAACCAATATTAAGATAGTAGAGTATTTTTGTTTACCAAAATTTTTGTTGGACTGTATCCATAAAAGTTTAGTGGAGGAATTTTATAGACCTTTATGAACCTTTCTTTATGTTCAAGAACATTAATGAACAAAGTTTGCACATTTGTTGATCTTGCCCAGTTAATGAACATTCATGAGCATGATTGTTGAACTTTTATGGACATTCATTGACTCTCTTCATGAAATTTTCCTGAATAATTCATGGATGCTTTAAAAACAGGTCATCATCATTTTGCATGGAAGAACTTTGTGTTGATAAACAGTTTATGAAGTGAGTTAATGAACAATTGTGGAACTTTGTGGGATGTTAATGAATTATTCATTTCATTTTTTTTGCACTGTAAAGCAAAATGAGCTACATAGACACTTTTCGCAAGTGACCCTTCATACATAAAAGTACAGGGTATAGAGTAGACATACTCCAGAATAAATGCAGAGTACTCAAACAATGAAATAAATTCACAAGGCAAGGTTAAGATTAAACAATTGCAGTGCATTCATGAATATTCATCAAAGTTAATTTTGTTTGGGTTGTTTTTTGCTAGGTCAGCACCTCATGCTTAGCAGTGTTATTAGTGGGCACAGCTACTCCCTCTCTAGGGTCAGCTTACAGGGGAGTTAAGAGGCAGAACACTTTGTAGTGGGGTTTTAATGCATGCCTAGGGCTGACTAGGCATGTTCACAGCTAGACAGTTAACTAAGTAGCTGATGGGGATTGGGGTGTAGGAACAAAACTAATTTGACTAAAATATTTTATTATAATTTTATCATATTCTTATTAATTATTAATAGATATATCATGTGTTTTATAAGGGCCTAACTATAAGGGAGGCATACAGAATAATAGCTGCTGGTTAAAATTAGTACACACGTGCAAAACTAATAATAATAAGAAATCTTTACCTAAAAAAAATCACAATCTACATAAAATACCTGGATCACACCTTATCACAGCATCAGACATTCAAAAGCGTCTACAAGGGTTGGACTCTATTGAATCATCAGGTCCTGATGGTCTTCACCCTCGCATCCTCAAAGAAGTGGCTATTCCCTTATCTGGTCCAATTACAGCATTATTTATTAGATCCATCGAAGAAGGACAAGTTATTGATGTAGGGAGGCAAGCTAATGTTGTGCCTATTTATAAAAAGGGTCCAAAACATAAAGTATCTAACTACCGGCCTATTAGCCTGATGTCTATTCTGAGTAAAATCCTAGAGGAAATTATCAAGGAATACTTAGGGGAAATAGTTAATATTGATTATTGCCAACATGGCTTCGTAAAGGACAGATCGTGCCAGACAAATCTGCTGGAATTCTATGGTAAAGTTAGTATGGCTTTAGATAAAAATGAGGCAGTCAATGTCATTTTGTTGGACTTCTCAAAAGCCTTTGATAAGGTCCCCCATGGTGAACTGTTAGACGCTTTGATTGAAATGGGTTTAAATGGTCATATTACCAAATGGGTGGAATCGTGGTTGACTAATAGAATGCAAAAAGTCTGTATAAAAGGTTCTTATTCAGGACAGAAACAGGTGTCCAGTGGTGTTCCACAGGGCTCTGTGCTCAGCCCATGTCTTTTTAATATATATATTGCCTCATTAAGTACGTCAGTCGGAGTATGGCTAACCAAATTCCGGACGACACTCGCATTGGCCATATTGTAAACAATGTTGAAGATGCAAATACCCTACAGTTCGCACTTGGTGAACTTGAAAGTTGGGCAGATAAAAACATGTTAAACTTTAATGTAGATAAGTGTACCATTATGCACTTTGGGAAAATAATTTATTAGCCAAATATAAGTTGGGAGGTAAATTATTAAATATGGTGGAAGATGAAAGGGACTTGGGTGTAAGGGTACAAAATAATTTGAGTCCTAAACTTCATTGTCAACAAGTCATTAAAAAAGCTGGAGGAATACTTCACTGTATTAACAAGCATATCCAGAGCAATAGTAGTAGAGTGTTACTCCCCTTGTATACTTCTCTAGTAAGGCCACACTTGGAGTATTGTGCTCAGTTTTGGTTGCCACAAGACCAGGGCTCAAAACATGCTCTGGAAAAAATTCAGAGGAAAGCTACTAAGAAAATGAACGAGGTTAAGGATCTAAATTATGATGACCATTTAAACCAGTTAGGACTTTATTCCTTAGAATATCGCAGAATGAGAGGCGACCTTTGTATGGTTTTTAAAGCTCTTAATGATGACAGTTTATGGGATAAATTGGGATTAACTATAAGAATTAATCCTTATGAAACTCAGTCACACCCATTGCAACTTAAGGGAGAATGTTGTAAAACAAAGAAAAGGAGCTCTTGGTTTACAATAAGAGTCACTAGTGTTTGGAATCAATTACCCTTAAAGGTAGTAACTAGTGATTCAATGGACATTTTCAAGTCAAGATTAGATGTCTATTTACGTAAAAACTCAATAAATGGTTATATTTAAATTTACTTAGCGAGCTATATGGACCTCATAGATACATAGATACATAGACAGTGTTGGCAGATAAGGGCCTATGGCCCACCCAGTCTGCCCATTTGAGCTTGTAAGTTCAGTTTATGTTTTCCTAGAAGTCTGTTGCCCCTTACCCCTGACCTCCAGAATTCCTTTATGTCTAGCCCATGCATTCTTAAATCCCATGATTGTTTCAGCCCCCACCACTTCCTCTGGCAGGGTGTTCCACTTGTCCACCACCCATTCTGTGAAGAAATTCTTCCTCATGTTTCCTCTGAATCGTCCTCCCTCCAACTTCATCCCATGCCCTCTAGTCCTGGAACATCTTTTTCACTTAAAAATAGTGTATTCCTGCACCCTGTTCCTCCCTGTGAGATACTTGTATGTCTCTATCATATCCCCTCTCTCCCTCCTCTCCTCCAGTGAGTACATTTATTTATTTATTTAGCTTTTGTTGACTGGGTAAGTGCACTAGACAAATCCTGCCTATTTTCAGGCACGACCCGGGGGGAGGGGGATACAGATGAATGGCAACTGACCTTGAACCAGATTAAGCTGTTGGTGGTATTTTTAGTGAATGAGGGAAATTTGGCCAGGACACCGGGGAAATTCCCCTACTCTTTTTGATAAGTGCCATGGGATCTTTAACATCCACCTGAACTACCACCAATCCAGGCAGATGGGACCTCGGTTTAACGTCTCATCCGAAAGACGGCACCTCAGAAATGCAGCACCCCTCTCATGCTGCATTACAGTGTCAGTACTGGGATATTAACCCAAGTGCCAGATGTTCATGTTCATGTTCCTTCAACCTGTCTTCATAGGACTTATGATGCAATCCATGCACCATCTTTGTTGCCCTCCTCTGAACCTTCTCTACACTGTCTATGTCCTTACGTAGGTATGGTCTCCAGAACTGTACACTGTACTCCAGGTGGGGCCTCACTAGTGTCTTGTATAGTGGAATTATGACCTCCTTTTCCTGCTGGTGATGCCCCTGCCTATGCATCCCAGCATCCTATTACCTTACCTGCTGCCTTGTCACACTGTTTCCCTACCTTGAGGTCATCGAGATGAGCCCCCAAGATCCCTTTCCTGCTTGGTGCATGCTATATCCTCACCCCCCAACTGGTATATTGTGCCAGGATTTTGTGCCCATATGCATTATCTTGCACTTCTTTGCATTGAATTTCAACCGCCAAACCCCTGACCATTCTTCAAGTTTCTGCAGGTCCCTTCTCATTCTGTCTACACCCTCTGGTGTGTCTACTCTGTTACAGAGTTTTGTGTCATCAGCGAAGAGTGAAATTCTGCCTTCTAGGTCCTGTGCAATGTCACTGATGAAGATGTTGAATAGGACCGGTCCCAGCACTGATCCCTGTGGTACCCCAATGGTCACTTTTCCCTCTGTGGAGTGACAGCCATTTACCACCACCCTCTGTGTCCTGCCACCCAGCCAGTTACCTACCCACCACACTACTGTCCTGCCCACACCCATATTCCCCAGTTTGTGTAATAGTCTTCTATGTGGCACAGTGTCAAAGGCCTTGCTGAAGTCCAGATAGGCCATATCCACTGCCCTCCCTGATCCACCTCCCTAGTCACCCAGTCAAAAATTCAATGAGGTTGGTCTGACATGACCTCCCCTGTTGAAACCATGCTGCCTTGGGTCCTGTAGTCCATTGACAACCAGATGTTCCACCAATCTCTCCTTCAGTAGTGCTTCCATGATCTTCCCCACTACTGAGGTGAGGCTGACTGGACTGTAGTTCCCTGCTTCCTCTTTGTTTCTGCTTTAGTATAAGGGGACTACATCTGCTGTCCTCCAGTCTTTGGGTACCTCCCCTGTTTCCAGTGATTGGCTAAAAAGGATAGCCAGAGGTTCAGCCACCACCTCTCTTGGTTCTTTAAGGACCCTGGGGTGCACCCCATCTGGCCCCATTGCTTTATCAACTCTTATTACTTCCAGTTCCTTCAGGACCCTTTCTCGTGTAAAGGGACTTGTGTCCATTTCTGCACCATTCTCACCTTGTACTCCTTCAGACCCATTACCCTCCTCTTCCTCAGTAAAGACTGAGCAGAAATACCTGTTCAATATGTCAGCTTTACTGTTGTCATCCTCCATGCGGCCCCCAACCTCCCCCTTCAGTCTCACTATCCCTCCCTTTGTCTTTCTTTTTTCACTTATGTACCTGTATCGGTTTTGTCCCCTCTACCCACTGATTTTGCAATGTGTTCTTCTGTCTGAGCTTTGGCTTCCCTTACTGACCTCCCTGCCTCCCTTTGCTTCTCCTGGTACTTCTCCCTATCCCCTTCTGCCTGTGTCATTTTGTATTGCCTGATAACAATCTTTTGGCTTTCACTTTCTTTGCTACCACTTTGGAAAACCATAATGGTCTCCTCTTCCTTTTCTTTTGCTAACCTGCTTAATGCATAATTCTGTTGTTCTTGTAATCCCATTTTAAATACTGCCCACTGTTCCTCAACCCCTGATTCCTGTCCCATTCCCCTTAATGCCTCTTTCAAGTATCTCCCCATTTTCCCAAAGTCTGCTCCCCTAAAATCCAGGATACGTGTTTTTGTGTGGTTTGGTTCTGCTCTTTCTGTGATTTCAAACCACAATGACAGGTGATCACTGTTCCCCAGGTGCTCCCTCACTGTTACCCCCATCACACTGTCCCTGTGAGCACAAGGTCCAGTATTGCCTTCTGCCGAGTTGGTTCCATGACCAGTTGCTTGAGGAAGGCACCATGAAGGAAGTCCAGGATAAATCTGCTCCTAGTTGATGCTGCTGTTGGGATGCTCCAGTCCACATCTGGAATATTGAAGTCTCCAATCAGTACTACCTCACCCTTGTCTGCCATCCTTTGGATGACTAGCATCAGCTCTCTATCTGTTTCTTCCTCCTGGGCTGGTGGTCTATAGACCACACCTGTGTGGATGGCTGTCCCCATTTTCCTTTCCAGCTTAACCCACAGTATCTCTCCCTCATTTTGTTCCTCCTGGATTTCTGTGGCCCTTTTGTCATTTTTCACATACAGTGCCACTCCTTCTCCCTTCTTGCCTGCTCTGTCTCTTCTGAATATGTTGTAGCCAGGTATGGCCATCTCCCAGTCGTGGTTATCATTACACCAGGTTTCAGTGATGGCCACAATGTCCAGGTCTGACTGCACATGACAACCTCAGATCTTCCATCTTGTTGCTAAGGCTCCTGGCATTTGCACACATGGCTTTCCATGATTTGACCTCCCTAGACTGTTTCGCTGTTCTACTCCAGCCCCTTCCTTGGTTGTCCTTTATCCCTGTTTCTCCTTGCTGTCTGCCCTTCTGATGAATTTTGCCCCTTTTCTGCCTCTCCACCTCTTGGACACTAATCTCCATCTTTTTCTGTAGCCCCAAAACTGTTTAAAATAAATGGACAAGTTTGGTGTCTAAAGTAGGTTGACCTTATAGCCTCTCCAATAGGATGAGTCTTAATTGTTTATCGGTCTTTTCTGCTCTGATACCCTATGAAACCTATGAAAAACATTGTGTCAGAGTAAGGAAAAAATGCTTTTGTAGTTTAAATTTCCTAGTGTCCTCTGTCTGGTTGAGTAAGGAAAACTGCAAGGATACCATATATGGAACATTCCATACAGGGAATAAGTTTCAGAGTGAAATAAAATGTTATTAGGGAAGCTTAACATAATATATGGATATGTTTTTCTATGACATCCATCTCCTGGTACCCACAGAGATCTAACACAGCTTGTAATCCAATAGACTTGAAATTGGAACTTTTGTTTATAAAAAATAGAAACTCCCATACATTTAAAATCACACAGGTTATTGAAAATGCATGAAGCTTCAGAGGGACTAAGTGTCAGTCCTGCAAGAGCTTTGTAATCCTTGCTATTTGCAAAACTCTGTAGCCCCAAAACTGTTTAAAATAAATGGACAAGTTTGGTGTCTAAAGTAGGCTGACCTTATAACCTCTCCAATAGGATGAGTCTTAATTGTTTATCTAACAAGCAACTCCTTGAAACTTTGCAATGCTTTAGGAAGCATGAGCTCATGGATCATTAACCACAGACAAAATAAATCGCTGTCTTAGAGAGGTTTGCTAAGATTATGAAGCTTCTAATGATAACAGGTATGCCAAGCAAGCCTCATTTTGAAATAGGAAAATGTGCTTTTAGAGTCTCTAAACATTTTTAGAGATATTTAAAAGGAAAACGTTTCATATGGTTTTCATTAAACTGTATGTCTTAGATCAAAAGTAAATGTGTCACATTTGGTTTTAAATAAATCCTGTCTTTTAGCTGCATTTGAAAATGTAAGTTTTATGTTTGTAACAAGGTGCACATACATAGATGCAAGAAAGGAAAATTGTTTTATATAAAAAATTGTTTTTGAAGATGAGGGCTATTGAGAAAAAAATGGTTTAGGAAGTGCCAACAGTCACACTCTCAAAGTGCGCTCAGACTAGTCATAATTTGATTATGATGTTACACAGCAAAAGGGACATAAATGGGGTGCTGGCAAAGCCAGCCCAGAACTACTTGATCCTTCAGTTTTTGATGACCTGTGTTGGCTGCCCTGACAATTTTGGGTGAGCTTGGAACTTTTTCTTGGTCAAAAGCCTGAAGCCATGCCTGCTTAGGACCAGCATTTGGGTTGAGCCATTACCACCACCAAAGCGTGCTAAGGGACAAGCTTAAAAGTCTGCACAATGTTGCAACAAAGCCAGCTGCTAAAACTGTACAGAAAGGACTCTCTTCAATATTGGATGAAGCAAGGCCTATGTTTTACATACTGAGAATCTGGACTAAATTAATGTTTTGGAGTTTCTTCTAAAAGCCTGAACAAGAGACTGACTTTGGAGTTTACCAGCCAACAAGCCTATAGTGCTGTTAAATAGCAGTGAATCTGGAGTTGCAGGTTCAAGAACAGAAATGAACTGAAACAGAAAAGAGTAACAGAGTCCAGTTACCAAAACAACATTGCTGTCCACAGGGAAATATCTTCCTACAAATTTTTGTGCTGCTGAACTGCTAAAATCTTGCAGTCTAATTTTTCCCACCAAATCCTGATAAGTGACTTTTTGATGATTTGTAATGTCAAGCAAGAAGGATCCAGCCTACATTGCTTCATTGATGTCAGAAGATTCTACAGTTCCAGGTTTGGGGGGAAAAGACTCGAACATATGAACATATGAAATTTGCCAGCAGATAAAGGTCTTGAGGTCTATCAAGTCTGCTTGAATGTGCAGCTAGCACCCCTTATTCTGCAGCTGCCCCTCTCTTCCACCCTTCCCCTTCATTGACCCTCCCCCATGTCCTGTCCCATCCCATTTTGAAGCAGTCCACTGTTCTACTGCATACCACTTCTGCAGGTAACGCATTCCACCCAGCCACCACCCTCTCTGTAAAAAAGTGTCTCCTCATCTCCCTCCTGAACCTTCCTCCCTCCAGTCTCATATCATGGCCCCTGGTGTCCCTCCCCTCCCTTACTTTTAAAAGCCCCTCTGTACATGTCTTGTTTATTCCTTTCATGTACTTAAAGGTTTCAATCATGTCCCCCCTGTCCCTCCTCTCCTCCAGTGAGTACATGTTCAACTCCCTCAGCCTCCTCTTGTATGATAAGTCCCCCAGCCCTTGATCATCTTTATTGTCCTGCACTGCACCCCCTCTAGTAACTTAATGTCTCTCTTCAGGTACGGGCACCAGTACTGCTCGCAGTACTCCAGGTGCGGTCTAACTAATGACCTATACAGTGGCAGAATCACCTCCTCCCTCCTCGGGGATATACCCCTGCAGTACAACCCAGCATTTTACTGGCCTTTGCAGCTGCCTTCCTACATTGTACCGAGTTGTTCATTGACCCTGTGCGAGTACCCTAGATCCTTCTCCTCCTCTCTGGGCTAGCTGCACTCCCCACAGCTGGTAACTCCTCCTTGGGTTCTTCATCCCAAAATGCAGAACCTTGCACTTTTTGGCATTCAACCCCAGTTGCCAGGTGTCTGACCAGGTTTCAAGCTTTGCCAGATCATCCTGCAACCCCTGCCACCCCCTAGGTCATCCACCACAGCTCCTACCTTGGTATCGTCAGTAAACAGACTGATCTTGCTCTTGATGTCCAATGATATGTCTGCAATGAATATCTCAAACAACACTGGACCCAACCCCGAGCCCTGTGGAAAACCGCTCATCACTGCCCATGGGTGTGAGAGCTCCCCACCCACCACCACCTTCTGTTGCTTTCCCTGCAGTCAGTTCTCTACCCATCTCACTACCTTTGCACCCACCCCTGTGCCTTCTAACTTACTTCCAAGCCTTCCATGTGGCACTGAGTCAAATGCCTTGCTGAAGTCCAGATACAGGACATCCACTGTATTGCCCCTGTCCAGCTGCCTAGTTACCAAGTCATAGAGCTCCACCAGGTTGGTTTGGCAGGATCTGCCATGCATGAAGCCATGCTGTCAGCTGTCCTGTAGTCCTTTGGCATCTAGGAGGGCTACCAGCCTCTCCTTCAGGATAGTCTCCATTAGCTTACCCATGATGGATGTGAGGCTGACTAGTCTGTAGTTTCCAGGTTCAAGCTTGGGGCCACTCTTGTGGAGAGGCACTACATGAGCCATCCTCCAGATAGAAGACTACAGACAAGCCACTGACAGACTTTTGTCATCCAAAATCAGAAGTTCTTACCAAGATTTTGAAAGTTAAAAAGCAGAAGAAGACCACACCTATAGATAACTAAACATTTAAGTATTCCTTTAATTATTCCAATTTTAGTGCTTTTATTTGGCTACTTGGGGGGTATATAGTTAAGCTAGACATAAAGAAGTGCCTTCTTGCATACTATAAAGTTTAAAACAATTATACAAATATATAATCTGAGACACTAGTGTAATGAGTTGCAAGTTCTCATGGTAAAAAGGTCATGATATTTGTAAGGATGCTGAAAGAATAGTACAGACAATTCCATCTATTATGCTGAATATAGCTTATTCATTTGCATTGTTTATCTGCTAAAATGTGTCTATTTGTTTTATTTGATTTACCTGATTTTCTGAAACCTTTACTGTTTTGTTTACATTACAGTTCATTATGTTGACATTATTTTTATGATGCTTGATAGTTATGCTAATTGGGCCCTATGCACTATGCAGGCAGGGGTATGAGGAAAATGTGAGTACCCTTTCCTCATAGCTGTGCACCAGCGGACAGGTGCACATACACCAGTATGCATGACCTGCACCCACCTGTCCATGGAAACTCCTGCCCAGTGCACAGGTGCACAGTGATGTGTTTCATGGACTGGGCATGCAACCAATCAGATGCCCAGACCCGGTCCACCTGCAGGACACAAAATCAATGTGCTCCACAAGCTTGGGGTGGGAGGGTGCCCAGTCCACTGCTCCAGCCCTCTGTGCTGATCCATGGGCTGGGGCAGCATGTGGGGGGGTCTGCAGTGCTCCTACATCTGCACCTCTGCCAGTGGCAGCATCCCAGGGTGGCACGTAACCCTTACAGCTGGGTGTTACCCAGTGTAAGGTGCACCCCTATGCCTGGCACTCTGCACCTCTGTGAATGGTGCAGAGTGCAGGCATGACCCCAACATGCCCCCTTGCACACTGCTGTCAGTGCAGCTGGGGGATTGGCGTGTACATGTCCTGCACTCTCCTGTAATGAATGCTGCATATGGTTCATGGAACCCCACTACACAGCATTTGGACTTAGCTATGCCAACATGCCTGGGTTACACAGTGGATTGGCAAAGTACATAAGGCCCATTATGAATATTTAGGACTTGTACATATGTGAATAAAATATTTATTTCTTATGATTCTAAGTGTGGCAAAAATGTTTTCATTGTCATTTTTGATTCTAGAAAACAAGGATAATATCATATGTGAATTTTATAATTATGTTTGGTAATTTGTGAAAATAGTTTTTGGATAAGGCCCGAGGTAAATCCAAGTGCATTATTGTAAAAAGTGTTATTATAGCTTTTGTTAGAATGGGGGGGGGTTGCAGCATTTCAGCCATCCTCTATCTAGGTCATAGTAAAAACTTCATAAAGGTATGTGGGATAGCTAAGTACAATATTAGGGAAGTACAAAAACTTTAATATGTGGAGAGGGGGCATGCAGAGGGGCAGACTGAACCAGCTAGAGTGGTGGGGAGTGAGGCAGCAGTATTTCTTGGAACTCTCTGAAAAGTGGGAAAATGTTAGGTTTGTAGGAATATTAGGCACCAGCTGCTGAGACAGAAGATAAGTGCACTGGTGGTGGTGGAGTTTGTAGCAAAATGATGTGAGAGGCAGGGGGCCCACATGGATTGAATGCAGGTAATGGGGAGAGGATGGTGGGCCTATCAGGGGGTAGAAAGGACCAAGAGAGTAGCAGGTCTCCTGGGTCTTCCTTGTCATCCAGCATCTCCTTCATCGGGGGATAACAGTATTGGGGAAGGTAAGGCAGAAAGGGGAGGAGGTACTGTGCTAGTATCTCCAGAACTGCCAATGTGGAACAGATTCCTTCCGAAGGAATGGGGGAATGTAGTGGTAAGGAAAAGGGCAGCAAGGGGGGGAGTTGGAGGTGGTGGGGATGTCAGGGTAAGTAAGTGCTGGTGAGTTAGGGAAGGGTATGTATATATTGATCATTGGCAGGACTTCCATGGTCTCCAACTGTATGCACGTGATGGACTGCATTTAAATAAATTGAGGAAATGAATATTGGCTCAACAACTAAAAAACACAGTAGCTTGCCATTTAAACTTTATCAGCAGGGGGATATGGGGAACATAAAACCAAGGGCTCCATTTACCAGTAAGACCTTTCAATTAGATTGGAATGTTTTGTTAATCAGTGCTAGAAGCCTTACCAAAAGGTCTGATGAGCTCCAATTAACATTACATGCTCTAAATATCCATATTTGTGCTATTTCAGAAACCTGGTGGCAACAGGAGGATACATGGGATAAACATATCCCTGGATATACACTCTATAATAAAGACAGGTTTCAATCCAATGGTGGGGGGTGCCCTGTACATTTCAGATTGCATTTCTTCAGAATATTTGAATACATCCAAATTGGCAGATACAGAGGTTTTATGGATTAAGATCACCCCACCCCAGGCAGCAAAAATCAATCTAGGTGTAATGTACAGGCCTCCCTCTATAAGGACTCTGTAGGATAATATTCTATTGGACTTTATCAACCAGTTGGCATTAGCAGGGAATGTTATACTGGTAGGTGACTTTAATCTTCCTGGAATAAATTGGGACACGCAAAAAGCAAGAGCTACTATGTGGGCTAATTACTTGGAAGCTTTTAACCTAGCAGGGCTGGAATGACATGTAATAAATAATACTAGAGGTATCCATATTTTGGACCTGGTATTGAGTAATTTCAGTAATAATATTCAAAACTGTATATTGAGACTGCCGTTAGGTTCCAGTGACCATTCTATGGTTAGTTTTCGGTATACAGGACCCCTGGGGAAAAACATCGGCAAAACAATAATTTATAAATATGATTCAGCTAATTTTAATCAAATGAGACTTGAACTGGCCAAACAGAACTGGAAATCAGATTCTGAAAATCAAACAGTTTCCGGGAATGTGGATAAGACTAGCAAATAAGATTCACACCTTGGTCCATTAGTATGTACCTATAAAAAAAAAATATAATGGGGTTAAAAAATCCCTCCCACCATGGATGACCCCCTCAGTCAAAAAATTAATTAAAAACAAAAACAGTGCATACCACAAAGCAAGGCATAGTCATGATGAAGTGACCTGGGAGTATTATAAACAATGCTTAAAAACTGCTAAAAAAGGTATCACTTTAACTAAAAGAAATTATGAATATAAACTAGCTACTAGGGTCCAGGATAATTATAAAACTTTTTACTCATGCATAAATAGTAAAAGGGGTAGAAATAATACAGTTGGTCCCCTAAAAGCTCAGGATGGTATGTTCATAACAGAAAACTGTGAGATGGCAGAAAAATACAATACATATTTTCCTCTGTTTTTAATAAGGGGTCACAAAAAAAATGGGATTTGGAGAAAATGACAAATACTGAACCCAGTTTTTCAGTGGATACTGCTGATGTTGGCAAAAGATTAAAGAATGTGGATCAAAATAAGGCACAGGGACCGAATGGTGTGCACACTAGGGTAATCAAGGAACTGACTGACTTATTGGCTGGCCCAGCCTCCTGTCTGTTCCAGAAATCTCTGGACGATGGCCAGGTTCCCGAGGTATGGAGGCAGGCAGTGGTTGTTCCAATTCACAAGATGGGATCCAGGCAGGAGGTTGAGAATTATAGGCCCATTAGCCTGACTTCAGTATTAGGGAACATTTTAGAAGGCATCATCAAGGATTACATTACAGGATTCTTAACTACATCAGGTAACAACAACAATACACAGCATGGGTTTACCAGTGGGAGGTCATGTCAAACAAATCTTCTTGAGTTTTATAGCAAGGTTAGCAAAGCCATAGATACAGGCAACTCCACGGATGCTATTTTCTTGGAATTTGCTAAAGCATTTGTCAAAGTCCCACATGAGGAGCTGGCTAAGGCCTTAATTGATTTGGGACTTTCAGTTAAAGTTTCTCAGTGGGTTGAGGCATGGTTAAATGGAAGAAGCCAGAGGGTATGCATAAGGGGTGAATATTCTGGATGGGTCATTGTGACTAATGGGATACCTCAAGGCTCTGTCTTGGGACCTTGTCTTTTTAATTTGTATATTTTGTCAATGCATGTTCAGTGGGGGTATGGTTCTCAAAATTTTCGGATGACACCAAACTTGGTTATCCTATTAATAATATGGAAGATCAGGTTATCTTACAAAAAGCTCTGACTAACCTAGAGACATGGGCGATACAGAAAAAATCTATATTCAATATAGATAAGTGTACTGTCAAGCATTCAGGAAATGATAATAAGCAATCTAAATATACTTTGGGTGGCAGTGCACTTAGAGCTGTTTATAATGAAAAAAGACCTAGGCATAAGTATAAGTAATTACCTCAGTTTTAGAATGCAGTGCACCCAGACTGTTAAAAAGGCAAGTAGTATACTGCACTGCAGTCACAAACATATAAAAAGTAGGGATAAAGAAATCTTGATTCCCTTGTTCACAGCACTGGTGCATCCCCACATGGAGTACTGTACGCAGTTCTGGGCTCTGCATAAGAAGGGGGAAATTAAAGCCTTGGAGAGGGTCAAGAGGAGGGTAACAATGAGGATAAAGGGCACCCTAGGCCAGAGCTATGAACAAAGGCTGCAATATCTGAATATGTATTACTTGGAGTTCCACAGATTGAGGGGGGACATGTGTTTGATTTATAGGGCCATGACTGATGTTCAACTGTGGGATCTTCTGGGACTGGTGTCAAGGGACCAACCATAGCTCATCTGTTTCAATTAGTTAAAAACAGATTTAACACCAATAAAAGGAAATATTGGTTTAATGTCAGAGTAACTGAGATTTGGAACATCTTGTCTTGTGTGGTTGTGGATAGCAAGACTATGACTGAATTTAAAACCAAGCTTGATAACTATCTTATAAGCAAGGGTATCCAGGGATATTCTTAATATGTTATTGGCGAGCAAATGGACTGATGTCTTTATATGCTCAGTAATACCTATGTAACCTATGTAACCTATTTAAGTAGGGAGAAGGGGCAGGAGGAAGTGAGTACAGGAGATAGTGGATGGGGAGGATGGAAGAGGAGTTGGGCAAGGGAAAATGAAGGAATAGGAACAATGGGAGTGAAGAAAAGAAGGGTAGGGGCAGAATGAGAGGAAGCAGAATGGACAAATAGGGGATGTGCTAGAAGAGAGAAAGGTTCAGGAGGAGGGGATAGTGACACAGAAAGCAGGTGTAGAGGTTTTGGTTGATTACAAGTGGGACAGAGGGAGAAGGAGGAGGAGGCAGGTGGGAGTGTGCAGCAGTATGGACAGAAGGAAGGGAGGGAGGGATGGTACAGGATGGGTGAGGGTGGTGATATTAGAGAATTGGATAGTGAAGGGATGAATTGGGGACAGCATCTAGAGCAAGCAGTAGGATGCCAAGGATGATGGCAAGGAGGCTGGGACCTCTAGTAGCACAGTGTGTAGGTCAAGGGAGGGAAAACTCACATTGTAGTGTACCTGGTTACAAATGACCTTGCAGAAACTGAGGTGGGAGTAGTGCAAGAAAGGTTCAAGGAGGTGGGGGGAATTTGCAAGGAGGAAGGAAAGTCAGTAGCCATTTTGGAGTTGCTTCTGGTCCAAAGGTCATAAGGTAGAAAAAATGGGCAGACTGAATTGGCCTTGCGGTCCTTATCTACCATCAACTTGTATGTTTCTATGTTACAGCAAGGAAGGTAAGGATTGACAAACTTAATGGTAGGCTTCAAGGGTGGTGTGAAGAGGAAGGGTATGGGTACATTGGTGGTTGGGGGGAGGGGACATGGGATAGGAAAGTGCTGTATGCACCGGACAGGATACACCTTAATAGGAAGGGCACAAGGCTCCTGAAGGGTAAGCTAGAGAACTTCATGATTAAACATCTTAATTTAAACTGAGGGGGGCAGCAGGGTGCACAGCACCCTTAATCACCTGGTGGAGGAGGACAATAGATTGCTCCCCAATCAAGACAGCATAAGAAAGAGCTAGATTAGAGGGGTCGGGGAAGAAGGGGGGGACCAAGGGACGAGGAGGGTGGAAGACATAAAGTCAGGAATAAAGGGGATTCAGAGTCACGGCAGATGGTGGTGTCTCTGAATACCAGGAGTCTGAGGAACAAGATGGGTGAACTACAGTCATTGTTGATGGAAGGTGAGGTGGATATAGCACCCATCACAGAGGGTTGGGCCACACAAACCCTTGACTGTGACCAAGCAGTTCCTGGGTATAAAATGTACAGAAATATTAGGGGGATTGGAAGAGAGGGGAGTGGATCTGTATGTGAAGAAAGGGATAACTTGTACTGGAGAGAAACAGGCAGAGGGTAAAACTGAATCATTGTGGATGCAGGTATGACAATCCATTAAAGGGGGGAACCTAAGAATGGGGTGGTCTACAGACCACCTTCCCAGGATGAGGAACAAAACAGTGTACTGGGGTCCCAGCAGAGTAAGTAGTAATAATGGGGTGTTTTAATCTACCTGGGGCGGGCTGGAAATTCCCTACTACTTCTACACTGGAGAACAAGTACTGCTGGATGCATTCCGGAATGGTTTCCTGACACAAGGGGCCCGATTCCAAAATGGGTTACACATGTTGCAAGGTGACTTTTGCTAAACCCAATGGCACAAGTCACACTTTGTGACATGCATTATACCGTTTGCAATTCCAGGAGGCAGCCTGTGCCATGGCACAGGCAGTCTGCACCCGAGGGGACTTCTGCCAGCCACAGCCCCTATGGCATGGTGGAAAGGGGGATTGCAGCAACAACTGCACCCTATTCTGAAAGGGTGGCTGCCGTAACTCTCCTATGCTATTCCAAGTCACACTACGGCACTGTGGGATTAGACCAGCCGTTAGCTGCTCTAAGGGGCATCCAACTTGGCCAAACGGTGGTTGTCCCCCTGCAGTGCCACAACACACAAACTGCTGTGCCCCATGGACCACCCATCACTGTGACACCCCCATTCCAATACTGGGATGCCACCTGCCAGCACCTGGGTTTTTTTCTGGCATCACTCTTGCGCCTCAGCCACACTGCTGACCTCCCTATGGCCCATGGGGCTTGAGGAATTTTTTCATGGCTGGGAGAATGGGGGGGCTGTTTTCCACCTTCAGTGGCCTGAAGCACCTAGGCCTATTGCTCCAATCCCATGGTGCAACCCTGTGGCAGCCGCAAGTCACAGAGCGTAAATGCCGGGGACCCTGCCTGTCTTCTAATAAGGTGCAGGGTCCATGGCATAGCGGTGCATGTCAGAACTTGCATACGCCCGCGGGTTGTGACATGCATCTTAGAATCAGGCCCAAGGTGTTATGGAGCTCAGTAGGAAGAGGGTTGTCTTGGACCTGATCCTGTCCATCTGTGAACATATTCAGGATATGAAGAGGGTGCACCACTTGCAAGTAGTGACCACCATACAGTGTGGTTCCACCTGGACATGGGCAGAGAGAAACCTGGCTTACTAACTCTACACCAGAAAAATCCATTAATATCTCTTGATATAGTGTCTTCAGGTGTGACAGATTAACTGGAGTGGGGGGGTAGCAATATATATCAAGAGTAAATTTGAAGTCACAGTTATTGATCACACTTCTATCCCCAAAGAAGCCGAATGTCTTGCTTAAAGTTGTCTATATCATCTGAACTAGCTTTCTTAGCAACAGTACATTACAGACCGCCCTCTGTGGGGTTTGGCATTTTCCCCACCTTCATCAACTACTAGAAAAGAAGAGTTAAGCATTAATAATAATGGGATACTTCAGTCTTAACTGGAAAGATGAGCATTCCCAAAAACTTAACGATTCCTATGACAAGTATGGGTTAACACAGATCACTCCTGAGATCACCCATCCCAACAAGAAAAACCTGGTTCGTAGCTCTCTTCTTGATCTTATAATTGTTAACAAGCCTCATAATATCACCCACACGGGGGTCTTTCACAATGATTTAAGTGACCATTGTGCTACTGCCTGTATTAAGCTCTCTTCTCACCTTACTTCACCCTCTACCGTTAAACTAAAAAGATGTCTGAAGAATTTCTGCTAGACTGCCTTTTTGGCTGACCTTGGCAATCTTATGTGGCAGGATTTTTACCTGGCCCCCTCTGTCTCAGAAGCTTTCACCATATTCTATGACCTTTTATTGGGTTTGATGGACAGGCATGCGCCTTTGAGGAAGATTAAGACTAGGGGAAGGTCACCAAAATGGTTCTCTCCTACATTAAAAAAACATTAGGGATAGAGACATATTATGGAAAAGGGCAAGGAAGACAAAGCTTGAAACTGACTGGCTTGCTTTTTGGGTAGCAAGGAATGCTTGCACTAAGCTAGTTAGGATGGAGCAAGCACGGTATTTCCAAATAGCCCTGGAAGATAAAAATAATTCTGCTAGATTTTTTAGCATTCTCAGAGGTTGAGGGACATCAAACCACTTCACCCCTGCCCACAAAGATAGTGTCTGGAGACATTACATATACAGATAGGGGCTGTCATTCTGGAGCAACTTAACAATAATTTTGCTATGGCAGGCCTTGCATTTGATGCCTATCTTGTCAATAAGCTAAGTCCTCTTGGTAATGTGAGAGACAGTACAAACTCCAGTAATGAGTGCACGCTGCGACCTTCATACTTTTGCCCAGTTACCTTTAAGCAAGTGGAATACCTCCTATTATCTTAGGATGATGAAAAGAGTGCAGGTGCAGACTTCTGGAGCTGGTCTTCTTGAAAACAGGTTGGTATCATTTGACTGCCCCATCACCCATTTATTAAATTCATCCCTGGGACAAGGCGAGACACAGTAGCTCTGGAAAATTGCTCATATTATTCCCCTGTTCAAGTCTGGTGATCCTAGCAAACTGAATAAATACCAACCAATCTCCCTACTTCCTATTCTTTCAAAGCTTCTAGAAAAAATTGTGAACTCTCAGCTCAGTGTACCTCGAATCTGAAAAACTTCTAAACTGAGTCCAGTTAGGGTTTAGACCCAAGTACAGTAAGGTATCTGCTCTTGCCAGAGTGTCTGCAGATTGGCAAAATGCCCTGGATGCAAAAAGCATGTGTATGCGCTCTTCCTAGACCTTAGCAAGGCCTTTGATACCATTGACCATAACCTTTTGCTGGACGCCTTGAGTAGGCTTGGCGTAGACAGCAATGCCATTGGGTGGTTCAATTGCTATCTTACTAATAGAATGCAACAAATTAAAGCACTAGGGGACCTGTCTCCACTAAAAGTCCTGCATCATGGTGTACCGCAAGGGTCCATACTGGGCCCTATACTCTTTGCAACTTACATTAACAACATTGACATACACATTTTTACTGCTAAAGTACACATTTGCAGATGATACAGTCCTTTACACCTCTAATTCTTCACTGGAAATAGCACATAAGGACCTACAACATGACTTTGTTATCCTCCAGCATAACCTATTAAACTTAAGCTACTTCTTAATGCTAAAAAGTTCAAAGCTATGAATATTTCACCACATACCTTCACTGTCCAAGGTTCGTTAAGTGATATTCTGATCTACACTTTACTCGATGAATCACTGGAAATTGTGGATACATTCAAATACCTCGGGTTCTGGCTGGAGAACAGGCTCAAACTTACAGCTCATCTGAACGAACTGGCTAGAAGACTGAAAAGACTAAGCATTTTCTTTCTCATCAGGCGACTTCTTACTTTTGAAGCCAAGAAAAGATTAGTCCAAACAACCTTTCTCCCACTGCTTGTCTATGCCGGCATACTTTATAGACATTGTCCCAACTCGGCCCTAAGTAAACTTGACATCTTATACCATCGCGCTTTGTGAATTATCCTGAACTCATCCTTACATATTCACCACTGTCTCCTCCATGAGGCACTGGGCTGGTCCTCCCTTGCCTCAAGGAGGCAAAAAAATGCTTTGCTCTGGCTCTAACTAATAAAATGCCAGCCTACATATCTAGTCTATTTGAATGTGCAAAGGGGTCATACGGCTGACACGCTTCACCTTATTCAACTTTACTGTACCTAGGATAAAGACCCAGTATGGATTGTCCACAATTTACTACTCTCTCCCCTCCCTATGGAATGATATGCAAATAACTCTAAAGATTACGACTATTCTGGGTCCTCTCACCATCACAGCTTTGTTAGTGGGTTACCTGAGGGAATCTTGCAACTGTCACAGGTGACTCCATGCTATTCCCCTGTTGCTTCTGGCTCCATCACTCTTAATACTTGCCTATGACATTGTAGCACTCTACCACTCTTAATCCTTGCCTATGGCATTGTAGCACTTTCCTCTAACTACTGACCCTTTTCTATCCTTGTTTCCTTCTTCTTTCTATTCCCAGCTCCCCCCTTTCCTTCTTCCTCTTTAGGGTCATTCTGTTTTTCATTTTACCTTCTTTGAATGCTTGTAGGGGGCTGTCGAGCCATTTGGAATGGGGTTGTCTATCCTTTACCATATGGTGCTCTCTAGAAGTTATGCAGATTTATTCCATTGGTTGGCAATACACTCGGCCCGTGTATGACTTATTGTCTGTTAAATACCCAATGTCAGTCTTGTTTATATGCAATTATTATTATGCTTCCTCTGCTGTGTATGATTTATTTTATTGTATGTATTTGTTCTCTCCAGGATCACTTTGAAAATGAGCTTGCTGCATGATGATATGCCTGTTTAAATGCTGTTTTTATTGATTGATTGATTGATTGATTGATTGATTGATTGATTGATTGAGAGGGTCTAGGCCAAGACAATGGTCTTGGACTTTCAGAGGGCTGACTTTAGTAGTATGGGAGAAGTCCTAAAAGGATGCCTTGCTGGATTTGGGGAGGGAATAGAACAGAAATGTGTCATAATACAGAAATGGAGTAGAGTGTTCCATGGTGGGGAAGGAACAGAAATTGGCCATAATAAAGATGATGGAGGTAACAAGTGAGTGTGCCAAAATCAAAATGCTAAGGCCAAAAATCCCAACTGGTTTGGCTAGGAGGTGACAAAAGCAGTGAGGGACAAGGGGCAGCCTTCAGAGGATACAAACGTACTCTCAAGGAGCAGGATATGGTGGTCTACTCTGATAAACCAGGGGAGGCAAACAAAGTGGTAAGAGAGACAAACGCTATGAGAAAAGGACAGCTAGCACAAGAAGTAAAAGCAGGTGGGAAGGCCTTTTTCCAACATATAAGGGACAAAAGGAACATAAAGGACAAATCTGTCAGGTTATAAAAGAAGGAGGGTTAAGCAGAGAGTTGTGAAGAAAATGCAAAAGTGCTTAACAGGTACTTTGGTTCAGTCTTCACCATGAAGAGAGATGGACCAGTACCCCAAGACAGCATGGGGACTGGGAATGGAGGGGAGTCATGGACAGTGTAATAGAATATGACAGAGTACTCAAGGGCTTATGGGCCCTAAAGATGGACAAATCACCAGGGCCAGATGACATGCACCTGAGGGCCCAAAGAGAACTGGTGGAGGTTCTGGTGGGTCTCCTGGCAGATCTGTTTAACACCTCTCTGGATCTGGGAAAAATGCCCAAGGACTGAAGAACTGTGCATGTATGTCTCTTCATAAAAGTGGGTTAAGCTCCGAACCAGGGCACTATAGGCTAGTCAGCCTGATCATGATAGTGGGTAAGCTGATGTAGACCATCCTGAATAAGATACTGGTGGGCTTTCTAGAGGAAAATGGGCTCCAGGATGTGAAGCAGCATGTGTTTGTTTTGGGGAGGTCCTGCCAAACTAACCTAATTCACTTCTTCAACTGTGTCACTAGGACAGTAGAAAAGGGCCAGGTGGTTGATGTCTTATATCTGGACTTCAGCAAGGCCTTCAGCTCAGTGACACATAGCAGACTGTTTAGGAAGCTGGAAGACCTGGTGGTGGGGGATATGCTCACAAGATGGGTCAGAAGCTGGTTGCAAGGCCAAAGTTAAATAGTGATAGTTAGGGAGGAGGGCAATTCTCAGAAGTTAGGCCTGTGGCCAGTGGGGTCCCACAGGGTTCGGTTCTTGGTTCAATATTGTTTAACATCTTCATAAGTGATATTGTAGATAGGATCATGGCAAAATCTGCCTGTTTGTGGATGACACCATGTTCTGTGGGAGGGCGGACAAGCAGGAAGTAATCTAGGAACTCAGGAAGACCTGGCTAGGCTGGAGAAGTGGTCTAGCATTTGGCAGTTGGGGTTTATTGCTAAAAAGTGCAAGGTTATGCACTTTTGGGTGAAGAATTCATGGACCAAACACTGGCTGAGTGGTGTGCAGGTAACAAGGTCAGAGGATGCAAAGGATCTGGAGGTAATACTCCATGCTGTGTTGCATTGTTTGTCTGCATGTCTTTCCAATAAAATAAGGTTAAAAAAATGTCAGCTTATGGACTGCCTTATTTTGACATGAGTCGGGTGTGCCGTGACATTTAGGACATAGTCTTTCTGCAATTGTCATTGGCACCTTCAGAGGATACAAATGTACTCACAAGGAGGAGGGTATGGTAGTCTACTCTGATAAACCAGGGGAGGCAAACAAAGTGGTAAGAGAGACAAAGGCTATGAGAAAAGGACTGCTAGCACAAGAGGTAAAAGCAGCTCTTAGCACCAGGATGAACAGGACCTAGAGGTAATAATCACTGCGGTAATAATCACAAGAGACCTGAAACACTCTGCACACTGCAGTAGGAGAGCAGCCAAAGTAAATTAGATGATGGGTGCATAATGCACAATGGGCTGGCAGTATAGCCTAGAGGTTAGAGGAATGAGGTGTGAATGAGCTTGATACATCCAGCAGACTAGACCTGAGTTTGATTCTCACAACCTCCACTTGCATACTGTGTGACTCTGAGCAAGTCACTTAACCGCCCAGTGCTCCCAGGTCACCCCTGAAAATAGGCACTTGTGCCTAGTGGGCATTACCCGGTTACCAAAGACTAAAATAAAAATAAATAAAATAAAATAAATAAATAAATAACCATGGGAATTACCACTAGGTAAGCAGAGCTCATTCTGACACTGTATAGGTCACTGATGAGATAATACCTGGTGTGCAGTGTGTAGTATTGGAGCCCATAAATATTTAAAAGGATATCAGCTTGCTGCAGATAGACCAGCGCAGGGGAACCAAAATGATCTAGAGCCAGCAGGGCAACACCTATCAGGAGAGGTGCAGGTGTACTGTACTCTCTTGAGGAAATAAGGGAGAAGGGAACATGAAAGATACCTGTACCTTCAAGTACCTTAAGGGTATAAACAGGGTGAGCACTGAGGGACTGTTCTGCCTTAGTGGAAACCAGGCCACTAAGGGGCACAGACTGAAATTGGTAGGGGAAGGTTCAAAAGGAAGATGAGGAGGCATGTTTTCATTGAGAGGGTGGTGATCAATTGGAATGGGCTGCCAGAGGAGGTGATTTCCCTGAAAATGGTAGACAGCTTCAAGAGGAGATGAGACAGGGTGAAGGGGAAAGTTGTGGGGAGAATGGTGGTGAGTGGGGTGGGAGATGGGGAAGTTAAGTGAGGTCAGGAGGGAAACACGGAGTGGGGGCAGTCCCCCCTGTAAGCACATTGAGAACTGCACACTCGAGCTGATTAGATAGACTGTAAGGTCTTCATCTGCTGGCATAGAAACATAGAAACATAGAATTTGACGGCAGATAAGGACCACTTGGCCCACCCAGTCTGCCCATTTCCCTACCTACTGGATAAACTGCAGATCCTAGTTAACCAGCAACCTACTTCTTCCTACCTCCACCCCCTAGAATTGCCTAATGACTGTCCCATGCATGCTTGAATTCTACTACTGATTTTGACTCCACTACCTCCTCCGGAAGGCCATTCCATGCAGCCACAACCCTCTCTGTGAAAAAGTACTTCCTTACATTACCTCTGAGCCGCCCCCCCATCTTCAAATTGTGCCCTCTTGTTCTTGCACACCTCTTTTTTTGAAAGATGCTACCCTCTTGGACTTTGTTGATTCCTTTGAGGTACTTGAACATTTCTATCATGTCCCCCCTCTCCCTCCTTTCCTCGAGGCTATACATATTAAGCTCCTTTCGTCACTCTTCATATGTCTTCCGGTGCAGACCCTGCACCATTTTAGTTGCCCTCCTCTGGACAGCTTCATATGTTCATATGTACTCAAACCGTGATATAGTGAAAATGTCAAATTACTGGTTCCACTAAGACAAATGTACAGAATGCTGTCCATTAAAAGAAAACATTTGAAAACACAGTTTTTCACACCAGTGTTTTATTCAAGTACAGTTAAATACAAATCATTTGGAGGCATTACTTGCACTTCTGTAAATTGGCAAACTACTAACTGCTGACAAATTAGAAATTACCTGTCCCCTTTAAATTACTTTGTTGTTATCATTGCATCTATCATGTATCAGTTTTTCAGTGATGTACTGCTATGAGAGAGAACACTCACCTTGTTCCACTCCTGTCACTATGGAAGCAAAGTTGTCATCCAGCAAGATCATGTCTGCAGCATTTTTGGCAGCATCTGAGCCAGCAATTCCCATAGCAATGCCAATATCTGCCTTTTTCAGGGCAGGTGAGTCATTAACACCATCACCTGTTACAGCTACAATGGCACCCTGTAAAATGATAAGAGCATTGAGGACAGGATGCTTACATAAAATGCAAAAAAATATTCAGTCCTTCACATGTTACCAGTTAAATACACCATGAATAATGAAAAACATTTACTGGCAAGGGACATTTTTGCAGATGATTACCTTATGTCTGAAACGGGACTAGAATTTAAACAAGTTAATATTAGAAATGTAGAAACATAGAAACATAGACTTTGATGGCAGATAAGGATCACTTGGCCCACCTAGTCTGCCCATTTCCCTACCTACAGGATAAGCTGCAAATCCTAGCTAACCAACAGCCTATTTCTTCTTACCCGCCACAAGAATTGCCTTATGTCTGTCTCATGTATTCTTGAATTCTGTCACAGTTTTAGACCCCACAACCTCCTCAGGAAGCCTTTTCCATGCGTCCACTGTGAAAACAATTCCTCACATTGTCCCTGAACTGCCCCCTCTATCTTTAAATTGTGTCCCCTTGTTCTTGCACATCTCTTTTTTTGAAAGATGCTACCCTCTTGGACTTTGTTGATTCCCTTGAGGTAGTTAGAAGTTTCTATCATGTCCCCCCTCCCTCCTTTCCTCAAGGGTATACAAGCTCCTTTAGTCTCTCCTTGTATGGCTTCTCTTGCAGATCCTGCACCATTTTAGTTGCCCTCCTCTGAACTGTCTCTATCCTGTCTATGTCCTTGCGGAGATGGGTTCTCCAGAACTGGATGCAGTACTCCAGATGGAGTCTCACTAACTGTCTGTACAGAGGGATAGCAACTTCCTGTTTTCTGCTGGTGATGCCTCTCCCTATACATCCCAGTATACCCCCAGCCCTTCCTACTGCCTTCTCACGTTGCTTGCTAACCTTAAGGCTATCTGATATGATTACCCCCCAGGTTCCTTTCCATTTTTGTTGTTGCTACTACTTCTTCCCCATTGTGTAATCTTTCCCTAGGTTTTTGTTTCCCAGGTGCATTATTTTGCACTTTTTTGCATTGAATCCAAGCTGCCATACTTCTGACCATTCCTCCAACCTTGCCAAGTTCCTTCTTATCCTTTCCACGCCTCCTTGTGTATCAACCCTGTTGCAGATCTTTGTGTCATCTACAAAGAGGCATACTTTTCCATCCAGTCCCTCTGCAATGCCACTTATAAAGACATTAAAAAGGACCGGCCCCAGTACTGAACCTTGCGGAACCCCACTAGCAACCCCCTTTCTGCAGAGTGGACTCCATTTATAATTACCTCTGTGTCCTATTGTCCAGCCAATGTTTTACCCAGTCTACCACCCTGGGACCCACTCCAAGGCTGGTTAATTTGTCTATTAATCTTTTGTGTGGGACTGTGTCAAATACCTTGCAAAAGTCTAGGTAGACCATGTCCGCAGCCCCCTCACTGGTCTACTACTTTGGTCACCCAGTCAAAGAAATCAATTAGATTCATTTGACATGATCTTCCCACTGTGAACCCATGCTGCCTATGGTACTGTGCCCCACTGCATTCTAGGTACTCAACAATTCTTTCCTTTAGAAGTGATTCCATCACTTTTCCTACCACAAAGGTCAAACTGACAGGTTTGTAGTTTCCTGGTCCTACTTTTGTGAAGGAGAATCACATCCGCCTTCCTCAGTTCCCAGGTACCACACCATCCTCCCATGATTTGTTAAAAAGGGTAGTCTGTGGTTTTTCTAGTTCTCCACTTAATTCTTTTAGAATTCTGTGATGAATTCCATCAGGCCCCATTGCTTTGTCCACTTTCAGTTTTAGGAGTTCTTTCAGAACCCTTTCTTCTGTGAAAGGACTGGGATTGACCCACCTATCAAGAGTGCTTCTGTTAATTGGATTACACACCTCCGCCTCCTCCTCTTTTGTGAATGCTAAGCAGAAAGACTCATTCAGTATCCCTACTTTTTCACTGTCCCTCTCTGCCCACCTACCATCCATTCTATTCAGCCTCAGTATCCCTCCCTTTGTCTTTTTACACTCCCTGATGTACCTATAAAATATTTTATCCCCCTTCTTAACTGAGTTGGCTATCTTTTCCTCAGTTTGGGCCTTTGCTATTCTGACTTCCCTTCCTGCTTCTTTCTGCCTTAACTGGTACAATTCTCTGTCCTGCTCCTTCTGTGTTTCCTTATACTTCCTGAATGCTATCTTTTTCTCCCCCTGACTTTCCCCGCCACCTCTTTGGAGAATCATAGTGGCTTTTTCTTTCATTTTGATTTGTTTATTTGCTTCACACTAAGGCTTATTGCCTCTGTGATGGCAGTTTTGATGTTTCCCCATTGTTGATCCACCCCTCCTTCTAGTCTGTTTGCTAGTGCTTTTCTAAGGCACTCTCCCATCTTGCCAAAGTCAGCCCTCCAGAAGTACAGTACCCTCACTTTTTTATGGCTTGACTCTGTAGCTGAGTTTATCATGAACCACACTGTTTGATGGTCACTTGTTCCCAGATGGCAACCCACTTCTAGATCTGAAATCCTCTCACTGTCCCCATTTGAGAGTATGAGGTCTAAGATTTCTCCCTCATGAGTGGGTTCTGAAACTAGCTGTCTGAAGCATGCCAGCTGTAGGGCATCGAGAATGGCCCTGCTTGTAGCACTCAATGTCATCCATTGCAGTTAAACTATGGTCGTTATTCTTCAAAACAATGTGCACACTATTTCTTTCAAAGAATTATTAGACCTTGGAATTCTCTACCAACGGAAGTAATTGTTGGTAAATCAAAATGTCTTTTTAAAAGAAAGTAGATGAGTTTATGTTTTCTGGTGTTCCATTGTGTTATTATTGGGTAATGACAGAAGCTCATATGGGCTTATGCCTTTTGTTCCTTTACAGTGTCATAATAAATCTTAGTCAGTAAAAATTACAAGCATTTTCCAAGCATTGACTATGTTACCAGAAGAAGGGTAAAAGAGTGAAGAAATGTACACAGTATATTTCGAACAAGAAAAGAAAGTATAAAAAGTAGGGAGAAGTATAGATGCCTGGGAGAAGAACACTAAGATTAGGCCTGTCACCAGACTAGACAATCTAATGCATAGTATTCTCTAGTACCATACTGCTAAACTATTTCCCTAGGGAACAAAATCCAGAAAATTATCCATTTGATATAAAATCCACCTACACCACATAAGCTCAAAGGCAGGCATACAATTCCATAACCTGACTGAGATTCTTTCTAGGTGGTAGGCTTCCAAGATGTTTCTGTTCCTGGTTGAGGCTGCATCCTTGTCACTCCAGTCCCTATCTGGTGGATTAAAGTCTCCAACCAGAAGCACCTCCCCTTTAGCGGTCATTTTATGAATGGCTTCTACAAGTACCCTGTCCAGGTCTTCCACTTGTGTGGGAGGTCTATAGATCACACCATTGTGAATCGCAGTGCCATTTCCGATCTCCAGGGTGATCCATAGTGCCTCTGCATCTCCCTGCATTCCCTGTATCTCAGTTGCCTTCATTTCTTCCCTGACTGAATTATAAATGTGTGAATTATATATTTTTGCAACATCTCTAGTCACTAGCAGAAACCCAGAAGGGGAGGTTTAATGCTCCCCCCAGATGAAGGTATAGTATCCAGTGGAGTTCCACAGGAATAATTTGCTTGGACCTGTTCCTCTGTTATCCTTAGATGTTCTGGATATTAGTAATCATATTATAGTGTATGTTGGAACATTGTTATGGATGGAAATCCATCCCTACTAAAATGTTGTTATGCTGTACTAGCTATGTCATCTAGTTTGTTATGCTGCACTAGCCACGTAGCTAGTGCAGCATAACAACTTAGAATGTGATCGCACATGGCAGTGTACAATCTTCTCCGTACTTGGCAGTGGCCATGGTGACAAAAGCAAACCTGCTGGAGAGAAAAAGGAGCGAGTGCCAAGCCAAAGTAAGGCATAGTCATTTTACCACAGCTCTTATGTTTTTCAACATACACTATAAAAATAATGGATGACCAGTGAGATCAGTAACAAGCTGAGTTAGTTCATCTCTAGGTTCTCATGGTGTTCAAACCTCTCGAGCTGTGCTCTCGAGGTTCAAATGGCCACCATAGGATCCTCTAGATGAACTAACCAGCTGCTTACTGATAGTTAGTCATCCATTATTCTATATGACAGCAGCATGGTTAAATACCGCAATGAGACATAATTAGGAAGTCATGGAGGCAGAATAACATTAAGTATTAGAAACCTAGAATTTGATGGCAGATAAGGACTGCTTGGCCCACCTAGTCTGCCCATTTTCCTACCTAATGGATAAGCAGCTGATCCTAGTTTACCAACAGCATACTTCCTTCTATGACCCACTAGAATTGCCTTATGTCTGTCACATGCATTCTTGAATTACCCTACTGTTTTTGACTCCACAACCTTCTCAGGAAGGCTGTTCCATGTATCCACAGCTCTCTGCATAAAAAATACTTCCTCACATTATCTCTAAGCCATCCCTCCCTCTATCTTCAAATTGTGCTCCCTTGTTCTTGCACATCTCTTTTTCTAAAAGATGCTACCCTCTTGGACTTTGTTGATTCCCTTGAGGTACTTGAACGTTTCTATCATGTCCCCTCCTCCCTCATTTCCTCAAGGATATACATATTAAGCTCCTTTAGTCTCTCTTCATATGTTTTTTGCTGTAGACCCTGCACCAGTTTAGTTGCCCTCCTCTAGACAGTCTCCATCCTGTCTATGTCCTTGCAGAGATAGGGTCCCCAGAACTGCACACAGTACTCCATATGAGGTCTCACCAACTGTCTGTACAGATGGATAACAACTTCCTGTTTTCTACTGGTGATGTCTCTCCCTATGAATCCCAGTATCCCACCAGCCCTCCTATGAAAGTATGGGCTTGCAAATGAGGAGGGAGATTTCATGTTGCAAATGCTCAGTTATGCATTTAGGAAGGATTAATAGAGAAGATGTATGTGATATTAAATGGTTACAAACCTGAAGCATGTATATGAACAGCTTGCAAGGCTCCCCCATGCCAATCTTTTTTTTTTATATACAGGATGGCATCCTCCCCTGAAGTCATTCTCACTTCAAGCACTTCATTGTGTGGCTGGAAGGAGACTTGACTTCTCAACCCATAGCAATGCCATTTTTAGAAAGCTCTTCCTCAGACTTGGTGCCCTCTATTGCAACAAGGACTACATACTACCAGTAAACTGGAAAATTGCAACCAAGATGGTTTTCCTCATGTTTGATTATACAGATGTGGTCTATGGTGTTGCCCCATCTCCTCTGTCTCCAGAATAACCACTCTCTGCAGTGACTTCTACCACTTCACCTCTAATGGCCCCTCTTGTACCCATCACAGCTCCCTTCACACTAACCTCTCTTTTCCACCTCATGTTTCTTGCTGCCTTGCTCAGTGTGTGTATTTCCATTCTAAATAATGGTTCTCATCTCTCCTCTTTACCTCTCCACACTCTCACTGGCTTCATGGGTACATAGGATATGTCATATTCTGAGCAAGAGAGCCAACAGTAGCCCATGACATGGGCATCGGCAACTGGGCACCTGCAAAAATGGTGACCCATATCCACAGCGCATGTTATTGGGGCTAGTGACAGGGTAGGGCAACTGGATGGGGGGAATTGGTGAATATAGCGATGGGATGTTGCTATACATATGCGTGAAGGGGGAGCGAGTGTGCACAGTGAGGGGCAGGAGGGCTTGTGAAGGGTGGTGCCATGGTGGGTTGCCAAGCTGGCCCCGTGGCATGGTGGGTGGGTTGGCAGCTCTGGTAGGCAGGGTGCTGGGTTTGGGTCAGGGCGCTGGTGCATTTTTGTTGTGCCCAGCCCCAATTTTTTTTAAATGGTTTTGCACCCCCCCTCAACATGCAACCCCTTGGAACTGAGAATCCTTAAGTAGGGGGGTGAAGGAGGTACAGCCCCCTGCATAAACCATTTAAAAAACAAGCCCCAAGCACCATTTTGCTGTGCGCTGGGGAGTCAGAGTGCTGAAATTGATTTTTGGCACTCTGGCTTCGCGATAACGGCGCTCGCCTTTAGGCTTTCGTTGTTTTCACATAAATCCGAGCTAACAAATGTGGCATTGTACAATGTATGCCATGGGCACACATAATAAATACAGGATTAGGGAGACAGAAAGTGCAAAACAGGAACAACTACCAGATGGGGGAGAGGTACAGCCCATATGGCCAAATCAAAGATAGGACACATGATGACAGTGAAAATTAGAAATTAGGGGAAGAAGAGAGAAATGTCCAATGTGGCCCATATGGTTAGGTGGAGATTGATAGACAGGAACGACAAGAAGGGAGACAAAGAGAATCAGCCCAGGAGGCCTAGTCAAAAGTAAGGAGGGTAGGTGAGGTGGGGTGGGTAGGCTGGGTGAGCAAGGAGGGATGACAGAAGGGGTAGGGGAGGTATAGGGAGCAGGTAGGACGTGAAGAACCAGGGGGGAAACAATAGACCAAGGGAAGTGTCTTAATGGTGTAGCTATTTGGGGTGCTATTAGTGTTAGCATGTTTGAGGAAATATTATCTGGTTCTGCAGAGACAGTCTTTTTAAGGCTTCAATTTTTTTATTAATGTAGTCTATGCTTACCCTTGATGTAGCATTTTCTTTTATTTCTCCTATATATGGGTCATTGGGTGTGAATACAGTTCCAAAATATGTATTAAAAATGTCACCCATTTGTTTGGGGTCTTCCATTTTTTGATTGTTGGATATTATAGTGTATAGTCCATTATTTTGTTTTGTGCAAGGAATTTACATAACGATAGAACATTTTCATGTTATCTTTCCATGCATTTTGTGCTAGTCCAATTTCCACTTTTTATTTGTTCTTTTTCTCTTATTTTTACATTGTTTTTGTGCTTTTGAATAGATTTCCCAGTTTTTTTCTGTTTTATTTCTTTTGTATTCGTCATAGAGCTTACATTTTTCTGTAGTAGTTTTTTTCCATATGCACTTTTTCCTTGCTACCACAGACCTGACAGGGGCTATGACCTCTCCCTCGGAGAAGTACATCTTCCAGCCCATGATCACCCCATCTGTCCAGCCCCTGGAATTCCCCCATGGATTCCCCTTCTGCAACAGGGCCAGGATGAGGAGTGGTGGTGTTCTCTGCCCCCCGATATGTCAAATCTGGCATTGGGGGTGGACTTGTTGGAGTGATGGTGCCATCATGGGTCCTGTTGAGTACTGGAGTTTTCTGCCATTTTCATCTGCACCCACATCCATGCAATGGTGGGGAGGCTGTCTCCACCTCCGCGGAGGCAGCCAATCACCCTGGATATCAGCCAACCCATCTACATGGCTGCACAATTGTGCCAACCCCCAGCCACCACTGGGTGTCAGTCTACAGTACCCAGTGCAAATCCCTGTACTCCGAAGAAGGAGAGCAGTCCTCTGGACACTCCATCCTTCTTCCCCCTGGCCAATCCATGAATGACACAAGTCTGTCCCTGAACCCAGGATACCAGGGTAGCCCAAGGTAAGGCGTCCAGTGCCTCAGCCCTCAGCATCACTGAGCTGGCTCCATTGCAGTTTATTATACTTTTCGTGAGCCATTGTGGTTCTTTCCTCTAGTGTTTTTTTTTTTACTTTCTTGATGAGCTTATCACATATTGTGTTTGAGATTGTGTTTTTTAATTGTATCCCACATAACTGAGTCAGTTTTATTTCCCAATTTATTTTTGATAGATCATCCTAAACTTTTGTGTTGTTTGTTGAGTTAAAGTTATAAACTTCTCTATATCCTTTATTTATTTTGTTATATTTCTTGAACTGGAAAAATGCTATGTTATGGTCGCTGTTTCCTAGTGGTGCATTTGTTTCTCAGTTAGTGATATTTATGTCATTTGTAATTATAACTATATCTAAAATATTTTCACCTCTAGTCAGATTTGTCACTTGTAGTTTTAGCCCTAGGTGCTCAGTGATGTTTATAAGAACAAAACTATTTGGTTTCATAGTAGTCATATATAGAGAATAAAGTACGGGTTGGTGTGTTTAACGAGAGTTTACACACACCCAAGGGGTTAGATGCTTCGTAAACCCCGAGAGCATCTAACCCCAAGGGTGTGTGTAAATCTCGAGTTTAAACACACTACCTCATATTTTACTTTATATAATTGATGGCTCTCCCCTTTTTGGCCACAGCAATTATATAAAATAAAATCAGCAGTTTTGGTGTGGCTACGAGTATGCGCCACTTTATTTTTAAATCCAGTTGTTGCATTTTCGTTTCGGAGGCTTCACTTCTTTTTAACAATGCTAGTCCCCATCTGTAAAAGCAGTGCTCTTTTTTATTTTTTTTTTACTTTACTCACCGCCGTGTTTCTTCGATGGCTCCATTGAAGGAAGTGCGAGCCAGGAAGCGAGACTCTGGTGTAGGCGCATGCGCAGAGGAAGGAGAACCATACCCGTGTTTGCCGTTATAAACGCTCCTTTATAATGGCAAATTATGCCACAGTCTCTCAGTGGCAAAAGGGGAGAGACATTAATTATAATCCCATTTTATATCACTAAAGTTTAGGTAACCAAGGAAGACCACATGTCCCAGTTTGCAGGCCCTTTCTAGTTCATTGCTTATTTCCTCTGAAATTTTTGTTTCATTGTTGGGGGGTCTGTAGCATAAGCCTATAATGATATTATATTTGCTTGCAGTTTCTATTTTCATCCATAATGATTCTCTATTACTACCTTCTATTTTAATATTTGATGATATTAGTTTGGACTTTATATGATCTGATATTTATGCTGCTACTCCACCTCTCCTTTTTCTCACTCTGTCCATGCAATACAAATGTTATCCAGGAATGTCTTTCCCCCACACATCATCTGCTATCCAACATGTTTCTGTGATGAAGGCTATGTTTGCCCTGATGTTTTGGTTTAATGGGGCTATCAGTGCATCTTCTTTGTTACTTAAACTCCTAGCATTAATTAAGTAGCAGTGTATGTTATCTGTATGAATTGTAGTTGTACTAATTTGTTTTCCCTTTTTAACATTTTTTTTGTCTTTGTTTTCATCATGAGGTATCCCTCCCCCATTTCATTTGGTTTAAATGTTCTGGTATGACATTTTGAGTAATCATGGTTAGGGTACTTGTCCCTATGTTGCTTAGGTATAGTCCATCTTTGGAGTATAAATGTGTTTGTTTATAAAAGGAATCCCAGGTACTTATGAAACAGATGTTTTCCTTTTTATGTCTATTTTTAGTCATATATTAATTTGTTGGATTGTTTTGTGTTTTTCTTTGTGACCTTTAAGAATTGGTAGAATGATTGAGACACTTGGCTTCCGTCCCTTGGTTTTTATGAGATCTGTCCATCATGTCATCTGCAATATCCTTTTCATGATCCTTCCCAACTTTCTTGATTTCAACATGAACTACTACTGTTTGTTTATTTTTCTGTTGATTTATAATGTTAGGCAGTATTTTTGTACCTCTCCTATTTTAGCACCAGGCAAACAGTTTACTTCTCTTTTTATTTTAAGTGTGCTGCAAATGATGGTGTCAGTTTTCCTTAGAATATAATTCCCAATTACTAATAGCATATGTCTTTGGTATCTTCCTCCATCTCTTCAAATTCCATAAGTGGTGACTATCTTTTGGTTAATGGTATGTCATTTTTATCTATAGCTCTTCTACCCGTTCATAAGCTCATAAACAGGTCAAAAAGGCTAATGCTTCTTGACCTGTTTAGGATCTTATAAATCTATGATACCATTTTTTGGCATTCTTTGTATTGAAGCCCAGCTTCTGTCTCTATGATTGTCTTTTTCTGCTTTGCTTTGTTTTATATCAGCGTCATCTATATATGACCTCTTTTGATCATCTAGTTTTCTTTTTTTCTTTGGTATTGCATTCGCCCTTTTAGAATGCTTGTTTGCTTGCTCTTTAAGGGAGTTTACTTCACTTAGTAGCTGCCTATTTGAATACACTTTTGGCAAACAAAACCTGTTGAGTTCTATTCTGTCAAAGCAGGAAGGGATGGATCAATGAGGTATCCACACAGTGACTTCATTTACAGGGGCACTAGTAATTTAACTTGTTATAACAAGTTATACAAAAACAAACAAACAAAACCCAAAATCAAACTTTTGCTTTTATTTTCTTCTTTCTAATTATTCTGACCAGGTTATAAACCCAGCAACTTATCTGGAATGGATATCATTAACTTCAGATACTGGGAACACTTTTCAGAAGGGCAGTTTTACAGGATTTAGGACACTGTCCTACATGCTGGGCCATTGGAGATCTAAGGACTCAACTCCAGGCAGCATGGGCAGAGATTGGGCACCTCAAATTGCATATTCATTAGGAAATATATTATAAGAACCACCCACCATTTCCCCAAAATCCAACAGAAGCACCTCAACCACAGAGGGTAGTTGGTCTGGGAGGTGGGCAGGTGGGCAAATTGGGTGTCCCATCACTCAGTGCTCTCCAACATATTACCTCCACAAACCATATAAAAACTACAAACAGGTATCTGCCTCTATCTCCAAAATCAAAGAAAGGGGCAGAGGACACTGTAGCACAGGAGCTAGCACAACAAAACTCATCCAAAACAGGAACCAAAACAAAAAAAGCAAAAAGGAAAAACAAAACACTTCTGATCATAGGAGACTCCATGATTCAGGGAGCTGATACCTATCTCCAGCCAGGGGTAATGGTCAGATGTCTCCCAGTTACATCAGCATGAAGAGACACTGACCGCATTGCTAAAATTGTTCAGGAAGCAGGAAAAAACATTGACATCCTGGTACATATAGGGACTAATGATCTTGCCAGCCAGTCAGTTGTGGAGACCAAGGAACACCTGACCAGGCTGGGTGACAAACTATTATTCATTTCGTCTGGCATCTCCTTCTCTGAGATCCTTCTAGTCTGGGAGTGGGGGGTAGATGGAAGGAAGGTCAGAGAAGGAGAGATAGGGGAGCTAAACATGTGGCTCAAGGGCTGGTGCCAGGGAAAAAGGACACAGATTTGTAGGGAACTGGCACAGTTTTGGGAGCAAATGTTCTTTAAATGTGATGGACTGCATCTGACTAAGGAGGGAGTCAGTGTATTGGGGCAGAAGTTTGACGTTTTTGCAGAATATTTAAATGATCAAATGGGGAGAGGGCTGCAGCACCCCATACGTCTAATGGGAAGAACACACTTCCCCCCACTCAGCTAATGGTCAAATAGGAGTTCAGCATGTTTGTAGTTCATTTGCATCACCAGGTAAGGATAAAGGTCTGGCTCCCCATACGATGCACAGGGGAAATGCCAGACCTCACCCAACAACTAACACACCAAAATCTGGCCAATGGAAAATTATGTACACAAATGCTTGCAGTCTGGGAAACAAGATCCCAGACCTGCAGGCAATAATGACAGGCTAAACTGGATATAGTAGCAATTAACAAGATGTGGTTTACCAGTAACCACACTTGGGAGACTTCTGTACCTGGCTATGTACTGTTCAGAAGAGACCAAGGTGCAAAAGTGGAGGTGGAGTGGCTCTGTTTGTCAATGAAAATATAAAAACTACAAAAATTCAGAATACACATAAGGAGCCAGAAGAACTGTGAGTCACCCTGGAAACAGGAAATGGGACAGCCATATGAACTGGGGTTGTTTACAGGCCCCCAGACCAGAGGGAGGACATAGATACCTTACTGTTAGAAGATATACAAAACATGACAGCTAAAGGGAAGTTTCTGATAATGGGAGACTTCAACATGCCAGATACAGATTAGTCAATACCAGCAGGAACATCTGCCAGAACTAGACAAATGGTGGATTCCCTGCAGGGGAAGAGCCTCAAACAACTGGTACAACAACCCACAAGAGACAGAGCTATCCTAGATCTAGTACTGACTAACAGGGGAAGGATCACAGATCTCTGGGTAGAAGGTCACCTGGGAGCCAGTGACCATCACATGGTATGGTTCAGTCTTGCCACTAGAACTAAATCATTCCATTCCAAGGTAACAATATGGGACTTCAGAGGAGCTGACTTTGATAAGATGACCAACAGAGTAAAGCTAGCCCTGGCAAAAAGAAATATGGGTGAGGGGGGTATAGGCAAAGTGGGCAAGCATTAAGGAAGCAATACTTGAAGCAACATCTCATTGTGTTAGAGAGAAAAGGAAGTGCAAAAAAAGAAGGAAATCACTTTGGTTCTCAAACACAGTAGCAGAAAAGGTCAGAGCCAAAAGGCTGGCCTTCAGGAAATATAAGGGAACACAGCGGGATGAAGATAGGGAGGCATACTAAACTTCCCTAAGGGAAGCTAGGAAGGCAGTAAGGCAGGCAAAGGACAAAACTGAGGAAACACTAGCACAAGCAGTTAAAGAAGGTGACAAGACTTTGTATAGATACATTAGTGAAAGGAGAAAGTCCAGAGGGGGTATTGCTATGATCAAAGGAGATAAGGTTGTGTGTGAGGAGGAGGACCATGTAAAAGCATCTGTCCTAAATAGATACTTCTGCTTAGTATTTACTGAAGAAAAGATAGGGCAGGGCCCACAGCTCAGCACCATGGACACAGGGGGAGGGAGGTGTGCGCTAGTCCCGTCACAAAAGAAAGGGTCCTACAAGAGCTTGATAAGCTCAGGGTGGACAAGGCAATGGGACCCTATGGCATACATCCCCAGGTACTAAAGGAGCTAAGGGTGGAACTAGCAGAGCCATTATCAGAACTCTTTAGTGAGTTTCTGAGCACAGGAGAGGTCCCGGAAGACTGAAGAAGGGCTCATGTGATCCCACTTCTCAAGAGTGGTAGCAGGGAGAAGGCAAGGAACTACAGATCAGTCAGTCTTACCTCAGTAGTGGACAAGATTATGGAGGCACTCCTTAAGGAAAGGATAGTGCAACACCTGGAATCCATAGGAGCACAGGATCCAAGACAGCATGGGTTTACAAAAGGAAGGTCCTGTCAAACTAATCTCATAGATTTCTTTGACTGGGTAACCAGAGTAGTGGATCAAGGGGGAGCAGCTGATGTTGCCTACCTTGACTTCAGCAAAGCTTTCGATACTGTTCCATGTAGAAGATTGATTAGTATATTGGGTAGGCTTGGGGTTGGTCAGAAGTTGGTCAGCTGGGTGGCAAACTGGTTGACGGGCAGAAAACAGAGAGTGGTGGTAAATGGTATACAGTCAGAAGAGATGCAAGTCACAAGAGGGGTACCTCAGGGATCAGTCCTGGGGCCAGTCCTCTTCAATATCTTCATCAGTGACATTGCAGATAGACTGGAGGGTAAGGTTTTTCTGTTTGCAGATCACACCAAATCTACAACAGAGTAGATGATCCAGACGGGGTGGGCAGAATGAGAAGAGATCTGGGTAAACTGGCAGAATGGTCGGAAGAGTGGCAACTGGGGTTTAATGCAAAGAAGATCATGCACATAGGGAAGAGAAACCCCGAAGCCACCTATAGGCTGGGAGGGGTGTTGCTGGCAGTCAGAAGGGAAGAAAGAGACTTGGGCATCATCATCACCAATGACCTGAAATCATCCAAGCAGACCACTAAAGCAGTAGGTAAGGCTAGAGGAATGTTGGTGTGCATTAGTAGGGGTATCACAAGTTGGAAGAGGGAGGTAATAATCCCTCTTTACAAGACACTGGTTAGGCTCCATCTGGAGTACTGTGTGGAATATTGGAGGCCACACCTTCACAAGGACATTAACCAAATTGAGGCAGTCCAGAGAAGGGCAACCAAAATGGTGCAAGGACTGCATCAGAAAACATATGAGGACAGGTAAATGGAGCTCAATATGTATATCCTAGCAAAGGAGGGAGAGAGAGAGAGAGAGATGATATGATCGAAACATTTAAACACCTTAAGGGCATTAACAAGGTGAAAGAGTCTAACATGTTTCAATATAAGAAAAATTGCAGGACAAAAGGACACAGCATGAGATTAGAGGCAGGCCAATTAAGGGGTAATGTGAGGAAGTTCTTTTTCACAGAAAGGGTGGTGGATGCATGGAACGGCCTTCCTCAGGAAGTGGTGGATATGAATACAGTGCAGTGCTTCAAACAGGCATGGGATAGGCATAAGGGAGCAATTCAGATGAGTATGAATAGATAGGCCATTGACAGAGCAAAGGCCAAAGGCACATTTATAAGGTAGAAAAAGAAATGGGCAGACTGGATGGGCCTTGCAGTCCTTATCTGCCGTCAACTTCTATGTTTCTATGTCATGCTTGTATACTTACATCCTACAGCTGCAGCATCTTATGATTGTACCACTGTTACATAATAGTGTTAGAAAGTCATCAGATGTGTTATATGACTCAATGTTTGTTAATACGGTACTTGGTGTGGCCTACCCCTTTGTGTATGTAATAGTAAAATTCTATATTCCCTCCCTGGGCTTTTCACATGAAATAAGCTCATTGTCAAATTTAAACTCCTCATTCTGTAGGGGCCTGCTGCAGCATTTGGGTGCATTAAGAAGAATGTTGAAATTTTATTTTTCTAAAAGCCCAGCACCCTTCTGATATCCCCAGCGATTACAAAGCAAGCAACCCCATTACAAATTCAAGGAGGCAGAATAAATGTGACAGGCAGCAGTCTACTGTACAGTAACTCAATTAAAGTAAAAAGGCAGTTACTTGTGCATGCCTTTCTAATTCACTACAACAGGTCTAAGACCACAGGACCACTGGTTTCCAGGATCCCTGTTGATTATACCACAGGTTGTCTGTGGTAACATGAAGTTCACATTAAAATGCTTCTGATGCCTCCAGAAAAACAACAACATATGTATTTCCTTAAGACTATTCAGCAGAGTTTACAAGTTTTTATTGTGATCTTTAAGAAGTGTGAACACATACCTATTCCCATAACAACTGCACAGGAGTACTTTTGGCCCCCCAAAAAAGTGAATGTTGTGTAATTTCACTTGTTGGTTGTAAATGTCAGTAAGGTCAGTAAAAGCATTTATTGGTTGTGAGGATGACTTTGCAAGAGAGGGTGAAGAGTCTGTGGCTGTCATCTCTAGAAGAAAGTAGAGACTGCATACTAGAACACAAATGCACTAGGGGGATTTATGTTATTTTGAATGCACAAGGATCTGTATCTACTGAATGAATTAAATCTTACAGGTAGTCAAGAAATACGTACATTAAGAAGACATAATAAGCAATTAAATGCTGTAAACTTCAGAACAAATGCCTGGAGGTATTTTTTCATACAGAGAATGGTGCAGTTAGGGAATCATTTTCCACAAGAACTGGTAAATAGCAACACTTCTAATACCTTTAAAAAGGGCTTTGATAATTGGATGGAAAAATGAAAACATAAGGGTTACTTAGTTTAATTAAGAGCTAGACAAAGCATGAACACATCTGTCTAAATGTTATATCTAAATCCTAAGTATTAGAATGCATATAAAGCACAAGTCATATTTATTGGTTCTAGTATATGTTTTAAGCTATAATGCTATCCCTTTCTAACACCAATAGTAATAGTAGTAGTCATCTTTATTTTTAACTGGTGCCCATCCCTGGAGGCTCAAGGTGTCAATGCAACACAGTACAGTAGGACCAATATAACAAATTAATACAACAATACATAATACATAAAACATTATATATAATCAGTCAATCAGTCAATGAATAAATAGCTAACAGCAGACTGGGATAATGGCAGAAAGGGGGAATTATTCCCCAAGCTCCTGTCCAAACAGATAAGATTTCAGACCACTCTTAAAAGCCTCCACTGAGGTGACCTCCATCAGGGTGAAAGAGTTCCAAAGGACCCGGCCTGATACTTCAAAGGCTGAGTCTCCTAAGGTTTTTAGCCTTACTTTGGGAACTACCAGTGGGAGAACCTCAAAGGAGCAATGCGGGTGAGAGGATATGTAAGGGTTCAGGAGATCAGTCCGGTATCTTGGGCCTAGCCTGAGCAGGGTCTTGTAAGTAAGCAAGCAAGCAAACTTTAAAGGAGATATACCACTTAACCCTCACCCAGCACAGATCACACAACACTGGTGAGTCATGACATGTCCTCGGAAGGCTGGTCAGTAATCTAGAGGCTCTGTTCTGTACCAGCTGCAGACTCCGCCGCATACCTCCGTTGACCCTAAGATAAACAGCACTGCAGTAATCAAGCCTTGACATCACAAATGCATGAACCTGTGTGGCCAGGTTGCCAGGGGGATCAGAGATTAAATCTAACTGATGTTCTGAAGATAGCAAATGCCATTCTGGACAACTGCTGACACCTGTGCCTCAAATGTCAGTCATCATTCCAAATGACCCCCAGATTGTTCACCTATGTAGCAGCCAAAAGTCCAAAGGGGCTTAGCCAAAGCCCTGTCTCCCTCTTGGTAACCGCCACCTGTGACTCTGTTCCATCACCAATACTTCAGTTCCTACTGGGTACATGTGCACATAGCTCTTAATTATTGTGTACAGTTTTTGTTAGTGTGGTATATGGCATTGCTTTGCACAGACTTTTTTTTTCTGATCAAATAATTGCTGCCTCACCTCAAGCAACTATATTCCTGTTTCAAAGACTATGGCCTACTTATGAGTAAAAACTCTGAAATCTAATGTTTTCTTAATATGTCTTTGTAAATGAATACATATGCCAGTGTTCAATCAATTAATTTATTATCTATTAGGTGCCCAATCCCAGAGGATCTGGGATCTGTACAATAAAAGATGAATCAATAAAAGTACAGACATAAAACCATAGCATAAGTAATTAAACATTCAGCATGTGAGGTTTAAAAGGCATTAATAGGCATTGGCAGGAAATGCAAGACTGAAAAGGTGAGTCTTTGGGCCCCTCCTGAATACCTGCACCGTAGGGGCCTCCCTCAGAGATCTTGGGAGTGAGTTCCAGAGGACTGGGCCAACCACCTCAAATGAATGATCACCCGAGGTTTTCACCTTGGTCACCATAACCACTAGGAGACCCTTGGTGGAGGTGTGAAGGGAGCGTGATGACATGGCAGGGGTAAGAAAGTCTGACAGGTAACCAGGGCCTAATCCATATGGGGCCTTATAGGTGAGCAAGCCCACCAACTCTCCAACTGACCAGCAGCCACTGTAGATTCCACAGGTCCGAGGTCACATGACAGGACCTGGGTAGTCCTGTCAGCAGCTGTCCACTGCATTCTGCACCAGCTGCAGCCGATGGAGGCTTCCTCCACTGACCATGAGATAAAGAGCATCACAGTAGTCGAGTCTGGATGTTACAAAGATGTGTACCAGTGGTGGCAGGTCTTCAGGAGGAATTAGAAGTTTAATCTGGGTAATGTGGTAAATATCACTTCTGATGACCGCCAACACCTGATCCTCAAATGTCAGCTTGTCATCAAGGACAATACCCAGACTTCTTACCCTAGAGGATGCCATCAATGGGACTGAGCCCAGGACCAAACCTGTTGTCATTCCAGTGGTATCCCCATCATGCCCTTGACCCAGCTCTATCAGCAGTACATCTGTCTTGTCTGGGTTAATTCTTAGCCAGTTACAGGTCATCCAATCCTGGTTCTTGGCAAGGCATTTATTCAGCACATCCATGGCATCACTTGTTCCTGGTGCAAAAGGTGCATCCTGGTGTATGGCCCTCTCCCCCACTCCCATTCCTTCTTTCTGTCACTTCTCTCCATCTCTTCACCCCCCCTGTCTATTTTCGCTGATCCCAGCCTTTGCCTTACCCTCTCCCTTCTCCTTCATCCTTTCTTCTCTCCTCCTTTTCATTTACCCACTGCTCTTCTCCCAGTAGTATACCCACTCTCCCCTAACCCTGCACCCCCTGTCTAATCCCCTTCGTCAGGTTTCTCACTTACCTCTGCACCCCTGGTTCATATTCTCCCCCACTGGCCTCTGACCTACTTGCCCTCCATCTCCTCCCTGCTCCACTGCCCCTATTCCATCCCCCTACCTGTGCTCCAGGGCTCAGTTCTTCTTCATGGTGCTTCACGGTCTCCAGCCTCTTATCCTTGGCTTCTGTCACCCCATCTTTTCACTGTTGCTGACCTTATCTGTATTACTGTTGTTAGCCCAGTTTCATATCTGTAAACCACTGTGACACTTATCCTGCATTTCCTTACAATGTATTGTCCATGTTTGTTTTTGATCAAGCCTGTGTATTGTTATTTATGTGTATTACTCTGTTATCTTGTACTTGTGTTCACCCAGGTCCACCTTGAAAAGGAGCTCTGCTCAATGGTGTTCACCTGGTTAAATAAAGATTTTGATTGACTGATTGATTGAAAAGACATATACAGCTGAGTATCATCTGCATAGCAGTGAAAACTCAAGCTGTATGTCTAATGAGCCTGCCTAGAGGCAACATGTACACCTCAAACAACCTTGGTGATAGGATACAGCATACATTGGTGATGCGGCATGAGGTCTGCAAATTTGGTTTTGTTGGTAACTGTGAAAAGCATAATGAGCTGAAGCTGGAGCAGTGGGGGCAAAAACAGTATGGGAATTCAAGAGTGTCTGAGATAGACATAAGGGTACCCTGGAGATGGGGAAGAGAGGGTAGGTCACAGATCAAATAGTGTCTGTGGTATTACAGTAGGTAGGGACAATGGGCCAACCAGATGGGCCACACTGTCCTTATCAGCCATCAACTTCTATGTTTCTAGCTTCTTTCCAGGTGTGACAGTGGTTGGTTTGCACTACAAGGAGGGATTGAACACTTCAACAAATAAATAGATGCAGTGTAAAAAGAACAGGTATATTACATAATTAATGCTACACTGAGGAAAACCACAACTTGTGAGGTAGTACAACAAAAGGTGCAGTTAATACAAAAGCAGCAGCATAAATGAGACCTAAGGGAGCATGCAAAAAGTATAAAAAGTTCTGCGCTGTAGCATCTCATGGATGACAGAGGGAGCTGTTGGTGGGACAAAGGAACTAAAGGGTCTGAAGGGAAACAAGTAAAGCTGTGTAGAATACAAAATTCAACCCATGGAATGCCTATAGAATCACCATTCCAATTCCATGGAATTTCATGGAATTTGTGCAAGCATTCTGCAGAATTTTGCCAGAAGCAAATGGTTTGAAATCTTTTATTGGACCAACATAGATGTTACAAAAAGAAAACAGTGTCAAAGCTTTCAGATCAACCAAGTCTTTCCTTGGATACTTTTGACAATTGTCCAGAGAGTCACTTAAGCAATAACAATCGAGCTGGCAGTTGTTTCCTGGGGATTAATGACTGTGTGTGGGGTTTACGCCGAGGCAACCACCTACTACACAGTCATTAAATCCCCAGAAACCGCCCAGCAGTGAGGTTGTTATTGCTGTAATAAGGCTAATTACATCTACAGTGGTTTCAAATATTAAAAACATTTGTACATGCTCTGCTTTTTTTGCCATTTGTAGTCTGTGGTACAGTTGTGTGGCTTGTGTGCTTGTGTGATGCAGTTACATCATGGTGACACTAAGTGCGTCTGCACTGCTGCCATAAATTTATGCGACCACATGGACTCGAGGAGGTCGGCGTTACTTTTTTGCTTACTTGTATTTTTTGGGATATTGTTTTTGCTCAGCAATTGCTATGTTCAAACTTTTTTACTTTTTTATTTTTTGAAGGTGGGATTTATTAGGAGGGCTGTTTGCATCCAGCAACCTGATGTAAATTACTGCTGCCAGATGCAGATAAGGAGGTAGATTTTCTTTATGTGGGCACTACTGTTTTGGGGGAATTCATAGAGGCATGAAAATGCAGCCTTTACTATTGTTTTGTTAATTTGTATTCTGCTAATCATTCGGTGTGATATTTCCACCATTATTGCTGTTTTGCTGAACTTTGATGTGGGGGAAGAGACAGAGAGACTAACCTTGTGTATGGTGTGTGATGGACTACAGCAGTGGGATGAAGGGTGAGTGTGCATTTTGCTCATTTGTCTTGTTGATGCTAGACATCTATTGGCAGCTGCATTTGTTATGGCATGTGAAGGCAAAGAATGTATATTTCTAATACAATAACTGTTCGACCATATTCACAGATGTCACTTGTGGCCCCTTGGTGAGCAGGGGGTAGCCTTTCTGGGATTAACTTTGCTATGTTGGACCTTTCTGCCATTTTCATGTTGAGGCCTTTTGCCAGTCCTAGAAAATTGTATCCTAACCTAGGTCAGCCAAGCTCCGGTTCCTGTCACACTTATATTCTGAGAGTATGTCATCCCATGCAGTCACACACAGTAATGAACAACCTTTCTCATAGGGTTATCCATATGATGTTCATGCCCATACTGTTTTTTTTTCATATATACTTTTAAGCCTTTTCAACTCTTATTGCATATTTATTGATTGATATCTTAAAAATACACAAAGAACACTACTGCCAAAAGAATGTGTTTATACTGACAATGCAAGAGATATGACATGTCTTTTTTTTATTTCTACATTACCACACTGAATGTGCTCAGAAAATAGGAATCAATACAATTGCTTACATGTGTTCACAGCATTTAGCCTACTGCCATCATTTAACATTTTCCTTGCTAACTTGGAGTTAATGCCAATAGGTTTATTGTATTTCTAAAAAAAATTATTCTTAGCTTTTTATAGACACTGATTGCCATTTCTCTGAACACATTGAGAAACTAATTTAAATGGAAAAAAAAACACAAACATTTTAACGCTTGCACACACTGAGGAACTGGTTTGAATAAAATAAACAATGTTTTTGACAGCATTTGCAAGACATTTTTACACATTTGCAACACTCCATCTTATGGATTAATTATTGTTGAAATTAAAGGTGACATTGCCAGCAAAATTACACAGACAGTTTGAAAATAGCTTTTCAACTGTGGTTTTTGCATATTGCTGCTGATCATTGTCTCTATTTTGGTTTCCATTGGTTGTGTTCTTTGATGTACTGTCATGTTGGCTACCACTTGCTTGAGGAATCTGATGTGGGGCTAGTGGGTATTCTTTATGGTGCTGTGCATTGCTATCACTTCTTGATGCTTCTTTCTTGCTGTGTGTGGCTGAGGCGCTCTGGTACTTTGTGATATTATGTCACTCGATGATCTTCTTTCTGTCAATGTTGGTGCCCAGTAACTTTTCAATGAACATTCATTTTTGTGCCCTGTGATGTTCATGATCTCATAGCTTTCTAGTCTAGCATTTGACAGTATTTGGATTGTGACAGAGCGGATAGAATGATGTGTATAAATTTGTGATAGATTTGCACTTTTGCTCAAGCGCTTCATCATTGAGCCTAAGGTGTTTTTGCCAAAAGGCACATTGTCATACATTCATATTGCTCTGCATCACTTTGCTTTATATTTTTAGGTCTTGCATGAAAACAACGTGCTGACCAAGGGAGTTTTGATAAGTACTTTTTCAAAGATTTTATTGGACAGTGTGGAGAGTTTGGCAAGGAGTACACTGTTCCTCTGCACGTGTCATGATGCTTCAAAGGGATCAACATAATTTTTTTGCTTGTTTCATTAAATGTAAGAGTAGCATATTCCCTGCCATCTTCATCCATTTTTATATCAAATGCATTTGATGGCAACTCCCTTTGGCCTTCCCTCCCTCTCCATGCAAAATAAAGTTTTATATCAAACCATACTTCTTCGAATATTCCAGCTGGGTAGCTAATGTCCATTGTGTGACTTTTTTTCAGTTTGTCCAGATCAGATGTGCAGATTGGAAGGTGGGCTACTGTTTTGTCTTTTGCTGACTTTTTAAGTTTCTTAAGTACTGACACAAACACATTGTTGGACATTGTTAATGATGGATTTGATATTAGGTTAATGCTTCAAGAATGAGGTGGGCCATTTAGGTGCCAGTTTACTGCTGATCTTATGGAGACAAAACTCTGAATTGAATACAGTTTGCCCTGAGTGTTACAAACAGTAGCATAACATTCTGGTAACAAGTTGCTAATGTTTGCTTCTGGCTGAGCTTCAAAATCTGTGTCTTTGTCATCTTCTGCCAGCCAGTTTTTAAATAGTGTGATTACCCACTTTGTTTGCATTTGTGCTGTTATTTCATAGCGCTCAGTCTCAATTTGATCAAGGTCTACTGCGGTTAATGCCAGGGGCCTCTTTATACTACTGCCTGGTTTACCAGTGTTTATACTACTACTATTGCTTCTGTCAGGTGAAAGGATTACAGTTTTTAATGCATTACATTGTGCTGAAGTTTGCATGTCTGCTTTGGCGGTACTGCTTGCTGCTCTCTGGAGCTGGGTATTATTGTAATTCTCTTTCTGGTTTTCTGCTTTCCTAGGTTCTCTCATGTTTGCTGCCATTGAAGATTGGTGGATTCCAGTGTCAGATACAGAAAGGTGAGTGTGATTAATGACTACAGCACTGTTACTTGGTTCCTTTAATTGTAAAACAGCATTTTCAGGTGCTCTTGATATGGGTACTGCTTGCTCTTTGCCTTGTATGCTGCTATGTAATACTTGCTGGGGCTCTGGCTGTGGAGTTGAGAGGTGAACATCTTGTTTTGACAGCCTGTCCATAGGCGCCGGGTTATATGGGCCCGAGGGGCATGGGCCCCAGCAATATTTTTTGAAATGGGCTCAGCCCCACCAATAATTTTTAACATTAAAATGGTTTTGTCTTTTTTTAAATATATATTCTGGGCGAGTGATCTGCTGCGAGGTGCGAGTGCTTTCGGTGACACTTGTTGTGAGCAGGAGTGCCCTCCGACTCCAGCCAACTCGATAATTTTTTTATGGGCTGGTTATAGAAATTTTTTTTACATTGCACCATTTCAAGTGCATGGGCACAGCACGAAGTCTCAGAACTTTTTGTAGTCCCCCTCCTCCAAGCGATCCCAACCCAGCCCCGTTCAAATTCATATCATTGGTGGTTCAATGGTATTTTTTTTTAAATTGGCTCTAAATCGTTTCATGCGCATGCGCCCAAAGAAGAGCACAGGCAATATGATTGGGAGGCTGGCAGGAGGATTTTAAGTTGAGGTGGCAAGGTGGCCGGCGAAGTGAGCGATGGGGACTGGGGAGCCAGAGAAGAGACATGGTGATGCGTGTGGTGGTTCGGAGTGAGGACAGGAGGTAGTGCTGGGGCAGCAGGCATAGAACGGACATCCGAGAAACCCACAGGCACCAGGCAGAATGACGGTGGTGCAAGGGAGCAACGAACAGCCAGGCCCAGAGGCAGCATTAGTCCTGAGTGCTGGGGACCTGGGTCCGGTCAGGAAGTGTGTATGTGTGTGGCGTGCAGGCTGCAGATGTGTAGTCCATGAAGGCCAAGAAAGTGAGTGACCAGGTCTGGGTTCACGTGCTGGTGGTCAGGCAGTTAGCTGCCAGCTAGCTGCTAGGACTCAGAGAGGAAACACGGACGACATGGCGACACAAGATTGCAGTCGGAGATCGGAGGGGTCATATGGAGAGAGAGGACCATCATCAGTCTGCCAGGACAGGGACAGCAGCAGATTTGGTACAGGTAATGTATAACCCCCAAATGCATCCATACCAAGAAGAGCTGTAGAGCTAGTGCCAGCGGTAGCCAGTTAAGGGTGGGGAGGCCAACGAGGATCATTCATAACAGTAATTTGTGAGGGTTGGGGTTCTTGCATGCACAGTCTTTTCAGTACAGGAAGGAGAAATGCATGCAGCCGTGATTGTGATCACTGGATTTTCTGGTTCAGGGGTGGGGGTGCTATAAAGGAAAACAAAAGGAAATTAAATCCACTAACTCATTGATCATTCTGCTGTACAAAATGCTTTCCAGCTCAGAGCTCCCTGGCTGCAATTCCTCCATGTAACTAAGGAAAGAGTTATGAATAAAAATGCTGAGGCTGCTCGTGAGCCTCTTACTACTGTGTCAGGTTACCTGGCCAGGGTGTAGTTAGGAAAATAAAATTTGTAATCCAGAACTCTTTGGTCCTTCCTTGTCATCCCCCTCTCATTACAGATTTGTTATCCAGTCCCCTTGTACACCTTATATTACTATGTTTTAAGTATTTAGAGTACCACAATAATATTATAAACCCCAGTAATGGTGGCTATAAGACTGATGCAGTAACCAGGATCAGTGGTCCGAGCCCAACATGCTGTCCCCCCTCCAATAAACTTGTAAACTGAGGCTTATTTAGTGTGTGCATTTCTACACCCTTGTTACCTGACTCCATCCCATGCTGAGTTACAGTGAGGGAAGCATGAGGATGCATCCCCCCCCTCACCGGGTACTATTTAGGTGGTCTAGTAAGTGTAATACCCCTACCCTGCTACAGCAGGGAATGCCATGGAATTTGGCCTAAAGATGACAAGATAACAGTAAGAGCCCTGGAGGTTCTCGTAATGGCAGTAGTGGAGATTATTGGACTAAGGCAAGTAAGGGAGGCAGTACAGAGCAGTGGTTTAAGGCTGTGAGCTGCAAATCTAGAGACCTGGGTTTGAATCCCACAGCCCCCACTTGCATACTGTGTGACCCTGAGAAAGTCACTTAACTTTCCTGTGCTTCCAGGTTGCACCTGTAAACAAGCTTCCATCTTAGCGTGTCTCACCTGGTTAAACAATTGGGAGGGGAGGGGAAGGCAAGTAATGTAGCACAGAACTATAGTGAATATAATCACCATGTGCTTGCTACAGTGCACTACAGATCCTATGTTACACTACTTGTGGAATGTCTTTCCTGTTGATTTAGGGTTTGTCATCCTGTTTGAGTTGGGGGGGGAGCTCTGCCACCCACAACCCTTGTTTTTTTTTTAACATGACAGGGTGTAGGGGTGAAGTCCCCCAAATCAAATAGACTAAAACAATAAATAAATAAAATGACAGAGCACAAGGTAGACGTGCATTAGTGTCATGTCACAATGTACATTGGTTCACTGTGCTAATAGGGTGAGGTGCTGCCTTAATCCTATAATCTCCACTATCACCCTTGTAACCAGGTTGCCTAGATCAAGCAAAGGGCAAACTGAAATAGGTTTAACTTCTTCCTTTTGGATTTGGTGTTGTGTGCCAGCCTCTTCACTTTGCAGTTAACTGAGATCTATTGTCTGGGTTGAGATGACTGTCATAGTCATGTAAATATAAGTTTTTTTCTTCAAAAATGCCTGTGGGGGAAACCAGAACATCCTGCACTGATGCTGCTGCAGTTCATGCAATAACATGAAAAATCTTCTTTTTTTTTTTATTATGCTATCTAAAGCTAAAAATGAGCCTCCAGTGGCACAGATCTCAAATACTCAGTTGTATGAGGTGCGTGGCATGTGTAGGGTGTGTGCGTGTGCGTGTGTGTGTTTTGCCACGGGGACACCTGGTAAGGATTTGCTGCACTATATTTTTTTCTTTGGTAGATATTATGCGATATGCAGGTTATGTTATGAATATGATCATTTTATTCACAAAAAGATTCAGATTATTGTATCTGTTATAAACTAACATGCTCATAACTGGATAAAAGGGAAATTACTGCAACCCTATTGTGATGGGATCCTGAGTGGTAAACTGGGAGACTTTCCTATTAATCTGTCACCAGTTCAGGCTTAATGGTGAATGAATGTTATACAAAATGTAAGCAGCAGCAATGAAGTAAGTTGGAACTGTGACCATGATTAAATAAACAAAACAAGAAAAAAATGTGAAGATTATGACTTTGGGAAGGAACGGCATAGAACAAGTCAATCAATGGTCTTTCACTGTTAGAAACTTTTAGTCTTTTTGTAACCTGGTAAGGCCCAAGTTCCTGTTTTCAGGGTTAATCCTGGGACACCAGGACACTGGGGTGGTTAAGTGATTGGTCAATCACATCGTATGTAAGTGGAGGTTGTGAGACTCAAACTCCGATCTGCTGGATGTAATAAGCTCATGCACAGCTTGTTACTCTAACCTCTAGGCTATACTGACAGTCTCTTGTGGTCCTCAACAGGATTATTTCCAAGACAGCATCATTCAAATCCAAAGATAGTGAACTGCACTGAAGGACCTGAATATTATAAAAACTAGACAATCACCGGCTTCCTAGAACTGTATCTAGGATGCGTCCGAGCCACAACCCCTACTGCTGACCAACTGGCCCCCAACCTTCACCCAGAGCTGCAATTGCATGAAAGCATTTTTGTGTGTGTTGGATGGGCAGGTCCTGTAGTGTTGTACTGTGCTGTACTGTGGTGGTAGTTTGTTTCAAACTATAGGAGGGGAGGAAATAAATGTGCAGGGCAGCAGCTACAAGTTGGATGAGCCACTGAAAATTATTTTCAGGGTAGTAGAACTCAGGAAGGACTCTGAATCTTTTTTTTCCCAGCAATTTTTCATTAGTTGTGAGTCTGATTAGAAATAATGAGCATGCACCCATGAAAAGGAGTGCAAGCATTTATTGAGGGAGCACAAGTACAACCTATGGAGAATGAAGATGGCAAAAAGGAATATACCGGTACTCCAGATTAATAAAGAAAACACACTAATGAATGAATTGGCTACTATTAGACAGTGCTGTGTATACAGTACATAAAAAATAAATCAATAGACAGTGAAACAGAGGTGAGGGTTTGGGAACGAATAGGTGACCAGATCAGTAATGAAGAAGTGCTGCTGCACATAAAGAAAAAAGTAAATGTCTGTCAGTGTTCGTTTAAGTTCTGATAAGCAATTTGTGTGGGTTTGCAATGCTCTGATGGGCATCCAGGGGATCATTTCTGGTATGGAAGGGTGATTGGTGGGTGGGTGTGGGTGTGGGTGTGTGTGTGTGTGTGTGTGGTAATGATATGACTGATTTGTGGCCCAAGAGGCTGAGGTCCAATCCAGTAGTGACCATCCTTATTGGGAGGCGCCCTGATTTTGAGAATTTGTTATCCATATGGCATATTGTCATCACTGCAGTCCTGCAAAATCATCACTGAGTGGGTGCAGTCCAGCACTACATTTCTTATATTCTGGTCAGGCTGACACATGAGATGTAAGCATTTTAGCAGACAGAATGGGGCGCTCGCCCAGTGTTGGAAATGGAATTATACTTTATGAGCTTTGGGAGTGTGGGGTGGGGGCATGACTCCATGAGGGTGCTACTTTTAAACTAGACCCCCACCCTATCCCATTATAAGACAATGTCAGTATGGCACTGATGTTGTGAACTCTGCTCATCAGTGCTGTATAGGTGCTGGAACCCTAGAAAGCCCACTGTAATTCCAGCACTCTGAGCCCCCTCAGTCGGGTACCAGCCCACCTTTAAAAGAATGGAAACGTGCATAAATCACCTTTGTTTTCTCTGGAAGAAACAGTAATATGCAAAGTATTCCAAATTGTGAGTGGAATGCTGATGTATGTTTCTTTCTTTCTTTCTTTCTTTCTTTCTTTCTTTCTTTCTTTCTTTCTTTCTTTCTTTCTTTCTTTCTTTCTTTCTTTCTCTTTCTCCCTCCCTCTCCAGGGACGCTATTGATTTTTCCAGTTGGACCCCCATTGGGCCCTGCCCACTGCATCACACTCAGACCCTCTGTGAATTTCCAAGCATATTCCTCTCAACTGTCCCTGATCATGAGGTACATGATAGATGTCCCCCATTTCCCCCGGGTTGCCCCTGAAAAGGGATTGTTCTGTCTCACTGGGCCTACCCGGTAACCAAAATTCAAATAAATAATTTTACCCCTCCAAACTGCTCTTTCCCTCATCATTCCTCATAGACTATGTGTTGTCAGACACAGAATCTCACAGAGTGTCCAGTGCTATAAATTGAGACATTAAATGGGAACTGCACTGAATCTGCAAGTAATTTTCTCAGTAGAACTTGCTGTTAGGAACAAATTCCAATTGTGTTATTATCTTCTCTTTACAACCCTGCCAATAACTGCAGTGGGCATTTCTCATTTACACTCCGGTAAGTGGCCATATAGAACTGTATGATGCAGTTCATGTGCCTCCCAGCCACAGAGTTCTTTTGTAGAACACAAGCGCATTGTGCCAACAATGAAGGAGCACTAGTACAGCATTCGTATCTAAAATGGTAGTTTCCAAATGTGTGTAAATCAGAAACACTGGGACCCCATAGACCACTGCTGGGGGGGGCTTTGACCCCTGACCTCTGGGCGGGGCTTTGACCTCTGATCCATGGGCCCAACCAAGAATTTTACAAACCCGGCTCCTATGAGCCTGTCTGTACTCATTACTTGTAAACTTTGCCTGCAAACAGTATTTATTTCAAATACATGTTCTTGTGGGACAGAGTGCTGAGGCTAATTTGTTAGGTCACTAACTTCTTGAGATGATGTAGACACATGGTCTTCAGCCAGCATCTCAGTGTGTGGACTGCTTGAAATTACATACTGATTTGAATTTGGTTCACTAAATTCGGTATTATCCTGCTGAGACACACTTGCTTGGTCACTGCCTAATTCTGATAATGTAGGCAGATGGATTGCTTCCGGTATCTGTATATGTGAAGTGTATGTCAATATATTAGCAGTTGAGCTTGAACCACTGCCTTCATTATGTGCCCCTGCCTGTGTTCAATTGAGAATTTTAGTGACTGCTTCTGACAGAATTTCATCATCAAGTTCATTCTGTCATTTTCATCACTGATCCCTTGTATTTATGCCTCACTAGACACGTTGCCTAGTATTGTAAGCTGTATTTCAGTGTTTGCCATTTTACTCTTCTTTTTTTTAAGATTTTATGCTGATGCAATGTTTAAAATATAATCCATGGTATTTAGCCTCTGCTGCTTTAAGAACCGTCTTTCTGTCAGCTGCTACTGCTTTCAACAGATAGAAATGCAAGGATCCATGATGGCTGGTCAACAAAATTTTTGTCGAATGCCCCGTCAGCGACACCAGCAGGTCGACCGCATTCTGCAGTCAGCTGCCAGTTCTCACAGGCTGCCTGTGTTTTCTTCGGGGAGCTTTGCCTCCGAACCCCCCACGTGGGGAGCTGTGCCCTCCGCATCCCTCCTCTTTTTTTTAAGATTATCAACTCCAAGTCGGAGCTGATTGGCGGGGTGCAGACCGCTGACAGACAACACCTGTTGGCAGCAGGTTTCCCACAGCGGTATGGCACTGTAGTGGCGGTGGGGGATCTCACTGGCAAAATATCACTGTCGGGGGGGAGACCGGTAATGCAATGGATGTACCATCACTAACTTATTGCTGACTGCTTAACTTCTGACCTTTTAGCATGATTCTGCAAGGTTGACAGCTTTGTATAGGTGACTACTTGATTTGAACATCTATTTCTGTTACTGGTGTATGTAATATGAGGTGAGTCGCATTGTGTGACAAAACTTATGTTTTTGGCTTCGTGCTTCAATCTTGATTGTGGGTGAAGTGGCTCCTCATGCTACTGCTACATCTGGATCAGTCATTAACTGAAGGTTACTGCTCTATCCGGAAACCAATAACAGCATGACAGAGGCTACTTAATATGTAATTAGCCATATAAATTCTACTAACACCCAGATCATACATTAAAAAACTGAACAAACATTCTCATTGGTTAAATGTACCTATTTCAAAAAAATCACAAATTTAAATGGAATGAATCAGCTTGCTATTACTGAGAATATTTTCAAGGTCAAATAACATCTATTAAATAAGCCGAACACTCAAGCAGGCAAAGCCTGCAACTGAAATTATTAACGAATGTGTGTGTTATGAGATTTATTTGGCACTTGGTTTACTTGGTAGTTCAGGATAAAAGAAGGCAGAAGCCCATCAAGATTGTCCCCCACAACTTTTGTGGGTCATTGTTTCCAATTTATATTTGATTCCACTCATTTATCCAAAGCATTTTTAAAAGTGGGAAAGGAATCGAGGTTGACAGTTTCTTGGGATAGTCTGTTCCACAGTCTGGGTGCTCTTACAGTATAGAAATTCAATCTCTTGCTAGTTCTAGATTTTGTTACATCTATCTGTTTGTCATGAAGTCTAGAAACAATTCTTCTCTGGTAAAAATTGAGTCCACACTGTTGCATTAATTCTGGTGATTTCTGAATTTTGTATAAGAAGAGGAGATCACCTCTTATCCTTCTAGTGTGCAAGGAATGTAATTGTGTGGCTTGTAGTCTATCCTGATAATTTCTGGAAGCCAGCCGTGGCACCAGCTTGGTTGCTCTTCTCTGGATTTGTTCAATCCTATTTATATCTTTGACTAAGTATGGGCTCCAGAAAGGGGAGCCTTAGTCAGAATATGGTCTGATATGAGTCCTGTAAAGAGGAATAATACATTCCTCCTTCCTGGTAACAAATGTACGTCTAATGCACATAAGCAGTGCATTAGATAGTTTGGTTACTTTTGTACACTGGTCTAAAAAGGAAAGATTATTGACTATCACATGGAGGTCACGCTCATGTGAGGATACTTTCAATGGAGTATTATTTAGACAGTAAATTTGACAGGGGTTGTGTTTACCAAAATGCAAAACAGTGTATTTATTAGTATTAAGTGTCATAGAATTGTAATCAGCCCATTGTTCAATTTGTTTTAAGTTATTAGAAAGCATACTCCTACTGATATCAGTGTCAACCATCCTCCCAACTTAGCATGATCTGCAAATTTGGAAAGCAGGTTGCTAGAACTTATCTGCACATCACTGATAAAGATATTAAATAGCATTGGGCTAAGGACTGAACCATGCAGCACCCCTCTAGTCACCCTCCCCACCTCAGACAAGTACAGTTTATTCTGACTTGCTGGTACCTGTCAGTTAACCAACAATTTACCCATTTAACTAGAATAACCCAGATGAAAAAAGCTTGTTTATATGCTTACACTGGGAGACCCTATCAAATGCTCTGCTATAATACAATAGGATTACATTCATGGGGCAACCGGAGTCTAGTTCTTTACTGATATGGTTATAAAAGGACCCTAGATTTATAGTACAAGAGTACCCTTTTCTAAAGCCATGCTGTGTGTGGTCTACAATATCCATAGCTGCCATCTCTTTTTCTAATAAATCTTTTATAACTTTCTCCACTAATTTACATATAACTGAAGTTAAACTAATGCGTTGATAGTTTTCGGGTCTGCAGCAATTTCCTTTTTTAAAAATGGGTACCACTGTGGCATTTAGCCAGTCCTGAGGGATTTCTTGAAGGGATTTATTAAAAATAAGTGTTAAAGGACATGCTAAAGCATCAGCAGAGTCCAATAAAAACCTGGGGTTTAAATTGTCGGGACGTGGGCTTGATTTTTTTTTTTAAGGTTTGTAATACCAGAAGGGTATCAGCTTTAGTGATTCTGTAGTTATTATGTAAATTTACAACATCACCACCTGGTTTAGTTATTTCTTTCTTGTAAATACTGAACAGAAATGGTTATTAAAAACATTTGTAGTTTCTTTATCATCTGCTAATGTAGAGTTATTTACAATGAGCGGTCTAGTTAGTCTGCCATTACCCTTTTAATTGTTTAGGTATGAGAATAAACATTTATGACAATCTTTGGAATGGGCTAATCTAAATTCAAGATTTCTTTTTGCCTGTGAGATAAAATATTTTAAATCTTTAACAGCCTTTTTATAATTAATTAGATGCTCCTCTTTATTGGTGCTACTACATTTTTTAATAGTAAATGTAGTCTTTGTGTTTTATTTGTTTTTATTTTACAGGTTCATTTAACCATAATGGGATCTTCCCCTTTCTATTATACTTTTTAACTGTTGGGACAGATGCTTTTTTTTAAGATTAAAGATTGCAGACTTTAAATACTTCCAGGGTTCCTCAAAAGAAAGTGGCAATGATGTCTATTCCCATTAAATTTTATTTAAATGATCATTGATTTTACCAACATTAGCATTATCATACTTTTTAATCAAAGTGTGGTTAGAATGCAGCTGATAATTGTATGTTAAAGTAAACAAAATGGAGCAGTTGTCACTATTCCCTAGTGGGTCTCTCATGTTTATATTAGAGCTATTTCCCCCAGTATTGGTAATTAGTAGAGCCATAACCTGCTCAAGTCCTGCATCAATTAAGAGTGACACAAATTCCCTTTCACTCTGGGTGCTACTGGTTAGGGACCTCCAGTTCACAGTGGGCATATTAAAGTCCACTAGAATTATAAAGTTGCCTTTACTGGCTAATGTTGCAATGTCATTGATTAATATAGAGATATAGTCATGATTAGCTGATGGGGGCCTATAGCAATTACCAATTAGTATCTGGTGTTGCACCTTAAACTGAAAGTTCACCCAGATACTTTTGGTTATAGTGAGATAGGGGAGTTTGGGAGACATTCTGGAAACTCCATTGCTGCCCTATTTGTAAGCACCTCTCTGGTCTGAGGGAGGAGGTTGTTTGTCTCCATGCTGACCTAACAGAGATTTGGGAAACCTGCTCCCCCACCCAGGGACCACCCAGACCACCTCCACTACCTCAGAGGTTGCCAAGAAAGAGGAGTGGTTGGACCACCATGGGCTCAGGGAGGGTGAGGGTGAGGGTGGTAGAACAGAGACACATCCCTCCAGTTGTGCCTCTCCACAATTCATTCACCACTGTGGCAGAGCATGGTTCCTATATGGAGGCACCCACAGTGTAGACCAAGGAGGATGCTGGGAACCTCCACAATGGAGACTCACAGGAGGGTGGCACAGGACCCCACAGGGGAAGGAAACAACTCCTGGTGGGGGACTCAGTTGTTAGGAGGGTAGAACTGGGGGAGGGAAGTGAAAGGGAGGTAAGGTGCCTGCCTGGCACCATGTCTTGGAGAGACGGGAAACAAATCCTCAGGATCATGGGAGCAGCTGCAAGGGGGAGTGAGATGGATGTCATTATCCACCTAGGGATGAATGACCTGGCTGAAAATGGGATCAGAGCAGTGCAACAGGAGTTTGTGGATTTGGGAAGGGGCCTTAGACAAGTAGCACACACGGTAACTTTCTCAAAAGCACTACCTGTCTCTGACATGGATTGGATGAGGCTAGGGTAATCTGCACCATGGGATTCAATGACTGGTTGAAAAGTCGTGTACAGCTCAGGGATTTGGCTTCATTATAGACTGGGGCTCCACCTGGAGGGATGCAAGCATATATAGGTGCGATGGTCTGCATCTATCCAGGAGGGAAACCAGAATCCTAGTTGATATGTTTAAATGTTTCATTGGCAAGCATTTAAACTAGCCAAGGGGGGAGGCACTGAAAAGGAGAAGGGAAAATCCTAGCCCCCCCAAAAAATCAGGGTAGTTAGTAAGGTAAACACCAAGATAGAGCATTCAATAGGGAGAAGGGCAGGGGTAAATGAAGAAAAGACAAAGGCAGTAAGGACAGGGGTGGGGCAAAAAGAAATAAAGCCATAACAAAATGGAGGGTAATGAGTACCAATGCCCATAGTCTAGGTAAAAAGCTCCCTGAAATGGTGGCCTTGATGGAAGAGGGATGCCTGGATATCATGGCAGTCACAGAAACATGGTACACAGAGAAACATGACAGGGACATCAACATACCAGGGTATACAATCTACAGGAGGGACAGGGAAGGAAGAAGAGGAGGAGGAGGAGCTCTCTATATAAGTGAAGGGATCAAAGCAACATAACTAAAGGGTAAACAGGGAGGAGAGGAGGCACTGTGGGTCACCCTAGAGACTGAAAATGGCACCACAATCTGCACAGGGGTTGTATACAGACCCCCATCTCAGGGGGAGGAAAATGACAAGGAAATGATAGAAGGCATCCTTGGGATGGCAGAGAAAGGAGAGAAAGGAGAGAAATTGCTGATGGGGGATCTGAATATGCCAGATGTTAGCTGGAGCACCTTTACTGCAGCCACATCCAAGAGCAGAGCTGATTTTGTCAAAATGGGAGCGTGCCTCAGAAAAGCACTAGCAAACAGGCAAGAAGGTGGGGTGGAGCAACAATAGGGAAACATTAAAACCACCATGACAGAGGTAACACGTTTTTGTGTGAAGTAAATAAACAAATCAAAACAAAAGAAAAAAATGCTATGGTTCTCAAATGAAGTGGTGGGGAAGTTGAGGGAGGAAAAAATAGCATTCAGGAAGTATAAGGAAACAGAGAAGGAGCAGGACTGAGAACTGTACCAGTTAAAGCAGAAGGAATCAGGGAAGGCAGTCAGACTAGCAAAGGCTCAAACTGAGGAAAAGATAGCCAACTCGGTTAAGAAGGGGGATAAAACCTTTTATAGGTACATTAGGGAGCAAAGAAAGACTAAGCCAGGGATAGTGAGGCTGAATAAAGAGGAAGGTGGTTGGGCAGAGAGTGACAGTGAAAAAGCAGGGATACTGAATGAATACTTCTGCTCAGTATTCACAATGGAAAAGCAGGGGAAGATACCAAATCCAGTCAATAGAAGCACTCTGGATAGGGGGTTGATATTAGTCCATTCACAGAAGAAAGGGTTCTGAAAGAACTCTTAAACCTGAAGGTGGATAAAGCAATGGGGCCTGATCAGATTCACCCCAGAATTCTCAAAGAACTAAGGGAAGAACTGGTAACACCACTGACTACTCTTTTTAATACATCATGGGAGGATGGTGTGGTACCTGAGGACTGGAGGAGGGCAGATGTGATTCTCCTTCACCAAAGTGGGAGCAAGACAGAGGCAGGAAACTACAGACCTGTCAGTTTGACCTCAGTTGTATGGAAAATGAAGGAATCACTTCTGAAGGAAATAATTTTTGAGTACCTAGAGGCCAGTGGGGCACAGGACCCAAAGCAGCATGGATTCACAGCAGGAAGGTCATGTCAGACAAATCTAATTGATTTCTTTGACTGGGTGACCAAAGTAGTAGACCAGGGAGGGGCTGTGGACATGGCTTACCTAGACTTTAGCAAGGCATTTGACACAGTCCCGCACAAAAGATTAATAAACAAATTAACCAGCCTGGGAGTGGGTCCCAGGGTGGTAGTCTGGGTAAAACACTGTCTGAACAACAGAACTCAGCGGATAATAGTAAATGGAGTCCACAGTGAAGAAAGGGGGGTTACTAGTAGGGTACCACAGGGTTCAGTACTGGGGCCGGTCCTTTTTATGTCTTTATAAGTGATATTGCAGAAGGACTGGAAGGGAAAGTATGTCTCTTTGCAGATGACACAAAGATCTGCAACAGGGTTGATACGCAAGGTGGGGTGGAAAGGATGAAAAGGGACTTGGCAAGGTTGGAGGAATGGTCAAATGTATGGCAGCTTAGATTCTATGCAAAGAAGAGCAAAGTAATGCACCTGGGAAACAAAAACCCAGGGGAAGAGTACACAATGGGGGGTGAGATACTGACAACAATAAAAATGGAAGGGACCTGGGGGAAGTCATATCAGATGACCTAATGGTGGGCCAGCAATTTGAGAAGGCAGCAAGGAGGGCTGGGGGGATACTGGCATGCATAGGGAGAGGCATCACCAGTAGAAAACAGGATGTTGTTGGCCCTCTGTACAGACAGTTGGTAAGATCACATCTGGAGTACTGTGTACAGTTCTGGAGACCCCATCTCCGCAAAGACATTGATAGGGTGGAGGCTGCCCAGAAGAGGGTAACCAAAATGGTGCAGGGCCTGCACCAGAAGACAGATGAAGAAAGGCTAAAGGAGCTTAAGATGTAGAACCTAGAGGAAAGAAGGGAGAGGGGGGACATGATAGAAACTTTCAAATACCTCAAGAGAATCCACAAAGTCCAAGAGGGTAGCATCTTTCAGAAAAAGAGATGTGTAAGAACAAGGGGGCACAATTTGAAGATGGGGGGAGATGGCTCAGAGGTAATGTGAGGAAGTATTTCTTCACAGAGAGGGTTGTTGATGCATGGAACAGCCTTCCTGAGGAGTCATAGAGTCAAAAACAGTGGGTGAATTCAAGAATGCATGGGACAGACTTAAGGCAATTCTAGTGGGAGGTAGGAGGAAGTAGGCTGTTGGTTAAGTAGGATCTGCAGCTTATCCATTAGGAAGGGATGGCAGACTAGGTGGGCCAAGCGGTCCTTATCTGCTATCAAATTCTGTTTCTATGTTTCAAAAGAAGCGATGTCATCCCTAACATAGAGACAAACCCCTCCTCCTACCTGTCCCAGTCTATCTTTATGATAAAGCTTGTATCCAGGGATCACTTTTAACCATAAAGAGTTAGAGTTCCACCATGTTTCTGTTATGGATATTAAGCTGTAGTCAGCCATTCTACATTTGGTTTCATGTTCAACCATTTTAACTAGTTTCAAAGATCTAGCGTTCAATGATAATACCTCACACATTTTTAATTTAGTGGCTGTGACACCCTTGGTTAGAACATTCCCATTCTCCCCCTTACAGGTTAGTTTAAATGTTTATTGATAGCTTCAGTAATACTATTACCCAGCAAAGTATTTCCTCTTCTGCTTAGATGTAAACCATCCCAGCAGAAAAGGTGGTTTAATCATGAAAATTTTCCCAGTGGGTTACACATAAAATACCCTGTAGGAGACACCACTTCCTCAGCCAATCATTTTGAGCCTTCATTTTGTTTGTAATACATGTTGTTGCCCTTGGTATTGGCAGGATTTCGGAAAAACAGACTAAGCAGCCTCTTTCCATTACAACATTGTTTAAAGCTACAAAGTCTTGTTTGAGTTCCTCTAGACTCATTCTATGTATGTCATTGATACCCGCATATATAACGAACAATGGATTTTCACCTGCTCCTGCAAGTACCCATTTAGTTATAGTGGTTATATCTGCCACTCTAGCCCCCCTAAAATTAGAACACATTCCATTGATTTTGTCTGGATTACAAACCTCATGATCAATGTGTTTAATTACAGAGTCCCCTAATATAAAAATGTGTTTGGTGTTTGTTTTTGGGGGGTTACCTCACTGCACTCCTCTAGTCCTGATTCAGAATTAGTTTTAATTACCTTGTTGTTGTGTTTTAACACTTTAGTGGTAGATATTGTTAGACATGTAGACTTGCTGGATTTTATGCTGGAGTTGGTAATATCACAGCCTGGGGGGTCCTATAATGGGTTGCAGATTGGATCTTTCACTAAGGTAGTACTATCTTCTTCGGGTGTAAGTGCCTCAAGTTTATTTAACAGGGTTAATACGGGGCACTATTAAAAATCTGGCCTCCCCTTCATCTTGTTTTATTAATAGTTATTATTGCCTAATTATCTGTCTCAGGCAATGTGGCTGATACAGTTAGTTCCAGTGCAGAGGGATCTTGTTTATTAATGTGGGCCCCTTCAGTGTGTTTGGGTGCAACTGTAGGGGTTAGTTGATTTTCCATCAAATCTATGTAGTCCTCAAGAGCCTCTATTTCAGGACAAGTTGCTCTTGAGGACTGCAATTTCACTATCTCCTCCTGTAACATCTCTACTAACATGCATCTGTCATACATGAAATCTACAATTTGTTCACTTCTACCATACATTTGACATGAGGTACAATAGTTATTTGGCTTATCCATTTTGATGTTTAAGAGAACAACAGACAAGTCCCTACTACCAACTGTACTTACTTTTTACACTGGCTAGACTTAGGTGCCCTGTTCCCCTGCTCCCTCCTCGGACACAGCCGACACACACTGGATGTGCGTGTCTCTGTGTGCATCTCTGCGTGCAGCCCATGCACACTCACCCCACTTGCTAGCATGGCTCTAAATAGCGTTATGAAACCAGAAGTTACCTGCCTTACTTCCGGTTTCACGCTCTTCCAAATGCCCCAAAACACAGTATTTTATTATGCTAAAAGCACTCTGTGTAAACAGGAGCAATTAAAATGGCTGGCAGTATAGCCTAGAGGTTAGAGGAATGAGGTGTGAATGAGCTTGATACATCCAGCAGACCAGACCTAAGTTTGATTCTCACAACCTCCACTTGCATAGTGTGTGATTCTGAGCAAGTGACTTAACCACCCAGTTCTCCCAGGTCACCCCTGAAAACAGGCACTTGTGCCTAGTGGGCCTTACCTGGTTACCAAAGGCAAAATAAAAAAAAAAAAAAAATGTACTGGGGGCTGCTCACAAGCAAAACCAGCAGTGAAATAATGAGCTATCAGGAACTTGGGCACAACAGGAGGCAATGCCCACTAGTAACCTTCAATTCCTGTCTCTTCTAAACAAGGAGAGTGTTGTTGCCAAGAAGACCCCCTCTGCCCCTTACAGGTACAAATAATACAAATATTCAGTCAAAGGTTGTTTTAAAACAACACAGTTTCATATACTGTTTTGCCTCTCACCAGAGGCTCATCCTGGGAATTAGATTTTCAGCTCTCTAGAGCCCACTTCCTAGCGTGGCTCTAAATAGTGTTGTGAAACTGGAAGTTACCTGCCTTACTTCCAGTTTCACACTCTTCCAAATGCCCCAAAACGCAGTATTTTATAATGCTAAAAGTGCTCCATGTAAACAGGATCAATTAAAATGTACTGGAAGCTGCTCACAAGCAAAAACAGCAGTGAAATAATGCAGCTATCAGGAACCTGGGGACAACAGGAGGCAATGCCCACCAGTATCCCACAATCCATGTCTCTCCTAAACATGGAGAGTATTGTTGCCAAGAAGTCCCCCTCTGTCTCTTACAGGTACAAATAATACAAATATTCAGTCAAAGGTTGATTTAAAACAGCACAGTTTCATATACTGTTTTGTCTCTCACCAGAGGCTTGTTTTGGGAATTAGGTTTTCAGCTGTCTAGGGCCCACTCACTAGCGTGGTTCTGAATAGTGTTATGAAACAGGAAGTTTACCTGCCTTACTTCTGGTTTCATGCTCTTCCAAATGCTCCAAAACACAGTTGGCGGGATATTCAAAGCAGTTGTGTAAGGCTCAACTGAGATGCGCCGGCGCAAGTATGGAAATGCACCAAGGAGCGATATTCAGTGGGAGCCAATGCGCAGCACAAGTCCCATTGTGCAAATGGGCAACCCTAATGAAAGCATGCACAAGAGCAGGGGGCATGTCCATGGATATGTGATGCAGTGCACTATTCAACCACCAAACCATGGCACAAGTGTGGAGCAAGTCCCAGATGCACTGAGCAGACTTGAGCCTATAAATACAGGGTGCAAGCACACAGACTGCACTTACGCCAGAGGAAAGGGAGAGAGAAAGAGAGAGAGAGAGAGAGAGAGAGAGAGAGGAACAGGATGGTGGAGGGATAAAACCTAGAAGAACAAGAGAGACAGAGCCTAAGAGGGACAATGTGACCTGCTCAGGCAGCCGCAGGGGTGTGGGACAGAGGTGGCAGTGGAGAGTGAGTCTGGGGCAGAAGGCATGAGAGAGAAGAGGCAGTCAAGGTGCCACACATCGCACCAGGGTGGCATACAGCCCACAGCAGCCAACCACCCAGGGGGAGACAGGACAGCAGGGGCCATGGCCAGTGCACCCTTTCTAATGGAGGTCATAATGAGGGGTGTGAGGAGGCAGGAGGAACAGTAACATGGCTGTGGAAGGGCCCTTCGGCAGTATGCCCTGAACAGGAGGTACCATGCCCACACCACCTTCGAGAACTACAGCGATATGGAGGTTGTGGGCCAGTATTGCCTGAACCTGGCTATTCTGAGGCAGCTCTGTGAGCTGTGCAGTGACGAGATGCAGGCACCCACTAGACGGAGCCAAGCTACGTCAGTGGAGACGAAGGTAACAGCTGCCATGTGCCTGCTCACCACGAGCACCTTCCAGAGACCAACAGGGAACACAACAGGCATAACCTAGTCAGCCATGTCCCGCCTCCTCACTCAATTCCTCACTGCCCTGCTGCCATATGCTTCGGAATATTTCCTGTTCCCCAGCACACAGACAGAATGTACATTAACCATGCAGGACTTCCACAGGGTAGCACACATGCCTGGCATGCTTGGGGCCATTGACTGCTCCCATGTAGGCATCTGCATGCCACCTGGTCTTGAGGGTGTGGCATACATAAAAAGGATGGGGTTCCCCAGTGTCAACTGCCAGGTGGTTTGCGATGCCTAGGGGTGCATCACCAATATCTGTGCCACACACTCTGGGAGTGCACATGATGCATTCATCTGGCACAGCACTGTGTTGTGCCACAGGTTTGAGCATGGGGATATCCCCACAGTCCACCTAGTGGGTGAGTATGGGATGGGCAAAGGGGCCAGGCAGAGCATTGGAAGGGGAAAGGCAGGGTGGGTGTGCTGGCAAGGATGCCAGGAATGGGCAAGGAGCACAGCAACAGAGGACACAGGGCTAACCATGACATTCTCCACACAGGTGACAATGGATATCCACTCAGACTATGGTTGCTCACCCCCTACGGATGCTCATTGTCCCCAGCAGGAGAACACTACAATGAGGCACATGCCAGCAAGTGAAACATCATTGAGCATGTATTTGGGATTCTGAAGGCACGTTTCCATTGCCTAGGCAGATCTGGCGGTGCCCTACAGTACAGCCCCTTGAAAGCCTGTGGCTTATTCCTGGCCTGTTGCATACTGCACAACATGGCCATTCACCATGGGATAGTTGTCAAGGCTGAGGAGGAGGATAGTAGTTTGGATGATGAGGGCAATGGGCTGGAGGGAGGTTGACTGCTCCCCCCGGTGGAGGAACCCCAAGCGCATTGCACTCCAGCACAGGGACACCATCGCTTGGGAGCACTATGGTGCAGGCAGGTAGGTTGCACCACAGCCACACACTGGACACACACACAGGTACAGCACACAAACAGGGGCGTGCAAGGCAATGGGCATGCACACACAGTGGTGTGGAGCAGGGGTGTGGGTGACAATGCCACAGAGACACACACAACAGCAAACAGCATGGAATGGCAACACACACACACAGAAACATGTGCCCAGGCACTGGAATGTAGTGGGGATCAGAAGCAGTGCACCGGTGCACAGGTGCAACTGGCGCAGATCTGCTCTCATCACACCCACACCACATGGGCCAGCGGTCTGGCAGGCATGGACACAGGCAGCGTGTGGCACAACACACACACACCACCCATGTGTGCACAGGGCAGCAGCAGTAGACTGCAGCCAGAGCAGCACACACCTCAGGTCCACCGTGCAGAACCATGGGAACCATGGCCATGGGGGTGCGGCCATGCCACGGGCTGCACATCGGCCACAGTGGATGTTTTCAACAGCCCCCCAGGGGTTGAACAGCGGGACCTCAACCGGGTCTACACAGGGGCATGTAGGCATCCAAACAGGCCCACCCCAGGCATGCCTGGGATGCCAACAGCAGAGCCCGTCATTGACAGGGAGGGTGTCATTTGATGCAGGGTTTGTGGGGTGGACAGTGCACTACATGGTGTGTGTGGTGGCCAGCTATGCCTGGTGGCAACCAGTGGTGCAAGGCCATCCTTGATCGCATTGGCAATGAGATCTTGTGATGCAGTCGTGTTCTTGCAAGCACTGAATAGCCTCCAGGAGCTGCACAGTGCCTCTCTCACACTGCTCGTCCACCTGGTGCACCTCTGCGCAGTGCACGCACCCCAATTACCAGCTGCACCTGTTGCTCCATGAGAGGCTGCAGCAATTAGGTGTGCTCTGACAATGGGTACTGACACAGGGGAGCCGACCCACCGGTGGTGTATGATCATGCTGCACAGCCCCCCACTCAGGTGGACACTGCACAGTGGAGTCCTCATGGGGTTAGTCCCTGTCAGGCACCCCGGCAGTGGACACCACATCCAGCTACCCTCTGTCCCCTGCTGCCTGCCGCTACTGCCCCTCCGGCTCCTATATGCTGCCCAGTGGCTGTGTGGCTGCACCACCACCACATGGCACTGTCATAGTGGTGCACACAGTGTCTCCGGCAGTGGTGGTAGGAAGCTGTCCCACCACTGGCAGGCCACTGGGCATGCTGCCCGAGGTTGCACTTGGTATGGGCATCTCCCCACAACACCTTCCGTGCTGTCCAGGATCATGGTCATGTTGTCATCGGTGTCGGACCCCACCGCAATCTGTGTCTCTGTGCAGAGGATGCCATGGCTGCCATCCTGCGGAAACACAACCAGGGCCTCATCCAACCCAATGCCTCAAACATCCAGCTGGACAGCGGTGGTGTGCTGCAGCCGATCAGGTGCCCAGATGTCCATGAAGGTGGATGGCTTGTCCTCTGGGGCTGGGCCTGCCTCCATGGCTGCTGCTGGTGCCCCTTCCACTGCATGCCATCATGCTGGTGCTGAAAGAGAAAACAGATGTGTCAGTGATGCATCTCCCCAGCCCAACCCCCCATCCACCATCCCCCATTGCTGGCTGTATGTGCCCATCATATATACCATGCAGTGATGGGCTTCTAACTGTCTGGAACCCTCCACCCAGCACACCCTCAACAATGCTGTGGTTTCATGGTGGCCACCACTAGCTCCTCCTGCGCCATGAGCTGTGGCACAGCAGCAGGCCCCCCACTGGTGACTGTCTGGGCTGCACAAATGGCCACCACATTCTCCTTGATGTGGTGTTTATTGGTGCCCACCTTCTTCTGGCACTCCTGCACTGACCGCTGGTGGCTGCCCTGCTGGTTCATGCTCGCCACCACCTCCTTCCAGGCCTGTGGCACCACTCAGCATTGGCTCCCTATTGAGGGAGACCTCAAACAGGGCATCTGCCTCTGCTTGGTAAAGTTGCGCCTGTGCTTGCAAGCAGGACCATGCTCCTCACTCCCTTCACACTCCAACATTGTGCTACCTATGGACATAGACATGTATGTCACTGTCAGCTGCAGCCTTACCCATCCAACCTGCTTTGCTGGCTGTGCTCAGCAGCAAGAGCAACTTACCTCAGATGGTTGCAATACCGGTCCATGGCCTGTGCTGTTCAGAGGTGTCTTTATAGCACAACGCATGCAAATGAGCATTGGCACAATGGTAATGACATGCTAATTTCATTAGTGTGCTGTGCATTGGCTGATGAGCTCATTTGCATGTGGCAGCTGAATATCGCATACTTGCTTTGTGCACAATGGAATTGCTCTGGAGCAAGTTGTAGCACAATGCCCACACTTGCACGGTGCACAGGACTGCAGTGTGCATGCATCAGGTGGTGTACTACTGCCTATGGTGCACTGTGCACCAACGCGAAATAGGGGCCATGGTGCACTGTGCACCATGGCCTCTATTGTGCACCAGCACACAGTGTGCTAGGCAAACCCTGACCCCTACCGTGACCCTATGAACCCTTGGAACTACACCGCCACATGCCTGTCAGACCATGCTCTTTTCGCACATCCCCTCCAATGCATGATTGGTGGACACAGTGCATGTCCCCATGAGGGACACATCCAGCGCACGTTGTCTGCACATGCGCCTTCGGCCACCATTTTGTCTCCACCTAGTGCAGCGGTCGTGATGGCGCAGCATGGAGTTCATTGGGCCCGTAATTGGTCAGATGTGGAACTGATCAATCTCATGGCCTGTTTGCAGCCACATGCACCAGGGATCTTTGGGCAGGTGCCCCTGCTCCAGCCCAGGACAGAGGTCTGGCAGACCATTGCTGCCAGACTGGTGTGTGACACTGGGGTGGCCAGAACAGTGGCACAATATCACCACCGGTACAGGGACCTGTTGAGGTGAGACCCAGTGTGCTTGAGGCAGCTGCAGGCACATGTACGTGGGGGGGGGTCATGCCACAGCCAGGTAAGTCATCCCATGCTGCATGTGTGCCTTAGTGCTGTACTGTGGTGCTGGCTTGGCTGCCTGGCATGCCCTGCAGAGGGGTACACTGTCAGCATGTGCATTATGGAGTGGCAGTGCCAGCCTCAGTTTGCACTGCACTACAGCCTTGTGGGCCTTGTCAGGCAGGGGCACACACTGTACACAGGAGTGGGGGTGGTGGGCACCTGCTGTGGGTGTTCTCTGATGCTTACCTGTCTGTTCCATTCCCAGGGCTTGAAGATCGAAGATGGGCATATGTGGCAGGAGCACCAGGCCAGGCACAGCAGTCCACAGCGGGACCCAGTAGTGGTGGAGGAGGAGTAGCACAAGAACCGGCAACAGCGGTGCAACAGTGGGCAGATAGGCACTGTTGCATTCCTCTGCACAATACCAGTTGTTCAGTGGGGGAGTGGGTGCGGCCATGACCACCTGTGCCATGTGCCATAGCAGTTGTGTGATACACACTGTATGTGGTGCATGCCACTGTGGGGCGGCCATTTCACATGTGCACCCAGCTACCACTGATGGTGCTGTGGTGATGCAGGTGCCCTTTGCCTTCTGACTGTCACTGCACAGTTGGGTGACCATTGGGCAGCAGTGTCCACCACTTTGCACTGTCATGGCATGCTGGGTTACTGGCAGGTGTTGGCCCACCCCCCTGTGGGTGGCTGTGGTGCCACTCCAGGGATGTGTATTCCCACTGCCCATTGTACATAGTGAGTGGGCATGGTGCCATGGGACCTTGCACTGATCACCTGTTCTATCCTTTGTCATAGGCATCCAAAGCAGTTCACATCTGTCCCTGTATTGCAGGCTGCTGAGGCAGATCATATTGATATCCTTTGACAACCCTGGAGGTGGCCCAGCAGGTGCGCAGGATCCTGCTGATGGACCAGTGGAGGAGGAACCGTCAGGCAGTAGTTGGCCGTGGCCGCCTGTAGATCGACCCCAGCAACTCCTGTATACCCCTGCCACCCCTTCCCCCATCCATCCCCCTTCCCACTGTACAGTCTCTGTTCTCTGTCTCCTTCCCCTATTTTCTGATCCTTTCTGACCCCCTTCTAGGAAACATAGGAATCATAGGAACGACACTGAGCCAGATGGACTTTGGTCCTATATGCTCGCCACTTTCTCCTAATTTCTAATCTGGTTCATATACCTGTCCCATTTAGATTTAAACTCAGTAATAGACTGGCCGGCCACTACCTCCAACGGTAATGTATTCCAATCATGCACCACCCTTTGATTAAACCATCATGTACTTCGTACTTTCTTTCTTTTAGATGCTGTTAACTGCATTGGGTGAGACCTAGTATTATACATACTACTGTTTAATTCTAACCCAGTGATATCCCAATGATCATCACTTTGCCAAGCCTTGTAAACTAAGCACATATCACCTCGCTTTCTTCACTCCTCCAAGGAATACATATTCAACTCCATCAATCTGGTTGCATAATTTTTTCCTACCATATTGTGGATAGCTGTTGTTGCTCTTTTCTGGACCCGCTCCAACAAGATTGAGTCCTGTTTTTTAAAGAGTGACCACACCTGTGCTCCATACTCCATAATGGGCCTCACCAAGGATATATACAGAGGCATAACAACAGTCCTACTTCTGGATGATATGTGCCTCAGTATACAATTTAAAATTCTATTACCTTTTTGGGCTATATTTTGACAGTGTGATGAGAAGGACATATTACTGGATACTATTATGCCCAAATCTCTTTCCTCATCTGTTATTTTTAATGGTATATTTCCTAATTTATAGGGTAATTTAGGATTTCTATTGCCCAGATGCACAATAAAACATTTATCTATATTTAATGTCACTTTGAATTTATTTAACCATGTGTCGATATTGTCTATTGTATCTTGTAGATTTGATGTGTTTAGTCTAATATTTACTTCTGCACCAATCCTACAGTCATCGGCGAACTTTTGTATCCATACAGATTTTTTGTTTTATTTGAAGTGATGATACATAAAGATTAAAAAGACAAGGGCCCAGCACTGATCCCTGAGGCACCCCACTAGTCACTCCCAAGCTATTGGACTGTTCCCCTCTAATACTCACACATTGATTTCTATCGTGTAACCAATTTTGAACCCAGTTTATAATATAAGGGTTTATAATCAGATTTCTCATTTGTTGTATTAATTCATGGTGAGGGAGCTTATCAAACGCCTTCGAAAAATCAAGAAACAGCACATTGACAGGGACTCCCCTCTCCAATCTATCTATAACGAGGTTATAGAAGGCCAACATATTCGTCTGACACGACCTACCCTTTACAAAGCCATGCTGAAATTCATCTGTGAGATGATTTGTTTCTAAATATTCATATATTCTATCCTTTAATACCCCTTCTAAAATCTTGGACGGTATGGCAGTAAGGCTAATAGGTCTGTAGTTTGCAGGATCCATCTTATTTCCCTTCTTATAAATTGGGACAACAATCACCGATATCCAGCAATCAAGCACCTCACCTGTGTCTAATGACTTCTGGAAAATGTATGTTAATGGGGGAGCTATTGTCTCTGCCAGCTCCCTAAGTACTCTTGGATGGAGCCCATCAGGACCTGGGGATTTAGTAGGATCTAATTTGGCCAGTCATTCTTTGATTTCTGTATAAGTTATTAATATTCTTTCATTTGGATCTGGATCAAATCTTATAATAGGATAAGTAACTTTATCGTTAGAGAAAACAGTTGAAAAATATTTATTTGCAATATCTGCCATTTCTTTGTTATCAGATGTACTATCACTATTTGTATTTCTTAATGGGCCTATAGTATTTGAATTCCCTTTTATGTTATTGATATAAGCATAGAAGGCCTTTGGATTTCTACTTGTATATAGTTCATTCAATACAGTTATTTTGCTTACCTGCCTGTGTCGGTCTCTGCTTTGCAGCTGGCATGAGGAGCCATGCTGCAGTGGCATGGTGTGTGTCTGTGTGGTGTGCCTGTGTTGGTGTATTGGTCATGCATCATGGTGTCCTGCCCTGTAGTCAGTGGCTGTGCCTTGGGGTGGCCATGGGGCTGCTTTCTGGGATGTGTCGCATGTGTATGCTTGGCAACATGGTCCTGGGTGTGGCTTGCTGGGGTCTTGGTGGGGGCACAGCATGTGGCGGAGGGGGATCCACTGGTGTCATAGGTGCCACCTGTTGCTTGCTTTCTGTGCCATGGTTTTGTTCTGGTGTGGGGGTGTCTGGATGCCTGTGTGTGCCCTGTTGGTGGCGGTCACCTCTGGCCTGCCACTGTGCATCCCTGGTACTGTCCCTAGGCATCTTCCTCGGCCATGCCCTACCCCTTTACACTGCTGCTGTGCTCCCACCATTGCCTGGGGCTAGTCTGTGTGTGCCATGGCACATGTCCGGTTGCAACATGGCGCATCTCTGGTTGCACTATGGCACAGGTCTGGTTGTACCTTGTTGCATATCTGGTTGTGCCATGGCACATCCCTGAGATATTCATACGTGTTGTGCTGGTGCATTTCACCAAGCGCACTCTTTGAATACTGCATTCATTGCACTATGGCACATTGAATTTGCACTATGCCAGCCTTGTGCTGGCCTTTGGCGCATTTCTGAATATCTGGCCCAGTATTTTATGATGCTAAAAGCACTCCGTGTAAACAGGAGCAATTAAAATGCACTGGAAGTTGCTCACAAGCAAAAACAGCAGTGAAATAATGCAGCTAATGACCAGTGTAGACTGATCACCCATGCCCGCCTTATACTTCATAGGCAGAAGCCTACAATGGATGACCAAATCACTTAAGAACCACCTAGAAAATGAGTTCATGCAACTTAAAATGTTCAAAGTTCAATAATGAGTCAGTATATAATCAATTAGCTGTATGAACAGAAAGTCTTAAGAATCTATATAAAACCCCCGTGGAATTACACCCCCCCACAGGAAAAGATAACTAGAAAAGAAGTGTATATTCAGTATGTATGGGAACCAAAAGTCCTAACACCCTGTAGCATAATTATGACATGTACCCGAATATACTGTAAGCCTAGCTAAATATGTACACACCCCTAACCCCCTTCCCCCAACACACAGCCCCCTCCCAAAAACACACCATCCTCCAACCCCCAAAACACACACAAATTACCCCCACACACATCAAAAGGCCCCTGCATACACACTCACCCAAGACAACCTAACCTCCCCCCTCCACCCCACCCACACACGTATATTTAGTGAGAAACCAACATATTGATAACCAGTTAAAAACAAGCTCTGGCAGAGCAACTACAACTCTAAATGCATTAACCAGATAAGGGTGTTTCACGGGCTTAAACATAAACATGAATTGCCGCTGCATACACTAACTGTATCAAAGTACGGTGTATTGAGAAAGGGCAGATATAAAAATAATGCCACTGTATGTATGACAGTTACCTAAATGTTTCACATTTTATTCTATGCAATGTTACAGCAATCAGCTCAACAGAACCATGCCATATTATACATAAAGGTACTATACCTTAATTGTAAACACTGCTGAGACAACTATATGTTGAGACAAGGTGGAAGATAAACACAATGTTGAGACATGTTTAGGAAGACATTTGATGTGTTTAATTGATTTTTTTAGAGACTGCTATACAGTTCACACAAACATAATTAGTATAATATAAAAGTGCATATACCCAAATATCAACGTAAATCTTTCACATTTTATTATAAGTTATTCTGTTGAAGGAAGATCTTACTGTACAAGGCCTGCAAATAAGCGTTCAGTAAAAGTAAACTGGGGTAGGTATGTTAATGAGGGTGCTGCATAGTTCATCTTTTATTGTTGCTCCACTCCAGCACACACAATATGAAAATCAACAACCCCTTGATTTGAAGCAACTGGAATTAGTACAACAACAGAAACAAGTAGGTGACTGAGTAAGTGGGTAGACAAGCATTTGTATAGGCAAGTCAAATAACATTTCAAAAAGTCTCACTATTATAATTCATTTTTTACAAATGCGTCTGCAGTTGACAATTTTTGTAAAAAAACAACAATGGAAGTTATTCCACATATGTCCATAGGTGTCACACATGCAGGTGGAGGGATTTGAGGCCTGGATGCACTAGTCTGCCCTGCTCCTGAGTCATAAGATAATGGTAGAGAGGCAGAGGTTCTGGAGGTTCCATCGACAGCTGTTGAAGGAGAGGGAACCAAAACTGATGAGGCCAAAGAGGGGTTAATAGAATCATGTGAGCCCTTTCTGCCTGTAGCTTCAGGAGAACCCTCTGAATCACTGGGAAGGGAGGAAAGACATACAAGAACCTCCCTGTCTAGCAAAGAGACAGCACGTCTCACCAGAAAAAAAAAACTCCCGAGAATGAGCAAGCAAAAACTGGGTAATTTTGCGTTGGATGGTGAAATGAAGAGACCTATCTCTGGTTGACCCCACAGGTTGAATAAGCTTTCAACCATCTCTTGATTTAGCTCTCACTCATGATCCCTGACAGTAGTGTGGCTGAGGCTGTCTGTCAGGATGTTGCTGATGCCCGGCACATGGACAGCAATCAGGCCGAGAGGACTGCAATGTACCATACTCGCATCACCTCTAGGCATAGAGGGTACATGCAAGTACCTCCCTGTTTGGTCAGGTACCAGACCACAGACATATAGTTGGTCTGAACCAGGAGTGTCCCCGAACATGGAAGAGGCTGGAAGGCCTGGAGGGCATATAGCACTGCCCTCATTTCTAACACATTGATGTGTTGAGACACTTCCAGCTGAGACCATGTTCCCTGGGTCTAATGGTCTCCTAGGTGGACTCTCCAGCCTTGACATGAAGCATCCATTATAAGGGTTATGGTAGGAGCAGGGGGTTGAAAGGGGAACCTCCCCATGGAGAGATTGGACAACTCCTGCCAACAAAGAAGATCCTTCTTCATGTTCCCAGCCACTAGGCCCCTATGGTCCAGGTTGTCCATCCGCTGATCCCATTGGACATGAAGAATCCATTGAGTCACACTCATATGCAGTCTGGCTAGAGGAACTATAGGGATCGCAGCTGCCATCAGCCCAAGAAGATGGAAGATTGACAGGGATGTGGTCCAGCATGAGCTGGTCACTAATCTGGACTGTTCCTGCAGGGTCTCTGCTCTGTCTGATGGGAGGAAGGTCCTGCCCTGGACCATATCCAGCACTGCCCCAAATTAATTGAAGGTGCTGGAAGGGGAGAGGTGGGACATGGGATAGCTGACTATTATTCCAAGTCTTGAAAAAAGGTCCAAGGTGAAGGAGAGTGGCTGCCTTGGACTGCTCTGTGATGTGGCTGACAGAAGCCAGTCATCCAGATACAAGCACAATTAGATCACTCTGCAGCATATGGCTGCAGCCACCAATGCTAGGCACTTGGTAAAAAGCTGAGGTGCTGAGGACAGGCCAAAAGGGAAAGCCTTGAACTGATAATGTTCCCCCTGGAAGGCAAACTAAAGAAAGTGGTCAGTGGGCCTGGAAGACAGGGATGTGCAGGTAAGCACACAAAGTCCATGGCCCTTGTGGAGCAGAGGTAGAAGTCCCTGGATGGTGAGCATGCAGACATAAGGGTTGTTTGCTTTGTACTCAATGTACAGGTTGAGCATGCTGAGGTCCAAGATGGGTCTTAGGTCACCCGTCGTTTTGGGCACTAGGAAGAAATGGAAGTAGTACCCTCTTCCTATCTGTGGCAGAGCCACAGGGTCTATTGCTGACTTTTGCAAAAGACCCTGGATATTGTCCCCTATCAGAGACAGGTGCCTTGGGGCTAATGGGAGAGGTCTGGGGGGGAGGTTGTCCAGAAGCCTGTGTAGGAACTCTATGGTGTGACCTCTTGCTATTAACTGAGGGCCCCAAGAGTCCATGGTTATGTCCTGTGACCCCAGAAGAGGGAGGGAAAATCACCCCCCACTGGTTCCCCTAGAGGATCTAGAGGAGGCAGGGGGTCCATCATGAGTCAGGAGGCCAAGGGGAGTGAGTTGGCAGATCCCCAAGGGGGCTTCTGGGACTTGACAGGGTAAGTAAGGGTTCCAGATGCTGGATACCAGCATTTGGCCCGGTGTTTGGCAGGGGCCACTTTGGTCTGGCATCTCTCTTGCCAATGAAAAGGCTGTTTGCCTTTGTAACTCCACGGTACATGAAGTGGACATCGCAGATGGATTTACCATGGTCCTGTAATTCGGTGATAATATTCTTGGTTTCACCTTTGAATAACATGAATCCCCTGAAAGGGGCATCCAAGATGGAGGATGGGACATCTTGTGCCAGGCCAGCAATTCTGAGCCACGAATGTCACCTAATGCAGATAGCAGTGGCTGTGGTGCAAGCAACTGAGTCTACTGTGTCATAAGTGGCCTGGAGGGCAAGACAACAGGAGATTTTAGCCATTCTCACTGTCTTGGCAATTTTGGTCTTAAGCGCCTGGTCCTGGATAGCTTCCAGCTTTGACTCAAGTGAGGCCAGGGAAGCTTTCTGATAGGAAACAATATGAGCCAAATAATTAAGGGACCTGAGGGTGCAAGTTGAGAAGGAATAGATCTTGTGACTGAAATTATCCAGCTACTTAGACTCCCTATCAGGAGGAGACATGCTCAAATGTTAGTTTCAGAGGACCGGTCATGGGCAGCCTTAATAACAACTGAGTCTACATTAGGATGGCCAGTAAGGTGTGAGACCCCATCTGGAGGGGGTACATCCTGTCTGCCTTTTTTGAAAGAGCTGGAATGGAGGAAGACTGTTGCTAGATAGTGGACATCAGGTCTTCATGGGGCCCAGTCCAAGGTAGTATGGGCATAGGAGTTGTGTCAGTCATTTCTAGATGCTCCTCAAGCATTTTCCACTTTGGATCCTGTTTCTGGATAGCCCAGTCAAAGGCATTTTGTATAGTTATGAGGAGTTCTGCAAAGGAAGGGTCCTCCAGAGGGGACTTCAGGAAATCCTTAGGCTGAGCCTCTATAGGTGTATGCGTACCAGAGCTGGAGGACAATTCAAAGTCAGAGTCTGAAGAATGCCTGCTGGGGGTCTGAACCCTTTTTAGAGGAGTGTCCTGGGTTTTATCCCTGACCTGGTGTCTAGAGGGGCCTTCTCCAGAAAGGTGGGAATCCACAGGAGAGGCTTATCTAGGGGTCGGAAGTAGAGGCCACTACTGGTTTCTAATGGTCAAGCTCTGAGGCTAGTTGAGTCCTGGCCTCCTGAATCAGGGTCTGAAACACTGCCTGGATATCAGCCTTAGGCTGCTGTGGAGGCAGATGCTGAGACTGAGGAGGATGAGAAGGTGGTGGAGAAGGAGGCTGGTATAATGGATAGCCCAGCATCTGATATTGAGGGTTTCCCTGAGCCTGATAGGAGTAGAGAAAGCTAAAAGGAGCATACCCTTGATTAGACATAGTCTGGTACCCCGGTACATAATGGGGTTGTTGACCAGACATTGGATACCCTGGCAAAGGCTACATTGGGTATTATGGGGGTGGATAGCCTGGAACATTGCCCATAGGTCCAGCCAGAGGCAGAGCTGAAGGCCTGGCAGGTGGTCTAGAAGGACAAGGCATTGGCCGCTTAGGGACATTCAAAGGGACTGGCACTGGATCAGGCACAGGAATGTCTGGCACTGGAAGATTCAGATCCTTGGGGCCTGATGGAAGGCTGTCCAGTGTTTGAGGAATGGCTGGAGTACCAGACATACCCTAACCTGGCAAAGGGTCACATAGCGAAGGGTCACTTGGTGTCAGAGTGTAAGTAGAATATGGCAGAAGACCCACCGTTGTCTGGGAAGCTGGCATCCAAGATGGTGGAACCTGGTTGTCCAAGGGGGCTTGGGTTGAGGAGGTCCCGATGGATGGTCTCTGGAGAGGTTAACAATAGGCCCAGTGGGTGAACCAGGAAAAGACTGACCTGGCGAAGGAGGGGGAACCTTCAGATTAGTGCCCATCTCTGGCTCTTGATCTTCAGGCAAGTCCGAAGGGTCTGGTTGGGTCAGTGGGAGTGAGGGACCCTCTAAAGACTGTTGCATGTCTGGCAGCTTGCTTAACTTGATGTTGGGGTATACTGTGACCCTGATGGGAGAGCCTCAGCTGTGTAGTCCCCAGAGGAACAGGGGAGTGACTTATCAGCTGTGGTATTGCAGACATCAGAAGAGCTAACATCCGACTTATTGGCCTGGGCCATGCAGACAACAGTGGAGCTGGAGTCCAGTTTACCAGCTGTGATCATGCACTCCTCAGTGGAGTTAGGAAGTGACTTATTGACCTGGCTGCTGGTTATAGACCTTGAAGAAGATATAGGCCTAAGGAGCACAATAGAGGTTCCATCTTCCAAGAAAAGCCCTGACTGTGCCATGAATAGAGTAGGCAGCAAGGCCATGGTCTGATCCACTCGAGTGGTAGGAGACCTGGCAGTAGGGGTACCTACCAAAGTGGAGGTCTTTCCGATGTCAGTGGTGCCCGATGGTTGCTGCCAAGTGAACGGATGCCTATCCTGGTCTCAGTACCTGTCCTTGGCCTTTTTCTTCTTCTTGGGTTCTGGTGTTGGGAAAATAAGATTTTTCCTGTAGATTCTGCAACTCCTTTTCCATCAAAGATAGACACTTCTCCAGCAAGTGGGCTTCAAGCCTTTTCTGGTGCCTAATCTGTGTGGCCTGGTTAAAGGATTGGCAGGGTGCAGTCCTTGACCTAGTATTTGGGGCCTAGGCAGATCATGCAGCAGGAATGCTTGTTTGCATGCAGGATCTGGGTGCTGCAGGTCTTGCACTTCTTCTTTTCGACTCATCACTCAACTGTTCATGTTCCTGAATTGTACCTCCAACTATATACTATGCTGTAAATGTGTCAATGTTATTTATTTGCTTCCCCTTTCTTCTGTCTATCCCACAAGATCTATGTATCTCTGTAGACACCCCAGGATCTCTGCAGACCTGTTTATGTTAGACATGTTTATACTGTATTTTATTATGTGATTGTTTGACCTGGTGTTCTGCTCTCTATTTATGCTAAATTGGATGTTTGTGTAAATGGGCATTTTTGCTCACATACCTTTCAGTATAAAATAAAGATTGATTGATTAAAAACTGGACTGACAGACCTGAACCACAGCAGTTCTGTAAGAATCCAGACTGGCCGTACTGGGTGAACTTGCACAAATACTGCTGGTCCAGTCACTCTGGCTGCACTGTTCAGTCTGACTTCTATGTATTTGGTCATCTAGTGGAAGTCTGTTTTTCAACCCTTCCTTGGCATGATTGAAAAATGGAACCATCAGGACCAGATCAGATAGGTAAAGGCCAGACCAGATCATCTGGAGTGAGTGGATCAACATTATTTGCACAAGCTGTGCCTAGTCCAGATTTTACAGCTCTGGTCTGGGTCTGGTGATTTGGTTTTTACCCATACCACACTGGATGTGGCTTAGTGACATACTGTATAGATGGATGCAGAGTCTAACCCATTGAAGGCTGAAATTTCAGGAAACCATTATGCTAAAAATAACAAGACTCACTCAATTCCTAATGATCCCCCATCCCAAGCCATACTTACTCACCTACCAAAGTCATGATTAAATATTGGTGCCTCTACATCCACACTATTAAGCTTTTAATGCAACCATGCCTGTTATGCTGCCATGAGCTCCCCCATCCATGAAGTCCCATTCTGCATCTGGCAGCCCTCCCCGCCCAAAACAGGTAATTTTCCAGAGAGCAGCTCTTTACACCACATCAACTAAATTACTGCTAAACTCCTTATTTTTGTTTTAGTATATCCATCGTCATGAAAAATGAATTTGTAAAAGAAACCAAGGCCCCCCTTATCCGTTCATTTAATCACAATATAGCATGTTATGAACTGATCAGATTTCATGTGTAACCTAAGTCAAGCATAAATTAGACACACACGCCTTCTTATTTGCAAGTGAAGCAAATGTGGTTACTATCATTCAGTTGTAAACACCTGTAGTCACAAATTGCAGGTTAAGAACATTCAGTAGTATATAAACAGCAACCCAGAACTGCCTGCCTGAGAAAATGAAGTTGGTGTATTATTTGGCAACAGGCTTCACTGGGTCTCTTTATTATGGAATGTCCTTCAAAATAGCAACATGACTGCTTTTAGGGTGGTGGTGCCAAAAGACTTAATGAAGTGTTCATAGGGCCTTAGGGAGACAGCAGAGCTTATTTGTTATACAAACAGCTCCAGGAAGTGTTTAACCCATTCTACTTCCAATAGATTTCTATGATGTCTGTATTATCCATTTGTAATCTGACACAGAATGACTTCCAGAAGATAATGAGTCAACTTTCTGTAGGCTCAATTAACTCATCAAGCCAGAGGAAAAATAATGCTTTACGAAGGCAGTGTAGTAATGAGGCTTCATCGGAGGAATCTATTTTTAACACTCTATCATGTTCTTTGGTAGCAAAAATGACATTAGCCCTTTTCTGAATGCAAAACGTCTGCTGGGCTACACCCATAGCCATAATTACTCTATGAAAATAAAAAAACAACAACAACACACTGAAGTCCTGTTAAATGTCCATCCTATAAAGTAAAAGTCTATAAGTTTAAGTGAGGTAATGTGTCATGAAACCCAAATTATTATCCATGCTATCTGCTACCATATTGAGAAGTAAAATAAGCTTAATTTAAAATGGTCTCTGTTGTGTATTTTTTTTTAATCTTTTCAAGACCATTACTGACATATCTGAGATTGAGTGGTCATTCTGAGAGAAGTGTCATCCCACTGGCTTGTCAGTCATCTTCATATTAATGGTATGTCTGTGTGAGTTCATTTTTGTGTGGAGAGCTTGGCTCATCTCTTCAACATACCCTGTTTGTGGTTATCTCTTGCATTGAATAAAATAAATAACATTACATGATGTACAGGTATAATTCCCCTGTATCCTGAATAGTCTGTTTTGTGATGTAACCACACAATCTGAAGTGGAAATAAGCTCACGAGTCCTACATCTGGGTTGATTACAGGGTCATGTGCCATTTAGTGTCATGGTACCCTGTTCTGGTGCAAATCAGGTTGACTAAATAAGGTGGTTGTTTAATAGATAGTAGTGGTAGGCCTTGAAAAATACAATTTAGGGTCTCTTCCTTACTACATATAGGGTGGAGATCTAGTGAGCTGTGAATGAACTTGGTACATCCTGCAGACCTGGGTTTGATTCACACAACCTCCACTTGCATACTGTGTGACTCAAAGAAAGTCACTTAACCACCCCAGAGCTCCCAGGTCACCCCTTAAAAACAGGCACTTGTGCCTAGTGGGCCTTACCCAGTTACCAAAAGATTAAAAGAATAAAATAAAAATAAAATAATAATTTTATGTAGAAGTTCAAAGTCAGGATGATAAATAACTACTAAGGGTATTCTGTTGGTAGTGCTCTTTTCCTTATACTGAAGTTATTGCTCTCTAGGTATCTGTGTTGCACATTCTACTGCTCTGTCTATTTCTCTGGAAGACTCTCCCTGCGCCATAAAGGTGTTCTTCAACATAGTCAAATGTGTATCACTGTATTCCTCATTTGAACAGATATGATGATACCACAGTGATTGACTGTATATGACAGATTTTGTTTTGTGAGGTTTGATTGATTACTATTCTTGTGTAAGTATCTCTGTTTGTCTGTTGGCTCCCTGTAAATGCATGTATGTAAGGATCCATCCTTGATGGTGACAGTGGTATCCAGAAAATTAACACTGGTGGCAGAATATTCCAGGATAAGCTTTATGGTAAAGTGGAGGTTATTAAGTTCCTGATGAAAATCTTTAAGTGCGTCAGTGCCCTCTATCCAAATTATAAACAAATCATTAATTTAGTGCACTCTTGAATGCAGGGGGATATTTTGTCAGTCAGGACAGTTCAGGGACACTGTGTTTAGGAGCTTTCTGAGCCCTGTACAGATTTTGTGGTCTGTGACTTTGTCCATGTGTTGGGTCATGTGACCCATGGGAATACTTCTAGGTGTCAGTGCTCCATGTGTGGGGTTCCTCTGTAATAGCCTATCTAACTGATGTGCAACACTTTGTGTGTGAGACAGACTTGGCAGGCAGAGGAATGTCATTAGTGGTGGTTATTGCTCAAACAGTGTTTGTACCTACTATTTGCACTAGAATGTACTGCTGATGTGGGAAGATGTTTGGTACTATAGCACTTCCTAATTTCTCCTGACACTGCTGTTTTTAATGTTTTAATTAATTTAGTGCACTCTTGAGTGCAGGGGGATAGTGTCTCAGTCAGGGCAGTTCAGGGACACTGTGTTTAAGGGCTTTCTGAGTCCTGAGCAGATTTTATAGTCTGTAACTGTGTCCATGTGTTGGGTCAAGTGACCCATGAGGATACTTCAGGTGTCAGCCCATAAAGAATGCTCTGTGTGAGTGGAGCAAACATGGGCAGTGCATGCATGAAGATGCATGGATCAGCTCATGTTTCTTCATGTTTGGTGGGTAAGGAGAGGGAGGCAGCAAAGCTATACAGGGAACACTCCCAGTGTGCAGTGTCAGGTACCCGCCCCCCCTTTGTTTTTAGTGTTAAATCTGGTACTAGGGGCCTTGAAACAAATACTCTGTTGTTCCCTATCATCTTACTATGGCAACTAATATTATGACCACTGAGGGAGATATTGGGGTGAAATGTATAGATTGCCTCATGTATGCCATTATGGTTCCTCCAGTCCCTACAGTACCCTTTATATGTAAAAAATGTGTTGAAAATAAAGAACTTATAAACAAAATCTCTGCCTTTTTGGACAGACTAACATCTATTAAACTTAATGCAACAAACTATGGCCAGGGGATTGAATGAACGCTCTCCAGTACCCGGTGCCCAATTATTGCATAACGTTAACCCTAGTACTACCAATAACACTTCTGTACAAACTCAGATCAACACTGACCTTGCTAACCATCCAGTTCCTCAGACATCCATACCCAGTGGACATGTCAAACCATTATAATGATAAATCTATAACCACAAGTATCAACTTTAGAAAAAGGGACAGAGAGAATGAGTCTGGGCAACAGTGATGAGGAATGGTTCCAAATTCATAGCAAGAGGTCTACAAAGAAAGGTAGAGGAGCTGATCTGTTCATCTAACCACTTCCAAACAGATTTGACTCCTTGTGTCCACTAGCGGCTGATGCACCTTCTGTCCCTAATGATAAACCAATCTTGGAATGAGATAATGAAAATGTAATACCATTAACCTCACTAGCACCAACATAAAGCTCAAATCAGCAAATTTTAGACCTGGTCATATGTTCTGGTGGTCATACCACATCTGTTGAAACAACATCTATGGGCCACTTTAACCCCCCAAGTCAGTACCTACTGTGGCAAGTATCCAGACTATGACCACCACAAGCAACTCTGAAATAGTTTACTCTTACATCCCTTAATGCACATGTTATTCTTAGTCCTTCTTAAATTGCTTCTACCTCATCAGATGCAAATTGTAACACAATAAATGATAAACAGATATTCATCCTAGGAGATTCCATAGTAAGGTTTACTGACAGATATTCAACCTGGGGCAATAAACAAAATGTCACTAGCTGCAGTTATGGAGGTGCCACAATTTAAGATATAACAGAAATGCTTCAAGGCATACTTCAAAATGTGCCTGGTAAGAAAGTAGTTATTCTTCATGCTGGAACAAACAGCATAAGGAAGGAAAGTCTGGAATATGTTACAAAGGACATGGAAAATGCTGTAGTAACCCTTAAATTCTTAAATGCAAATATCATTTTATCAAAAATTCTAAAGGTGCCAAAAGCAACATGACATCAGACCTTAAAAATAAAAAATTTAAACAATTGGTTAAGATGATGCTCCCGCCAAAACAACTTAACCTGTTTAAGAACATGGGAATTATTTGTTGATGATTATTCAGTCTTTAGCCATGATGGTCACCACCTTAATAAAAGGGGAGTTAAACAGCTTGGAAATATATTCTTTACTGCTATAAATCCCCTACAAGCTCCAAAAAACTAAGCGAAAAGGGGCAATATGTGGGTTCAAATCACATTCCCTATAACAGAATACAAGTAAGGGTCATCATGAGCAAGAAATTTAAATTATATATACTATTATCAAATGCCCATAGCCTTCAAGCTATTAAGAGGGATGAATTAGAATTAATATTAATAAATAAAAACACTGATATTGCTGCAATCGTGGAGACATGGTGGGGCCCAACATCATGTTGGAATAAAAACATTTCAGGATATAATGTAATTCACAAGGATCAAAAAAATATATTGGGATACAGAGTTGCAGTATATATTAGAAACATTATAAAATTTACACTAATTTAAAACAATAATATGGACAACACTAGTGTGATCCTTTGGGTGCATTTCCCTAGATATAAATTAAGCAGCCTAATGTTGGGGTATGTTGTAGACCACCAGACATTGGAATAGATGACCACAACTGTCTCTTGAAAGATATCAAGAGTAAACATGAGAATAAAGAAATAGTAATCCTAGGCAATTTCAATACACCAGGGATTGACTGGACAAATCTTATGGCATCCTCAGTGCAGGAACATTCATTCCTTGATCCATGCCTTATAAACAGTCTCCATCAGCTGGTTCATAGTTCAACTAGAATTAAAAATATCTTGGACCTTGTCATTACTGTTTATCTCAAAAATATCCAAATATATTCAAATCCTTGAACTGCTTCTAAACAGTAACCACAACACCATTTCCTTCAATATTAACTCAAATTATAGGTGGAAGACTAGATTTGCTGGCAAAGACAGCTAGCTTCACCTGAACTCTTCTTCTAGGTTGCTTGAAAGGACAGAGCAAAGAACCTTACCAGAGCAAGGAAAAGGATTAAGGTTTCTTTTGGCTAGGCAGATTTACTGTGTGTTATTATTTTCTTTTGTACTCACAGGGATTGTTACTGTTTGTTGCTAACATTTCATTGCTTTATTTTTCTCTGATTCAAATTGTTGTTGCTGGGTATACCTTTTGCTGCATTATTACAGGTGCCTACAGGTATGTGCTTACAGATTACTGCTGTAGTCTTGCAATTCAAATTGTCTTTTGCAAGGTGTATCTTCTGTTACTGCTTTATTTTTCTCTGTAGCAAAGTGTTTCTTATTGGGTATATCGTCTGTGAAATTATTACAGGTGGTGCTTTACAGGTTTTACAGTGTTATCTACCATTAGGATAAGCTTTCAGGGCTATTGCATTTGTTGCTGGCTGATTTTCTCTTCTCTTACCTCCTTGTTTCTTTCATCTGTGGTTCTTCTTCTTTGGCAGGGGAAGGGTCCAGCAACCAACCCCATCCCAAACCACCCCACACTACACTCCTTTTATAGGGTAGTATAGTCATGACATTTCCTGTAGCAAAGCAGGAAGGGGTGGATCAAAGGGGTATCCACACAGTGACCTCATTTACAGGGGCACAAGTAGTTTAACTTGTTATAACAAGATATACAAAAACAAACAAAACATAAAATCAAACTTTTGCTTTCATTTTCCTCCTTCTAATTACTCTAACAAGGTTAAAAACCCAGCAACTTATCTAGAATGGATATTATTAACTGCAGGTACTGTGGGACACTTTACACATGTTCACTTTTACAAGATTTAGGACACTGTCCCATATGCTGGGCCATTGGAGAGCTAAGGGCTGAGCTCCAGTCAGCATGAGCAGAGATTGCGCACCTCAGATTGCATACTCAGGAGGAATTATATTATTAGAACTTACAAGAGCAGGGCCATTCTTGACACCCTACAGGTGGCAGGCATTAGACAGCTAGTTTTGGAACCCACTCGTGAGGGAGCAATCTTAGACCTTGTACTCTCAAACGGGGGCAGTGAGAGGATCTCAGATCTAGAAGTGGGTTGCCATCTGGGGACAAGTGACCATCAAACATTGTGGTTCATGTTAAACTCAGCTACAGAGTCAAGCCATACAAAAGTGAGGGTACTGGACTTTAGGAGGGCTGACTTTGGCAAGATAGGAGAGTGCCTCAGAAAAGCACTAGCAAACAGGCTAGAAGGAGGTGTGGAGCAACAATGGGGAATTATCAAATCTGCCATCACAGAGGCAACAAGCCTTTGTGTGAAGCAAATAAACAAATCAAAATGAAAGAAAAAGCCACTATGGTTCTCAAGAGAGGTGGCTGTGAAAGTCAGGAAGAAAAAGATAGCATTCCGGAAGTATAAGGAAACACAGAAGGAGCAGGACAGAGAGCTGTACCAGTTAAGGCAGAAAGAAGCAGGGAGGGAAGTCAGAATAGCAAAGGCCCAAACTGAGGAAAAGATAGCCAACTCAGTTAAGAAGGGGGATAAAACCTTTTATAGGTACATCAGCGAGCATAGAAAGACAAAGGGAGGGATAGTGAGGCTGAATAGAATGAATGGTGGGTGGGCAGAGGGGGACAGTGAAAAAGCAGGAATACTGAATGAATATTTCTGCTCAGTATTCACAAAAGAGGAGGGGGAAGTGCCTAATCCAATTAACAGAAGCACTCTTGATAGGGGGGTCGATCCCAGTCCTTTCACAGAAGAAAGGGTTCTGCAAGAACTCCTAAAACTGAAGGTGGACAAAGCAATGGGTCCTGATGGAATTCACCCCAGAATTCTAAAAGAATTGAGGAAGGAACTAGTGAAACCACTGGCTACTCTTTTTAATAAATCATGGGAGGATGGTGTGGTACCCGAGGACTGGAGGAAGGCGGATGTGATTCCCCTTCACAAAAGTGGGACCAAGACAGAGGCAGGAAACTACAGACTTGTCAGTCTGACCTCTGTGGTAGGGAAAGTGATGGAGTCACTTCTGAAGGAAAGAATAGTTGAGTACCTAGAGGTCAGTGGAGCACAGGATCCAATACAGCATGGGTTCATAGTGGGAAGATCATGTCAGACAAATCTAATAGATTTCTTTGACTGGGTGACCAAAGTAGTAGACCAGGGAGGGGCTGTGGACATGGTCTACCTAGACTTTAGCAAGGCATTTGACACAGTCCCACACAAAAGATTATTAGTCAAATTAACCAGCCTGGGAGTGGGTCCCAGGGTGGTAGCCTGGGTAATACATTGGCTGGACAACAGGACACAGAAGGTAATTGTAAATGGAGTCCACTCTGAAGAAAGGGCGGTTACTAGTGGGGTACCGGAGGGTTCAGTATTGGGTCCAGTCCTTTTAATGTCTTCATCAGTTACATTGTAGAGGGACTGAAGGAAAGTATGCCCTTTGCAGATGACACAAAGATCTGCAACAGGGTTGATACACAAGGAGGCGTGGAAAGGATGAAAAGGGACTTGGCAAGGTTGGAGGAATGGTCAGACATATGGCAGCTAGGATTCAATGCAAAAGTGCAAAATAATGCACCTGGAAACAAGAACCCAGGGAAGAATACACAATGGGTGGGAGGTAGTAACAACAACAAAACAGGAAAGGGACCTGGGGTAATCGTATCAGATGACCTTAAGGTTAGCAAGGAATGTGAGAAGGCAGTAGGGAGGGCGGGGGTATACTGGGATGTATAGGAGAGGCATCAGCAGCAGAAACAGAGTTATTATCCTCTGTACAGACAGTTGGTGAGACCCCATCTGGAATACTGTGTCCAGTTCTGGAGACCCCATCTTCACAAGGACATAGACAGGATAGAGGCAGTCCAGAGGAGGGCAACTAAAATGGTGCAGGGTCTGCAAGAGAAACTGTATGAGGAGAGACTAAAGGAGCTTAATATGTATACCCTTGAGGAAAGAAGGGAGAGGGGGGACATGATAGAAACTTTCAAGTACTTCAAGGGAATCAACAAAGTCCAAGAGGGTGGCATCTTTCAGAAAAAGAGACTTGCAAGAACAAGGGGACACAATTTAAAGATAGAAGGAAGGTGGTTCAGGGGCAATGTGAGGAAGTATTATTTCACAGAGAGGGTAGTGGATGCATGGAACAGCCTTCCTGAGGAAGTTGTGGGGTCTAAAACTGTGGGAGAATTCAAGAATGCATGGGACAGACATAAGGCAATTCTTGTGGGGGGCAGGAAGATATAGGCTGTTGGTTAACTAGGATCTGCGTCCTATCCTGTAGGTAGGGAAATGGGCAGACTAGATGGGCCTAGCGGTCCTTATCTGCCGTCAAAGTCTATGTTTCTATGTTTCTATGTTTCTAACTGCCTGCCATTTCCCCAACATCCAACTGAAGCACCTCGACTGCAGAGGGTAGCTGGTCCAGGAGGTTGGCAGCTGGTTAGGAGGGGCAGATTGAGTGCCCCATCACTCTGTGCTCTCCAACATATCACCACCACAAACCATATAAAAACTGCAAACAAGTATCTGCCTCTATCTCTGAAATCAAACAAAGGGGCAGAGGTCACTGCAGAGCAGGACACTGCAGCACAGGAGCTAGCACAACAAAACTCACCCAAAACAGGAACCAAAACAAAAAAAGCAAAAAGGAAATCTAAAAAACTTCTGATCATGGGGGAATCCATGATTCAGGGAGTTCATACCTATCCCAGCCAGGGGTAATGGTCAGATGTCTCCCAAGTACATCAGCATGGAGAGACACTGACCGTATTGCAAAAATTGTACAGGAAGCAGGAGAAAACATCAATGTCCTGATACACATAGGGGCTAATGATCTCACCAACCAGTCAGTTGTGGAAACCAAGGAACACCTGACCAGGCTGGGTGACAAACTATCATCCATTTTGTCTGGCATCTCCTTCTCTGAGATCCTGTCAGTCTGGGGGGAGGGCAGGTGGCTGGAAGGTCAGAGCAAGGGAGATGGGGATCTAAACATGTGGGTCAAAGGCTGGAGCCAGGGAAAAAGGACACACATTTGTAGGGAACTGGCAACAGTTTGGGGAGTGAAAGTTCTTTAAATTTGATGGACTGCATCTTACTAAGGAGGGAGTCAGAGCATTGGGGCAGAAGTTTGACATTTTGCAGAATATTTAAACTAGCAAATGGGAAGGGATGCAGCACCTGATACATCGAATGGGAAGAACTCCTCCCCCCTCAGCTAGTGGTCAAACAGGAGTTCAGCATGTTTGTAGTTTATTTGCATCACCAGTTAAGAAAAAGGTCCGGCTCCCCATACGATGCTCAAGGGAAATGTCAGACCTTGCCCAACAACTAACACACCAAAATCGGGCCAATGGAAAATCATGTACACAAATGCTCGCAGTCTGGGAAACAAGATCCCAAATCTGCAGGCAATAATGACAGAGGCTAAACTGGACATAGTAGCCATTGACAAGACATGGTTAACCAGTAACCACACTTGGGAGACTTCAGTACCTGGCTATGTACTGTTCAGAAGAGACCAAGGTGCAAAAAAGGGGGGGGCCTTTATGTCAATGAAAATATCAAAGCTACAGAAATTCAGAATACACATAAGGAGCCAGAAGAATTGTGGGTCACCCTGGAAACAAGAAATGGGACAGCCCTACTGACTGGTGTTGTCTACAGACCTCCAGACTTGGGGAGGACATAGACACATTATTGTTAGAAGATATACAAAACATGACAGCTAAAGGGGAGGTTCTGATAATGGGAGACTTCAACATGCCAGATACAGACTGGTCTGTACCAGCAGGAACATCTGCCAGAACTAGACAAATGGTGGATTCCCTGAAGAGGGGGGCCTCAAACAACTGGTACAACAACCCACAAGAGACTGGGCTATCCTAGGTCTAGTACTGACTAACAGGGAAAGGATCACAGATCTCCAGGTAGAAAGTCACCTGGGGGCCAGTGACCATCACATGGTATGGTTCAATTTGGCCACTAGAACTAAATAATCCCATTTCAAGGCAAAAATATGGGACTACAGAGGAGCTAACTTTGATAAGATGGCCAACAGAGTGAAGCTAGTTCTGGCAAGAAGAAATACAGGTGAGGGGGGCACATGCAAAGCGGGCAAGCATTAAGGATGCAATACTTGAATCAACATCCCATTGTGTTAGAGAGAAAAGGAAGTGCAAAAGAAGAAGGAAACCACTTTAGTTCTCAAAAATAGTAGCAGAAAAGGTCAGAGCCAAAAGGCTGGCCTTCAGGAAATATAAGGAAACGCAGCAGGATGAAGATAGGGAGGCATACCAAACTTCCCTAAGGGAAGCAAGGAAGGCAGTAAGGCAGGCAAAGGCTCAAACCAAGAAAACACTAGCACCAACAGTAAAAGAAGGTGACAAGACTTTCTATAGATACATTAGCAAAAGGAGAAAGTCTAGAGGGGGTATTGCTAAGATCAAAGGGGATAAGGGTGTGAGTGAGGAGGAGGAAGACCATGTAAAAGCATATATCCTAAATAGATACTTCTGCTCAGTATTTACTAAAGAGAAGGTAGGGTTGGGCCCACAGCTCAGCATCATGGACAAGGGGTGGGGGGGTGTGCACTAGTCCCTTCTCAAAGGAAAAGGTCCCACAAGAGCTCGCTAAGCTCAGGGTGGACAAGACAATGGGACCTGATGGCATACATCCCAGGGTATTAAAGGAGCTAAGGGTGGAACTAGCAGAGCCATTATCAGAACTGTTTAGTGAATCTCTGAGCACAGGAGAGGTCCCACAAGACTGGAGAAGGGCTCATGTGATCCCGCTCCACAAGATTGGTAGCAGGGAGGAGGCTGGGAACTACAGACCAGTCAGTCTTACTTCAGTAGTGGGCAAGATTATGGAGGCAGTCCTTAAGGAAAGGCTAGTGCAGCACCTGTAATCCATAGGAGAACAGGATCAAAGACAGCATGGGTTTACATCAGGAAGGCCCTGTCAAACTGATCTCATAGATTTCTTTGACTGGGTAACCAGCATGGTGGACCAAGGGGGAGTAGTTGATGTCACCTACCTTGACTTCAGCAAAACTTTCATTACTGTTCCATATAGAAGATTGATTAATAAGCTGGGTAGGCTCGGGGTGGATCAGAGGTTGGTCAATTGGGTGGCAAACTGGTTGATGGGCAGAAAACAGAGAGTGGTGGTAAATGGTATACAGTCAGAAGAGATGCAAGTCACAAGTAGGGTACCTCAGGGATCAGTTCTGGGGCCAGTCCTCTTCAACATCTTCATTAGTGACCTTGCAGATGGACTAGAGGGTAAGGCTTGTCTGTTTGCAGATGACACCAAGATCTGCAACAGAGTAGATGATCCAGATGGGGTGGGCAGAATGAGAAGAGATCTGGATAAACTAGCAGAATGGTCAGAAGAGTGGCAACTGGGATTTAATGCAAAGAAGTGCAAAATCATGCACATAGGGAAGAGAAACCTGAAGCCACCTATAGGCTGGGAGGAGTTGCTAGCAGTCACAAAGGAAGAAAGAGACTTGGGCATCATCATCACTGATGACTTAAAATCATCCAAGCAGACCTCTAAAGCAGTAGGTAAGGCTAGGGGTGTTAGGGTGTATTAGGAGGTATCACAAGTAGTAAGAGGTAATAATCCTCTGTACAAGACACTGGTTAGGCCCCATCTGGAGTACTGCATGCAGTATTGGAGGCCACACCTTCACAAGGACATTAACAAATTGAGGCAGTCCAGAGAAGGGCAACCAAAATGGTGCAGGGACTGCATCAGAAGACATATGAGGACAGATTAACGGAGCTCAATATGTATACCCTTGAGCAAAGGAGGAGAGAGGTGATATGATCAAGGCATTCAAACACCTTAAGGGCATAAACAAGGTGAAAGAGTCTAACATGTTTAAATATAAGAAAAATAGCAGGACAAGAGGACACAGCATGAGATTAGAGGGAGCCGATTAAGGGGAATGAGGAAATTCTTTTCACAGAAAGGGTGGTGGATGCATGGAATGGCTTACCACAAGAAGTGGTGGCTATGAATACATTGCAGGCTTCAAACAGGCATGGGATAGGCATAAGGGAGCAATACAAATGACTATGAATAGATAGGCCACTGACAGAGCAAAGGCCGATGGCACATTTATAAGGTAGAAAAAGAAATGGGCAGACTGGATGGGCCTTGCGGTCCTTATCTGCCATCAACTTCTATGTTTCTTCAATATCTTCATCAGTGACATTGCAGATGGACTGGAGGGTAAGGTTTGTCTGTTTGCAGATGACACCAAGATCTGCAATGGAGTAGATGATTCAGATGGGGTGGGCAGAATGTGAAGAGATCTGGATAAACTGGCAAAATGGTCAGAAGAGTGGCAACAGGGGTTTAACGCAAAGAAGTGCAAGATCATGCATAGGGAAGAGAAACCCTGAAGCCACCTATAGGCTGGGAGGGGAGTTGCTGACAGTCACAAGGGAAGAAACTGACTTGGGCATCATCATCACAGATGACCTGAAATCATTCAAGCAGACCACTAAAGCAGTAGGTAAGGCTGAGGGGATGTCGGGGTGTATTAGTAGAGGTATCACAAGTATTAAGAGGGGGGTAATAATCCCTCTTTACAAGACACTGGTTAGGCCCCATCTGCAGTACTGCATGCTGTACTGGAGGCCACACCTTAACAAGAACATTAACCAAATTGAGGCAATCCAGAGAAGGGCAACCAAAATGGTGCAAGGACTGCATCAGAAAACATATGAGGACAGATGAATGGAGCTCAATATGTATATCATAGAGCAAAGGAGGGAGAGAGATGATATGATCGAAACATTCAAACACCTTAAGGACATTAACAAGGTGAAAGAGTCCAGCATGTTTCAATATAAGTTAAAATAGCGGGACAAGAGGACACAGCATGAGATTAGAAGGAGGCAAATTAAGGGGTAATGTGAGGAAGTTATTTTTAACAGAAAAGGTGGTGGATGCATGGAATGGCCTACGTCATAAAGTGGTGGATGTGAATACAGTGAAGGGCTTCAAACAGGCATGGAATAGGCATAAGGGAGTAATACAGATGAGTATGAATAAATAGGCCATTGACAGAGCAAAGGCCGAAGGCACATTCATATGGTAGAAAAAGAAATGGGCAGACTGGATGGGCCTTGTGGTCCTTATTTGCTGTCAACTTCCATGTTTCTATGTTTCTATTAGAGAAGAGGGTATAACTAGGGTTAAAGATTTCAGTAAAGCTGACTTTAAGTCAATGTCAGATAAACTACATTAGTGGGAATGGAATAGGGACTACTCAAATGTTGAACAGTTATGGCAAAGAATTAAAAATAGATTACATGAACGTAGTCTTAAATATATTCCAGACAGGAAATTATATAACAATAAGGGCAAAGTACTGATGTGGCTTATGCCTAAAGTCAAGAAAGCAATACAGGTCAAACGAAGAGCTTACAGAGGTTTTAAAAGGGACAATAATCCATTTAATGAACATAAAAATTGGGAATCTTAAAACAAAAATTAAGAATTGCATTACTGAGGAAAAGTGGAAAATGGAATTCAAATTGGCTTACATTATCGATGGAGGCAAATATTTTTCTTCCTACGAAAATCATAAAATATGCGACCTCTATAGATCCACTCAAAATGAATGGAGAGGTGATCATTGGTCCCAAGTTTATGGTAGAAGCCTTTAATTCTTATTTTTGCTCAGTTTTTTCACCAGATGTGAATGCTGTTATTAAGATGGGTAGAGATCAACATAACAGCAACATCTCAGAGATAACCAAAGAGGAAAGTTTGTTAAAACTAAGGAAAATCAAAATTCATACATCCTCAGGCCCAGTCTTGTTGCACCCCCAACCGTTAAAGGAAATATAATCATAGCTATTTGAACCATTGTCTATGCTTTTTAATCTATCACTAAACACAGCAGAGGTGTCTACTGACTGGAGAATGGGTGACGTGTTCCCCATTTTTAAAAAGGGTGACCACGCAAAGCTTGGTAACTACAGATCTATCAGTCTGACTTGTATTTTGGGTAAAACATTGGAATCTTTTATAAAAGATAGGTTCTAATAGGAGATTGTAACAGCAACATAAGCAACCACTCCCAACATAGGTTTAAAAGCAAGAGGCCATGCCTGACTGCAAACCTAGTCTTCTATGAAAAAGTAAGTGCTATGTTAGAAGACAAAAAATCTGAAGATGTTGTTACTTGGACCTCAGTAAGGCTTTCGATCAGGTACTACATTCAACCTTACTTAGCAAGATGCACAAGTTAAGGATTAGTAGTATTATTATGAATTGGACCAAAGCTGGACTTTCTGACAGAACACAAGCCATGAGAATCAGAGTTTTTTCCTCTAAACCAGGGTCCTGTGACAAGTGGGACCCCCCAGGTTTCCTTCCTGAGACCCATATTATTTTCAATGTTTATCTCTGACCTTAAATTGAATCTAGAGAATTTTGTAATAAAGTCTGTTGGTGATACCAAACTTGTAGTGGATATCAGCACTATACAGGGGGTCTTTACTGCTCCAAAAGGCTCCAGACAGGCTAAAACATTGGGCATATACTAACAGTATGATTTTCAAAAACAGTAAATGTGTTATTATGCACCTGGGTTCAAAAAATCTACGTTATTCATATCCACTTGACAACATACCCTTAAAATCAGTTGATTGTGAGCGTGATTTAGGTACATTAATAACAAATGATCTAAAACTCTGTAAACACTGTACTGAGCTAACAGTACAGACAATTAGGATCATCGGTTGCATCAAAAAATATTTTACTACCAGAAACAGAGCACATATGTTCCCCCTGTATAGGACTTATGTCCACCTGTGTGTGGATTATTGTTCACCTCTCTGGAACTCAAGCTTGCCAGAAGATATACTTAGACTAGAAGGTGTACAAAGGAGGCTGACAAGAATGATTGATGGCTTGCAGGGAATTAACTATCCTGAGAGGTTAAGAGAGTTACAATTACAGTAGTAGCTCTGAATTACTCAAGAGATTTTCAAGGATTTTTAAAAATCCCTATTGAGAATTGTGAAACCTTTTGTTAGGGATTTTGTTGTGATTGCTAGTGTGTTCACTGCTACCCAGAGAGGGTGCTCTCATCTGATAGTGTAGTTGAAAGTCTACCAGATGACACTTAAGTACTGTAATAGGACCTTGCCTCTTCCTGTAGGCATAACAAAAAGAATTTTGGAGGATTTTTTCCCTAAATTTTGTGAAGGATAAATAGGGAATCTCACAAAATTGCTTCACAAATTCGGCGCTACTACTGTATCACCTTTGGAATTACATAGAACAAGGGGTTACTTATTAACAATGTACAAATCCTGGCACTGCTTTTAATAACAGAGCCATATCACTGAGAAGTCATGCTTTCCAGTTAACATTAACACATCCTAGGAGTAACTCCAGAAGAAGCTTTTTCACAAAGAGAATTGCTCCTCTCTGGTATACTTTCCCGAGGGAGTTAGTGGAGGTGGACTCTCTTGGAGTGTTCAAAACAAGATTGGATCTGTATCTTTTTAATCAGATGGCTGGGACTAATGCTCCTAACAGGAGATGCTCATTTATGGGCTTGTGCCTTCTGTGCATCTAGATCTTTCATAGTATGAATCCTAGTAACAGAAATAAACGAGTTTGTGGGGACAGTGCCTTAAAAAGTCCTCCTCCAAATTCACCATAAAGAGATTAGCATACTGTGGAGTCATCCCGTGCCCATTGCTGCTCCCATAGTTTGAACATAATGTTTACCATTGAAACTGAAGTTGTTATGTGTCAGAATGAATTCAGCAAGTTTACCCACCACTACAGGGTCAATGTTTTGCTTAGTTTACTTAGTCAAACTGGACAAAAGGAGGCCAAAGGCCTATCAAGATTGTCCCCCACTTAGTGTGGGCAATTTTCCTATGGATGCATAGTGGTAAACCATTTGACCAATCAACTTTTAAAGGAGTTGAAACTGTTTACATTAATAAGATCCTGGGGGAGTAAATTCCATGCCTTAGCAGCTCTAATACTATAAAAATTATCCCTATTGGTAGAGTTGGCCCACATAACATTAAGTTGTTTATTATGGAGTCTACCAACCGTGCATCTTTCTTAAAATTTATGGGCACACTGGTAAATCAGTTCATGTGTTTTTAATGTTTTGTAGGTGAAAAATTGATCTCCTCTAAGTCTACGTGTGTATGGAGGGAAAACAGTCCTGTTTCTTTTGGTCTACTGGGGTAATCATATCTGGATAGCCTAGATACCATTTTGGTGATTCTCCTCTGGATTTGTTCCAGCATATATATGTCTCCCTTAAGATGGGGGCTCCAAAAGGGGGTGGCATAATCAAGGTAAAGTCTAAAATAGGATCTATAAAGGTGTATCAAACACTGTTCAGTTTTGGTATAAAGGTATGTAGGAGGCAATGTAGTGCAGTGGTTTAGGGCTCTGAGCTGCAAATCCAGGGTTTGAATCCCACAGCCCCCACTTGCATACTGTGTGATTCTGAGCAAGTCATTTAACTTCCTTGTGCTTCCAGGTCGCACCTGGAAACAAGATTCGGCTTAGTGTGCCTTTTCTGGTTAAACAATTTCCCCTTCCCTTCCCTCTCACTCTTTTTATTAGGCCATTGGCCACTCTAGTAGTTTTGATACAGTGCTACCGAGGGGTGAGTTTATTATTGACTTGAATGCCAAGGTCCTTTTCACAGGTTGAAGTGAGGATCAAGGTTTTATTTAGATAGTATGCAATGTTTTTTTTTTTTTTTTTTTTGCCAAAATGCATGACTGCACTTATCTATATTGAATTTCATTTTATTCTCATGGGCCCTCTGCACAATATTTAGTAAGTCTTGGATTAAAACTCTGGCATTTTTCTTGCTGTTGACCTTTCCACCTAATTTGATGTCATCAGCAAATTTTGGAAGTATGTTCTGCTCACTAATTTTCATGTCATTGATGTATATATTGAACAGCGTGGGTCCCAGGACTGAGCCCTGTGGAACCCCACTGCTGACCACCCCAACATAGGAGAGGACTCCATTTTTTTTACTAAATGGGACCAGTCTGATAACCATATATAAACCCAATTAACTAGGCAGTGTGAAAATCCCAGCTTGTGTAATTTGTTAATAAGATTAAGGTGAGGGATGGTATCAAAAGCTTGGCTGCAGTCTATTAAAATTACATCCATAGGGATACCAATGTCTGTACCTTCACTAATGCGTTTGTAAAAGGATATTAAATTAGAAGTGCAATAAAATCCTGGTTTAAATCCATGCTGGCTGTTATCGGTAAGACCAAGGGCTAATATTTCTTGTTCAAAGAATGATTTAATTACTCTTTCCATTAGCTTGCATGCTATTGAGGTTAAACAAATTGGTCTGTTGTTTTGTACCTGGGCATTGCTACCTTTCTTGAAAATGGGAATAAATAACAGTGGCTTTGAGCCAATCAGAAGGGATCTGACTTTTATTGCGTGATTTATTATATTTAATTGACAGTGCTGATGCAGTTTCAATGAGGAATCTAGGATGAATGTCGTCTGGACCTGGGCTAGGATTTTTTTTTGTTCCTATTGCCTGAAGTACATCTACCTCTTGAATGTTGTACATCAGTGGATTGTTATTTAAATGATTACTAAAGAAAAACAATCTTTTTTTTAATGGAGCAGAAAAAATCATTAAAATGATTTGCTGTGTTAAAATCTGCCCCCAGAATAGTGCCATCATTAATAATTGGGCCCACCTTTCTTGTAATATGATTCTTCTTATTTAGGTAGGAAAATGCTGATTTTTTTTATTATCTTTTGAAAGTGCAAGCTTAAATTGTAAGTTACTTTTTGCTTTTTTGATCATCTTAAATAAAGACTTTGATTGATTGATTGATCTTCTTTAGTATTAACACTGATTTTTTATACAATTGGTAAGATTCCTCTCTAGGACTAGTTTTAGGTTTTTTGAATAGTTTTTCCTTTTTTTTTATTTGTTTTTTTGATTAATTTATGAAACCATATAGAAATGTTGCTTTTTTGTATTGTACTTATTTTTAATCAGCACAAAGGCAGATCCCAGCAGTTGAATAATAGATTTTCGAACATACGAGTGTGCCAGCGGAAACAAGCCACCCGTTCTAAGTCTACTCAAGTGTGCAGCCAACACCCCTAGTTTGAAGCTGCCCCAACCCCCCTCCCTTTTGTCATCCCACTGCCACCCCTACCCTCACTCTCCCCTGTTCCCTGTCCCATGCCCTTTTGAAGCTGTTCACAGATTTACATGATACCACCCATTCTGGTAGGGCGTTCCATTTTGCTACCACCCTCTCTGTAAAATAGTGTCTCCGCTGTCCCTTCCTAAATCTTCCCTCCATTCTTAGCCCATACCCCCTGGTGACCCTCCCCCTCCCTAACTTAAATATCCCATCTGCCCCATCCTTATTGAGTCCCCTCAGATACTTGAATATCTCTATCATGTCCCCCCATCCCTTCTATCCACCAGGGTGTACATATTGAGGTCTCCCACCCAGCCTGCTGTCATAGTCTCTCCCCTCCATTTCACATATCATCTTTGTTGCCCTCCTCTGCACCCCCTCTAGCAGCCGGATATCATGCTTTAGGAATGGCCTCCAAAACTGCACACAATACTCTAAGTGCGGTCTTACCAGCAATTTGTAGAGGGGCAAGATCACCTCACTTCACCTGGATGAAAACCCCCTCACTATGCAGCCCAGCATTTTGTTTGCTTTTGCAGCCACTTTCCTGCACTGGGCAGAGTTGTTCATGGTCCCCGTTATCATTACCCCAAGGTTGTTCTTCTCCTCAGTAATTCCCAGCTTAACCACCCCCCCAGCCAGTATTCTCTCCTTGAGTTCTTCACCCCAAAGTGCATAACCTTACACTTCTTTGCACTGAACCCCAGCTGCCACCTCTCTCTGACCACTCGTCTAGCTTGCCTAGGTCCTCCTGCAGCTGCTACCACCCCTCCTCTCCATCTACCACTGCTCTGATTTTGGTGTCATCAGCAAATAGACTTACCTTGTTCGCCACCCCATGTCCAATGTCTGATATGAAGAGCCCAAACAATATTGGCCCCAACACAGAGCCCTGTGACACCCCACTTGTCACTGGCCTTGGAGTTGAGAGCTCTCCCCTCTCACCACCACCCATTGCAGCCTCCCACTCAGCCAGCTTGTAATCCAGTTCATCATTTTTTCCCCTACTCCTACACCAATTAGCTTCCCCCAAGCCACCCATGAGGCACCGAATCAAATGCCTTGCTGAAGTCCAAGTAAAGAACATCCACAGCACGACCCTTATCCAGTTCACCTGTCACCCAGTCATAATATTGTATCAGGTTGGTTTGACAAGACTTCCCCTGAAACAAACCCATGCTGCCTCACATCCTGGAGGCCAAAGTCCTCCAGGTATGACACCAATCTTTCCTTTAGTATCATTTCCATGAGTTTTCAACCATGAATGTGAGACTTACTGGAAGATAATTACCTGGCTCATCCCTTGGCCTGCTCTTGTGTAATGGCACTACATGTGCCATCCTCCAGTCCAGTGGCACACCTCCTGACTCCAGTGAGGTGCTGTACAGATCTGCCAGTGGCTCCACCAACACCTCTGCCATCTCCCTCAGCACCCTGGGGTAGATACTATCTGGCCCTGGTGCCTTGTCTACCTTCAGTGCCATCAATCCCTCTAGGACTCTGATTGCCTCAATTCTTCCATCTGCCACCTCCTCTCCTCCTGTCCCCACCCTCCCAGCCCATGCTGGTAGTGGTCCCCCCTTTTCTTCTGTGAACACGGAACAAAAGTATTCATTCAGTGATTCTGCCTGCTCCTCCCCCTTTTCTGTACACTCCCCACCCCTTTTTATCCTCATTATTGTCTCCTTCCACTTTCTTTTCTCCCTGTTGTATCTGAATAAGTCTCCCCCCCCCATTAATTCCCTGTGCTAATCTCAGCTCCCTCTGGGCCTTGGCTTCTCTCACTTTTCTGGTCACTTTCCTGGACCATCTTGCATATTCCTCCCTGTCCATTTCCTTCCCAGTCCTCCTAAACCTCTGGTGAGCCACTCGTTAAGGGTTTTAGTGATTTCACTGCAATTAGCCTAATCATAGTTTTTTATGGTAGATTGATTTGAAATGGTGGTATGATTAGTTACTATATTAAATAAAACTGAATTATGGTTGCTATTAACTAGGGGTTCTTTGATTTTAACATCTAGTATTTGGTTTTCGATATTAGTAATAATTATGTCCAGAATATTACTACTACAGTGGGCTTATCCACCAACTATTCAAGGCCATGATTTACCAGAGTGTGAAAATACTGTTTATCCAACTTGTTTGTACCATTTAATTTATTCCAGATAATATTAGGGAAGTTAAAATCCCCAAGAATAAGAACTTCTCCTTTGTCTGATATCTCCTAGATTTCTTTGAGTAAATGTTTAGTAGTATTAATATCAACTGATGATGGCCTGTATCGGTTTCTGATGCTTAGTTTGGGGTGTCCCTTGAGTTGAACATTAGCCCAAGTGCTTTCTGACACTGATGGGTAGTTTAATTCATAGTATGCGATGTCTTCTCTGACATATAGACAGACACCTCCCCATGTCTGCCCATTCTGTCTTTATGATATAATTTATAGATTGGAATTTCCCTAATTCAGTTTGAAGAAGCGTCCCACCATGTTTCAGTTATGGCAATAATCCCAAGGTCATATATTAGGCCTCTGGCATCTAACTCATCTATTTTAATATTATTAAGGCTTCTGGAATTAAGCATTAGAATTTTACAGGATTTAGAAGAATTCTCTAGGTATTACCTATTCAGAGAAGTGGGAATGGCCCCATTCTTCCCCTGCCATTTCAGTTTAAATGGTCATTAATAACAGCCTGGAATGATTTGCCTAGGAGGGCACTACCTCTTCTGTTAAGGTGCAGGTCTTCCCATCAGAACAGGGAATTTCTATTGATAAATATTTCCCAGTGTGTAATGCAGGTGACTTCCTGCTTAAAGCACCTTTCCCTCAGCCATTCATTAAGTATCTTTATGTTTTGAGTCCTATGTGTAGATGCCCTGGGCACATATAGGATTTCTGAAAAACAGACAATACATCCTAAATCAGATAGCATGTTATTTAGGGCTACAAAGTCCTGTTTGAGCTTATTCAGGTTGGTTTGGTTGATATCATTGGTGCCTGTGTGATTAACTAAGGTCTAATCCTTCCTCATATAGGTACTTAAGACAGGCTAAAATGCCATCCATGTGTGGAATATTAGTTTAGAGGGATTTTACATCTATCATTGCTAAAATGGTGTTAGGTGGTAAGTCCTTATAACCAGAAAGTTTAAATAGGAAGTGTGTGGTGCCCTGGATGTAACTGTCTTTTCTATAACCATCAATTTTAAAATGATTTCTACAAATCATGAGATCCTTTCAGTCAGGGTAGTCTCTGGCAATGGCACCCTGACTGAAGGGCTCTCAGGATTTGTAGAAACCATTTTAAAACTGCTGGTTATAGAAAGGGACAGTTACATCCAAATTTAGATTTCTGTTATTTCAGTAAAATAGTGATAGTATTCACCGAAATTATATACACTTTTACAAGTATACAGGTTATCACTACATTTATATATGTATAGTTTAATTGTTCTAGCTTCCAATTGGATGGGGTTTTGGCCTGCCAAACATGTGGGTAAAATTTAAATTTCAGTTATTTCCCTCTAAATTTAAAACAACATATCCAAATTTAACCAGTTTTGAAACATTTAAACTACTATGCCACATGGTCATTTCTGACAAAGTTCATATCTACAGCTCTAAATGGGACTGAATTAAAATTAGTCAAACTTTCACAACATTTTAGAATTAAATTTTGCAAGAGTGTAAACTGCAAGTTTATAACCCCCTTAAACTTTAGCACTACAGAATGCAGTGCCATTAAATTTGGCAGGTTCTTAGACCTTATAAGGAGACACTGTGTGTGTTAATATTATTAATTTGTTTGCTGCCATAAATTGCTAAATAACATCTGTACATAAAGTAAAATTCCATGAGTCTTTGTGAAAACTGTGAAAGTTTATGAAAATTCAATAAAACTGGAATTATTAATTTCACTCAGCCTTATCTAGGGGATTTTAATTAAAGGATATGGATATGAGAGTCAGGTAGTGCAGTAGGTAACCAGTTTTAGGAGTTGGATAATGCATAATTTCATGAAGAAATTGACAGCTGAGCTAGATCACACACCAACAGTGATAATCTCACCAGTTTGAGCAAGGAATCACAGAGTGTGAACAATTCCAAATTGAATGCAGGATATATAAGGATCACACCCAGTAAGCTGATGATCCAGGGAGTATGGTGTAGGTGCAAGTCTAAGACTTAGAGGTACTTAAACAATGTAGAGGGGGATGCAATATCTGGAGCACCAGGAAGGAAGAATTCTGGCTATTGCAAAAGGATGGGTTGATGGGAAAAGGAGTAGGTGACTCAAGTTTTAAGGGAGTTTGTTGCTGTAAAAAACATAGGATATCAGTGAGATCAGTAGTTCTACCGAGTCAATCTGACTATGCCAAGAGAGAAGAGGGGGCTAAATAGTCACCCAGAGAGGAACAGCAGGACTGCAAAAAGTTCAGCACTGCTTATCTAATGAAATAGTGATATATGCATTGTGAATGTTAAATTCCATAAAACAAATTCTAGATGCTTCATCTATATGCTGCCATAAATATTTAAGAAAACGTTTACCAATATTTTTGTGTGTTTGTTTTCTTTCACTGTAAATATAAAACTGCTAAACCAATGTATCCAGTTGTGTTAGACACCGGGATGCACTGACATCAGATATGCATGTCAAATGTTATAAGTCTATGCCTGCAAAAGAAGAGAAGTTACAAACATCCACATTTTGGGGAGTTTTCACAATACTTTGCAAATATTTGTATAAATAAATGTTTGAACCCTTGTAACTTAAAAATCTCTCATCCAATTATTTTCATATTTAGCAAGTTCTAAAACCATTACCCGGAGGTTACCTGTGCTTATTTACATATGTCTAGCTGCAAAGGTGTCTGAGTTAAATGCAAATAGCATTTTTCATGAAATTTCCCACACAAAAGAAAATGACAGACTTTGAGCTACATGATTTGGGGATTATACAACATAATGTCAAGAAATTTGGCACATTATTAGAACTCCCATCATCAAATAATAATGCAAAGTTAAAGACATGTGTCCAAATAGATGGCTTAGGGATATACAGATAAAAATTTTCATGAAATTTCCCTCAGAAAATAAAATGACAGAATTTTAACACCTATAATTAAAAAAATAAATCCATCCTAATTTCATGACAGTTTGCTAGTCATTGGAGCTCCACCCTGAGAGTAAGCACATCATGTTTCAGAGCTCTAGCTTAAATGATGGCTGCCTTATGACTGAATTAATACGTTTTAAAAATGGCATGAAATTCCATGTCATTTCACAAAATTTCACAAAATATCCTCAAAATTCTGCAAATTCAGCATTTTCTTATACTGTTCAGCTCTAGAAACAAGGGTTGGTGAGGACTAGGAAAAACATGGGGGAATTGCAGAGAATGGTAGTTGTAGTAGGAGGTATGAGAAGAGAAATTGCAGTTTCAAAAAGTGAAGAAAGAAGAGGAGAAATGGGTGGTAGGGTGGAGGCTGAAGGAGGAAGGTGGTAGGGGAAGGTGGAAGGAGCAGGCAGAGGTTTTACAATAAAAGATAAAAAAGCACGAGTCACAGGAATGGGGGAGTAAGAGGTGAGGGGAGAGAGAGAGAGAACAATGGTGGGAACTGAAAAGGTTTTCTAAACCCTGGAATCACAGAATCAGATATCTTGGACCCTGAGCTTTTTCAGAATTATCATTTTCTGAATTGAAGGCCAAAAATTCCCAATTCAAAATGTGGTTGTATTCAGAATCAGAATTAGATTCCAAATCTGCATCTGAATACAGAGTACAAATTTTTACAACCAGCAAACAAGTACACTCTGCCCCAGTCCAGACTTGACAAAAAGCTATCAACTTTGAACACCCATTCCTTGCCCCATAATATACTGTATCTCCCAGCAGCTGGTTATCATAAAACTAAGACTTTGAAGGTATCATTGGGTGAGGTCAGGTTAGGTACAGTAGGTGGGTGCACTCACTGCTGGGCTGGCTCTTGGTGCAGCTGCTGATGAGCAACTGTCTCCTGTACTTCTGAAGCTGTCCCTTTCTGTCATTCCATCACAGAATACCACTGACTGCCCACCTCCAACCAAGAACTACCGCTTCTAATAACCCCTGTCAAAAATGACTGCTGCCCCTAGTGCCTTTGCCTACTATCTATCAGACTTCCTGTGAGTCTGAACTCTGGGTCCAAAATAGGAATCCCATGGTGTTTTCTGATGGTGCTTTCTGATTGGAGGTGAGAAGTGAGCTAACCATCACAAACCCTGGATTGCCATCTTCTGAGATGCTTACTTACAGTGTCTGGCCAAGGCAGGGACCAACATTTATGACAGCCTGCCTCACCTCCCTCAGGAAAGCATCAAGGGGCTACTTTAGACACAGAATCCATAAGTAGAAAAGAATGGAGCAGGGTCACAGACAGAACCTGGGAAGATACAGGCAGTACTTGAGGTGTGCAGCAGACATTGGCACACTGATGTTGAGCACTTAGTTAACAGTGGGTGGGCTGGCTTGGGCAGTCACTGGGTACTGGGGCAGCAGTGTTTTGGAGCAGGGGCACTAGAAGTGGTGGCACTTGATGGCTGATGGTCAGCCAAAGGCACAGTGCAACTGATGGAAGGAATGGGACAACTTCAAGACAGGAGATAGATGCTCATTGCCAGCAACACCAAAAGCCAACCAACACTGATTGCTGACCTTACCTGCAGGTTCCAAGTGTAAAGTTAGTGACCTCCACCCAGGAGACACAGTATGTTGGGGGAATTGGTGATTGATGTGGGGTGAGGGTCTTACTCAAAGCAGACCTCCAGCTGAGTAATTCAGCATGTAAGTGTTCTTTAGTTCTGGTTGGGGGAAGCCTCTCTAAGATTGCTAGTCCAGAAGGGAAAGTCAAAGGTAGCCAAGCATAAAGCTAGTTCTTACAAAGGAGGCAGGAAAAAAAGAGAGGGAGTGATGGGGTAAAAGGGAGAAGTCAGATAAGAGGGAAAGAAACAAGAGAAGAGTGAGAGAAAAAGAAAAGAGAAAAAAAGCCTTTAGTGGACCATAACTAATGCAGGATAAATGAGACACGCAAATACAGAGGGGCAAGGCAGCTAATGTGACAGTCAATAGAGAAAATAGGGACAATGATGGCCGTGGAGCAGTGCAATGGCTGTAGAGCAGCAGTGTTCGGAAGGACCTTCTGGATGTTGCGGTGCTGCCTCATGTGCAGGCATCTCTCTGGGCTGAGGGCAGAGGTCAACAGTCTCCAGGCTGAGCTGGCAAGGTTACAGCAGGCCTTTGCACTCACCAATAGGCCACCTCATTAGATTCCACTTCCTCAAGGGTTGCCTCACAGAGAGAGTGGATAGACTATGGTGGGATCGGGGGGGTCATAGGCACATCCCCCAACCGGTGGAACTACAAAATTCATACACCATCCTGGTGGAGAGGGAAGGTCCCACAGAGCCTCCCAACATAGTCAGTAGGGAGGATGAGTACTCCTCCATGATGGAGCCACCAGAGTGGGCAGTAGGAGACCACAGAGAAGGAGGAAGCAAATCTTGTTTGGGGACTCCATTATGAGAGAAATAGAGTTGGTAACAGGCAGTGGGGGGAAGGGAGGTAAAGTGGCTATCTAGAGTCACAGCTCAGTGGGAGGTGGGATGGATCCTAAGGATAGCCATGGCAGTTACTGAGAGGGAGGATCTGGATGTCATTGTCCACATGGGGACAAATGACCTAGCAGGGAAAGTGATGGACATAGGAGCAGCAAAGGGAGGACTTTAGGAACTTAGGAAGCGGCCTTAAGCAGGTATCATACTCTGTAGCTTTCTCAGAGGTAATGCCTGTCAATGGCAAGTGGGAAGGAAGGGACATCCACACTAGGGAATTCAATAAATGGTTGAAAGATTGGTGAAGACTGGACGGTTTTGGATTCATTGGAGATTGGGGCCCCGCCTGGGGTGATGAAGGACTGTTCAAGCTGGATGGCCTACATACACCCAAGGTGGTACCAAGATCCTGGGTGAAATGTTTAAATGTTTTCTCTACAGCCATTTATACTAGCCATGGGGGGAGAGGCAAAAGCAAGCAGGGAATACCATATTGCACCCCCACACAGGAAGAGGCAGTTTTAAAAAAAAGATAGTAGGTTCAAAAGATCACCAAAAAAAAAAAAAAACAGAAATCCTACATAGGTAACATGGAGGAGAAAACAAATAATGGGACAAAATACAAAAAGGGAATGGAAAGGAGTCACAGGTGTAAGGTGGGAGATGGCAGAGTGTGGAGAGCATATGTACAAATGCCTGTAGCCTGGTAAAAAAAAAATCCCTGACCTGGAGGCATTGATGGTGGAAGTGGACCTGGACATAGTAGCTATTACAGAAACATGGTACACAGAAAACCATGAATGGACTATAGCCATACCAGAATATGCACTTTTCAGAAAAGACAGGGAAGGAAGGAAGAAAGGGAGTAGGGGTGGCCATGTACCTGAGCGAGGGAATCAAGGCAACTGAGGTACAGGAGCTGCAGGAGGGAGCAGAGGCACTGTGGTTTACTCTACAGACAGAAAATGGAACCGGCATTAGAACAGGGTTGATCTACAAACCTCCAGCACAGCAGGAAGAGACTAACAAAACACTAGTGGAAGCTATCCCCAAAATGGCAACCAAAGGTGAACAACTACTACTACTGCCACTAGGTGACTTCAATCTGCCAGATGTAGATGAGCACCCATACTGCAAGCACAGCCAAAAGCAGGAACATCCTAACTGCACTACAGGGGGCATGCCTAAGACAGCTTGTAGCTGAACCCACCCACAAGGGGGCTATAGTAGACCTGATGCTCACTAATTGGGACAGAGTCAAGGATGTTTTCTTTTGGGGGGCCTGGGCCCCATGATCCTCAATTCAGAGGTCAGCCCCACCAGCCTACCTGCGGTTCACCCATGCCCAGGCTTGTCCCCCTGGGTGGGGCCGCTGGGGGGCTCTCCCCATGGATGCTGTAGGAAAGTCCCGGTATACTCCCCAGGTTAGGGTCATGAGAGTGGGACCCCCCCAGCTGACATTGGAGGCAGTGAGGATGGCAGCAGAATGAGGTCATCATGCCTGGGGGCCAGCTTTTTTTCCTAAGGCTTGGTTCCATGGGGCAGGGACATGCAATGACGTCCAATGTCCACCCTGCCTCCCCCAGAGAATGGCACCAGCCACATCAGTACCCCCAGCCTCTGCTAGGGCTCCATAAAGCACCCAACACTCTTCTCCTCCCCCCAGGAGAAGGAGAACCGTCCCTGAGATACTCAATTCTTCTCCTCCTGGTTGACCCTCAGACTTCCGGGTCCTTTCCCAGTCCTGGGTCATCAGCATCACAAGCAGAAATCCAACTGCTGTGCTGGTGGACCAGTTCAGGGTCAAGGATGTTAAAGTAAACAGCCATATAGGAACCAGTGCTCACAGAATGGGGTAGTTCAATGTAACCACAATGCAGGAGGCTAACCACACAAAATTCAAGGTCCTGGATTTCAGAAGGGCAAACTTTTACTAAATAGCAGAATGTTTTGGGGTAGCCATGGCAAAAAGAGGACAAGTCAAGTCATTTTTATTTATAAAGCGCCTTTCAAAATCAAGGCGCTGTACAGAAATAAATAAAACAATAAAATCCAAACATTAAAACGACCAAAACTAAGACAAATAAGCCAGGGTAAAAAGATATGTCTTTAAAGCATTTTTAAAAGTATCAACGGTTGGGCATTCTCTTAACCAGCGAGGTAGAGAATTCCACAGGGTTGGAGCCGAAAAGGCAAAGGCACGAGATCCCGATAACTTAAGATGAACCCTGGGAATCTCTAGCAATCCCTCGCTGGCGGAACGGAGGGGACGGAGGGGGCAATAGGGAATCAGAAGATCTTTCAGGTAACCGGGTCCCTGGTCGTGTAGGGCTTTAAAGGTTAGTAAACCAACCTTAAAGGTGATGCGCCACCGAACAGGCAGCCAGTGCAGTTCGCGGAGCACAGGCATAATATGACTGGTTCTAAGAGTCCCAGTCAAAAGCCTGGCTGCAGCATTCTGCACCAGCTGAAGGCGGTGGATATCAACCCCCGGTAGTCCTAGGTAGAGGGAATTGCAGTAGTCCAGACGGGTAGTGACAAAGGCGTGGACCAAAGTTGGAAGGTCCTCCTGGGGAATCAGATGTTTCACCCGGGCGATATTCCTCAGATGATAGAAAGAGGATTTGACAACAGCTGACACCTGAGATTTCAGGGTCAGACCATCATCAAAAATAACGCCCAGATTTCACACCTGTCAAGAGGTAGAGAGCGGAACGCCACCAAGTACTAAACCTGATAGCTGTCCAGCACCCAGACCCACCCCAGGACGACCTGGATCCACGACCAATACCTCAGTCTTATCCGGATTGAGTCTCAACCAACTCGAACTCATCCAAATTCTGATCTCATCCAGGCAGTTATTAAGCACAGAGAGTGCATCACTCTGATCGGGGAGAAAGGACAGATACAGCTGAGTATCATCTGCATAGCAGTGAAAACTCAAACTGTATCGCCTGATGATTTCTCCCAATGGCAGCATATACACTGCAAACAACATGGGAGCTAAAATGGAGCCCTGTGGTACCCCACAAGGCAGGAGAAGGCGCCAGAGGAATAAATTCCGGTGACAACTCTCTGAGACCTGCCAGTGAGGTAAGAACAAAACCACTTGTGGACTGTACCAGACAGCCCACAAAAAACCCGCAGTCGCTCCAATAGCACCCGTGGTCTACAGTGTCAAATGCGGCAGATAGATCAAGAAGGACCAGAATGGTACAAGCCTTTCGATCTCTGGCCATTAGGAGGTCGCTCAATACCCGAACAAGGGCAGTCTCAGTACTATGCCTTTTCCTGAAACCAGACTGGAGAGTATCATAGACATTATGAGAAGTAAGATGATCATCCAATTGCAACGCAACTGCCTTTTCAATAACCTTACCAACAAATGGCAGGTTAGAGATAGGCCGGTAGTTAGCTAGACAGTCTGGGTCCAAGGAGGATTTTTTTTAGGAGTGGTCGAACTACTGCCTCTTTAAGGGAGTCAGGAAAAACCCACCTCTCCAAGGATTTCCAGACAAGGGGGGAAGTGGAGAAGCAATGGCCTATTCCCAAGGGGGCCATAACAGAAGCAACAAATCTTTGTGTTAAACAGCAAAGCAAGATTAAGAGAAAGTAACAACCATTTTGGTTCTCGAGGGAAGTGGCCAAGAAAGTGAAGGATAAAAGAAGGACCTTCAGGAGATACAAAGAAACACAAAGGGAAGAGGACAAGGAGCAGTATCTGGAGAAGCAGAGGGAGGCAGGGAAGGCAGTCAGGAGCGCAAAAAGCTCAAATAGAAAAACATATAGTACAGGCTGTAAAGAAAGGTGACAAGACCTTCTTCAGATATATCAGTGAGAGTAAGAAGACAAAGAGTGGGATTGTCAGGATAAAAAAGGAGGAAGGAGGGTGTGCAGAGAAGGACATAGAGAAGGCAGCAATACTGAACAAATACTTTTGTTCAGTTTTCATGAAGGGAAGGTGTAGGCTGACTATTCAGCAAAAAAAGCAACCAGGTAAGGGAGGTAAACACCACTTTGGGACCTAAAACCAGATAAGGCAATGGGGCCAGATGGGATTCACCTCAGAACATTAAAAAAGGTCAGAGAGGTCCTGGTGGCCCTGCTGACCATACTATTCAACAGATCACTGGAGACAGGAGCAGTACCAGAAGACTGAAGGAGGGCAAATGTGGTCCCTCTCCACAAAAGTGGAAGCAGAGAAGAAGCAGGCAGCTACAGATGAGTCAGCCCGGCCTCTGTGGTGGGGAGGTTAATGGAGGCACTGTCAAAGGAGAGGATTGTATCATTCCTTGAATCTAACAGAGCACTGGATCTGAGGCAGCATGGATTTACATTGGGAAGGACATGTCAAACAAATCTTATAGATTTCTTTGACTCAGTGACCAGTATACAGGAGGCAATTCATTCAGTATACAGGGGGCCGGATAAATTACATCCCAGAGTGCTGAAGGAACTTGCACATGTCCTGGCGAAACTCCTGGTGGAGCTTTTCACCATCTCTCTGAGGACAGGGTGGGTGCCCCAGGACTGTAAGGTGGCGCATATAGTGCCTATCCACAAGTGGGGATCAAGGGAGGTGGCAGGGAACTACAGGCCTGTCAGCCTGACATCGGTGGTGGGCAAGGTGATGGAGGGCATTGTCAAGAAGAGGCTGGGGGACCTGGAAAAGTCAGGGTGCCTGGACGATAGACAGCATGGATTCGTCCCAGGGAAATCATGTCAGACAAATCTTGTGGAGTTCTATGACTGGGTGACGAGTGCCTTGGACCTGGGTAGACCAGTGGACGTCCTCTTTCTAGACTTCAGCAAGGTATTTGACTCTGTTCATCACGAGGGCCTGTTGGATAAGCTGGGAGAAATGGGGGTGGGGAACCAGATGATTAGATGGATAGACAATTGGCTCCAGAGGGTCGTAGTTGGCGGGATAGTCTCATACCCAAGGAGGATCATTAGTGAGGTCCCACAGGGATCAGTCCTTGGGCCCCTCCTGTTTAATGCCTATGTCTCTGACATAAGGACAGGTATCAGAAGTGAGACGAGTCTCTTTGCAGATGACTCAAAACTGGGGGCGGTGGTGGATGGGGAGGAGGAGAGGGTGGCCCTACAGGGGGACTTGGAGGCTCTGGAAAGATGGTCTGGAAAGTGGAAGCTGAGGTTCAGTGCAGGGAAATGCAAAGTACTGCACCTGGGGGCCAGAAACCCGAGCCAAGTGTACACCCTGGGGGGGGGGAATGCTGCAGGTCTTGATGGCTGAGAGGGACCTGGGGGTGGTGGTGGATGTCAAGATGAACAACTCGGAAACTTGTAGGAGGGCAGCAGCCAAGGCCAACAGGATGCTGGGATGCATTGCTAGGGGGATCACCTCCAGAAGGAGGGAGGTGATACGGTGATACTCCCTCTGTATAACCTCTTGGTGAGGCCACACCTTGAGTACTGCATGCAGTTTTGGAGGCCACACTTAAAGAGGGACATTAAACTCCTGGAGAGGGTCCAGAGGAGGGCAACCAAAATGATTTGGGGCTTGGGGGACAGGACCTATGGAGAGAGGCTTGAAGAGCTAAATATGTACACATCAGAAGAGAGAAGGGACCGGGGGGACATGATAGAGGTCTTCAGGTACATGAAGGGAGTAAATAGGGGAGGAGCAGTCAGGGTGCTTTGAAGGAAGGAGGAGGGGGCAACTAGAAGGCATGGGCAGAAGCTGGAGGGGGGGAAGATTCAGGGGAGAAAGGAGGAGGTGCTACTTCACTGAGAGGGTGGTAGAGCCATGGAATGCACTGCCCAGGGGGCTGGTAGAGGCAGAGACAGTGGAGGGGTTCAAGAGGGGGTGGGACAAGTGCAGGGGAAGGGTTCTGGAAGCAAAATCCAGTGCAGCAAGAATATCCGGAACTGGGAAGGGAGAAGCCAGAGAAGGCGAGGGGGTCAACGAGGTCAGCTCCCAGGGTGGAGGCTGACCAAACAAGTAGACACGAAAGACCATTAGGCCTATTCTGCTGGCATTTTAGTATGTTAGTAATTCTTAAGGAAGCTTGGCAGATGTTTGGCTTTTGCTGACATTGTTAAAAAGTAAGGCAATTCATTTTTCATGCATTTATGTTGGTGGCATGTAGTTGGGCAAAATGTATAAGAAATTTATGACTGTTAATGAATGTAAAGGATAACCAGGTGGTTAAAATATCATTTTGGTTTTTGCTTTAATAACTACAATAAAAAGATGGTACACCCAGTCATTTTTGACTAGCATTGTCTAATATGGAAAGATATTAAAAATTGAAAATTGAAAAATTGAATATTATTTTCAAGTGTGAAATATAGTAAATATTTGTTTATAAATCTTTTTACAGTTCTTCAGAAAAAGCCTAATACTAGGCGAAGCATTGGGACTTTATAAATAAAAATAATAACAAACTTTAAAAAGACTTAGTGTGTAGTAGCATTCATTGCTCAAGCAGGCCAGAATTTTGTTGTTGTCTAACAAGTTAGGTAGCATGGGGATGGGCCCCAAGGGGGTGAACTGAGTCAGAAATTGGTTGAAGGGCAGGACAAAGAGGGTGTTGTTGAATGGTATTCACTCTGAGGAGAGGGAGATGACCAGCAGGGTGCCACAGGAATCAGTTCTGGGACTAGTTCTCTCCAATGTCTTTAAAGGGGCCTTGTGGAGGGTCAGGAGGGGAAAGTATGTCTTTTTGTAGACAGCACTAAGATCTGCAACAGGGTTGAAACTCCAGAGGGGATACAAAAAATGTGAAAGGACCTGAGTAGGTTGGAGGAGTGATTAGAAGTGTGGTAGCTATGATTCAATGCAAAAAAGTGTAAAATCATGCACTTGGGTAGCAGAAATTGAGGGGAACTATACAAGATGGCCGGAGATACTGGCAGACACCAGGCAGGACTGGGATATGAGGGTACTCATATCAGATGATCTAAAGGTGACCAAACAATGTGAGAAGGCTGTGGGGGAAAGCCACTGGGATGCTGGGGTGCATTGGGAGAGGTATCACCAGCAGAAAGAAGGTGCTGATTATGCCACTGTACAGATGGCTGGTGAGACCTCAGCTGGAGTACTGTGTCCAGTTCTGAAGACCAAATCTCTGGAAGGACATAGACAGACTGGAGGCAGTCCAGAAGAGGGCTACAAAGATGGTGCAGGCCCTACATGAAAAATCTTATGAGGAGAGTCTAGGTGGACTCGACATATAGTCCCTGGAGGAGAGGAAAGAGGGGGGGACATGATAGAAACCTTGAAGTACCTCAGGGGTATAAACAAGGTAGAGAGGGCAGCATCTTTCAAAAAAGAATATGTGCAAGAACAACAAGGCACAGAATGAAGTTGAGGGGAGGTTCAGGGGCAACATGAGGAAGTACCTTTTCACTGAAAGAGTGGTGGATGTTTGGAACGGCCTCCCAAAGGAGGTGGTGGAGACAAAAGCAGTTAGAGAAATTCAAGAATGCATGGGATAGACCTAACTGTACCCTAGAGACAGGAAAAAAGGGTGAGCTGCAGATCAACTATTATCTGTGGTTTGAAATAGGTAGGCAAAATGGGCAGAATGGGTTTGTCACACAGTCCTTATCTGCCAACTTCTGTTTCTATGTTTCTTTAATTTGGATTCTGTGGTTAGGTACAGAATTGCAAATTACAGTTCCAAGTCTTCCTTAAGAATTGGAATTTCCGATAATCTGATTGTTTGAAAATGAAACAGAAACAGCTGACTCTGATAATTCCTATAACTGAATTACTATTTAGTGAGGAAAACTGCACCATGAAATAGGCATTGGGTTTTAAGAGAGGGGAGAGAGATGTTAGAATCCAAGGTAAATTGATAAGAACAGGGTGGACAGTTTTGAGCAAAGTGGCAGCAAGAGTACAGTAGATGTGGCCCAGTGTGGCCATGGTTGTTTTGAAGGAAACCCTGTACACTACATGTGCTTAGTAAAACATATCCAGTTGCATACCAAGGAAGATACATACATGAAGTAAGGACTTCTTCCAGGGGGAACAATTGCAGGGAGTAGCCCGGGATTATGTGGGGGAAGAGCACCTCCTCACACCCTATTTAAATGAAGCAGCTGACTCCCGTGCTGCTTAGAGCGATTCGCACTCGCTGACGTGCTGCTGTTGGTTCGTGGTTGCTTGCTTGGCCCCCCCCCTGCTCCTGCTCCTGTTTCTTGGGTTTCTCTTCATCCGTTTGTCATTTGTTGTCCCCCCCCCCCGTCCGCTTCTCCCTGTTGCCCTTTGTTTGTTTTCTTTTACTTTTCTTTTAGGGTTCTCTTCCCGAGGCCGCTTCTTAGGCCGCCACTGCATTCTGCTCCTTGCTACTGTCAGCTCGCCTGTCCTCGTTCCTTGCTATTACCTTTCTGTTTCTCCAAGTGACCATGTTCCATGCTACCACTCAGTTCACATTTCTGGGAGCAGCTCGCTACATGGATTACTGTGCTTTCCTTGCCGGAGCCTCCTCTCATGCTTCTGCATGCAGCGACCCAACCTCGATTGCTCCCAGCATTCCAGCATTCTCTACTGCTCCGCACTCCAACTGCTGGCCATTGACAGGCTGTAGTTCCATTTTCTATCTCTTGCCTTGCACCTTCCTGGTACTTCCCTGTCACTACCTCGAGCATTCGTGCAGTGAACTTCTGTTTTACATGGGTCTCCACAGGACAGTCATTGGACATCATCTTTCTGGGTTAATCCTCAACGGCATCATAGCCTGATACGTGGCGGTTACAGCTTCTTATATTTTATTCAGCTGTTCGCTTCACCTAGCATGGAGCTAACTGGGATCAGATCCGGAGCCATCTGGCGCTTCGCAATCATGACTTACCTGATTAACCTCAGAGGTATCTTGCTAATTTTCCTTATTGGCATTCACTTTACATCCTCATGGGAAACCTGCTAGCCGTTTACATTTATTTAGTAAGGCGTCAGCTGGCCAATATGGGTAACCTTCCATTTGGATACATTTCTTTGCTACTTTGGTTACTCTGCACTGCTGCTTGACCATGCATGTTTATTAGACATCCACTCAGCTACAGCCTGAAATGGTTTATGGAGAAACTCTAGTACAATTCTGAAAGTGCTAGCTATTCATATGAGGAGTTCTACTGTGGAATTATTCCTCTGTTACTGCTGCCCTCATATGTATACCTCAATATATTCTATGCTGTACGGCATTGGTTCAGGATTTTGCTACCACCTATTATACCAATTACAATCTGTTCCCTACTGTGTTGCTATTCTTTCTGCATTCCATGCGGATGGGCAGTTCCATCATGTTATCTACTACTTATCCACACCCTACATCATTCCATGGGGCCGAAGATTCTTCACTACACCACTACTACTTATGCATTGCATGCAGCCAGACATTGCTACTACTCTATCTGCCACTTTTCTACCACCTGCCTCACACCGTAGAACCGGAGGTTCACATCATCGCACTTCAAAGTCCTGCTCCCCTACATGCTCAGAGGTGTCATTCAACTTTATCATTCCATCATATTCGTCTACTTCTATGGCCTGCCTCACTCTTCGGGCAAGGGGGGCTTCCTTACTCCTACTCAACACTTACATCACCCAGTTCGGGTTTGGAGTTCACATTCTGCTATGCATCTACCTGCAGTCATGTCTACCAACCTAGGAGTTCCTTTACTATGGACTCACATCTGATTTGTTTCACCATTCATTTTCCATTATTCAGATGCTTCTGCTTTGCCATTTCAGTCCTATGCATTCCTACTGCTACTACTCCTACCAGGACTTATTTGAGATTATCCAGAAGACGCAATTCCCATTTGTGCCCTACAGCTTTGGACCTTGAAGACATGCCTTTGCCCATCCATCTGGGAGCGTTTCTGACTGCTTGTCTGCTTCTCTACCTGCCTTCGCCCTTCAGGTTGGGAGGTTTACCTACTAATCACCTGCTTCGACGACTTGCATTCGCCCTTTGGGCTGATAACATTGCCTACTACTTGCTTGCTTCTACGACCTGCCTTCACCCATTGGGCTGACCTACTCATCATACTCCTCTGCTGCTCTGACCTGCCTTCACCCATCCGGCTGGGAGGATTACATACTACTAGCCTGCTTCTCTGACCTGCCTTTGCCCTTCGGGCTGGGAGGTTCACCTTCTTCTGTTCTACTTCTGCCTTGCCCAGCTCGGGGCCTGGAGATTCCCATTCTACTTTTTCCTACTTGCTCCTGCTTCCCCAACCATGGGCTCACAGCTGCTTCACCTTTTCAAGACATTAGTTACTATCTCAACTTTCACTCCCCTACCTGCCTGGTACCTCTTATTTATACGACTAAGTGGCTGGTCTTCCCACTCAAATGCTATCAGTCTGCCTCAGTGCTCATTCAGCAGCTTCCGGGGTTGCTCTCTTGGATATTTGCCCTGTTGCCTCAGCTGTGGAATTGCTGCTGCTTCCTTTCCTGGACTTGGTTGGCGTCTCCTGAAGCCTTTCATTATCATGCTTGTGCTCTACCGAATTCAAGCCTGTGATGCCTCTACTTCATTGGATTCCGCTTCTTCAGTTATCTCCATCTCAGACTCTTTGGGTCTCATCTGCTTTCATGCCTCGAGCTTTGCAAACCTTCAGTTCTCACTGTTATTCCTCTCATACAGTTGTCATGTCTCAACCTCAGTCTCTTCCATGCATTTACGTACCTCTCCAGCTGATGGATTCCTGCGCATCGTAGAGGGACTACCACGCTCATTTTCTGCCAGCGGACATTCCTGGATCTAGCTGCTTTTCCCATACTGGAAACAGCCCCCTCTCTCCTATCTCACCAGCTGCCTGTTCAGCTACGCTTTCTTCAGGGGCTGGTTGCCACGTCCTGTTCCTTCTCATTTGCCTACGTTGGTGCATCCTGCTCCTACTGCCTCACTTCGGATTGACAGACCAACTGATTTATTTCCTTTGGGCTCCCCTTATTCTACTACTTGGATGCTTCATAACATTGCACCAGTGTTTCTGATTATCTATACAGCATGTCATTATTCCAGCTTAACTCTACAGCCGTTGCTTCATATCAATTCCTAATGAGTATTTCTCATCAGAACTGGATTTGTCACTCGATAGCCTGGCCTCAAGCCGTCTCTCATTCCGCGTACTATACAAGCCCTACTATTAGAAACCTGGAAGTCGTACTACTTCTATTTCATCCTGCCTCGTTGATGTCAAATCTTGGATGCAACTATTTTCTGGTCTCCTGTATTGAGTTTGTCAGTCATCAACTTCATATCCACCATCATTCAATTCCATGGATTATGCCCTCTATCAACTGAAGTACGGAAGACGGTTCTTCAATATATCTACTCTCCATCATTCTGAATTATACATGGATTCTCAGACTTGGACTTTATTAGAAGGAAATTACTTCACTGGACATTTACAATTCAGTTTTTCTCAAGCTCCATTCATCTGGATTGAATTCTACAAATTAGAATTCAGATTTAGTTGATTAATTTAGTTTAATTAGGATCTCTCTCCTTTAGTATGCCCAGAAGGACGGGCAGGTCAGTAGCCATGGGTCCTCAGAGGTTTCCCCTGAAGGGGTTTTTTTCCTCTCTTGAGTGCTACTGGTCACATTCTCTGGAGTTGGAGTGGGTGATCATCTATTCTTATCATTAAGTTGTTTTGCACGACTTCTTCAGCATTCAGTTACTGAACAATCATTGATATTTATTCTTTTTGGGGCTTTCATAATTCTAAACCAAGCTTCCTTCCTATAGGTGGGATACAGAGAAAGGCCAAAACCTTCAAAAATTATCAAACAACTCTATTCAAGCATCCAAATACCTAAGCACAATACATTCTATACTATTACCTACTGAACATTGTCCTCTCTATACTGGCCTCTGTATCCAACAACCATATTCATCATTCAACTATATGGTACATAAGCACTGAGCTATGAACCACACATAATTGCAGGGAGTAGCCCAGGATTATGTGGGGGAAGAGCTCCTCCCCCACAGCCTATTTTAAATGAAGCAGCTGACTCCCATGCTGCTTAGAGTGAGTCACACTCACCCACCATCCTCCCCGACATCTCCTCCTTCTGCGGCCCTCTTATCCCACCGGGGGGCTTTCATAATTCTAAACCAAGCTTCCTTCCTACAGGTGGGATACAGAGAAAGGCCAAAACCTTCAAAAATTATCAAACAACTCTATTCAAGCATCCAAGTACCTAAGCACAATATATTCTATACTATTACCTACTGAACATTGTCCTCTCTATACTGGCCTCTGTATCCAACAGCCATATTCATCATTCAACTATATGTTACATAAGCACTGAGCTATGAACCACACATAATTGAAGGATTTCACCTGAGGTTTGATGGGGGCTTCCATACTCCACCCCAATGTCCTACATAAGCAACTCACCTCCCCTCCCTAGTGTTTTTAATGGGTGATCTTACCTTGATGCCTCCCTCAGTTTCTCTGCCATTTTTGTGTGTCTCCCCTTGTGTCTCCTTACTCCTGTCTTTTTTGTTTGTCTGTTATTTACTCCTTGTTCAGCTGTTTGTGCTCCCTGTGCTGCTGCTGTTGTATTTTCTGTTGTCTGCTTGTTCCTTTTGCTTCTGCCCCCTAACCATTTTATTTCCTTGCTCAGTTTGCTGTACTTTTCAATTCTGCTCTGTTTATCTCCCTCTCTGGTGCTTTGTTTATTCTGCAGCTCTTCAGCCACCACATTCTTTGTGCTTTTCTGTCACACCTGTTTGCAGTCTGTGGCTTACTGGCACCTCTCTATCCCTCTTTGATGTACTTTTGGTGTCTTACTGCTTGTGTTGCCTTCAGTTCTCCTTTCCCATTCTAGTTATCAGATTCCTGCTTTCCTCTGCTGGCCAACCACCTCATTTCCATGAGAGATCCAGCCACAGCCTTCTTTTTCAGTTGTTGCTTTGGATAGCTATTTTGCAGCCTTTATGTGTATCCCCTGATGCTACTGCTTAGTGCCTCTCTTTTTGGTTCATCCTGATCAGGTGTTCTAGTGACATCACTCTCCTTCCAGAACATACTCTGCTGGGTGCCAGATTCCAAAACCACTCGCTTGATCATTAGTTCCTCTCAGCTGTGCACCAGCTGATGAAGAGGGTCTACTCCTTGAAGCACTGGGGAACAGTATGTCGACTGTTTAATAAGCAAATCATTTTACTGCCCTGGAGTCTCTTGTCTGGATTGTTACTTTTTTCTGTTCTATTTGCACCACCAGCATGCACCCTGCTGCATGCTGCAGATACTGTGTGAAACACACTAAGCTAGTCTGCCACTATGTTCCTGCCTATTTCGTAACAGCTGACATTTGCTGACTTTTGACTCCAAGTTAAATTCCTCATCTCCAACAGTTGTTCCCCACCCATTGACCTGAATCTGATTCAATTTTCTCAGGTCTCAACAAGGACTTCCATACTAGATTACATTCCATGCCATCCACCTCAGTTATGTGTTCTAAATCTTCAGTTCGGTTCTGTAGATTCAGAAACTTCAAGACAAACTGCTCTACATTTTGGTCTCTTCTGTTTAATCCACATGATCCTACACAAAATGAAAAACTGTTATCCTTACTAGGATAACTCAAGTTTGAGATGAAGAGTGCTCCCTGAGGAAGAAGTTTCATATTCCTTCTTAATGTGGCACATTTAGTCACTTGTATTGCTCTGGATTGTCACCTTACCTTGCCTCTGCTTGTTCAGGCCATGACATATGGCCACATTTTCTCTTAGACTTGAACGGTATATCCATGTTTTCTAAAGAACCAGCTCCAAAACCAAAAATGGAGATTTCTTAATTGCAACCATGATTTTGTTACATTCTGTGAACAATTTTGATTTGCTTTTCCAAGGTCATCAGAAATCCAAGATAGTCCTCATTTTTAATCCATGCCTCCCTTGTCTAAGCTTTATTCCAGTGCAACAGCTGTTCTCACCTGGGGTCACCAGTGGAGTAATCAAACTGTTGTATTCTATTCTAATAATCAGGCAACCTTAGCCATAATAAATACAGGTCAGTCTTCCTCCTCCGTAATGAACTTCCCAAGAAGATGAACATAAACTTCTTTATTCAATTCAGAACTTCCATTCTCTGGCTGATGTACATTATGACTCCTCTTCCACCAGACTAAGATCTGCATGCTGCTCACAAGCAATTGACCTGTGAGCCAAATCACACTACTCACAAGCAAGTGGCACTTCAGACACATCATACTGTTCAAAAGCTATTGACCTGTTGACCATGTCAAACTGCTCACAACTATTGACTCTGTTGGCCACATCGTACTGCTCACAGGTATCTAGCCTGTCAGCCACATCATACTGCTGACAAGTATTCTGCCTGTTGACCACATCATACCACTGAAAAGCAATCTGTCTGTAGGCCATATCATATTTCTCACAAGTAATTGGCCTGCCAGACACATCATACTGCTGCAAGCACTTGGCTTGTTAGCCACATCTACTGCTCTCAAGCATTAGGCCTGTTGGCCCATTCAATCAGATGATTTACTGTATGTTGGACATTCAATTTACCTTTATATCCATCTATCCTAGCTTATACTTATCCAGTACATCAGTTAAAACATTCCTTCAAGACTTGAGAAATTCACTCCTCAAGGCCCTCCTCATTAACGCTTGTAGTCCATGCTTTATATTACAAACTAACAAATGTCTTACAAGACAGAGTTCACTAACCACTCAACAGTTACAAGAGGCTAAGACATTTGCCTTCTTTGGACTCCGAAGACCTGGGGAATGTACTGTCTCCTTAATTGCATTTGGTCCCAATCTTTGATTGTCTAATAAATTCAGAGCTGCTTACGCTCATGCCAACAAAGAAATGACTCCTCTGCCATTCCAAGAGCTACACATAGTGTTAATATATATCTTAACCACACTTCTGCTCCCATCTGGAATTCTCTGTCTACATGAACAAGTCTGCCTACAACATGAAACAAATAAACTACTTTCTGCACCCTTCAAAACATAGACCCTCTACAATATTGTGTTCTTCATGTTCTGGAATTTGCATTCTGCTGCACTCAAACATTTGGTTTGACTGCCTCAACAATCAAACAATATAATCCAAGCATACTGTTTACTATGCTGTCCATTCATCCCAATACCATATTGTCTTACTTATCCTACAAAAAAGTGTATAGATTACAACCTATATTCTTAACTGATAAACCTTTTAAAAGATGATTTTTTTGATCTTCCCCTGATCTTCATCTATAAGCAGTCATGACATTAGCATTACTTGGATTCCTAAAACCTGAAAAATGTACCTTTTCTTCTGCCTTCAGTCATGCAATTCACCTAACAAAGGACAGCTTCATGAAAGACGTTCACTCTACATGGATGATGCCATCATCTATTGCACTTCTCTCAACACTGACAGCATCAATCGAGCGTTCGCATCTGACTTTGCTGCCCTTGAGGGTTGGTTCCAACACAACCAACTTGTTCTCAACACAAAAAAAAACAAATGTACTGTATGTTATTTACCCACTTTCTGCTCTTAACCCATGCTCTCCCTTCTCTGTGCATTTCCTCTCATGACGATGATACCCTGGATTCTGTCCACTCCTTCAAATACCTGGGCATTACCCTGGATAGTTCTAAAATTCCTGAACCAAAAACTAGGTCTCCTTTATCATGTCTGCCCTTTCCTGTCTTCCTAATCCTGCCTCAAGATCACTACCTCATCCATCCCTCTTTCCACTCCTCACTTATGGTGCCCCTTTACTGCTTTCATCTAATTCCTCCTCCCTGTCTCTCCTCTCTCAGGTCTACCACAGGGTGGGTAGATTTGCCCTGGTGGTTAATGCCCACCACCACTACTGTGACATTCTTACCTCATTGAGTTGGTTGCCCTACAAATCGAAGCTGAGGTTCATCACTTTATGTTTTGTGCATAAGTTGGTCCACAAATTCACCCCCTTGCCTCAGTGAGACCATACATCTTAGGCTTGCTCCCAGAACTCTCAGATCTGCCTCCCTCCTCATTCTTATAAAGCCTTTGCTGCATTTGGCTACTGCCCAAAGGTCCTTCTTATTTGTAGCTGTGTCCAAATGGAACTCCCTTCCCCCTCTCTATACTCTCCTGTTTTACCCTCCTCAAGTTCAAACATCAGCTGCTAGCCTCCCTCTCAGCCATTGCCATTTGCTCATTTTTCTGCTGAGGCCCCTCATGTCTTCCCACCCTTCTGACCTTTGCTGCCTCTACCTCTAGCTGTACTTTCTTTCCCCTTCCACCACTTCTTATCCCTTTGATTCCTGCTGACAGAAGTCCTACATTGACTTCAATGTGTAGTATTCTATCTCTTCTAGCTCATGTGTCTTGCTCTGACTTTGGTCAATGCTTTCTGAACTTACTTTCTTCTTTTTATTGTTGCATTGTCCATTTATACCTGTACTCTTACTGTTGCATTGTACATTCATACCTGTACCCTTACTGTATAATTTCATTTCTTGTTACTGCCTGTATATGTTCTTATCACCTATATATGTTCTTGTACATTTATACCTATACTCTTACTGCATAATTTAGTTTTCTTGTTATTGCCTATATATGTTCTTGTAATGGTCATTTTTATTTGCTTATATAACACCCGGGTCAACCCTGAAAATGGGACTTTATTTGTCTCAGTGGACCTGGATGCCAAAATTCAAATAAATAAATAAATAAAATAAAGCATCTGCACATCATTTTACCCTTACCAAGATCAAATACTAGCAAATGTAATAGAGGGTCCCACATTTCTGATTTGCATCAGACTCAGATTGGTATCCTATTCAAGTCTTCTACAAACTGCAAGCTATGGAAAGACATCCTGATTCAACTCACCTTCTTCTGTGTACTGAAAATTATTACATCATGAGTATTTCCTGGTTCTTCTTTCATATCAGTGTCAGTAGTTCAGCAGGTTTCACACTCACCTCTGAGGCCAGAAGATTAGAAGGCTGTGGGTTTTATTCCTACACCAGACACTTGTGTTAATTCCCAATACTGACACTGTAGTGCAGCATGAGGGGGATGCTGCACTCATGAGGTGCCAACTTTTGGATGAGACGTTAAACTGAGGTCTCATCTGCCTGTTCTGGTGGTTGATCAGATGGATGTTAAAGACCCCATGGCACTTCTCAATAAGAGTATGTGAATTTTTATTCGAAAATACAAAACATCTTTCAGAAAAACACAAAGTAATCACACATTGTACATCAACAGAAACCTACAGAAATACTGGAAAAAATGCAAATGTATTCTAAATAAGACCCCTACCTAGCATCCCAAAATGTAAAGTTACTTGTTAAAGTTACACTTGTGCTACCCATTCCACATACTGTCATAATGAATCAGCTTTCCTTTTATCAAACAGTTTATAATCCTGATCTTTTACTTGAAACACAGTTGATTCAATTAGCAATGCAATAGATAAATCAGTAGATTGTAGATGCTGAAGTAAATGATGGCATCTTACTTGCCATATATACAATTTTATACTAGCAAATATTACCTTCAGGGTACTAGGGTGATATCTCTGTAATCAGCCCATATACTCTCCCACTATCAAGCCCTCATAGGTAATGTTTATTAGGAAAAGCCACTTCCATCTAGTGGCTAAAAATTTCCAAAAATTAACAACAAAAATACAAGAAATGAGAATATGTTCCTACATTTCCTCCATAGCGGCACCCCCTTCCTTTAAACATATTCTTTCGTCTATATGTTTATGTTTTATATAGCCCTTAACTCCTAACTTCCCAGGGCAACTGAGGCATAAAACATCCTACACTTTCTGTGGGATTCTAGTGTCATTTAAAAGTTTTAGGGCTGTGTCTACCTTTGTAGGGAGATACCTAGGAAAATCAGGTCTAGTGTCTGAGTTTCTTTCTATAATATAGGCATAAAGTTGTTTCCTGTTTGTGGTAATAACTACATTTTGTCTATGTGACATTTTTTAGCTTTTCTTATTACCAGGATTGCAAACTCAGGAATCTGTAAGACTGTTAATATCTTAGGGTGATCCAGTACCCATTTTGTCATTTCAATGTGCTTACGCAACTTGATATGATGTATGCTTGTGTGACTTAAATGCATTGTGGATATTTGCCTCCCTATCCATGGGAAATACCACCCTATAGGGGTACGATGGTGAGGAACCCTAGAAGAGGGCTTCACCCCAATAGATGCTGCAGGAATTATTTCCTTGGTTAAAAGTAGCTTAGAAAGAAGCACAAAAAGAATACCCACAAGGGTGTCAAGCATTGAAGAGGCATGAAATAAGAATATATCAAGACCAGAAATGAAGGTGACAGACATAGATGGGAAGGACAGGAGAAGAATGAGATATGATAAGGTCGATGAATGAAAAGAAATCTGACAAGATGCAGAAGGGTGGACTTCCTAAGGAAAGAAAGAGAGAACAGCCATAGCCACCATCCAACTCCATCCAACAGTCGAACCAAACTACAGAACCTATGAAAGCACTAACCCTGTCTAATATTATGACCATCGGCATGGAGAAGAGGAAAAAAACCCTATGAGAAAAAAACCTCTGGGAATCCAAGGCCTAGGTCACCTTCCTTCCAGGCTGGAGGATGTTTTGGTTAGTGATGGCTCAGCTACTGCAATTCAGAGTCAATATTGAGGGAAGAGGAAAAGATTCCAATTTAGATGAAGCTCTTGCTCTGTCCTTCTAACAGGAATACTGTTGAGGATTGAGAGCGACGTCTCTGCAACTAGATTCCCAAAAGCAAAGGAGGAGAGAAAAGATCATTAAGGCACTCAGCCAGCCTAGACAAGCCTACAAAACAGACCAGGAGACCCAGAAGGTCCACCCAGAGCAAAGAGATTCTCACTATGGGCCAGGGAGGAGGGTCCCACTCCCAGCTTTGTATGTTCTAGATGCAGACTTCATGTGTGCAGAGTGAGACCATCAGCTACAGGCTAGCCCTGAGCTATAGTGCAATGGACATGGAAGGCATGTCTCCTAGTGGAGAGCAGGTTGAGTTAAGGTAGCATGAGACCCGTTTGAGGGGTATGCTTGAGAAGTTGATTTGAATGAGTAGACCTACAGAGAGGTCAGAATGAGTGGAGGAGACCCTGAAGTGGGTCATGAGGAGCCTGGAGGTGGTTAGTAACAACAGGACTGCATGCCAACTAGGTCCATTGAAAAGCCAAATTAGGAGTGAGTTGAATCATATGAAAGTAGAAGAGAGGACGGCAGGGCCAAACCTGCAGCGGACAGGGAGGTACAAAGTACCAGGAGTAGTGAGACAGTTCTGGGACCAATATTGGTCAAGCTGTTTGTCACTTCCATGCAAGTCTCTGAGGGAGCATGACTGTGTAAATTTGCAGACGATACAAAGGTTGGGGCAGTGGTAAATACACCAGCATCAGTCATCACCTTCCAGGAACAGCTGTATAAGTTGGAACAGTGGGAAGAGAAACATAAGCTGAGCTTCAACATCGAAAAGTGTAAAGTCATGCACCTTGGTAGAAACAACAAGAAAGCCAACTATAAATTAAACAACAAGTTATTGGCCAGCACTGATACTGAAAGGGATTTGGGTGTGATAATATCTGTTACCTTAACCTTTGACAAACATAGCTCTAATGTGGTAAAAAGAGCAAATAAGTTAGTGGGGAACATTCTAAGGAATATCCACAGTAGAAGTGAGAAGGTCCTGGTGCCCCTGTATAAATCCTTGATTAGACCTATACTAGAATACGGGAGGCCATTTAGCACTCCACAAAGTATAGGTAGCTGCAAGTGTGTGGAAAGAGTACAGTGTAGACTCACAAAGAATATAGTCACGGTAAAGAGGAATGGCTACCAAGACAGACTTACAAGATTGGGTCTGTATTCAATGGTGTATTGAAGTTAAAGGGGTGACCTGTGCTTTGCATATACTGTAAGTGTTTCCAAAAAAAATACTTTTTGTTGTGTGCAGGACTTAGAAGGAAAGGGTCAGACAGGGCAAGCAAGCTCAACACTTATCAGTTACAAGAAAAAATTATAAAACACAAAGGAGAGGAAGGTGGTATAACCAGAGAGTGGTTAATAGGTGGAACTCATTGTCACCAGAAGTGGTGGGAGCCAGCAGTATGGCAACATTTAAAAGATTGCCTGATCAGCATATGCACAAAAGGAAATGGGAGTATACCCACTGAAGGGTGGCAAGTCCATTTACGGCCTTGAGGCTGATTGGATTTGTAAACAAAACTATGAAACTATGAACTATGAAGCTGGAATAGATGAGTGGAGGACTGAGATGACTATATAAAGTTCACTGACAGAGGGAAGCTTGGGGGGTCAGCATAGACTGCAGAATAGGAATGAAGGATGAGAGGGAAAGAGACAAGGATGGCTGGGTGAAGCCCACAGCCTATGGTGAATGGAGGAGTCAATTAGGGAGGACAGAATGGTCGCAATGAATAAATGATACATGATGGTGGATTGAAAGCCTTGAAAGCCTGAACGATTTAAGGTGAAGTATGAAATGTATGATGTATGATGATGAAATGAAGCCTGAAGAGCTGGTACGGTGAAGGTGAGATAGTGGGACAGATCAGGAGGACCTGCGAGAAGGGTAGTGTGGTGATTGTGGGGGACGTCAACATGCCAGAAGTGGACTGGAGTACCCCAACAACCAGGAATAGAAGGGAGTAGGTACTGCTGGATGCCTTCTAGGACAGCTTCCTTTTGCAAATGGTCAGTGAACCAACCTGGTTAGGGAATACCCTTGACCTTGTGCTGGCAAATGGGGACTTTCTGAGAGAACTTACGGTGGAAGAACCGCTGTCAGGGAGTGACCACCACTCAGTATGGCTCACATTGGATACGGGCAATGAAGGAGTGGAATCCGACACAAGAGTGATAGACTTCAGGAGGACTGACTTTGGGAGGATGGAGGAAGTGGTAAAAGGGTACCTGGGCAGAATTCAACCTAGTATGGGCACTAACCAGAGATGGGACCTCATAAAGCTTGGGATACTGGAGGCAACCAAAACCTGCTGCAAGGCCCAGAGCAAGAAAGCTAGGACTAAGAAACTGAGCAGGTTGAGCAAGGAGGTCATGTAAAGGTAAGGAGTAAAAGAGCTACCTTTAGGAGGTACAAGAAAACAGGGAGGGTGAAGGACAGGGAGGAGTACCTTACGGAATTGAAGGAGGTGACATGGGCAGTAAGGGAAGCCAAGGCATCTACGGAGCTCAGGCTGGCACAAGGCATTAGGAAGGGGGAGATGGACTTCTTTAGGTACATCAGGGAGAAAAGGAGCTGTAAGGACCACATAGTAAGGATTAGGAAGGAGGGGGGTTGGGTGAAAGCAGGGTGCGATAAGGCAGAAGCGCTAAATAATAATAATTTTATTTATATAGCGCCTTTCAATGTATCAAAGCACTGAACATATTAAAACCAGAACATCAAATGCCAATTAATAAAACATATGAATAAAATAATTTCAAATGATTACTTCTGCTCAGTATTTACTAAGGAGAAGAGGGGGTGATACCCAAGGGGGGAGGAACAGCAGACACAGGGGGGAGGGAGTGACAGATAGTGACATCATGGAGGGCAGAGTTCAGGAGGGTTTGAAGGCACTGAGGGTGGACAAGGTGCCAGGCCCAGATGGCATCCACCCCAGGATACTGAAGGAGCTGGCAGAGGTCCTTGTAGGACCTTTGGCAGACCTATGTAGTGTCTCACTACACTCAGGGTGTGCACCTCAGGACTGGAGGATGACCCATGTGGTGCCCCTCCACAAGAGTGGCCCCAAGGATGAACCAGGGAACCACAGACCAGTGAGCATCACATCCATTGTGGGTAAGCTGATGGAGACTATCCTGAAGGAGAGGATGGTGGCCATCCTAGAGGCCAAAGGACTACAGGATAGCAGACAGCATGGCTTCATATGTGGCAGTTCCTGCCAAACCAACCTGGTGGAGTTCTATGACTGGGTAACTAGGCAACTGGATAGGGGCCATGCAGTGGATGTCCTGTATCTGGACTTCAGTAAGGCATTCGGCTCGGTGTTGCATGGGAGGCTGGGAAGTAAGTTAGAAGGCACGGGGTGGGTGTAAAACTGGTGAGATGGGTAGGGAACTGGCTTTAGGAAAGGCAACAGAGGGTGGTGGTAGGGGGGCTCTCACACCCAAGGGTAGTGACGAACGGTGTTCCGCATGGCTCGGTGTTGTTTGAGATATTCATTGCAGGCATAACATTGGACATCAAGAGCAAGATCAGTTTGTTTGCTAATGATACCAAGATGGGGGGAGTCCACTCTGAAGAAAGGGCGGTTACTAGTGGGCTACCGCAGGGTTCAGTATTGGGTCCAGTCCTTTTTAATGTCTTCATCAGTGACATTGCAGAGGGACTGGAAAGAAAAGTATGCCTTTTTGCAGATGACACAAAGATCTGCAACAGGGTTGATACACAAGGAGGCGTGGAAAGGATGAAAAGGGACTTAGCAAGGTTGGAGGAATGGTCAGACATATGGCAGCTAGGATTCAATGCAAAAAAGTGCAAAATAATGCACCTGGGAAACAAGAACCCAGGGGAAGAATACACAATGGGTGGGGAGGTAGTAACAACAACAAAACAGGAAAGGGACCTGGGGTAATCATATCAGATGACCTTAAGGTTAGCAAGCAATGTGAGAAGGCAGTAGGGAGGGCCGGGGTATACTGGGATGTATAGGAGAGGCATCAGCAGCAGAAAACAGGAAGTTGTTATCCTCTGTACAGACAGTTGGTGAGACCCCATCTGGAATACTGTGTCCAGTTCTGGAGACCCCATCTCCGCAAGGACATAGACAGGATAGAGGCAGTCCAGAGGAGGGCAACTAAAATGGTGCAGGGTCTGCAAGAGAAGCCGTATGAGGAGAGACTAAAGGAGCTTAATATGTATACCCTTGAGGAAAGAAGGGAGAGGGGGACATGATAGAAACTTTCAAGTACCTCAAGGAATCAACAAAGTCCAAGAGGTAGCATCTTTCAGAAAAAGAGACTTGCAAGAACAAGGGACACAATTTAAAGATAGAGGAGGGCGGTTCAGGGCAATGTGAGGAAGTATTATTTCACAGAGAGGTAGTGGATGCATGGAACAGCCTTCCCGAGGAAGTTGTGGGGTCTAAAACTGTGGGAGAATTCAAGAATGCATGGGACAGACATAAGGCAATTCTTGTGGGGGGCAGGAAGATAAAGGCTGTTGGTTAACTAGGATCTGCGGCCTATCCTGTAGGTAGGGAAATGGGCAGACTAGATGGGCCTAGCGGTCCTTATCTGCCATCAAAGTCTATGTTTCTGTTTCTATGGGAGCAGTGGTGGATGACATGGGGTATGGCAGGGGTTGCAGGATGATCTGGCAAAGCTCGAAACCCAGTCAGACACCTGGCAACTGGGGTTTAATGCCAAAAAGTGCAAGGTGCTGCATTTTGGGGTGAAGACCCCAAAGAGGAGTTACCAGCTGTGGGAGTGCAGTTAGCCCAGACAGAGGAGGAGAAGGATCTGGGGGTGCTCATTACAGGGTCAATGAACAACTCAGCACAATGTAGGAAGGCAGCTGCAAAGGCCAATAAAATGCTAGGTTGCATTGCAAGGGGCATATCCTCGAGGAGGACGGAGGTGATTCTGCCACTGTATAGGTCATTAGTTAGACCACACCTGGAGTACTGCATGCAGTACTAGCACCCGTATCTGAAGAGGGACATTAAGTTACTGGAGGGGGTACAGTGCAGGATGACAAAGATGATCAAGGGGCTGGGGGACTTATCATATGAGAGGAGGCTGAGGGAGTTGAACATGTACTAGCAGGAGGAGAGGAGGGACGGGGGGACATGACTGAAACCTTAAAGTACATAAAAGGAATAAACAAGACAGGTACAGAGGGGATGTTCAAAGTAAGGGAGGGAAGGGACATCAGGGACCATGATATGAGACTGGAAGGAGGAAGGTTCAGAAGGGAGATGAGGAGACACTTTTTTACAGAGAGGGTGGTAGCTGGGTGGAATGCATTACCTGCAGAAGTGGTATCCAGTAGAACAGTGGACTGCTTAAAAAGGGGATGGGACAGGACAAGGAGGAGGAGGGTCAATGGAGGGGAAGGGTGGAAGGGAGGGGCAGCTGCAGAACATGGGGTGCTAGCTGCACATTCGAGCAGACTTGATAGACCTCTAGGCCTTTATCTGATGGCAAATTTCATATGTTCGTAAATGTATGATGTATGGTAATAGAATGAAGCCATGATGGCTGATACAGATAAGGTGAGGTGTGAAATGGATAATGTACGATAATGGAGTTTGCCTATTAAGGGGCAGACCAAGTTGTTCTGGGGAACTCCTCCCCTTGAGGCAGAGATGGTTTGCTTGGAGGGGAGGAGACAGAGGGGGAAGGGAAAAGGGCAGAGAGAGTCATAGGACAAGTGACAGGGCAGCTAGGAAGGGGTGGAGCCAAAGCAAAAGGAACTAGGTAAGGATAGGTGGAAAAAGAAGGAGGAGGGGCCAAAATTACAGGGACAGAAGGGACAGCACAGAGGGACACAGTCTCTTTTGCTGTAATTTTTTTGTGGTTTCAAAATCACTAGAAATACAGCACATCATATTGGCAAAATCTTTGTTTTGGGGATCTGAGATGACGTTTTCACCAGACAAAGAAAGGTCTGTGTACCTGGAGTTTTTGCAGGTAAGCCAGAAAAAGAGGATGAGAGGACACAATATGCATCGGTGGGGTAATAGAGAGAGCGTGTAAAGGAGAAGCGTTGATAAGAATTGTTTTTTTTTTTTTGCTGTGGAGTGGTCCTGCAGTCACTCATAATTGGAACAAGTGTATAATGCAAGGTGCAAGAAATTCAGTGAGGGAAGACGTTTTATCAGGTTTTTTCAACAGGAATCGAGGGGACACATGCAAGGGTAAGGGCAATGAGAAGCAAGCGACAGTGATAAAAAGGAATGGCGTGGGCAGTGAAGTTGGGGCGAGCAGCTAAGCATGACCACAAGGAGCGAGTGGGGGCTTGTTGTTTTCAGCGATGGCAAGAGAAATGGCTGGAGAGTGAGTTGGGGATGGGGGGTAGCTGAGGCCCTGCCAGGTACCAGTAGGAGGAGTCAAAGGAGAAGACAGGAAGTGAGTGGAGAGATATTTCAAGGGGGTGAGGGACTAGAAACCCATATCAGAAGGTTTTTTTTTTGTCTTTTTAAGAGAGGAGTGGAGCTGTTGTCTGAGAGTGGCCTATTGAGGGAGGCCACACGGTGCAAGAACAGCATCTGACATCACACCACGTGGTCATGGGGAAGAAGGCACAGTTTTGTGCAACATCATGTGAGTTCTTTCCCCCACAGGGGCGGGAAAGCTTAACAGCAGCAGAATTAAAGGAATTTTGCATGGTTTTAAAAAAAAAAGAAAGAAATTTTGGAAGAGTGATGTGGTTAATGGGGTTATGGATGGGGGTGTAGTTCACCTTACCACCCCTCAGGCGCTTGGTTGCGTGCTTGCATTATTATGGGTGAATTTGAGGCATGATGATAAAATCGGGGCGCTGGAGCCACGGGACCAGGCCAGGGCGGGTGAAGTCACGACTCATGGAAAAGGACACACAGGCTACGTGGACAATAGGGAGTGTCTGCAGGGATGTTTTTTTCAGGTGGGGTTTCCAAGCTGAAAAGGAGCACTGGAGAAGGAAAAAAGGTTGGATACAAGGGGGGGTTCTGAGAGGGGTGAACTGTGATGGGGTGGGGGAAAACTGGGGGACTGCAAAAAGTGGAGCAGTGTATCAGAAGGAAAGGATGGTGTTCGTGGTGGTATTGACAGAGGTATTTTTGTCAGGTTTTATCCACAGTTTTGGGTAGACATTCACAAGAAGGATGGCACCGAAGAAGAATAGGTCTTCAAAGGAGCAGGCCTATAATGCAATTATGGAGTTGGCAGAGAAGGCCAAAATGATGCAGCGGCTAGTGGAGGGGGAGGAACTGGGAAGGCCAGGGGAAAAGAAGAAAGTGGACAAAGGAAAAGAGGGCGATGAGAAACGTCCAATGGGGGGGCCACACAGTCCCAAAAGGATGCAGCCTGCACTGGTGGGACCTCCTCAGGTGGTTAGTCCAGTACCAATGCAACCCTGTGTACCGGAGCCATTAGTACCTTCCCCAGAGACAGTTGAGGTTACAACACCAGAAACTGGGCCGGAGCCTCCAGGTGTAGTGGTCCCACTGCTTCCGATTCCTCATCCAGCTGTCCCGCCACAGGAACCCTCACGAGCTCAGCCCAGGGACACCAGGCCACAAGAAGTGGACAGGCTGGCAGGTAGTATATCAGGTTCCATACATGATAGCATCAAGGAGTACATTGGGTAGATTATAGCCGCTCTTGGGACAGGCGGGTTAGGACAAATGGAAACTGCACTTGCAGAGATCAGGTCTGACAAGGAAACACTGGTGGGGGAGGGAAGGTGGCTGAAGGGTTAAGAAAGGGGCCAATGGAAATAGGTGCCCCAGGTATAAGGATAGGGGAGCATGTGCCGCTGGACATGAAAGAAAAAATATGGAAAGGGGAATATGTAGACATATTTGCCTTGGTGAGCAGGGAGGTGGCAGCAAAATATGAGGAGACAAAGAGTATAGGGAAGAGTGAGATGGCAGCGGCCGAGGTGTTATTAGGTGAGAAGGATAAAGATAAATTCACAAAAGAAAAGGAGTGGGATGGGTGGTTCATGAGGTTTGCCACATATTTGGCCATAGTTATGGAGAAGAAGCCAGAGCTGGAAATCCTGCTCATTACATGTTCCTTGATTATATGGATGGCAAAGGTAAAAGGGGGAGTGGGGTGGATACTATGATGAGTTCTTTCGACAAAGGATGGCAACATATGGGGATGTGAGATGGGACACAAAACAGCTAGACTTGTGGAAGGATTATATTATGGATCAATCCTCACCGGAAGGAGAAATATGAAGGGGGGGGGGCTACCCCAGAAGTGTTGTTGGGGTTATAACAGGGCATTCTGTTCATGGCCTCAATGTCACTTCCGACATGTGTGCTTGAGATGTGGGGAGTCCCACCCGGTGTCCAGATGTCAGAGCACATGATCCCAAGGGCCTAAGTGGGAGGACTACAAGGTACAGCTAGCAGCCTTTTCGGGACGGACCAGGTTACCAGGGACAGCCATGGAATAGAGAGCTAAGAGGCAGGGGTTATGGGGGCAGAGGGACCCAGTCTTATTGAGGAGAGGAAGGCAAGAAAAACAGATGGGGGGGTTAGGGAGTGGTGGGACGCCAGGGGTCTTGCAGCAAAAAACAGGTTACAGGGTCATACATTATTTGGATGACTTCTTGATAGTGGTCTGTGGACACCCAGAGACAGAAAAGATGCTATCCAGTTTTCAGAAGGAAGAACTCAGGGTGCCACTGGCACTGGAAAAAACAGAAGGTCCCAGTAAGGTCATGGAGTTTTTAGGGATTGAGATAGACACATGGGAGGAGGTCTTTCATTTACCAGACAGTAAAGTTCAGAAGCTGAAGGGCCTGATCCAGGTGCATACTAGCAGGAGGCGGGTGCAGTTAAGGCAGGTGAGCAAGTATTGGGGCATTTGAATTTTGCTTGCAGAGCATTTAGGCCAGGAAGAGCATTCACAAGGCAGCTAGCAAGGGCCATGGCGGGGAAGTAAGACAGCATCATTGGATAGACATAACAAGAGGGGTGAAGGAGGACTTCAAAGTGTGGGAGGAATTTCTATGCAGTTACAATGGCTGTTCTTTTTGGCAGCAGGAGTGAGTTTTTAACATGGACTTAGAATTGTATATGGATGCGGTGGGGGAGGGCTAGGGATGGGGAGATATTTGAGAGGAAAATGGTTTACAGAACCATGGCCAGCAGACTGGGTGAGAGAAGGAAGGACAAAAGACATCACATTATTAGAAATCATGCCAATTTGGGCCTGTACCCTGGTATGGGGGGGAAGAATTTCAGAATTAGCAGGTTACATTTTGGTGTGACAATAAGGCAGTGGTGGGGGTGCTGAACAACAAGGGGGCAAGATCTGAGACAGTACTGCGGGTGGTGAGGCAGCTAGTGCTAAGAGGATTGCAACTAAATATGTCATTAAGGGCAAGACAGATAGAGGGGGTGAGAAATATCCTAGCTGAAAGCATTTCCTGTCTGCAGCTGGATCATTTCCGGATGCTAGCACCAACAGCAGATTAGCAGAAATCGCCCATTCCAGTGAACATCTGGGATGTTGGCAAGAGGGAGCCAAAATACTGTTTCACAACTCATGGGCACCATGGACCTTGAGGGCATGGCGGGCATTGCAAATGTTCAAGGAAGTACAGCACATGGAGGTAAGTGGACCAGTGATGGAGAAACAGCTAGGAAAGTTCACAGAGGAGCAGTGGCAAAAAGAGATGGTTCACACCATGATGGGGGTGTACCTAGCAGGGATCAGTTTAGTTTGCAGTCTAAAAAAATGGAAGGACCTCACAAAGTCAATGCTGATAAGGATGATGATACAAGGTTGGAGTAGGTTGAAACAGGGGAATAAGGATGGAAGGTGTCCGATTGCAGACCAGTTGTTGGACAAAGTGGGAGGCATATTGCCTGCAATATGTAAATCCAAGGATGAGGCACAGCTGTTTCATATAGTACTGTTAGTTAATACTGAGTATTCTTTGTATTACTTGCTCACGGGACGATGCAGTCACACACTGTACACTGCCTACGATTTGTTTGTTTTGTACCAAATCTCCTCATGTCCGACATTGAAACCTTGTATTCACATCAATCAATCAATCAATCAATCAAAATCTTTATTTATTCAGGCGAACACATAGACCTAAGCATCAAACCTGTATATTGTGCTTACTATTGTTGCTTGTATCAAACCTGTTTCATGTGTATTACAGTTACCTTGTACTCCACTGTCACCCTGCGCCATGTGTTATGGCCCGGGTCGTGCCTGAAAATGATCACTGGGATCAGTGCACTCACCCGGTTATCAAAGTCATAAATAAAAATAAATAAATAAAAAATACACTTCATTCCACTTTAGCCGAGTGGCCCTGGTGCTGCAACCTGCTAGTGGCCAGACCTCTGCATCCAGCCCACCACCCCCCTGACCAAGGAAAGCAGCCACAAGCCCAAACCAGGCTCTCCACTTCAGCCGAGTGGTCCTGGCGCTTCTACCTACTGGCGGCCAAACCTCTGCATCCAGCCTACCACCCCCTGACCAAGGAAAGCAGCCATAAGCCCAAATCAGGCTCTTCACTTCAGCTGAGTGGCCCTGGCGCTGCTACATGCTGGAGGCCGGACCTCTACATCCAGCCCACCACCCCTGACCAAGAAAAGCAGCCACAAGCCCAAATCAGGCTCTCCACTTCAGCTGAGTGGCCTTGGCACTGCTATCTGCTGGCAGCCGGACCTCTGCATCCAGCCCGCCGCCCACTGACCAAGGAAAGCAGCCACAAGCCCGAACCAGGCTCTCCACTTCAGCCTAGTGGCCCTGGCTGCTATCTGCTGGTGGCTAGACCTCTGCATCTAGCCCACCACCCCCTGACCAAGTAAAGCAGGTACATTTGGTCAGCTCCTAGCTCGGAGCTGTCAGGCTTCCATCCCCATAATTGGACTGACTCCTGGGGACTGTGGCTGCTTCCTCATTGGATGCTGCAGATCCCCATTGAGAAAGAAAGCACACATGGCACCTTTTTCAAAACACAGCTCGGCCACTGCCTTGTTGTACTGCTCTCTGGACATTTTTTCTGCTGAATTTACTGCTCATGTGGAAATATTTTTTTTTCTCTCCTCTTGGAATTTTCTGCTGTTTAGCCTGCTGTATTAGCTAGGCCTGACTTCTATATAGCTTATGGCTTGCACTGCTGAATATTTTTACTGCTTAAACATTTTACCTTTATACTATTGCACTGTTCATGTAGGAATTGCCTAGCAGAGTATAGCAGGGTTGTAGCAAACATTAACTGACTGTCTGATGTCTATATAGCTTACTGCTTGCACTACTGAATTTTTTCTAATTGCCCAATATTGAAGAATAGCTAAAACTGACTACTGCCTGCTGTTTTTTCTGCCACACTCTTTTCCCATCACAGTTCCTCTCATTCATCCTCAGACTGCCTTTCTTTGCTTCCCTCTTTCTCTTGCTTTTTTCCCTTTTGTATTTCTTTCTCTCTATTCCCCACATTATTTCTCTGCCATCTACTGGACCTATGATTCACTTTCCTGACACCCCCCTGAACCAGCAATTTCTGTAAAATATTGCCTGGCATTTTGCGCCATCTTTTCTACCCATTCCAGACTACCCTGAGTCCTCTCCACCACATGCCTCCTTCCCAGCAATCCCCGGTCTCATTCAAGGCCCCCCCCAACCTCCTGAATCAGCCTTTTGTTTTGCTAAATTCCCACCTGGCACCTTTGACCAGACCTCTCTGCAGGAACCTTTTCTCTCCCACTATTTGCACCTACTTCTGCCCTGAGCACTAAATTGCCCAGGGCCCTCCCACCAATTTACTTGACCTTTATCTTTGACTTTTTAACTAATGGCCTGCCTTTTTTTCTGCTCTGTTTTAGCCACAAGCCCAAACCAGGCTCTCCACTTCAGCTGAGTGGCACTGGCGCTGCTACCTGCTGGCATCTGGACCTCTGCATCCAGCCTGCCACCCCCTGACCAAGGAAAGCAGGTACATTTAGACAGCTCCTGGCTTGGAGCTGTCAGGCTTCAATCCCTGTAATTGGACTGGCTCCTGGGAACTGTGGCTGCTTCCTGATTGGATGTTGCAAATCCCCATTGAGAAAGAAAGCACACAAGGCATCTTTTTCAAAACACAGCTCGGCCACTGCCTTGCTGTACTGCTCTCTGGACAATGTTGGACAATGCTTCGCCCACCCTTCCACCCCCTCCTCCCTCCTTTATTAAGTACATAGAAACATAGATACATAGATACATAGACAGTGTCGGCAGATAAGGGCCTATGGCCCACCCAGTCTGCCCATTTGAGCTTGTAAGTTCAGTTTATATTTTCCTAGAAGTCTGTTGCCCCTTACCCTGACCTCCAGAATTCCTTTATGTCTATCCATGCATTCTTAAATCCTGTGATTGTTTCAGCCCCATCACTTCCTCTGGCAGGGTGTTCCACTTGTCCACCACCTGTTCTGTGAAGAAATTCTTCCTACATTTCCTCTGAATCGTCCTCCTCCAACTTCATCCCATGCCCTCTAGTCCTGGAACATCTTTTTCACTTAAAAATAGTGTATTCCTGCACCCTGTTCCTCCCTGTAAGATACTTGTATGTCTCTATCATATCCCCTCTCTCCCTCCTCTCCTCCAGGGAGTACACTTCTCCAGTGATCCCCACCGTCTGAGGCCTTACACTAGTCAATTACAGCAACTCCTTAAAGGGGATCTCCTTTCTGTAACTTCTTAAAGAGGTGATCCTCAATCATGTTCGAATAACTTATTGTCCTCAATGCTTCTGGGATCAAGTGCATTGACACTGACTATGGTCCTCCTCCTCCTACTTTCTACACCATCCCCACCTCACTTAGGACCATCACCCTCTATGCATAGTACCCCCTCTTATCTACAATACCTCTACCAGACCCTCCCAATGCATGACCACCTCCCCACCTCAGTACCCCCACAATTCTACCCCGCTACCTCTTATTTCCCACTCATACCTTGGTCTCTTCTCCTCAATGCCTTTCCCACCCATCGTTCTCTACCCACCCTTTGCACCCCAGCACCCAGCCCCTTGTCCAGTCAGAAGGACAGATACCACAATCACTATCATTCTTTGGTGCACCTAATCACCCTCCTGTTGCTTCTGTCAGGTAACATTCATCCAAACCCTGGCCCCGTGCTCAACTTTATGAACAAGCCTGCCCAAGCTCAAGGACTCCACATAGGTTCTATGAATATTTGCAGCTTCCTTAAGAAGGCTGCTGCATTCCAATGCTGGGTTACTCAGCACCAATTGTACATTGTCACACTCATCGAAACCTGGTTATCCAAATCCACCCCTGACTCCTTCATCTCCCTCCCTGGTTACACCCTTTTCAGGGAAGATCAGGTGGGTAAGCATGGAGGTGGTTGTGCTGTCTACATGCGTGACTCCCTCCTTGGACATGCACTTCCACCACCCAAGCTTGATAACGGGCCGCAAGCCCTCACTCTAAAAATCTCCCCCAACCCTGGTAAGGGCCCACTCTTTCTCACCGTTGCCTATATTCCCCCCAGAAAGGAAGACCTCACCATTCAGATGCTTGCTGACTACCTCTCGGGTCAACCGCCCAAAATGGCCCAGATAATTGTTGGTGACCTGAATATCAACTGGCTCTCTGCCACGGCCTCCCAAACCAGAGATATCTTTACTGCCCTTGACATGTCTCAGCTTGTCACCACCCCAACTAGATTCAACCTCTCTACTGGCTCCAGCACTCTCCTGGATATCACCATTACCAACCACCCCCAGAGGGTGCTTGATATCAGTGTACTTCCCAACTCACGTAGTGACCACTCCCTGGCTCTCTTGGTCCACTGCCAACAGCAAACCTGCACCACAAACCACCCAGCAATGTTGCCTACTGCCAGATGGTCTACATCACCTTAAACTGTACCTCTCACAACTGGATTGGTCCCCTATCAGGCTTGCACTGTCCATAGATAAGGCATTGGATTTTTTTCACTCATACTTTTAACACTGCCTGTAACCTCTATGCCCCCTTCACTAGAAATCGCACCAAAAAGCAAAGCATGCCCTGGGTTACCCCCTCCCTCCTTCACAAACTTAAAATGAGAGACAACCTATGGCACATTGTCGTGGAATCTGGCAAGCCAGCTGATAAGCAAGTGTACAACACTGAGAGCAATAAGTGTACTTGGGCTATTTGACAGGCCAAAGCTCAGTACTACCAATCCGCTCTTGTCTCCTCCTGGGGTCAGCTAGAAATGTTTGGGATAATGTAAAGGGGCTGAATGGAAAATCCTGCTCCCCATCCCCTCTCAACTCTCCTTTAATGGAACTGTCTTCTCTAACCTCCTTGGCATTGCAGACTGCCTAAACCACACTTTCTCAGACCTGAGTTCAGTCCTGCCCAGTAACTTCTTTGACCCCATCCCAGTAGCACCCCTGCCTACTCTCCAGAGACCTCCTTTCTACCTACTTACCTTCTCATTGTTGGAGGCTAGACCTCTTCTGCAAAAAGCCGTTAGTAGTAACAACCCTGGCACTTACCTACTGGACAGTAGGCTACCATCTGATGTTGGATGCTATCCTGGTCCCACTAACCAAGCAGCTCAACCACTCTCAGTGCTTGGGGCAGTTCCCCAGCATATGGAAAACTGCCATCATAACTCCCATCCTAAAGAGCGGCGATCGAGCGACCCTTGGTAACTATCGACCTATCTCCATCCTCCCCCCACTGTCTAAGGCCCTTGAAAAAATAGTTGCCAACCAGCTTGCTGAATACCTAACCATGCACAATATCCTGTGCCCTGAACAGCATGGCTTTCATGCAGGTCACAGCATCACAACTGCACTACTTGAATTCTCCAACTTCCTGCACTCTACTCTTGATGCTGGAAGTCCTGCCGGTGCCATGTTCATTGACCTCTGTAAGGCCTTTGACACAGTTTGCTATCCCCTCCTGCTTGACTCCCTCAGATTCCTTGGTTTCTCCCCCAGCACCCTTGCTTGGTTCACCAGTTACCTCTCTGCCAGAACTCAATGTGTAAAAATCAATAGCACCCTATCTGACACACGACCTGTCCACTCTGGGGTTCCTCAGGGATCCATTTTAGGCCCTCTCTTCAGTCTCTACCTCAACTCCCTATCCTTGGCCTGCCCAAGTAAGATCCTCCTGTACACGGATGACTCTGTACTCTTCGCCTCTGACTCCAACCGCAACACACTCCAGGCCACCCTCCAACAAGCTTTTGATAGAGCTGAGCATTGGTTCACATCACGAAGGCTAGTCCTGAACTTAAAAAAGACCAAAGCTATGCTCTTCTCGCATTGCCAAAGCAAAGCCGGTGGTGCTCCTCTCGTGATACTGCCTAGTACACTAAACCCCATTGAGCAGGTTTCCTCCTACAAGTATCTGGGAATTACCTTTGATTCAGCACTCTCCTTCCATTTCCATATCAATGCCCTTTCTGCTGCCACCAATGTCAGGACTGGACTGTTTTACCACCATAGGGACTGCCTACCACAAGAGGTGCTTAGATTGGCAATCACCTCCTCTGTCCTGTTGCTAATTGACTATGGGCTGCCCATCTATGCAGCAGCCGACAACACTGCACTTGCAAGAATCCAGCTCTCTATAAACAAGGCCTGTAGGCTAATGGTGGGAGCCCCTAGGTGCACCCATACATGCCTGCTGCACTCCACCACCAACTTGCTCAACCAAAGACTCCGCTTCCAGTCCTGCCTTCTTGTAAAAAAGACCCTGCTAGGGCTCTCCCCCTCGGGGTTACCACCTCCCTGCAGCGTGCCTTCCCCTCAGTCTCCACCCACAGCACTGTCAAAACCTCCCTTATTGTCTCCAAGGTAAGGACCTCTATGGCCCAGAGATCCTTTTGCTATCAGGCTTCCTCCTGATTCAATTCCTTCCCAGCCAACATAGCTGATTCCACTACGCATGGTCCTTTCAAGGTCTCCCTCAGAAGCCATCTGACAAGCACTCGCTGCTACAACTGCACATAATCCCCCCACCTGCCCCTAACCCTCACACTCACCCCTAGGTTGGGTCTGCCCTGTCTACTTTTGGTGTATACACCTGGGGTCTCAGGCAACATCTGCTGACTAATGCAATAAAATATCTCTGGTTGCTATCTGACGTGGTACTCGTGTACCTATATTATGACTACTATGATCTACCTATTACCAAGCGTGTACCACCAGTGAATGCCTGTAACACTGGTTGCTTTTTGAATCTAAGTGTCATGTACTGTACTGTTTTGTTTGCTGTGATGTATTGTTCTCTTGACAAGGTGCCTTTGTAAATGAGTCTTTGACTCAAAGGTCTATAAACCGATGAGCTAATAAATAAATACAATTTACCACGTGATATTTGCAGGGGCCTTAGGAGTAAGCGAAGCAGTGGGACATGGCAAGAAAGGAGAGGAAGGGGGTTTGGAATGGGGGATATAACCTGGGGGACAAGGGTGATTCAGCTCAGGATAAGAAGTTCCAAGATGGACCAAGAAGGGGAAAGGGCACTCCATAACTATCAAGGCACACCTTAACAGGCACCTGTGCCCGGTAAAGGCTCTGTGGGCTTACACGGCAGAGCACTATAATAAGGAAGGGAGGTTCTTTGTGCATGTAGACAGAAAAAAGGTGATGAGTTACCAAGTCACTGCCATACTTAAAAAAAGCATGAGTTCATGGAGAGAACCCAGAGATGTATTCAAAATGGACGGCAGAAGGGGGAGTCAGTGACCAGAATGTGGAAATGGGATGTTGGTGGTCGGCCACTTACAAGAGGTATATTCAGGCATTAAAAGATTGATTTAACTTGTCATCTGTTTTTGTTTTACAGGAACAGAAGTGGGGGGGGCAGTATTAAGGAGTGAATATGATGGCTCCAGAGAATAAGATAAATATTTTGCTTGATTCAATAGGTGGAGGGAGGATCACAGAGGTATGGATCTGTGGGCATTCCTACATTTACTGGGTGGAAAGAAGAGTGGAAGAGAAGGCCAGGGGAAAGCAGCTTTATCAAGATGTCAGGCAATGTCAGTTGGTATGGCGTGGCATTCGAGGGATAAAATGGGCTCAGTAACTTCCGACCCTGATAGAGATGAGAGAGAGAGAGGGAGGTGACACACCCTAGATCTAATTATTATACATCTTGGTGGTAATGATATTGGGGGAAGCCATGGGTTGACACGTATTTACAGATCAAGTGGAATTTGAAGAAGATAAAGCAAGGGTGGCCTGGGTTGAGCATGGCATGGTCAGATATGATACCAAGGAGGGCTCGGAGACATGAACATAGCCATGTGGTGGTTGACAGGGCTAGACGGAAGATGAATAGGAGGGTGGGGACTTTAGTAAGGGGCATGGGAGGACACATAATAGTGAGGGGGTGGAAGAATGGGTAGAGATTTTTACAGGTCAGAGGGGGTGCATTTGTCAGATCTAGCTATTGACATGTTTAACACTGACGTCATGGGTTTTATTAAGGTCTGGAAGAGAAGCAGCAAGGTAGCAGTGGGGGAGAGTACAAGAAAGGGGGAGGCCAGTCATCCAACGCAAGCTGAGACAGGCTAAGGGGAAAAATGGGGAGGAAGGAGGGGAGGGGAGGAGGGAATGATAAAGGAATATGAGGAGAAGGAGAAGAAGAAGAAGAAACAGAAAGAAAAAAGCAGGCTTGTTTTTCACAAGAGAGGAAGAGAAGAAGAGGAAGAAGTCACCCAGGTTTTCACCTGGGAGGCGAAAAGAAGAAAAAGAAAAAGGATGGGGTGGGGGCAGATATTGAGATGTACTGCAATACAACCAAGGAGTTGTTTGTAAAGACAATAATGAAGAATGGTGATGGAATTTTAGAATTTGTAAATACATGTGAAACAGAATAAACTGATTGCCAATTTGAGCACAACAACACACAAGCTGTCTGTCCTGTTTGTAGGGGGGAGAGAATCAGGGACAATGGATGAAAGCCTTGAAGGCTGATATGATTAAGGGGAGGTAAGAAGGCATGTAGGGTATAGGAAGGATAAGGTTCGATAACTATGGAGGTTTGACACCGAGTCGAGTGGTCCAGAACGTAGGACTAGGGTAAGAGGAAGATATGAAAAGGTATGATGATAGCAGGATAGGGAAACACCCCCAAAAAGAAAGCATGAGGAAAGCATAAGCAGGGAAAATAAATTATTCAATGCCAGCAGTAAGGGAGTGGAAATGAAGGCTGACCACGGAGTCAGGATACTCACCCAAATCGACTCCAGTAGAAGGTGATATGGCCAGAAACGAAACTCCATCCACTGCATGTGGGTAGTCAGGCATGGGGAAGCAAGGTACAGGCAACCAGAGGATGGAACCGGCCAAAGCAGAGAGGGAGTGGGGTAAGGTCGAGTAGGGACACAGCAACCAGCATGACAGAAAATGAGGGTTGTGAATAATGAAACTAGCCACGCTGATTGCTGCAACGCCAGAAAGGCTGGTAGACACCGGAGTACTGGTGCAATGAAGTATGGGGTAGGTCGATAAAAATGAGATTAATGATCCAGGTACAACAGCACATGTTGCATTGCAGAGGCAACTGAGGAAAACATGAACCCAATGGGTAGCTACTGGAGTAACATATAAGGAAACCAATAAGAAAAATAAAGGAAATACCAGCAGCCAAAGCAGGAAACAATAGAAGGAATTTATGCAGGCGAGAAGAGGAGACACCGAGGGGAAGAATGGCTGGGCAAGGAATGAACGAGTGGTTGCCAACCTATGAAGTGGGTACAGGAGAGTATGATTTATGAATACGAGGTCTGATTGAGCAGGCGAGCTGGCATAGCAGCAGAATTGGACCAAGAAATCCAGGGAAGGGGAGAAAATCCAGGAGAAGTGGAATGGGCAGTGGAGAGAGTCCAGAGGGAGGAGTGGGAAGAGAAACACAGAGCAGGATTCCCATCAGCTGGATGAGCACTGTGGCCCCTCAAAGATCCAGAAATGCACTGTTACAGAAATGCCAACAGCGACAGCCACCAGCTTGGGAGCAGGAGAGACAGGGCACAACAAGTGCAGCAGAGCTATTGGGAATGAGGAACAGCAGTGGTGGTTGGAAGGGAGAGCCTGAAAGACCAACTAGAGGAAGGAGGGTGGAGTCATAGTGCAGCAGCAGCAGCTGGAGGTAAGAGGGAATTGCTGACCCTGCTCAAGTTCTGGAAAGTCCGATCTAACCCCAGCCAGGATGGGACCAGCCAGGAGCAACAGAAACACCCTTGGTGAGGCAATGGGTAGAATGAATTGCCACTTCTGCAGGAAAGAGAATGAAGGCAATGCGATTCTGGCTGGGGCAAAGAGGGAAGCCCCAACCTGTCCAACGAGTGATGGGTATGCAGACCCAAAAGTGATGCGACATTTCAGGTCAATGGTCCAAGGAGTCGTCGTACAGAATGAGCAAAGGCAACACTGAGAGGAGCGATGGTTCAGCGGCAGAATGATGCCTAGAGGGAAGCAAGTGGCACCGCAGAGACAAGATGGGGTGGTGTGGAGAGGAGAAGGCAGGGACAAAATAGAAGGTACTGGGAGAGGCGAAAAAGAGAGGAGTCGGCGGCCGGAGGCGACTGCAGAAAAAGGGAGAAACTTGAGCATTAGGCAGGGAATGAAGAAAAACAGCGCCTCCGGCCATAACGAAGAAACAAATCCTGGAATGGTCCAGGAGGAGTGACCTTTAAGGCCTGATGGGGGAGTGACATTGTTGCTCTGCTCATTGAACCACAGGCATAGCCTTTACAAAAATGTGGTACATACTGTAACTGTGATGTCCATTTTTGCCATGGATGAGATACCACACTTCAACCAACTTTAAATGTGGATTGGAAGAAGAAAGTGTGGAAAAACACCAAGGGATTTAACATGTTTAGTCCACCCTTTTTACAAGGTAAGTAGGTAAACTCTCTTTTTATAAGATTTAACAATCTTCCCCACAGCATCTGGAAGAAATTGCTATACAGTCTGGTATCTAAACAAGTCAGGATAGGATTAATATAGTTAACATATAAAAAGATAGGTAACAGGAATTTCTTTATTATGTGGATTCTCTTTTTCTTTGAAAATTTCCACATTTTCCATAACTGTACTTTCTGCTCACATATCACTAGTCTTGATTCCCAGTCTAACTGTGCATTATTCCCTTTGCCAAATGTGATGCTCAAAATTCTTATTTGGTCTGCTGATATTTCTATATTTGCCACCTGATTGACTCCAGGGACCCATGTTCCTAAATAAAAATCTGTACTGTTCTCCAAATTTAATCTAGCTCCAGATATCTCTGAAAAGGCCTGTAAGGTATTTAATGCAACCAATCCTGATGTCTGGTCCTATACAAACAGACAAATGTCATCTGCATACGCAGATAGTTTTTGAGGCAGAATGTCTAGACAAGGTATAATCCCTTTAATGTTATCATCCCATAAAAGTCGCCTACCGATTTGGTCTAAAGCAAAGGTATATAAAAAGGGGCTTAGTGGGCATCCCTGTCAGACCCCCCCCTTTGAGAGATGTAGCATTCCCCAATAACCCATTAACTGATGGTAGAATTATGAAATTTTTATACAGATTTTGTATCCAAGACACAACCATGGAGGGACTACCATATGTGGTTAGAACCTGAAAAAGATTCTTATACGAAACTCTATCGATGGCTTTGGCCTGGTTCAAAACCAATATACAACCCTTTATTTTTGCTATGTTACTGAATTTAAATATGTCTCTCAGTAACTATAAGTTCTGAATGATATTCCTACCAGGGATGGAACATGCCTGAACAGGATGTACCAATATTTCAGCTGCTTTTTGTAATCTCTTTCATAATATTGTAGACAAAATTATAATCTGAATTTAAAATACTGATAGGTCTCCAATTATCTAAAACTGCCTGTCACCTTTCTTAAAAAGGTAAATTACAATAGCTGTGGCAAATTCTGGAAAAGGTGTAGAATAAGCCAACATTCAATTAAATAGTTACACTAATGTGGTACTTAGCTCTTGATGGAATTCTTTATAAAATTCATTCGTAAATCCATCTATTCCAGGAAAGACTCAATTTTTTTTTTAAATGGGCAAACACAAGGGACACCTTTTCAAAGGCAACAGGAGCTTCTAAAGCAGTTTAAATCTCCTCTGGAGTACCTGGTACTGTACATTTAATGAAGTTCTGAAGTGGAGTAACCTGCTTAATTCTGAACCCAGAAAGGAGCTCAAAGAACTATGTATAACTTGTAGCATGCCGACATCTGATGTTTTCAGTCTACCTATGGCATCAAACCAACCATCCATAACTTTGAAATCCAATCTCTGCTTACAAGCCTGGTAAGGATCTACATATGGTTTCTTCATAGTGCCAAATTTTGTCTCAGCCTCCAGGGCAACTGCCCTGTCATACTAAAAATGAAACATTTTTTGTGCCCCCCCCAGCTCCTGGTCTGCCTCTCCTTCCGGCCACCTGTGCTCCTAGCTGCCACCCTGCCGCAGCCACTGCCACCCCACATTGCAGCTCCCCCACCGGGTAACCCGACGTAACTCTTTGCCAGATGGGTTCCCTTCCTCTGAGAGAGAAAGTGCCATTGCACTCTTTCTTGGCCCGGGCACTGCTGAGGTGGTCTTTGGACTGCCCAGGGTTCCATGACATTGGGAGCTGGTGACCGTCATTCCATCGACCACGGAACTCTTTTTCCATTTTCTCCCCAGGGGGTGTGGCATGCCACTAACATCAAAGCATATGCCAACATTCATAACACCCCTATTAGTCAGCGGGACCCAGCACATTTCCTTACCCCCAGCCTCCACCAGGAGTCAGCAAGTGACAGGTTGCCCCCCCAAGAGAAGGCGAGCAGTCATCAGAAGCTCGAGCCTTCTTTCCCTGGCCGGCACTCCAGTGTCCTGGGTCCATTCCCAAACCTGGGTCACTGGCATCGCAAGAGGAAATCCAAACACTGCGCTGACAGACAGGCACACATTTTTTTATTTAATGTGGTCTAACTGAGCTTTATATCTGGGTTTTTCTGCAGGGGGTATGGATATAAGTTTATAAAATTGGTTCCTATAATCTAACTATGCTTGGCAGTCAAAACTGGATTTAGATTTCCCGAATTTTATAAAAATAAAATCCTTTAAATCTTTTTTTGAATCTGATCACCACGACCACCAATCATTATACATTCCTACCACTGATATCCTTGCTTGTAAAAGGTGCTTAACCCCCTGCTTGATTTCCTCAGAAGTAAGGATGGAGGAATTCAACTTCTTTATTTTAGGTACAGAGGGGAGACTATTAGGGACAGTTCCTAAACTGAGTGTGCATGCTAACAAGGTATGATCAGACAGCTCACAGGGATGAAGAAAAAACTGCTGAAGTGTTAAATATTTTGAACTAAAGAAGAAATCAATTCTTGTGGCATATGCACTGTGATGATAAGTGTAACCTGGGGCCTTGTGTAGACTTCTATATGAGTCCTAAAGATTAGCTGTGGAAATTATATTTCTTAATGAATGGGAATCACAATACACTTTCTTGTACATTGTCTTTAATTTTTACATCCAAAATACAATTCATGTTCCCGCCCCAAATGATGTTGTGTGGTATACAAATATGGATGGATTTTCTCAAATAATTCAATTCTAGATGGTTTTGTTTGAGGTGCATAGGTATTTCTCTCAAAGGTAAACATTTATGTATACAATCCAGTATTAGAAAATGGGCCTTTTATTTGGAGGCATCTGATTGGCTGGTACCCATTCCACAGGGTTACATTATCTTTCAATAGATGCCTACCAAACAAAAAGTCCCAGCCCCAACCTGCCTCATGCCCAGCCAAGAATCCATGTGCCCAAACTGCCCAGCCATTGGCTGCAGCACTGTGCACACAATTTCAAACTGCAGCCATTTTTGTTTATCACTAAGTGAGAGAGCGAGTGACTAGACATGACCACCCAGAATTTAAAGAAAACAAATTCACAGCACCATACACAGAAAACATTTGTTTTGAAAAGAGACAGGCACAAGTGACTATCAGATACAGCCATTGTAACGTATGTTCTGTTGGAAGCCACCTGTTCCATCGCAACTCTTCTACAGCTCTGCCCCCCCCGTAAGTTCCTGATATTTCATAACTTCCACCACTTGCTCAAATAAATAAAAGCGGGATTCCTGTACCATCGGCATTACCTCCCCTGCTCCGTTCTGCTGCCAATTTATTTTTCAACATGCTCTCATTTCCCCAACATTGCTTTGGATGTCCATCTCCCTATCAACTTTGGCTGCAATACACATCATCTCTATTGGCAGGTTGGCAATTTCCAGATGAACTGGCACCAGAGGGGGGTGACGTCCTTTGCCCTTGTAATTTTTATTCCTAACAGACAAAGAAAATGAGGAGAAAGCAGCTTGACTGCAAACTGATAAGAGCAAAACAGAGAGAGAGAGAGAGAGAGCACTAGCTCTGGAACTGCAACTGTGTGTGAAAGCTCCTGTCATACTCTGTAGTGCTCTCTCTCTCTCTTTCTCTCACCCACTCACTTAGTTCCTTCACCCAATATGCTGCAAAGTTATTTCTTCACAAACCAATGCCTCTTTATTGCTCTGAAGTGAAACTGATCCAGAAATAAAATTAAAATAAAACTGCACAATACCTCTCTCTCAATGTACATGATAGCCTTTTTCTACCAGTTCGTGCGCCATGGCAACTGAACACAGTATAAGAAAGGACTCAAATGCAGTGCTGGGGAAAAATAAAACTTAAACTCTAATAACATCATAGGTTTTTCTTCATCTGAACAAACCAGAAGCCCTATTCGACTGTGTGTGTGTGTGTGTGTGTGTGTGTGTGTGTGTATTGGTGTTTGGGGGTTGGGGGGTAACCATGACATCCAGATCAAAAGTCAGAAATACAGAGGCACCAGTGCAATGAAAGTCCCTACCTAACAAAAACCAAAAAAAAAAACATTCTGATGCAGGCGGAGGAACTATTTTATTACAAAAATATATTTGTAACTATTTTTTATGTACATTATTATATTAAACTTTTTCCTTTTACAGTGCCTATTTTCTAAGTGCAATAATACCCTCTTGGGTGGGTGGTATGGGTAATACCAGACCTTCCAGGGACTATAAGGCCCTCCACCTGTGGTGTCGGCCTCATTATGCCCCTGGGCAGTCCAGTATTGCCCAATACCACCCACCCTGTTGGATATTATTGCTTGCACAGAGCTCTGCATGGCTAAATGTCTACAAGCCTCTGGATTCTAACATTAGCACCTTTAAATAAAATACCTAGCCCATCCACAATGTCCTGTCCAAAGGACCAATAAGAAGGTCCAGACATCCAATCTTTATGTGCCTGTGAGACGTCAAACAAGGAGGTAAGCCTGGTCTCTTGTGAAAAAATGATATAGTAAAGGGAATGTGCAAAAAAGAGAGTGTAGCTGTTCTCGTCTTATTTTTTTTTGCAAATAACTGTACTTTATTGTATTAACAATAAAACAATAAAACATACATAATAACCCCAACCCCCTGCTACTATTACATTGGTTATAATAAATAGATTAAACAGACAAAATGAGCAGGGGGAGAAATAATTTAAAAAGGAAAAGAAAAGAAAATGAAACCCTCCCACCCCATCCCCAGACCCCACCCTCCCCAGGTCTGGCAGCTCTGGTGAAGACATAAAGAAAAGAAAAACCCTAATATACCTTAAGGATTACTATGTCTATATATAAAGGATGTTGCAAGACAACCATACATCTTAGTATCATCTCCTACTGACTTCACTCTACATACAGGCTAAAGGAGTGACAAATTATATGGACAGATACAAAAGTATAAGCCTGTGATAAAAGAAAAAGAAGGAAGTAGGAAGGAGTGTTGAAAAAGAGAAAGGAAGGATACAATGGGGGAGGGATAACCAAGCTCCTTGGCTGACGTGTTGTGGACCCTAGGGCCTAATTATCAAAAAGTTGCACTACATACTGTCAGGGTATAAGGCTCTATTGGTGTTAATTGCTAAATTTGGCATACTGGTCCTCAGCCTTAGATATATTACTCCAGCATTTGTCAAATTTTCTCCTCGAATTAAAGAGAAGCCACCATTCTCTCTGCATTTAGAGCTTCCAAAAGGTATCCCACCATTCCTTGCAGGGAATTCCCTCTCACGCCAATTAAGGAGAAGCAGCAATTTAGCCACTAGTGTGATTAATGCTAATTGACCTTTATGGCTGCGGATGGTACCTGGAGAAATTACCTAGAATACAAATCTCAAGATTAGTGCTGTACTGCTTCGAGAGAAGCCATCCATAAACGGATTAAATCCCAAAATTTGATTACCTTAGGGAATTCCCAAAGTTTGTGTAGGGTGCTAGCCCAGTGGTCGCCACAATCTTGACATTTAGGAGATCTCTGCTTATATATGCATGAAAGTTTTGCTGGGGAAAGATATAAATTGTGCAGAATATTAAACTGCAAACCCCGTAGTCTATCTTGTTTAACATAATTGTACAGGTCCTTCCAGACTTTTTCCCAAGTTAATTCTGGCCAATTCAAGGATAAATTAATTTCCCAATAGTGAGGAACTGGGGAGGCCTTAGTATCTCTTGATGCAAGAATGAACTTGTAAATTTTAGATATCGCTCTGCCCGATATTATCAACTTTGTAATATCTTTTAACAGGCTACTAGCTCTCACATGCCCCTGACCATTCTTTAAGAAAACACGAATGCAGTTTCGTATTTGGTATATCCGGAACTTGTCCTTAGGATCTACTCTCAGTTTATCTACCAGTTCTGACATTGGGATAAGATAGCTAACGGAAACAAAGTCTGCAATTCTAAGTTTCTGGCTGGGGTGACCCACATTACATCTTAACGGTCGGTTACCAATCACTATGTTCGGATTGTTGACTAAAGGCTGCATCAAGTCTTTCCTAAAGGGTATATCTAGTTGGAAATACAATTGGTGGAGGGCCTTAATACTCCAACCCAGTGGAGAAGCTTTAAGCTTAGGTGGTACTTTAGACCAGGGAGAGAAAAGTAAAGATTCCAAATCTAGGTTAACACTCTGTGCTATTAGTCGATAAATAGTGTCGATTACTGCGGGTACCCGGACTTCTGATACCCATAGAGCCAACCTGGCCGCGTGGCTCGCCAGGTAATAGATATAAAAATCTGGTAGCTGTAGGCCACCTTCTTCTCTACGACGGGTGAGTTTACCATAAGCTCTGCGGGGTGGGTTGCCATTCCAGATAAAATCCGTGCAGTGCCTATGGCAGAGATTAAAGAAGGATCTTGGAAGATATATATTAAGATTGAAGAGGAAGTAGGAGAATTTCGGCATGACCATCATTTTTATCGTATTGACTCTCCCCCAAAAGGATAAAGGAAGTTTAGACCATCTTCCAAGATCTTCCCTAATCGATTTAATTAGAGGTTTGAGATTCAAATCATATAACTCCGTTAAATCCTTAGAGATTTTGATACCCAGATAAGGGAGATATTCCGTCTACCAGCCTAAACCTAAGGAGAGACACCAAGATCGTTGTAAGAGGGAGGAAAGCGGATAAACTAAAGTCTTACTTTTGTTTAGCTTGTACCCAGAAAATTCACTAAAATATGAAATAATAGACAACAACTGCGGGAGTGACGATTGACTATGCCATACGTGGATTAATAAATCATCTGCGAAAAGCAGAGACCTTAAATTCCACATCCTGTCGCCTCCGTGGATACCCATGTCTGACTTAATAGCTCTAATAAGTGGTTCCATGTACAAATTAAATAAATATGGTGATAAAGGACAACCTTGGGTTCCCTCTCTAACGGAAGGGAGATGAGATCAGGTTGTTACAAGAAATTCTCGCAGAGGGCATGTATACAAGACCCGGATAAAACCCAAAAAGTATCTGGAATGCCAAATTTAGACAGCACCTCAAACATAAACTCCCACTCCACCTTATCAATGCCTTTCGGCATCCAATGCAACCAGAGAAGCTTTTTATCAAGGCCTACAGACTCTTGTATTAAATAAAACAATTTTCTAAAATGGTCCGCGAGAACGCCTGCCACAAGCCAGCCTGTTCAGGGCTTAATAGCTCAATCAAGCTGTCTTTAGCCTATTAGCTAAAATCTTAGCAAATATCTTTACATCGATGTTTAATAAAGATATGGGCCTATAATTCGTCACCATATCTGGGGATTTTCCTGGTTTAGGTAGAAGAATTATCCTGGCCTCAAAAAGAGAATGGTCCTTGATTCCCTCCTTACACCAAAAGGTAAATAGTTGGTGCAATAAGGGGACCAGGGTCTCCTTAAAGGTTTTGTAGAACAAAGCAGAAAACCCATCTGGGCCTGTTGCCTTGTCTAGTTTCAAGGCATCGATAGCTTGTGAGATTTCTTCAACTTAAGGAGCTTCTAAAGAACAACAAAGATTTTGGGAAAGCTTGGAAAAGAGATGTCAGCAAGGAAATCTTTTCTCTAGAGGGCATTCCTGACTGTGATGGTTCGCTTGAATATAAATTCTATAGAAGTTGACAAAATGTTTAAGATTGCTCCAGGATCAGAAATCATCTCACCAGTCTGGGGTGGTTTATCGTAGCAACCCATCTTGCTGCTGCCCGTTGTTTTAGCTGCCAAGCTAACATCTTCCCTGCTTTACTACCTTGCCCAATATAAGACGCCTTTAAACTATAGGCCGACCTCTCTACCTTCTCTTTCATGGTTGCTTCATACCATGTGCGCAAAGAAGCAAGTTTCTGCTCTTGGGAAGTAGTTCTAGATTTTTCGCCTATGGCGTCCAAGGCTCTAATTTTGTCAAGACAATCCATTGCAGAACGGGAAATGCTTTTCTTACGGATTGTTGCTAATCTAATAAACTCGCCTCTCCAGGTGGCCTTCAATGCCGCCCACACCATATCCACTGCTTGCAATTATCCTCAGTTCTCCTTAATAGAGTGAGACATAAAAGAGGTGAATCACTCTAATAAAGGAGAGTCTTTTATCAGGTGGTTATTTAAAGACCACGAGTATGATCTTGGCAATGGCGAGGGGGTCCGGCACCGAAGGCCCACCGTTGAATGGTCGGAGATAACCCGGCCTGAAATAGTAACCTCATAAATCGAGGTGAGAATCTGGTGGCTTACTAAGAAATAGTCTATTCGGGAATAGCTCTTGTGGACCGCAGAGTAAAAGGTATACTCTCTTCCTTTAGGGTAAAATACTCGCCATGGGTCAGACAACCCTAGTGATGACATGAGTTCAAGTAATGCTCTCTGAGCCGGGGATGGCGGAAAACCTTTAGACCATGAACGGTCCAAACAGTTTGATTGGACCATGTTCCAGTCTCCACCTAAGACTATCGGATTATTAGCCAGGGGGGCAATAAGAACTGCCAGCTGGGTAAAAAGGTCGGGAGTCCTGATTAGGACCATAAATTGAACCTAACACTAAACTAACCCCTGCTAGTTTGCCCACTACAATAACATACCTGCCCTCTGGGTCCGCAATTACCTCTGATGAAACAAAGGGACGTTGTTAGCCAGCAAAATGCTAACCTCTTTTGTTCATAGAAAACCCGGCCCAAAACTTGGCCCACCATCTTTTCTTAAGAAAGGGAAGCTGATCGGGGTCATATCGCTTCTTGTAAAATACTATTGACGGCTTAAACCGTGCCAGGTGGTTGAGAATAATATACTTCTTCTTGTTATCCTTCCCCTTTACATTCCAAGAAATTATATTTAAATCAGAAAACATATACCAAAAGGTTAGAAGCATTTCTAGTTGGTTGAGCTGCCAGACCTTCCCCCCCAGTAACCCCAGCTTAACAAGGAATAGAAAAAAAAACCTTCTGTTACCCAAACCCCCCCATCCCAGTCCTTAAAACTAACCTACCCCCGCCCCGAGCCGCCTCCTAAATGCTGGACCATGGCACGCTCCGAAGGTGGGGCCTCTCGCTCTCGGAAAGGAGAGAAAAGAAATAAAGGAGACCTTTGTCTCTCGTCTTAAGGTTTAACATTAATATAAAAGCCTTAAAAATTAGCAGGAGGGTGTTACAAGCCCTAGGTGAATTATCCACCTTAAGTCACTTTATCAAATTATCAGGTGGATATTAACAAGAAAGAATTAAAAACAAATTAAAAAAATAGGGCATTAACTGTGCCTTTTAAAGAACAACGTACCAGACTATTCGTACACATACAAAATGTTTTGGTCAGAATTAACTTCTAGGGCGTCATCAAGCAATATACATATGTGCTTAATATTTAACACCCCTATACTTCTTGAATATAGATTCAACAGAAATAGTTGAGCCCTCAAATCATATTATTAGCCATCAGAACTATGGCAACATAATAGTGGGGAGGGAACCCGCTTGGAACTAGGGAAGAGAGGTAGGATTGGATAGATCCCATTCTATTAGAATCTGGCCTTCATCTGGCTATCAGGGCTATGTGCCACCTGGAAATGGTTATCAGCACAATTGTACAAAAGATAGCCTTAGCCTCAATTGAACAGACCCCTTCCGTATAGGAGTTATGCCAAGTCACCCTTTCCCAAAAACCTGAACCAAAAAGAACGAAGACCCACCACTAGACTTGATAGATTGTAGTTTGCAAAAATACTTTTAAAATCATTAACTTAGCTTCTTCTATTAAGTATAAAAAAAAGGTGGGGGGGGAGGGAGGAAATGCCGAGGAGTGAGGGAAGGGGAGGGGAGGAGGTGGAGAGGGAGTGGGGAAGGAGGAATAGGAGATATGAAGTCCATTGGTTATTTAATGTCCATCCATAAGTCCGTAAATGAAGCCATAATGTATTATATCAGTTCAGTCCAGCCGGTTTAGAGACGTAGCAATGCAGTTCAGGTCTTGTGAAAAAGGTCTGGAAACATGTCCTTTAGTGACTTCAGAGCCTCGTCGGGAGCCTCAAACAGTTTCTTCCCATCCTTAAACGTGACTTCTAACTTGGCGGGATATAGTATACGGTGTTTTATACCTGCAGCCCAAAGTTTGGAGACAATAGGGCAGAAGCTAGCCCTTGCCATCCCATTCTTTAATGTTAGGTCAGGTACAATTCGGAGTTTTTTGCCCTCCCAGAGGATCGCGGAGAGTTTTCTCGCCTCTTTCAATATGTGCTCTCTGCTCGAGATAATTCAAGAGTTTAAAAATTATAGGCCTCGGGGGTCTGTAGGGAGTAGGTTTAGCTCTTAAGGCCCTATGCCCCTTTCTATAATGTATTCCGGGCCATTAAGGATGGGCCTATTTTCTTCAAGAACTTTGCAGAAAGGTAATTGTATTAGGGTTTTCCTCCCTTCTGGCAGCCCCAGCAAAACAAGATTATTTCTGCAGTTTCTACCTTCAAGATCCTCAATTCGATTCTTCTTTTGCTTACAGCCCTCTTAAGTTCGATCATGGCTGGGCCCTGTTTCTCCAATTCCGTTCTAAGGATGAAATCGGACTTCTGCATCCATAACTTCGGCGAGCCAACTGGGTTAATGCAGGCTTGAACTCCACGACATCTTCTATAAGTTTGAAGGGCATCCTTAATGGTTGAGAGCTCCCCGTATATGCGAGAGCGGTGCTAGGTAGGTCTGGAGGGTCCGTCAGCGAGGAAGTACTGCGCCTAGGCCTCTTCGCTTCCAATTCTGCTTTGGGTTCCTCCATTGAGTCTGAGGCTGGATTCCTTTCTCCGATCGTTTCTCCGGCTGCTGATACTTCAATACGTACAGGCAAAAGCTTCAAAAAAGACGAAAAACTAGCTTATTTTTTCTCCGAGCAGCGAGAGCGAGCCCCTTAGACCTGCTACCCCTCCAGGCGCATCACGTGATCTCCGCTGTTCTCGTCTTATAACTCTTAATGCTACAGACATTCAAAGAGGACAGAAATAAGGATGCCATAGATTACAAATGAACCCTAGATGCCGTCCCGATGGTACTGAGGGTTGAGGCACTGAACACTGTTCCTAGCACCACACCAGCAACCCGGGTTCGGGACCGGCTCGGGCCCCCGGAGGCTGGCAGGGGAGAGGTTGGATTGAACTTCCTAGGACTGCTCTCCCTCCTCTGGGTGGGCTTGAGTGGTTGTATCATGCTTGAGTGGACCTGGTGATGACCATGGGTAGCACAGGTGCGGCGTCAGAATAGGGAGGAGTATGGCAAGATGCCCGTGTATGCACTGTGTGTCATTGTGCTGCTAGCTTCTGAGGCGTAACTTGATGGAAAAAGGGCTGGGTGAGACTGCAGCTTGATGACTGTGCTCCTGCTGACCTGGAGGCCTTGAGGCATCAGGGGAGTCTGGTGATGGCCGTGTCAGACCTCTACCTATCGAGTGAGCCTGCTATCCTCTGGGTCAGTGGAGGCCAGCAGCTGGATGCCCCCACCAGAGTGCTGCATTAGGCACATAAGCGAAAGTAGTCTTCTTGGTTAAAGTCAGGTACCTGAGAGCTTCCAACTGCTGCCTGCACTCCAGTATTCTCCTGTGTACAGTGTGCCTGCCCAGCAGTCATAGAAGGAATAGCATTATCCATTCAGATGGTCGGGGGCTCCTCTGAAACTGCACTTTGCTGGGAGAAGGATTCTCAGTTTGAGTCCATAAAAATTATATGAAAAATCCAGCTTGGCCCTAGAAACAGTCCAACTTAATTCTTCAAAATAAATGTAAAAAATAAATTAGATATGCAAAACAGAAGTATGAAGACAAGCTAGTACTAGAGCCTCACAAAGATAATTGTAAAAATGTTTATGCTTACATGAAGTTCATTAAAAAAAAAATCTAACAAAGTGGGTCCCATATCAAAAGATGGGTTACTACTCACAAACAATGCTGACATGGCAAACGCATTAAACACACACTTTAGCAGTATATATAATTCCACAAATTATACAATAAACATCAAAACTACAAATGACTCACCTATAACATTTAATATCGACAAGATACATGAAACTTAATTCAACAGGAGGGAAAAACAACCTTAGGCCACGATGGCATAAGTGGCCATATGCTTTATTTATTAGCCGATGTACTTATATCTCTTTAAATTATTGTTTGGCACTTGCCTAAAGAAGGGCAATGTTCCATCAGATTTGAAAACGGTGTATGTCGTACCAATATATAAACAAGCATTTGTCAATGCCGAATGTTGATTGCGTTGGTCTGTTGAGCTTGGTCACTGCCCCCTTGTGTCACTCGCTCGTTCTGTTTCTCCCGGTGCTGCAGGCTGCTCTTTTGTACTGGGCTCCTGCCTGCATTGCTGTTTTTTTCTGCCCAAAAAGAAATCTGTAGCAGTCATGACAGAGCTCCATTGAGGTCGCTCACTCCCACTGTCTCACTCACTCATTCTGTTTCTCCTGGCGCTGCAGGCTGCCCTTTTGTACTGGGCTCCTGACTCTGTTGGCACCTCTTTCTGGCCACAAAGCAATCTGCAGCAGTCCCGACAGAGCTCCATTGAGCTCGCTCATTCCCCCTCTCTCACTCACTCTTTCCATTTCTGCCGACACTGCAGGCTGGCCTTTGGTACTGGGGCTCCTGCCTGCATTGCCGCCTTCTTCTGCCCACAAAGAAATCTGCAGCAGTCACGATAGAGCTCCATTGAAACATAGAAACATAGAAACATAGAATTTGATGGCAGATAAGGACCGCTTGGCCCACCTAGTCTGCCCATTTCCTTACCTAAAGGATAATCTGCAGATCATAGTTAACCAGCAGTCTACTTCTTCCTACCCCAACCCCCTAGAATTGTCTTATGACTGTCCCATGCATGCTTGAATTCCACCACTGTTTTTGACTCCACAACCTCCTCCGGAAGGCCATTCCATGCATCCACAACCCTCTCTGTGAAAAAATACTTCCTTAAATTACCTCTAGGCCCCCCATCTTCAAATTGTGCCTTGTTCTTGCACCTCTTTTTTGAAAGATGCTACACTCTTGGACTTTGTTGATTCCTTGAGGTACTTGAAGTTTCTATCATGTCCCCCTCTCCCTCCTTTCCTCGAGGCTATACATATTAAGCTCCTTAGTCTCTCTTCATATCTCTTCCGGTGCAGACCCTGCACCATTTTAGTTGTCCTCCTCTGGACAGCTTCCATCCTGTCTATGTCTTTGTGGAGACTGGGTCTCCAGAACTCCATGCAGTACTCCAGATGGGGTCTCACCAGCTGTCTGTACAGAGGGATAATAACTTCCTGTATTCTACTGGTGATGCCTCTCCCTATGCATCCCAGTATCCCCCCAGCCCTCCTTGCTGCCCTGTCACATTGCTTGCCCACCTTTAGGTCATATGATATGACTACCCCCAGGTCCCTTTCCATTTTTGTTGTTGTTAGTATCTCACCACCCATTGTGTACTCTTCCCCTGATTTTTTTTTCCAGGTGCATTACCTTGCACTTCTTAGCATTGAATCTAAGCTGCCATACATTTGACCATTCCTCTAACCTTGCCAAGTCCCTTCTCATCCTTTCCACCCTATCTTGTGCATCAGCTCTGTTGCAGATCTTTGTGTCATCTGCAAAGAGACATACTTTTTCTTCCAGTCCCTCTGCAATGTCGCTTATAAAGACATTGAAGAGGACAGGTCCTAATACTGAACCCTGCAGTACCCCACTAGTAACCCCATTTTCTTCAGAGTGGACTCCATTTACTATTACTCTCTGTGTCCTATTCTCCATCCAATTCTTTACCCAGGCTGTCATCTTGAGCTCACTCAGTCCCCCTCTCTCACTTGCCTGTTCTGTTTCTCCTGTTGCTGCAGGCTGCCCTTTTTGTACTGGGCCCCTACATGCATTGCTGCCGTTTTCTGCCCACAATGAAATCCACAGCAGTCCCAACAGAGATCTCTGTTAAGCTCACTCACTCCCCCTCCCTCACTCACTCATTCATTCTGTGTCTCCCACTCCTGCAGGCTGCTCTTTTGTTCTGGGCCTCTGCCTGTGTTGGAACCTTTTTTCGCCCACAAAGAAATCCACAGCTGTCCTGACAGAGCTCTGTTGAGGTCGCTCACTCCACCTGTTTCACTTGCTCCTTCTGTTTCTCCTGGTGCTGCAGGCTGCCATTTTGTAGTTGGCTCCTGCTTCTGTTGGAGCTTTTTTCTGCCCACAAAGAAATCTTCAGCAGTTCTTACAGAGATCCATTGAGATTGCTCACTCCCCCTCTCTCACTCGCTTGTTCATTTTCTGTCAGCGCTGCAGGCTGCCCTTTTGTACTGGGCTCCTGCCAATGTTGCCACCTTCTGCCCACAAAGAAATCCGCACCAGTCCCAACAGAGCTCCGGTGAGCTTACTCAATCCCCCTCACTCACTCGCTCATTCTGTATCTCCTGCTGCTGCAGGCTGCCCTTTTGTACTGGGTCCCTGCCTGCATTGGAAGCTTTTTCTGCCCACAAAGAGATCTGCAGCAATCTGGACACAGCTCTGTTGAGGTCACTCACCACCCTCTGTCACTCACTCATTCCATTTCTGCCAGCGCTGCAGGCTGGCCTTTTGTACTGGGCTCCTGCCTGCATTGCTACATTTTTCTGCCCCCAAAGAACTCCACAGCAGTCATGATAGAGCTCTGTTGAGGTCAATCACTCCCCCGTCTCACATGCTCATTCTGTTTCTCCTGGTGCTGCAGGCTGCCCTTTTGCTCTGGGCTCCTGCCTCTGTTGGTGCCTTTTTCTGCACACAAAGAGATCTGCAGCAGTCCTGACAGAGCTCCATTGAGCTCGCTCACACCCCCTCTCTCACTCACTTGTTCTGTTTCTCCCACTGCTGCAGGCTATCTTTTTGTACTGGGCCTCTGTGTGCATTCCTGCCTTTTTCTGGCACCTAGGGATGAATGAGCTGGCCAAGAATGGGATCAGAGCAGTGCAACAGGCATTTGTGGAGTTGGGGAGGGGCCTTAGGCAAGTAGCACACACACAGTAACTTTCTCAGAAGTGCTACCTGTCTATGGCATGGATGAGGCTAGGGCACTCTGCAAAATGGGATGCAATGACTGGTTGAAAAACTGGTGCAGAGCTTAGAGATTTGGCTTCATTGGGGACTGGGGCTTCACCTGCAGGGATGTAGGCCTATACAGGCACGATGGTCTGCATCTATCCTGGAAGGGAACCAGGATCCTAGGTGATAGGTTTAAATGCTTCAATGGCAAGCATTTAAACTAGCCAAGGGGGAATCACCAAAGAGGAGAAGGGAAATCCTAGCCCCCCCAAAAAATCAGAGTAATTCTGGGTAATTAGTGAGGTAAACGCCAAGATAGAGCAGTCAATAGGGAGAAGGGCAGGGGTAAATGGAGAAAAAGACAAAGGCAGTAGGGACAGGGATGAGGCAAAAAGAAATAAAGCCATAAAAAAAATTGAAGGTAGAGAGTGCCAATGCCCGTAGTCTAGGTAAAAAGTTCCCTGAAATGGTGGCTTTGATGGTAGAGGGATGCTAGGATATCGTGGCAGTCACAGAAACATGGTACACAGAGAACTATGACTGGGATGTCAATATACCAGGGTACACAATCTACAGCAGGGACAGGGAGAGAAGAAGAGGAGGAGGGATATCTCTCTATGTAAGGGAAGGGATCAAAGCAACAGAGTTAAAGGGTAAACAGGGAGGAGAAGAGGCACTTTGGGTCACCTTGGAGATTGAAAATGGCTCCATAATCCGCATAGGGGTTGTATACAGACCCCCATCTCAGGGGGAGGAAATGAACAAGAAAATGATAGAAGGTATCCTTGGGATGGCAGAGAAAGGGGAGATATTGCTGATGGGGGACCTGAATATGCCAGATGTTGACTGGAGCACCTTTGCTACAGCCACATCCAAGAGCTGGACTATTCACGATGCCCTACAGGAGGCATGCTTCAGACAGCTAGTTTTGGAACCCACTCGAGAGAGAGAGCAATCTTAGACCTGGTACTATCAAATGGGGACAGAGAGAGGATCTCTGATCTTGAAGTGAGTACCATCTGAGAACAAGCGACCACCAAACAGTGTGGTTCACGATAAACTTAGCTATAGAGTCAAGCCACACAAAAGTGAAGGTACTGGACTTCAGAAGGGCTGATTTTGTCAAAATGGGAGAGTGCCTCAGAAAAGCACTAGCAAACAGACAAGAAGGTGGGGTGGAGCAACAATGGGGAAAGATCAAAACCGCCATCACAGAGGCAACAAGCCTTTGTGTGAAGCAAATAAACAAATCAAAATGAAAGAAAAACCACTATGGTTCTCAAAAGAAGTGGTGGGGAAGGTAAGGGAGAAAAAGACAGCATTCAGGAAGTATCAGGGAAACACAGAAGGAGCAGGACAGAGAACTGTACCAGTTAAAACAGAAGAAAGCGGGTAAGGCAGTCAGAATAGCAAAGGCCCAAACCGAGGAAAAGATAGCCAACTCAGTTAAGAAGGGGGATAAAACCTTTTATAGGTACAATAGGGAGCAAAGAAAGACTAAGGCAGGGATACTGAGGCTGAACAAAGAGGAAGGTGGTTGGGCAGAGAGCGACAGTGAAAAAGCAGGGATATTGAACGAATACTTCTGCTCAGTATAAAAGCAGGGGAAAATACCAAATCTGGTCAAAAGAAGCACTCTGAATAGGGGGGTTGATATTAGTCCTTTCACAGAAGAAAGGGTTCTGAAAGAACTCTTAAAACTGAAGGTGGATAAAGTAATGGGGTCTGATGGGATTCATCCCAGAATTCTAAAAAGAACTAAGGGAAGAACTAGTAACACCACTGAATACCCTTTTTAAAAACTCATGGGAGGATGGTGTAGTACCTGAGGACTAGAGGAAGGTGGTTGTGATTCCCCTTCACAGAAGTGGGAGTAAGACAGAGGCAGGAAACTATAGACCTGTCAGTTTGACCTCAGTGGTAGGGAAAATGATGGAATCACTTCTGAAGGAAAGAACTGTTGAGTACCTAGAGGCCAGTGGGGCACAGGACCCAAGGCAGCATGGATTCACACAGCAGGAAGGTCATGTCAGACAAATCTAATTGATTTCTTTGACTGGGTGACCAAAGCAGTGGACCAGGGAGGGGCTGTGGACATGGCCTACCTAGACTTTAGCAAGGCATTTGACACAGTCCCACACAAAAGATTAACAAACAAATTAACCAGCCTGGGAGTGGGTCCCAGGGTGGTAGCCTGGGTAAAACATTGGTTGGACAACAGGACACAGCGGGTAACACTAAATGGAGTCCACAGTGAAGAAAGGAGGGTTACTAGTGGGGTACCACAGGGATCAGTACTGGGACCGGTCCTTTTTAATGCCTTTATAAGTGACATTGCAGAGGGACTGGAAGGGAAAGTATGTCTCTTTGCAGATGACACAAAGATCTGCAACAGGAATGATATACAAGGTGGGGTGGAAAGGATGAGAAGGGACTTGGCAAGGTTGGAGGAATGGTCAAATGTATGGCAACTTAGATTCAATGCAAAGAAGTGCAAAGCAATGCACTTGGGAAACAAAAACCCAGGGGAAGAGTACACAATGGGGGATGAGATACTGACAACAACAAAAATGGAAAGGGACTTGGGGGAAGTCATATCAGAAGACCTAAAGGTGGGCAAGCAATGTGAGAAGGCAGTAAGGAGGGCTGGGGGGTTCCTGGGATGCGTAGGGAGAGGCATCACCAGTAGAAAACAGGAAGTTGTTGGCCCTCTGTACAGACAGTTGGTAAGACCACATCTGGAGTACTGTGTATAGTTCTGGAGACCCCATCTCCACAAGGACATAGACAGGGTGGAGGCTGTCCAGAGGAGGGCAACCAAAATGATGCAGGGTCTGCATCAGAAGACATATGAAGAAAGACTAAAGGAACTAAAGATGTATAGCCTCGAGGAAAGGAGGGATAGGGGGGATAGGGGGGACATGATAGAAACTTTAAAATACCTCAAGGGAATCAACAAAGTCAAAGGTAGGAGCAGTGGTGGATGGCATAGGGGGATGGCAGGGGTTACAGGATGATCTTGCAAAGCTTGAAACCTGGTCAGACACCTGGCAACTGGGGTTTAATGCCAGAAAGTGCAAGGTGCTGCATTTTGGGATGAAGAACCCAAGTAGGAGTTACCAGCTGGGGGGAGTGCAGCTAGCCCAGACAGAGGAGGAGAAGGATCTAGGGGTGCTCATTACAGGGTCGATGAACAACTTGGCACAATGTAGGAAGGCAGCTGCAAAGGCCAACAAAATGCTGGGTTGCACTGCAACGGGTATATCCTCAAGGAGGGAGGAGGTGATTCTGCCACTGTATAGGTCATTAGTTAGACTGCACCTGGAGTACTGCGTGCAGTACTGGTGCCTGTATCTGAAGAGGGACATTAAGTTACTGGAGGTGGTGCAGCACAGGGTGACAAAGATGATCAAGGGGCTGGGGGACTTTTCATACCAGAGAAGGCTGAGGAAGTTGAATATGTACTCACTGGAGGAGAGGAGGGACAGGGAGGACATGATTGAAATCTTGAAGTACATGAAAGGAATAAACAAGACAGGTACAGAGGGCTGTTCAAAATAAGGGAGGGGAGGGACACCAGGGGCCATGATATGTGACTGGAGGGAGGAAGGTTCAAGAGGGAGATGAGGAGACACTTTTTTACAGAGAGGGTGGTGGCTGGGTGGAATGTGTTATCTGCAGAAGTGGTAGCCAGTATAACAGTGGACTGCTTCAAAAGTGGATGGGACAGGACAAGGGGAGGGTCAATGAAGGGGAAGGGTGGAAGGGAGGGGCAGCTGCAGAATAAGGGATGCTAGCTGCACATTCGAGCAGACTTGATAGACCTCTAGGCCTTTATCTGCTTGCAAATTTCATATTTTTCGTAAGAGGGTAGCATGTTTCAGAAAAAGAGATGTGCAAAAACAAGGGGGCACAATTTGAAGATAGAGGGAGGATGGCTCAGAAGTAATGTGAGGAAGTTTTTCTTCACAGAGAGGGTTGTAAATACATGGAACAGCCTTCCTGAGGAGGTCGTACAGTCATAAACAGTGGGGGAATTCAAGAATGCATGGGACAGACATAAGGCAATTCTAGTGGGGGGTAGGAGGAAGTAGGCTGTTGGTTAACTAGGATCTGCAGCTTATCCATTAGGTAGGTAAATGGGCAGACTAGGTGGGCCAAGCGGTCCTTATCTGACATCAAATTCTATGTTTCTGTCCACAAAGAAATCTGCGGCAGTCCCAACACAGCTCCATTCAGCTCGCTCACGCCCCCTCTCTCACTTGCTCATTCCATTTCTACCGGCGCTGCATACTGCCCTTTTGTACTGGGCTCCTGCCTGCATTGCCGCCTTTTCCTGCCCACTAATAAATTCACAGCAGTCATGATAGAGCTCTGTTGAGCTCACTCACTCCCCCCTCTCTCACTCACTCACTGTGTTTATCGCGGCGCTGCAGGCTGCCCTTTTGTACTGGGCTCCTGCCTGTGTTGGCACCTTTTTCTCCCCACAAAGAAATCTGCAGCTGTCCTGACAGAGCTCCATTGAGGTCGCTCACTCCCCCTGTCTTACATGCTCATTCTGTTTCTCCTGGCACTGCAGGCTGCCCTTTTGTACTGGGCTTCTGCCTCTGTTGGCACCTTTTTCTGCCCACAAAGAAATCTGCAGTAGTCCCGACAGAGCACCGTTGACCTCACTCACTTCCCTTATCTCACTTGCTCGTTCTGTTTCTGCCAGTGCTGCAGGCTGCCCTTTTGTACTCGGCCCCTGCATGCATTGCCGCCTTTTTCTCCCCACAAAGAAATCTGCAGCTGTCCTGACAAAGCTCCATTGAGGTCGCTCACTCCCCCGTCTTAAATGCTCATTCTGTTTCTCCTGGCGCTGCAGGCTGCCCTTTTGTACTGGGCTCCTGCCTGCGTTGGCGCCTTTTCCTGCCCACAAAGAAATATGCAGTAGTCCCAACAGAGCTCAGTTGAGCTAGGTGACTCCCCACTGGCTTGATCCTAATCTGTCCCAAAGACTGATTTCCAATAGCGACTGCAGTATTCTGCACTGCAAGTGCGAAAACACATTTCGGCCAGGATGTGAAAAATGACAGCTGTACTGTTCATAAGGAGGTGTGAAAAAATGCAAGTGTTGAAAATGTGGCATGAAAATATTACTAATTTGCTAAGTTACAAGGGTGCATGGAAACTGCACAATGCACGCTCGAAACACAGTCATTTTATGGACTTTCATCACAAAATTTTCAACATAGGCATTTTAGGCCCTCTGCTCATGAACAGTGTCAGTATGATTTTCTTAATGTGTCCAGAACACTGATTTCCCACAGCAACCATGCTATTGTGCACTGGAAGAGCAAATACACATTTCAGCCAGGATGTGAAAAATGACAGCTGCACTCTTCATAAGGAAGTGTGGAAAAATGGCAATGTGGAAAATCTGGAGTCAAAATATTGCAAATTTGTGAAGCTACGACTGTGCTTGGAAACTGTGCAACGCATGCTCGTAGCACACTCATTTTATGGACTTTCGTCACCAGATTTTCAACATAGGTATTTTAGGACTTCTGCTAATGAACAGTGTCACTGTCATTTTCTTAATGTGTCCTGAACATGGATTTCCCACAGCGACCGCGCAATTCTGCGCCGGAAGTGTGAAAACACATTTCAGCCAGGATCTGGAAAATGACAACTGTACTGTTCACAAGGAGGTGCAGAACAAAGCGATGTTGAAAATCTGGAGTGAAAATATTATAAATTCGCAAACTTACGAGCATGCATGCAAACTGCTCAACGCACACTTGTAACACAGTCATTTTATGGAGTATTGACACCAAATTTTCAACATAGGCATTTTAGAACCTCTGCTCATGAACAGTGACACTGTCATTTTAGTAATCTGTTCTGAACACTGATTTCCCACAGCAACCATGCTATTCTGTGCTAGAAGTGTGAAAAACACATTTCGGCCAGGATGTGAAAAATGACAGTTATACTGTTCACAAGGAGGTTTGGAGAAATGCCAATGTTGAAAAGCTGGTGTGAAAATATTGTAAATTCGTAAAGTTAAAAACGTGCATAGCAACTGCACAATGCATGCTCGTAAAACAGTAATGTTTGGATTTTTTCCACCAAATTTACAACATAGGCTTCTTAAGAACCCATCTCATAAACACTGGCACTGTTATTTTCTTAATCAGTCCCGGAAGGGGATTCCACACAGTGACCACAAAATCACCTTTCCATGACAGTACCAGAATTCATGAGGAGGGGTCCCAAAAACCCCATGTTGAAAATTTGGTGCCAAAATCCCCAAAAATTACTGAGATATGCATCAAAGTTGAAAAAACCCTATTTATTCCATTATACAGATTACTGACATTTCCTCAGTGTGTGGTCGGCTTTGAAGAGTGCAGACGTGTTCCCTGTCCACCGAAGATTGTCACGCCAGACTCCGGAGGTTAAGTATGGGGTGAGGGGTTGTGGGGAGGCAGGGTGCCCAGTGGGTGGGTGCCGGTTGTTGGAGGAGGGCAGGAGACTGCTGAGGGACCATTTACTTTTTTACAGGTTAAAAAAAAAAAGACATCACGGGACTGTTTGAGATTTTACAGGGGGCATGTGGCACGCTGGGGTGGGCTCCCTGCATGCCACAGCGATTTTGGGGGCCAGCCGATGGGGATTGGGCACCCCTTCGGCACACAACAAAGGGTTTACATTATGCCGATGAGGGATTGGGCACCCCCCTCAGCACACAGCAAAAGGGGGGTGACATTATGCCCACGGAGACTGGGCACCCCATTGGCAGATAACAAAAGTGGAAGGGGTGATTACGCAATGCTGATGGGGAATGAACTCCCCCAATAGCAACATAAACCTTGGGCCACTGAAGTTGATGAGGACTGGGGCTCCTGTTGGCAAACAAACACAGTGGGGAGGGGCACATGCTGCCAAGAGCGATTGGGCACCCCCTCTGTAAGAGGGGTTAATATTGTTTGTGAACACGGTGGCAAGATGCCGCCGTGTTCTCAGACAATATCAGTGTTTCAAGGTTCCACCCTGCAATGACAGGTCGCACCCTTATTGCAGTGAATGGCTGATGCTGCAATGACGAGGAGGCCCCTGATTGCAGCGGCTAAATTTTTACAAGGCTGTGGCACGCTGGCTGAACTAGCATCAGCAGCAGCATACCACGGCATTGGGGGAAGGGGGCCAAGCCTTTAAAGGCTGTGGGGGCATTGGCCACAACAGTGCTGTGCCTCCACAACCTGCTACTGGAGAATGCTGCTGCAATATGTTTCTTTCGCATGCACGCAATCAACATAAAAAAGCTCTGAACAGGCTTGCAGAAATTGTAGGCCAATCAGTCTTATGTCAACAACATGTAAAATACTGGAAAGCTTATTAAAGGATGAAATAACCCCATTATTACATTCTATGGACACCAAGCAACATGGGTTCATTAAAAAATTAAGCGCTGTCACCAATCTCTTAAGCTTTTACGAAAAGATCGGTGAGTCCCTACATAAGAATACAGCTAAGGATATCATCTTTCTGGACTTTAGCAAGGCTTTTGACCTGCTCCTGCACATTCACTTAATAACGAAAATTCAACTTTTGAACTGTCATAGTGCACACTGTATTTACTATGAGCTCTGACAGTTCCTTTGGTGGCCAACTGTGGTGGTGTGAGGAGGGCTGTACCGGTTGATGGATTGGGGTACAGCACAGGGGACGGAGTGAGGTGGTGGGGGGGCCACTACACCCCCAGGTAATGTTCATATCTGCTATGCGGGTAAATGACCATTGGGGCATATCTGTTTACAGCAGGAACATACCAGGGCTAGGGTGGAGCTGCTAATGCAAGGGGGACTGCATAATATATAGGAATGTATAGTGTGGCATATTGGAGGGAGGGGCACTAGATCACCAGGGTAATGTGTGGTAGGGATTATGGGTACCAGCAGCTCAATGGTTGTGGTGGTGGGGTGTTAGCCAGTACTGTGCCCCTGACTGAGGGTGCAGCTGCCATCGTACCACCCCACAGCTGCTGCAGCACACCTCATGGGTACACCATCTGTTTAGTGCATTGTTACTGTTGCTGCAAGCTGTGGGACTTTGGTGCCGGGACCCAATCAATAGGAAAACTGGGCACAGGGTCCTGGACCCACTGGAACTCAGTGCAAGCTGCCACTGCTGCAGCTTTTGACTGAAGTTTGAAAATCCTCCCACTGTTCTTTTAATCCCAGGTTTGTAGAATAGTAAATTCCACTATACAAGACACTAGTGAGGCCCCACCTGGAGTACAGTGTACAGTTCTGGAGACCTTACCTATGTAAGGACATAGACAGGGTAGAGAAGGTTCAGAGGAGGGCAACAAAGATGGTGCTTGGATTGCATAACAAGTCCTATGAGAACAGATTGAAGGACTTGAATATTTACTCCCTGGAGGAGAGGAGGGAGAGAGGGGATATGATAGAGACATTCAAGTATCTTACAGGTATGAATAGGGTGCAGGAATACACTATTTTTAAGCGCAAAAGATGTTCTAGGACTAGAGGGCATGGGATGAAGTTGGAGGGAGGATGATTCAGAGGAAAGATGAGAAAGAATTTCTTCATGGAACGGGTGGTGGACAAGTGGAACACCCAGCTAGAGGAAGTGGTGGGGGCTGAAACAATCACAGGATTTAAGAATGCATGGGATAGACATAAAGGAATTCTGGAGGTCAGGGTAAGGGGCAACAGACTTCTGGGAACACATAAAGTGAACCTGCAAGCTCAAATGTGCAGGCTGGGTGGGCCATAGGCCCTTATCTGCCGACACTGTCTATGCATCTATGTAAATGAGCAATCATGTACCCAAGGCATCCAAACAGTGAGTGTATTTAAAATCATAGATTTAATATTAGTATAGAAGTATATGGTATATAAGAAAGTGATTGGATTAATTATGTAAACCTGTAAACCACCTTTAGAGATTGTAAGATATGTAATGTAGTGCTTGATGGGGTTAAGCCTACTCCACCAAATACTTTGAAAAAAAAAAAAACTAATTTGTGTTTCAAACTGTTGGGGGGGCTATATATAACTTAGGTGGTAAAAACATAGGTATCAACAAACTCATAAATATATTCTTTTCTTTTTGCTCATCATCCATTTTTTCCATATTTTGACTCTCTCTCTCTCTCTCTCTCTCTCTTTCTCTAGCTATATTTAAAATGTACAGCATTCTCAGTTTATGAAGGTTAAATCCCCTGTTCCAAAGAATATACCTTGGCCCACATTTTCAAAGGAGATGCATAGCACAAAGTGGAGATGTGCCACACATCTTAGAAAATGAGTGGAATCGTGATTCAAAGGTGAGAGATGTATCGCGCATCTCCGGATGTGCCATTGCACATCTATAATGTATGCTAAATATTCTCTAAAAAAAAAATAAAGTTGGCCATTACAAAATGAAACTAAAAATATATCCTCAGATAGGGAAATGGCAGCTTTGCTAAACAATTATTTTTGTGAAGTTTATCCACCAAAAACTAATTTTATCAAACTTAGGAAAAAATACATGTACAAACAAAATACAAATTAAACAAGAAGATAGCAAACAATTAATAAACTAAACTCCAATGCCTCACCAGGACCAGTTAAAATCTCTGCACATATGTTGCAAATAATGGTGGACTACATTATACCCCCCCAAATCCTATTTGAAACATCCATCAACACAGAAAAAATTCCAGCAGATTGGAAAACTGCACACATGGTGCCAATTTCTTAAAAGGGAGATAAATCTGTGATCAGTAAGTATACACCTATGAGCTTAACACGTGTGGTGTGCAAGCTTATAGAAGTGATAGTGAAAGAAATCTTAACATCACATATAGATTTAAATGGTACAGATCAGCATGGATTCAAGAAGATTAGGAGCTGCACTACAAACTTGCTCTGTTGTTATGAAAACATCACTAGTGCTTCGGATGTGTGATGTAGTCTGTTTGGACTTCAGTAAGACTATTGACCTTACCCCACATTGGGGAATAGTAGAAAAATTAAGAGTTGGCCATGTTAATGCCGTTATTATAAACTGGATTACAGAATGGTTATCAGCTCGATAACAGCAAATAATTGTAAATGGACATTTATCTGGTGTTGGGGAACTCATGAGTGGAGTTCCACAGGGATCAGTGCTTGGGCTATCTTTGTTTCAGACCTTTATTGCTGATCTAACAACAAATTTGAATTCCTGGGCCACTAAATATGCTGACAACACTAAAATTGGCAGCCTATGCGGAACCGCTGCTGAAATAGAGTATCAACTGTTCAGCAAGATTTGAAAAGTGTATCAGCATGGGTTAGTAAATGGCAAATGAAATTCAACTTGGATAAGTGTAAAGTGTTACATATAGGTAAGGAAAATAAAAAAAGTAAATACTTTATATGTGGAATCCTCTTAGAAGAATATTCCACTGAAAAAGATCTGGGTATCTTAATATTGGATACCTTTGAAACAGGTGCACAAAACCAAACTGCAATAAAAATGTAAAAACATAATCTGGTCTATGAAATGGAATATCACAACTCAGAGTAAATCAGTCCTAACTCCTCTATATTGTGCCTATGTACGCCCTCAATTGGATCACGCCTGACAGATCTGGTTCCCTTTCAGAAAGACAGAGAGGAATAATATTAAGAAGGTGCAGAGGAGATACACAAAAATATCTCAAGATTGAGAGATCTAGAATACAAAGCTAGACTATCAGTATTGAACCTTATGTCTATTGAAACAAGGAAAATGAGGTCAGAGATCTTGTTTATGTATGATGTTATGCAGGATCCTGTATTGCTGTGCAACCTGAGTATTACTTTTAAACCAGATAATGTAGTAACCAGGGTCCATCTGCTTCAGATAAGGGGGAAGAAATTTAAACACAACCAGAGAAAATATTTCTTTACATCCAGGACTGGAAATCCCTGGAATGCTCTACCAGACAATATAATTCAGAGTAAAACCAAAAAAGAATTCAAAGTAGGTTGGATAGATATATCGCATGAGAAGTTTACATGAACTACTTTTAGAATTTTTCATGACACGGATCAAATATGGGCCTCAACCTCTTCGCTCCAAACAGTCCTCAGTATGCAGTGCATGTAGAAGGGGCATTCCCATGAATTTGCAATGCATCCCTATATTCAGCCAAAATGTGTGATGCATCTACTGTGCATCTCAGAGATGAGACACTCAAAGTTAGGCATGGAAAAAGCATGACTAAATGACACAGTGACACAGCCAACAAATCAGCTGATGGTGAGGAAGCCTTCAGGTGAAACATTAGCTGATTGGTTGGCTGTGTCATATAAGTGCACACCAACATCCTTGTTGCTAAGGTCTGCTGCGGTTGCACCTAGGATGGTGCCGGCATGTATTTATTTGATTTTTAATGCTGGAGTGTGTGTTCCACCTATCTATTTATTTATCTGCATCATTGTGGCTTTGGTTTCCTGAATAAAGTTATTTAAGAGAATCAGCAAATGGTAAGCTGTGATAGTTTATATCTAAGGAGTATTTTGCTCTGGGTCTGTACAATAGCATTTTTTGGGGGGTTGGTTCGGACCCCCCCCACACACCCAGCAGTCATGTCAGGATGGATGAACCCTGAGTCACAGGTGCCTTGTCCCCACTGGCACCATCCAGGGAGCAACCCCCAACACCACACCCAGGACATAGACACCCAGCAGCCACATGCCAGTGCTGTCAGGTGCCCCTGGATACACCAGTGGAGCGGACACCCACAATGCAGCAAATGTACCGGGGGCCATGGCCTGCACCTATGTGGCCTGCAGGGTGCCATCTGGTGGTGGCATACACCAAGGGTGCCATCTGGGGCAATGGTATCCAGGTAGCCTGGTGGATAGGTGTCAGCCTGGAACAGGCCAGGGACTGACCTGTGGCATGCACCCATGATGTTAAATCATAAGGGCATACAAGTGGGACTCACCAACTATTGTACCTGGTCACCCTCTGTACACTGCCATTCCTTGCTGTCACCTCCATGTTTCACTCATATGGGGTGTGTGTGGGGAGCACTGCAGGTGACTGTACACTGCATAAGGAGCTCGTGTATCACAGGCATGTGGTATACTGATCAGACTGTGTCACCCTGTGCCCTCCCTTATTGCATGTCCAGGTGGGTTCTCTGTACCCCAGTCTGACCCTGTACATGGCTATGGGTAACAGAATTGTACCCAGATCAATGTAGTCCATCCACCCACACTCAAACAGTCCATCACACCTGCCTGATAGGCTGCAGTACTGCCTGTTCACCTTTGTGGAGTGGTGATGCAGCCCTGCAAAACTGGAACTGAGCATGCCCAGGATATGCAAAAGGTCTGAATACGTTCCAGTAATGAACTGCACATGTGGGAGATGGGCTTGGAATGTGCAATTAGGTCATTTGCATATCCAGGCTGAATATTTCAATTTTGTGCACCGCGCAAGTGGCTTTGCATCACGCATTTGTCCATGATCCGCAGGGAGCTCAGGTCACTTGCTGCACCATGCATCTCCCTCTGTGCAATTGTGAATCTTAGGGATATTCAGCCAGACATGGGTAAGCACATCTCACTGTGCATCTTCTGAATATATTGGGCTGGTGAATCTCAGATGCGTGATGCACACACTTGAATGAGTTTCCAGGGAAATTTTGAAGATGGAGGCCCCAATATTTTGTTATGTGTGTAAAGAATGGGGATACTAATCAGTTCCTCAATATCTGAGTTTTTTGGGGCTGATTATAATACCTGTACTTTTAGAATAATTAATGGAGGATCCAGAAATTGCTGAAAATTCCTATGTTTTTATGTTTAACATGTGTTGCAGATTGTTTATCTGCTAAGATAAGAATCAAATAATCCGCATAAGCCCATGTTTTATTTTCAGGGTCCTGACTGGAAGCAGAAAGGCCATTGATTTGCTCCATGTTATGTATCTGTCTAATTGGGGGTCCAATGTTAATATATAGAGCACGGGACTCAGCGGACAGCCCTGTCTTACTCCTTGTCTAATAGAGTATTTTTTGTCAATCCAGTTGTTTATATAAGGCGACACAGATGCAATCTTATAGCAGGTTTTTACCCATATGATAAAACACTCTGGGATGTCATTGCTAGCCTTACAGTGCCAGAGATATTCATGGCAGTCAAAAGGTTTTGTTTTTTCAAGACTCAACATATACCCGGCAAATCCTCCTGCAACACCTTTTGATACTATTTCCCATATTAAAATCAAATGCTGTAGCTAAGTGAGAGGGAGAGAGAGAGAGAGAAAGAGAGAGAGAGAGAAGCCACCAGCTTCCTTAAAGCAAGGAGGTGATTTATTGGAGTACGCTAAATTTAATTCTTAATTTGGGGGCCTGTGTAAGTGAGTAGGAGTCAGTGTTTTGGTTCTCTGTTTTTGGGGTTGATTTTCTTTGTGTAACTTTTATTTGCCATGCAGGAACTCTAGCTGGGAGAATATTTACAGTAATTTGTGACTAGAACTATTACTTAAACTCTGTGAAATAGGTGTCTGAAAGGAAGGAAGGCACTCCCTGTGGAGATGGGTCAGAGTTGTAGTTATTGTTTTGGATGGCACAGGTTTACTCCCACCCACCATACCCCTCACCCCACCTATCCCAAGCACATCATTTCCTTTATATCAGGGGTTCTAACATCACTTCCCTGAAAGTGCAAAAAACATTCACCTATTCATATCCTTAAAGGCACAGTACACTGAATAGAGGGTAAAGACACTCACATGCTTGCACACACTAAAACAAAAAAAGAAAAATAAATCTTAAACAAGAAGGGAGACAGACATGTGGGGAGTGGTGCAATGCACTGGTAGTGGAGCAGCAGTCTTTTGGGAAACATTTAGGAGACTGCATTGCTGCCCTATTTGCAGACACCTCTCTGATCTGATGGAGGAGGTTGCCTGTCTTCATGCTGATCTAGTGAGGATTCAAGAACCTCCTCCCACCCAATGACCAACCAGGCCACCACCACTGCCTCAGAGGTTGCCAAAGAGGAGAAGTTGGACCACCATGGGCTCAGGGAAGGTGAGGGTGGTGGAACAGAGGTGCATCCTCCAGTTGTGCCCTCCACAGTTCATTTACCATTCTGGTGGGGTGTGATTCTTCTATGGGGCATCTGCAGTGGAGACCAAGGAGGATGCTGGGAATCTCCACAATGGAGACCCAAAGGACCTCACAGAGGAAGGAAACAACTACTGGTGGAGGACTCAATTGTTAGAGAGGTAGAACTGGAGGAGGGGAGGGAGAGGGAGGTAAGGTGCCTGCCTGGTGCCATGGCTTAGGGACAGGAAGTGAATCCTCAGAATCATGGGAGCAGCTGCACAAGGGAGGGTGCTGGATGTCATTGTCCACCTAGGGACAAATTACCTGTTTGGGAATTGGATCAAAGCAGTGCAGCAGGAGTTCTTGGAGCTGGGGAGGGGCCTTAGACAAGTTGTTTGCATGGTAACTTTCTCAGAAGTGCTTCCTGTCTATGGCATGGGTGAGGCTAGGGTACTTTGCATCATGGGATTCAATGACTGGTTGAAAAACTGGTGCAGAGCTCCAGGATTTGACTTTATTGGGAACTTGGGGTCTACCTGGAGGGATACAGGCCTATACTGGTGTGATGGTCTGCATCTGTTCAGGGATGGAACCAGTATCCTAGGTGATAGGTTTAAATGCTTCATTAGAAAGCATTTAAACTAGCCAAGGGGGAGGCACTGAAGGGAAACAGGGAAATCCTAGCCCCCCCCACAAAACCAGGTAGTAAGCGAAGTAGACACAAAGGAAGAGAAGTTGATAACAGGGGTAAATCCAGAAAATGTCAAAGGCAGTAAGGATGAGGATGGGCCTAAAATGGGTAAGACCATCAAAAAATGGAGAGCAATGAGTACCAATGCCCATAGTCTGGGTAACAAGCTCCCTGAACTAGTGACCTTGATGGAAGAGGGATGCCTGGATATCATGGCAGCACAGAAACATGGTACACAGAGGACCATGACTGGGATGTCAACATACCAAGGTACACAGTCTACAGGAGGGACAGGAGGGTAAAAGAGAGGAGGAGGCATAGCTCTTCATAAAGGAAGGAATCAAAGCAACAGACTTAAAGGGTAAACAGGGAGAGAAGGTGGCACTGTGGGACACCCTGGAGACAGGAAATGGCACCACAATCCACACTGGGGTTGTTTACAGATCCCCATCTCAGGGGGAGGCAATAGACAAGGATATGATAGAAGGAAACCTTAGAATGGCAGAAAAAGGAGAGATATTGTTGATGGGGGACCTGAATATGCCAGGTGTTAACCGGAGCACCTTTACTGCAACCACATCCAAGAGCAGGGTCATTCTCATTGCCCTACAGGGTTCATGCCTCAGACAGCTAGTGTTAGAACCCACTTAGGAGGGAGCAACCTTAGACCTGGTACTCTGAAATGGGGATAGAGTGAGGATCTCAGATTTAGAAGTGGGTAGCCATCTGGGAACAAGCAACCACCAAACAGTGTGGTTCACAATAAACACAGCTGTGGAATCAAGCCATACAAAAACAAGAGTGTTGGACTTCAGGAGAGCTGACATTGGCAACATGGGAGAGTGCCTCAGAAAAACACTAGTAAACAGGCAAAAGAAGGAGGTGGCAGAACAATGGGAAAATCAAAGATCAGAGGCAGCAAGCCTTTGTGTAAAGCAAATCAACAAAAGAAAATGAAGGAAAACCATTATGGTTCTCAAAAGAGGTGGCAGGAAGGTTAATGAGAAAGGACAGCATTCAGGAAATATATGAAAACACAGAAGAGCAGGACAGAGAACTATATAAGTTAAAGCAGAAGGAGGCAGGAAGGCAGTCAGAATAGCAAAGGCCCAAACTGATAAAAGATTGCCAACTCTGTTAAGAAGGGGCATAAAACCTTTCATAGGTACATTTGGGAGTAAAGAAAGTCTACAGGAGGGATACTGGAGCTTAATAAATTAGAGAAAATGTGAGCAGACGGTGATAGTGAAAAAACAGGGATACTGAACGAATACTTCTGCTCAGTATTCAAAAAAAGAAAAGGAGGGGGAGGTACTAAACCAAACAAGAGAAACACTCCGGAGAGTGGGGTCAATGCCAGTCCATCCACCGAAGAAAGGGTGCTGAAAGGACTCTTTAAACTGAAGATGGACAAAACAATGGGGCCTGACGGGATTCAACCAAGAATTGTAAAGGAACTAAGGGTAGAACTAGTGACACCACTGACTACCCTCTTTAACAAAATCATGGGAGGATGGGGTGGTACCTGAGGAATGGAGGAGGGCAGATGTGATTCCACTTCACAAAAGTGGAGCAGGGCTGAGGCAGGAAACTACAGACCAGTTAGTTTGACCTCAGTAGTAGGTAAATGATGGAATCCTTCTAAAGGAAAGAATTGTTCAGTATCTAGAGGCCAGCAGAGCACAGGACCCAAGGCAGCATGGATTCACAGTGTAGAGTCATGTCAGGCAAATCAATAGATTTCTTTGATTGAGGACCAAAGTAGTAGAGCAGGAAGGGACTGTGGACATGGCCTACCTAGACATTAGCAAGGCATTTGGAACAGTCTCACACAAAAGATTAATGTACAAGTTAGCCAGCCTTGGAGTGGGTCTCAAGGTGGTGACCTGCAAAAAACATTGTGCTGGACAACAGGACACAGAGGGCAATAGTAATAGGACTACTGAAGTCCACTCTGAAGAAGGGAAGGTAACTAGTGGTGTACTGCAAGGTTCAGTACTGGGACCGGATCTTTATAAGTGACTTTGAGGAGGAACTCAGGAAAATGTCTCTTTGCAGATGACCACAAAGATCTGCAAAAGGGTTGATATACAAGGTGGGGTGGAAAGGATGAGAAGGGACTTGGCAAGGTTGGAGGAATGGTCAAATGTATGGCAGCTAGATTCAATTCAAAGAAGTGCAAAGTAATGCACCTGGGAAACAAAAACCCAAGGAAAGAGTACACAATGGGGGTGACATACTAACAACAACAAAAATGGAAAGGGACCTGTGGTAGTTATTGTACATCAGATGACCTAAAGGTGGTCAAGCAATATGAGAAGGCAGTAGGGAGGGATGGGGGATACTGGGATGCATAGGGAGAGGCATCACCAGTAGAAAACAGGAAGTTGTCATCCCTCTGTACAGACAGTTGGTGAGATCCCATCTGGAGTACTGCATGCAGTTCTGGAGACCTCATCTCTGTAAGGACATAGACAGGATGGAGGCTGTCCAGGGGAGGACAACAAAATTGGTGCAGGGTCTGCTCTAGAAGACATACAACGATAGACTAAAGGAGCTTAATATGTGTACCATCGAGGAAAGGAGGGAAAGGAGGGACATGATGGAAAATTTTAAGTACCTCAAGGGAATCAACAAAGTCCAAGTGGGTAGCATGTTTCAGAACAGGAGATGCTCAGAAACAAGGTGGCACAATTTGAAGATAGAGGGGGAACTGCTCAGGGGTAATGTAAGGAAGTATTTTTTCACAGAGAGGGTTGTGGATACATGGAACTGCCTTCCTGAGGATGTCATGGAGTCAAAAACAGTGGGTGAGTTCAAGAATGCATGGGACAGACATAAGGCAATTCTAGTGGGGGATAGGAGGAAGTAGACTGTTGGTTAACTAGGATCTGCTGCTTATCCATTAAGTAGGGAAATGGGCAGACTAGCTGAGCCAAGCGGTCCTTATCTGCCATCAAAATCTATGTTTCTATGTTTCTATGTTAATACAGCAGTAATTTTCCTTCCGGAGATGGAACATACCTGTGATGAGTGAGTTATATATGGTAATGCGAAAACTTAACAGTTTAATAGTATGATAGGTCTCCAATAGATTCATTTAGTTTAGTCTCCTTTTCTAAATAAAAATATTAGCAGGCCATTTGACATATCCTCAGGTAGTCTGTTTGAATCTGAAATACTGTTATAGACCTGGGACAGTTCCGACTATAATTTAACCATAATGTACTTATAAAATTCAGCTGTTAAACCAGCTTTCTGGGGGTACTTGCCTTGAGCAGCTGTATAGTAGCTACTTCTTCCTTTTCGAAATTGGCAGCTATAATGTTACCCTGATGTCAGATGGAATAGAAAGTAATTTACATTGCCTTAACCAATTTATGGCATCTTTATTTTCTTTGTAATATGTCCCAAAACCTGTGTTAATATGATTTTCTACAAAACACAGAATATCAGATCTGGTAGTGGCTATTTCACCTTGTTCTGAAATAAGACTTTTTATCTGTTTGTTTTTCCTTCTACTCATAATGCTATCCAAGTGGTTTAGTGTGGAAGTATTTTCTCTGAGTGCAGAATTTTTGTTCTTAAATTAAAATAAATTAAAGAATGCATTCTATCATATTGACATGAGGTCATGTTTTGTTTAATTTTTTTTATAAACATATTTTATTGGTAAATGTATCACAGACACAGAAGGAAAAAGATATATAGTAGTGTAAACAAAAGACTCATTTTCTTATTATAGCTCTTTTGGTACATCATAAGGGTAAAAACACACTTTAATCATTCTGCCATGTACATTATGTTTTAACAGGAGTCTCTTCCTTGCTCCCTCACATCTGCCTTATTTGTGGATGCCTAGAAAGCATCCTCACCTGATTCTATTGCCTCCATCACGGGGTTACAGGTGGCCAAGAATAGGTTCCCCGCCCATTCGCCTGTATCTGTATTCTGTCTAATCTCATACATGATCCCAGGTTATTGAGTCAGTGGGTTATACTTGGGGAAGTCTTGCTCAACCAGTGTTGGCCCACTGTTTTCCTGGCATTGGCTAAGGGCCTGCTTCCACAGTCTAGGCTTCTTCCTCCCTGAATAGGCCATTTTGGGTATTCGATGCTGCAGTGATGCTCATTCATAAGACTATCACAGTGACAGGATTTTGGCAAAATCCACATGTCGCAGTGATGGTCCCTGCCAGACCGAGACTGCCTCGCAGGGTGTATCACCCCTCCCCCTCGAAACTCTGACTCGCGTTAGAATCCCAGAGACCAGGGGTAGAGCCCCCACATGAGGGGTTCAGGGGCTGTAGACTCCCCGATGGAGACACGGAGGCATCCCTGACACCGCACTGCCAACACTTGGCATTGCGGTTGTCGCCGTTGGGGATGTCTCTGTGGGTGGGGTCACTGCGGCCTGGTAAAACTGCCATTCTGCCCCCACAACATTAGCTCTAGTAGTATACTGGGCAGTTCTTGGCCTAGACTTTTTCCCATCATGTTATGCATTTCCACCCAGAAAAGGTCTACTTTGGTAAAGGTCAATGCCACATGGAGGAAGTTACCTTCCTCAACATTACATTTGGTACATATATTTGATCTGGTATTAGTGAATTTGTGCACTTTGCTGGTGGTAAGGTAGGTCCAATATAAGTAGTTTAACTGGATTCTACATAATCTATTTGAATACGAACAAGTATGCACATGTTTGAAAGCTGTCTCCCAGGTGGCATTATCCAACTCAATTTCAAAGTCAGTTGTCCATTGATGCCTTGCTTTTGTTACTGTGGGTAGGGTTGGATCCTGCAATCAGTCTATATAAAATTATCAACAAGTTCCCTGGTTGTGGCCTACAAATAGCCTCCTCTACTGGTGACAGGGTTGGGTCCAAGCCCACCATTCACTGCCGTATCCTTAGATATGCAAAGTAATCCCCTGTTTGGGCTCCATACTCCTTCCTTAGATCATCAAAAGTCTTAATGCTACCTCCATACATTAGTTCCCCAACTGTTTCTAGTCCAGACCTCCTCCATCTCAGCAAGACTTAATGTAACTGGGCATTGTAGACAGTTTCCTCCCTGAACCCCAAGTGTAATGCAGCATTGGCCAGCACCCTCCCCCCCCGGATAATTAATATGCTTGTGTACACCTAGCCATATCCTTAGCAGCACTCACGTCATTGGAATCTGATATCTGGTATGGCTCTTCTTACTCAATGCTGGGGACAATACTCCCTGTAGTAGCCCTCCCACTGTACCTTCCCCCTCCATTAATCTCCAGTCTGTGTCTTGAGTGCTACTACTGGGTTGTTTTAGAAAAGCAAGCTGCACTGCCCAGTAGTAATAATTAAAATTTGGCAGTGCAAGCTCTCCCCTTTTAGTGACAGTAGCAATATTGTTCTCTTTATTCTAGCTGAGTTTCCCACCCATAGGAACCTGTGCAATATACTGCTGAGTTGCCTGAAAAATATTTCTGAAACTGTGGTTGGAAGATTCTGAAATCGATAAAGACATCTGGGCAGTATATTCATTTTCACTGTGTTTACTCTGCTGATCAGACTCAGAAACAACCCCTCCCATTTTTCACAATCAGTCCTGATTTTGTTTAGTAGGGAGACGGTTTTTCTTTGTACAATTGCAGCAAGTTTTTTGTTATCATTACCCCTAAGTATTTCAAGGTCACAACAATTTTTGTATTAAGGGGTGACACCTTCAGGCAGCTATCATCTCCCCATTCTCAATATCAGCATTTCACTTTTGGACCAATTTCTTTTGTGTCTGGCTAACTGTCCATGAAGTACTGGCAATCCAGCTTGGGGGTTTTGCATGTACTGTATGAAAACAAAATCATCTGTGAATCATGCCTTGTATGCCCTGTTCCTGTCTAAGCACATCAGCCTGTGGTTCCAAGGATACTACATAAAGTAGCACGAAGAGAGGCAAACTCTGTCTAGTTCCTCGGGTCAATTCAAAGGGGTTGATGAGCATCCCATTTATCAGAATCCGGGTTCTAGGCTGCTTATACAAAGCTCCTATTCACTTTAGCATGTTTGCCCCCACTCCAAACCTCCGAAGTATTTCAAAGAGGTAGCACCATTCAACCTGGACAAAGGCCTTTTCAGCATCTAAGGCCAAGGCTCCCGTGTTGCCCTTGCTGTTTGTCCTTGACCATCTCCATACCACATTCAGTGTTCGGTGGACATTTAGTTTACCCAGTCTCCCCCTTTACAAAACCAATCTGATCTTCATTTATAACTTTTGGAAGCACCCTCTCTAGTTTATTTGCTATCAAACATGCCAGGATTTTGTAGTCTACTGTTAAAAGGGACATGGGACTATATGAGACACACATGTAACCCCAAGGGGGCGCTACCCTTAGGGCTACTACCCTGGCCTATCTCCACTGAGACAGGGTAAGGGGCCCAGATACATAGACGGGTGCCTCCACCCAGAGGTCGGGGTTAGTACTGTCGAGATTGCCTCGGTCACAGCCCTCTGGGTTGCTGCAACCCCCCTTTTGTCCCTCTAATGGCTCACACGAGGTACCAGCAATACTTTTCCCCAGTACACTTACCCCCAGGCTAGTATCTCTCAGCTCACTCCGGAAACCCCCTGTAAAGTAAGGTACAGTTATATCACAGTCACTATGCAGTAGTTCACCAGAAATGCACAAACTAGCCAGGGTATAGTTGCAAACAAACAATCTGATTTATTTAAGGGGGAATAACAAGGACAGGGGGAAATCAAGTTGATTGGCTTATACTATACTTATCTACATAGGACTCTGTGCACAGGCCTGAACCTAATATTTACTGTCCCTGGGTACCCAAGCCCTAATGGCTAGTCCACCGTGGCAGCTGGTTGGGGCCCTGACACAGATAGCCTTTACAATCCTGGCGGGTCAGAAGGGGAATAAAATTCAATTAGGAAATCAGCAGTATAACAAACAACTTGAGGCGGCTGTCGGCAAACTTGGCAGGGAGCTACCCTGATTCAGTACTCACGATTCCAGCAAGTAACAATTCCTTCAATACTGGCAGGGCTGAGCCTGACTTTACCAGACTCCTCACACATTTATATGGTAACTGCAGAGGGGTACTACACCAGGCAGCAGCTTCCAAGGCTCACACGAACTCACAGCCTGCTAAGGTGCTGTAACGACAGCTTCAACTTTCCAAAGGACCAAGCGCGATTCAGCAGATTCTCCAGTCCTCCAACAGGTTGAGCCTGGTGGGTAACTGTGCTGGGCACAGCCTCCTCTGCCCGCCTGTCGACGGATTCAGTCCGATACAAACACTGACTGTGCCAACGGCAGCATTGGGCCTTTCACGCGCTTCCCGCGCGAGCACTCAATGCCGCAGAAGCTCAGAGCTCCTCTTCCCTTCTCAGTCACAACGAATCTGCCCCTAGTAGCATGGGACCCTTCTTACAGTTCGGGCGCAACCCGATCCCATTGGCTGTCATCACCTGCCAGTCATCCACTCCTGCTTTTCAGTGGTGCAAGAAGGCGCTATAACCCATAATGCCTCTCTCAAATGGCCGGCAGTTTTCCCATTGGTAGTTGGCTCAAAGGGGCCCCGAGATACTGATTGGTCCAATTCGGCAGTGTGGGACCAAAATGGAGGGGATAGTCAGACAGTCTTTTGCTGCAAAGGAAGCAGGTTAGAATGATCCACATTATCATTATTACCCTACGTTATTTTTAGCAACAATTTCCTTCTCCTACTGAGCTTCCCCTGCCTGCTTAGCGATGGCAGAAGGGAACGCTTACTCTGCAGCCCAAGCGAGACTCGAGCATAGTAGCACTCGAACCCCCACCCAGACTAATTATAAGGCAGCCCTTAAAGAGACAGTATATGGAGGCCTCAAAGGCACTCACTGACTACCATGTGAAATGGCTTAAATGCCGAACACCAACCAGGCATGGAGCATTTAAAATGAACTCCGGGGAAGCTTTTAGGAACCCCCATTTGCAAGGGGGTTACACACAACTTTGGGCCCTTCCCTTGTTTTGGAAGAACTGTGACTGTGGCTGCACACATAGAGGGTGGTATAGTTCCCTCAATCTAGGATTCTGTAATTATCTCATGGAGTGGTATTTGTAATTCTTGAGAAAAAAAGTTAAAGAATTCAATTAGGTATCCATCTCAGCCAGGCACTTTTCCCCCTTTAAATGATTAATAGCTCTCTTTATGTCCTCCCATGTTATCAGCATATTTAATGCTATGCAATCCTGTTCACTGATTTTATTGATTTTTGACTCTGTAAAGAATATATCATATTGACCTTGATACAGTGCTGCCTCAGATGTGTATAAGGCTTCACAGTACTTGCGAAAACATTCCTCTACCTCCTTGCCTCCACTTTGCAGGCTGCCTTCTGTGTCACATATCTGTGTTATATTTTTTGCAGCCTGTTTGTGTCTTAGTTGCCAAGCTAACCATTTACCTCTTGCATCCCCCTCAAAATAACTTCCCGACTGTGTAAGCACCAGATCTGTTTCAATTTCAGTATTTTGTACTGTGTTAAATTCCCACTTCAATTTTTGTAGCTCATTATATCTCTCTGCTGTTGGTGCCTGCATATGTCTCTTCTCCACCCTAGTTATATTCTCCTTGAGGTGTTTTTTGTGCTGGGAGTTTCCTGTTTCTTTTGTGTGATGAATAGGAGATAACAGCCCCTCTCAGCACTGCTTTTAGGGCATCCCATCTGACCACAGCACTTGTGTCTCCTGATGGGGTTTCCTCTTAAAAACAGCTGATTTGAGATGTGATGAATTGCTGAAAGTCCTTTTTTTAAGAGGGTAGGGTCTAATCTCCATGCATTGTTCATGGCCATAGCCCCCATTCCAGCGATTGTTTTTGTACCAGGGAGTGCTCAGATATTATGATTGGGCCATATGTGGCTGACTGAATTGCCAATATTATACCCTGTGACACCAGAGTCATATCAAGGTGGGCATCAGCTATGGTTGAGTGGGAGCAGTGAGAATATTCCCTTCCCCTGGCTTAAAATATCTCCAAACATCTAATAACCTGTGATCCATCATTAAGCCTTTTAATGCTTTAGTGATTTTAGACTCTGGCCCAACTATCCTTGTGGGCCTATCAAATGTATTGTCCAGTGTATAGCTGAAGTCCCCATTCAGCACCCAGACTCCCCCAACATTTGGTCATCTCTAATGAGAGGAATGTAAAAAATTCTGTATTATCTACAGTAGGTGCATAAACTGCCCCAATTGACACTCTTGCCATTAATTCAACTGCACTTGCGACAATACATTATTCGCTCCTTTGTCAATCTCTACCTTTGTGACCACCCCGGGAAACCTTGGTCTTGGCCATGTAGCTATTCCCATAGCCTTTGATGAGAAATAAGAACCATAACACTCCCCCTCTCCAATCTCTTTACTATATGGGCTCCCTCTTTGTTAGTCGTATGTGTTTCCTGAAAACAGGCAACATCTACCTTACTACTTTTAATCTTGTTGTGAATTTTCCTCCTTTTTGTGTGTGATTTGAACACATTTGTATTCCACATACCAATTTTCAACTTACTATCCATTGTCCATTACACACATTATTCCACTTTTCACCAATACTTGTACTACTACTGCTGCTGTCCTTCCCTTGCTTTTTCTATGCTGATAACAAGTTTTTTGTTTAAAAACATTTAACAAACATTTTGCCTGTTTCCTCTGTGAGGCCACCTTTCTTTAAACTGTAAGATTAAAACTAAAGAACATTACATGACAGCAAGTGTCTTCACCAGTTTATCATGCCACAGCAGCAGTGGACATGGAGACATCCCTGACAGCGACTGCCGCATTGCCAAGTGTCTGCAATGCGGTGTCGAGTATGTCTCCATGTTTCCAGTGGGGGGCTGCACCCCCTGACCCCCCACATTCCCTGGTCTCCAGGATTCCAACTCTGAGTTGGATTTGGACTGGGGGGGTGAAACACCCTGTGAGGCAATATTCTGGCCATGCAGAGACCATCACAGCAATATGCAAAATTTTGCCCAATTCCTGTCGCTGTGATGGTCTTCGCCATCGGGGAGTCACTGCAGCGACGGTATACCATCTTGACCCACCACCATCATGAGCAATCCCTAACCCCAATACAACCAGCACTGTTCTGCCACCTCCTCCTCCTTTCTGCACCCCAAAGTGGTGCACCCTCCCCTCATTTGTTTTGGTTGAGTGTATGATTTTGTGGCACTTCACACACAGTCAATGTTATTTAATGTAATTATTGTTGTAGCAAAACATTGAATCTCCTATATCTCTCTTGCCCCCCACCATTCTTCTTTGGTGAGCAGATATGAAGAAAATACCCTTACTCTCTAGAGCATGCATATGGCAACTTTGAGCCTATTCCTTATCTTTGGTATCACTCTGACTGCTTTATTCAAAAGAACAGATCCAGAAGCAAATTATTTGATACCTTTTATTGGACCAACATAGATGTTACCCAAAAAAGAACTAAGTGCTCTAGTTTTTACACCAACTAGGTCCTTCTTCAGAAGAGAGTCCCGTTGTTGCCCCTAATATCAGTATTTATAAAACCACCTTTTCCTGGTGGTCCAGTGGCCCCATCCCCGAGTCCAGATGTTACCCTTAACATCAACATGTCTGAATTCACCTTGTCCTGGTGGTCTAGTGCTCGCCTCCCTGAACCCTGATGTAGCCACAATAAAAAAAATAAAATACTGTCCCTCTCCCTAGTGGTTTAGTTATCCTCCCTCCCCAAACCTCAATGTGTCCACAATCTTAAAAAATAAAATACTGCCCCATTCCCTGGTGGTTTAGTGACCCTCCCTCCCTGAACCCCAACGTGTCCACAATGACAAAATATAAAATTACTGGCCCTGTGTCTGGTGGTCTAGTGGCCCCCCTCCTTGATCCCCATTGTTGTTCCATACATATGTATTTAAAACATCCATTCTTCCCGGTGGTCTAGTGGCCCTGCTTCCACTGCCCTGCCGAGGGTCCCTTCTGAAATTGTGACTTGCAATCTGGTATGGCCTTCAGCAATGGAACCTCCTGTTTTTCCTGCTGCCTCAAATTGTAGTGTTGACTGCTTTTTTGTTGATTTTTGCATTGCCATAGTCTTCTGCAATTGATTTCTATCAATGTAGTAGGCAATTTCTTTAAGTAATGCTATTAATTCTGCCACTGAATACTAGTGCCTTGAAGACCTGATCTAGCACATGTCCACCATGCTGTACTTCCCATCTTGATTAATTTTAGAAATTTGCTTTGAGTAGTCATTTTCTGAAGTATTTTGTAGTGAAAATAATTTATATAATTGGTCCCCTAATTCCATGTATGTTTGATGTTTTATGTTTCCTGTATAATTGACCTGCTACTGCATTTCTAAAACATTTGTAAAATAAATATTAGTATCAACTCACAACTCAATAGATGAATCATATAGTAACATTACAGATTTCCTAGCTGTGATTATATGTTATAAACCTTGTGTAATAACTGTATTAATTAATAAACTTATTCAATTTCCAATAACTCTTGCCTAAGACTGTCTCTTTAAAATTTGCTGTTTTAATACTAAGAAGACCATGATCTGAGGTAGCCATAGGTTGGGTTTTCACCGAGATAAGGGGTAAGGTTGGGGAGAAAAAAAAAAAATTTATTTATTTAGTCTTTGGTAACCGGATAAGTGCATTGATCCAGGGGACCATTTTCAGGCACAACCTGGGCCACACAGGCGGCAGTTACAGAGGTGGTGACAAGTTATACAATGAGTACAAGCCATGTGGATATACAGACATCATTGGTGAACCAAGTGGATATACAGGCATCATTGGTGAACAGAGAAAGTGACATAGGAAAGTAAAATTAATGAGAGGCTGAAAAAAACAATCAGTACATCATGATAAGCAATAATTATAAAATTATTTACTAAGGAAACATAGAATCTGTCATTCAGCCCACCTAGTATGCCCATTTCCCTACTTGGTTTGGCAATCCCTACTCTTATCTGGACTGCCTTTCCCCCGCTCTGCTGTACAGCAGGGAGCCTTTATACTTATCCCATGCACTTTTGAATCCCAATACTGTTTTCACTTCCACCACCTCCGCTGGTAGGTTGTTCCACAGATCCACTACCCTCTCTGTGAAAAAAATACTTCCTAACATTCCCCCTAAGCCTCCCTCCAGCCTCATTTTATGTCCCCTTGTCCTTGCACACTTTCACCTCTGAATTATGCTCCCCTCCTGTACCGTATTTATTCCTCTAAGGTATTTGAGAGTCTCTATCATATCCCCTCTCTCCCTTCTCTATTCCAGTGAATAGCTGTTTAGTTCCTTGAGTCTTTCCTTATAAGATTTGTGATGCAGTCCATGTATCATTTTTGTTGCTGTTCTCTGGACTGCTTCCATTCTGTCTATGTCCTTCCTGATATGTGGTCTCCAGTATTGGACACAGTATTCCAGATGAGGCATCACCAGTGATCTACACAGTGGCATCACCACTTCACTTCTCCTACGGGTTATGCCCCTTTCTATGCACCCCAGCATTCTGTTTGTCTTCCCACTGCTTTTTTGCATTGTTTGATTGACTTCAGGTCATTGGATATGATAACCCCCAGGTCTCTCTCCTGACCTGTGGTGGCTATAACCTGCTCCCCATCCCGTATTCCTCTTGTGAGTTTCTGTGTCCCAGATGCATTATTTTGCACTTCTTAGCATTGAAACCCAACTGCCAAACCCCTGACCATTCCTCAAGTAGTCTTAGGTTGTTTCTCATTTTATCTCATCCCTCCTGAGTGCTGACTCTGTTACAGATCTTGGTGTCATCTGCGAACAAGAATACTTTCCCCTCTGTAATGTCACTTATGAAGACATTGAATAGAGCTTGACCCAGCACTGATCCCTGTGGAACCCCGCTAGTCACCTCCCTCTCTTCTGATTTTATGCCATTTACTACAACCCTCTGGATCCTGCCTTTTAGTTAGTTACCAACCCATTTTACCACTTTAGAGCCCACTCACAGGTTTCCCAACTTGTTAAGCAACCTTCTATGAGGAACAGTGTCAAAGGCCTTACTGAAATCCAGGTAGGCCACATCCACCGCCCCTCCCTTATCCACCACGCTGGTCACCCAGTCAAAGGAATCAATAAGATTAGTCTGACAGGACCTACCCTCAGTGAATCCATGCTGCCTTGGGCCTTTTGCACAGCTTGACTCCAGGAAATTCACTACACTCTCCTTAAGCAGGGACTCCATCAGTTTCCCCACCACTGAGGTCAGACTTACAGATCTGTAGTTGCCTGTCTCCTCCCTACTTTCAGTCTTGTGCAGGGGGGCCACCTCTGCCGTCCTCCAATCCCCAGGTACCTCCCTCCTTCTCTAGTGACTGGTTGAATAGGGTTGTTAGTGTACCTGCTAAGACTTCCCTGAGTTCCTTCAACACTCTAGGGTGAATCCCGTCTGGCCCCATTGCATTGTCTGTCTTTACTATTCCTAGTTCCTTCAAGACTCTATTCACCATAAACATGCTGGTGTCCACCTCTCCCCCTGTACATCTTTCCTCGTGAGCCTTGGCCTCTCCCCTGCCTCTTCCTTGGTAAATAGTGAGCAAAAATATTTGTTGAGTACCTCAAATTTTCAAGGTCATCCTTCTCCACCCACCCACCCACCATCTCCTTCTTTAGCCTAACAATACAATTTCTGGTATTCTTCCTTTACTAATATAATGGAAGAAGATCTTGTCCCCCTTCTTAATAGCCTGTGCTATGCCTTCCTCATTCTTGCCTTAGCCCCTCTGACTGTTTCCCAGCTCCCCTCTGCTTCTCCTGGTATTTCAGTCTGTCTTCTTTTTCTGTGTCATGTTGCATTTCTTGAATGCCTTACTTTTTTCTCACACTTTCTCGGCTACTGATTTTGAGAACCACAGTGGCCACTTCTTTCTTTTCCTTTTGCTGAGCAATCTGACACATTGACTTGTCACTCCTGCTATGGATCTCTTGATCCTAAGCCACTGTTCTTCTACCCTTCCCCCTCTATCTTCTGCTGGCTGGGTTTTTTTGAGCTGTTCCTCCACCTCCATGATTTTGGCCTTCTGGAAATCTAGGATCTTAATCTTTGAATGGATTTTTTCTGCCAAGGTGTTGACTCTAAACCACACAGTTCTGTGGTCAGTGGTACCAAAGGGACTGCCCACCTCAACATCCATGATTCTGTCCCCATTTGTCAGCACAAAGTCCAGTACAGCCCCCTTCCTTGTGGGCTCACCCACCAGCTGCCTTAGGTTTGCTCAATACATGGCATATTTGAGGTCCCTACTCATTGATGTACCTGCAGTCTGGGTATTCCAATCTGCATCTGGCATTTTAAAGTCACCCATTAGTAGTACTTCCCCTTTGGCTGCCATATTATTGATGGCTTCCACTAATACTAGAGCTATATCATCCCCCTGTGTGGGAGGCCTGTAGACTACTCCAGCACAGATGTTTATTTTGTTCCCCAACTCCTGAGTGACCCACAATACCTCTGCTTCTTCCCTGGATCCCTGAGCCTCCATAGCTTTAATCTCTTCCTTTATATACATAGCAACCCCTCCTCCCTCCAAGTCCCCTCCTTATCCTTTCTAAAAAGGGTATACCCTGGTATGGCTGCATCCCAGTCATGGTTCCCTGTGTACCATGTCTCCATAATAGCCACAATGTCTGGTTGTGTGTCTGCCATCAGTGCTGTTAGGTCTGGGATTTTGTTTCCCAGGCTGCTTGCATTTGTGGACTTGAAATTCCACTCTGTCTACCACCTTAATGTGCCTTGTTTATTGGTCTTTGCCCTGTGCTGCATTAGTGATGTACCTTCTGTTCTGTCCCCATTGTAACCATGGTCGTTTTATGGTTAAATATTGTGCTAGTTATTAGCTCCTCACTGCTTTCAGTTATGTTCTGTGGGGGGGCTGCAATGATAATCCCCTTGACTGCCTATGCCTCCCCCCTTGGCAAGTTTAAATTATCAATAAGGATGCACTTAAACTTCTCAGAGTGGATATCTTTGCCTCCCCTGGAAAGATGTGGCCATCTGGAGAATATAGTCCTTCATCCCTCCAGGTGAGGTTCCAGTCCTCAATGAAGCCATACCCCACCTCTCTGCATCATTTCTTCAGCCATTTATTGAATTCAATGATGTGGATGTCCCTCCCTTCCCTCTTGCCTTGGACAGGTAGCACCTCCAAGAAGGTAACAGAGTGTGCTACTTGCCCGAGACTCCTCCCCAGCTCCCTGAACTCTACCTGTACTCTTTCTACATCTACTCCCTCTCTAGCCAGGTCATTAGTCCCCAAGTAAATAATGACATGCAGCTCCCCTCCTTGCTACTGCCCTTGCAATCCCTAAGGATTTGCTTGCCTCCTTCAAACTGTGCCTCAGGTGCCATGTCCTCCTCTCACCACTGCTACCTGACCCCAGCTCAATTCCCTGGACAATGGGTCCCCAACAGGATTACCTTCCTCCTCCTGTGTGTTCTCCTTGCATCTGCCATTGAGGTTCCATCCTGAATGACCCCCTCAGCCCCCACGGTGTTCACTTCAGGGGATGCTGCTCAATCTCTATGCTCTGCCAGGATGGTACACAAGTTGTGAAGTGCCACCAGCTGGGGGATGTACCTCAGTACTGCCTCCTGCACCCTCCTGGAGCCCACCATAGTCCATCCTTCCCTCCTTCTTGGCAACCTCTGAGGGAGTGGTGGTGGACATGGTGGTCTCTCTGTATGGGGAGAAGGGCACCTGTGTCTTTACCAACTCTGCTCAGAGTCCAGCTACCCCCTTCCTCAATACAGAGAGGTGCCTGCAGATAATGGCCAGTGAAAATTTATGCAGGATGTAAAATAAAAACATAAAAGACAATAAGACATCTAGAATCAATTTGGTGGAGAGTTTTCCACTATGACAAGTGTAGGCTGGTTGTTTAGATTTTGCAAACTGTCTACAAGTCCAGTTTGCAGAACAACCTTGTTTAAAAAAATAGAATCACAAAATACATTGTTTTTAGACCTGTATCAGATCTAAATCTGCCACAGATAAAATCTCCAGCAAAAATAATTTGTTTTGCCATAAATAGAGTTGTATCTTTCTCAGAAGTTCAATCCTATACTGATTCACACAATTCTGTATACGCCACAATCTTTATTATACGTCATCTAAACTATACATTATGGGGAAGTTATCTTCTCCACTTTGTACTAGCTGTGGCCTGGTGGAAGGCACACTGACACACGTGATTTGGGACTATGAAAAAGTAATCCCCTTCTGGAAATCCATTAAAGACTCCCTGGATCCCATGTTAGGCCTGCATAACCTTTTCATACCTGAGATTTGCTTAGCGGGACATTTTCCCACCAATCTTTCTAGCACTCAGAAAGCTCATATGCTACTTATATCCATAACAGCAACAATTATTTTTTTAAGGCACTGGAAAGACTCTTCAGTCCCATCCTACCGAGAGTGGTACCAAGAAATATTACTGGCTTTGATAGTAGAGAAACACATTGCTTCTCTCTGTAAGTGGTAAGATCGGTTTCAGTCTAGGTGGGATTTTCTGTCTATTCTATTGTTTATATCCTCCATGAAGCCATTATTGCTGCCCTTTTCACTTGCTTTACCTGCAGGCCGTTCATTTATTTCTATATATAATTTTCTTTGACTCTCTCCTACTATGGAGTCCCCCGGATTGTATTTCCCTCTCTCTACACTTTTAAATTACTGAATTTTTTTATCAACTGAGCCTGGGGGGTTGGGCAGTTGGGGGGATTTATTGCTTTATTGCCTTGATGTTATATTGTTGAGCTTTTCCTTTCTTTTTGTTATTTGTGTTTTTTTTATCCTTCTGTATTGAGGTTTATATGTAGTGTTTTTGTTATTACTGAAAATAATAAAGTATATTTAATGAAAACAGTTCAATCCTACTATGTTTCATTTGTGTAGCATATAAATTAATCAAATGAAGTTCCCTTCCAGCAAATAAAATATCTAGCATTAGTGCTCTGCCTGGGAATATATCTACAAGGTGTTGAACTGTTATATTAGTGTTAGTAATACAAATACCTAAACCACAACACATATCTTCACACATAGACCAAAAAACTTTTACCCTACCATGCTTTTTAAGCTAACCAATTTTCTCTGTCTGTATGCAGTCTAATGTCTTGTAGGAATACAATATTGAAGTAGTGCTGTTCAAAAAAGGCAAACTTTTCTCCTCTCTTTTTTCCTGATTTAATACTGTTGGTTTGAGAAAGGCTGCAGTCAAATCATGTAGTCCATGTTAGGATTAGCTACGCTCACAAACTCAAGTCACTTTTTTGACCCCAGCACATATGGCCTATTTTTTCTTTGGAACTTTATTTTTTCATGGTTTCTTTCCTTTCTTTTTTTTTTTTTTTTTGAATTCAAAGTTTATTCACCACATTTTCCACATTACAGGAGGCAGTAATGAACACTTTGACATAAGATTCATAAGACAAATCATACTGCCCCCAACCCTTCCTCCCCCTCTCCTCAGCACAGCAGTTCATTCTAACACTGTTATCACCTGCTAACTACCTTTATCAAGAATAATTAAGGTGGTAACCTTGACTACACATTACTTCATAACCACCGTAATTTAAGTGCGAAGGAGATCCCAGATAACCTTATATCTATATACTCTGTTTTGAAGGCTAGCAATAGCCTTTTCTGAATGTATATTCGCTAAAATCTCATTGAGCCACTCCTGATATGTTGGACCGGTCCCTTCCTTCCAACACCTAAGAATGATTAGTTTGGCCGAGAGCGCAACCATGGATATATGAAATCTCCAGATTTTAACCTTTATGGAAGACAAATCCCCCAACAGGCAAATATCCAGTGTAAAATAATCTTGTAAACCCAATAAGGGATCCAGATTGGTTTTTACGTGCTCCCATAATGAGGCAACTGGGGACATGACCAGAATAGATGAAAAAGTGACCCTGTGTCCTGGGAACACTTATTACACCTATTGGTATCAAGAAGGCCCCATTTCACCAGTTTAGTTGGGGTATAGTACAAGTTATGTGGGATGTGAAACTGCATGAGACGTAATGTATCTTGGGATACATATTTATGACAGTACATCCAGAGGACGGACCATTTAAAAGTATATTGGGGAAAAGATGAAACACAAAAGTTAGTGGGGCCACCACCGCATCCAAACCTCCATCAGAACAACACTTGATAAATCTTAGAAATCACACCTGAGGAGATGAGAAAAGGAGAGAGTTCAGATATCAATGCAAAGGCCACAGGACAGGATGGAGTGGCCCCTAGAACCGTGGTTAACAAGTGCCTCAGCTGAAACACTTTAAAAACCTGAGACTCCAAATTTTGAACTTGTTAATGAACTGAGAGAATGACAGTCACTCTCCAACTTCATCCAAAAATGAGGATACTATCCCCTCTCCTAAATGAGGCAACCATGAACGGGAAATTTTCTGTTTTTTTATGGTGAAAGCTGAAATTCAAATGGATTGACTGAGATCTTTACTTTGATTGTAATGCAGAAAAGGACACAATGCGAATGTACTCTTAAGTGAAGTCATGATGGTCACATTTATTAATATCTTGCAACTGAGAAATTTTTAGATAGAGCATAGTCAGAGGGTCCATGTTCATAGATTGGATAAAATCTATTTGATCTTAGGCAAGCCGGGTTCATGTTATCTAGGCCTGGTCTTACCATCTCAGGTAGCCAAATGACTAGCCCAGTAGTAGATGGGCAAGTAAAGATCACAGCCTCCCCTCATTTTTGGGTGCAGCTAGTTTGTGGTATGCCAGCCTAGAGGTCTTACTCAACCATATAAACTTGGTAAAGAGTTCATGCATTTTCTGAAACCAACTTAAGGGGACAAATGAGTTAAGATGCGACAGAGGGTAAAATAAACGGGGAAATGCATTCATCTTAATTATATTAATACGACCCCATAAAGATAACGGGAGTTTATCCCATCTCTCTAGATCTTGAGTAATCTCCTCCAAAAGAGGGTCCAGATTTTCTTTAAACCACAAGGAAGGATTACGCGTTAATTTCATACCTAAATATTTAATATCCCGGGGTGACCAGCATGGTCCCAGAGAGATAATGTCGGTCTTAAAGACTTTATGGTTAAGAGGGAAAAAGGCTGTCTTGTTGGGATTTAACTTGTAATTCAAGAAACTACTAAATCTATTAACCTCCCTTAACACGTTCAGGATAGATGTTACCAGATTAGCCAAATGTAGGAGGAGGTCGTCAGCGTACGCTGTTATTTTCACTACTTCATTCCTAATGGGAATATCTTGTATTCCTTCATTATTGAGAATATGTTGAATAAGGGATTCCAGATAAAGATTGGAAAATAATGAAGAGAGAGAGGGCATCCCTGCCTCGTACCTGACCGCAGCATAAAAGACTTGGAAAAGGTCCCATTCCCTGAAATCCTCACTGTAGGAGACAGGTAAATTGCCCTGATCCAATCTATGAACATGGATGGGAATCCAAAAGCCTTAAGGGCTTGAAATAGAAAAGTCCAATTAACCTGATCAAATGCCTTTTCGGCGTCCAGGGAGACCAACCCCGCAGGATAAATGGCATCCCTGGACTCCGAGAAGATATGCGAGAGGGTACACAGGTGATCTGAAGATGCACGTCCTCTCATAAATCCCACTTGAGACATACCCACAAGATCTGGAAGAACCAGGGTTAGTCTATCTGCCAGTATCTTCGAGAGAATTTTGACATCTTGATTCAGCAAAGATATTGGCCTATAGTTCTGAACCAGTTCTGGGTCCTTGTCCAGTTTAGGTAACAAAACTATCAATGCTTAAAACAGATGTGCATCTGCCATCTCTCCAGAAAAAATGTGCAAATAGAGGCGATGCAACACAGGTAGTAATTGTTCCCTTAAAACTTTACAAAATAAGGCAGAAAACCCAACCGGACCCGGGACTTTACCCAGAGGCAAGTCCTTTATAACAGTAGCTATTTCTTCCTGTGATAAAGGGGAAGATATGAATTTCTTTTGAGAGTCAGATAGTAACAGAAGATATGCTTCCCTGAGATACTCCTCCAGTTTTTGAATGGGTGGAGAACTATCCATATCCCTATATAATTGCTCATAAAAAGTAGCAAACTCCTAAACTATCTCTGAGGGGGATACCTTCAGGGTCCCATCTGACTGTAACCTTATTGGGGGTATAAATCTTGCTGACTCTTGTTGTTTTAAACATAAAACCAACAGGCGCCCCACTTTTTCTCCTTGATCTGTAAAACTGGCCTTTGTGTGGATTATAGCCAGCTCTGCCTTTTCACTTAACATTCCCAAATATTTATCTTAATATGTTAATAGCTTCTGTGACTCCTCTTGAGAAATTTTTTCTGGGTGTATATTTTCTAATGCCCGTGTCTGAGACAATAAGGACAGTAACTCTGTCTCCTGTGCCCTCTTCCTCTTTGTAGCTAGACTAATGAGAATGCCCCTTATATAAGCCTTAAAGGCTCCCCATAAAATATCCGGCCTTGCACTATCTGTTGGGTTGGTGGAAAAGAAAAACTATCTGCTCTTTCACCAATCCTCGATACTTTTCATCTTTTAGTAATTGTTCATTTAATTTCCATCTGGTCTCTCTTTTGGGAATGTTAAGGAAAGCCAGATTACCCAGAACCAAGGAATGATCCAATATTGGACCCGGTTGGATTGAGGTGGACAATACCCCGGGCAAGAGCTCGTGAGAAACTAATAGGTAGTCAATGCGAGATTGCGTGCCATGTACTGGCAAGCAATAAGTATATTCCCTAATATTAGGATGTGTAGCTCTCCAGACATCGCACAACCCACACTGATCCATCATTTCCTTAAAGGCCCTGTGCCCAGGTGACAGTCCCCTCGACCCAATGCTTGATCTATCCAAATTCGGATACGAGACCAAATTAAAATCTCCCCCTAAGATAATTGGAATAGGGAGTATAGGAAGGATTGTAGAGATCAGTTTCATGAAAAAAGAGGGATCATCTGTGTTTGGTCCATAAATGCTACCTAGAACCAATGGCATGGCCCAAATAGTACCCTGAACTAAGACGTATCTGCCATCTGCGTCCTTAAATACCTGAGAAGGGACAAATGGAATGTCTCTATTAATCAGTGTCATGACCCCGCAACTACTGGTTTCCCCTGAAGCATAAAAAACCTGACCTATCTGTTGTCTCCGAAGTTGTAATACTTCGGAATCCACTAAGTGAGATTCTTGTAAAAATGTTATCTGGGCACGCAACAGACTCCGATGTCTAAGTACCTGATATTGTTTCAGTTTTTTCCTGATCCCCTTCATGTTCCACGTAGCAATATTAATATTCTGAGACATCTATTATATCAGGTATAAAGCCAGATAAAGTATCTATCGTATACTGCAACCATGTAACAGGTGATTCTATTCCCCTGAATCTGCTGTGCAGGTCTCCACCCCCAACCCTCCCTTATTGAGGCCCTGTCCCTCCCACACACCTGATTATCCCTTGAACAATCAGAGCTTCAGTAACCCCAAAACATAGTCCAAAAATCCACCTACCCCTCTTATAGCAAACAACTTTCAGCAATACTCCATTTACTACTCCTCCCCAGCCCCCGAAAAACCGTCCCCAAACCCTGTATTATTTATAATACATTCCCCCTTTTTGAAATGTTAGTAATAAAGAAAGAGAGAGGACTCAACATCAATGCAATACAAGCCCTTGAGTCTCTTGCCTATCCCTAATGAAAGCCATTGAAAGCAAGACAGTATCGATAAGACATCACCACCAGAAACATCATGGCTTGCAAGGACATGTGGCTTGTTAGATGTGAAAAGGCACCTCATGGTGCAAGATCAGGAGCCGGCTGCAGCCGTACATGAAATTCACTATGTGGGCCGTTGTCTCAATAAGCTCTCCAGCCCCATAGGGACAGGCCCCCGTTCCTCTCCTCCAATTTGCTGTGCCTTTACCCCAGTAAACCCCCACTTTTCTCCTGTCTTAATAACCATTAGTGCTTAACACGCATGAAACACAAGCTCCCTCCTGTGTTGCAAATGTGTAACTGCACCCTGATGCTTTACAAGGGAAAGGACATCACAGCCCTTGTAATTAGATTTCCCCAAAAGCTATAGCCTTTTACCGGACCCATCCTTACCAAACTCTTACAGGGGAAGAGGAGACTAAATATTGCTGAGTTGGCTTTGTTTTCTCCAAACCCCAGACCCAGACAAAACAAACAGGAATATACATCCGTGATTGGAGCACTATGAAAACCGAAGGGCCAAAAATCCCAGACCCAGACAAAACAAATAAGAATATGCATCCACAATTAGATCACTGTGAAAACAGAAGGGTCCTTTCTGCCCCTTATTCGGGCTTAAATGAGAGTCCAAGAATGTTTAACCACTTCTTTCCAGAAGGTTCCTTTGCATGAATGCCCAGCCTTCTCAGATTGATTCTCATCTTGTCGGGAGAGACCTGAGGCCTTCATGTGTCCCTAAAGAGATCTGGCAGGGATAATTTTAAACCAGCAAACGCTGCCTCCGGGTCTTCGTAGGTAGCCCAGGAACCAGCCACCTGTACCAGTATCCCATGCAAAATTTAAGTCCAGCCGCAATGATTTTTGAGACAACAGGATGAAATGCCGCACGTTTCAAATGGACTGAACCTGGAATATCTTGCACTATTCTAAGCTTAGCTTGCTCCCAACGAACTTCTTGGAGTTCTCTTACTTTGTACAGAAAATGTTGTCGCTCTAAGAAATTTAAGAAACGACAAATTCTAAGTCGGGGCGTTGCTCCAGGAGGGGGCTTCGGTCTTAATGACCTGTGGGCTCTCTCGATAATATATGTGGGCCCCAAATGGGGAAGGGCCTGCAATCTTCTCCACCAGCTTCTGGGTAAAAGCAATGGTATTCTTGCCCTCCTCTCCCTCCGGTAGCCCGAGGATCACAACATTATTTCTCCGGCTGCGGCTTTCAAGGTCTTCAAGCTTAACCTCAAATCTGGACAATTTCTGGTACATTGCTGCCATCTCAGGCTCGAACCTTTCCACTTGCTTCTCTAACAAGAAGATCCTAGTCGTGTTGTCTGAGGTAGCGAGAGTGATCTCTTCTATTTTTCTCGTGAGTGATTTCATTTCTGATGCCATCTCCTTAATCTCATCTCTGAATGGTTTAAATTCCTCCAGAAATTTAGACAATGTGAGCAGCTCCTGATCTGCCCCTGGATTCATAACGTCTCCCTTTTCTGCTCCACTCGAGGCCTGGGATTTTCTTGAGGCCTTTTCTGGTGTAACTGGTGGGGTGTGTTTCTGCTGTTGCTTTTTCATGAAGATGTCCATTCTCTCTCAAAATCGCCCTGCAAGGGCACAAAGATATAGGGAACCAGAATAGTACAAAATAAGAGGTTTAGAGATCGAGGAAATATACCAGAAAACAAATAGTAAGAGTCGGGAGGCTGGATCTGTACGAAGGAACGACTATCCGGTAGCTTGCATCATGTGGCCCCCCCTTGCTTTCTTTTTGTCTCCTGTGTCTATTGCCAAGTCTTTGGGATGAGGCAATGGAGGCTGAATCAGACTCCTCGTCCATTTTGACGTTTCCCCACTTTAGCATAGAAAAAAGATTGTGTAGGGGTACTGGATCTGGTAATGTTGATCTTGTGGTATTGGTTTCCCTTTCTTTTTATGTACTATTGAAAGACTTCATCTTGGGATGGGGGATATCTTCTTCTGAGATATCTTCCACCATAACTGGAGTTTGTTCTGTAAGTGTAGTATCTGTTCCTGTATGTATAGGGGATATGTGGTGTGGATGTTATACTCCTTCCTTCATATTAAGGTTGGGAGTAGTTGTGTCTATGCCTGATGGAGATATTATGGTTTGAGGCTGGGTTTGGTCTCTCATGGCTTTATTGATATAAAAATCTTGTTCACTGTAGTCAGCACTGTTAGAATTGTGTGCTGCCCAGGGACATGTTGTGAATAAGTGACCTTCCATGTCACACAGGTTGCACTTGAAGGTGGCAGTACAATGGAAACCTGAGTGTCCCAGTACCCCACAAATGGAACATTTTAACTTCTCACAGTTCATGCTAATATGTCTGGTGTGACTGCACTTAAAGTATGTTCTTGTCTGCTCTTGATAAAAAAGAATGCCTTTATCCCTTCACAGAAAAAGCAATTTGGAAGGTGTTCAATCCCATTCTCATTCAGTGTTATTTTAATATGAAATTTCTAGCTTCCCATCCAGAAACCCTCTTGGTTTGTTATGGGTTCTAGTGTACCTTAAATTTCACATCTTTTTTCTAATCAATAAATTCCATCTGTGATGCTCACCACCTCATTTCTGAACAAGATTTGTAACCAGTTTTATAGTGGGTTTACTTAACGGAATAACTTGGAAAGGTTCCCAGGTATGATCTTGTTTTTGTTTAGAATAGATAGTCCAGACATGATTTAGTAATGTTCCAGACCTAAAACATAGTCAATGATCTGTTCACCAGGTGCTTGGATCAAAGCATACACATCAGAGGGTGAAAACCCAATTTTTCATTTGATTATTATTAAAAAACTGTTTAGAGGTAAAGATAAACCTCCCATATATCTCAACCTTACTGCAAGTCTCCTTTTTGCATTTTCTATGGGTTTTTATAGAAGACTAGCATAAGTCACCCTGGGTCGTTCCGTCTGGAATTATCTGCAGCTGGTTGTGGGGTATCATTGACACGACCAGTTGCAAGGTTATTCAGAACTACTGTATTGTGCTTTGTATCAGAATGGGCTTCATAAAAATTATTGTCTGCCAAATCTTGTCCTGTGAGAAATAAAAATTGGATCTTTGATCATGCAAATATTGGAGATTGCCTGCCTGCCTTTTTTTATAGTTTAAGATACTACAGATGTTTGTTGAGGCAAAGCAATGCATTTAATTCAGTGTTATAGTCCTTAAAGTTGTCCAATTTTTCTTTTTCTGTTTTTCCTTTTTCCCCAGTATATTTTTCTTCCCCTAGTTTTGACTGTTCAGATTTCTGGGAGGCAGTATCAGACCTTCCTTCCTCCATTTCTGAGTCTCCCCAATTGCAGCCTTCAAGGACAGAAAACACATTATCAGTTTCCATCTCAGGTGGAACATGATCACTTTTATTTTTCCTGATGGACCTTCTAATTGGTAAAGGTGTGGTCCATGATTGTGGGAGTGGTATGCCTGATGTTCCTTTCAGATGGTCTTTATCCTGGGGGGGGTCTGAGAAACAGACTGGTTGTAGTAGCCCTGCAGCATCAGGTACCAGTGTAAAATTTTCTTGGGAGGGTACTATCCGGAACCTGGATAGTAGAAACTTCAGATGTCTCTTGGTGGGCCTCTGGAATAGTAGGGTTGGGACCTGTTTCTGAGCATTCTGCTTGTGCTTTTTTGTATTAGGAGATCTGGATTGATAAAATCTTGTTTATTTTGTGCCTCCCATGGGCATTCAGAGAAAGTGTGTCACATTTCTTCACAAAGGTCACATTTGGTGTGGTTGGCACATTGCATACTGATATGTCCAGCTTCGCCACAAATACTGCATCTGTGCTTGTTGCACACATTTGATAAGTGGGTTAAAGCCCCACATTTGTAACAGTGTGGTTGACTGGCATTGAAACATGCACCTGTCTTGCCCCAGCAGGAATGAGTTAGGGATGTGACAAATCTCTTTATCAGTTGTTCGAAGTTTGACTTTAAATTTTCACCACCACATCCAAAATTGTTCAGCATTCAGGATGGCTTCTGGCATGCTATGAACCTCATATTTTTGTTGTAACCAGGACACAATGTCACCCACATGAACCCCCTCATTTCTAAACATGACAGTAAAACATTTATTTAGTGGCTTGGTCAGTGGGATTTCCAAAAAGGGAGTCAAGAGAGGAAAGAATTTTACCTGGTTGTATCTTATCCAAAATTTCTCTAAGGCCTGAAGTCCCTTCAGGCCTTATCACATAAGGCTCAAGTCAAAATTGTCTTCCCCAATATATTAATAAAGGCAAATACATCAGCAGGTGAAAAATGTAAAGATTCTTTAAGAAGTTTCCTCCCCACATAATGTCTATCAGGCCTGATTTCCAGACCTCCTTTATGTAACGAAGGTGAACAGCATTTCGGCTTGGTGCAGGTTCCTCTTTCAGAAAAAGTTCTGAAGAGAGCAGCCATTGTTGTGGGAGGGGGAGTGACTCATTCATAGGCAGTGCAGCCAGTTATGCTGTGCTGTTTTGTCCAGAGTCAGTCAGCAGATGTCTAATGCCACTGTTCTACTGTCATTAATGCTGAATTTTTTTTTTAGTTGTTTAACCAGGAGTAGCACACTAAGCTGAAAGCTTTTTTACAGGTGTGACCTGGGAGCACAGGTAACTTAAGTGACTTGCTCAGGGTCACACAGTATGCAAGCGGAAGCTGTGGGATTCAAACCCAGGTCTGGTCTGCTGAGTGAGGATTTGTCTTGTAAAACTGGTAAGATATTAATGTTGGCAATATTAAGATATTAATATTGCCAATTTTATCTGGCTGATCAGCCAACATTTTGCTTATTTCTTCAGTCTCTTCCTGAGAAGGCTAAGGGTTCAAATGATTATTTTCTGACATGTTATCAGAAACAATGGTTTCAGGATTTAAGATAGGTGCCTGTTCATTCATCTCTGGGTGCCATTCTTGGTCTTTCTGAGTAAGTTACTTTCTAAGTATACCTTGAAGACAACGTCTCCTTCATGCATCATGTTGAACAAATAGTGAGAACAGTAAATAAAAAAATGGGTGCACTATTCTGTTACAAATCACTTATGATAGAGGAGGCTAGGCGTCTTTCGATGACATCCTCAGTACTCCTGATAATTGACTATGGACTAGTGGTCTTTGTCATATCAGATGACCTAAAGGTGGGCCAGCAATGTGAGAAGGCAGTAAGGAGGGTTGGGGGGATCCTGGGATGTGTAGGGAGAGGCATCACCAGTAGAAAACAGGAAGTTGTTGGCCCTCTGTACAGACAGTTGGTAAGACCTTTGACACTGTGCCATATAGAAGACTATTGCACAAACTGAGGAATATGGGTGTGGGCAGGACAGTAGTGTGGTGGGTAGGTAACTGGCTGGGTAGCAGGACACAGAGGGTGGTGGTAAATGGCTGTCACTCCACATAGGGAAGAGTGACCAGTGGGGTACCACAGGGATCAGTGCTGGGACCCAGTCCTTTTCAATATCTTCATCAGTGACATTGCACAGGACCTGAAGGCAGAATTTCACTGTTCCCTGATGACACAAGCTCTGTAACAGAGTAGACACACCAGAGGGTGTAGACAGAATGAGAAGGACCTGCAGAAACTTGAAAAATGGTCAGGGGTTTGGCAGTTGAAATTCAATGCAAGGAAGTGCAAGATAATGCATATGGGGCACAAAAACCCTGGCACAATATATCAGTTAGGGGGGTGAGGATATAGCATGCACTAAGCAGGAAAGGGATCTTGGGGTTATCATCTCTGATGACCTCAAGGCAGAGAAACAGTGTGACAAGGCAGCAGGTAAAGCAAATAGGATGCTGGGATGCACAAGCAGGGGCATCACCAGCAGGAAAAGGGAGGTCATAATTCCACTATACAAGACACTAGTGAGGCCCCACCTGGAGTACAGTGTACAGTTCTGGAGACCTTACCTACGTAAGGACACAGACAGGGTAGAGGAGGTTTAGAGGATGGCAACAAAGATGGTAAATGGATTGCTCACAAGTCCTATGAGGACAGGTTGAAGGAACTGAACATGTACTCCCTGGAGGAGAGGAGGGAGAGAGGGGATATGATAGAGACATACAAGTATCTTACAGGGAGGAACAGGGTGCAGGAATACACTATTTTTAAGCAAAAAAGATGTTCCAGGACTAGAGGGCATGGGATGAAGTTGGAGGGAGGCCGATTCAGAGGAAACGTGAGGAAGAATTTCTTCACAGAACAGGTGGTGGACAAGTGGAACACCTGCCAGAGGAAGTGGTGGGGACTAAAACAATCCATAGGACTCTAAGATGCCGAGGATAGACACCAAAAAGGACTTCTGGAGGGTCAGGGTGAGGGCAGCAGGAGCTTCTTGGAAAACATAAACTGAACTTACATGCTCAAATGGGCAGACTGGGTGGGCCATAGGCACTTATCTGCCGACACTGTCTATGTATCTATTTATGACTACATCTGGAGTACTGTGTACAGTTCTGGAGACCCCATCTCCACAAGGACATAGACAGGGTGGAGGCTGTCCAGAGGAGGGCAACCAAAATGATGCAGGGTCTGCATCAGAAGACATATGAACAAAAACTAAAGGAACTAAAGATGTATAGCCTTGAGGACAGGAGAGAGAGGGGGGACATGATAGAAACTTTCAAACACCTCAAGGAAATCAACAAAGTCCAAGATGATACCAAGGTAGGAACAGTGGTGGATGACCTAGGGGAATGGCAGGGTTGCAGGATGATCTGGCAAAGTTTGAAACCTGGCCAGACACCTGGCAACTGGGGTTTAATCCCAAAAAGTGCAAAGTGCTGCATTTTGGGATGAAGAACCCATGGAGGAGTTACCAGCTGGGGGGAGTGCAGCTAGGCAAGACAGAGGAGGAGAAGGATCTGGGGGTGCTCATTACAGGGTCAATGAACAACTTGGGGCAATGTAGGAAGGCAGTTGCAAAGGCCAACAAAATGCTGGGTTGTATTGCAAGGGGTATATCCTCGAGGAGGGAGGAGGTGATTCTGCCACTGTATAGGTCATTAGTTAGAACACACCTGGAGTACTGCGTGTAGTACTGGCACCTGCATCTGAAGAGGGACATTAAGTTACCGGAGGGGGTGCAGTGCAGGGCAACAAAGATGATCAAGGGGCTGGGGGACTTATCATATGAGAGGCTGAGGGAGATGAACATGTACTCACTGGAGGAGAGGAGGGATGGGGGGACATGATTGAAACATTTAAGTACATGAAAGGAATAAACAAGACAGGTACAGAGGGTCTGTTCAAAGTAAGGAAGGGGAAGGACACCAGGGGCCATGATATGTGACTGGAGAGAGGAAAGTTAGGAAGGGAGATGAGGAGACACTTTTTTACAGAAAGGGTGGTGGCTGGGTGGAATGCATTACCTGCAGAAGTGGTGTCCAGTAGAACAGTGGACTGCTTCAAAAGGGATGGGACAGGACAAGGGGGAGGGTCAGTGAAGGGGAAGGGTGGAAGGGAGGGGCAGCTGCAGAATAAGGGGTGCTAGCTGCACATTCGAGCAGACTTGATAGACCTCTAGGCCTTTATCTGCTGGCAAATATCATATTTTTGTAAGAGGGTAGCATCTTTCAGAAAAAGAGGTGTACAAAAACAAGGGGACACAATTTGAAGATAGAGGGGGATGGCTCAGAGGTAATGTGAGGAAGTATTTCTTCACAGAGAGGGTGGTGAATACATGGAACAGCCTTCCTGAGGAGGTCGTACAGTCAAAAACAGTGGAGGAATTCAAGAATGCATGGAACAGACATAAAGCAATTCTAGTGGGGGGTAGGAGGAAGTAGGCTGTTGGTTAACTGGGATCTGCAGCTTATCCGTTAGGTAGGGAAATGGGCAAACTAGGTGGGCCAAGCAGTCCTTATCTGCCATCAAATTATATGTTTCTATGTTTCTATGTTTCTGCCCACAAAGAAATTTGCAGCAGTCCCGACACAGCTCCGTTCAGCTCGCTCACTCCCCCTGTCTCACTTGCTCATTCCATTTCTATCAGCGCTGCGTACTGCCCTTTTGTACTGGGCTCCTGCCTGCATTGCCACCTTTTCCTGCCTAGTAATAAATCCACAGCAGTCATGATAGAGCTCTGTTGAGCTCCACTCCTCCCCCTCTCTCACTCACTCACTGTGTTTCCGTGGCTGCAGGCTGCCCTTTGTACAGGGCTCCTGCCTGTGTTGGCACCTTTTCTCCCCACAAAGAAATCTGCAGCTGTCCCAACAGAGCTCCATTGAGGTCGCTCACTCCCCTTGTTTTACATGCTCATTCTGTTTCTCCTGGCACTGCAGACTTCCCTTTTGTACTGGGCTCCTGCCTCTGTTGGCACCTTTTTCTGCCCACTAAGAAATTTGCAGTAGTCCCGACAGAGCACTGTTAACCTCACTCACTCCCCTTCTCTAACTCGCTCGTTCTGTTTCTTCTGCTGCTGCAGGCTGCCCTTTTGTACTGGGCCCCTGTGTGCATTGCTGCCTCTTTCTCCCCACAAAGAAATCTGCAACTGCCCTTTTGTACTGGGCTCCTGCCTGTGTTGGCACCTTTTTCTCCCCACAAAGAAATCTGCAACTGTCCCGACAGAGCTCCATTGAGGTCGCTCACTCCCCCTGTCTTACATGCTCATCCTGTTTCTACTGGTGCTGCAGGCTGCCATTCTGTACTGGGCTCCTGCCTGCATTGACACATTTTCCTGCCCACAAAGAAATCTGCAGTTGTCCTGAAAGAGCTCAGTTGAGCTCAGTCACCCTCCCCCGTCACTGGCTTGATCCTAATCTGTCCCAAATACTGATTTCCGACAGCAACTGCGGTATTCTGCGCGGGAACTGCGAAAACACATTTCGGCCAGGATGTGAAAAATGACAGCTGTACTGTTCATAAGGAGGTGTGGAAAAATGCAAGTGTTGAAAATGTGGAGTGAAAATATTACTAATTTGCAAAGTTAAAAGGGTGCATGGAAACTGCACAATGCACACTCATAACACAGTCATTTTAGGGACTTTCATCACAAAATTTTCAACATAGGCATTTTAGGTCCTCTGCTCATGAACAGTGTCAGTATGATTTTCTTAATGTGTCCCGAACACTGATTTCCCACAGCAACCGTGCTATTGTGCACTGGAAGAGCAAATACACATTTCAGCCAGGATGTGAAAAATGGCAGCTGCACTGTTCATAAGGAGCTGTGGAAAAATGGCAATGTGGAAAATCTGGAGTCAAAATATTGCAAATTTGCAAAGGTACGAGTGTGCGTGGAAACTGCACAATGCATGCTCGTAGCACACTCATTTTATGGACTTTCATCACCGAATTTTCAACATAGGTATTTTAGGACCTCTGCTAATGAACAGTGTCACTGTCATTTTCATAATGTGTCATGAACATGGATTTCCCACAGCGACCGCGCAATTCTGCGCCGGAAGTGTGAAAACACATTTCGGCCAGGATCTGGAAAATGACAGCTATACTGTTCACAAGGAGGTGCAGAACAAAAAAAAAGTTGAAAATCAGGAGTGAAAATATTATAAATTCGAGAACTTACAAGCATGCGTGCAAACTGCGCAACGCACACTCGTAACACAGTCATTTTATGGAGTATCGGCACCAAATTTTAAACATATGCATTTTAGGACCTCTGCTCATGAACAGTGTCACTGTCATTTTTGTAATCTGTCCTGAACACTGATTTCCCACAGCGACCACGCTATACTGTGCTGGAAGAGGGAAAAACACATTTCGGCCAGGATGAGGAAAATGACAGTTGTACTGTTCACAAGGAGGTATGGAAAAATGCCAATGATGAAAATCTGGTGTGAAAATATTGCAAATTTGTAAAGTTAAAAACGTGCATAGCAACTGCACAACGCACGCTCATAAAACAGTATTTTTTTGATTTTTTCCACCTAATTGGCAACGTAGGCTTCTTGAGAGCCCACGTCATAAACACTGGCACTGTTGTTTTGTTAATCAGTCCCGGAAGGGGATTCCACACAGTGACCACAAATTCACCTTTCGGGGCCGAATAATGCCATGACAGTACCAGAATTCATAAGGAGGGGTCCCAAAAACCCCATGTTGAAAATTCGGTGCCAAAATTCCAAAACATTACTGAGATATGCATCAAAGTTGAAAAAACCCTATTTATTCTATTCTACAGCTTACTGGCATTTCCTCAGTGTGCGGTTGGCTTTGAAGAGTGCAGACGTACTCCTGGTTCACGAAGATCGTCGCGCCAGACTCGGAAGTAAGTATGGGGTGGGGGGTGTGGGAGGCTGGGTGCCCAGTGGGTGGCATGGGTTGTGGGAGGGAGGGCAGGGAGACTGCAGAGGGACCATTTCCTTTTTTACAGGTTAAAAAAAAAAAGACATTGCTGGACAGTTTGAGATTTTACAGGGCCATGTGGCACACTAGGGTGGGCTCCCGAGTATTTTTTTGGGGGGCAGCTGTAGCCGATGGGGGATTGGGCACCCCCTTTGGCACACAACAAAAGGGGGGGTTTACATTATGCCAATGGGATTGGGCACCCCCATCAGCACACAACGAATGGGGGGGGTGACATTATGCCCATGTAGGTTGGGCACCCTGTCGGCAGACAACAAAAGTGTGGGGGATTACACAATGATGATCAGGAATGGGCTCCCCATCAGCAACATAAACCTTGGGCCACTGAAGTTGACGAGGACTGGGGCCCCTGTCGGCAAACAAACATGGTGGGGGGGCACATGCTGCTCAGGGAGATTGGGCACCCCCTTGGCAGGGGGGGTTAATATTGTTCGTAAACACGGCGGCAAGATGATGCTAATCTCACAAACAATATCAGCATTTCAAGGTTCCTCCCTGCAATGACGGGTCGCTCCCTCATTGCAGTGAATGGCTGATGCTGCAATGACGAGGAGGCCCCTGATTGCAGCGGCTACATTTTTACAAGGTTGTGGCAAGCTGGCTGAACTAGTATCAGCAGCAGTATACCACAGCATTGGGGGAAGCGGACCAAGCCTTTAAAGGCTGTGGGGGCATTGGCCACAACAGTCCTGTGCCTCCACAACCTGCTACTGGAGAAAGCTGCTGCAATATGTTTCTTGTGTACGCACACAATCAGCATAAAAATGCTCTAAACAGGCTTGCAGAAATTGTAGGCCAATCAGTCTTATGTCAACAACATGTGAAATACTGGAAAGCTTATTAAAGGTTGAAATAACCCCACTATTACATTCTGTGGACACCAAGCAACATGGGTTCATTAAAAAATGAAGTGCTGTCACCAATCTCTTAAGCTTTTATGAAAAGATCAGTGAGTCCTTAGATAAGAATATACCTAAGGATATCATCTTTCTGGACTTTAGCAAGGCTTTTGACCTGTTCCTGCACATTCACTTAATAAAGAAAATTCAACTTTTCAACTGTCATAGTGCATACTGTATTTACTACGAGCTCTGACAGCTCCTTTGGTGGCCAGCTGTGGTGGTGTGAGGAGGGCTGTGCTGGTCGACGGATTGGGGTACAGGACGGGTGAGGGAGTGAGGTGGTGGGGGGCAACTACACCACCAGGTAATTCTGGTATCTGCTATGCGAGCATATGACCGTTGGGGCATATCTGTTTATAGCAGGGACATACCGGGGCTTGGGTAGAGCCGCTAATGCAAGGGGGACTGCATAATATATAGGTATGTACAGTGTGGTATATTGGAGGGAGGGGCACTAGATCACCAGGGTAATGGGTGGTAGGGATTAGGGGTATCAGCAGCTCAATGGTGGTGGTGGGGTGTTAGCCAGTACTGTGCCTCTGACTGAGGGTGCAGCTGCCTTCGTACTACCCCACAGCTGCTGCAGCACACCTCATGGGTATGCCACCTGTTTGGGGCATTGCTGCCATTGCAGCATGCTGCCGGACTTTGGTGCCGGGACCCAATCAATAGGAAGAACCGGGCACAGCGTCCTGGACCCACTGGCACTCAATGGAAGCTGCCATTGCTGCAGCTTGTGACTGAATTTTGAAAATCTTTCCCACTGTTCTTTTAATTCCAGGTTTGTAGAATAGTAAATTCCACTATATAAGACACTAGTGAGGCCCCACCTGGAGTACAGTGTACAGTTCTGGAGACCTTACCTACGTAAGGACGTAGACAGGGTAGAGAAGGTTCAGATGAGGGCAACAAAGATGGTTCATGGATTACATCACAAGTCCTATGAGAACAGATTGAAGGACTTGAATATGTACTCCCTGGAGGAGAGGAGAGGCGGAAGAGAGGGGATATGATAGAGACATACAACTATCTTACAGGTATGAATAGGGTGCAGGAATATACTATTTCTAAGCGAAAATGATGTTCCAGGACTAGAGGGCATGGGATGAAGTTGGAGGGAGGACGATTCAGAGGAAAGATGAGAAAGAATTTCTTCATGGAACGGGTGGTGGACATGATATGCAAAAGGTCTGAATACATTCCACTGAACACCCTGCCAGAGGAAGTGGTGGGGGCTGAAACAATCACAGGATTTAAGAATGCATGGGATAGACATAAAGGAATTCTGGAGATCAAGGGTAAGGGGCAACAGACTTCTGGGAACACATAAAGTGAACTTGCAAGCTGAAATGTGCAGACTGGGTGGGCCATAGGCCCTTATCTGCCGACACTGTCTATGCATTTATGTAAATGAGCAATCCTGCACCCAAGGCCTCCAAAGAGTGAGTGTATTTAAAATCATAGATTTAATACAAGTGTAGAAGAATATGGTATATAAGAAAGTGATTGGATTAATTATGTAAACCTGTAAACCACCTTTAGAGATTGTAAGATATGTAATGTTGTGCTTGACAGGGTTAAGCCTACTCCACGAAATACTTTGAAAAAAAAAACAATATAATTTGTGTTTCCAACTGTGGGGGGTATATATAACTCAGGTGGTAAAAACATAGGTATCAAAAAACTCATAAATATGTTCTTTTCTTTTTGCTGATCATCCATTTATTCCAGATTTTGACTCTCTCTCTCTCTTTCTCTCTCTTTCTCTAGCTTTATTTAAAATGTACAGTATTCTCAGTTTGTGAAGGTTAAATCCCCGTTCCAAAGAATATACCTTGGCCCACATTTTCAAAGGAGATGCATAGCACAAAGTGGAGATGTGCCACACATCTCAGAAAATGAGTGGAATTGCGATATTCAAAAGTGAGAGATGTATCGCGCATCTCCGGATGCACCATTGCACATCTATAATGTATGCTAAATATTCTCTAAAAAAAAAAATAAAGTTGACCCATTACAAAATGGAAGTAAAAATATATCCTCAGATAGGGAAATGGCAGCTTTGCTAAACAATTATTTTTGTGAAGTTTATCCACCAAAAACTAATTTATCAAATTTAGGAAAAAAATCCATGTACAAACAAAACACAAATTAAACAAGAATATATCAAACAATTAATAAACTAAACTCCAATGCCTCATCAATCTCTGCACATATGTTGCAAATAATGGTGGACTACATTATACTCCCCCCCCAATCCTATTTGAAACATCCATCAACACAGAAAAAATCCCAGCAGATTGGAAAATTGCACATGTGGTGCCAATTTCTTAAAAGGGAGATAAATCTGTGATCAGTAAGTATAGGCCTATAAGCTTAACACGTGTGGTGTGCAAGCTTCTAGAAATGATAGTGAAAGAAATCTTAACTTCACGTATAGATTTAAATGACACAGATCAGCATGGATTCAAGAAGATTAGGTGCTGCACTACAAACTTGCTCTGTTGTTGTGAAAACATCACTAGTGCTTCAGATGTGTGATGTAGTCTACTTGGACTTCAGTAAGACTATTGACCTTACCCCACATTGGGGAATAGTAGAAAAATTAAGAGCTGGCCATGTTAATGCCGTTATTATAAACTGGATTACAGAATGGTTATCAGCTCGATAACAGCAGTTAATTGTAAATGGACATTTATCTGGTGTTGGGGAGCTCATGAGTGGAGTCCTCCAGGGATCAGTGCTTGGGCTAGCTTTGTTTCAGATCTGTATTGCTGATCTTACAAAAAATTTGAATTCCTGGGCCACTAAATATGCTGACAACACTAAAATTGGCAGCCCATGTGGAACCACTGCTGAAATAGAGTATCAACTGTTCAGCAAGATTTGAAAAGTGTATCAGCATGGGTTATTAAATGGCAGATGAAATTCAACTTGGATAAGTGTAAAGTGTTACATATAGGTAAGGAAAATAAAAAAGATAAATACTTTATATGTGGAATCCCCTTAGAAGAATCTTCCACGGAAAAAGATCTGGGTATATCGATATTGGATTCCTTTGAAACAGGTGCACAAACCCAAACTGCAATAAAAATGTAATAACCTAATCTGGTCTATGAAATGGAATATCACAGCTCAGGATAAATCAGTCCTAACTCCTCTACATTGTGCCTATGTACGCCCTCAATTGGATCACGCCTTACCAATCTAGTTCCCTTTCAGAAAGACAGAGAGGAATAATATTAAGAAGGTGCAGAGGAGATACACAAACAATATCACATGATTGAGAGATCTAGAATACAAAGCTAGACTATCAGTATTGAACCTTATGTCTATTGAAACAAGGAAAATGAGGTCAGATCTCTTGTTTAAGTATGATGTTATGCAGGATCCTGTATTGTTGTGGAACCTGAGTATTACTTTTAAACCAGATAATATAGTAACCAGGGTCCATCTGCTTCAGATAAGGGGAAAGCAATTTAAATACAACCAGAGAAAATATTTCTTTACATCCAGGACTGGAAATCCCTGGAATGCTCTACCAGACAATATAATTCAGGGTAAAAACAAAAAAGAATTGAAAAGTAGGTTGGATAGATATATCGCATGAGGAGTTTCCTTGAACTACTTTTCGAATTTTTCATGACACGGATCAAATATGGGCCTCAACCTCTTCGCTCCAAACAGTCCTCAGTATGCAATGCATGTAGAAGGAGCATTCCCATGAATGTGCAATGCATCCCTATATTCAACCAAAATGTGTGAGGCATCTGCTGCACATCTCAAAGATGGGCCACTCAAAGTTAGTCATGGAAAAAGCATGCCTACATGACAAGGTGACACAGCCAACAAATCAGCTGATGGTGAGGAAGCCTTTAGGTGAAACATTAGCTGATTGGTTTGCTGTGTCACATAAGTGCACACCAACATCCTTGTTTCTAGGGTCTGCTGCGGTTGCACCTAGGATGGTGCCAGCATATATTTATTTGATTTTTAATGCTGGAGTATGTGTTTCACCTATCTATTTATTTATCTGTATCATTGTGGCTTTGGTTTCCTGAATAAAGTTATTTAACAGAATCAGCAAATGGTAAGCTGTGATATTTTTATATCTAAGGAGTATTTTGCTCTGGATCTGTGCAATAGAATTTTTTTGGATTTGGTTCAGGCGCCCCCACCCACACACAGCAGTCATGCCAGGATGGATGAACCCTGAGCCACAGGTGCCTTGTCACCACTGGCACCATACAGGAGCAACCCCAACACCACACCCAGGACATAGACACCCAGCAGCCACATGCCAGTGCTGTCAGGTGCCCCTGGATACACCAGTGGAGCGGACACCCACAATGCAGCAAATGTACCGGGGGCCATGGCTTACACCTATATGGCCTGCAGGGTGCCATCTGGTGGTGGCGTGCATCAAGGGTGCCATCTGGGGCAATAGTATCCAGGTAGTCTGGTGGATAGGTGTCAGCCTGGAACAGGCCAGGGACTGACCTGTGGCACACACCCATGATGGTAAATCATAAGGGCATACAAGTGGGACCCACCAACTATTGTACCTGGTCACCCTGTGTACACTGCTATTCCTTGCTGTCATCACCATGTTTCGCTCATAAGTGGTGTGTGTGGGAGCACTGCAGGTGACTGTACACTGCATATGGAGTCCGTGTATCACAGGCATGTGGTATACTGATCAGACTGTGTCACCCTGTGCCCTTCCTTATTGCATGTCCAGGTGGGTTCCCTGTACCCCAGTCTGACCCTGTACATGGCTATGGGTAACAGCGCTGTACCCAGACCAATGTAGTCCACCCACCCACACTCAAACAGTCCATCACACTTGCCTGATAGGCAGCAGTACAGCCTATTCACCTTTGTGGAGTGGTGGTGTAGCCCTGCAAAGCTGGAACTGAGCATGCCCAGGATATGCAAAAGGTCTGAATACATTCCAGTAATGAACTGCACATGTGGGAGATGGGCTTGGAATGTGCAATGAGGTCATTTTCATATCCAGGCTAAATATTTCAATTTTATGCACTGCGCAAGTGGCTTTGCATCACGCGTTTGTCCATGATCCGCAGGGGGTTCAGGCCACTTGCTGCACCATGCATCTCCCACTGTGCAATTGTGAATCTTAGGGATATTCAACCAGACATGTGTGAGCACATCTCACTGTTCATCTTCTGAATATATTGGGCTGGTGAATCTCAGATGCGTGGTGCTCACACTTGCATGAGTTTCCAGGGGAATTTTGAAGATGGAGGCCCCAATGTTTTGTTATGTGTGTAAAGAATGGGGATACTAATCAGTTCCTCAATATCTGAGTTTTTGGGGCTGCTTATAATACCTGTACTTTTACAATAATTAATGGAGGATCCAGAAATTGCTGAAAATTCCTATATTTTATGTTTAACGTGTTGCAGATTGTTTATCTGCTAAGATAAGAATCAAATAATCAGAACAAGCCCATGTTTTATTTTCAGGGTCCTGACTGGAAGCAGAAAGGCCATTTATTTGCTCCATGTTATGTATCTGTCTAATTGGGGGTCTTATGTTAATATATAGAGCACGGGACTCAGCGGACAGCCCTGAATTACTCCTTGTCTAAAAGAGCATTTTTTGTCAAGCCAGCTGTTTATATATGGTGACACAGATGCAGTCTTACAGCAGGTTTTTACCCATATGATAAAACACTCTGGGATGTCATGGCTAGCCTTACAGTGCCAAGGATATTCATGGCAGTCAAAAGGTTTTGTTTTTTCAAGACTCAACATATACCCGGTTAATTCTCCTGCAACATCTTTTGATACTATTTCCCATATTAAAATCAAATGCTGTAGCTAAGTGAGAGGGAAAGAGAGAGAGAGAGAGAGAGAGAGAGAGAGAGAGAGAGAGAAGCCACCAGCTTCCTTAAAGCAAGGAGGTGATTTATTGGAGTACACTGAATTTAATTCTTAATTTGGGGGCCTGTGTAAGTAAGTAGGAGTCAGTGTTTTGGTTCTCTGCTTTTGGGGTTGATTTTCTTTGTGTAACTTTTATTTGCCAGGGAGGAAATCTTGCTGGGACAATATTTACAGTAATTTGTGACTAGAACTGTTACTTAAACTCTGTGAAATAGGTGTCTGAGAGGAAGGAAGGCACTCCCTGTGGAGATGGGTCAGAGTTGTAGTTAATTGTTTCTGGATGGCACAGGTTTACTCCCACCTACCCTACCCCTCACCCCGCCCATCCCAAGCGCATCATTTCCTTTATATCAGGGGTTCTGACATCACTTCCCGGAAAGAGCAAAAAACATTCACCTGTTCATATCCTTAAACGCACAGTACACTGAATAGGGGGTAAAGACACTCACATGCTTGCACACACTAAAACAGAAAAATCAAAATAAATCTTAAACAGGAAGAGAGACAGACACATGGGGAGTGGTGCAATGCACTGGTAGTGGAGCAGCAGTCTTTTGGGAAACATTCAGGAGACTGCATTGCTGCCCTATTTGCAGGTACCTCTCTGTTCTGATGGAGGAGGTTGCTCGTCTCCATGCTGACCTGGTGAGGATTCAAGAAACCTCCTCCCCCACCCAATGACCAACCAGACCACCACCACTGCCTCAGAGGTTGCAAAAAGAGGAGAAGTTGGACCACTGTGGGCTCAGGGAAGATGAGGGTGGTGGAACAGAGGTGCATCCCTCCAGTCATGCCTCTCCACACTTCATTTACCATTCTGGTGGGCATGATTCTTCAATGGAGGCACCTGCAGTGCAGACCAAGGATGATGCTGGGAATCCCACGGGGGGTAGCATGGGACCCCACAGAGGAAGGAAACAACTACTGGTGGGGGACTCAATTGTTAGGGGGTACAACTGGGGGAGGAGGGGAGAGGGAGGTATGGTGCTTGCCTGGTACCATGGCTTGAAGGGACAGGAAGTGAATCCTCAGGATCATGGGAGCAGCTGCACAAGGGAGGGTGCTTAATGTCATTGTCCACCTAGGGACAAATTACCTGGTTGGGAATGGGATGAAAGCAGTTCAGCAGGAGTTTGCGGAGATGGGGAGGGGACTTAGATAAGTAGTTTGCATGGTAACTTTCTCAGAAGTGCTTCCTGTCTATGACATGGGTGAGACTAGGGTACTCTGCACCATGGGAGTTAATGACTGGTTGAAAAACTGGAGCAGAGCTCCAGGATTTGACTTTATCGGGGCTTGGGGTCAACCTCACAGGCCTATACTGGTATGATGGTCTGCATCTGTTCAGAGATGGAATCAGTATCCTAGATGATAGGTTTAAATGCTTCATTAGCAAGCATTTAAACTCGTCAATGGGGAGGCACTAAAGGGAAGCAGGGAAATCCCAGCCCCCCCCCACAAAACTATGTAGTAAGTGAAGTAGGCACAAAGAAAGAGAAGTTGAGGACGGGGTAAATCCAGAAAATGTCAAAGGTAGTAAGGACAAGGATGGGCCTAAAGGGGTAAGGCCATCAAAAAATGGAGGGCAATGAGTACCAGTGCCCATAGTCTGGGTAACAAGCTCCCTGAACTAGTGACATTGATGGAAGAAGGATGCCTGGATATCATGGCAGTCACAGAAACATGGTACACAGAGGACCATGACTGGGATGTCAACATACCAAGGTACACAGTCTACAGGAGGGACAGGGAGGGTAAAAGAGGAGGAGGAGGCATAGCTCTCTACATAAGGGAAGGAATCAAAGCAACAGACTTAAAGGGTAAACAGGGAGAGAAGGTGGCAGTGTGGGGCACCCTGGAGACAGGAAATGGCACCACAATCCACACAGGGGTTGTTTACAGATCCCCATCTCAGGGCCGGCAATAGACACGGAAATGATAGAAGGAAACCTTAGAATGGCAGAAAAAGGAGAGATATTCTTGATGGGGGACCTGAATATGCCAGGAGTTAACTGAAGCACCTTTACTGCAGTCAAATCCAAGAGCAGGGTCATTCTCATTGCCCTACAAGGGGTATGCATCAGACAGCTAGTGTTAGAACCAACTCAGGAGGGAGCAATCTTAGACCTGGTACTCTCAAATGGGGATGGAGTGAGGATCTCAGATTTAGAAGTGGGTAGCCATCTGGGAACAAGCAACCACCAAACAGTGTGGTTCACAATAAACACAGCTGTGGAATCAAGCCATACAAAAACAAGAGTGTTGGACTTCAGGAGAGCTGACATTGGCAACATGGGAGAGTGCCTCAGAAAAACACTAGTAAACAGGCAAAAGAAGGAGGGGTGGCAGAACAATGGGGAAAAATCAAAACTGGCATCACAGAGGCAGCACACCTTTCTGTAAAGCAAATCAACAAATGAAAATGAAGGAAAAAGACACTATGGTTCTCAAAAGAGATGGCAGGGAAGGTTAAGGAGAAAGGGACAGCATTCTGGAAATATAAGAAAACACCAAAAGAGCAGGACAGAGAACTATATAAGTTAAAGCAAAAGGAGGCAGGGAAGGCAGTCAGAATAGCAAAGGCCCAAACTGATAAAAAGATAGCCAACTCTGTTAAGAAGGGGCATAAAACCTTTCATAGGTACATTAGGGAGTAAAGAAAGACCACTGGAGGGATACTGGTGCTTAATAAATTAGAGAAAATGTGAGCAGACGGTGACAATGAAATTACAGGGATACTGAACGAATACTTCTCAGTATTCACAAAAGAAGAGGAGGGAGAGGTACTAAACCAAACAAGAGAAACACTCTGGTGAGTGGGGTCGATACCAGTGCATTCACTGAAGCAAGGGCCCTGAAAGAACTCTTTAAACTGAAGATGGGAAAAGCAATGGGACCTGACAGGATTCAACCAAGAATTCTAAAGGAACTAAGGCTAGAACTAGTGACACTACTGACTACAATCTTTAACAAATCATGGGAGGATGGAGTCGTAGCTGAGGAATGGAGGATGGCAGATGAGATTCCACTTCACAAAAGTGGGAGCAGGGCTGAGGCAGGAAACTACAGACCAGCTAGTTTGACCTCAGTAGTAGGGAAAATAATGGAATCTCTTCTGAAGGAAAGAATTGTTCAGTATCTAGAGGCCAGCAGAGCACAGGACCCAAGGTAGCATGGATTCACAGCATAAAGGTCATGTCAGACAAATCGAATAGATTTCTTTGATTGAGTGACCAAAGTAGTAGAGCAGGGAGGGGCTGTGGACATGGCCTACCTAAACATTAGCAGGGCATTTGGCACAGACTCACACAAAATATTAATATACAAGTTAGCCAGCCTTAGAGCGGGTCTCAAGGTGGTGACCTGCAAAAAACTTTGGCTGGACAACGGGACACAGAGGGTAATAGTTATAGGACTACTTCGTAGTTCACTCTGAAGAAGGGAAGGCTACTAGCGGTGTACTGCAAGGTTCAGTACTGGGACCATTCTCTATAAGTGACTTTGTGGAAGAGCTCGAAGGAAAACTCTCTCTTTGCAGATGACACAAAGATCTGCAACAGGGTTGATACACAAGGTGGGGTGGTAAGGATGAGAAGGAACTTGGCAAGGTTGGAGGAATGGTCAAATGTATGGCAGCTTAGATTCAGTGCAAAGAAGTGCAAAGTAATGCACCTGGGAAACAAAAACCCAAGGAAAGAACACAATGAGGGGTGACATACTAACAACAACAAAAATGGAAAGGGACCTGGGGGTAGTCATATCAGATGACCTAAAGGTGGGCAAGCAATATGAGAAGGCAGTAAGGAGGGATGGGGGATACTGGGATGCATAGGGAGAGGCATCACCAGTAGAAAACAGGAAGTTGGCATCCCTCTGTACAGACAGTTGGTGAGGTCCCATCTGGAGTACAGCATGCAGTTCTGGAGACCTCATCTCTGTAAGGACATAGACAAGATGGAGGCTGTCCAGTGGAGGGCAACAAAATTGGTGCATGGTCTGCTCTAGAAGACATTCAACGATAGACTAAATGAGCTTAATATGTGTACCATCGAGGAAAGGAGGGCGAGGGGGAACATGATAGAAACTTTTACATATCTCAAGAGAATCAACAACGTCCAAGAGGGTTGCATCTTTCAGAAAAGGAGATGTGCAGAAACAAGGTGACACAATTTGAAGACGGGGGAGGATTGCTCAGAGGTAATGTAAGGAAGTATTTTTTCACAGAGAGGGTTGTGGATGCATGGAACTGCCTTCCTGAGGATGTCATGGAGTCAAAAACAGTGGGTGAATTCAAGAATACATGGGACAGACATAAGGAAATTCTAGTTGGGTATTGGAGGAAGTAGGCTGTTGGTTAACTAGGATCTGCAGCTTATCCATTAAGTAGGGAAATGGGCAGACTAGGTGGGCCAAGTGGTCCTTATCTGCCATCAAATTCTATGTTTCTACATTAATACAGCAGTAATTTTCCTTCCAGGGATGGAACATACCTGTGATGAGTGAGTTATATAAGGTAATGCGAAAACTTAACAGTTTAATAGTATGATAGGTCTCCAATTGATTCAATTAGTTTAGTCTCCTTTTCTAAATAAGAATATTAGCAAGCCATTTGACATATCCTCAGGTAGTCTGTTTGAATCTAAAATACTGTTATAGACCTGGGACAGTTCAGACGATAATTTAACCATAATGTACTTACAAAATTCAGCTGTTAAACCAGCTATCTGGGGCAGTACTTGCCTTGAGCAGCTGTATAGTAGCTACTTCTTCCTTTTCTGAAATTGGCAGCAATAATGTTACCCTGATGTCAGATGGAATAGAAAGTAATTTACATTGCCTTAACCAATTTATGGCATCTTTATTTTCTTTGTAATATTTCCCAAAAACCTGTGTAATATGATCTTCTACAAAACACAGAATATCAGTTCTGGTAGTGGCTATTTCACCTTGTTCTGAAATAAGACTTTTTATCTGTTTGTTTTTCCTTCTACTCATACAGCTATCCAAGGGGTTTAGTGTGGAAGTATTTTCTCTGAGTGCAGAATTTTTGTTCTTGAATTAAAGAATGCATTCTATCATATTGACATGAGGTCATGTTTTGTAAAAATTTTTTTATAAACATATTTTATTAGTAAATGTATCACAGACAGAAGAAAAAAGATATACAGTAGTGTAAACAAAAGATTAATTTTCTTATTATAGCTATTTTGGTAGATCATACGGGTAAAAACACACTTTAATCACTCTGCCATGTACATTGTGTTTTAACAGGAGTCTCTTCCTTGCTCCCTCACATCTGCCTTATTTGTGGATGCCTAGAAAGCATCCTCACCTGATTCTATTGCCTCCATCAGGGGGTTACAGGTGGCCAAGAATTGGTTCCCCTGCCCGTTCGCCTGCATCTGTATTCTCTCTAATCTCGTACGTGATCCCAGGTTATTGAGTCAGTGGGTTATACTTGGTGAAGTCTTGCTCAACCAGTGTCGGCCCACAGTTTTCCTGGCATTGGGTAAGGGTCACCTCCCATAGTCTATGCTTCTTCCTCCTGTGAATAGGCCATTCTGGGTATTCCGATGTTGCAGCGATGCTCCAACCATAAAGACCATCACAGTGACAGGATTTAGGCAAAATCCGGACATCACAGTGATGGTCCCTGCCAGACACTGAGACTGCCCTGCAGGGTATATTACCCTTCCCCCCCGTCAAACTCTGACTCGGCGTTAGAATCCCAGAGACCAGGGGGGTAGAGCCCCCCACATGAGGGGTTCAGGGATGTAGATCCCCGATGGAGCACGGAGGCATCCCTGACACCGCATTTCCAACACTTGGCATTGCAGCTGTCGCCGTTGGGGATGTCTCTGTGTGTGGGGTCACTGCAGCATGGTAAAACTGCCATTCTGCCCCCACAACATTAGCTCTAGTGGTGTACTGGGCAGTTCGTGGCATAGACTTTTCCCATAATGTTATGCATTTCCACCCAGAAGAGGGTCACTTTGGTAAAGGTCAATGCCACATGGAGGAAGTTTCCTTCCTCAACATTACATTTGGCATATATATTTGATCTGGTATTAGTGAATTTGTGCAATTTACTGGTGGTAAGGTAGGTCCAATATAGGTAGTTTAACTGTATTCTACATAATCTATTTGAATACGAACTAGTATGCACATGTTTGAAAGCTGTCTCCCAGGTGGCATTATCCAACTCAGTTTCAAAGTCAATTGTCCATTGATGCCTTGCTTTTGTTACTGGGAGTAGGGTTGGATCCTGCAAACAGTCTATATAAAATTATCAACAAGTTCCCTGGTTGTGGCCTACAAATAGCTTCCTCTACTGGGGACAGGGTTGGGTCCAAGCCCACCGTTCACTGCCCTATCCTTAGATATTCAAAGTAATCCCCTGTTTGGACTCCATACTCCTTCCTTAGATCATCAAAAGTCTTAATGCTACCTCCATACATTAGTTCCCCAACTGTTTCTAGTCCAGACCTCCTCCATCTCAGCAAGACTTAATGTAACTGGGCATTGTACCCAGTTTCCTCCCTGAACCCCAAGTGTAATGCAGCATTGGCTGACACTCCCCCCGGATAATTAATATGCTTGTGTACATGTTGCCATAACCTCAGCAGCACTCACGTCATTGGAATCTGATATCTGGTATGGCTCCTCTCATACAATGCTGGTGACAATACTCCCTGAAGTAGCCCTCCCACTGTACCTTCCCCATCCATTAACCTGCAGTCTGGTTCCTGAATACTACTGCTGGGTTGTTCTAGAAAAGCAAGCTGCACTGCCCAGTAGTTATATTTAAAATTTGGCAGTGCAAGTGCTCCTCCTTTTGGTGGCAGTTGAAATATTGTCCTCTTTATTCTAGCTGAGTTTCCCACCCAAAGGAATCTGTGCAATGTACTGGTGAGTCGCCTGAAAAATATTTCTGGTACTGTGGTTGGAAGATTCTGAAATAGATACAGACATCTGAGCAGTATATTAATTTTCACTGTGTTTACTCTGCCGATCAGACTCAGAAACAACCCCTCCCATTTTTCACAATCTGTCCTGATTTTGTTTAGTAGGGAGATGGTTTTCTTTGTACAATTGCACAAGTTTTTTGTTATCATCACCCCTAAGTATTTCAAGGTCACAACAATTTTTGTATTAAGGGGTGACACCTTCAGGCAGCTATTCTCAATATCAGCATTTCACTTTTGGACCAATTTCTTTTGTGTCTGGCTAACTGTCCATGAAGTACTGGCAATCCAGCTTGGGGGTTTTGCATGTACTGTATGAATACACAATCATCTATGAATAATGCCAGTTTATGCACGTTGCACCCCCCGCATTTAGACCTTGTGTGCCCTGTTCCTGTCTAAGCACCTCAGCCTGTGGTTCCAAGGATAATACATAAATTAGCTAGGAGAGAGGCAAACTCTGTCTAGTTCCTTGGGTCAATTCAAAGGGGTCGATGAGCATCCCATTTATCAGATTCTGGGTTCTAGGCTGCTTATACAAAGCTCCTATCCACTTTAGCATGTTTGCCCCCACTCCAAACCTCCAAAGTATTTCAAAGAGGTATCCCCATTCAACCTGGTCAGAGGCCTTTTCAGCATCTAAGGCCAAGACTCCCGGGTTTCCCTTGATGTTTTTCCTTGACCATCTCCATACCTTGTTCTGTGTTCAGTGGACATTCAGTTTACCCTGTCTCCCCTATACAAAACCAATCTGATCTTCATTTATAACTTTCGGTAACACCCTCTCTGCTGTATTTGCTATCAAACATGCCAGGATTTTGTAGTCTATTGTTAAGGGATATGGGACTATATGAGACACACAACTTTGGGTACTTCTCTTGTTTTGGAAGAACTGTGACTGTGGCTGCACACATAGAGGGTGGTATAGTTCCCTCGATCTAGGATTCTGTAATTATCTCATGGAGTGGTATTTGTAATTCTCAAGAAAAAAAAGTTAAAGAATTCAATTAGGTATCCATCTCAGCCAGGCACTTTCCCCCCTTTAAATGATTAATAGCTCTGTTTATGTCCTCCCATGTTATCAGCATCTTTTTTTTTTACAATTCAAACTTTATTAAGATATTTTCCACAATAAAAGGCAGTTATGAAAATGAAGCAAGAAAACAGCAGCTTATTAAGATAAAACTGCCCCACCCTCCCCTTCCTCCCCATATAGCAGTAACAAATCCATGTGTCCCATAAGTATAAAATCAATATTCAGGAACCTACAGGGCAATTTGTCCTAAAACATAACTGAGTCTGAGCAACTAGAGTTAGAGAATGAAGGGGATCCCATATTTGTGTATAAACAGATAATCTGTTGCGGAGGCTGACAATCGCTTTTTCTGTACGTAGGTTGGCAAGAATTTCATCCACCCATTCCTGAAAAGTCGGAGTGGACTTGTCTTTCCAGTGGCATAAGATAAGCTTTCTAACAGATAATGCTATCATAGAGATATGAAATCTTGGCATTTTAACTCTAATAGAAGACAAGTCCCCTAGGAGACAAATATCAGGTGTGAAATACTCCCGTAGGCCCACTAAAGGATCCAGGGACCCCTTGATAGAGTCCTATAGAAGAGAGATTTTGGGGCAGGACCAAAATAAATGAAGAAGTGTTCCCTCCTCCTGAGAACACTTAACACATAAGTTAGAGTCCAAAAGACCCCATTTCTTTAACTTAACCGGAGTATAGCACATATTATGTAAAATGTGATATTGCATAAGACACAACCTGTCTTGAGAAACATATTTATGACAGGATCTCCACAAGGTTTGCCAATCAGGATGATAATGAGGAAGAATGGAGCTCCAAAACCTCGTGGGTCCCAAAGAGTCCCCATATCTTTTGTGAAACAACACCTGATATAGTTTAGATATGATACCCGAAGATCCAAGTAATGAAGAGACTTCGGGGATCAGGTCCGTAACTGTCTGGTAGGAAGGGGTATTGCCAAAGACTATTGTGAGTAAATGCCTTAACTGTATGACTTTAAAGTGTGAGAAAGCTGAGATATTACATTTCCGAATAATATCTCCTACTGACAACCATTGCCTCTCCTCACCCACAAAGGATAGTACTTTCCCATCCCCCAATTGGGGTAACCAATTGCGGGGAATCTGCTGCTTGTTCATGGTGAAAGATGGGGAGTTCCAGATGGGCTGGGCCAAATCTAACTGAGGGGTATATCGCAAAATAGTTGTGCGTATACTTTTAATGAGGTAGCTACTATGGGACACTTCCCAGCCACTCGCACCTGAGCCATTTTAACATAGAACAAAGTTAGGAGATCCAGGTTCATAGACCTAATTACATACAATTCCATTCTAAGCCATACCGGTTGCTCTTTTTCAGGGCCGGAGCATACCCATTTCAAGCATTTTGCTAAATGGCTAGCCCAATAGTATATAGCCAAGTGAGGAATCCGCAGGCCCCCCTCAGATTTTGGAGCGGCCAACTTATAGCAGGGCAACCTCTGGTGCCAACTTTGTCGACCTTTCCAAAGCCTTCGACAGGGTTGACCTCACTCTTCTTAGTGCCACCCTTCTCTCATTTGGTCTCTCCCCCCCTGCTCACAACTGGTTCCTCAACTACCTCTCTGGTCAGAAACAATATACCAACTTTAACTGTACCCCCTCCCACCTCACTGATGTCCTGTGCGGGGTTCCCCAGGGGTCGGTCTTTGGCCCTACTCTTTTCTCCCTCTTTATCAATGAGCTGCCGTCCATCACCTCCCATGGGCACTCCACTCTATATGTGGATGACCTGGTTGTTCTGTCAAGCGCCCGAGACATTACCACCATTAACTCACAACTTAACTCCAACTTTGAGCGGATCCAATCCTGGTTGGCTGAACATAGGCTTGCTACCAACCTCAAAAAAAAACAAGCTATGCTTTTTGGATCCCAGTGCAAATTGAAATCTTGCCCTGCCCCACTCAGAATCCTCGGGGCTGATGGCTCCCCCTTGCAGACAGTGGCTGCTGTCAAATACCTGGGTGTTACGCTTGACCCTCAACTGGATCTCACTCAGCACATCCGAAATGTCTGTAAGGCTACGAATGGCAAACTGGGCCTTGTCTATAGAGCTAAAGGCTGCTTAACCCCGGCGGCTCATGTCTAGCCAGTGGGGGTTCTTCTCCCGTCTCTCTGCTATGGGCTAGTCACCTTGCCCCAATGCCCAAATCTAGCCTTTCAAAGTGGGATACAGCTTAATAATATCTGCCGCTTATGCTTATGCCCCAACTCACAAGGACTCTACTCACGCTTAGAGTGGCTACCCCGAGAAACACCGCATCTATGTAGTTGGGAACTTCATTGACAACATTGTCAGATCTGGAATTCCTGCATCCCTTGCCCACCCCCCTACCCCCGACACTTCCTTCTATCTCCTCCGGTTGAGAGCAACACCTGACTGCTTGGTTCCTAGAACCCGTACCCAGGTGGGTGACCGGGCTTTCGACGTGTATGCCCCAAAAATCTGGAATTCGCTCTCTGCCTGTACTCGGTCCTCCTCCTCCCATCTGGACTTCAAATCCTCCCTATGGAGTTACCTGAGGGGTCCCTCCACTTGCTCATGCATCCTGCAATACTCGCACTCTGACGTGATGAGACAGGCCCAGCCTTCTTAAGGGCTACTATTAATGTTATTTAACCCCTGGTACCTGGCCCTGTAACTATCACATGTCTCACCTGAGCCTGCTCTACCCCGGGGTGGTCATGGTCCCCCCCGCTGGCACTTGTATTCTGTTTATGATTTTCTGATGGCATAAAGGTATTCTCACCTCTATGCACCGAACTTCTCTGTGGTATATTTTATATTGTATCCCCTGGTTTACTTACCCCTCGGATAACCGTATCTTCTGTTGTTTTGCACTGTATGTTTCCTGTACTATATTGTCTCCATATGTTGTTAGCTTCCTACTATAGCCCTGTCAAGCTGTCATGTATCTTGATGTAAACCTAAGCTTTTGACTTACTGTTTGTTTCACTCAACTCTCCTTACCCTGTTTATGCTCATCCTGCATCTCGATGTAAACCTCGCTCATGATTGTATGTAAACTCTCTGTAACCCAGTTTGTAACCCTCCCGGGTCTCACCTGAAAATAGGCACTTGGATGTCTAGTGTGACTCACACGGTTAACAAAAGCAAATAAATAAATAAATAAATGATAAGCCAATCGAGGGTATTTATCAGACCAGACAAACCTAGTGAAAATGCCATGCAACTTCTTAAACCAGAATAATGGGATAAAAATATTGAGGAGAGATAGAGGGTAAAAAATTATTGGGAAAATATTCATCTTAACTATGTTGATCCGGCCCCATAGTGAAATGGGGAGCTTAGACCACCTATCGAGGTCCTGAGTTGTAAGCTGAGAGAGGGATTCAAAATTTTCCTTAAACCATACTAAGGGGTTACGAGTTAGTTTGATGCCCAAATACCTGAATGACCTAGGGGCTCAACATAAACCTAAGGGGCTAATATCAGTCTTGAATATCTTGTGATTTAAAGGAAAGAAAGAGGATTTATTAGCATTCAGTTTGTAATTAGATAGGGCACTAAATTTAGTTATTTCACCCAGCAAAACCGGAACGGAGGATACCGGATGGGATAAGTGCACAAGCAGATCATCTGCATATGCAGTGACCTTGACTTCATGACGCCCAGCCCAGGTGCCTTGTATTAAAGCATTATTGAGAATGTTTTGGACAAGAGGTTCAAGGTACAAGTTAAATAAAAGAGGGGATAGGGGACAACCCTGCCTAGTACCTGAATGGAGTGAAAAGGGTTTAGAAAAAGCACCATTCCCAGAGATCCTTGCTGTAGGGGTTTTATGTAGTGCAGCAATCCAGGATATAAATACAGGAGAGAATTGGAAAGCTTCCAAAACTCAAAACAAAAAATTCCAATTCACACGATCAAATGCCTTCTCGGCATCCAGGGAAACCAGTCCTGTGGGAAACTCAGCGTCCCTAGTTACAAAGAAACATAGAAACATAGATTTGACGGCAGATAAGGACCGCTTGGCCCACCCAGTCTGCCCATTTCCCTACCTAATGGATAAGCTGCAGATCCTAGTTAACCAGCAGCCTACTTCTTCCTACCCCCACCCCCTAGAATTGCCTTATGACTGTCCCATGCATGCTTGAATTCCACCACTATTTTGACTCAACCTCCTCCAAGGCCGTTCCATGCATCCACAACCTCTCTGTGAAAAATACTCTAAATTACCTCTGAGCCACCCCTTCTGTCTTCAAATTGTGCCCTTGTTCTTGCACAACCTTTTTGAAAGATGATACCCTCTTGGACTTTGTTGATTCCCTTGAGGTACTTGAAAGTTTCTATCATGTCCCCCTCTCCCTCCTTTCCTCGAGGCTATACATATTCAGCTCCTTTAGTCTCTCTTCATATGTCTTCCGGTGCAGACCCTGCACCATTTTAGTTGCCCTCTGGACAGCCTCCATCCTGTCTATGTCTTTGTGGAGATTGGGTCTCCAGAACTGCACGTAGTACTCCAGATGGGGTCTCACCAACTGTCTGTACAGAGGGATAATAACTTCCTGTTTTCTACTGGTGATGCCTCTCCCTATGCATCCCAGTATCCCCCCAGCCCTCCTTGCTGCCCTCTCACATTGCTTGCCCACCTTTAGGTCATCTGATATGACTACCCCAGGTCCCTTTCCATTTTTGTTGTTGTTAGTATCTCACCCCCCATTGTGTACTCTTCCCCTGGGTTTTTGTTTCCCAGGTGCATTACCTTGCACTTCTTAACATTGAATCTAAGCTGCCATGCATTTGACCATTCCTCTAACCTTGCCAAGTCCCTTCTCATCCTTTCCACCCCACCTTGTGCATCAACTCTGTTGCAGATCTTTGTGTCATCTGCAAAGAGACATACTTTTCCTTCCAGTACCTCTGCAATGTTGCTTATAAAGACATTGAAGAGGACCGGTCTAATACTGAACCTCTGGGTACCCACTAGTAACCCCTTTCTTCAAGTGGACTCCATTTACTATTACTCTCTGTGTCCTATTGTCCATCCAATTCTTTACCCAGGCTGTCATCTTGGGACCCACTCCCAGGCTGGCTAACTTGTATATTAATCTTTTGTGTGGGACTGTGTCAAATGCCTTGCTAAAGTCTAGGTAGGCCATGTCCACAGCCCCTCCCTGATCTACTACTTTGGTCATCCAGTCAAAGAAATCTATCAGATTTGTCTGGCATGACCTTCCTGCTGTGAATCCATGCTGCCTTGGGTCCTGAGCCCCTCTGGCCTCTAGATACTCAACAATTCTTTCCTTCAGAAGTGATTCCATCATTTTCCCTACCACTGAGGTTACACTAACAGGTCTGTAGTTTTCTGCTTCTGCCTAGTAGCCAAGAAGACATGAGAAAGAGTACGCAAATGGTCTGATGATGAGCGTCCCTTCATGAACCCAACCTGGGTCATACCTATTAGCTCAGGGAGGACTACAGTTAACCTATTGGCTGATACCTTTGAAAGGATTTTAATATCTTGGTTTAGAAGGGATATAGGTCTATAGCTTTGAACCAACTCAGGATCCTTATCTGGTTTAGGGAGAAGGACAATCAGGGCCTCAAACAGGTGAGGGTCTGCCTCTACTCCAGTTAGAATGTATTGAAATAGGTGGTAAAGTACTGGTAGTAAAAGATCCCAAAAAACCTTGTAAAATAGAGAAGAAAACCTGTCTGGACCTGGGACTTTGTCTGCGGGTAGCCCACCAATAACCTCGGAAATCTCCTCCTGGGATATAGGGGTAGCCAAAAAACCCTTATGTTGCTCTGATAGGAAGGGCAGGTGGGAGTCCCTTAAGTACTTCTCCGTACTTCCCGGACATGGAGGGTACTCCATGTAGCTATACAACCTTTCGTAATATAGCGCAAACTCTTGTACTATCTCGGTAGGGGATACTTTCAGGGACCCATCTGCCACTGCCCGAATTGATGGGATAAATCTTGCAGATGCCTGTTGTTTTATATACAATGCCAGCAGGTACCCTGCTTTCTCTCCCTGATCCATATAATTAGCTCTGGTTCGAATTATAGCAAATTCTGCTTTTTCCCTTAACAGCTCTAGATATCTGTCTTTGGCCTTTAGGAGCATCTTCTTGTCCTCATCTGAGACACTAACAGAATTGTTCTCATCGAGTGACCGAATTTGGGACAATAATGATAATAATTCTTCCTCCTGTGCCCTTTTCCTACTAGCCGCCATACTGATAAGGATCCCCCTCATGCATGCTTTGAAGGCCCCCCCCTAAAATATTCGGCTTTGCACTGTCTAAAGGGTTAGATGAAAAAAAAAAAACTCAGTTTGCTCCCTTATGAGCTTGCAGTACTTGCCATCCTTAAGAAGCTGTTCATTGAGCTTCCATCTGGTTTCCCTTTTAGGTAAGTTAAAGTATGCCAAGTTGCATAACACAACTGAATGATCAGAGACAGGGCCAGGTTGGATCGAGGAGGCCTTGACCCCGGGCAGGAGACCCTGAGAGATAAATATGTAGTCTATGCGGGACTGCGAACCATGTGCCATTGACCTGAAAGTGAACTCCCTAGAGTCAGGATACAACACGCGCCAGACATCACGGAGCCCGCACTGGTCTACTAAATCCTTAAATGCCCTCTGCCCTGGGGACACCCCTCCCAATCCACTTCCTGACCTGTCCAGATTAGAATCTATGACTTGATTGAAGTCGCCCCCCATAATAATCCTGATGGGAAGCATTGGAAGAATAAGGGTTATCAGTCTCATGAAAAACCCTGGATCATCCATATTAGGACTGTATATACTACCAAGTAAAAGTGGTACTGACCACAGAGTGCCTTTAACTAAAACAAATCTGCCCTCCGGATCTTTGATAACCTGCGTAGAGACAAAGGGAATGCCTCTATTGATAATAAGCATGACCCCGCAACTTTTAGTGGAGCATGTTATCAGCATCTTTAATGCTACGCAATGCTGTTCACTAATTTTGTTGATTTTTGACTTGGTAAAGAATGCATCATATTGACCTTGATACAGTGCTGTCTCAGATGTGTATAAGGTTTCACAGTACTTGCAAAAACATTTCCCTATCTCCTTGTCTCCACTGCAGGTTGCCTTCTGTATCACATATCTGTGTTATATTTTTTGCACCCTGTTTGTGTCTTAGTTGCCAAGCTAACCATTTACCTCTTGCATCCCCCTCACAATAACTTCCCGCCTGTGTAAGCACCAGATCCATTTCAATTTTAGTATGTTGTACTGTGTTAAATTCTCACTTCAATTTTTGTAACTCATTATATCTGTCTGCTGTTGGTGCCTACATATGTCTCTTCTTCATCCTAGTTATATTCTCCTTGAGATGTTTTATGTGCTGGGTTTCCTGTTTCTTTTGTGTGATGCATAGGAGATAACAGCTCCTCTCAGCACTTCTTTTAGGGCATCCTATCAGACCACAGCACTAGTGTCTTCTGATGGGTTTTCTCTTAAAAAACAGCTGATTTGAGATGTGATGAATTGCTGAAAGTCCTTTTTTTAAGAGGGCAGGGTCTAATCTTTCGAGGTAAAGAGAGCCTCTTCTCTTCATCTGGACGCCTGCAGGGGGGTGCTACCTGATGAACACTTATATTTTATGAACTTTGTTCCCTGTTCACCACTGGGCAGCCCCCCTCAAGCTCACTGCTGACCGCGGCAGGCACTCGGGATGAACAAGCAACACAAGCAGCTCACCTGAGGAGCTGAGGAAGCCGGATTTCCAGCCTGATTGCTTTCGAGGCAGCCCCCCCCCCCAAGCTCACTGCCAACCGCGGCAGGCACTCGAGACGAACAAGCAACACAAGCAGCTCACCTGAGGAGCTGAGGAAGCTGAGTTTCCAGCCTGATTACTTTATAGGTAAAGAGAGCCTCTTCTCTTCGTCTGGATGCCTGCAGGGGGGTGCTACCTGATGAACACTTATATTTTATAAACTTTGTTCCCTGTTCACTGCTGGGTGGGCTTGTTATTTGCTTTTCTTTGTGCTACTAATGCTGCAGTGTAAAGCTAGGGATTCACTGGGTGCCCTGGAGTTGCCTTGCTGATTATACCTTAAAGCCAGATATACTAAGCAGCTAATATAGAGCAGACTTGTTTAACATTGTGGTATTGGATCTAATTGTGCTTGTAACTGAAGGTATTAGGATAGCACGGTCCTAGTGTGACCTCATTTTGGAATTGCCCTGTTTGCTTAGAGTGGAGCCCCTTTGTGTAAGTCACAATATTTTCTCCTGCTGCATAGTAATGAGAGGCTTTGTTTTCTCCACTACATAGGCAGCCCCCCCCCCAAGCTCACCGCCGACCGCGGCAGGCACTCGGGACGAACAAGCAACACAAGCAACACAAGCAGCTCACCTGAGGAGCTGAGGAAGCCGAATTTCCAGCCTGATTACTTTCGAGGTAAAGAGGCCTCTTCTCTTTGTCTGGACGCCTGCAAGGGGGTGCTAGCCCGATGACGCTGCGCGTCATCTGCCCCGCCCTCCCCAACCACCCACCCTGGGGTGGCTGTCGATTTAAGGATCCACCCCGTGACATCACATCTGGTGACATCATGTCCTGTTTCCCAGAACCTATCTCCCCACTTTCCCATTTTCAGGTTATACCTGCTGGCCACTAGAGGGACCTATGCTCCCTTGCTACTTCCTACTCCTACCTGTACAGTACTACTTCCCTTGGATCTTGCTCACCACAATGTATTGGCCCTGCCTCATGCTCTGCCTGTGCCTATCCCCACTAGCAGTGCACTTGCCCACTTACCCATCTGCTACTCTGCACTGTGCCCTGGCACCCCTCCCTCCCCTTGCTCCTGAACCTGCTCTCTTGCCCCTTGGGACCTCTGTGTGTCTCGGTCCTCCCTGCCTCCCCTAGCTTCCTCCTCACCTCAGGCACATCTGGGTGTCTTCTTATTCTTGCCTTCCCTTCCTGTACCACCCTGCCCACCCCCTGCTCCCTTAACCTCCCCCCCCTCATGTCAATCGTAGGAAAACCTCTCACCATCTCCCAGCCAGGGTGTTAGTCATGCTACTACTCCTGTCAGGGAACATTCATCCAAACCCTGGCCCGGTTCCCAGGAGCTCCCCGACTAGCACCACAGGCCTATGCATGGTCTCCGTGAATATCTGTAGCCTCCTAAAAAAGTTTGACTCACTACAATGCCTGGTCACATTAATTAACCCTGATGTCATTGCTCTGGTTGAGACTTGGCTGTCGAAATCCTCCCCTGACTCCCTAGTCTCCCTTCCTGGTTTCACCCTCTTCCGGTCCGACCGTGTTGGGAGACGGGGTGGCGGCTGAGCTATTTATGTCAAGGAATCTCTCCCCGTACTAGCCCTGCCTGATCCAATCCTTGACTCCAGGGCCCAGGCACTTACACTGAAACAAACCCCTGACCCTTTAAAAGGACCCCTTTATCTGACTACTGCATACGTGCCCCCCAGGGACCAAACGCAGGCCATTGCCTCTCTTACAGAATACCTTTCCTCACTACCTCCTTCTGCTGATCAAATTCTGGTGGGTGACTTAAATGTCAACTGGCTCAGCCCCTTCCCTCCTCTATCCATGACTCCTTTTCTGCAATAGACCTAACACAACTAGTTACCCACCCTACCAGGACTAACCCCAAGACAGGCTCCAGTACCCTGCTTGATGTGGTACTCACCAACCGCCCTAATTGGATCCCCAATGTACAAGTCCTCCCAGACTCTCTCAGCGATCACTCCCCCATTCTATTCCACTGGTCATCCTCAGTCCCCAAACCCATAGCACAGTCCACATGCCGGCGCATCTAATACCTGGTGGACTGATAAAACTTAAGGAACTTCTGTCCCAAATTGACTGGTCTCCTATACAGGCAACTTCCGACATCGACACAGCTCTCTCCTTCTTTACCCGAACTTTTAATAATGCCTGTGATATCTTTGCCCCAATGTCGACCCGCCATTCTAAAAGGCAGAATGCCCCCTGGGTAACCCCAGCTTTGATCCACCAACTCAAACATAGGAACAACCTATGGCACTGTGCCATTGAGACTGGCCAGCCCAGTGACAGGCAGTTATATGCTGCTGCCCGAAACAAGTGCACTCGGACCATCAGAAAGGCCAAGTCTGAGCACTATCGGTCCTCAATCACTGCCTCATGGGGGAACCCCAGAACCTTCTGGGATATCATTAAACAGTTAAATGGGAGTGCACCCTCCCCCTCACCCTCCCAGATCAACATTAATGGCGTGATCTCCTCAGACCCAGCCCTCATAGCCAACCACCTCAACACCTCATTCACTGACCTTCGCCCTATCCTCCCTACAAATTTTTTTGACCCTCCTCCCCCAGCGCCTGCCGTATATCTTTCTCGCCCTTATTTTCTCCTCTGCCGTGTTTCTGCCCAAGAACTTAGGCCGCACCTTGTCACTGCCCTCAAGAGTAATAGTACGGGCAGTGACACCCTGGATCCGTGTATCCTTCGGCTGGTCTTAGACACAGTCCTTACCCCGATCATGTGCCTCATCAACCACTCTCTTTGTCTGGGGAAGGTTCCAACTGCCTGGAAAGTCACCACTGTCACCCCTATCTTTAAAGGTGGTGATAGGACTGTGGCTGAAAACTATCGACCAATCTCCATTCTCTCTCCTCTCTCCAAGGCCTTGGAAAAAGTGGTGGCCTCTCAAATCTCTGATTACCTCTCCACCTACAATGTCCTATGTCCGGAGCAGCATGGCTTGTGAGTGGGCCACAGTACCAACACAGCCCTCCTAGAATTCTCCAACTTTCTCCACTCCTCCTTAGACACTGGTTCTCTGGCTGGTGCGGTCTTCATTGACCTCTCTAAAGCTTTCGACACTGTCTCCCACCCCCTCCTTCTTGATGTCCTTAGTCTCTCTGGTTTTGCTGCTGGGCCTATCTCCTGGTGCACCAGTTATCTGTCTGACCGCTCACAGCATGTAAAAATTAATGGGACCTACTCAGACATCTGTCCCATCTCTTCTGGGGTTCCCCAGGGCTCCATTCTGGGCCCCTTACTATTCTCCCTTTACCTTAACAACCTACCATGCTCTTGCTCGGGGAACATCCTATTGTACGCTGATGATGCAGTCATCTTTGCCTCAAGTCGTAACCATATTGCCCTCCAGAACTCGCTGCAGAAGTCCTTCGCCGAAGCCGAGGGCTGGTTCAAGGAACATAGATTGGTGATAAATCTTAAAAAACCAAAAAACATGTTCTTCACTCATCCTCAAAACAAGTCCTGCAACTTCAAACTCCTCATTCACTCTGGGTCCTCTTTCCCACTTAAACAAGTTTGCTCCTATAAATATCTAGGGATCCATTTTGATCCCTCTCTCTCCTTCCATGGACACATCGCTGCCCTAGCCACTGCCACTAATATCCGATTGGGCATCTTACATCGGTATAAACACTGCCTTCCCCCGGAGGCTCTTCAACTCACAGTCACCTTCTCTATCCTGTCCCTAGTGGACTATGGACTGCCGGTGTATGGTGCTGCTGATCAGACCGCACTCCATAAAATTCACACTACTCTGAATAAGGCCTCCAGGTTAATTACTGGGGCACCTAGGCTAACACACACCTGTCTACTGTACGCTAAAGTGCTGGTACTTGATCTTGACGAGCGCCTCAAATATCTGACCTGTACCCTTACAAAAAAGACCCTCCTTGGGCTATCCCCACCAGAATTGACCACCACCATCTGCTGCTCTGTCCCACTAGTTCATACACGGACCTCTGGGAAAACCTCTCTTGTTATCCCTAGAGCTAGGACCTCTCACGGCCAAAGAGCCTTCAGCTTTAGGGCCCCCTCCTGGTTCAACACACTGCCTCCCTCCATCTCCAAAGCTCCAACTATATTGTGCTTCAAAACGTCCTTACAGAACCACCTTGTTAACACCTGAAGCTGTAATTGCCACTAGTCAAAGCCGTACTCAATACTTATGACAAAGCTTACTACTAAGCTGCTAAGGACAACATAACTCTGGTATTGTTTGCATCAATCCTACCTGTACCAGCTTGTTTGTATCTATGTACTTATTGCTGTCTTAAGTTACTGTTATACTGTGTTATACCGTAATACTGTGTATTTTCGTTTGTCTTACTGTGACAAGGTACCTTTGTAAATGAGCCTATGGCTGAAAGGTTTTCCAAACTGCTGTCTAAATAAAATAAAAATAAAATAAATAATCTCTATGTATTGTTCATGGCCATGGCCCTCATTCCAGCGATTGTTTTTGTACCAGGGAGTGCTCAGATATTATGATTGGGCCATATGTGGCTGACTGAATTGCCAATATTATATCCTGTGACACCAGAGTCGTATCAAGGTGGGCATCAGCTTTGGCTGAGTGGGAGTAGTGAGAATATTCCCTTCCCCTGGCTTAAAATATCTCCAAGCATCTAATAACCTGTGATCCATCATTAAGCCTTTTAATGCTTTAGTGATTTTAGACTGTGGACCTATCAAATGTATTGTCCAGTGTACAGCTGAAGTCCCCATTCAGCACCCAGACTCCCCAATATTTGGTCATCTCTAATGAGAGGAATGTAAAACATTCTGTATTATCTACATTAGGTGCATAAATTGCTGCAATTGACACTCTTGCCCTTAATTCAACTGCACTTGCAACAATACATTCTTCGCTCCTTTATCAGTATCTACCTTTGTGACCATCCCGGGAAACCTTGGCCTCAGCCATATAGCTACTCCCCTAGCCTTTGATGAGAAATAAGAACCATAAAACTCCCCTCCCCAATCTCTTTGCTATATGGGCACCCTCTTGTTAGTCATATGTGTTTCTTGAAAACAGGCAACATCTACCTTACTACTTTTAATCTTGTTGTGAATTTTCCTCCTTTTTGTGTGTGATTTGAACCCATTTATATTCCACATACCAATTTTCAACTTACTATCCATTGTCCATTACACACATTATTCCACTTGTCACCAATACTTGTACTACTACTACTGTCCCTTCCTTGCTTTTTCTATGCTGATAACAAGTTTTTTGTTTAAAAATGTTTAACAAACATTTTGCCTGTTTCCTCTATGAGGCCACCTTCCTTTAAACTGTAAGATTAAAACTAAAGAACATTACATGTCAACAAGTGTCTTCACCAGTTTACCATGCCGCAGCAGCAGCGGACATGGAGACATCCCTGACAGCGACTGCCGCATTGCCGAGTGTCGGCAATGCGGTGTCGGGGATGCCTCCATGTTTCCAGTGGGGGGCTGCACCCCCAGAACCCCCACATCCCACGGTCCCTAGGATTCCAACTCTGAGTTGGATTTGGACCGGGGGGGGGCAAAACACCCTTCGAGGCAAACCTCTGGCCATGCAGAGACCATCTCAGCAACATGCAAAATTTTCGCCCAATTCCTGTCGCTGTGATGGTCTTCGCCATCGGGGAGTCACTGCAGCGATGGTATACCATCTTGACCCACCACCATCATGAGCAATCCCTAACCCCAATACAACCAGCACTGTTCTGCCACCTCCTCCTCCTCCTTTCTGCACCCCAAAGTGGTGCACCCTCCCCTCGTTTGTTTTGGTTGAGTGTATGATTTTGTGGCACTTCACACACAGTCAATATTATTTAATATAATTATTGTTGTAACAAACCATTGAATCTCCTATATCTCTTGCCCCCACCATTCTTCTTTGGTGTGCAGATATGAAGAAATTACCCTTAATCTCTAGAGCATGCATATGGCAACTTTGAGCCTATTCCTTATCTTTGGTATCACTCTGACTGCTTTATTCAAAAGAACAGATCCAGAAGCAAATGATTTGATACCTTTTATTGGACGAACATAGATGTCACTCAAAAAAGAACCAAGTGCTCTAGTTTTCACACCAACTAGGTCCTTCTTCAGAAGAGAGTCCTGATGTTGCCCCTAATATCAGTATTTATAAAACCACCTTTTCCTGGTGGTCCAGTGGCCCCATCCCTGAGTCCAGATGTTACCCTTAATATCAACATGTATGAATTCACCTTGTCCTGGTGGTCTAGTGCTCCCTTCCCTGAACCCTGATGTAGCCACAATGAAAAAAAATAAAATAGTATCCCTCTCCCTAGTGATTTAGTTATCCTCCCTCCCCAAACCCCGATGTGTCCACAATCTTAAAAAATAAAATACTGCCCATTCCCTGGTGGTTTAGTGACCCTCCTTCCCTGAACCCCAACATGTCCACAATGACAAAATATAAAGTTACTGCCCCCTTGCCTGGCGGTCTAGTAGCCCCCCTCCTTGATCCCCATTGTTGTTCCATACATATTATTATTTTTATTAATTAGCTTTTGTTGACCGGGTAAGTGCACTAGACAAATCCTGCCTATTTTCAGGCACGACCTGGGGGAGGGGGATACAGATGAATGCCAACTGACCTTGAACCAGATTAAGCTGTTGGTGGTATTTTTAGTGAAAGAGGGAAATTTGGCCAGGACACCGGGGAAATTCCCCTACTCTTTTCGATAAGTGCCATGAGATCTTTAACATCCACCTGAACTACCACCAATCCAGGCAGATGGGACCTCGGTTTAACGTCTCATCCAAAAGACGGCACCTCAGAAATGCAGCACCCCTCTCATGCTGCATTACAGTGTCAGTACTGGGATATTAACCCAAGTGCCAGATGTGGGAACTGAACCCACAGCCCTCTGATCTCCCGGCCTCAGAGGCGAGTGTGCTACCTGAGCCACTGACATGTATTTGAAACATCCATTCTTCCTGGTGGTCTAGTGGCCCTGCTTCCACTGCCCTGCCAAGGGTCCCCTCTGCCATTGTGACTTGCAATCTGGTACGGCCTTCAGCAATGGAACCTCCAGTTTTTTCTGCTGCCTCAAATTGTAGTGTTGACTGCTTTTTTGTTGATTTTTGCAATGCCATAGTCTTCTGCAATTGATTTCTATCAATATAGTTGGCAATTTCTTTAAGTAATGCTATTAATTCTACCACTGAATATTAGTGCCTTGAAGACCTGATCTAGCATATGTCCACCATGATGTACTTTCCATCTTGTTTAATTTTAGAAATTTGTTCTGAGTAGTCATTTTCTGATGTATTTTGTAGTGAAAATAATTTATATAATTGGTTCCCTAATTCCATGTATGTTTGATATTTTATGTTTCCCGTATAATTGACCTGCTACTGTATTTCTAAAACATTTGTAAAATAAATGTTACTATCAACTCACAACTCAATAGGTGAATCATATAGTAACATTACAGATTTCCTAGCTGTGATTATATGTTATAAACCTTGTGTAATAACTGTATTAATTAATAAACTTATTCAATTTCCAATAACTCTTGCCTATGGCTGTCTCATTAAAATTTGCTTTTTTAATACTAAGGAGATCAGGATCTGAGGTAGCCATAGGTTGGGTTTTCACTGAGATAAGGGGTAAGGTTGGGGAGAAAAAAATATATTTATTTATTTATTTAGTAATTGGTAACCGGAAAAGTGCATTGATCCAGGGGACCATTTTCAGGCACAACCTGGGCCACACAGGCGGCAGTTACAGAGGTGGTGACAAGTTATACAATGAGTACAAGCCATGTGGATATACAGACATCATTGGTGAACCAAGTGGATATACAGGCATCATTGGTGAACAGTGAAAGTGACATAGGAAAGTAAAATTAATGAGAGACTGAAAAAAAAACAATCAGTAGATCATGATAAGCAATAATTATTATACAACTATTTACTAAGGAAACATAGAATCCGTCATACAGCCCACGTAGTCTGCCCATTTCCCTACTTGGTTTGGCAATCCCTACTCTTATCTGGACTGCCTTTCCCCCGCTCTGCTGTACAGCAGGGAGCCTTTATGCTTATCCCATGCACTTTTGAATCCCAATACTGTTTTCACTTCCACCACCTCCGTTGGTAGGTTGTTCCACAGATCCACTACCCTCGCTGTGAAAAAATACTTCCTAACTTTCCCCCTAAGCCTCCCTCCAGCCTCATGTTATGTCCCCTTGTCCTTGTGCACTTTCGCCTCTGAATTATGCTCCCCTCCTGTACCGTGTTTATTCCTCTAAGGTATTTGAAAGTCTCTATCATATTCCCTCTCTCCCTTCTCTCTTCCAGTGAATAGCTGTTTAGTTCCTTGATTCTTTCCTTATAAGGTTTGTGATGCAGTCCATGTATCATTTTTGTTGCTATTCTCTGGACTGCTTCCATTCTGTCTATGTCCTTCCTGATATGTGGTCTCCAGTATTGGACACAGTATTCCAGATGAGGCCTCACCAGTGATCTACACAGTAGCATCACCACTTCACTTCTCCTACTGGTTATGCCCCTTTCTATGCACCCCAGCATTCTGTTTGTCTTTCCACTACTTTTTTGCATTGTTTGGCTGACTTCAGGTCATCGGATATGATAACCCCCAGGTCTCTCTCCTGACTTGTGGTTGCTAGAACCTGCCCCCCCCCCAATCCTGTATTCCTCTCTTGGGTTTCTGTGTCCCAGATGCATTATCTTGCACTTCTTAGCATTGAAATCCAACTGCCAAACCCTTGACCATTCCACAAGTAGTCTTAGGTTGTTTCTCATTTTATCTCACCCCTTCTGTGTGCTGACTCTGTTGCAGATCTTGGTGTCATACGCAAACAAGAATACTTTCCCCTCTGTAATGTCACTTATGAAGACATTGAATAGAACTTGACCCTGCACTGATCCCTGTGGAATCCCACTGGTCACCTCCCTCTCTTCTGATTTTATGCCATTTACTACGACCCTCTGGATCTTGCCTTTTAGTTAGTTACCAACCCATTTTACCACTTTAGAGCCCACTTCCAGATTTCTCAATTTGTTAAGCAACCTTCTATGAGGAACAGTGTCAAAGGCCTTACTGAAATCCAGGTAGGCCACATCCACTGCCCCTCCCTTATCCACCACACTGGTCACCCAGTCAAAGGAATCAATAAGATTAGTCTGACAGGATCTACCATCAGTGAATCCATGCTGACTTGGGTCTTTTGCACAGCCTGACTCCAGGAAATTCACTATACTCTCCTTAAGCTGGGACTCCATCAGTTTCCCCTCCACTGAGGTCAGACTTACAGGTCTGTAGTTGCCTACCTCATCCCTACTTTCAGTTTTCTGCAAGGGGACCACCTCTGCCCTAGTCCAATCCCCAGGTACCTCCCCCTTTTCTAGTGGTTGGTTGATTAGGGTTGTTAGCTTACCTGCTAGGACTTCCCTGAGTTCCTTCAACACTCTAGGGTAAATCCCGTCTGGCTCCATTGCATTGTCTGTCTTTACTTTTCCTAGTTCCTTCAAGACTCTATTCACCATAAACATGCTGGCATCCAACTCTCCCCCTGTACATCTTTCCTCAAGAGCCTTGGCCCCTCCTCTGCCTCTTCCTTGGTAAATACTGAACAAAAATATTTGTTGAGTACCACAGATTTTTCAAGGTCATCGTTCATCCACCCACCCTCTCCCTTCTTTAGCCTAACAATACCATTTCTGGTATTCTTCCTTTACTAATATAATGGAAGAAGATCTTGTCCCCCTTCTTAATAGCCTGTGCTATGCCTTCCTCCGTTCTTGCCTTAGCCCCTCTGACTGTTTCCTAGCTCCCCTCTGCTTCTCCTGGTTTTTCAGTCTGTCTTCTTTTTTCTGTGTCATGTTGCATTTCCTGAATGCCTTACTTTTTTCTCACACTTTCTCGGCTACTGATTTTGAGAACCACAGTGGCCACTTCTTTCTTTTCCTTTTGCTGAGCAATCTGACACATTGACTTGTCACTCCTGCTATGGATCTCTTGATCCTAAGCCACCGTTCTTCTACCCTTCCCCCTCTATCTTCTGCTGCCAGGGCAATTTTGAGCTGTTCCTCCACCTCCATGATTTTGGCCTTCTGGAAATCTAGGATCTTAATCTTTGAATGGCTTTTTTTCTGCCAAGGTGTTGACTCTAAACCACACAGTTCTGTGGTCAGTGGTACCAAAGGGACTGCCCACCTCAATATCCATGATTCTGTCCCCATTTGTAAGCACAAAGTCCAGTACAGCCCCCTTCCTTTTGGGCTCAACCACCAGCTGCCTTAGGTTTGCTCAATACATGGCAGATATGAAGTTCCTGCTCATTGATGCATCTGCAGTCTGAGTATTCCAATCTGCATCTGGCATGTTGAAGTCACTCATTAGTAGTACTTCCCCTTTGGCTGCCATATTATGGATGGCTTCCACTAATACTAGATCTATATCATCCCCCTGTGAGGGAGGCCTGTAGGCTACTCCAGCACAGATGGTTATTGTGTTCCCCAACTCCTGAGTGACCACAATACCTCTGCTTCTTCCCTGAATCCCTGAGCCTCCGTAGCTTTAATCCCTTCCTTTATATACATAGCAACCCCTCCTTCCCTTCACCCTCCTTATCCTTTCTAAAAAAGGTATACCCTGGTATGGCTGCATCCCAGTCATGGTTCCCTGTGTACCATGTCTCCATAATAGCCACAATGTCTGGTTGTGTGTCTGCCATCAGTGCTGTTAGGTCTGGGATTTTGTTTCCCAGGCTGCTTGCATTTGTGGACTTGAAATTCCACTCTGTCTACCACCTTAATGTGCCTTGTTTATTGGTCTTTGCCCTGTGCTGCATTAGTGATGTACCTTCTGTTCTGTCCCCATTGTAACCATGGTCGTTTTATGGTTAAATATTGTGCTAGTTATTAGCTCCTCACTGCTTTCAGTTATGTTCTGTGGGGGGGTGCAATGATAATCCCCTTGACTGCCTATGCCTCCCCCCTTGGCAAGTTTAAATTATCAATAAGGATGCACTTAAACTTCTCAGAGAGGATATCTTTTCCTCCCCTGGATAGATGCGGCCTTCTGGAGAATATAGTCCTTCATCCCTCCAGGTGAGGTGCCAGTCCCCAATGAAGCCATACCCCACCACTCTGCATCATTTCTTCAGCCATTTATTGAAATCAGTAATGTGGATGTCCTTCCCTTCCCTCTTGCCTTGGACAGGTAGCACCTCCAAGAAGGTAACAGAGTGTGCTACTTGCCCAAGACTCCTCCTCAGCTCCCTGAACTTTTCCTGTACTCTTCCTACATCTACCCCCTCTCTAGCCAGGTCATTAGTCCCCAAGTAAATAATGACATGCAGCTCCCCCCTCCTTGCTACTGCCCTTGCAATCCTAAGGATTTGCTTGCACTCCTTCCAAACTGTGCCTCCAGGTAGCCATATTACCTCCCTCTCACCACTGCTACCTGACCCCAGCTCAATTCCCTGGACAATGGAGTCCCCAACAAGGATTACCTTCCTCCTCCTATTTGTTCTCCTTGCACCTGCTGTTGGGGTTCCATCCTGAATGACCCCCTCAACCCCCATGGTGTTCACTTCAGGAGATGCTGCTCAATCTTTATGCTCTGCCAGGATGGTATACAAGTTGTGAAGTGCCACCAGCTGGGGGATGTGCCTCTGTGCTGCCTCCTGCACCCTCCCAGAGCCCACCATAGTCCATCCTTCCCTCCTTCTTGGCAACCTCTGAGGGAGTGGTGGTGGACATGGTGGTCTCTGTATGGGGGGAAAGGGCACCTGTATCCTTACCAGCTCTGCTCAGAGTCCAGCTACCCCCTTCCTCAATACAGAGAGGTGCCTGCAGATAATGGCCAGTGAAAATTTATGCAGGATGTAAAATAAAAACATAAAAGACAATAAGACATCTAGAATCAATTTGAGTGGAGAGTTTTCCACTATGACAAGTGTAGGCTGGTTGTTTAGATTTTGCAAACTGTCTACAAGTCCAGTTTGTAGAACAACCTTGTTTAAAAAATAGGTTCACAAAATACATTATTTTTAGACCTGTATCAGATCTAAATCTGCCACAGATAAAATCTCCAAAAAAAATAATTTGTTTTGCCATAAATAAAGTTGTATCTTTCTCAGAAGTTCAATCCTATACTGATTCACACAATTCTGTATACTCCACAATCTTTATTATACGCCATGTAAGCTATACATTATGGGGAAGATATCTTCTCCACTTTGTACTAAATGTGGCCTGGTGGAAGGCACACTGAAGCATGTGATTTGGGACTATGATAAATTAATCCCCTTCTGGAAATCCATTAAAGACTCCCTGGATCCCATGTTAGGCCGGCATGACCTTTTCATACTTGAGATTTACTTAGTGGGACATTTTCCCACCAATCTTTCTAGCACTCAGAAAGCCCATATGCTACTTATATCCATAACAGCAACAATTATTATTTTAAGGCACTGGAAAGACTTTTCAGTCCCATCCTACCGAGAGTGGCACCAAGAAATATTACTGGCTTTGATAGTAGAGAAACACATTGCTTCTCTCTGTAAGTGTTAAGATCGGTTTCAATCTTGGTGGGATTTTCTGTCTATTCCATTGTTTATATCCTCCATGAAGCCATAATTGCTGCCCTTTTCACTTGCTTTACCTGCAGGCCATTCATTTATTTCTATATATAATTTTCATTAAGTTGACTCTCTACTACTGTGGAGTCCATCAGATTGTATTTCCTTCTCTCTACCCTTTTAAATTACTGAATTTTTTTATCAACTGAGCCTGGGGGGAGGGGGGATTGGGCAGTTGGGGGGATTTATTGCCTTATGGTCTTGACGTTATATTGTTCAGCTTTTCTTTTCTTTTTGTTATTTGTGTTTTTTTATCCTTCTGTTTTGACATTTATATGTATTTTTTTTTATTAGAGAAAATAATAAAGTATATTTGATGAAAAAAGTTCTATCCTACTATGTTTCATTTGTGCAGCATATAAATTAATCAAATGAAGTTCTCTTCCTGCAAATAAAATATCTAGCATTAGTGGTCTGCCTGGAAATATATATACAAAGTGTTGAACTGTTATATTAGTGTTAGTAATACAAATATCTAAACCACAACACATATCTTCACACACAGACCAAAAACTTTTACCCCAACACCATGCAATTTAAGCTAACCACATTTCTCTTTCTATATGCAGCCTAATGTTTCGTAGGATTACAATATTGAAGTAGTGCTGTTCAAAAAAGGCAAAAGTTTCTCCTCTCTTTTTTCCTGATTTAATACTGTTGGTCTGAGAAAGGGTGCAGTCAAATCATATAGTTACATGTGTGGAGTAGCTAAGCTCACAAACTCAAGTCACTTTTTTGGCCCCAGCATGTATGGCTCATTTTTTCTTTGGAACTTTATTTTTTCAGGGTTTCTATCCTTTCTTTTTGTCTCCTGTGTCCGTTGCCAAGTCTGTTTGGAATGAGGCAATGGAGGCTGAATCAGATTCCTTGTCCATTTTGACGTCCCCCCACTTTAGCATAGAAAAAAGATTGTGTAGAGGTACTGGATCTGGTAATGTTGATTCTTGTGGTATTGGTTTCCCTTTCTTTTTATGTACTATTTGAAAGACTTCATCTTGGGATGGGGGCATATTTTCTTCTGAGACATCTTCCACCATAACTGGAGTTTGTTCTGTAAGTGAAGTATCTGTTCCTGTATGTATAGGGGATATGTGGGGTGGATGTTATAATCCTTCCTTCATATTAAGGTTGGGAGTAGTTGTGTCTATGCCTGATGGAGATATTATGGTTTGAGGCTGGGTTTGGTCTCTCATGGCTTTATTGATATAAAAATCGTGTTCAATGTAGATAGCACTATTAGAATTGTGTGCTGTCTAGGGACATATTGTGAATAAGTGATCTTCCATGTCACACAGGTTACACTTGGGGGTGGCAGTATAATGGAAACCTGAGTGTCCCAGTACCCCACAAATGGAACATTTTAACTTCTCACAGTTCATGCTAATATGTCTTGTGTGACTGCACTTAAAGTATGTTCTTGTCTGCTCTTGATAAAAAAGAATGCCTTTATCCCTTCACAGAAAAAGCAAATTGGAAGGTGTTCAATCCCATTCTCATTCAGTGTTAGTTTAACATGAAATTTCTAGCTTCCCATCCAGAAACCCTCTTGTTTTATTATGGGTTCTAGTGTACCTTGAATTTCGCATCTTTTTTCTAATCAATAAATTCCATCTGTGATGCTCACCACCTCATTTCTGGACAAGATTTGTAACCAGTTTTATTGCGGGTTTACTTAACAGAATAACTTGGAAAGGTTCCCAGGTATGATCTTGTTTTTGTTTAGAATGGATATTCAAGACATGATTTAGTAATGTTCCAGACCTAAAACATATGTCAAAGGTCTGTTCACCAGGTGCGTGGATCAAAGCATACACATCAGAGGGTGAAAACCCCATTTTTCGTTTGATTATCTCTTTCCCCACAAAAAAAAAAACATGTCTGGAGGTAAAGATAAACCTCCCATATATCTCAACCTTACTGCATGTCTCCTTTTTGCATTTTCTATGGGTTTTTATAGAAGACTAGCATAAGTCACCCTGGGTCGTTCCGCCTGGAATTGTGTTTCTGCAGCTGGTTGTGGGGTATCACTGACATGACCAGTTGCAAGGTTATTTAGAACTACTGTATTGTGCTCTGTATCAGAATGGGCTTCATAAAAATATTGTCTGCCAAATATTGTACTGAATTAGGCAATGTACCTGTTTTTGTTTGTCCCTGTGGTTTGCTGGGATCTTACTCTTTTGGCTGAGTCAGTAGCTGCATTTTATTTTTTGACTGATCATTGGTTTTACTTTGAACTAGCTTTGGTCTCCACCCTGGGATGCTGGGCAGTGGGATGTCAGGGTCGTGAATTCAGTTCCCTTGAGAGTTTCTTCTCCATCCTGCATCACTAAGTGTCATTTCTGGTTTCCATTTTGCTGAAGTAGAAGCTGCTTCTTCATGCTCAGTACTGACTTGTTTCATGGTTCAATCCAGGGTTTTGACAGAAACTGAAGTGCCGAAGTGAAAGACCATAGAAAAGGTAGATTTTTTTCCAAGAACACCTGGGGAAGCATTTTCCAGTCTTTTCCTCTTTTTTCATCTTTAACTGAGTTTTTGCAAAAAGATAATACAATTTTGCTTGTTTCACTTGTGCTGGCAGCTGCGTTTTTTTTTCCTTTAGTATTTCTTGTAGAATTTCTTCCATTAGCTCCATATCATCTTCAGTGGTCTCCATATTTTCTTTTGGTAGCTCTGTGATAGAAATAGGTTGCTCTGGTATGACTACGGTTTCCATAGGTTACCAGATTCTGCCATCTGCACTTGCAGACTTCCATCATCTCCTGCATTAGTCAGATTCTCCATCTCTGTCTCTGCAGGAAGTTTAGTGCCCCCTGAAACCAGGTTTTTAGATCTTGCTTTGTGTCTGCCTACCAAGCTCCTGCATCTTCGTACAACTCAAATACTGAGGCCCTAGCACTTAGCAAACCTTTAATTCATTTTGGTACAGTTGGAGCAGATAAACTAGAACTATTAAGTTTCCACCTGATATGTTTGGGTGGCCTATCTCGGTTAATGTGACTGTTTACTTTAAGAAGCACATGATCAGAAAATTTAGTTGGGAGAATTTCTAAAGAATAGGACTGAACGTCTTGTGATAGAAAAAAGTAATCAATAGTACTGTAGTGGTAAAACTGTTTCTCTTACTGGTAAAAGTGGGCCTAGATACCAGTCAATGCAATTTAATAGGTCTGCTAACATAACACATTTGTAAGTGCTGAAGAATCGTAATAAATCTTTTTACCTATGTGTTGTGTATCTTTTTTATTAATACTACAGTTGAAATCTCCCCCTAGGTAGATGGTACATATAGTAACTAAGAAAGGCTGCAGGGAGGCCAGAAGGGACATCCTCTCTGCTTTGGATTGTGGCCCATAAACAGTAATAAACTTACGTAAGTTCAAACCTCGGGTACCGTCCAAAATTAGCAACTTCCCAGGGATAAGGTCTACCAATTTAGAGAAGTGAAAAGATCCCCATGAAATAATATACCCACACCATAAGTCTTATCTTGCCAGAAGGACCAATAGGAAGGGCCAAACACCACTCATCCTTAAAGAGATAGAGATGGGATAATGAGGACATCCATGTTTCCTTTGAGAAATAAAAATTGGACCTTTGATCATGCAAATATTGAAGACTGACTGCCTGCCTTTTTTATAGTTTAAGATACTACAGATGTTTGTTGAGGCAAAGCAATGTATTTAATTCAGTGCTATAGACCTTAAAGTTGTCCAGTTTTTCTTTTTCTGTTTTTCCTTTTTCCCCAGTGTATTTTCCTTCCCCTAGTTTTGAAAGTTCAGATTTCTGGGAGGCAGTATCAGACCTTCCTTCCTCCATTTCTGAGTCTCCCCAATTGGAGCCTTCAAGGACAGAAAACACATTATCAGTTTCCACCTCAGGAGGAACAGGGTCAGTTTTATTTTTCCTGATGGACCTTCTCCTTGGTAAAGGTGTGGTCCATGATTGTGGGAGTGGTATGCCTGATGTTCCTTTCAGATGGCCTTTATCCTTGGGGGTCTGAGAAACAGACTGGGTATAGTAGCCCTGCAGCATCAGTTACCAGTGTAACATTTTTTTTTGGGGGGGGAGGGGTACTATCCAGAATCTGGATAATAGAAACTTCAGATGTCTCTAGATGGGCCTCTGGAATAGTAGGGTTGGGACCTGTTTCTGAGCATTCGGCTTGTGCTGTTTGTATTAGGAGATCTGGACTGATAAAATCTTTTTTTATTTTGTGCCTCCCATGAGCATTCAGAGAAAGTGTGTCACATTTCTTCACAAAGGTCACATTTGGTGTGGTTGGCACATTGCACACTGATATGTTCAACTTTGCCACAAATACTGCATCTGTGCTTGTTGCACACATTTGATAAGTGGGTTAAAGCCCCACATTTGTAACAGTGTGGTTGACTAGCATTGAAACATACACCTCTGTCTTGCTCCAGTAGGAATGAGTTAGGGATGTGACAAATCACTTCATCAGTTTGTCAAAGTTTGATTTTAAATTTCCACCACCACATCCAAAATTGTTCAGCATTCAGGATGGCTTCTGGCATGCTATGTACCTCATAGTTTTGCTGTAACCAGTACACAATGTCACCCACATGAACCCCTAATTTCTAAACATGACAGTAATAAATTTAATTAGTGGCTTGGTCAGTGGGATTGACAAAAAGGGAGTCAAGAGAGGAAAGCATGTTACCTATTTGTAACTTATCCAAAATTTCTCTAAGGCCTGAAGTGACATAAGGCTCAAGTCAAAATTGTCTTCCCCAATATATTAAAAAAGGCAAATACATCAGCAGGTGAAAAATGTAAAGATTCTTTAAGAAGTTTCCTCCCCACATAATGTCTATCAGGCCTGATTTCCAGACCTCCTTTGTGTAACGAAGGAGAACAGCATTTCAGCTCGGTGCAGGTTCCTCTTTCAGAAAAAGTTCTGAAAGGAGTGGCCATTGTTGTGGGGGGAGTGGTTCATTCATAGGCAGTGCAGCCAGTTATGCTGTGCTGTTTTGTCCAGAGTCAGTCAGCAGATGTCTAATGCCACTGTTCCTACTGTCATTAATGCTGAATTTTTTTTTTTTTTTTTAGTTGTTTAACCAGGAGTAGCACTCTAAGCTGAACACTTTTTTACAGGTGTGACCTGGGAGCACAGGGAACTTAAGTGACTTGCTCAGGGTCACACAGTATGCAAGCGGAAGCTGTGGGATTCAAACCCAGGTCTGGTCTGCTGAGTGAGGATTTGTCTTGTAAAACTGGTAAGATATTAATGTTGGCAATATTAAGATATTAATATCGCCAATTTTATCTGGCTGATCAGCCAACATTTTGCTTATTTCTTCAGTCTCTTCCTGAGAAGGCTAAGGGTTCAAATGATTATTTTCTGACATGCTATCAGAAACAATGGTTTCAGGATTTAAGATAGGTGCCTGTTCATTCATATTTGGGTGCCATTCTGGGTCTTTCTGAGTAAGTTACTTTCTAAGTATACCTTGAAGACAACATCTCCTTCATGCATCATGTTGAAAAAATAGTGAGAGCAGTAAATAAAAAAATGGGTGCACTATTCTGTTACAAATCACTTATGATAGAGGAGGCAAGGTGTCTTTCGGTCACATCCTCAATACTCCTGATAATTGACTATGGACTAGTGGTCTATGTCATATCAGATGACCTAAAGGTGGGCCAGCAATGTGAGAAGGCAGTAAGGAGGGCAGGGGGGATCCTGGGATGCATAGGAAGAGGCATCACCAGTAGAAAACAGGAAGTTGTTGGCCCTCTGTACAGACCATTGGTAAGACCACATCTGGAGTACTGTGTACAGTTCTGGAGACCCCATCTCCGCAAGGACATAGACAGGGTGGAGGCTGTCCAGAGGAGGGCAACCAAAATGATGCAGGGTCTGCATCAGAAGACATATGAAGAAAGACGAAAGGAACTAAAGATGTATAGCTTCGAGGACAGGAGGGAGAGGGGGGACATGTTGGAAACTTTCAAACACCTCAAGGGAATCAACAAAGTCCAAGATGATACCAAGGTAGGAGCAGTGGTGGATGACCTAGGGGGATGGCAGGGGTTGCAGAATGATCTGACAAAGCTTGAAACCTGGTCAGACACCTGGCAACTGGGGTTTAATGCCAAAAAGTGCAAGGTGCTGCATTTTGGGATGAAGAACACAAGGAGAAGTTACTAGCTGGGGGGAGTGCAGCTAGCCCAGACAGAGGAGAAGAAGGATCTGGGGTGCTCATTACAGGGTCAGTGAACAACCTGGCACAATGTAGGAAGGCAGCTGCAAAGGCCAACAAAATGCTGGGTTGTATTTCAAGGGGTATATCCTCGAGGAGGGAGGAGGGGATTCTGCTACTGTATAGGTCATTAGTTAGACTGCACCTCGAGTACTGCATGCAGTACTGGCACCTGCATCTGAAGAGGGACATTAAGTTACCGGAGGGGGTGCAGTGCAGGGCAACAAAGATGATCAAGGGGCTGGGCGACTTTTCATATGAGAGGAGGCTGAAGGAGTTGAACATGTACTCACTGGAGGAGAGGAGAAATGGGGTGACATGATTGAAATCTTCAAGTACATGAAAGGAATAAACAAGACAGGCACAGAGGGGCTGTTCAAAGTAAGGAAGGGGAGGGACACCAGGGGCCATAATATGTGACTGGAGGGAGGAAGGTTCAGTAGGGAGATATGGAGACACTTTTTTACAGAGAAGGTAGTGGCTGGGTGGAATGCATTACCTGCAGAAGTGGTGTCCAGTAGAACAGTGGTCTGCTTCAAAAGGGGATGGGACAGGACAAGGGGAAGGGTCAGTGAAGGCGAAGGGTGGAAGGGAGGGGCAGCTGCAGAATAAGGGGTGCTAGCTGCACATTTGAGCAGACTTGATAGACCTCTAGGCCTTTATCTGCTGGCAAATTTCATATTTTCGTAAGAGGGTAGCATCTTTCAAAAAAAGAGATGTGCAAAAACAAGGGGGCACAATTTAAAGATAGAGGAGGATGGCCCAGAGGTAATGTGAGGAAGTATTTCTTCACAGAGAGGGTTGTGAATACATGAAACAGTCTTCCTGAGGAGGTCGTACGGTCAAAAACAGTGGGGGAATTCAAGAATGCATGGGACAGACATAAGGCAATTCTAGTGGGGGGTAGGAGGAAGTAGGCTGTTGGTTAACTGGGATCTGCAGCTTATCCATTAGGTAGGGAAATGGGCAGACTAGGTGGGTCAAGCGATCCTTATCTGCCGTCAAATTCTATGTTTCTATGTTTTTGCCTACAAAGAAATCTGCAGCAGTCCCGACACAACTCCATTCAGCTCGCTCACTCCCCCTCTCTCACTTGCTCATTCTGTTTCTACCGGCGCTGCATATTCCCTTTTTGTACTGGGCTCCTGACTGCATTGCCGTCTTTTCCTGCCCAGTAAAAAATCCACTGCATTCATGATAGAGCTCTGTTGAGCTTGCTCACTCCTCCTCTCTCACTCACTTGTGTTTCTCCCAGCGCTGCAGGCTGCCCTTTTGTACTGGGTTCCTGCCTGTGTTGGCACCTTTTTCTGCCCACAAAGAAATCTGCAGTAGTCCCAACAGAGCACCGTTGTCCTCACTCACTCCCCTTCTCTCACTCGCTCATTCTGTTTCTGCCAGCGCTGTAGGCTGCCCTTTTGTACAGAGCTCCTGCATGCAATGCAGCCCTTTTCTACCCACAAAGAAATCTGCAGTAGTCATGATAGAGCTCTGTTGAGCTCGCTTACTCCCCCTCTCTCCGTCGATCATTCTGTTTCTTCTGCTGCTGCTGGCTGCCCTTTTCTACTTGGCCCCTGCATGCATTGCTGCTTTTTTCTCTCCACAAAGAAATCTGCAGCTGTCCCGACAGAGCTCCATTGAGGTCGCTCACTCGCCCGTCTTAGATGCTCATTCTGTTTCTCCTGGCGCTGCAGGCTGCCCTTTTGTACTGGGCTCCTTCCTGCATTGACGCCTTTTCCCTGCCCACAAAGAAATCTGCAGTAGTCTGGACAGAGCTCAGTTGAGCTTGGTCATTCCCCCCCCCAACTGGCTTGATCCTAATCTGTCCTAAATACTGATTTCTGACAGCGACTGCGGTATTCTGCGCTGGAAGTACGAAAACATATTTGGGCCAGGATGTGAAAAATGACAGCTGTACTGTTCATAAGGAGGTGGGGAAAAATGCAAGTGTTGAAAATGTGGCGTGAAAATATTATTAATTTGCAAAGTTACAAGGGTACATGGAAAGTGCACAATGCACGCTCGTAACACAGTCATTTTATGGACTTTCATCACAAAATTTTCAACATAGGCATTTTAGGTCCTCTGCTCATGAACAGTGTCAGTATGATTTTCTTAATGAGTCCTGAACACTGATTTCCCACAGCAACCGTGCTATTGTGCACTAGAAGAGCAAATACACATTTTAGCCAGGATGTAGAAAATGGCAGCTGCACTGTTCATAAGGAGGTGTGGAAAAATGGCAATATGAAAAATCTGGAGTCAAAATATTGCAAATTTGTGAAGGTACGAGTGTGCGTGGAAACTGCGCAATGCATGTTTGTAGCACGCTCATTTTATGGACTTTCGTCACCAAATTTTCAACATAGGTATTTTAGGACATCTGCTAATGAACAGTGTCACTGTCATTTTTATAATGTGTCGTGAACATGGATTTCCCACAGCAACCACGCTATTCTGCGCCGGAAGTGTGAAAACACATTTCGGCCAGGATCTGGAAAATGACAGCTGTACTCTTCACAAGGAGGTGCAGAACAAAGCAATGTTGAAAATCTGGAGTGAAAATATTATAAATTCTCGAACTTATGCGCATACGTGCAAACTGCACAATGCACACTCGTAACACAGTCATTTTATAGAGTATCGGCACCAGATTTACAACATAGGCATTTTAGGACCTCTGCTCATGAACAGTGTCACTGTTATTTTTGTAATCTGTCCTGAACACTGATTTCCCACATCAACCACGCTATTCTGCACTGGAAGTTGGAAAAACACATTTCGACCAGAATGTGAAAAATGACAGTTGTACTGTTCACAAGGAGGTATGGAAAAATGCCAATGTTGAAAATCTGGTATGAAAATATTGCAAATTTGTAAAGTTAAAAACGTGCATAGCAACTGCACAACGCACGCTCATAAAACAGTATTTTTTTTATTTTTTCCACCTAATTTGCAACATAGGCTTCTTGAGAGCCCACGTCTTAAACACTGGCACTGTTGTTTTGTTAATCAGTCCCGGAAGGGGATTCCATGCAGTGACCACAAAATCACCTTTCAGGGCTGAATAATGCCATGACAGTACCAGAATTCATGAGGAGGGGTCCCAAAAACTCCATGTTGAAAATTTGGTGCCAAATTTCCAAAACATTACTGAGCTATGCATCAAAGTTGAAAAAACCCTATTTATTCCATTATACAGCTTACTGGCATTTCCTCAGTGTGCGGTTGGCTTTGAAGAGTGCAGACGTGTTCCTGGTCCACCGAAGATCATCGCGCTAGACTCTGGAAGTAAGTATGGAATGAGGGTGTGTGTGGGAAGGCAGGGTGCCCAGTGGTTGGGCACGGGTTGTGGGAGGGGGGCAGGGAAACAGCTGAGGGACCATTTCCTTTTTACAGGTTAAAAAAAAATCGGCGGGACCGTTTGAGATTTTACAGGGCATGGGGCATGCTGGGGTGGGCTCCCTGCATGACACGAGTCTTTCGGGGGGCAGCTGTAGCTGATGGGGGATTGGGCACCCTCTTCAGCACACAACGAAAGGGGGGTTTACATTATGCCGATGGGGGATTGGGCACCCCCATCAGCACACAACAAAAAGGGGGTGACATTATGCCCACGGAAATTGGGCACCCTGTTGGCAGACAACAAAAGTGTGGGGGATTACACAGTGATGATGGGGAATGGGCTCCCCCATCAGCAACATAAACCTTGGGCCACTGAAGTTGACGAGGACTGGGGCCCCTGTTGGCAAACAAACATGGTGAGGGGGCACATGCTGCTGAGGGGGATTTGGCACCCCCTCGGCAGGGGGGGTTAATATTGTTCATGAACACATTGACAAGATGCTGCCATGTTCACAAACAATATCAGTGTTTCAAGGTTCCACCCTGCAATGACGGGTTGCTCCCTCATTGCAGTGAATGGCTGAAGCGAGGAGGCCCCTTATTGCAGCGGCTACATTTTTACAAGGTTGTGGCACGCTGACTGAACTAGTGTCAGCAGCAGTATACCACGGCATTGGGGGAAGCGGACCAAGCCTTTAAAGGCTGTGGGGACATTGGCCACAACAGTGCTGTGACTCCACAACCTGCTACTGGAGAAAGCTGCTGCAATATGTTTCTTGCGCATGCACGCAATCAACATAAAAATGCTCTACACAGGCTTGCAGAAATTGTAGGCCAATCAGTCTTATGTCAACAACATGTAAAATCCTGGAAAGCTTATTAAAGGTTGAACTAACCCCATTATTACATTCCATGGACACTGAGCTACATGGGTTTATTAAAAAACTAAGCACTGTCACCAATCTCTTAAGCTTTTACGAAAAGATCAGTGAGTCCCTAGATAAGAATGCACCTAAGGATATCATCTTTCTGGACTTTAGCAAGGCTTTTGACCTGTTCCTGCACATTCACTTAATAAAGAAAATTCAACTTTTGAACTGTCATAGCGCATACTGTATTTACTACGAGCTCTGACAGTTCCTTTGGTGGCCAGTTGTGATGGTGTGAGGAGGGCTGTGCCGGTTGATGGAATGGGGTACAGGACGGGGTAGGGAGTGAGGTGGTGGGGGGCCACTACACCCCCAGGTAATGCTGGTATCTGCTATGGGAGCATATGACCATTGGGGCATATCTGTTTACAGCAGGGACATACCGGGGCTTGGGTGGAGCTGCTAATGCAAGGGGGACTGCATAATATATAGGTATGTACAGTGTGGCATATTGGAGGGGGGGCACTAGATCACCAGGGTAATGGGTGGTAGGGATTATGGATACCAGCAGCTCAATGGTGGTGGTGGTGGGGTGTTAGCCAGTACTGTGCCCCTGACTGAGGGTGCAGCTGCCATCATACCACCCCACAGCTGCTGCAGCACACCTCATGGGTACACCATCTATTTGGTGCATTGCTACCATTGCTGCAAGCTGCAGGACTTTGGTGCCAGGACCCAATCAATAGGAAAACTGGGCACATGGTCCTAGACCCTCTGGCACTTAGTGCAAGCTGCCATTGCTGCAGTTTGTGACTGAATTTTGAAATTCCTTCCCACTGTTCTTTTAATCCCAGGTTTGAAGAATAGTAAATTCCACAACACAAGACACCAGTGAGGCCCCACCTGGAGTACAGTGCACAGTTCTGGAGACCTTACCTATGTAAGGACATAGAAAGGGTAGAGAAGGTTCAGAGTAGGGCAACAAAGATGGTGCATGAATTGCTCACAAGTCCTATCAGGACAGATTGAAGGACTTGAATATGTACTCCCTGGAGGAGAGGAGGGAGAGAGGGGATATGATAGAGGCATTGAAGTATCTTACAGGTATGAATAGGGTGCAAGAATACACTATTTTTAAGTGAAAAAGATGATCCAGGACTAGAGGGCTTGGGATGAAGTTGGAGGGAGGAAGATTCAGAGGAAAGATGAGAAAGAATTTCTTCACGGAATGGGTGGTGGACAAGTGGAACACCCTGCCAGAGGAAGTGGTGGGGGCTGAAACAATCACAGGATTTAAGAATGCATGGGATAGACATAAAGGAATTCTGGAGGTCAGGGGTAAGGGGCAACAGACTTCTGGGAACAGATAAAGTGAACTTGCAAGCTGAAATGTGCAGACTGGGTGGGCGTTAGGCCCTTATCTGCCAACACTGTCTATGCATCTATGTAAATGAGCAATCCTGTACCCAAGGCTGCCAAAGAGTGAGTGTATTTAAAATCATAGATTTAATATTACTATAGAAGAATATGGCATATAAGAAAGTGATTGGATTAATTATGTAAACCTGTAAACCACCTTTAGAGATTGTAAGATATGTAATGTTGTGCTTGACGGGGTTAAGCCTACTCCACCAAATACTTTGAAAAAAAAAACTATATAATTTGTGTTTCCAACTGTGGGGGTATATATAACTCAGGTGGTAAAAACATAGGTATCAAAAAACTAATGAATATATTCTTTTTTTTTTGCTCATCATCCATTTATTCCAGATTTTGACTCTCTCTCTCTCTCTCTTTCTCTAGCTATAGTTAAAATGTACAGTATTCTCAGTTTATGAAGGTTAAGTCCTCTGTTCCGAAGAATATACCTTGGCCCACATTTTCAAAGGAGATGCATAGCACAAAGTGGAGATCTGCCACACATCTCAGAAAATGAGTGGAATCGCGATATTCAAAAGTAAAAGATGTATCGCGCAACTCCAGATGCACCATTGCACATCTATAATGTATGCTAAATATTCTCTAAAAAAAAAAATAAAGCTGGCCCATTACAAAATGGAAGTAAAAATATATCCTCAGATAGGGAAATGGCAGCTTTGCTAATCGATTATTTTTGTGAAGTTTATCCACCGAAAACTAATTTATCAAACTTAGAAAAAAATACATGTACAAACAAAATATAAATTAAACAAGAAGATATCAAACAATTAATAAACTAAACTCCAATGCCTCACCAGGACCAGTTAAAATCTCTGCACATATGTTGCAAATAATGGTGGACTACATTATACCCCCCCAAATCCTATTTGAAACATCCATCAACACAGAAAAAATCCCAGCAGACAGGAAAATTGCGCACGTGGTGCCAATTTCTTGAAAGGGAGATAAATCTGTGATCATTAAGTATAGGCCTATATGCTTAACATGTGTGGTGTGCAAGCTTCTAGAAGTGATAGTGAAAGAAATCTCAACATCACATATAGATTTAAATGTCACAGATCAGCATGGATTCAAGAAGATTAGGAGCTGCACTACAAACTTGCTCTGTTGTTATGAAAACATCACTAGTGCTTCGGATGTGTGATGTAGTCTGCTTGGACTTCAGTAAGACTATTGACCTTACCCCACATTGGGGAATAGAAGAAAAATGAAGAGCTGCCCATGTTAATACCATTATTATAAACTGGATTACAGAATGGTTATCAGCTCGATAACAGCAGCTAATTGTAAATGGACATTTATCTGGTGTTGGGGAGCTCATGAGTGCATTTCCCCAGGGATCAGTGCTTGGGCTAGCTTTGTTTCAGATCTCTACTGTTGATCTTACAACAAATTTGAATTCCTGGGCCACTAAATATGCTGACAACACTAAAATTGGCAGCCCATGTGGAACCACTACTGAAATAGAGTATCAACTGTTCAGCAAGATTTGAAAAGTGTATCAGCATGGGTTATTAAATGGCAGATGAAATTCAACTTGGATAAGTGTAAAGTGTTACATATAGGTAAGGAAAATAAAAAAAAAAATACTTTATATGTGGAATCCCCTTAGAAGAATCTTCCACGGAAAAAGATCTGTATATCAATATTGGATTCCTTTGAAACAGGTGCACAAACCCAAACTGCAATAAAAATGTAATAACATAATCTGGTCTATGAAATGGAATATCACAACTCAGAGTAAATCAGTCCTAACTCCTCTATATTGTGCCTATGTACGCCCTCAATTGGATCACGCCTTACAGATCTAGTTCCCTTTCAGAAAGACAGAGAGGAATAATATTAAGAAGGTGCAGAGGAGATACACAAAAAATATCTCAAGATTGAGAGATCTAGAATACAAAGATAGACTATCAGTATTGAACCTTATGTCTATTGAAACAAGGAAAATGAGGTCAGATCTCTTGTTTATGTATGATGTTATGCAGGATACTGTATTGCTGTGCAACCTGAGTATTACTTTTAAACCAGATAATATAGTAACCAGGGTCCATCTGCTTCCGATAAGGGGGGAGAAATTTAAACACAACCAGAGAAAATATTTCTTTACATCCAGGACTGGAAATCCCTGGAATGCTCTACCAGACAATATAATTCAGAGTAAAACCAAAAAAGAATTCAAAGTAGGTTGGATAGATATATCGCATGAGAAGTTTACATGAACTACTTTTAGAATTTTTCATGACACGGATCAAATATGGGCCTCAACCTCTTCGCTCCAAACAGTCCTCAGTATGCAGTGCATGTAGAAGGGGCATTCCCATGAATTTGCAATGCATCCCTATATTCAGCCAAAATGTGTGATGCATCTACTGTGCATCTCAGAGATGAGACACTCAAAGTTAGGCATGGAAAAAGCATGACTAAATGACACAGTGACACAGCCAACAAATCAGCTGATGGTGAGGAGGCCTTCATGTGAAACATTAGCTGATTGGTTGGCTGTGTCACATAAGTGCACACCAACATCCTTGTTGCTAGGATCTGCTGCGGTTGCACCTAGGATGGTGCCGGCATGTATTTATTTGATTTTTAATGCTGGAGTGTGTGTTCCACCTATTTATTTATCTGCCTCATTGTGGTTTTGGTTTCCTGAATAAAGTTAATTAAGAGAATCAGCAAATGGTAAGCTGTGATAGTTTATATCTAAGGAGTATTTTGCTCTGGGTCTGTGCAATAGCATTTTTGGGGGTTTGGTTCAGACCCCCTCCTACCCACACACAGCAGTCATGTCAGGATGGATGAACCCTGAGTCACAGGTGCCTTGTCCCCACTGGCACCATCCAGGGAGCAACCCCCAACACCACACCCAGGACATAGACACCCAGCAGCCACATGCCAGTGCAGTCAGGTGCCCCCTGGATACACCAGTGGAGCGAACACCCACAATGCAGAAAATGTACCGGGGGCCATGGCCTGCACCTATGTGGCCTGCAGGGTGCCATCTGGTGGTGGTGTGCATCAAGGGTGCCATCTGGGGCAATGGTATCCAGGTAGTCTGGTGGATAGGTGTCAGCCTGGAACAGGCCAGGGACTGACCTGTGGCACGCACCCATGATGGTAAATCATAAGGGCATATAAGTGGGACCCACCAACTATTGTACCTGGTCCCCCTCTGTACACTGCCATTCTTTGCTGTCATCACCATGTTTCTTTCATATGGGGTGTGTGTGGGGAGCACTGCAGGTGACTTTACACTGCATATGGAGCTCATGTATCACAGGCATGTGGTATACTGATCAGACTGTGTCACCCTGTGCCCTTCCTTATTGTATATCCAGGTGGGTTCCCTGTACCCCAGTCTGACCCAGTACATGGCTATGGGTAACAGTGCTGTACCCAGACCAATGTAGTCCACCCACCCACACTCAAATAGTCCATCACACCTGCCTGATAGCTGTAGTACCGCCTGTTCACCTTTGTGGAGTGGTGGTGCAGTCCTGCAAAGCTGGAAATGAGCATGCCCAGGATATGCAAAAGGTCCGAATACATTCCAGTAATGAACTGCACATGTGGGAGATGGGCTTGGAATGTGCAATGAGGTCATTTGCATATCCAGACTGAATATTTCAATTTTGTGCACCATGCAAGTGGCTTTGCATCACGCATTTGTCCATGATCCACAGGGGGCTCAGGTCACTTGCTGCACCATGCATCTCCCTCTGTGCAATTGTGAATCTTAGGGATATTCAGCCAGACATGGGTAAGCACATCTCACTGTGCATCTTCTGAATATATTGGGCTGGTGAATCTCAGATGCGTGATGCACACACTTGAATGAGTTTCAAGGGAAATTTTGAAGATGGAGGCCCCAATATTTTGTTATGTGTGTAAAGAATGGGGATACTAATCAGTTCCTCAATATCTGAGTTTTTGGGGCTGATTATAATACCTGTACTTTTAGAATAATTAATGGAGGATCCAGAAATTGCTGAAAATTCCTATGTTTTATGTTCAACATGTGTTGCAGATTGTTTATCTGCTAAGATAAGAATCAAATAATCAGCATAAGCCCATGGTTTATTTTCAGGGTCCTGACTGGAAGCAGAAAGGCCATTGATTTACTCCATGTTATGTATCTGTCTAATTGGGGGTCTAATGTTAATATACAGAGCAGGGGACTCAGCGGACAGCCCTGTCTTACTCCTCATCTAATAGAGCATTTTTTGTCAATTCAGCTGTTTATATATGGTGACACAGATGCAGTCTTACAGCAGGTTTTTACCCATATGCTAAAACACTCTGGGATGTCATGGCTAGCCTTACAGTGCCAAAGATATTAATGGGAGTCAAAAGCTTTTGTTTTTTTCAAGACTCAACATATACATGGTTAATTTTCCTGCAACACCTTTTGATACTAATTCCCATATTTAAATCAAATGCTGTAGCTAAGTGAGCGAGAGAGAGAAAGAGCGAGAGAGAGAGAGAGAGAGAGAGAGAGCAGCCACCAGCTTTCTTAAAGCAAGGAGGTGATTTACTAGAGTACACTGAATTTAATTCTTAATTTGGGGGCCTGTGTAAGTAAGTAGGAGTCAGTGTTTTGGTTCTCTGTTTTTGAGGTTGATTTTCTTTGCGTAACGTTTATTTGCCAGGGAGGAAATATAGCTGGGAGAATATTTACAGTCATTTGTGACTAGAACTGTTACTTAAACTCTGTGAAATAGGTGTCTGAAAGGAAGGAAGGCACTCCCTGGGGAGATGGGTCAGAGCTATAGTTATTTGTTTCTGGATGGCACAGGTTTACTCCCACCCACCATACCCCTCACCCCACCTATCCCAAGCACATCATTTCCTTTATATCAGGGGTTCTGATATCACTTCCCCGAAAGTGCAAAAAACATTCACCTGTGCATATCCTTAAAGGCACAGTACACTGAATAGAGGGTAAAGACACTCACACACTTGCACACACTAAAACAGAAAAATCAAAATAAATCTTAAACAGGAAGAGAGACAGACATGTGGGGAGTGGTGCAATGCACTGGTAGTGGAGCAGCAGTCTTTTGGGAAACATTCAGGAGACTGCATTGCTGCCCTATTTGCAGGTACCTCTCTGGTCTGATGGAAAATGTTGCTCATCTCCATGCTGATCTAGTGAGGATTCAAGAATCCTCCGCCTCCACCCAATGACCAACCAGGCCACCACCACTGCCTCAGAGGTTGCCAAAAGAGGAGAAGTTGGACCACCATGGGCACAGGGAAGGTGAGGGTGGTGGAACAGAGGTGCATTCCTCCAGTTGTGCCTCTCCACAGTTCATTTACCATTCTGGTGGGGTGTGATTCTTCTATGGGGGCATCTGCAGTGGAGACCAAGGAGGATGCTGGGAATCTCCACAATGGAGACCCAAAGGACCTCACAGAGGAAGGAAACAACTACTGGTGGAGGACTCAATTGTTAGAGGGTAGAACTGGAGGAGGGAGGGAGGGGAGAGGGAGGTAAGGTGCCTGCCTGGTGCCATGGCTTGGAGGGACAGGAAGTGAATCCTCAGAATCATGGGAGCAGCTGCACAAAGGAGGGTGCTGGATGTCATTGTCCACCTAGGGACAAATTACCTGTTTGGGAATTGGATCAAAGCAGTGCAGCAGGAGTTCTTGGAGCTGGGAAGGGGTCTTAGACAAGTAGTTTGCATGGTAACTTTCTCAGAAGTGCTTCCTGTCTGTGACATGGGTAAGGCTAGGGTACTCTGCACCATGGGATTCAGTGACTGGTTGAAAAACTGGTGCAGAGCTCAGGGATTTGACTTTATTGGGGACTTGGGGGTACACCTGGAGGGATACAGGCCTATACTGGTGTGATGGTCTGCATCTGTTCAGGGATGGAACCAGTATCCTAGGTGATAGGTTTAAATGCTTCATTAGAAAGCATTTAAACCAGCAAGGGGAGGCACTGAAGGGAAACAGGGAATCTAGCCCCCCACAAAACCAGGTAATAAGTTAAGTAGACACAAAGGAAGAGAAGTTGATAACAGGGGTAAATCCAGAAAATGTCAAAGGCAGTAAGGATGAGGATGGGCCTAAAATGGGTAAGACCATCAAAAAATGGAGAGCAATGAGTACCAATGCCCATAGTCTGGGTAACAAGCTCCCTGAACTAGTGACCTTGATGGAAGAGGGGTGCCTATATATCATGGCAGCCACAGAAACATGGTACACAGAGGACCATGACTGGGATGTCAACATACCAAGGTACACAGTCTACAGGAGGGACAGGGAGGGTAAAAGAGGAGGAGGCATAGCTCTCTACATAAGGGAAGGAATCAAATCAACAGAATTAGAAGGTAAACAGGGAGAGAAGGTGGCACTGTGGGACACCCAGGGGACAGGAAATGGCACCACAATCCACACAGGGGTTGTTTACAGATCCCCATCTCAGGGGGAGGCAAAAGACAAGGAAATGATAGAAGGAAACCTTAGAATGGCAGAAAAAGGAGAGATATTCTTGATGGGGGACCTGAATATGCCAGGTGTTAACTGAAGCACCTTTACTGCAGTCACATCCAAGAGCAGGGTCATTCTCATTGCCCTACAGGGGACATGCCTCAGACAGCTAGTGTTAGAACCCACTTAGGAGGGAGCAAACTTAGACCTGGTACTCTCAAATGGGGATAGAGTGAGGATCTCAGATTTAGAAGTGGGTAGCCATCTGGGAACAAGCAACCACCAAACAGTGTGGTTCACAATAAACACAGCTGTGGAATCAAGCCATACAAAAACAAGAGTGTTGGACTTCAGGAGAGCTGACATTGGCAAAATGGGAGAGTGCCTCAGAAAAACACTAGTAAACAGGCAAAAGAAGGAGGGGTGGCAGAACAATGGGGAAAAATCAAAGGCAGCAAGCCTTTGTGTAAAGCAAATCAACAAAAGAAAATGAAGGAAAAAACCACTATGGTTCTCAAAAGAGGTGGCAGGGAAGGTTAAGGAGAAAGGGACAGCATTCAGGAAATATATGAAAACACTGAAAAAGCAGGACAGAGAACTATATAAGTTAAAGCAGAAGGAGGCAGGGAAGGCAGTCAGAATAGCAAAGGCCCAAACTGATAAAAAGATTGCCAACTCTGTTAAGAAGGGGCATAAAACCTTTCATAGGCACATTTGGGAGTAAAGAAAGTCTACAGGAGGGATACTGGGGCTTAATAAAGGACAGGAAATGTGAGCAGAGTGTGACAATGAAAAAACAGGGATACTGAACGAATACTTCTGCTCAGTATTCACAAAAGAAGAGGAGGAGGAGGTACTAAACCAAACAAGAGAAACACTCTGGAGAGTGGGGTCGATACCAGTCCATTCACCAAAGAAAGGGTCCTTAAAGAACTCTTTAAACTGAAGATGGACAAGCAATGGGACCTGACGGGATTCAACCAAGAATTCTAAAGGAACTAAGGGTATAACTAGTGACACCACTGACTACCCTCTTCAACAAATCATGGGAGGATGGGGTGGTAGCTGAGGAATGGAGGAGGGCAGATGTGATTCCACTTCACAAAAGTTGGAGCAGGGCTGAGGCAGGAAACTACAGACCAGTTAGTTTGACCTAAGTAGTAGGTAAAATGATGGAATCCCTTCTAAAGGAAAGAATTGTTCAGTATCTAGAGGCCAGCAGAGCACAGGACCCAAGGCAGCATGGATTCACAGTGTAGAGGTCATGTCAGGCAAATCAAATAGATTTCTTTGATTGAGTGACCAAAGTAGTAGAGCAGGAAGGGACTGTGGACATGGCCTACCTAGACATTAGCAAGGCATTTGGAACAGTCTCACACAAAAGATTAATATACAAGTTAGCCAGCCTTGGAGTGGGTCTCAAGGTGGTGACCTGCAAAAAACATTGTCTGGACAATAGGACGCAGAGGGCAATAGTAATAGGACTACTCTGAAGTCCACTCTGAAGAAGGGAAGGTTACTAGTGGTGTACTGCAAGGTTCAGTACTGGGACCGGTCTTTATAAGTGACTTTGAGGAGGAACTCGAAGAAAAACTGTCTCTTTGCAGATGACACAAAGATCTGCAACAGGGTTGATACACAAGGTGGGGTGGAAAGGATGAGAAGGGACTTGGCAAGGTTGGAGGAATGGTCAAATGTATGGCAGCTTAGATTCAATTCAAAGAAGTGTAAAGTAATGCACCTGGGAAACAAAAACCCAAGGAAAGAGTACACAATGGGGGTGACATACTAACAACAACAAAAATGGAAAGGGACCTGTGGTAGTTATATCAGATGACCTAAAGGTGGTCAAGCAATATGAGAAGGCAGTAAGGAGGGATGTGGGATACTGGGATGCATAGGGAGAGGCATCACCAGTAGAAAACAGGAAGTTGTCATCCCACTGTACAGACAGTTGGTGCGATCCCATCTGGATTACTGCATGCAGTTCTGGAGACCTCATCTCTGTAAGGACATAGACAGGATGGAGGCTGTCCAGGGGAGGGCAACAAAATTGGTGCAGGGCTGCTCTAGAAGACATACAACAATAGACTAAATGAGCTTAATATGTGCACCATTGAGGAAAGGAGGGAGAGGGGGGACATGATAGAAACTTTTAAGTATCTCAAGGGAATCAACAAAGTCCAAGAGGGTAGCATGTTTCAGAAAAGGAGATGCGCAGAAACAAAGTGGCATAGTTTGAAGATAGAGGGGGGGGATTGCTCAGAGGTAATGTAAGGAAGTATTTTTTCACAGAGAGGGTTGTGGATGCATGGAACTGCCTTCCTGAGGATGTCATGGAGTCAAAAACAGTGGGTGAATTCAAGAATGCATGGGACAGACATACGGCAATTCTAATGGGGGATAGGAAGAAGTAGGCTGTTGGTTAACTAGGATCTGCAGCTTATCCATTAAGTAGGGAAATGGGCAGACTAGGTGGGCCAAGCAGTCCTTATCTGCCATCAAATTCTATGTTTCTACGTTAATACAGCAGTAATTTTCCTCAAGGGATGGAACATACCTGTGATGAGTGAGTTATATATGGTAATGCGAAAACTTAACAGTTTAATAGTATGATAGGTCTCCAATTGATTTATTTAGTTTAGTCTCCTTTTCTAAATAAGAATATTAGCAGGCCATTTGACATATCCTCAGGTAGTCTGTTTGAATCTAAAATACTGTTATAGACCTGGGACAGTTCCGACGATAATTTAACCATAATGTACTTACAGAATTCAGCTGTTAAACCAGCTGTCTGGTGCAGTACTTGCCTTGAGCAGCTGTATAGTAGCTACTTCTTCCTTTTCTGAAATTGGCTGCTATAATGGTACCCTGATGTCAGATGGAATAGAAAGTAATTTACATTGCCTTAACCAATTTATGGCATCTTTATTTTCTTTGTAATATGTCCCAAAAACCTGTGTAATATGATCTTCTACAAAACACAGAATATCAGATCTGGTAGTGGCTATTTCACCTTGTTCAGAAATAAGACTTTTTATCTGTTTGTTTTTCTTTCTATTCATACAGCTATCCAATGGGTTTAGTGTGGAAGCATTTTCTCTGAGTGCAGAATTGTTGTTCTTAAATTAAAGAATGCATTCTATCATATTGACATGAGGTCATGTTTTGTTTAATTTTTTTTTATAAACATATGTTATTGGTAAATGTATCACAGGCACAGAAAAAAAAGACATACAGTAGTGTAAACAAAAGATTAATTTTCTTATTATAGCTATTTTGGCACATCATAAGGGTAAAAACACACTTTAATCACTCTGCCATGTACTTTGTGTTTTAACAGGAGTCTCTTCCTTGCTCCCTACCTTATTTGTACATGCCTAGAAGGCATCCTCACCTGATTCTATTGCCTCCATCGGGGGTTACAGGTGGCCAAGAATAGGTTCCCTTACCCGTTCGCCTGCATCTGTATTCTCTCTAATCTCATACATGATCCCAGGTTACTGAGTCAGTGGGTTATACTTGGGGAAGTCTTGCTCAACCAGTGTTGGCCCACAGTTTTCCCGGCTTTGGCTAAGGGCCACCTCCCACAGTCTATGCTTCTTCCTCCCGTGAATAGGCCATTCTGGGTATTCCGATGCTGCAGTGATGCTCCAACCGTAAAGACCATCACAGTGACAGGATTTTGGCAAAATCCACATGTCGCAGTGATGGTCCCTGCCAGAGACCGAGACTGCCTCGCAGGGTGTATCGCCCATCCCCCCTTCCCGTCGAACTCTGACTCGGAGTTAGAATCCCAGAGACCGGTGGGGTAAAGCCCCCACATGAGGGGTTTGAGGGGCTGTAGACTCCCGATGGAGACACGGAGGCATCCCTGACACCGCATTGCCAACACTTGGCATTGCAGCTGTCGCTGTTGGGGATGTCTTTGTGGGTGGGGTCACTGTGGCATGGTAAAACTGCCATTCTGCCCCCACAACATTAGCTCTACTGGTGTACTGGGCAGTTCTTAGCCTGGTAAAGGTCAATGCCACATGGAGGAAGTTACCTTCCTCAACATTACATTTGGTACACATATTTGATCTGGTATTAGTGAATTTGTGCAATTTACTGGTGGTAAGGTAGGTCCAATATAGGTAGTCTAACTGAATTCTACATAATCTATTTGAATATGAACAAGTATGCACATGTTTGAAAGCTGTCTCCCAGGTGGCATTATCCAACTCAATTTCAAAGTCAATTGTCCATTGATGCCTTGCTTTTGTTACTGGGGGTAGGGTTGGATCCTGCAAACAGTCTATATAAAATTATCAACAAGTTCCCTGGTTGTGGCCTACAAATAGCTTCCTCTACTGGAGACAGGGTTGGGTCCAAGCCAGCCATACACTGCCATATCCTTAGATATGCAAAGTAATCCCCTGTTTGGACTCTATACTCCTTCCTTAGATCATCAAAAGTCTTAATGCTACCTCCGTACATTAGTTCCCCAACTGTTTCTAGTCCAGACCTCCTCCATCTCAGCAAGACTTAATGTAACTGGGCATTGTACTCAGTTTCCTCCCTGAACCCCAAGTGTAATGCAGCATTGGCCAACACTCCCCCCGGATAATTAATATGCTTGTGTACATGTTGCCATAACCTCAGCAGCACACACAACATTGGAATCTGATATCTGGTATGGCTCTTCTCACACAATGCTGGTGACACTACTCTCTGAAGTAGCCCTCCCACTGTACCTTCCCTCTCCATTAACCTACAGTCTGGTTCCTGAGTGCTACTACTTGGTTGTTCTAGAAAAGCAAGCTGCACTGCCCAGTAGTAATATTTAAAATTTGGCAGTGCAAGCTCTCCCCTTTTTGGTGGCAGTTGAAATATTGTATTCTTTATTCTAGCTGAGTTTCCCACCCATAGGAACCTGTGAAATGTACTGTTGAGTTGCCTGAAAAATATTTCTGGTACTGTGTTTGGAAGATTCTGAAATAGATAAAGACATCTGGGCAGTATATTAATTTTCACTGTGTTTACTCTGCCGATCAGACTCAGAAACAATACCTCCCATTTTTCACAATCTGTCCTGATTTTGTTTAGTAGGGAGACTGTTTTCTTTGTACAATTGCAGCAAGTTTTTTGTTATCATTACCCCTAAGTATTTCAAGGTAACAACAATTTTTGTATTAAGGGGTGACATCTTCAGGCAGCTATCATCTCCCCGTTCTCAATATCAGCATTTCACTTTTGGACCAATTTCTTTTGTGTCTGGCTAACTGTCCATGAAGTACTGGCAATCCAGTTTATGGGTTTTGCATGTACTGTATGAAAACAAAATCATCTGTGAATAATGCCAGTTTATGCACGTTACCCCCTGCGTTTAGACCTTGTATGCCCTGTTCCTGTCTAAGCACCTCAGCCTGTGGTTCCAATGATAATACATAAAGTAGCAAGGAGAGAGGCAAACCCTGTCTAGTTCCTTGGGTTAATTCAAAGGGGTTGGTGAGCATCCCATTTATCAGAATCTTGGTTCTAGGCTGCTTATACAAAGCTCCTATCCACTTTAGCATGTTTGCCGTCACTCCAAACCTCCAAAGTATTTCAAAGAGGTACCCCCATTCAACCTGGTCAAAGGCCTTTTCAGCATCTAAGGCCAAGACTCCTGGGTTTCCCTTGATGTTTTTCCTTGACCATCTCCATACCACATTCAGTGTCTGGTGGATATTCAGTTTACCCTGTCTCCCCTGTACAAAACCAATCTGATCTTCATTTATAACTTTCGGTAGCACCCTCTCTAGTTTATTTGCTATCAAACATGCCAGGATTTTGTAGTCTACTGTTAAAAGGGATATGGGACTATATGAGACACAGAACTTTGGGTCCTTCCCTTGTTTTGGAAGAACTGTGACTGTGGCTGCATACATAGAGGGTGGTATAGTTTCCTCGCTCTAGGATTCTGTAATTATCTCATGGAGTGATATTTGTAATGCTCGAGAAAAAAAGTTAAAGAATTCAATTATTTATCCATCTCAGCCAGGAGCTTTTCACCATTTAAATGATTAATAGCTCTCTTTATGTCCTCCCATGTTATCAGCATATTTAATGCTACGCAATCCTGTTCACTGATTTTATTGATTTTTCACTCGGTAAAAAATGCATCATATTGACCTTGATACAGTGCTGCCTCAGATGTGTAAAAGGTTTCACAGTACTGTGTGAAAACATTCCCCTATCTCCTTTTCTCAACTTGCAGGTTGCCTTCTGTGTCACATATCTGTGTTATATTTTTTGGACCCTGTTTGTGTCTTAGTTGCCAAGCTAACCATTTACCTCTTGCATCCCCCTCAAAATAACTTCCCGTCTGTGTAAGCACCAGATCCGTATCAATTTTAGTGTTTTGTACTGTGTTAAATTCCCACTTCAATTTTAGTAACTCATTATATCTCTCTCTGCTGTTGGTGCCTGCACATGTCTCTTCTCCACCCTAGTTATATTATCCTTGAGGTGTTTTATGTGCTGGGTTTGCTGTTTCTTTTGTGTGATGCATGGGAGATAAAAGCCCCTCTCAGCACTGCTTTTAGGGCATCCCATCTGACCACAGCACTTGTGTCTCCTGATGGGTTTTCTCTTAAAAAACAGCTGATTTGAGGTGTGATGATGCTGAAAGTCCTTTTTTAAGAGGGTAGGTCTAATCTCCATGCATTGTTCATGTACATAGCCCCCATTCAGCGATTGTTTTGTACCAGGGGTGCTCAGATATTATGATTGGGCCATATGTGGCTGACTGAATTGCCAATATTATACCCTGTGACACCAGAGTCATATCAAGGTGGGCATCAGCTTTGGCTGAGTGGGAGTAGTGAGAATATTCCCTTCCCCTGGCTTAAAATATCTCCAAGCATCTAATAACCTGTGATCCAACATTAAGCCTTTTAATGCTTTAGTGATTTTAGACTCTGGCCCAACTATCCTTGTGGACATATCAAATGTATTGTCCAGTGTACAGCTGAAGTCCCCATTCAGCACCCAGACTCCCCAACATTTGGTCATCTCTAATGAGAGGAATGTAAAAAATTCTGTATTATCTACATTAGGTGCATAAACTGCCCCAATTGGCACTCTTACACTTAATTCAACTGCACTTGCAACAATACATTCTTCGCTCCTTTATCAATATCTATCTTTGTGACCACCCTGGGAAACCTTGGTCTCTGACATATAGCTACTCCCCTAGCCATTGATGAGAAATAAGAACCATAACACTCCCCTCCCCAATCTCTTTGCTATATGGGCTCCCTCTTTGTTAGTCATATGTGTTTCTTGAAAACAGGCAACATCTACCTTACTACTTTTAATCTTGTTGTGAATGTTCCTCCTTTTTGTGTGTGATTTGAACCCATTTATATTCCACATACCAATTTTCAACTTACTATCCATTGTGCATTACACACATTATTCCACTTTTCACCTATACTTGTACTACTATTACTACTGTCCTTTCCTTGCTTTTTCTATGCTGATAAGTTTTTTGTTTAAAAACATTTAACAAACATTTTGCCTGTTTCCTCTGTGAGGCCGCCTTCCTTTAAACTGTAAGATTAAAACTAAAGAACATTACATTTCAACAAGTGTCTTCACCAGTTTACCATGCCGCAGCAGCAGTGGACATGGAGACATCCCTGACTGTGACTGCTGCATTGTCAAGTGTCGGCAGTGTGGTGTCGGGGATGCCTCCATGTTCCAGTGGGGGGCTGCACCCCCTGAACCCCCACATCCCCGGTCTCTAGGATTCCAACTCCGAGTCGGATTTGGACCGGGGGGGGGGCGAAACACCCTGTGAGGTAATCCTCTGGCCATGCAGAGACTATCACAGTAACATGCAAAATTTTGCCCAATTCCTGTCGCTGTGATGGTCTTCGCCGTCGGGGAGTCACTGCAGCGATGGCATGTCATCTTGACCCACCACCATCATGAGCAATCCCTAACCCCAATACAACCAACACTGGTCTGCCACCTCCTCCTCCTTTCTGCACCCCAAAGTGGTGCACCCTCCCCTCGTTTGTTTTGGTTGAGTGTATGACTTTGTGGCACTTCACACTCAGTCAATGTTATCTAATGTAATTATTGTTGAAGCAAAACATTGAATCTCCTATATCTCTTGCCCACCACCATTCTTCTTTGGTGAGCAGATATGAAGAAATTACCCTTAATCTCTAGAGCATGCACATGGCAACTTTGAGCCTATTCCTTATCTTTGGTATCACTCTGACTGCTTTATTCAAAAGAACAGATCCAGAAGCAAATGATTTGATACCTTTTATTGGACCAACATAGATGTTATGCAAAAAAGAACCAAGTGCTGTAGTTTTCAGACCAACTAGGTCCTTCTTCAGAAGAGAATCCCGATGTTGCCTCTAATATCAGTATTTATAAAACCACCTTTTCCTGGTGGTCCAGTGGCCCCATCCCTGAGTCCAGATGTTACCCTTAACATCAATATGTATGAATACACCTTGTCCTGGTGGTCTAGTGCTCCCCTCCCTGAACCTTGATGTAGCTGCAATGAAAAAAAATAAAATACTGTCCCTCTCCCTAGTGGTTTAGTTATCTTCCTTCCCCAAACCCCGATGTGTCCACAGTCTTAAAAAATAGAATACTGCCCCATCCCCTGGTGGTTTAGTGACCCTCCCTCCCTGAACCCCAACGTGTCCACAATGGCACAATACAAAATTACTGCCCCCATGTCTGGTGGTTTAGTGGTCCCCCTACTTGATCCCCATTGTTGTTCCATTCTTATATATTTAAAACATCCATTGTTCCTGGTGGTCTAGTGGCCCTGCTTCCACTGCCTTGCCGAGGGTCCCCTCTGCCATTGTGACTCGCAATCTGATACGGCCTTCAGCAATGGAACTTCCTGTTTTTTCTGCTGCCTCAAATTGTAGTGTTGACTGCTTTGTTGTTGATTTTTGCAATGCCATAGTCTTCTGCAATTGATTTTTGTCAATGTAGTTGGCAATTTCTCTAAGTAATGCTATTAATTCTGCTACTGAATACTAGTGCCTTGAAGACTTGATCTAGCATATGTCCACCATGCTGTACTTCCCATCTTGTTTCATTTTAGAAATTTGTTCTGAGTAGTCATTTTCTGATGTATTTTGTAGTGAAAATAATTTATATAATTAGTCCCCTTATTCCTTGTATGTTTGATGTTTTATGTTTCCTGTATAATTGACCTACTACTGTATTTCTGAAACATTTGTAAAATAAATGTTACTATCAACTCACAACTCAATAGGTGAATCATATAGTAACATTACAGATTTCCTAGCTGTGATTATATGTTATAAACCTTGTGTAATAACTGTATTAATTAATAAACTTATTCAATTTCCAATAACTCTTGCCTATGGCTGTCTCTTTAAAATTTGCTGTTTTAATACTAAGGCGATCATGATCTGAGGTAGACATAGGTTGGGTTTTCACCGAGATAAGGGGTAAGGTTGGGGAGAAAAAAAAATGATTTATTTAGTCTTTGGTAACCGGATAAGTGCATTGATCCAGGAGACCATATTCAGGCACAACCTGGGCCACACAGGCGGCAGTAACAGAGGTGGTGACAAGTTATACAATGAGTACAAGCCATGTGGATATACAGACATCATTGGTGAACCAAGTGGATATACAGGCATCATTGGTGAACATAGAAAGTGACATAGGAAAGTAAAATTAACGAGAGGCTGAAAAAAAACCAATCAGTACATCATGAAAAGCAATAATTATTATACAATTATTTACTAAGGAAACATAGAATCCGTCATACAGCCCACATAGTCTGCCCATTTCCTTACTTGGTTTGGCAATCCCTACTCTTACCTGGACTGCCTTTCCCCCACTCTGCTGTACAGTAGGGAGCCGTTATGCTTATCCCATGTACTTTTGAATCCCAATACAGTTTTCACTCCCACCACCACCGCTGGTAGGTTGTTCCACAGATACACTACCCTCTCTGTGAAAAAAATACTTCCTAACATTCCCCCTAAGCCTCCCTCCAGCCTCATGTTATGTCCCCTTGTCCTTGTGCACTTTCGCCTCTGAAATATACTCCCCTGCTGTACCGTGTTTATTCCTCTAAGGTATTTGAAAGTCTCTATCATATCCCCTCTCTCCCTTCTCTCTTCCAGTGAATAGCTGTTTAGTTCCTTGAGTCTTTCCTTATAAGGTTTGTGATGCAGTCCATGTATCATTTTTATTGCTGTTCTCTGGACTGCTTCCATTCTGTTTATGTCCTTCCTGATAAGTGGTCTCCAGTATTGGACACAGTATTCCAGATGAGGCCTCACCAGTGATCAACACAGTGGCATCACCACTTCACTTCTCCTACTGGTTATGCTCCTTTCTATGCACCCCAGTGTTCTGTTTGTCTTCTCACTGCTTTTTTGCATTGTTTGGCTGTCTTCAGGTCATCGGATATGATAACCCCCAGGTCTCTCTCCTTAATTGTGGTAGCTAGAACCTGTCCCCCCATCCTATATTCCTCTCGTGGGTGTCTGTGTCCCAGATGCATTATCTTGCACTTCTTAGCATTGAAATCCAACCGCCAAAACCTTGACCATTCCTCAAGTAGTCTTAGGTTGTTTCTCATTTTATCTCACCTCTCCTGTGTGCTGACTCTGTTACAGATCTTGGTGTCATCTGCGAACAAGAATACTTTCCCTTCTGTAATGCCACTTATGACCCAGCACTGATCCCTGTGGAACCCCGCTGGTCACCTCCCTCTCTTCTGATTTTATGCCATTTTCTATGACCCTCTGGATCCTGCCTTTTAGTTAGTTACCAACCCATTTTACCACTTTAGAGCCCACTCCCAGATTTCCCAATTTGTTAAGCAACCTTCTATGAAGAACAGTGTCAAAGGCCTTACTGAAATCCAAGTAGGCCACATCCACCGCCCCTCCCTTATCCACCGTGCTGGTCATCCAGTCAAAGGAATCAATAAGATTAGTCTGACAGGACCTACCCTCAGTGAATCCATGCTGCCTTGGGTCTTTTTGCACAGCTTGACTCCAGGAAATTCACTACACTCTCCTTAAGCAGGGACTCCATCAGTTTCCCAGTGGTACTCTAGGGCCAGCTACACAAATGTCATTGTACAAAATAAAGCTGCTCTGGACTCCTTTGTATTTTGCCTCAGCCATTCTGTCTGCTAGCGCCTGCTCAGAGGAGGCACTGCACTTCTTGTACAGACACTAATTAACACTCTGTGATCCTGCGATCATCTGTCCTATAGCCTAAGAGCTCCAGCTATGCAAGACATGCTAGACTTTGACACATTTCGGGAACAGGGGTACAAAAACAAAACTGTTTTGAAGCAAAGTTTCTCTGCTGGTTTATTGGGAGGTTAAACAATTGTCATGGGCTATAATCAGACCAATGGGTGTCAACAATTCTCTCTGAGCCATTTTACAATAAAGATAACATTTTTTAATTTATCTATGTCGCGCAGCTATTCTTATGTGTGTCCTCCCCAGTTGGGGCATTGCATCCCCCCCCTTTGACATATTGAACCACAGGGGACTGAGAACTTTTGCTACCATTTCCTTCCACAGGCTGTATTTTTGTCTAACAACCAGGCATGCTTTGCAGCTTGCAAACAAATGTTTATTCGGAAATGCATGGGACAGACATAGGGCAATTCTAGTGGGGGGTAGGAGGAAGTAGGCTGTTAGTTAACTAGGATCTGCAGCTGATCCGTTGGGTAGGGAGGTGGACAGACTGGGTGGGCCAGGCGGTCCTTATCTGCCATCAAATTCTATGTTTCCCCACCACTGAGGTCAAACTTACAGGTCTGTAGTTGCCTGCCTCCTCCCTACTTTCAGTCTAGTGCAGGAGGACCACCTCTGCCCTCCTCCAATCCCCAGGTACCTCCCCCTTCTCTAGTGATTGGTTGAATAGGGTTGTTAGCTTACCTGCTAGGACTTCCCTGAGTTCCTTCAACACTCTAGGGTGAATCCCATCTGGCCCCATTGCATTGTCTGTCTTTACAATTCCTAGTTCCTTCAAGACTCTATTCACCATAAACATGCTGGTGTCCACCTCTCCCCTGTACTTCTTTCCTCATGAGCCTTGGTCCCTCCCCTGCCTCTTCCTTGGTAAATACTGAGCAAAAATATTTGTTGAATACCTCAGATTTTTCAAGGTCATCCTTCACCCACCCTCCCTCTCCTTTCTTTAGCCTAACAATACCATTTCTGGTGTTCTTCCTTTTACTAATACAATGGAAGAAGATCTTGTCCCCCTTCTTAATAGCCTGTGTTATTCCTTCCTCTGTTCTTGCCTTAGCCCCTCTGACTGTTTTCCAGCTCCCCTCTGCTTCTCCATGTATTTCAGTTTGTCTTCTTTTCTCTGTGTCACTTTGTATTTCCTGAATGCCTTACTTTTTTCTCACACTTTCTCAGCTACTGATTTTGAGAACCATAGTGTCCACTTCTTTCTGTTGCTTTTGCTGAGCAATCTGACACATTGACTTGTCATTCCTGCTATGACTCTATTGATCCTAAGCCACCGTTCTTCTACCCCTCCCCCTATATCTTCTGCTGCCAGTGCAATTTTGAGCTGTTCCTCCACATCCATGATTTTGGCCTTCTGGAAATCTAGGATCTTAATCTTTGAATGGCTTTTTTCTGCCATGGTGTTGACTCTAAACCACACAGTTCTGTCGTCAGTGGTACCAAAGGGACTGCCCACCTCAACATCCATGATTCTGTCCCCATTTGTCAGCACAAAGTCCAGTACAGCCTCCTCCCTGGTGGGCTCAACCACCAGTTGCCTTAGGTTTGCTCAATACATGGCAGATATGAGGTCCCTGCTCATTGATGTACCTGCAGTCTGGGTATTCCAATCTACATCTGGCATGTCGAAGTCACCCATTAATAGTACTTCCCCTTTGGCTGCCATATTATAGATGGCTCCCACTAATACTAGGCCTATATCATCCCCCATGTGAGTGAGGCCTGTGGACTACTCCAGCACAGATGGTTATTTTGTTCCCCAACTCCTGAGTGACCACAATACCTCTGCTTCTTCCCTGGATCCCTGAGCCTCCATAGCTTTAATCCCTTCCTTTATATACAGTATATAGCAACCCCTCCTCCCCTTTCCCCCTCCCTATCCTTTCTAAAAAGGGTATACCCTGGTATGGCTGCATCCCAGTCATGGTTCCCTGTGTACCATGTCTCCATAATAGCCACAATGTCCGGTTGTGTGTCTGCCATCAGTGCTGTTAGGTCTGGGATTTTGTTTCCCAGACTGCGGGCATTTGTGGACTTGACATTCCACTCTGTCTACCACCTTAATGTGCCTTGTTTATTGGTCTTTGCCCTGTGCTGCATTAGTGATATACCTTCTATTCTGTCCCCATTGTAACCATGGTAGTTTTATGGTTAAATATTGTGCTAGTTATTAGCTCCTCACTGCTTTCAGTTATGTCCTGTGGGGGGAGGGGGGTGCTATGATAATCCCCTTGACTGCCTATGCCTCCCCCCTTGGCAAGTTTAAATGATCAATAAGGATGCACTTAAACTTCTCAGAGAGGATATCTTTGCCTCCCCTGGATAGATGTGGCCATGTGGAGAATATAGTCCTTCATCCCTCCAGGTGAGATTCCAGTCCCCAATGAAGCCATACCCCACCTCTCTGCATCATTTCTTCAGCCATTTATTGAATTCAATGATGTGGATGTCCCTCCCTTCCCTCTTGCCTTGGACAGGTACATACATGTGATAATATAAAAGGACATGAGAGGGAGGTTTTGAGAAGTTAGGAGGGAGATTGGCATTTTAGGAGGGAGAATGCGTAAACGCACCGAGTTGGTCATTAAATTATGAAATAATACATAATGTATATATGTATATATATATATATATATATATAATATATATATATAAAATATATATATGTGTATGAATATATATGTATGTATGTGTGTGTATATACTGTATATATACGTAATATATATATGTATATACACACACACACATACTGTACATAACATTTCTCCACTGATACATAGTTGCAGTTGCAAAACAAAACCTGTTTCTCATCAACACAACCTGTGGAAATACCAACATCCCCAGTCCACTCTTCCATAAGTCTGCTTCCAAAATAAAATAAAAGCCTAAGCTTACAGCAAATCTGGTACATATATATATAGTTAGTGAGAACATTATTGAGTGTCTTTCATGGTTGCATAAATAATATTAGACAGTTATGCTGTTCACTTAGACTGGTGTTGTAGCTCAGCTACAGCCTGCAAACGGTAAGCACAGAAGTATCTGCTAACACTTGCAAACTGTGTGAGAGGCCTTTTGGCACCATGCACCCTGCTTAAAGTTGACCAGCATAACATTCTGTGGTGATTTGCATATGCAACCCATGATGCTTTGCATTGTGGGGCATGTGTGATTTTGTATTTTCTTGAAACTTGGCTTCCCAGCCAAATGCCCTTTGGTAACCCTTGCCTCAGTGTTTGCGACAGAGGTTCTTTTGTCTATATATATATATATATATATATATATATATATATATATATATATATATATATATATGCTAGTTATAGCCTGAACTGTGAGTGTGAGTTAAGACATGCCCATACATGAGTGCAGTTGCCAATTGCCATGTTGGCAGTTTCGGTTTAACAAATAGTGGTCATGGCAAGAATACCTACTCAAATCTGTTAAACAAACCTGAGTTGCTCCACACTAGTTCCATCTCGTAGAGCTTGCGGTACACTGTAGGATCGAAAGTGAAGCGGCACGGAACTGCATGTAGTGGCTGTGTGTCTCACAGATTCACTGATGTCGCTCGGTTCTTTGGTCAAAATATGGCTTTCAGATATTTAATCTCACAAAAGGAATGTGTCCCCCGGTCACTACTTAGCAAACAGAGAACGTACCTGTACAGTGATTCTTCAGTTGCCAGCCCACCTGAAATTAACTGATTTTTTCAGTCGGGAGATTTGCTTTCCCGGGTGTGGGGTTGGGAGTTTAGTTAAAATAATGTGACTCTCCCGGGCAAAACAGAAGATATCACATGTATGCAGGTAGCACCTCCAAGAAGGTACCAGAGTGTGCTACTTGCCCAAGATTCCTCCCCAGCTCCCTGAACTCTTCCTGTACTCTTCCTACATCTACCCCCTCTCTAGCCAGGTCATTAGTCCCCAAGTAAATAATGACATGCAGCCCCCCGTGCTACTGCCCTTGCAATCCTAAGGATTAGCTTGCCCTCCTTCCTAACTGTGCCTCCAGGTAGGCATATTACCTCCATTTCACCACTGCTACCCAACCCCAGCTCAATCCCCTGGACAATGGAGTCCCCAACAAGGATTACCTTCCTCCTCCTATGTGTTCTCCTTGCATCTGCCCTTAGGGTTCCATCCTGAATGACCCCCTCAACCCCATGGTGTTCACTTCAGGAGATGCTGCTCAAACTCCATGCTCTGCCAGGATGGTATGCGAGTTGTGAAGTGCCACCAGCTGGGGCATGTGCCTCTGTGCTACCTCCTGCACCCTCCCAGAGCCCACCATAGTCCATCCTTCCCTCCTTCTTGGCAACCTCTGAGGGAGTGGTGGTTGACATAGTGGTCTCTGTATGGGGGGAAAGGGCACCTGTATCCTTACCAACTCTGCTCGGAGTCCAGCTACCTCCTTCTTCAATACAGAGAGGTGTCTGCAGATAATGGCCTGTGCAAATTAACGCATGTTGTAAAAATAAAGCATACAAGACAATAAGACAACAAGAAAATAATTAATTTGAGTGGAGAGTTTTCCATTATGTAGGCTGGTTGTTAATTAAATTTTGCAAACTGTCTACAAGTCCAGTTTGCAGAACAACCTTGTTTAAAATAATAGAATCACAAAATACATTGTTTTTAGACCTGTATCAGATCTAAATCTGCCACAGATAAAATCTCCAGCAAAAATAATTTGTTTGCCATAAATAGAGTTGTATATTTCTCAGAAGTTCAATCCTATACTGATTCACACAATTCTGTATACTCCACAATCTTTATTATACGCCCTCTAAGCTATACATTATGGGGAAGATATGTTCTCCACTTTGGACTAGATATGGTCTGGTGGAAGGCATACTGAAGCATGTGATTTGGGACTATGATAAAGTAATCCCCTTCTGGAAATACATTAAAGACTCCCTGGATCCCTTGTTAGGCCGGCATGACCTTTCCGTACTTGAGATTTGCTTAGCGGGACATTTTCCCACCAATCTTTCTAGCACTCAGAAAGCTCATATGCTACTTATATCCATAACAGCAACAATTATTATTTTAAGGCACTGGAAAGACTCTTCAGTCCCATCCTACCGAGAGTGGCACCAAGAAATATTACTGGTTTTGATTGTAGAGAAACACATTGCTTCTCTCTGTAAGTGTTAAGATCGGTTTCAATCTAGGTGGGATTTTCTGTCTATTCTATTGTTTATATCCTCCATGAAGCCATAATTGCTGCCCTTTTCACTTGCTTTACCTGCAGGCCATTCATTTATTTCTATATATAATTATCTTTAAGTTGACTCTATACTACTTTGGAGTCTCACAGATTGTATTTCCTTCTCTGTACCCTTTTAAATTACTGAATTTTTTAATCAGCTGAGCCTGGGGGGGATTGGGCAGTTGGGGGGATTTATTGTTTTATGGTCTTGACATTATATTGTTGAGCTTTCCCTTTCTTTTTGTTATTTGTGTTTTTTATCCTTCTGTCTTGAGGTTTATATGTAGTGTTTCTATTATTAGAGAAAATAATAAAGTACATTTAATGAAAAAAGTTCTATCCTACTATGTTTCATTTATGCAGCATATAAATTAATCAAATGAAGTTCCCTTCCAGCAAATAAAATATCCAGCATTAGTGCTTTGCCTAGGAATATATCCACAAGGTGTTGAACTGTTATATTAGTGTTAGTAATACAAATACCTAAACCACAACACATATCTTCACACATAGACCAAAAACTTTTACCCCAACACCATGCATTTTAAGCTAACCAAATTTCTCTTACTGTATGCAGTCTAATGTCTTGTTGGAATACAATATTGAAGTAGTGCTGTTCAAAAAAGGCAAACGTGTCTCCTCTCTTTTTTCCTGATTTAATACTCTTGGTCTGAGAAAGGCTGCAGCCAAATCATATAGATCCATGTGAGGAGTAGCTAAGCTCACAAACTCAAGTCACTTTTTTGACCCCAGCACGTATGGCCCATTTTTTCTTTGGAACTTTATTTTTTCAGGGTTTCTTTCCTTTCTTTTTGTCTCCTGTGTCTGCTGCCAAGTCTGTTTGGGATGAGGCAATGGAGGCTGAATCAGACGCCTCGTCCATTTAGACGTCCCCCCACTTTAGCATAGAAAAAAGATAGTGTAGAGGTACCGGATCTGGTAATGTTGATTTTTGTGGTATTGGTTTCCCTTTCTTCTTATGTACTATTTAAAAGACTTCATCTTGGGATGGGGGCATATCTTCTTCTGAGACATCTTCCACCATAACTGGAGTTTGTTCTGTAAGTAAAGTATATGCTACTGTATGTATAGGGGATATGTTGGGTGGATGTTATACTCCTTCCTTTGTATTAAGGTTTATGAGTAGTTGTGTCTATGCCAGATGGAGATATTATTGTTTGAGGCTGGGTTTGGTCTCTTGTGGCTTTATTGATATTAAAATCTTGTTCAATGTAGTCAGTACTGTTAGAATTGTTTGCTGCCCAGGGACATGTTGTGAATAAGTGATCTTCCATGTCACACAGGTTAAACTTGGGGGTGGCAGTACAATGGAAACCTGAGTGTCCCCACAAATGGAACATTTTAACTTCTCACAGTTCATGTTAATATGTCTGGTGCGACTGCACTTAAAGTATGTTCTTGTCTGCTCTTGATAAAAAAGAATGCCTTTATCCCTTCACAGAAAAAGCAATTTGGAAGGTGTTCAATCCCATTCTCATTCAGTGTTAGTTTAACATGAAATTTCTAGCTTTCATCCAGAAACCCTCTTGGTTTATTATGGGTTCTAGTATACCTTGAATTTCACATCTTTTTTCTAATCAATAAATTCCATCTGTGATGCTCACCACCTCATTTCTGAACAAGTTTTGTAACCAGTTTTATTGTGGGTTTTCTTAACAGAATAACTTGGAACGGTTCTCAGGTATGATCTTATTTTTGTTTAGAAATTATTTAGAAATGTTCCAGACCTAAAACATATGTCAATGGTCTGTTCACCAGGTGCGTGGATCAAAGCATACACATCAGAGGGTGAAAACCCCATTTTTCATTTGATTATCTCTTTCCCCACAAAAAAAACTGTCTGGAGGCAAAGATAAACCTCCCATATGTCTTAACCTTTCTGCATGTCTCCTTTTTGCATTTTCTATGTTTTTTTATAGAAGACTAACATAGGTCACCCTGGGTCGTTCCATCTGGAATTGTGTTTCTGCAGCTGGTTGTGGGGTATCATTGACACGACCAGTTGCAAGGTTATTTAAAACTACTGTACTGTGCTCTGTATCAGAATGGGCTTCATAAAAAATAATGTCTGCCAAATCTTGTACTGAATTAGGCTGTGTACCTGTTTTTGTTTGTCCCTGTGGTTTGTTGGGATCTTACTCTTTTGGCTGAGTCGGTAGCTGCATTTTATTTTTTGACTGATCATTGATTTTACTTTGAACTATCTCTGGTCTCCACCCTGGGATGCTGGGCAGTGAGATGTCAGGGTCAAGAATTCAGCTCCCTTGAGAGTTTCTTCTCCATCCTTCATCACTTAGTGCTATTTCTGGTTTCCATTTTGCTGAAGTAGAAGCTGGTTCTTCATGTTCAGTACTGACTTGTTTCATGGTTCAATCCAGGGTTTTGTCAGAAACCGAAGTGCCAAAGTGAAAGACCATAGAAAAGGTAGATTTTTTTCCAGGAACACCTGGGGAAGCATTTTCCAGTCTTTTCCTATTTTTTCATCTTTAGCTGAGTTTTTGCGAAAAGATAATACAATTTTACTTGTTTCACTTGTGCTGGCAGCTGTGTTTTTTTTTTCCTTTAGTATTTCTTGTAGAATTTCTTCCATTTGCTCCATATCATCTTCAGTGGTCTCCATATTTTCTTTTGGTAGCTCTGTGATATAAATAGGTTGCTCTGGTATGACTACAGTTTCCATAGGTTACCAGGTTCTGCCATCTGCACTTGCAGACTTTCATCATCTCCTGCATCAGTCAGATTCTCCATCTCTGTCTCTGTAGGAAGTTTAGTGCCCCCTGAAACCAGGTTTTTAGATCTTGCTTTGTGTCTGCCTACCAAGCTCCTGCATCTTCGTACAACTCAAATACTGAGGCCCTAGCACTTAGCAAACCTTTAATTCATTTCTGTACAGTTGGAGCAGATAAAATAGAACTATTAAGTTTCCACCTGATATGTTTGGGTGGCCTATCTCGGTTAATGTGACTGTTTACTTTAAGAAGCACATGATCAGAAAATTTAGTTGGGAGAATTTCTAAAGAATAGGACTGAACGTCTTGTGATAGAAAAAAGTAATCAATGGTACTGTAGTGGTAAAACTGTTTCTCTTACTGGTAAAAGTGGGCCTAGATACCAGTCAATGCAATTTAATAGGTCTGCTAACATAACACATTTGTAAGTGCTGAAGAATCGTAATAAATCTTTTTACCTATGTGTTGTGTATCTTTTTTATTAATACTACAGTTGAAATCTCCCCCTAGGTAGATGGTACATATAGTAACTAAGAAAGGCTGCAGGGAGGCCAGAAGGGACATCCTCTCTGTTTGGATTATGGCCCATAAACAGTAATAAACTTACATAAGTCCAAACCCCAGGTGCCGTCCAAAATTAGCAACTTCCCAGGGATAAGGTCTACCAATTTAGAGAAGTGAAAAGATCCCCATGAAATAATGTACCCACCCCATAAGTCTTATCTTGCCAGAAGGACCAATAGGAAGGGCCAAACACCATTCATCCTTAAAGAGATAGAGATGGGATAATGAGGACATCCATGTTTCCTGTGAGAAATAAAAATTGGACCTTTGATCATGCAAATATTGGAGACTGCCTGCCTGCCTTTTTTTTATAGTTTTAAGATACTGCAGATGTTTGTTGAGGCAAAGCAATGCATTTAATTCAGTGTTATAGTCCTTAAAGTTGTCCAATTTTTCTTATTCTGTTTTTCCTTTTTCCCCAGTATATTTTCCTTCCCCTAGTTTTGACTGTTCAGATTTCTGGGAGGCAGTATCAAACCCTCCTTCCTCCATTTCTGAGTCTCCCCAATTGGAGCCTTCAAGGACAGAAAACATGTTATCAGCTTCCCCCTCGGGTGGGACAGGGTCAGTTTTATTTTTCCCGATGGACCTTCTCCTTGGTAAAGGTGTGGTCCATGATTGTGGGAGTGGTATGCCTGATGTTTCTTTCAGATGGTCTTTATCCTGAGGGGTCTGAGAAACAGACTGGCTGTAGTAGCCCTGCAGCATCAGGTACCAGTGTAACATTTTCGGGGAGGTACTATCCGGAACCTGGATAGTAGAAACTTCAGATGTCTCTTGGTGGGCCTCTGGAATAGTAGGGTTGGGACCTGTTTCTGGGCATTCTGCTTGTGCTCTTTGTATTAGGAGATCTGGATTGATAAAATCTTGTTTATTTTGTGCCTCCCATGGGCATTCAGAGAAAGTGTGACACATTTCTTCACAAAGGTCACATTTGGTGTGGTTGGCACATTGCATACTGATATGTCCAACTTCGCCCCAAATACTGCTTCTGTGCTTGTTGCACACATTTGATTAGTGGGTTAAAGCCTCACATTTGTAACAGTGTGGTTGACTGGCATTGAAACATACACCTGTCTTGCCCCAGCAGGAATGAATTAGGGATGTGACTAATCCCTTCATCAGTTTGTCAAAGTTTGACTGTAAATTTCCACCACCACATCCAAAATTGTTCAGCATTCAGGATGGCTTCTGGCGTGCTATGAACCTCATATTTTTGTTGTAACCAGTACACAATGTCATCCACATGAACTCCCTCATTTCTAAACATGACAGTAACAAATTTAATTAGTGGCTTGGTCAGTGGGATTGCCAAAAAGGGAGTCCAGAGAGGAAAGAATTTTACCTGGTTGTATCTTATCCAAAATTTCTCTAAGACCTGGAGTGACATAAGGCTCAAGTCAAAATTGTCTTCCCCTGATATATTAATAAAGGCAAATACATCAGCAGGTGAAAAATGTAAAGATTCTTTAAGAAGTTTCCTCCCCACATAATGTCTATCAGGCCTGATTTCCAGACCTCCTTTGTGTAATGAAGGAGAACAGCATTTCAGCTCGGTGCAGGTTCCTCTTTCAGAAAAAGTTCTGAAAGGAGCGGCCATTGTTGTGGGGCAGGGGGAGTGACTCATTCATAGGCAGTGCAGCCAGTTATGCTGTGCTGTTTTGTCCAGAGTCAGTCAGCAGATGTCTAATGCCACTGTTCCTTCTGTCATTAATGCTGAAATTTAGTGAGGATTTGTCTTGTAAAACTGGTAAGATATTACTGTTGCCAATTTTATCTGGCTGTTCAGACACCATTTTTCTTATTTCTTCAGTCTGTTCCTGAGAAGGCTAAGGGTCCAAATTATTGTTTTCTGACATGTTATCAGAAACAATGGTTTCAGGATTTAAGATAGGTGCCTGCTCATTCATCTTTGGGCACCATTCTGGGTCTTTCTGAGTAAGTTACTTTCTAAGTATATCTTGAAGACAACATCTCCTTCATGCATCATGTTGAACAAATAGAGCAGTAAATAAAACAAGCATTTGTCAATGCCGAATGTTGATTGTGTTGGTCTGTTGAGCTCATTCAGTGGCTCAGTCTGTTTGTCCCAGTGCTGCAGGCCACTCTTTTGTACTGGTTTGCTGCCTGAGTTGGCACCTTGTTCTGCTGAGGAGAAATCCGCAGCTCTCCCAACAGAGCTCCATTGAGGTGGCTCACTCCCCCTCTCTCACTCACTCATTCTGTTTCCCCGGCTCTTCAGGCTGCCCTTCTGTACTGGGCTCCTGCCTGTGTTGGCTTTTTCTACCCACAAAGAAATCCACAGCTGTCCTGACAGAGCTCCGTTGAGGTTGCTCACTCCCCCTGTCTCACTCACTCAGTCTGGTTCTCCTGGTGCTGCAGGCTGCCCTTTTATACTTGGCTCCTGCCTCTGTTGGCACCTTTTTCTGCCCACAAAGAAATCTGCAGCAGTCCCCACAAAGCTGCGTTGAGCTTGCTCACTGCCCTTCTCTCACTCACTCATTCTGTTCCGCCGGTGCTGCAGGCTGCCCTTTTCTACTGGGCTCCTGCCTGTGTTGTTGCCTTCTTATGCCCACAGAGAAATTTGCAGCAGTTACAATGCAGCTCTGTTGAGCTCACTCACTAACACATTCTGGTTTTCCTGCTACTGCAGGCTGCCCTTGTGTACTGGGCCCCTGCATGCATTGCTGCCTTTTTCTGCCCACAAACAAATCTGCAGCAGTCCCAACAGAGCCCCGTTGAGCTCACTGCCCCCCCACTTGCTCATTCTGTGTCTCCTAGTGCTGCAGGCTGCTCTTTTGTACTGGACTCCTGCCTGCATTTGCAGCTTTTTCTGACCAGAAAGAAATCTGAAGCAGTCCTGACACAGCTCCACAGAGCTTGCACACTCCTCCTCTGTCACTCTTGCATTTAGTTTCTGCTGGCGGTGCAAGATGGCCTTTTGTACTGGGCTTCTGCCTGCTTTGCCGCATTTTCTGCCCACAAAGAAATCTGCACCAGTCACACTAGAGTTCCATTGAGGCCACTCACTACTGCTCTGTCACTCGCTCATTCTGTGTCTCTTGGCACCACAGACTGCGCTTTTGCGTGGGGCTCCTGGCTGCGTTGGCACCTTTGTCTGTCCACAAAGAAATCTGCAGCTGTCCTTACAAAGCTCCATTGAGGTCGCTCAGTCTCCCTCTCTCATCGCTCATTCTGTTTGTCCTGGTGCTGCAAGTGGCCCTTTTGTATGGGATCCTGCCTGCATTGGCACCTTTTTCTGCCCACAAAGAAATCCCAGCAGTCCTGATAGAGCTCTGTTGAGCTCACTAAGTCCCCTTGTCTCACTCGCTTGTACTGTTTGTCCCACTGCTGCAGGCTTGCCTTTTGTACTGGTGCCTGTATTGATGCCTTTTTCTGCCCACAAGGAAATCCGCAGCAGTCCTGACAGCGCTTCATTGAGTTCGCTCACTCCCCCTCCCTCACTCGTTCTGTTTCTCCCAGTGCTGCAGGCTGTCCTTTTATACTGGGCTCTTGTGTTGGGGCCTTTGTCTGTCCACAAACAAATCTGCAGCAGTCTCGACAGAGCTCAGTTGAGCTCGGCCACTCTCCCCTGTCACTCAGCCGATCTTAATCTGTTCCAAATACTGATTTCCCAGAGTGACTGTGCTATTGTCCGGCAGGAGTGCAAAAACAAATTTTAACCAGGATGTGAAAAATGACAGCTGCAGTGTTCATAGGGAGTTGTGAAAAAATGCCACTGTTGAAAATGTGGCGTGACAGTATTACAAATTTGCAAAGTTACAAGGGTGCATGGAAAAAGTTCAACGCACGCTTGTAACACAGTCATGTTATGGAGTTTCGTCACCAAATTTTCAACATAGGGATTTTAAGGACCTCTGCTCATGAACAGTGCCACTGTCATTTTCTTAATCTGTTCCGAACAATGACTTCCCACAGTGACCAGGTTATTCTGTGCCAGAACTGTGTAAACACATTTTGGTCAGGATGTGAAAAATAACAGCTGTACTGCTTATAAAGAGGTGTGGAAAAATGGCACTGTTGAAAATCTAGTGTGACAATATTACAAATCTGCGAAGTTACAAGTGTGCATGAAAGTGCACAATGCACCCTTGTAACACAGTCAATTGATGGGCTATATCACCAGATTTTCAACATATGCATTTTAGGACCTCTGCTCATGAACAGTATCATTGCCATGTTCTTAATCTGTCCCGAACAGTGATTTCACACACTGACTGCTCTATTCTGTGACAGAAGTGCAAAAACACGTTTCAGCCAAGATTCGAAAAATGACAGCTGCACTGTTCATAATTAGGTCTGGGAAAATGGCAATGTTGAAAATCTGGAGTGAAAATATTATAAATTCGCGAAGCTATGAGCGTGCTTGCCAACTGTGCAATGCACACTCGTAACACAGTCATTTTATGGAGTATCGTTACCAAATTTTCAACATAGGCATTTTAGGACGTTTCATGAACAGTGTCACTGTCATTTTCTTAATCTGTCCTGAACACTGATTTCTCACAGCGACCGTGCTATTCTGTGCTGGAAGTGCGAAAACACATTTCGTCCAGGATGTGAACAATGACAGCTGTACTGCTCACAAGGAGGTGTGACAAAATGCCAGTGTTGAAAATCTGGTGTGAAAATATTGTAAATTCATGAAGTTACCAGTGTATGCAGCAACTGTGCATCGTACGCTCGTAAAACAGTCATTTTTTTGATTTTTTTCACCAAATTGCAACATAGGCTTTTTGGGAGCCCACTTCATGAACACGGGCACTGTCATTTCATTAATCAGCCTCGAAGGATGATTATGCACAGGGACCGTGACACCACCTTTTGGGGCCGATTAACACCATGACAGTTCAAGAATTCATGAGGAGGGGTCCCAAAAACCCCATGTTGAAAAATTGGTGAGAAAATTCCCCAAAATGCCTGAGATATGCACTAAAGTCGAAAAACCCCTATTCATTACATTATACGTCTTACCGGAATTTCCTCAGTTTGCAGTAGGCTTTGAAGAGTGCAGACGTGATCCCGGTCCACAGAAGATCGTCGCGCCTAGCTCCAGAGGTAAGTATGGGGTGAGGGGGTGTTGAGGCAGGGTGCACAGTGGGTGGGTGCAGGTTATGGGGCCCCGGAGACTACGAGGGACCATTTCCTTTTCAGGGAAAAAAATGTCATGGGACCATTTTACCTTTCAGGGCATATGCCACCAGAGTCTTGCTGGGAGGGCAGCTATAGCCAAAGTTGGGCACCCCGATAGACAAACAGCAAAGGGGGATGATTCTACTGATGGAATTGGGCACCCGTCAGCAAATGTCAAAGGGGATTCATTTCTGCTGACGGGATTGGGCACCCCATCAGCAAACAATAAAGAGAATTTGTTTCTGCCGATGGGGATTGGGCACCCCATCGGCAAAAACAAAGGGATGAGGAATTGTTTCTGCCAACTGGGACTGGGGCAGCCCCTTCGGCATACAATGGGGAGTCCTTTCTGCCGGCGGGATTGGGCACCCTGTCGGCAGACAATAAAATGGGGGGGTTACAGTATGCCAACGGGGATTGGGCTCCCCATCTGCAAATACACATTGGGGGGTAGATATTGTTTGTGAATATGGCTGCAAGCCACCGTCATGTTCACAAACAATATCAGACATCCTGCATCCCGCCCTGCAATGATGGGTGGCTCCCTCATTGCAGTGGATGGCTGACACTGCAATGGCGAGGTGGCCCCTGATTGCAGCGGCTGATTTTTTAGAAAGTTGTGGCACGCTGGCTGAACTAGTGTCAGCAGCAGTGTGCCACGGCACTGGGGGATGGGGTACAAGCCTCAGCAGGCTGTGGGGGCATTGGGCACAACAGTGCCATGCCTCCACAACCTGCTTGTGGAGAAAGCTGATGCAACATGTTTCTTGTGCATGTGTGCAATCAACATAAAAATGGGTGCACTATTCTGTTACAAATCACTTATGATAGAGGAGGCTAGGCGTCTTTCGGTCATATCCTCAATACTCCTGATAATTGACTATGGACTAGTGGTCTATGCATCCACTCAGCATTAAATAGAGTTAGGGTTTCACTGTATAATGTGTGTCATCTCTGTCACCAGGCATGGGTTTAAGATAACACAATTTCAGGCAGACCACAAGCCAGGTGCATAAAAAATGCATTGTTGCATTTATCATTTTATTTACATCAAGTAAAATATACAGAAAGCAAAATGGTAAGTTAGACAACTGCTTAGTTTTAACAGTTTCTAAGGCTTTTCTTCAGCCTAGCATAAATCAAACAGTGTGAAAGCACACACTACTAGGAGGTCTTCCACCTTCCTCAGTCAGTATTCAACTGACCACCCTATCTCACCTCTCTCAGCACTGAAGTAGGGCTTTTTATAAGCTCACTAGAAGTTGGAAAAACAATTTCCTCTGCCTTTTGATTAACAGCAGACATAACATAAAACTAGCCACCAGGGGCCACTGTTACACCACAGAGAACAGTTATTTGGCACCTAGAGCACATTACATAGCTTGCTTACAACATTGTTAAAGGTCAGAGCCAAGGTCATAACATTCTGTGCTCTCTTAAACTGTCCTGCAGGGTCAAATTACCTCATGCTGTCTGCTGCAAAATATATGTTAGAAGGGGGCTGTTAACATCTAGAAAAATCAGACACAAGTTTTTTTTTTATTCTTATATTAAGACAGCCCTCTCATTTTGTAACTGTGCACTTAGTTTTGTTTTTAGGTTAATATGCAGAGAAAGCATTATAAGCACTTCAACACTTAATTTATAACCAGCTCACCAGCATGTTGGACATTTACACAAAACATTTAAACTGCTTGGTGAAGGGGTTTCAATTTATCCCAGGGGTGTCCACCATGACAGGGGTCACCCTGTCACAGTCTCATCCTAGAGGCTGACAAAATGACGCACACCTGTCACCTCTCTAAGTCTGGATGGCTACCACTGGACCTATGCATCAAATACTAAATATGCTTGCTGGGATTCAAAGCTCTCCTAGGCCACTTATCCCCCACCTTCAGTTCCTTCTTCCTCCATGCTCATTTATAGCATGCCACCTATAGCACCCTCAAGAACCCCTTTCATATCCCCTTCTGAAGAACTAACCTGATTAAGTGCTCCTTCTCCATAAGATCCCCGAGATGGCTAATTGAGCTCCCTTCCTATATCATGGGGTTAATCAACCCTGCCCAAGTCAAAACAGCACTGGAAAGCTAAATCCACCTGCACCTGCACTTAACTACTATATCACCTCTGCTTGGGGCACTTAATCCTTTTCCTCCCACCCTCTCATCTCCACACAGTCACATCCTTTGCCTCCCTTCCTTTCTCTTCTTCCTCCCTCTACTTTTCTGACAATGCTTCCATGAAGTGGCCACCATGCATACTGCACATGAATGCACAACATATTGATGTGAACCAATGAATTGTGTTCTTCTCCAAATAATACTATTGTAACTCTGTCCGAATACTACCATTATAGTTCTACACAATTTATCAGGAATGTACAACTTTTTTGCTGTAAACTATTGTACTAAGTTTATCAAATTATTGCTTGAGTTAACTCTGTGTAATATGATGTACAATCCTTGTAAATGAGCTCCGCTCAATGGTGTTACTAAATTTTCAAGAAATAAAATAAATAAAAGTTGACTGGGGTCCCACCTGCTTGCAACAGGGCTTTTTTGGGCAACCACTCAGTCTCTCCAGGAGTGAAATAAAAGGAAATTGGAGCCTCAGCTGGAGCTGCAGCAGCCAGCTGCAGTTCTTCCTGATTTTGCCCCACACTTGGGTTTGAAAGTTTCTTATCAGCCGACTCATCACTGGATATTTGTGAATCAATTTGGATGTTTCTCTTTGTTAAAGTTACCGCAGTGCGTTTTTGTCATAACTCCTATTTCCATTTTTTCTCAGAAGCTTCGTCATCTACCAACATTTGTAACAACTTAGGCTTTTTATCAGCCAATTCCTTATCCAATATTTCGTCACCCAAAACATCAGAAAAATCAGCAGAGGGCTGAATTTTTGCCATCTCCATATTCTCCTCTTATTGTTCTTCATCTATTGCCAGTAAACCATTTGTCACTTTGTCCTCCTCAGAAACGTCAGTGGGGGTGTAGAACTACTCCCCAGCCTGCTGCAGCCCAAAACACTCTGCAGCCTCCAGGTCCACTATTTCTAGAACAACAGCTCCCCCTACTGAGAGCAGGGAAGTTTCCCTGGAGTCCTGGTCAAATTTTTCCCATTCACTAAAAATACCACCAACAGCTTCAGGGAGGCAGTATAAAGCAGTGGTTTATGGCTCTGAGCTGAAAATCTGGAGGTTTGGATTTGAATCCCACAGCCCCCACTTGCATACTGTGTGACCCTGAGCAAGTCGCTTAACTTCACTGTACTCCCAGGTTGCACCTGTAAAGAAGCTTTCAGTTTAGTGTGTCTCACCTGGTTAAACAATTGGAAAAAAAGAGCTTAATCTTGTTTAATGTCAGATGGCATCCATCTGTATCCTCCATCCCCTGGGAAGAGGCTAAAAATTGGCTGAACTGTTTAGTCCCCCTTTCCCAGTCAACAAAAATAAATAAACATCATGGTGTCGTTGTCTAGTCTGGGCCTCAGTCCTCATCTTTTTCCAGCCATTCATTTATGAATGCAGAAACTACATCAGCTTTAGGAAGAACCTACTGGCTCACATCGTCAAGATCATGCATCACTTTCTTCATCCTTATTTTAAACTTTGACATCCAAATTTTCAAGATCCGCCAAGCTTATGAACAGCTGCCTCACAATTTGTAGAAGACTAGAGGGAAGGCTAAGACAGTAACCTTGTTTTACCAGAGATTTCCCCCACAGGATATTTTCCTTTCCTCTGTGTTATTGGGTCTATTCTGTGAGTTGGATAGATGGGTTCTGTTACATCACACTTTGGTCTTTAGGTTCTTTTAGTTACCATTTTCCTTTTAACCTCTACAAACCTTTCCTGCCTCTTCTGCCGAGGTTAAAAACCCAAAGGAAACAGACTAGACAATGTAATGCTGCATAGGAACCTAACAACTGGTAACCACACATTGAACTGAGAGGTTTCACCTGTGGTTCAATGGGGGGTTGCCTTACTCCTCCACCCTGCCCTACATAAGCCACATACTTGCACAGTTCCCCTACTTAGTGTTTTTCATGGCCACCTCCCACCCCTCCTCTTTCTCTGTGCTCTGCCTATGGTGTGTCTCATTTAGTTACCAGTTTCCTTTAGGCTTGAGAAACTTCTCCGGGAAGCTCTACTGAGTATGGAAATCCAGAAGAAAGAGGATATAAAGTAACATTGCACAAGCACTAGCACTGTTGGTTGCCACAACTGAAAGATTTCACTTGTGGTTTGATGGTGGGGGAGCTGCCAGACTCCACCACCTAGCCCTGCATAAGCCACAGACTCACACACCTCTGATACATAGTGTTTTTCATGGCCATCTCCCATCCTTCCTACTTCTCTGACACTCTGCTCTGGTGTGTCTCTTTTAGTTAACAATTTCCTTTAGCCTTAAGAAACTTTTCCTGGTACTGCTACAAGGGTGGAAATTCAGAGGAAAGAGACAAGCCAAAGTAACTCTTTAAGGTAATGTTGCACAAGCACTTTCACAAATGTCAGCCACATATTGAATTTAATGTCATGAAGACAGGTATTTTCTGGAGCTTGGCAAGTCTCAGCTTAGTGTTAGTGGTCAATGAGATGGTTTCATTGGCATTAAAGGGGAATTTGCTAGTATCAGCACCACATATTTTGTGTGGATTGCCCCTGACTTGCACTTTCTATGCAATACAGTTTTATTCAATAATCTTAGTTTTATATGGTTGGTACAGCCATCCATGGATGAACAGACCACACAGAAAGCTGCACTTTATGGCTTCTCACAATCTCCTGTAGCTGATGCTATAGCCAGGGAGCAGTTGCAAGGTATCACTGAGTCAGCCAGGATGCAGTGTTCTTATAGTTTTATGGGTTCTGCTAGTGGCATGCTGCAGAATAGTGCAGGAACACAATATAATCCAATGGAAGTTATGAAAGCAGTAACATACAAGTGGGCATTAGTTTCTTTTCAGAAACAGCACACCAGGTACACTGTGAGGTAAAAAATCCAGAAAACATCTGCACTCCAATACAAGCTTCAAAACAGAGAGGCAAAACACTGACGAAGGGTTTCTTGACCCGAAGCACCAGGGCTTTGTGGCAGTGGTATGGTATCTGTGCAAACTTGAATTATGTGCTATTAAAGCACTGAATTATCACTGGATATCGAGTGTTTTGCCTCTCTGTTTTGAAGCTTGTAGTGGAGTTCTCTGGATTTTGTGCATTAGAAGGGTTGGCAGCCTTTAGCTGCACCCCTCCCAGCCTGGGCTATTCACAGTTCACCATTTTGGAATTTACACTTTGGGGTTTAAGGCACTTACATCCAGAGCCTTTAACCACCTGGAGGTGTGCTTTATGAAAAGAACCCATCACCCTGGAATATGCTATTGCCCTTATAAATTGGTTCTATCATTTTGAAACTAAGGTACCTACAGTTAATTTTATGTTTTAAATATTAGGCTTAATGTGTTCATTAAATGATGAGTTTGAAAAACAAATAACAGATGAGTTAATTTCTTGATTCTTATTTCTTGAATGTGAAAATGGCAAGGGCTTACTGTAGAGCAAATAAATATTTTTTTTAATTTTAGATAGCACACTATGCTTGTGCATCTTTAGCTTTATAATGCATCCATTAGTTATACCCACACTCCTTGCTCCTACCCTAAGCATCTTGGAATACAGCCACTTTGTTCTATCCCCATTCCCTGCCTCCCCACATATTTGAGTGTATAAGAACAGTGATTGTCAAATAGAAGCTTTTTTTGTTGTTGCTTTGCTCAGTCTGTGTAAATATTGTTTATTTTTTTATAATTGTAAGACTATAACTGTGGGTCAATGACCAAGCAATCAGCCACTCCCCTTCCTGGGATATTTAAGCAGTTCCTCCCAGCCTCACTCTGAAGCACTTTTTCTTTGCCAGCTCTGGTGGTCTGTCTTCTTCCTTCGGGCCTGCTGGGGTTTGGCCCCCCCCCCCGGATTGCAGTGTTTTGAGCTGCTCAGTTCTTGCTGAACTTCTGTTTTGTGTTCTCCTGCTTTTTGGTTAGTATTGCTTGCCTCTGGCTTCTGCATGCTTCTTTGTCTTGCTTTGTTGTGCTCACAACAGAGGGAGGTGAACCTTACAATTGTCTTTGGTTTGTAGCAGATATTCTGCAGGTGGAGGCTACTTCTAACTGAAGGTGAAATAAGGAACTTAGAATTATCAGGAAAAGACAGTCTTTCAGGCAACATACGGAGGTGGATCTAGCTTCACGTTTGTTACAATTCTTAAGATTTTCAGTGCAGGAAGAGTTTAAAGCACAGCTGACTTATTTTGGGGCTGACTGATTTCAGAGCACAAACCACCAGGCTGTTTTGGGGCTGGGGAGGTTTATCTGTGTCTGACTTGGATGTCTGGATTTTTATCTGTTTGTTAGCAGGGTATTTTCTCTGTCAAATTATTGTGTAGGGTATCTTGCTGACAGGAAGGCACTCGTCGCAGTGGTGGGTCAGAGCTCTTAGTCAATTGTTTTGTAAGGGCACAGTTTAGGCTCAACCCCTTCCCATCCCTCACCCCACCCCTGGAAATAGTTCCTTTATACCTGGGGTTCTGACATCATTTCCTCAAGAGTGCAAGGTGCATATCACTGTCATATCCTCTCTAGCACACTGCACTGACAATATAAGCATACACATTGTATAATATATATATTTCTATATAACAAACCAATCACACACACAACACACACACACACACACACACACACACAAAGTAGATAAACATGTGGGGAGTAGTGCAATGTAATGGCTGTGGGGCAGCAGTCTTCCGGGAGTCTTTCTGGAGGCTGAGATGCTGCCCTAATTGCAGACAACTCTCTGCCCTGAGGGAGGAAGTTGCCCATCTTCAGGCCACACTGGACAGTAGTAAGGGAACCTTCCCCCAGGCCACACTGGACAGTAGAAAGGGAACCGCCCCCATCCAGGGAGCACCAGAGCCACCACCACTACCTCAGAGGTTGCGAAGAAAGCATAGCACTTGGACCACAGTGGGTTCAGGGAGGGTGAGGACGGTGGAACACAGGCACACCCAGTCAGTTGTTCCACTCCACAATCCATACACCATTCTGGGGGAGCATAGCTCCCCTATGGATGCACCCGCAGAGGAGACTAAGGAGGCTGAGGACAACTGTCACAAGGGAGGCCCACAGGAAGGAGGCAGAGGACACCACAAGGAAAGGAAGCAGCTCCTGGTGGGGGACTCAATTATTAGGGGGACAGAACTGGGGGGAGCAAGGAAAACTGAAGTAAGGTGCCTGCCTGGTACCATGGCTTGGAGGGACAGGAAGCGCATCCTCAGGATCACGAGAACAGCTGCATGGGAGTCTGAGCTGGATGTCATTGTTTATCTAGGGACAAATTACTTGGCTCAACATGAGATTAGAGCAGTGCAGAAGGACTTTGTAGAATTGGGGAGAGGCCTAAGACAAGTAGCACACACAGTATCCTTCTCAGAGGTTCTGCCTGTCAATGGCATGAGTGAGGTGAGGGTACTTTGCACCATGCAGTTTAATGAATGGTTGAAAAAATGGTATGGAGAACAGGGGTTTGGCTTCATTGGGGACTAGGGTTCCACCTGGAGGGACACCAGCCTATACTGGCAGGATGGTCTGCATCTGTCCAGGCAGGGAACAAGTCTTTTGAGCAATCAGTTTAAATGCTTCATTGGCAAGCTTTTAAACTAGTCAAAGAGGGAGGCACTGATAAACAGCAGGAAAATCCCAGCCTCTCCCTACAAAACAGGGTACTAAATGACAAAAAGACCGAGGTGGAAAGGTCAGTGGGGGATGCTACAACAGAAGGTAAAGCCATCAAAAAATGGAGAGCAATGATTACCAATGCCCGTAGTCTGAGTAACGAGCTTCCTGAATTAGTGGCCTTGATGGAGGAGGAACATCTGGATATTGTGGCAGTCACAGAAACATGGTACACACAAAACCATGACTGGGACGTAAACATACCAGGATACACTATCTACAGGAGGGACAGGGAGGGTAAAAGAGGAGGAGGAGTAGCTTACATAGGGAAGGAATCAAAGCAACAGAACAAAAGGGAAAACAGAGAGGAGAAGAAGCACTGTGGGTAAATTTGGAGACCGTCAATGGCACCACAATCCGCACAGGGGTTGTATACAGACCCCCTTCTCAGGGGGAGGAAATGGACAAGGAAATGATAGAAAGTATACTTAGAATGGCAGAAAAAGGGGAGATATTGCTGATGGGTGATCTGAATATGCCAGATGTTAACTGGAGTGCAGTTGCAGCAGCCACTTCGAAGAGTGGGGTTATTCTAGATGCCCTACAGGGGGCATGCCTTAGACAACTAGTATTGGAGCCTACTCAAGAGGAGCAATCTTGGACCTGGGTCTCTCAAATGGAGATGAAGAGAGGATCACAGATCTAGAAGTGGGTAGCCATCTGGGAACTAGAGACCATCGAACAGTATGGTTCACAATAAACACAGCAATAGAGTCAAGCCATACAAAGGCAAAAGTAATGGACTTTAGGAGGGCTGACTTTGTCAAAATGGGTGAGTGCCTAAGGAATGCACTAGCAAATGGGCAGGAAGGAATGGTGGAAGAACAATGGGGAATAATAAAAACTGCCATCACAGAGGTAACAAGTCTTTGTGTGAAGCAAATAAACAAAATGAAATGATGTAAGAAACCACTATGGTTCTCAAAGGAAGGGTGAAGGTTCAAGAGAAAAGAAAGCATTCAGGAAGTACAAGGAATCACAGAAGGAGCAGGATAGAGAACTGTATCAGTTAAAGCAAAAGGAAGCTGGGAAGGCAGTCAGAACAGCAAAGGCCCAAACTGAGGAAAAGATAGCCAACTCAGTTAAGAAGGGGATAAAACCTTTATAGGTATGTCAGGAGCAAAGGAAAACCAAGGGAGGGATAGTGAGGCTTAATAAAGGGAGGGAGGGGGTGGGCAGAGGTGACTGTGAAAGGCAGAGATACTAAACAAATATTTTGCTCAGTATTTACAAATGAAGAGGGGAGGTACCTAAAACAAACAGTAGAAACACTCTGATACAGAAGTTGATACCAGCCCATTTACAGAAGAAAGGGTTCTGAAAGAACTCTTAAAACTGAAGGTGAACAAAGCAATGGGGCCTGATGGGATTCATCCCAGAATTCTAAAAGAATTAAGGTAGAACTAGTGACACCACTGACTACCCTCTTTAACAAATCATGGGAGGATGGGTGGTACCTGAGGACTGGAGGAGGCAGATGTGATTCCCCTTCACAAAAGTGGAGCAAGGCAGAAGCAGGAAACTACAGACCTGTTAGTTTAACCTCAGTGGTAGGGAAAATGATGGAATCACTTCTGAAGGAAAGAATTGTCGAGTATCTAGAGGCCAGAGGGGCACAGGACCCAAGGCAGCATGGATTCACAGTGGGAAGGTCATGCCAGACAAATCTGATAGATTTCTTTGACTGGGTGACCAAAGTAGTAGATCAGGGAGGGCTGTGGACATGGTCTACCTAGACTTTAGCAAGGCATTTGACACAGTCCCACACAAAGATTAATATACAAGTTAGCCAACCTGGGAGTGGGTCCCAAGATGACAGCCTGGGTAAAGAATTGGCTGGAGAATAGGACACAGAGAGTAATAGTAAATGGAGTCCACTCTGAAGAAAGGGGGGTTACTAGTGGAGTACTGCAGGGTTCAGTATTAGGACCGGTTGTCTTCTATGTCTTTATAAGCGACATTGCAGAGGGACTGGAAGGAAAAATATGTCTCTTTGCAGATGACGCAAAGATCTGCAACAGAGTTGATGCATGAGGTGGGGTGGAAAGGATGAGAAGGGACTTGGCAAGGTTAGAGGAATGGTCAAATGTATGGCAGCTTAGATTCAATGCTAAGAAGTGCAAGGTAATGCACCTGGGAAACAAAAACCCAGGGGAAGAGTAAACAATGGGGGGTGAGATACTAACAACAGCAAAAATGGAAAGGGACCTGGGAGTAGTCATATCAGATGACTTAAAGGTGGGCAAGCAATGTGTGAGGGCAGCAAGAAGGGCTGGGGGGATACTGGGATGCATAGGGAGAGGCATCACCAGTAGAAAACAGGAAGTTATTAACTCTCTGTACAGAGAGCTGGTGAGACACCATCTGGAGTACTGCGTGCAGTTCTGGAGACCTAATCTCTGCAAAGACATAGACAGGATGGAAGCTGTCCAGAGGAGGGCAACTAAAATGGTGCAGGGTCTGGACCAGAAGACATATGAAGAGAGACTTAAGGAGCTTAATATGTATAGCATCGAGGAAAGGAGGGAGAGGGGGACATGATAGAAACTTTCAAGTACCTCAAGGGAATCAACAAAGTCCAAGAGGGTAGCATCTTTCAAAAAAAGAGGTGTGCAAGACCAAGGGGGCACAATTTGAAGATAGAGGGCGGGCGGTTCAGAGGTAATTTAAGGAAGTATTTTTTCACAGAGAGGGTTGTGGATGCATGGGACAGCCTTCCGGAGGAGGTTGTGGAGTCAAAAACAGTGGTGGAATTCAAGCATGCATGGGACAGTCATAAGTCAGTTCTAGGGGGTGGGGGTAGGAAGAAGTAGGCTGCTGGTTAACTAGGATCTGCAGCTTATCCAGTAGGTAGGGAAATGGGCATACTGGGTGGGCCAAGCGGTCCTTATCTGCCATCAAATTCTATGTTTCTATGTTTCTATGTTTGTTTCTGCTTTCCTGTGTTTGTGTTTTTACATAGATACATAGATACATAGACAGTGTCAGCAGATAAGGGCCTATGGCCCACCCAGTCTGCCCATTTGAGCTTGTAAGTTCAGTTTGTTTTCCTAGAAGTCTGTTGCCCCTTACCCCTGACCTCTAGAATTCCTTTATGTCTATCCCATGCATTCTTAAATCCCGTGATTGTTTCAGCCCCACCACTTCCTCTGGCAGGGTGTTCCACTTGTCCACCACCCGTTCTGTGAAGAAATTCTTTCTCATGTTTCCTCTGAATCGTCCTCCCTCCAACTTCATCCCATGCCCTCTAGTCCTGGAACATCTTCTTCGCTTAAAAATAGTGTTTTCCTGCACCCTGTTCCTCCCTGTAAGATACTTGTATGTCTCTATCATATCCCCTCTCTCCCTCCTCTCCTCCAGGGAGTACATGTTCAGTTCCTTCAACCTGTCTTCATAGGACTTGTGATGCAATCCATGCACCATCTTTGTTGCCCTCCTCGAACCTTCTCTACCCTGTCTATGTCCTTACGTAGGTATGGTCTCCAGAACTGTACACTGTACTCCAGGTGGGGCCTCACTAGTGTCTTGTATAGCGGAATTATGACCTCCCTTTTCCTGCTGGTGATGCCCCTGCCTATACATCCCAGCATCCTATTTGCTTTACCTGCTGCCTTGTCACACTGTTTCCCTACCTTGAGGTCATCAGAGATGACAACCCCAAGATCCCTTTCCTGCTTGGTGCATGCTATATCTTCACCCCCAACTGATATATTGTGCCAGAGTTTTTGTGCCCCATATGCCCCATATTTTGTTTTGCATTTTACTTTTTGGGAGCTTTCTGGTTTTTCTAGCTTCCTGTTCACTTTGTTTGTATTGTGCTAATCTTGTACCTGTGCTATTTTGTCTCCCATTCACTCACCAGACTTCAGTAAACCCTCAGTGCAAATGCAATTGTTATCTATATGTTTCAGCTCAGTTGCTGCTTCCCTGTTTCTGCTACCTCAGTGCTTATTCATCTTAATTGTTTGTACCTGTTCAGGCTCTCTCTGCAAAGCTAGCCCATGGTATTGAAATTTGTTTCATGCAATTGTACAAAGTGATCATTGCTGTTGTTTTTGGTATCATCACCTCCTGTCCCTACAATTCCTCTGTTTGTTCATCTTAGCTACTCCAAGAAGCTGTAACTATTTGCTGCTGGATGCTACTCAACTAATTTTTCATATTGCTTCATTATACTCTGGAGGTCAGCTCAGCTACAGCTGTAGCTGTAAACTAGTTTTAAAATCTGCATGAGGGTCACAGTGCTTTACCATGGCTTCCTTGTTTTTCATATGTTTGGAGACTGGGGTCTTGTAGTGAAGAGTTGTGGCTCTGTGTGGTCCAATTACCTCATGTTTGAATCCTGCCTCCACCACTAAAATCCTCCAGGCATTTGCATCACCTTTAATTGGGTTCCTCAATGGGACTGGTTGGCCTGTCTCCCTGAAAGTCCTGAGATTTGGTGCCTCTTTGACTTATGTGCAGGTCCAATCATTGCTTACTGCTGCTTCACAAACCTACACGAAGGTCAAATCATTGCTTACATGGAGGTTTAGACTGCTATGTGCTTGCTATGAAATCTGCTATGTGCTTGCTATAAAACATATATGACCTACATGAGGATCTACAGTGATCAGCATTTCTTTTCAGCTGCACAGAGGCATGCCAACCTCTACCATTAGTTACCATGGTGCAAGGCTCCCTGTAGCCAATGGTCTCACTCTGCACCTACAAAGTCCTCATCTTGAGTGTGTGAAACTTGGGGTGGGGTCCTACTCATCTGGTCCATAGTGGGAATGTCCTCACTCCAGGTGGAGCTTCAACCCTGCAGATGTATGAATGGCATCTCTCAATGCAGAATTTAAGACTTCAGATGCGAAGCGTGGGGCCTTTAAGCCCAAGGGGGCTTCTTTGGCTTGCTAAGTGGGTTCAGCAGCACCTTCTAAGTTATTCTCCCTATAACTGCCTCTGGTTCACCTGGTTTGTTTTTAGATTGGTAGGCCAGCTGAGCACCCCAGCAGTCATTACTCTCCTCCTCCCACCTTGGAGGAGGCTTGTATCAGAACCAAACTGGCTCACAACCCTCCATGGTATTCTCATTAGAGGGACAGAAGAGAGCTTTCTTCCATAATTGGAATATTTTCCACCCTGCTTTAATTGGGTGTCAAATTGCAGCAGCAGAGCCATCACTAATCAAAAATATCCCAAGCCTAGAGGAAAGGTGACCTAGGCCTTGGCTACCTAAAGATTTCCTCCTCATGTTTTTTTTTTCTTTCCCCTCCATGCCACAGGTCATAATGTTTGATTAGCCTTAGGCAGTATTCCCTAGTTAACTTAGGTAGATTTTGCTGTTGGATGGAGGTGGATGGTGTTCCTACTTGCCATTCCCTCTCTCCTTAGGAAGCCCCCTATGGTCCTCCATGCAATACATTATACCCATGCTATTCTGATAACCTACATCTCATTTATGTTTATAAAGCTGCCTGTTGCTGTCACTCTACTTCTCTGCCTCATAGCCATCGATCACCAATTTTCCTTTGGCACTGCTACAGTTTCTTTTGGGGATTCTTCCTAAGGTACCTTTAGCCAAGGAAAGCTTCCTGTGGCACCTCTAGGGGTGGAACCTTCTTTGGGGGTTCCTTGCCTTTGGTACCCCTACAGGGTGGTAGTTCCTCTGGAAAGAGAGTGTGAACAGCCAAAGCAAGGTAACACAGATGCACAAGCATAACACTATATTGGTTGCATAGGTGACTGAATTGAAAGGCCATGCCTGTGGTTCAGTGACCGAGCTATCAGCCACTCCTCCTTCTTGGGTTATATAAGCAGTTCCTCCCAGCCTCACGCTAAAGCACTTTTTCTTTGCCCCTCCATCCTCTCCTTCTCCTCCAGTGGCACACTTCTCTCCTCTGGGGGATTCTTCCTAAGGTACCTTTAGCCAAGGGAGGCTTCCCAAGGTACCTCTAGTGGTGGAACCCTCTTTGAGGGTTCCTTGCCTTTGGTACCCCTACAGGGTGGGAGTTCCTCTGAAATAGAGAGTGTGAATGGCCAAAGTAAGGTATCTCAGTTGCACAAGCATAATACTACACTGGTTGTGTAGGTTATTGAAATATGTTTTATTTTTCCTGGCTTCTAAACAGCTAATCAGTTGAAAGGTTCAGTAGCAACAATGGACCCCCATCCCAAATTACCAGCTGATCATCTAAAATTGGTCACAATATTTGTACCCCCACTGATTAGTTTACTTTACCCTAGTTTGTGCTGAAACACTGATCATGCTGACTGACTTCATCTCAATTTTGATTTCACTGTCACTCTAACAGTACTCCAGAAGCATGGAAAGTTGAGCTGGTGCCTGAAGTATTGGCTGATTGGGCTCAAAGCAGAACTGCTACTGAAAATTGAGATTACATTGTCTATATCTGGGCTCAGATGGCAACTGCTGAGCTCTCAAATGCTCATCCTGAATCCCCCAGCATTTGCTCACTCTCACAGAATATATACTAATTGAAACTACTGGGGGAAGATAAGTATATGAAAGCTTAAGAATTAAAGCTGCCCCCATTTTGATACTGTATGTTTTAGTTGGTAAAGGAATGTGAAGTGTGCTTTTTTTGGCTGTGGGTGGTGCCTACAGCCATCTTGCTGTCTGTAGCAGGAAAAATATCATACTGTGAAACACATTTTTGGAGTCTGAAATGTATCCTTCCATACCTGCAAATCACTATGCCACCTGAAATAAAATACTCTCTTCTTTCTGTTTAGAATAATGGAGACATAACTCCAACCTGCATATCTGATGACCATTAGGAAACTAAAACAGCTTGTTAGACATTGGTTGCCTATTAAACTAGAGAGTTGTTTACCCCCTTTGAAATGCAACAATTTGCACATTTAAATACTTGGCATTTAAACATTTTCTAGCTACTAGCTTTAATTGGGCAGTTATTGTCTGTCAGGAAAGATTCATACCTCATAAATGTCACCCTTTCCCAGAAATGAATCTAAAAACATTTACACTGTTTTTATCCTCTTAAAACACTATCTGATAAGCACTGTCTCAGGCATATGCCAAGTCTTACTGGATTTACTGGATGAAAACAGGACAAAAGAAGGCACAAGGCCCATCAAGATTGTCCTCCCAGAACAGTGGGATATTAAACAAATTATTGAGCAAGTAGCCAGGAATCAAGTCTAAGTTTAAATGAATCAAAGCTAGCTGCCTCTACAATAGTCTGAGGCAGAGAGTGCCAGCATTTTGCTGCTCTTATATTGAAGAAACTATCACATTTTTTACTATTAGCCCACTCAATTTTTAGTTGCTTAGCGTGTAGTCTTCCCACAGTTCTCTTATTGGCTAATGATAGCCCACTTACGTTGAGCAGCATGGGATTATGTACTAGCTTGTAAACAAGTAGCAGATCGCCCATTTGCCTTCTCACTAATAATGAACAAAGCTTTGTCTCCCTAAGTCTGGTATCGTAGCATTTATTTCGTAATCTGGGGATGGGTTTGGTAAACTACTTTGAACTTGCTCAAGATGATTTATATCAGCTTTAAGATAGGGGATCCAGAAGGGAGAGCCATATTCCGAATGCGGTCTGATATAAGTACAAAGGTACTAAAAAATTCTCAGATTTGCTTATAAAGGTTTTTTTGATCTGTCTCATAATTATGTTAGCAGTTTGGACTATTTTGTTACAGTGGCCACTAGATGACAGTTTATTATTGATCAAAATACCAAGATCTCTTTCACAGTTAGAGGATTCAAGTTCTTTACTGTTTAAGTAATATTTGTGAGAAGAGTTGTTCCTACCAAAGTGTAAAATCTTACATTTATCTATGTTAAAGAACACTGAGCTGTTTTTGGTCCATTGCTCAATGGAGAATAAATCTTGTTCAAGAAGTTTAAAATTGACTAGAGTATCGACTCTACCACCAAGTTTTGTGTCATCTGCAAACTTTGAAAGGTAATTATTAGAGTTAATGTCCATATCATAAATGAAGAGATTAAACAAGACAGGTCCCAACAGGGACCCCTGAGGGACTCCACTTGTAACCCTACCAGAAAAAGAAACTACCCCATTAATTCTGAGAAATTGTGTACGATTGGATAACCATTGGGATATCCAATTAACTAATCAAGAAGAAATTCTCAAGTTGTGAAGTTTATTGATTAGCAAAGAGCGTGACACATGATCAAATGCCTTACTGAAATCAAACAATAGCACATCTGCTGGAATATTGTTATCCATTAACTTAGTAATGTTATTATAGAAAGATATGAGATTAGTTGTACACAAAAAGCCAGATTTAAAACCATGTTGAGAGTTGTCATGAATATCAAGTTGTTCCAGTGTATTCTCTAGTCTACATTTAATTAGACATTCCATAGCTTTTCCTAAGATGCAGGTTAGACTAATCAGTTGATAGTTCTGCACATTGGATTTTCTCTCCTTCTTATAAATAGGAGTGACTATGGCACCAAGCATCAGGTGTTTCACTATCTAGTAATGATTTATTAAATAGGAGTTGAAGTGGAATTGCAATTGAATCTAGCATTTCTAACAGAAATATAGCATTGATTTTATCTGGACCACAGTTGGTAGATCTTTTGATATTAGATAATGTATTCCTAATTTCAGATAAATGAAATAAAGGAATGGAGGACTCATTACTATTGATATAAATTGAGGGATTAATAGGTTGATCAAAAACAGAACAAAAATATCTGTTAAAATGATCAGTCATCTCCTTATTTGAAGTTATAACAATCCTGTTGTCACAAAGCGGTCCTATTTTTCTGTTATTTCCCCTGCTGCTATTGATGTGAGAATATAAGGATTTTTGGTTAGTTTTAGAGTGAGCAAGTTTAAACTCAAATTTGAGCATAGCAGTTTTAATTAGCTTTTTTAATGTAGACAAGGCAGTTTTATATTTAATTCTCAGAGATGGACTAGGATTTTGTTTTAATTTCTTCAATAAATGCTCCTTAGATTTTATGTGTTTATCAGTAATTTTATTGTACCTAACAGAAATTTTACCCTTATTGTTATATTTTGGTTTTAAAGGAACATAGATGTCTTCTAGATGGTATATAGTATTAATCAGACATTCATAAATTTCATTAATGTTTTTGCCCCTAAACATTTCTGCCCAATTAATTCTGTTTAATTCTGAATTAACCTGTGTGAAATTAGCTTTATTATAGTCCCTAAAATTAGTGTTATTGTTAATTTTAGGAATATGTAGAGGAATATTAAAAAATATAGATTGTGTTGACTGTTACCAATGGGGGCCATAATGTTTATATCAGAGACATCAGAGCCCTCATTAGGTATTACTAGGTCCAATATGTTATTACCTTGAGTAGGTTGACTGACCAATTGATCCAAACCCAGATCAGTAATTGAATTTAGAAATAATTTATCATGATTGTTGTTGCCTGTATTGAGATTCCAATTAATACCAGGCATATAAAAGTCACCTAAAATAAGAATATTCTCATTCTGAGATAAATCTGAAATGATATTTAATAGTTCGGTTGTATATTGACTGTCCACTGAGGGTAGCCGATAAACCCCTATAATGAATTTAGGATGGTCCATGAGCTGAATGGATATCCAAAGTGATTCTGTTGGAGTATGGGAAGAGATTTCATGTGGAACAATCTCTTCTCTGACATTGTCTTCTGTGAACTATCCTGGCAAAACATACTGTAGAATAGAAAAAGAATGCATCAATTCTATTTATCACTAGCCACAAAGTGGCCATATTTGTGTAAATTTATTTTCACTCTAAACTAAAAATCTTAGCTGAAAACCTGATAATTAGCATAATTTTATTTTCACACTTCTGAGCACTTCAGCGGATATAGTGAACATTTATGAACAGTGAATATTTCCTATTCTATGGTATAGCAATTAGCAGGCATTTTTTTACTATGCTTTTTGGGAAAAAATATATTGAGCAACACACACACACACACACACATACACACATACACAATCCTCATGGCCAAAACATTTGAAATAACTACTGCAATCTAATATGTTATAAAACAATAAAGACACTGTTTGTTTATGTCAGTGAACTCAGTGAAGTTCAGTTTACAGTAGAGTTCCTTTAAATATTTCTTATCCTATATTTTGTATCCTGGATAATGCAGGGGGATGCTACATCTCATTGTAATAGGGATCTTCATTTTACATATTTTTGCACTGTATTTACTCAGAACATCCCAGATTAGATGCAATATCTTGTTTTCAGTGGGGGTCATGATTTTACCATTTGTATAATCTATTTATTCATGGTAGCGTAGTCCAGATGTAAAATATTGTTTTCAGTGTGTTCTAATACTACTTAATGCAGCATAATATTGTGTAGATACAGAGTCACACTGAAAATAAGATGGCATGTGTTCTGTGAACTATCCAGGCTAAATATATAGCAATCAGCAGGCATATTCTAGGAAAAACACATTGCAAAAATGTGTAAAAGGAAGACCACATTGAAACTGCCTCTCAGCATTGTGCAACTTCATTAGAAATAATGGGTAAAAGCATCCTAAAAGCTCTCCACAGCCATATTGGCTCTGATCAGTACATGTTACAGTTTGGATTTATGTAAATGTAGCAAGGTCATGAGACACTGCTTCAACAACAGCAGGTCTGGTTTATATTTCAGGTTACAAGCAACATTTGATCAGCAGTAACAGTTTTAAAAAAACATGAAAACAATTCTACTGTTATTTAGTGTTACAATTTTGAAGCAGCACTTAATGAGTGGATTTGGGCTTTGGGGCTTATTGCAGGTGTTGTGTGCAGAATGCTTGTGGCTGGCATGGTGTCATTTTGGGTGCCTCTATAACTGAGGGTATATGATTAAAGGCCTACATGTCTACTCCATTCAAGAAAGAATGGTGAAATAACTTCAAAGCCATTAGTTTCTTTTCCTTAATCACATGGCTTTGGAACCTTCTTAACTTTTTAGGATGCAGAAAATTCCCTACCCATTCTATAATCTAATTTTTCACACAGGATGGTTATCATGGATAATTGAATTAAGGACAATTAAATTAAATAAGATGAATGTAAGGAGATATTGTTATACCACCAGAGTGGTGGACCAAGGGGGAGCAGTTGATGTCGCCTACCTTGACTTCAGCAAAGCTTTTGACACTGTTCCACATAGAAGATTGATAAATAAGCTAGGTAGGCTCGGGGTGGGTCAGAAGTTGGTCAACTGGGTGGCAAACTGGTTGACTGGCAGAAAACAGAGAGTGGTGGTAAATGGTATACAGTCAGAAGAGATGCAAGTCACAAGTAGGGTACCTCAGGGATCAGTCCTGGGGCCAGTCCTATTCAACATCTTCATTAGTGACCTAGCAGATGGACTAGAGGGTAAGGCTTGTCTGTTTGCAGATGACACCAAGATCTGCAACAGAGTAGATGATCCAGATGGGGTGGGCAGAATGAGAAGAGATCTGGATAAACTAGCAGAATGGTCAGAAGAGTGGCAACTGGATTTAATGCAAAGAAGTGCAAAATCATGCACATAGGGAAGAGAAACCCTGAAGCCACTTATAGGCTGGGAGGGAGTTGCTAGCAGTCACAAAGGAAGAAAGAGACTTGGGCATCATCATCACTGATGACCTGAAATCATCCAAGCAGACCTCTAAAGCAGTAGGTAAGGCTAGGGGGTGTTAGGGTGTATTAGTAGGGAATCATGAATCGTAAGAGGAGGTAATAATCCCTCTGTACAGACATTAGTTAGGGCCCCATCTGGAGTACTGCAGTATTGGAGGCCACACCTTCACAAGGACATTAATCAAATTGAGGCAGTCCAGAGAAGGGCAACCAAAATGGTGCAGGACTGCATCAGAAGACATATGAGGACAGATTAACGGAGCTCAATATGTATACCCTTGAGCAAAGGAGGGAGAGGTGATATGATCAGACATTTAAACACCTTAAGGGCATAAACAAGGTGAAAGAGTCTAACATGTTTAAATATAAGAAAAATAGCAGGACAAGAGGACACAGCATGAGATTAGAGGGAGGCCGATTAAGGGGAATGTGAGGAAATTCTTTTCACAGAAAGGTGGTAGATGCATGGAATGGCTTACCACAAGAAGTAGTGGCTATGAATACAGTGCAGGGCTTCAAACAGGCATGGATAGGCATAAGGAGCAATACAAATGACTATGAATAGATAGGTCACTGACATAGCAAAGGCCGATGGCACATTTATAAGGTAGAAAAAGAAATGGGCAGACTGGATGGGCCTTGCGGTCCTTATCTGCCGTCAACTTCTATGTTTCTATGTTTCTATGTTTCTATGAATGATATAATGAAGGACTCATATTTGTTTTATGAATTAAACATAGATATTAAAATGCTAATTCACTTACTAGATCCATTGCAAATTGCACCAAATAAATCTCATACAAACAAAATAAAGTATGTCTACCCAAGAGGGTTGTGAATCTCTGGAATTGTCTACCTGACAACATTATAACCAGTGCTGCAAGCACTGGATTTAAACCTAACCTGGTTACCGAAAGAATAAAAACAAAATAAATAAATAAATAGATGTGACATGTATGGAAGAGGGAGTAAATTTGAAATATTATTAGTAAACTACAGGAGCTAAATATGGCATACACCTAGGAACTTCAGTATGAGTCCAGAATGACTCCACCATATTATAATGTACATATTGTATGTGATGCAATTAAGTTAGGCATTTTATAAAGGTCTGATTTGTTCTTTGCTAGTCATGCTCATCTTTGGGTAATGTAAAAGTCATGTGACCTTTGCATGGCACTGGGAGAAGAGTAGGGTAATTGAAGTCCAAAATGGAGAGACAATTGCAGCTCTTAGAATCCCATACAGCTGCTGCCCTGCTATTGGAACTGGAATAGAATAAAGTGGCTTCATTTACAAGTGGAATATTGTGGGGATGGCAGGAACAATCAGATTATAAACCAAACAGAGTGAGTAAAACATTTCTTTTCAAAACTGAAAGAGCAAATATCTAAAGGAATGGGATATGGGAAGAATCAAAAACATGTGCAAATTCTGGGCAGCCCCATACAATTATGCACTTTCCCCTTTAAGCAAAAGCTACAGTAATTCAATGAGAAAAAACATTAGAAAGGATCAAAATGATACTGCATTGCTACTTCCAGTTCAAGGACTGAGGCTGCAGAAGCAATATATAGAGTGCCATCCACATACTGTACATGACTGCTTGCACAGATACAGACTGTGACGACGTAATTCAGTAAGAGGGAGAACATATTAGGACTTTGGATGGAGCCCTGGGGGCATTTATGATTATGTGAAAAGTTTGGGGGAAGAAGGTGCCACCTACATGAACTAACGGTGGTAACTATTAAGTTGATAAAAGTGTAATCATCTGATGGACTGATCAGAAATAAATAGTCCATACAATTTTTTCAAGTAGGAGAAGTGGGAACAGTATTGAAAGCCTTTGCAAGATAAACAAAGACAGAAGTGAACAGCCCCCATGATACACAGCCTTTTCTAGACACAGTCAATAAGACTTGGGAGAGATGAAACAGTGGAGTGGGTTATGGAAGAGAGACCATAAATGACAGAGAAAGGAAGACAACTTAAGTGGGGAGGAATGCTGGCAAAGGTTATGTTTTTATTGCACTTTGTTTCCTGGGAAGCATGTGTCACTGTCTATGTGGAGATTGAAGAAATTAGGATGCTTCCAAGCCCCAGGAATATTGTTAAGGTGGAGAGAGGAATTTAGAAGAGGAGTGATGGCAAGGTAATGGCAGGAACAGAGAGAGGGAGGAGTTCTGGGTCAATCTGGACTGCTACCCTTGGAGAGATTCAACTCATTTTGTTCTGACTCATAAAAAAAGATACATCTTTTTCCTGATGATTCCGTATGATGTACTAAATTATGTGCTGTAGTGCCTGATGACACCGATTTGCGCCCATGTTTTTCTCTTGGTGCAGCTCAAGCATTTGTTTATATTTGATGAATTGAGTTGTACCAGCCAATAGGGGACATCATATCCTTACTGATTTTACCTAATATAATATGCGTTCCCATTGGCTATTTTTCAGAAAATATGCCTTAATAAATAAATACCGGTAAATAAATTTACTATTTTTTGCATGTGCTGTTACAAATGTTTATTATGTTTGTTCTGCCATTAGTTTGTCTTGTAACAACAAATCATCTTGTTTTAGTGTAACATTACACTATAATTAATTTCATAACTTATATTTTTTGTATTCACTTTTGGTGTATTTTTTTATGCCTTTTGGGGTATTTTTCTACAATAACATGTTGTCACTGATATCATGATTGTTATAACTATTAGTCCATTTATACCACTAAGTGAGCTGAATATTTCTGTATTTTAAAATCAAGCTCTGTGCTTGGTCGGATTTTCTGACATCACAAACTAAGTAATTGTACACTACATGAAATGTGGGACATATTTATTGCTAAATTAAATGGGCTGATTCAAAAGTACATCCCAACCAGTAAAAAATACCACAAATCCAGAAGTTCTCTTCCCCCCTGAATGACATCAGTGATTAAAAAGCAAATTAAGAAAACAAATAAGGCATATACCAGGGCTAAACGTTGTGGGGAACCTAGATCTTAGGGGGTTTATAAATATCATTTAAAAAGGGTTAAAGCAGCTATTGTCATAGAAAAAAGGAGATATGAGCTTAACTTAGCCACAAAAACACAGGATAATTATAAAAGCTTTTATGCTTATATTAATAATAAAAAGGGACTAGGTAGTACAGTTGGTTCATTGAAGGACAATACTGATAAACTAATAACAGGTAACAAGGATATGTTTAACACATATTTCTCTTCAGAGTTCAATGCAGGTAAAGCATATGTGGTTGAAAATCAAATACCTAAGGGAGCATCAGATTAAATAATAGAGTTTGAGGAAGTCAGAACTAGATTAAGAAACTTGAATCAAAATAAGCCCTATGGACCAAATGGTTTACATCCGAGGCTATTGAAGGAATTGGCAGATAATTTAGCAGGGCCTGTAACATTGCTTATCAAACAATCCTTGGAAACTGGTCTAACTATTGAGGTGCGGAGGCAGTCAATAGTAATCCCTATTCATAAAAAGGGATCCAAACAAAGTGTGGGGAACTACAGGCCAATTAGCCTAACCTCTGCCCTTGGAAAAATTATGGAGGGCATCATTAAACATCTCATTATGAATTATGTAGAATCTGAAGGGGTTAGGGACATGACACCGCATGGATTTACAAAGGGACACTCATGCCAAACTAACCTACTCGAATTCTATGGAAGAACAAGTAAATCACTTGAAGAAGGTAGCTCTGTGGATGTGATATTTCTAGATTTCGTAAAAGCATTCGATAAAGTCCCTCACGAACAACTGACAAAAACTATTCCTAAGACAAGGATACACCAAAAACTGGTACATTGGATAAGAGACTGGTTGTTTGAACAGAAACAAAGGCTATATGTCCTCTGTGAACTGTCTGAATGGGTCCCAGTCACGAGTGGGGTCCCTCAGGGATCTGTTTTGGGACCATGCTTGTTTAGTCTTTACATTTCTACCATGCAAGTAACAACAGACATTTGGATGTCCAAATTTGTGGATGACACATGTATAGGCTCCCCAGTTAACATTCAAATGGATGCATTAAAACTACATAAGGCTCTTGGAGAATAGGAGTCCTGGGCCAAAGATAATATGGCATCATTTAACATCGATAAGTGTATGATAATGCACTTGGGGAAAAAAACTCCTGAAGTGGATTACAGTTTAAATGGCCAGATTCTCAGGGTAGTACATGAAGAAAAAGATTTAGGTATCATGGTTAGTAATGACCTTAAATTCCACTTGCACTGTAACCATGTGGTTAAGAGGTCCAATAGCATCTTGAGCTGCATACATAGGCACATCAAAAGTAGGAAAAAGGAGGTATTACTTCCTCTTTATACCTCTTTGGTGCACCCTCATACTGAGTACTGTGTGCAGTTCTGGGCACCAGTCCATAAGGGAGATATAAATGCCTTGGAAAGGGTTCAGCGCAAGGCTACAAAAAGAATTAAGGAAGTACAGAATATGGAAAATGGGGATAGACTGAGGAGCCTGGATATTTATTCCTTGGAGTATCGGAGGCTAAGAGGGGACATGTGTCTTATTTATCGGGCACTATCTGATAACCAGCTTTGGGAACAACTGTGATTAAACTTAGAAATCAGTCCCATAATACACATGCCCATCCCCTACAGCTTATGATGGAAAAGTTTAATACACAGGCACGAAGGCACTGGTTCTCATTAAGGGTGATAACAATTTGGAATGCACTACCACTCGAGGTTTTAGGTAGTACAACTATGTTAGCCTTCACGGACTCTCTTGATTATTATTTGAAGAGTAAGAATATAGGGGGTTATTAATTTAATACTAAGTCGAGCCAAATAGGCTTCAGTCTTCATAGAGCTCAGGACAACCTATGAAAGCTATAAAACCTATGAATCATCAGTTCTGAATTTAATTGGTATAAAGGGATTGTCTTAGATGCAGGCACCATCCCCCTGATGAAGCTTTAATTGTTGAAGCACCAGGGAACCTGCACGCAGATCTTTTTGCTGTGTCTTCCACTATTCTATTCAATGTGTGTGCCTGAAACATTAGAATAAATCCTTATTTAGCTTCAAGCAAGGACTCTGGTATTTTTTTACAACCGTCACTGGAGGGAAAGTGGCTCTCTAGGCTCTGGGGTTTTTTAATGTTTCAGTTAGGGCTCACAGCCCTCATCTACACCCACCCTAGTCCTGTAGTACGGCACCATTTGGTCATATTGATCCTCACTGTTGCCATGCTTCATCTATGCTTATTGCACACATCGCTATTTCCATTTACCAGTCAGAGCACACACTGGTGCAGGAAGAGCATGGTGACTGGAAACTTAGTTTCAAGATGGAGGCGCTGCTCTCATCCTAAAATACTCACTTCATTTTGGTGCCAAAACCTCGATTTGTAATCTGTATTTACTTTATTTGTTTTTGTTTTTATTTATGATAACAGTTTTCATAGTTGTCACTTTCTTCATTTTGGGATAATTTCTGGTCATCCTGTGTGATCACATCTTATGGATCCAGCTGGCATTCCTGATGGGAGAGAGTGTTTCTTGTGCACATACTAGATGAGGTCACATGAATTCAGCACCTTTTGTTACTTTTTAAAGAGTTTATGTTTGGATTATGACTATGTTAAAATCTATGTGGCATGTTGCTCCCTGCATTATGGATAAGCAGGTTAAGGTCAGTAGCATGTTTGTCTTGTGCTCTGCACTTGAGTTTTCTCCCTAATACACAGTTGCTAATTGTTTAAAATGAAAAAATAACGGTATTGCCTTCAACTCATCTGGTATCAGTCCAGCCCCAATCTCTGATGCGCTGTGAAGGCCAAATCACTTTTGAATCCCTCCACAGTTACTGGTGTTGTCCATTGACTCATATGACGTCAGTCCAGACCCAACCTCTGATGCACTGTAAAGTATCTTCAGGTTAAAAGCCCCCCAAAGCCACTGGTAAGATCTAGCTCTGTACCATGCATCAGTTGATCCCCAAACTGTAGTGAATAGTGAAGTGCATTTCAGGTTCAGATCCCTCCACAGCTGATGGTGTTGTCCATTGACTTACCATGCATCAGTCCAGACCAATCCCATAATGCACTGTGAAGTGCATTTCATGTTCAAACCCCTCCGCATCCACTGGTGTAGTCCATCAATTCATATGACATCAGTTCAGCCCCAATCTCTGATGCACTGTAAAGTATCCTTCAGGTTCAAATCCCTCCACAGGCAGTTGTAAGATCTGTCTCCTTAACATGCATCAGTCAAGCCCCAAATTGTAGTGAACAGTGAAGTGATTTCAGGTTCAGATCCCTCCACAGCCAATGGTGTTGTCCATGGACTGTTCTGGTGTCAGTCCAGCCCCAACCTCTATTGCACTGTAAAGTACTGTTCAGGTTCAAATCCCACCAGAGTCACTGATTTAGTCCATCTGTTCATCAGTCTTCAGTCCAGCCTTTATCTCTGATACTCTGTGATGTGCATTACTGATATGGATCCCTCCTCAGTCACTATGGTATAGTCCATTGTACACATCACGATTCATTCCAACACTACCCTCAGATGCACTATAATGTTCTATTCAAGTCTGATTCACTCCACAACCACTTGTTTAGTCCCTTGTGCTCATAATGCTTCAGACCAGCCCTTACCTCTGATGCACCTTGATGTGATCAGTGCCAATGTATGACTTATACAGTCCATTCAAATGAAACATAGCACATAGTACACATGTACGCCAATGAGCATCACTCCATGGTGCAGGCATACTCACACTCCCTCCCACCCACACATGTTTACTGAAAGACTGTGAACCTTTACATGAACAACATCATGCTTCATTTACAGTATGATAAAGCAAACAGCACAAATAAAATACAAGTGTTCTATACTTATTATGGGATTCTATTACAAAAATACAATAAAATAGTTTATTTCAATGAAATTACACATTTTAACTACAGCAAATATGCAATTAATCATAGAGATACCTCCAGCACTAAAAAAATGTATCTATTTCCTGTGTCAGCTTACTGACATACACTGGAAGTATTCCTCCAATTTTCATCTGCATCACCTCCTGATATGTCCATCTAAGGTAATGTGTAAATATGGTCTTACTAAACTAGGGGAAAAAAAACAAAAAAATTGATAATCAGATTCATAAACTAAAATCAGTGGGTAAGAAGAATTAAACACTGCAAACATTCCATCATGTGGAGTGGAACAAAAAACTCAAGCTGTAATAACAAGAGATTCAGATATTGATTTCTGACTAAACAAATGGTAAAAACCTTGCAAAATTTATATTTATACAATGACAGATGTTTATTGTATATTTTTAGCAATCTTAACCAACAGTTTTACAGAAATTTTATATTTTTGCATGACTAAGTAAACATAGCATAATTATATTTAGATAAAATCATCAGAATTTATGAAAATATGAAAACAACCTTATACAACATTAAATCCAGTTAAATAGACATTACCAGACCTCACTCATTTCCAAAAACATTTTGTCCTGAAAAACTTTTCTTTTTAAAATTAGATGTATGGTTTTTAAGATATGTAGGTTTAAGCACAGTGTGTTTGTATGAATGCTGCAGATCTAAAACCCCTTCAGGAACACAGGCGTTCTAACAGCAGGCAGAAGGTACCTGAACATTCTAAGTGACAATAAGATAGAATGAGTTAAAGGAAAGCAGAGCATAGAGTGTAAGGCCCTGGACACACTGGGGAACTTAAAACGGTTTAAGTGCCTTAAAACAGTTTAAATCCCCCTAGCACTGTTTGCAGACAGACTACAAGCCCCTTAAAACGTTTTAACAAAAGTGTTTTTAAACCCTGCTAGATACCTAGTCTTAAAACCATTTTTAAAAATGTTTTGGAGCTAGCATGGTTTTGCTTACAGGTCTGTCCAGGAGTAAAAGTGTTTTAAGCTGTAATGGTTTAACTAAAACAATTCTAGATGCAGTGTGTCCAGGCAAGCACAGTTCTGTGTGTTAGACTTAACACAAAATAGTTACAAGGAGAACAGGTTTAACACTGGCAGTGTGGCCTCAATAAACCATTTTCAAAAATGGTTACTGAGTAGTGTGGCTGCACTGAAATGGTTTAGATAAATTGATTTTAAAAATGTTTTTTTCAAAACAGTTCTGTAGTGTGTCCAGGGCCTAACAGTTTATAGGAGAAAGAAAAAGGAGAGGAGTGAGTAGAGGGAGGAGGGAGGGTGAGGAATGGAATTTGGACAACAGTGAAAGGGGGCAGAGATGAAAGGATCAGGGGATGGGGACTGAAAGCACTGGAGGTGAAATACTAATTGATGGTGGTGGGATCTGGGAAGGGGGAGTGAAAGTACTGGAGGTGAAATACTGATTGATGGCAGAGGCAACACCTTGTTGGTCAGAGACGTGTGAGCCCAGGAGATGCATGCTGAGAGCTAAACAAGGATGTTATTGTTGGGTTTACCTGTTTGCAAGGCTGGATTGTACTAAATACCTTCTTCCAAGTATAAGAAAGACTGTTGTTTTGAGCCCCACCTGTCAATACCAGTTACCACAACATACATTAAAGACCTCCATTGGTATGAACAGAACTGGCACATTCTATTTTTTCCAGAAAGTTCACAATGTGAAAAGGTTTGGGCAGTTTACGCACTGATCAGTCCTGGATGTTTATATCTGCCAGGTACTGACAACACTACTCAGCATGAGAAGCATAGGGATCACCTTATTAATACTTACCAGTCTTTGACAGCTTTCCACTATGATCAGTTTCTGCTGTGGAGAAGTTCTTGCAAACACCATCTCAGGGTGGTTTTTCAAAATGTCATCCAGTTCCTCACTGGCCATTTCTTTCAGCTGTCCACCATTTACAACACATGCACGTGCATCTCTATGGGAAAACAAAGATATATCATATTCATAAGGGACATCACAGTCTACAGTAATTATATTGGGTCTTTAAAAAATAATACTGGAAAAGTTGGTCCACTCCAAGTAAATAACAATATGGTAGCAGACGAGCAATCTATGGCACAAGAATTCAACAAGTATTTTTCGAATATGTTTAAAACCAAATAACTAATAGATGATACAGTTCTTGGCCAGGTAGATTCAGTTATAGAATTCACTGAAGCAGAGATATATTCAGCTATTAATTCTTTTAAATCTTCTCCATCTGTCCTCTTGAAAGCAATCTCCTATGAGATAATAGGAGCACTAACCTTATTATTTAATAAATCATTGTCATCAAGGGTAGTTGTGAGGGAATGGAAAGAAGCAGTGGTGATTCCAATTCATAAGGGAGGGACTAAAGAGAATGTGAAACATTATAGACCAATCAGTCTGACATCCTGCATATGTTAAGTGATGGAAAAACTTATCTCACAAAAAAATAAGTTTACATATAAAGAGTAACGGTTTGGCTGACATTAGTCAATATGGATTTTCGTCTGGTAGATCATGCCATTATAATTTGATCAATTTCTTTGAACTGGTCAGTGAAGCTTTGGAAGCTGGTCTTTCCATAGATGTCATATTTCTGGACTATGAGAAAGCCTTCGACTCCATCTCGCATAAAATTGTGATTAAATGTCTTCTGGACTTGAATATTTCAAAAAAATATTATAATATGGATATCATCCTGGTTTACAGATAGGCAGCAATTAGTTTGCATTAGGGGATTTAAGTCGTCATGGAGTGTAGTCACTAGTGGGGTACCGCAGGGCTCGGTGTTGGGTCCCATCTTATTTAACATTCTAATCTCTAGTATGACTACATCTCAAGATGTTTGGCTTAACAAATATGCAGATCATGCTAAATTGGGAAGCATTATTAATAACAATGGATCTGCACAGCATCTCCAGGATAATTTGAATAAGATTTCAATTTGGACCAATCACAATAAATTGACTTTCAATCTCCCTAAATGTAAAATGATGCACTTTGGGAAAAATAACAGTCTGATAGACTACTTTATAAATGATACCCTTCTAAGCAAAGTAACATCAGAGAAGGACTTAAGAGTTTATATAACCAATAATCTGAAATTTTCTGAACACATAAGAAAAACAGTCAAAAAACGTCATAGTTTAATAAGCTGTATATTAAAAAATGTGAAATGCATGGAGCCGGCTGTATTAATTCCGCTATATAGTAGCATTGTTAGGTCAAATTTTGATTAATGTTCATCATTCTCTGTATCAACCTTAGTCAAGGACAAGCTTCTGATTGAAAAGGTTCAGAGGAGATTAACTAAAAATATTACAAATCTGAAAACTTGTTCATATGGATATAGTCCGGAACCTTTGGGCCTATACTCTCTTGAATATCGATCACTAAGAGGAGACCTGTGCCTAATTTATAAAGCAGTAAAGGATGAGGAGTTATTTGAAACCATCTGCCTTAATTGGCATCCTTCAGTGATTAATACACGATCGCATAATCTTAGACTAAATGCTACTATTAATAGGACAAATAAAAGAAGTGTTTTTTTCACAAAGAATAGTTCCTATTAGGAATTCCCTGCCTAAAGATGTGGCAAACAGTGATGATATTATGAAATTTAAAATAAACTTGGATTTATATATGGGGATCTTAAGTTTAAATTCCACCGAGGTTAGTGGTGGCGAATTCAAAATGGGCCTGTCCTATGAATTCGTAATAACCTATGAACCTATGAACAGTATCAATCTGTGTGAGCTGTAAAGAATCAAATTAATAACATTATACAAAATCACAACCTTTTCTTGCAGACACCTTCTGAATTGAGAGATCTGTGGAGGGAAGGGGAAGGGAAAAGAAAATACAGTAGGAGGCAAGGGGTAGTTTTCTGTTATGATACACAAAATATGTGGTATGAAGTTATGTCCATGGAACTTGCATTTTTTTTACTTTCACAACCACAGCTGTTGACATCATCATGAACACTCTAATTCCTAGAAGTGGCAGAGCAGGAGCATGTGGTCTTTCTTGAAGCTGGAACCAAAGACACAGATAGGTGCAGACTGGAGGTTAGGCAGTACAGGCTGAAGTAGCAAGGACATTATTTCAGCATTCAGGCATCCAGGGTTGTAAAATGTGTGCCATGTCTTATATTGAATAAGCAGGAACAGCTTAGATATATGTACATGTGGCTGACAATTTTGAATGAGTGGAAGGGAAGGTATTATGTTTCATTGAGCACAGAGATTATTTTAGTGCAAATGGGCCCTTTATCAATGGAAGGGAATGCATCTGAACCACAAACAACATGCTGGGGAAAGGACAGACAGTGCTGTGAGTTGAGTCTAAAGCTAAACTATTATAGTGAAGTGGGGAGCTGAGTAGGAAGAGATGAAGAAACTCTATGGAAGTTAAATGGCAGCAAATGATGCATTTGAAGCTAACAAAGGGGTTAACAGAAACAAAAGCACATTTTGCATGTGTAACAGTGTTTGTAGCAAGCCAAGGCATTTAGGGGACCCTCAGAAAAAAAAAACTCTAGGAAAACAAGACTCAATGAAACATAAAGTTTCTTTACTTTAGAATCAAACAAGTGTTCAAAACAGCTAACTTGCAAGAGGAAATGCAAAGCAAAATACATTCAGCTCCCCAATCATAGCAGCCCTGCTATACTCTCTCTCAAGCCTCCAGATCCTCTCACTTGCTCTGTCTGGTTTCCTTTTTATGTATCTCAGGTGAGGCTTATTTGTATCCTTCCTGTGCATGGAATTCCAAGCCTGCATACTGTCAGTGTAAGTGGCCTTTAAAGGGCCAGGCTAGAAATCAGCAGGGTTGGGTGTCAGTTCACCTTGTTCTTAAAAAGGCCTTTAAGACCCATTTACGAACATACAAAATTTGCCAGCAGATAAAGGCCTAGAGGTCTATCAAGTCTGCTCGAATGTGCAGCTAGCACCCCTTATTCTGCAGCTGCCCCTCCCTTCCACCCTTCCCCTTCATTAACCCTCCCCCTTGTCCTGTCCCATCCTCATTTGAAGCAGTCCACTGTTCTACTGCATACCACTTCAGCAGGTAACACATTCCACCCAGCCACCACCCTCTCTGTAAAAAAGTGTCTCCTTATCTCCCTCCTGAACCTTCCTCGCTCCAGTCTCATATCATGGCCTCTGGTGGCCCTCCCCTCCCTTACTTTGAACAGCCCCTCTGTACCCATCTTTTCTATTCCTTTCATCTATTTAAAGGTTTCAGTCATGTCACCCCTGTCTCTCCTCTCCTCCAGTGAGTACATGTTCAACTCCTTCAACCTCCTCTCGTATGATAAGTCCCCCAGCCCCTTGATCATCTTTGTCGCTCTGTGTTGCACCCCCTCCAGTGACTTAATGTCCCTCTTCAGATATGGACGCCAGTACTGCACGCAGTACTCCAGGTGTGGTCTAACTAATGACCTATACAGTGGCAGAATCACCTCCTCCCTCCTTGAGGATATACCCTTGCAATACAACCCAGCATTTTGTTGGCCTTTGCAGCTGCCTTCCTACATTGTGCCGAGTTGTTCATTGACCCTGTAATGAGCACACCCAGATCCTTCTCCTCCTCTGTCTGGGCTAGCTGCACTCCCCTAGCTGGTAACTCCTCCTTGGGTTCTTCATCCCAAAATGCAGCACCTTGCACTTTTTGGCATTAAATCCCAGTTGCCAGGTGTCTGACCAGGTTTCAAGCTTTGCCAGATCTTCCTGCAACCCCTGCCATCCCCCTAGGTCATCCACCACTGCGCCTACCTTGGTATCATCAGAAAACAGACTGATCTTGCTCTTGATATCCCATGATATGTCTGTAATGAATATCCCAAACAACACTGGTCCCAACACTGAGCCCTGTGGAACACCGCTCGTCACTACCCTTGGGTGTGAGAGCTCCCCACCCACCACCACCCTCTGTTGCCTTCCCTGCAGCAAGTTTCCTACCCATCTCACCAGCTTTGCACCTTCCCCTGTGCCTACTAACTTCCTTCCCAGCCTTCCATGTGGCACTGAGTCGAATGCCTTACTGAAGTCCAGATACAGGACATCCACTGCATGGCCCCTGTCCAGTTGCCTAGTTACCCAGTCATAGAACTTGACCAGGTTGGTTTGGCAGGATCTGCCATGTATGAAGCCATGCTGTCTGCTGTCCTGTAGTCCTTTGGCCTCTAGGAGGGCCACCAGCCTCTCCTTCAGGATAGTCTCCATTAGCTTACCATCCTGGGGGCCACTCTTGTGGAGGGGCACCACATGAGCCATCCTCCAGTCCTGAGGTACACACCCCGAATGTAGTGAGGCATTAAATAGGTCTGCCAAAGGTCCTGCAAGGACCTCTGCCAGCTCCTTCAGTACCCTGGGGTGGATGACATCTGGGCCTGGCCTTGTCCACCCTCAGTGCCTTCAAACCTCTCAAACTCTGCTCTCCATGATTTCCCCATCTGTCACCACTTCCCCCCCTGCTTCTGCCATTTCTCCCATCTTGGGTGTCACCCCCCTCTTCTCTTTAGTAAATACTGAGCAGAAGTACTCATTTAGTACTTCCGCCTTATTGCACCCTGCTTCCACCCAACCCCCCTCCTTCCTAATCCTTATTATATGGTCCTTACAGCTTCTTTTCTCCCTGATATACTTAAATAAGTCCTTCTTCCCCTTCTTAATGCCTTGTGCCAGCCTGAGTTCCGTAGATGCTTTGGCTCCCATTACTGCCCTTGTCACCTCCTTCGATTCTGTCAAGTACTCCTCCCTGTCCTCCCCCTCCCTGTTTTCTTGTACTTCCTAAAGGCAGCTCTTTTCTTCCTTACCTTTTCCATGACCTCCTTGCTCAACCAGATCAGTTTCTTAGCCCTAGCCTTCTTGCTCTGGGCTTTGCAGCAGGTTTTGGTTGATTTCACTATCCCCAGCTTTATGAGCTCCCACCTCTGGTTAGTTTCCATACTAGATTGAATTCTGGCCAGGTACCCTTTTACCACTTCCCCCATCCTCCCAAAGTTGGCCCTTCTGAAGTCCAGCACTATTGTGCCAGATTCCACTCCTTCCTTGCCCATATCCAATGTGAGCCATACTGAGTGGTGGTCACTCCCTGACAGCGGTTCCTCCACTGTAAGTTCTCTCACAAAGTCCCCATTTGCCAGCACAAGGTCAAGGGTATTCCTAACCTGGTTGGTTCACTGACCATTTGCAGCAGGAAGCTGTCCTGGAAGGCATCCAGCAGTACCTGCTCCCTTCTGTTCCTGGTTGTTGGGGTGCTCCAGTCCACTCCTGGCATGTTGAAGTCCCCCACAATCACCACACTACCCTTCTCGCAGGTCCTCCTGATCTGTCCCACTAGTTCCCTGTCTAACTCCTCCGTCTGAGATGGTGGCCTGTACACCACTCCCATTCTAAGAATCCTATTCTTGTAATCCTGGTTTTGCATCCAAAGTGACTCCGTACTACCCTCCTCCCCTTCCTCCCTTACACACTTCAGTCCTTCCTTCACATATAGTGCCACCCCCCCCTTTCCCAATCACTCTGTCCCTACGAAATAATCTGTACCCTGGTACAGACAGGTCCCAGTCATTGTATTAGGTGGCCCATGTTTCCGTGATGACTGTAATGTCCACCTCTCCCTCTGCCATGAGAACCTGTAACTCTGCAGTTTTCCTCCCAAGGCTCCTAGCATTAAGGGTAACCACCTTCACCCTCCCCTCCCATCCTGCCCTCCTTTCCTAGCATCACCAACAGTACTTGCCATTTGTCCTTTGTCACTGTTATGGGGGGGGTAAGCTCATATGTTTCCCAACCTGTGGTCTCTGCATATACATAGATTACATAGATTACATAGACAATACTGAGCATAAAGACATTCATCCATGAGCTCGCAAGTAACACCTAATTATATCCTTTTATATTCTTCCTCTCCAAGAATTTATCTAGCTGTGTTTTAAATTCCTGCATTGTACTGCTTTCTGCAACCTCTCCTGGTAGCATATTTCAAATTTCTGTTACCCTATTACTTAACCAGTATTTCCTTCTATTTGTTTTATATCTATCCTTAACCAGTTGGTAACAATGTGCTCTAGTGTCATATATTTGAACCCTTTTAACCAAGCCCAATAAGTCCCATAAGTTAGTATCGGTCCATGCCCTATATATCAAACACATATCGCCTCTCATTCTATGATATTCCAGGGAATACAGCTCCAAATCCTGCAGTCTCTGCTCATAACTCAATCCATCCAATCCATTGATTCTCTTTGTAAGTCTCCTCTGTACCCCCTCCATCTGTGCAACATCCCTCCTCTTATACAGGGCCCAAAACTGGACACAGTACTCCACGTGGGGACGTACCAATGCATTATACAGAGGCATCACAACCTGCCTATCTCTACTTTTTATGTGTCTCAATATACAGTGTGTTATACTACCCACCTTTTTAATAGCTGTATTACAGTGTAAGCTGAAGCCAAGATCTTTATTAACCATAAGCCCCAAGTCTTTCTCTTCATTCACTACTTTTAGTACAGATCCTCCTAAATTATACTGGAATTCTCTTCCCCAACTGCCACCCCCCACTCCTAGTTTAAATTCCCAACTTCCTCTATGTATTCCTCCATCCTCTGTTTCAACACTTTCTTTCCCTCCTCACTCAAGTGTAGTCTGTCCTTGGCATAGAGACTACTGTCCTCCCAGGTCCCTCACCACCCCCCCAACAGCCCATACCCTTTAGCACAACACCAGATTCTTCAAACCTTACCTTATCTTTAAAAAATTACCTCGATGATGATATTTTATTGTATTTTATGAATTTAGCAGTTATTGAACTGTGTTTAATTTACTGTTCTATGTGTAGTTATTGTAAAGGTGCCTTGGGTTTAAGAAAGGCATTGTACAAATAAAGACTTATTATTATTATTATTCTGCTAGTATCTTAGTTGAGAGGTGTTCCTGGGTGAAAGTTGTATAGTCCCCTTCACATACCTTCCACCTCAGAGCTGAAACTTGACACACCTTTGTATGGGCACTGGGAGAGCCAACATACTACATGTGGTGAAAATAGGACTAATATATTTTAAATTAGATGGAAATAATAAACTGGGAGACTTCAGAGATGGAATGGACTGAGAGGTCCTGGCTGTAGTATCAACTAGGAGTAGGGGGATCCTAAAGGTGCAACAGTGTGCATTCCAGGGGTCAGTACTGTGCCCCTCCTTTTTAATATCTACATCAGTGGTACTTCAGATGGGCTAGAGGGAAAGGTGTGCCTGTATGCAGATGATAAGAAAATCTATAATAGGGTGGACACGCCAGGGAGGTGGAGGCCATGAGGCAGGACTGGAAGATTCTGGAGGGGTGGTCAGAAATTTGGCAACTGAAATTCAATGGCAAAAAGTGTGCTGTGATGCACTTGGGGTGTAAAAACCCACGAGCAGCTTACACTCTAGGGGGGAGGAAATTAATAAAACAGAGCAGGAGAGGGATCTGGGGATTATAATATCAAGCAACTCTAAGGTAGGTAACCAATGCAGTAAAGCTGTAGGGATGCCTTCCCAGAATGGAATGTTGGCATAACTAGCAGAAGGAGGGAGGTATTGATGCCTCTTTAGAAAGCCATGGTGAGGCTGCACCTGGAGTACGGGGTCCAGTGCTGGAGACTGCACCTACACTAGGACATACATGAGCTAGAGAGAGTTCAGAGAAGGGTAACCAAGATTGTGCATGGTATGAGAAGCCATAAGAGCAGAGGTGGAACTGGATCTGCACCCACTGAAGACCAGAAGGGAGAGGGTGGACACAATTGAAACTTTTAAGTATGTGAAGGGGATCAGTAAGGTGAAGGAGGGGAGCTTATCTAAAAGGAAGGAAGGGCTAAAACTAGGGAACATAGCCTAAGATTGGATGGAAGAAAATATAGAGGCAATGAGATGGGACGGTTCTTAATGGAGAGGGTGGTGGAGGCTTGGAGCAAACTACCAGAGGAGGTGGGGGGGCTGAAATGGTGGAGGGATTCAAGAGGGCATGAGACAGAAATATGGGGTTGGCAAATGGGGAGAAGGGGATAGCCCATGGAAAAGGAGATGAGTGGGGGGGGTGAAAGGGGCAGGCTTGATGGGCTGTTGGGGTCCTTTTCTGCCATCTGATTTCTATGATTCTATGATTAACTGAAATTGCAAATTACAAGGCTGATAATACACTTGTTGCTGAGAAGTGTTGATGAATGCTTGCAATTTTATGGCTAAATGAAACTTGATTAACTGTACTGTATTGTGCTATATACTGAAATTGTGTAAGGGGTATCCTCCTTGCCACAAGTACTTCCTTGTTAGAGCTGCAAAGGAGTGTGGGATATTGGAGGTCAGTGGCTAGTTCCTGATACCTCCTGGCTCCTTCCCTACACACTACTCACTGTTTACAGGGATAAAAAGTAACTGGTGCTACATAGTGCACAATTTACCCTTCTCCACTCTGGGTAAGCCTTCCTAAAGGTTATTTTAACTGCATTTACAACTTTATGGTAGCACGAAACCGGAAGTAGCACGACTACACACTTCCGGTTTACATGCTACATAAACACTCGCACTAGCGAGTGGGGTGAGCGTGCGCGGGGCCCTGTGGAGAGCGATGCAGAGACAAGCATGTCTAGATGTGCACCGTGGTCCACCGGGGCCAATGGGCACAGGGCATCAGAACTAGGACTATTAAAAAGGTAACTTACAGATTGTCCATCGCTTCTCTTCTATAGTCTGTGCTCTAGCATTAGTCATGAAGAAAGCAAATAAACTGTGTTGATAATGTTTACTGTATACCACGGGCAAACAAATAGCGAACTTTGTATGTGATAGATGCATCCTGTCACTCCTAGTTGATGCTAACATGTCTATCACTAAGCACTCAGATGACTCACTCCCCCATGAAAAATCTTCTAACAACCACCCTGTACTTTACTTAGAGCAACCAGTTACATCCTCAACTCCTTCAATTTACACTACTGATAATGACTGGATAACAATTCCTTATAAGAAAAACACTAGGAAAAACAATCATCTTGACAAAAAACAAGAAATTCCTCTACAAAACTCATTTGAAACTCTTTTACAAAAAACTGACAGAGATGTAGACATTGCACTGGGAGACTGCAGCAATATTACATCTAAAGATGACGATCCCAAATTTTCTACTATAATACCCAATACAATAGAAATAAATCCCTTATTTACTATACCACAGTCCAATAAGTTTAATAAGATTAGTGTGAGACCTAAACTCCAGGCCAACAAAGATTTAACTATCAAATCAGAAACAAACTCTGCTTTACCTATAAATCCTTTGACAAATTCTTCAGAAACACACTCACCAGTTGAACCGCAAACCAGACAACAACAGGTAATTGTTCTAGGTGATTCAATCATAAAATATCTAGACAGAGCAATATGTAACCCTGACAAAGAACACAGAATGTGCTCTAGCTTTAGAGGGGCAAAAATTGCAGATATTACATCGATGGTAAAACCTATATTGTCTACTGCTAGTGACAACCCCTTAGTAATTATTCATGCAGGAACAAATGATATTGGGGGATCACAACTCCTGCAAATTAAACAAGACTTTGTTGCGTTAAATAACACACTAACCAAACACGGTTGTACTGTCTGTATCTCTGAGATAGTACCAATCCCAAGAGCTACTAGTTATATTACTTCCAAAATAAAGGCCTTGAATGAATGGCTCCGCAAATGGTGCCATCAACAAGGAATCAAGTGTATAACACACAGGTAGGAATTTGAGGATAAACCCTCACTTTACTATTGGGATGGATGGCATTTAAGTAGAAGAGGCAGTGCAATTCTGGGCCAAAAGATGACATCATCTATAAATACACATTTAAACTAACAACTAAGGGGGAGACTGGGGAGTTACCCCGGCCTCTTATTAATAACTCTTGCCCAAAACATAGCACTAAAATAAACATCCTCACATTCAATGCATGATCAATGAATATTTCTAAGTATGCAGAACTGGAAGTTTTAACCCAGACCTTAGATTTGGCACTAATAGCAATTACAGAAACATGGGGTAACTCAGAAAAAGACTGGATAGCAGAACTTCCTGGCTATAGACATTATTATAAACACAGAGAGAATTCAAAAAAAGGTGGAGGGGTTAGCCTTTACATAAGAAATGATATTTATTCTTATGAGTTAGAAACAAATACACAAACTGAAAGTGTATGGGCCTATATTCGACATACAGGCACTCAAAAATTACTCATAGGTACCATCATCTGATTTAAACGTTACCAGGCAGCTAGCTGAAGTGATAAACCAACTAGCATATAAAGACACAGTACTTATGCTGGGGGATTTTAATCTACCAAAACATAAACTGGCTGGCCCTAGGGTCTCCTGCGACCAAGAACCTAGTACTCGACTCCTCTCTCACCCAAGTCATTGACCTCCCTACCAGACACAATGCTAAAACTGGCAACCACTCCCTGATCGACTGGGATCTAGTCTCCTGCCCTGACCGCATACTTACTGCCGGGATCATGTCTGATTCCCTTAGTAACCACTCTCCAACTTTCTGTATATGGTCCAATAAACCCTGTAAAACCCCTGCTCAGGTCATAGAAGCAAGGAATTTTAGCAGGTTTGTCCCTGCTGACTTCTGCTCAGCCCTGGGGACTATTGACTGGAACCCCATCATCTCTCTCCCCTTGCTCGATGAGGCACTTGACTACTTCACCAACTCATTCTTGTCCTTGGCTAACCTACACACTCCACGGAAGAAACTAAGGGTTCAGGGAAAGTGCCACAAATGGCTGAGCCCTAACCTTAAGCAAATTATGATACTCTGTGACAGGGCCTGGGGACTCTACAAATCTTCTGGTGGCACACCACAATGGGGAGAAGTATAGGGAACTGAGGAACCTTTGCAAGAAAACCTCTAAACAAGCTTAATCACAGTACCTAAGGGACCTCCAAACAGGTCATCTCAGTAACCCCGAGAAATTCTGGGGTCACATTAACTCTCTCCTCAAGGGTACCCCAAACTCACCTAATGACACACTTCTGGTCAGTAACTCCTTGACCAACGACCCCTTGGCTGTTGCAGAAGCCTTCTCTGACTGCTTCTCTAATCCCTTAGGTCCCCCCACTGCTTCCCCGGGTCCCTTCCCTTCATCCCTTGGGACCGAATCCTCCCACAGCCCCAATTCCACCTGAAACTAGTCTAACCATCCGCTGTACTCCCACTGCTCCTCAGAATAAATCCCAACTCCTCCCCCCCGGGCATGACCTTTTAGAACCAAGACTGCTGAGAGCACCCGCCATGGCTATTGGCTATCCTGTCACCCTACTGATTAATAGGTCACTCCTTGAAGGAACCATCTCTACCAAATGGAAGGTTTCGACTATTGTCCCAATCCATAGAAAAGTTCCCCGTGACCTCGTGGGAAACTACAGGGCAATCTCCCTTCTCAGCCCTCTTGCAAAAGTACAGGAAAGGCTTGTATATAATCAACTACAGGACTACCTAGAACAGCACCTACTACTCTCCGATGTACAACATGGGTTCAGAAAAGGCCATGGCACTGACACTGCCCTAATCTGACTCACATCTGACATTCTTAAGGCCATGGACCAAGGTTTCCCAACAGGTGCACTATTCATCGACCTATCCAAGGCCTTTGACATGGTCAACCATGAACTCCTCCTCTCTAAGCTCTGGCAACTAGGTCTGGACGCACACGCCCTCTCATGGTTCAAGAACTACCTGACTAACAGAACACAGAAAGTCTGTTGGAGGGGTTCTCAATCCGGCAAAAGACCCATGGTCTCAGGGGTACCCCAGGGATCGATTTTGGGCCCCCTACTATTCTCATTCTTCCTAAATGACATCGAGGGAGGCTGCAGGCTGAGTAACCTCATTCTTTATTCAGATGACACTCTCGTCTACTTCAGCGACCCTCACTCCAATGTCATCTCTACCAAGCTGCAGAATTGTCTCTCTGACCTTGAGGCCTGGTTCTCAGCAAATTCTCTAAAACTGAATGATGACAAAACCAAGGCCGTCCTGTTCGGGACCAGACAGTTCGGAGCTGACAGAAGTGACCAACTCAAGCTCACGTCAGCCCTAGGGAGGAAGGTTGAGGTCTTGGATCAGTTCAAGTACCTAGGTGTCCTCCTTGACCAGGAACTGTCCTATAAATCCCACATCATTTCCCTAACCCGAACCATCCACCAGAAGATGGGGCTCCTCTATCGCCTGGGAACTCCCTCTCTAGCAAGGTGCATTGTGCAATCGCCAACTGCAATCTCCTCCCTACAATCCTCTATGGAGCCCCACTACTGCAGTCTCTCCGAGAGTCTGAGCTCAATAAGCTCTCCACACTCTACCATAAAGTGGCTTACTTCGCTACGAACTCTCTCCCTAGGAGGCATCACTGCGAGGCCTTAGCAGACATAAACTGGCCCTCCCTCTGGCACAAGCTAGCCTACTCCTCTGCCTGCCTTGCTTTCAAATTCACCTCCCTTAGTCCTCCTCCTCACCTGCGTGATCTACTCATCCGAAAGATCCAGCACCGTACCCTTCGATCCTCAGCTAGATGTCCCCTTGCCACCCCCCCCCGGGTTCGCACCAATCAAGGCAAATGCTCCTTCCATTACGCTGCCCCCCCATTATGGAATGCCCTCCCTGTAACTCTAGTCAACAAGCCTTCTCTCCCTGGGTTTAAATCGGGCCTCAATGTGTATCTCCTGGAACTTAGTCTCTGAGGGTGCAACCTTTATCCCCTGATCATAATCACCCCTCTGTGACCTCTGGTGCCAACTTCAACCACTTTCCTATAGCATTCCCTTTGTAAACTGCTAAGGTACTTTGAAACCATCTTAACATCTATTAAACCAGTGGAACCCTCTGCTCTCTGGGCCAACGATGTTATCCAATGTGTACCATGTACAAACCATAAACTTATGTATGTTAATACCCAACTATGTACCCCCTGTGACTAATTATGTACTCAGCTAAATGCTGTCCTACAGTTGTTCATGTGTATCCCACTCCTTGTTATGTATTTTATCTAATGTCATCCTATGCTATTTCTCTATGTATGTACACATTGTATCTACAAATGTATACCTAAGACTACTGTTTAATGTTGCCAAGTTATGCACTCTCTGTAACTAATCCTGGGTTGCCCCTGAAAAAGGGGTCTCTGGTCTCAGTGGGCCAACCCGGTTACCAAAGTCTAAATAAATAAATTGGGACACCCTTTCTGGAACCAATCAACACGATGAACAATTCTTTTCAGTTATTATAAATCTAGGTCTCAAACAGATTATAAGGGAACCAACTAGGGAAAAAATATTCTTGACCTAGTAATAACAAACTTAGAAACCCCTATATCTGACACCAGGATTTTAGCTCCCTTGGGAAACAACAATCATATGTCTATCTTTTTCCATGCAATTTCCTCTTCAACCCAAAACCAACAAAATTAAAGTAAAACAATATCATAAGGCCAATTTCGATCATATAAACTGTTCATTAAGTGAAATAAACTGGTAAAGTCCCTTCTCCCTTTAAGAACTGATGAAGCATGGGACTTCCTAAGAGATAAAATATCTCAACTTGAAAAGCAATATGTACCTGAAAAACATAAATACAACAGTAAAGGAAAAATCCCACAATGGTTTAATAATAATATCAAGAAATTGACTGTTCATAAAAAAAAGCTTTTTTCTAAACTTAAAAAATATTCACTATCTCAAGTTGACTCAATAATAGTGACATGCAGGGAAACAGTTAACATGCTAAAAAAACAAATTATCATGGCTAAACGTAACTTAGAATTCAAAATAGCCCACACAAAAGACTGTCATAAGGCATTATATTCATACTTAAATGAAAAAAAGGGTTGTAACAACTCAATTGGGCCACTAATTATTAATAAACAAACAATAACATCAGATGCAGCAACTGCAACAGAATTAAACAACTATTTTTCATCAGTATATGCACAAAACTCATCTCCCTCACCTATTGCAGTAACATCAAATATAGAAACAAATAGGATTTCTGAGCAGGATACTTTGACTGTGATGGGCACCTTAAACAAACATACTAGCCCGGGTCCAGATAGTATAACCCCAAGATTTCTAATAGAAACAAAGAACTACATCCTTTTACCCGTAACAATTATTTATAATAAATCTCTTCAAGAATCAGTGGTACCTAAGGACTGGCGCTCTGCTATAGTCACACCTATCTATAAAAAGGGTTCCCATTCAAAAACCGAAAATTACCACCCTATTAGTTTAACTTCAATACCATGTAAATTAATGGAAAAAATTATTAAACAAAAATTAGAATATGAAATGTCAACTTTAAACTTTAAAGATGTGTATCAACATGGGTTCAAACTGGGCTTTTCATGTATTACAAACTTAATTTCCTTTTGTAACTACATTAGTTATAACCAGGGCCCTGATTTTTCTGCGGCACATCGGAGCAAAGTTCTGTGGCAGGGTTCTCATTTGCCGCAGAAGTTCTGCGGCACTCAACACCAATTTCTGCGGCAATTCTGCAGCACATTTTTACCCTTAATTTTTTTCCTTTTTTTGTTTTTTTTTGCCATATCTGACACAATGCACGCTCATAACACAGTCATTTTATGGGTGTTTGTCACCAAATTTTCAACATATAGCCAGTTTAAGACCTCTGCTCATGAACAGTATCACTGTGATTTTATTAATCTGTCCGGAACATTGATTTCGCTTACCGCACTGTAGCCATTCTGCACTACAAGGGTGGAAACACATTTTGGGTGAGATGTGAAAAATGACAGCTGTACTACTCATAAGACAGTGTGGTGAAATGGCAATGTTGAAACTCTGGAGTGAAAATATTGAAATTTTGTGAACTTACGAGCCTGCGTAGGAACTGCGCAATGCACGCTCGTTAAACAGTCATTTTTTGGAATTTTTTCACCAAATTTTCAACATAGCCATTTCAAGACCTCTGCTCATGAACAGTGTCACTGTGATTTTCTTAATTTGTCCCGTACATTGATTTCGCACACCGACTGCGCCATTCTGTGCTACAAGGGTGGAAACACATTTTGGGTGAGATGTGAAAAATGACAGCTATACTACTCATAAGACAGTATGGCAAAATGGCAATGTTGAAACTCTGGAGTGAAAATATTGAAATTTTGCGAACTTACGAGCCTGCGTAGGAACTGCGCAATGCACGCTCATTAAACAGTGATTTTTTGGAATTTTGGCACCAAATTTTCAACATGGGGGTTTTGGGCCCCCTTCTCATGAATGATGTCACTGTCATGGTGGTATTCAGTCCCAAAGGGTGATTTCACAGTCACTGCACAGTCACTGCGTGAAATCACCCTTTGAGCCCGAATAACGCCATGACAGTGACATCATTCATGAGAAGGGGTCCCAAAAACCCCATGTTGAAAATTTGGTGCAAAAATTCCCAAAAATGCCTGAGATATGCAATAAAGTTGAACCCCTCCTATCTAGCCCATTATACAGCTTACCAGCATTTCCTCAGTTAGCGGTCGCCTTTGAAGAGTGCAGACGTGTTCCCGGTCCACGAAGATCGTCGCACCAGAAGTCCAGAGTAAGTATATGGGTGGGGGTGTGGGGAGAGCTGGTGTGCGCAGTGGGTGAGTGCGGGATGTGGGAGGGGCTCGGGAGCGCGCTGTGGGACAGTTTTGTTTTACAGGAAAAAAAAAGCGTCGCGGGACGCTTGCCACGCTGGGGTGGGCTCCCAGCGTGGCACAATGTTTAGGGGCATTCAGCTGATGGGATTGGGCACCCCGCCGGCAAAATCATGATTGCCACGCGCTGGGGTGGGCTCCCAGCGTGGCATGCTATATTGGAGGGGGACAGTGAAGCCGACGGGGGATTGGTCACCCCCGTCGGCAAATGAAGCGGACGTTTGTTCCGCGGGCGGCCGCGAATTCCACGGGTGATGGCAAATTCTGCGGATATTTCCGTGGTTTTCTGCATCCACGGAATCGCGGAAAACTCGGGGCCCTGGTTATAACCTAGACTGTAATATACCTATGGACATCATTTTGCTGACTATAATAAGGCATTCGATAAAGTTTCACACTCTATAATGATCAATAAACTTAGTAGCATGGGGTTTTCATCCTTGCTGGTTTCATGGATAGATCAGTGACTGAACGACAGAACTCAGAGAGTCAGGGTAAATGATGCCCTGTCAGATACAAGGGATGTGACCAGTGGGGTGCCTCAGGGCTCTGTGCTTGGGTTTACTCTGTTTAATCTATTTATAAGCGATATGTCTATTTCAACCAGCAATATAATGGTCAGATTTGCCGATGATACTAAACTTGGAGGAATGGCCATTAACCAGAGCAATGGATATGGACTGCAAGCTGATTTAGCTTTAGTGGAACAATGGGCATGTACTAACAAAATGTATTTTAACATATTCAAGTGTGCAGTATTGCATCTGGGAAAAAATAACCCCGTTCAAACATATTTTCTGAATAATACTATCATCAGAACTTCAAAAACAGAAAAAGACCTGGGAATATTAGTTAATGACAAATTAACTTCATCTACCCATTGTACCAAAATAGCAAATCAAACAAATGCACTACTCCATAGAATCACCAACACGTTTGTGACTAGATCAGAACAATGTCTTTTGTCCCTTTATAGATCTCACATTAGGCCCTTCCTGGATTATGGTTCACCTTTTTGGAGCCCTTATTTGAACTCAGATATTAATAGAATTGAACAAATCCAACGTAGAGCCACTAAGCTTATTCCACACCTAACCAACTTGGACTATAGCACTCGATTAAATAAAACAGGACTTTATACTTTGTCACAAAGAAGAATCAGAGGTGACTTACTTCAACTTTTCAAAATACTTGGGAACCAGGAACAAATGCAGATATGCGGTATTGAATATTCCACCAGAAAAACTGCGGTTAGACTTCATAATAGACAGTTGGAAGTTATGAGAGCGAATAGTAATAAAATAATTAACTCTTATACCATCAGAACACCAAGAGTATGGGACACATTACCACAGGACATAGTTGATTCATCAAATATCATAATGTTCAAAAACAAATTAGATAAATGGTTGTTGGGCAGGGATTTGGGTTAATGTGCCATGTATATGGAGGACAATCATGATGGGCAGCTCGCCTTCTTTTGTCTGAAAGTACCAAAGGAAGCAAAATCAGCATTTTACCAGAATTCCACTGGCAGAAGAAACATTTTGCCCATTCATACCAGATGGATTTAACCTTCAGTAAAGTACATACCTCCCTCATAAACTTTGACATAAAGTTGTCACCTTGATCTCTTAAGATCTGTTTTGGTAACCCAACTCAGGAAAATACCTTCAGAAATTCTTTGGTTACTGAACAGGCTATGGTGGAGCACATGGGAAAGCCCTCAGGGTATTGGGTGGCATGACCTATTATCACCATACTGTACTGATACCCTACTAACCTTTTTACCAGGGGTACCAATATATCAACCCCAGTTCCTTCAAAAAGGAATATCTATTATGGGTAAAGGCTTCAATGAAGCCTGCTTTTACTTCTGTGAGCAGCCATTTAACACTTTGAAAGACAGAGAACCTCAGCGCAAAAGCACTGAGGCAAGGATTACCCCAAAAGACATCGGCAATAAAGCCAAGTTTCAAAGAAATACAAAATCACACATACCCCCACAATGCAAAGCATTATGGGATGCATATGCAAGTCACCATGACATTTTAGGCCGGTTCCACTTTAAGCAGAAATGTATGGTGCCAAAGGGCCTCTCACACAATCTGCAAAAGGTGCAAACAGAAGACTCAGACACGTGTTTCGTCCTACCCAAAACTCACCAATGTGCCTTGTCTGTATCAAACCCCAGGGGAAATGAACCAGCCCTTAATTGGTCTTACAGGTTTGGGTCATGGTGAGCCCCCCCCAAAAAAAACAAGCTAAAGGAAAAAGAACCCCAGTGCAAAAGCACTGAGGCAAGCATTACCCTAAAGAGCATAGGCAATAAAGCCACATTTCAAAGAAATACAAAGTTACACATATCCCCATGATGCAAAGCATCATGAGATTCATATGCAAATCACCATGACATGTTAGGCTGGTTCCACTTGAAGCAGGAATGCATGGTGCCAAAGGGCCTCTCACACAATTTGCAAAGGGTGCAAACATAAGACACAGATGTATCTTCTGTTTGCACCCTTTGCAGATCACACTGATGAGTCCTGGGTAGGATGAAAGCACTGTTTGCAGATTGTGTGAGAGGCCTTTTGGCACTATACATTCCTGCTTAAAGTGGAACCAGTCTAAAATGTCATAGTGATTTGCATATGTGTCCCATGATGCTTTGAATTATGGGAGCTTGTGTGATTCATTTAACACTTTGTGCAGGAAACACAAAAATTTGCCACTTACTACCATATACCTGGCCATAAAAATGGGCAGATTTGTGCTTCCCAATTTTCATTCAGCCCAAGTTACCTCCCAGGATTTAGGAGGTCATGAGGGCTTTTGGAGCAGCCCTCCCACACAGCTAGGAGCCAAAGTTTTTTTGCTCAGCCGACCCCCCCAAGGATTTAGGAGGTCATGAGGGTTTTTGGAGCAGCCCTCCACCACATCCAGTAGCTGAAGTTTCTTGCTCAACAGACACCCCCCCCAAGGATTTAGGAGGTCATGAGGGCTTTTGAAGCAGCCTTCCCCCACAGCCAGGAGCCAAAGCTGTTTTTGCTCAGGTACGGAATCGACATTGCTGTGTGGAGTTGTCTGATCGCGACTGTTGCTGTTTCAGGACAGCGCGTTGAGAGTGTGGGGACAAAGACTGCTGTTTTGGCACCTTTTCTTGCCCAGATTAAATATCGGAGCACAAGTGGAGATAGTTTTTCATAAACAGTAGTTTTGATCATTGGTGCTTAACTTTGTATTGTTTCTGAGCAGTTACTTTAATTTTACTAAAATACATCAGCTTCGCTAAGTGCCAGAGTAGTTACTTTAACTGCAGTATAATCTCAGGCTGCAAATTTCACCTTTGGCTCAGTGATCACCATATGCAGCAAGCCCAGTCAGGAACTGCGTTGTTTCTGTACAGAAACCTTAATACATAATTTGATTTCAGCCGTGTAACGTTTTGAGCATGTCATTATTTTGCAATTTAATTCTAAGATGGTAGATTACTGCAGTAGCTCTAATATATACCTCAAGTCAGTTAGCTCAAGAAGGTTTCAGCCTTGTAAATGTTTCTGACCATTTAATTATTGTTTCAATTTAATCTGAGGCTGTAAATTCCACCATTGGCACCAAAAATACCTCAAAATAGCAAGCTCAGCCAGGTGTTGCTAGTTAGGAGGCTAGGACAGAAGTTGTAAATGTTAACTGAACCAAAAGAAATCCTGATATAGCTCAGCCCTCCTGCAGGGTCCCACCCCACCTTTACCTTATTTAATCCCTGTGTTTCTCCCTCTCCATCCTCTACAGCCAACCCCCCCAAGGATTTAGGAGGTTGTGAGCGCTTTTGGAGCAGCCCTCCCCCACAGCCAGGAGCTGAAGTTTTTTGCTCAGGTACGGAATTGACATTGCTGCGTGGAGTCACCTGATCGCGACCGTTGCTGTTTCAGGACAGAGTGTTGCCCCACCGCCCCCACCACCACCCTTGGTCAGCACACTGGTTTATAGGGACCATTGAACCATGTGATGATGGAAAACAACTTATCAGCCCACTTTACCACCACTAGTGGCCACTAGCACAATAAACAAATACAAAAAAATACTCAGCAAAAAACATGTTCCTACATCTCTTGATGCCTGTCTTCATCACCTCCCTGATCCCTCAAATGGCTCTACCACCCACCGCTGCCACTGTGGAATTACAACTATACTGGTGTACCACTGTCATTCACCCTCCATGCCCCCACATGATGCCCTGTTGGGATTACCAAATGATTGTCGACATACCCACCCCACCCTTGTTACACCATCTTATGTGCTCATACTACCTGCCTGCATTAGTAACTAACCCCTACGCACGCAATTTTCGCTGTACTGCTACACTGACCCCCTTCAGGTTGCACCCCCCACCCCTGTTGTCTGCTACCCTCATGGGTCCCATCTACCTTTATCCCCCACTCTGATAGCCCACCTCATATGCACCCTCCCAGTCCCGGTCATACCCACTAAAAATGTCACTACTTCCCAATCACTACGCGCATCACCAAAACTGCTCAGACTAGCACTGCTCCGACATGCTCTCCTCCTCCTGCTCCTATTAGGAAATGTGCACCCAAACCAGAGGCCACCAACTCCCTGTTGTTTCATCAGAGGGCAAACATGGGAGCCTGCTACTGGCCTCCCTAAAAATCTGCAGCCTCCAGAGGAAGTTCACCCCACTCCAGGGCTGGATTGCTTAGCACTCCCCTGATGTCCTAGCCCAATCTGAGACCTGGCTCTCAGAAAATATACCCAACAGATCTGTCACCCTCAGCTACTACACCATTTATTGAGCTGATAGGCTTAGTGAGAGGGGAGGTGGTTGTGCCATCTACGTTAGATCTTCCCTTCACTCCCTCGTGCTCCCCATCCCACCATCCACACATGGAGCCCAGACCCTAGCAGTCAAGCTTAACCTTGGCAATCCCAGCAAAATCCTCTACAGTGTGGCTCCCTACATTTCCCCATGCAACCAAAAGCAGCCTTCGAATCAGTACTGGACAGTACCACCCACCTCCCACCTCCCACCTAAGATCGAAGTCATTTTACTGGGAGATTTCAATGTAAATTGGTTATCGACTGCATCATCCCCCTACAAAGACTCAGCCCTAGCTTGTGACCTCACCCAGGTCATCCAGTCCCCTACCAGACTGGACCCAAGAACTGGGACTTCCACTCTTATTTACCTAATCCTCACCAACAGGCCTAATAACCTCTTCTGGATCAAAGTACTCCCAGACTCAATAAGTGACCATTCACCAGTGACCTGCTTGTGGTCTACTAAAATCCCCCTGCCCTCCCAAAGGTCTCCGTCCAAAGATGCCTCAAAAAAGGTACCCTCTCATGGCTCAAATCACATCTTGCCTCCTGCAATTGGTCCCCTATTCATACTGTCCAGTCTGTAGATGCTGCCTCACCTACTTTATTGCCATCTTTAATTCTGCCGGTGACATATCTGCTCCCTTCTCCAAACAATTTGTAAAACACAGAAACACTCATTGGATCTCTCACGCACTACTAGACCAAATGCACCACAGGGATAACCTATAGCATAAGGCCCTTGACTCCCAACTCTCGCAGGACATACAACTGTAGAGAGAGAGGCTAGAAACAGATGCAAATGGACTACCCGGCAAGCCAAAGCTGCATACTATAAGCAAAACCCTCACTGCCTCCTGAGATTCCGGAAAAAATGTCTGGAGCAATATTAAGGAAATCTGTGGGAAAACTGTATCCTCTACCCCTGTACAGCCTCTAGTAGATGGGGTTACCTCCCAGGACCCTAATACTATCTCCAATGCCCTCAATACTGCCTTCTCTGACCTCACTCATATCCTCCCATCTAACTTCTTTGACCCTATCACCAACTGCCCCACTGACACCTTGGCCATCAACAACTCTACCATTTTCAGGCTATGAATCATCTCCTGCAATGAGGCAAAATGCTATCTCACCAAAGCTTGGGTGAACCCTCATTATAATAGTGATTCCCTGGACCTCAAACTCATTCGGCTAACACTGGATGTGACACTGCCTCATCTCACCAAAATTCTTAACCTGTCATTATGCCGAAGCGGATTCCCCACTACTTGGAAAAGAGCAATAATAACCCCTATCCTGAAGAGTGGCAACCCCACCTCTACAAGCAATTATAGGCCAGTATCAATCCTGCCCCCCCAAGGCTCTTGAAAAATTGTGTCGGACCAGCTTACAGACTACCTGTTCAAACACAACCTGCTCTGCCACAAACATGGATTCTGGAGGGGCCACAGTACCTCCACTGCCCTCATTGAATTTACAACATACTGTATATACATGAGGCCCTGAACAGGGCTCAATGGCAGATGCACTCTACATTGATCTGACCAAAGCATTTGATACTGTCAGTCACGCGTTGCTTCTCCACACCCTTCCATCTCTGAATTTTGTCCCGGAGGCTACTGCCTGGTTCAAAGATTATCTCTCAGGTCGGACTCAAATCACAATCAATACAACCATCTCCTCCAGTAAATCAGTCCTAGCTGGTGTCCAGCAAGGGTCAATACTTGGCCCATTACTCTTCACCCTCTTCCTGAACTCCCTCCTTCCCTCAATCCTGCAGCAGTAAGCTGCTGCTTTACGCTGATGATGCAGTAGTTTTCTGGAAACATCCTCATTTCAGTTCACTTCAAACTGCTCTGCAGGGCTTCTTTAGTGAACTGGAAACCTGGTTCTCTGAATACTGCCTAACACTTAACTACAAGAAAACTAAATCCATGATCTTTGCCCAGTGCCAAAACCCTCTTTGTCACACGCCGTTAACTGACATGAACTCCCATGGCACTGCGCTTGAACAGGTCTCATACTTCAAATACCTGGGAGTTACATTGGACACCTCCCTCTCCTACCACTCACACATACAACAAGTCTCCTCCTCTATTAATACCAGACTGGGGTTCCTGTACAGACATAAGCACTTCCTACCCCCACAGGCCATGCATCTCACTGTGTCCTCATCTATTCTATCCTTCATGGACTATGGAAGAGTGATTTATGGGTCCACTGATCAAACTGCCCTATGCAGCATCAAACTCACCCTCAATAAAGCCTGCCACTTGGTTTCTGGATGTGACAGGTTAACTCACAAGTGCGAGATTTATAAACATACTGGCTGGTTGAACTTCCAAGGCAGGCTTAAGTACCTTCTTGCAAAAAAGATACAACTTAAGCAAGCACCAATCGGCCTCCACCCACTTATCCACACAGTCCCGCACGGGAGGGCCCACAAGCACTCTGCCAACTCCACCCTCCTAGTCCCTCACTGTAGAACATCACTTGGACAAAGGTCCTTCTGATATCATGCTCCCCTGTGTCTGAACAACCTACCTTCCTCCATCTCCCTAGCCCATAGTCTAGACCAATTTAAATCAGGTCTCAAGACCCTACTCCTTGACTCTGCAACCTGTGACTGTAAATAAACTCCCACCTCCTTTAAGGATCCCCACCTCCCTCTCTGAATCTCAACTGAAGCCATGTTGTAATCAGGTACTTGCTCTAACGCAGTAAGAAAACCCGCAGACATAGGATAGTTTTCTCTTTTGTCTCCCACATGTCTCTCCCAGGCTCCCCAATTCCACTGCTTATATAATACGACTCTGGGTCCTTTTAAGCCCTCTGAAACTGTATCTTGTCATATGTTCTTAACTTTGACCCAGGGCCTTCTTTAAGCTCCCTGCTGATATAACCCTCCAATGTGTATATTCCTGTGCTGTATGACTATGTTTTATTTGATATTAGTTATGTATGTGTACTTTTTGTTTTCCCTTTTATTTTTTTAACTGATGTGGAGACTTTGCAAAAGAGTCTATGACTCAAAGGATTGTAATTCTGATTCTATTCAATAAATAAATAAATAGTATGGCATGAACAAGTCTTAATAAATCCCTTTTTGCAGACCAGTGAACCCAAAGCTGACAGTGTACAGTTCACATTTGCTTTTCCTGTTTCACCCTGTAAAATAATTTTCATTTTCGGTTCAACCTTGGAATGTTTGTGCTTTTTGTTTATCAGCCACACACACATGCCATGTATCATAGCTAAGTTCTGCTAAGCATTTTTGAGAACCTTATAATTTTTTTGCTCAGAAACTATATAACCTGCATTTTAAAACATGTCTGGCCTGACTTCTGGAAGTGCCTCATAACCTCCCATTGATATGGGTGCAAGTTCCTCATCATAGTCACATCTGACCTTCCTTGAAGTCAGGTGCTTGCAGTACCCAACCCTTACAACCCTGGACAGAGGGGTTCCATTGTTTTTCTCTCTCTCTCTCTCTCTCTCTCTCTGATTCTGTCTCTGGAACTTCTTGGACTTCTCTTATGGGCCAAATAGTTCAGCATCAGTAAAGGGAAGTATTTGTTTTGATCCCTCCATGTTTCCCTCCTCCTGTCAATATACACTCTAGAAATTATTTTGTAGGAGGGTATGAAAACCTTTCCAATCTCAGAGCAGATCTACTGGCGAAGGTAGTTTTTTTGAAATTCTAGCCTATATTACCCCTACCCACTTGCCCACTTTTAACCTCAGTAGGATATGTGATGGTATCCCCGACTACAGAAGAAATTTTTATAGGTTCCCCACAGTGGCCTAAGCTGGATCCTATCACAAGCTCCTTAACCAATGTTTTCAGACAATCTGAATCAGCCAGAGCCATAAGTGTTTGGTCCCACACTTGCACCAAGACTATATCCCCCCCCCCATATTTGGGTGACTGGGGGCCAAGTCTTAGGTCTCAGGAAATTACACTAGACCCTGGGGGTATGCATTTTAGACATGAAGGGGTAAGCAATATTTCACAACTTGGGCACATACTCAATACCAGTATGCTTATTTTCATTCTCACTTCTCCTTTCTCCCCTCTTTTACTGAGATATTCCCCTTGGGTCACCACCCAAGGTTCATCGTGGGTTACACTCTTCTTAGCGGCCTCTGGTTTCTCCACTACCAAATAATGCTCTGTGATCTTGATAGCAGTGGCCATGATGGTTTCAGTCACATACTCAGTGTGGCAGAATGTTCAGATAATGCTTCAACAAAATTAAATCCAAAATATCTTCTTTAGAGTGTACCTCTAGTTTTAACCACTAGGTAGCCAAGTCTTTACATTTTGAGCTATCACTCTGGGTCAGGTTCCAGCTTTAAAACACAATTTGTGAAACTTCCATGGATAAATCTCTGGTTATTCCAATCCAATTGACAATAGCCACCGTTACCTGGTCACAGTCTCTGGCAGCAGCATCGTCTAGGCTCTGATAAGCTGCTTGTGCATCTCCAGTCAGATATGGTGCAATACGACTGGTCCAGCTTTCTCATGACCAGTTAGTAGTACTGGCAACTCTCTCAAAAGTTGTAAGGAAGGGTTCTTGTCATACTCATGACCCATTTTTGCTAGCATGGGGTGATGTCCTTCAGTGATTGGATTCCCTATGACTTGGAATGGGGCACAGTTTCTTCCTGTACCTTTAGCCCCTTCGTCATAAACAACTGCTGTTGCTAGTCTTTTTGCACCTGCTGTTGTGCCTGCTGCTGGTATCTCTGTCCCTGCTGTCGCTTGTGCTGCTGGTCTGTCTTCACCTGCTGTTACACCTACTGTTGGTATCACTGCGCCTGCATTTGCACTTGCTTGGCCATCCAGTCCCTTTCCATTTGGTCTGTTACTTCAGTTTTTGGTCTCTCCCTTAGTCTGCTTTGCGCTTGCTGAGCCATCCAGTTTTTTTGCCTCTGGGCCTGTTGTACTTTTATCTGGGTCTATTGCACATGCATCTGGGTCTGTTGTACTTGCCATTTCAGTTCTTTGTTTGAGCCCATCTTTCTCCTCTTTAGACATCGGAAAGTTTGGACCCCTCTCTAAAGCCAAACACAGATAACAGTGTTGCATCAAGCCAAGATTTTTGGGGAACCCTTAGAAAAAAAACTTCCGTGAAACAAAACTTGAAACAAAAAGTTGCCTTACTTCAGAACCAAACAAGGGTTTAAAGCAGCTTACTTTGGCAAAGCAAATACAAAATAAAATAGTTTACAGCTTGAGTCAGCTCTCAAGTTCACAGTAGCCCTGTTCTCTCTCACGAATGCCTAAACACTCTCTCTTGCACTGCCTGGTTTCCTTGTTATGCATCCCAAGTGAGGCTCATTTATACCCTTCCCCTGCAGGAAATTCAAGGCCTGCATACAGCCAACCCAGGTGGTCTTTAAACAGGCAGGCCAGAAATCAGCAAGGTTGGGTTTCAGTTCACCCTGTGCTCCTGCTAGTATCTTAGTAGAGGTGAGATCTCAGGTGAAAGTTGTATAGAGCCCTTCACAGCAAGACATTAGATACTAAGTTGAAAGGGAGGCAGAAATGCATTATACAGAAAACGAATCAAATTGTCATATTGAAGAAGAATTCATTGGAAGAATAATGTGAAGAATATCCTCAGAAACATGGATGAATGAAAAAACAAACTAAAAGAACTGTATTAAGGTGTCTAAAGACTAATGTTTTGAATAATAGTGTAAGTACATAAGGACAATTACAGAATGATAGGCATAACTGACACTGAAAATGAATAGGATACTAAGTGCCTATTATCTACTGTTTTCAAGCACTTTACAACCTGATAATCCCACAAATGTGAAGTCAGCATGCTGTAAACCTGTCTTAGTCACATCACATTGGTGTGATTACAAGACTGAAGGTTTAAGCTGCCAAAATTCTGCTCTTGGAGAAACAGCCTACTCACTGGAAGATGCAAACATCGTGACATTTAATAACATCACCCAAGACCAACTAATCGGAAGCAGCAGCCGAACGTTCATTAAACTCTAACTAATTTTAACAGTTACGGCTTTGGATCTAAAGTTTGTTTTCTTGTTCCTTTCAACTGGATATTTAATATTAAATGCAATGTGTGTTATTTTTTGTGTGCCTTCTGATAAATTTCATGCTTGTGATTCACGAGTGCATGTATCACAATAAAGCTTGTTTCTTGGACTCCTTGCTCTCTGCAACTATGTTTATTTCAAATTGAATTAGAGTAAGAGCATTTTGAACCTAGGAACAGTCAAACACATACACTATAAAACATAATGCCTGACTAACGGTGGTCAACCATAGACGTAATCACCCCTCATGGTTGCCGTGACAACTGTAAACCTCTCCAGCTGCTCTCTCGAGGTTTGCTACATTGTCCTGGCAACCGCTTGAGGAGATTACATTATGGTTAACCACCTTTAGTCAGGAATTATCCTCTATAGAAACAGACATATAGAATATAAAGCCAGTAAAAGGCCCAGTAGCCCATCCAATCTGCCCACCTCACCTACTCTCCTCAGATGATCCTAGTAGCCATACCATTACGTACCCCTTAACCCCTAACTCCCTTAGTATGACATTGTGGCAGTCACACTCTTGTTTACATCACACTCTGTTTTGGCAGATACCACTTCTGGCAATCTGTTCCACTTGTTCATCACTCTTTATGTGAAAAAGTGCTTTTGGATTTCTGCTTAAACTTCACCACAGCTAGTTGAAGTGAGTTCCCCTGCATGCCCCCTGCATGACATTATTTGTGCTAGGACATTTCCTTGCATTACACCCTGTTACCTCATTCAGGAATTTGTATGTCTCTGTTATGTCTGTTATGTTATTGGGCTGGTAGTATAGCCTAGAAGTTAGAGGAATGAGGTGTGAATGAGCTTGATACATCCAGCAGACCAGACCTGAGTTTGATTCTCACAACCTCCATTTGCATATTGTGTGACTCTGAGCAAGCCACTTAACTGCTCAGTGCTCCCAGGTCACCCCTGAAAACAGGCATTTGTGCCTAGTGGGCCTTACCCAGTTACCAAAGACTAAAATAAAAAAATTAAAAAATATCCTCCTCCCTCTTAGTCCTACAGTCCATTCTCATACAGTATGTCTTCTCCCCAACCTGGCTGCCATTCTTGGAATGATTCTGCCTTCTCACCATCCTTCCTTAGGTGGGAGCTCCAGTATTGTGTACAGTACTCCAGCTGAAGGTACACCCAGGACCTGTACAGTGGAAAGATCACTAGCATGTGCATCCTAACATTCTATTTGATTTCCTCACTGTCTTGTTGCACTGTGCTGTGGATTTTAGGCTGTTTGATATTGATATTGATAACCCCCAGGTCATGTTCCTCTTTTGCGCTTTTTAGCATTACTCCCCCCATCAGGTTTTGTGTTTGGGGATTTTCGTTTCTTATGTGCCTTACCTTGTATGTTGGCACTAAAGGGAAACATCTGCATGAAGGGCCCTCCTGAACTGTGGGGCTAGTCCCAATGTACACTTAGGGCCCGATAATCATAATTGCACTTGACAATGGCACAAGTAGTGGCGCAGCACAACTGAGTTGCACTGCAGCAACTAAGGGATATATTCAAAAGAGATGTGCAATGGCACATCTCTTCTCACTATATCAAACAATGTGTGCTGTGCAAATACAATGCAACAGGCAGGTCTAAATACCAGGAATGGGAAATGTGCCAGCGCATCAGAGATACACCATGCGTAAATTCCTGATATTCAGAGATCAATATGCAAATGGAGCCATTGCATACAAGGCACAAATTGGGCCATTTGCATGTCATTAAGGCCCCATTTGTATGTGTTGTGAAGGGCTGGCTGCAAAATGCACCTGACACCCTGCACAGCATGTGGTCCCTGTACCAGGGACTGCAGTAGTACCCCCTCCCCATCCTGTATCACCGTTTGCTTAAAATTGAGTCCTTGATATCCCTGGTAAGCCAGTAGTGCCCCCAACCCATCCCATACCCCTAGTTGCCGTGATAGTAATTAATTTAATTTCTATGGTGGTCCAGTGGTTCCCCCTACCTGCCTGTAACTCCAATTGTTGAAACTATATTTGTAAAGAGACCTGGAAGTCTAGTGATACCACCATCCCCATCCTGAACCACCAATCACTGGAAATTGACTGAACCAAGTCCCTGGTAGTCTAGTGCTCAACCCACCCACCCACCCACACAGGTACCCCCAGCCACCCAGTTCCCCAGTCATCTGTGGACAACATACCCACCCACATGCTCCTTGACTGCCACCAGATAACAGCTTGCAGTATGTGCTGCAAGCTCATTGAATCTAGTGTGGACCAATGGGCCTGATGCAACCGTCGTCAGTCCACAACTTGTGGATGATTTCATTCACAAAGTTGTGACTGTCTTACAGTATGCACTGTACTTTCTGTGCAATAAGGCTTCCTTACTTCCCTCTTGAAATGACTCCCTCACAGTTTACAATCATGCCGTTTTGTGCATGAGTCTAGTACTCTATTGAAGGGGTCCAAGTGGGGTACCTTGTTAATGCCTTTCATGAATTTGTACATCTCAATCATGTCCCCCTTCTTCTTCCTAGTCATCAAAGAGTACATGGCTAGAGCCTTCAGATGTTCCTCATAGGAGAGCTCCTGTAGCCCTTGGATCATTTTAGTTGCCCTTCTCTGCATGGTCTCCAGCCTGTCCTTATGCTTCTTCTTGTGTGGACTTCAAAACTGAACTCAGTACTCTAAGTGGAATCTGACTAAGGACGTGTAAAGCAGTAGAATCACCTTACTGTCTCTGCTGTCAAAAAATACAGCCCAACATTTTGCTGGCCTTGCTGTAAACACTGTTGCATTGGCTAGCTTGCTTGATAGTATCCAAAATGATGATTCTCAGATCCCTCTTTTCATGTGAGACCCAGAGCTGGACCACGTTTAGCCAATATTCTATCCTTGGGTTACCTTTCTCCAAGTGCATCACCTTGCACTTCTTCACATTGAACTTTAGGTGCCAGACATTGGACCATCTTTCAAGCCACTGTAGATCCTTCTGAAGGTCCCAGTCTTGGCACTGTTCACCCTTCCGCCTAGTTTGGTATCATCTGTGAATAGGACCAACTTAACCTGGATGCCTTCCCCATGTCGCAGATGAACATATTAAATAGAACTGAGTCCAGGACCAATGCTTGTGGCACTCTGCTAGTGATTTCTCCCTCCCTCCTTCAACCTCACCCCATTTACCACCACTCTTGGTTTCCTTCTCTCAAGCCAATTACTCAACCACTTCACAATACTTGGGGCTGCTCCAAGATCCTCCATGTTTTTTAACATGCACCTATGTGGCATGGAATCAAAGGCTTTACTAAAGCAAAGTACAGGAGGTCCACCGGGTGACCCCTATCCACTTTCCTGGTCACCCAGTTGAAAAATGTAATCAGATTCATCTGGCATGACCCACCCACCACAAACCCATGTTGCTTCCTATGTTGAAGATTATTTTTTCTCCAGGTACTCTGCTAAGTCCTTCTTGATTAAGGACTCCATGATTTTCCCTGGAATTAAAGTGAGGCTGACCAGTCTATAGTGTCCCACCTCCTCCCTGCTCCCCCCTTATGGAGAGAAACCACATCAACATTCTTCCAGTCACCCAGCACAACCCCTGAAAGCAGTGAACAGTTTAACAAATGAGCCAAGGGATCCATCAGTTCATATGCAAGCTCTCACAAAATCCTTTGATGCAACCCAAGCTTTGTCTGCCTTGAGAGGTATTAAAGCTTTTCAGACTCTGCAGGTGATGAATGTTGGCAGCTCCATTTGCAGGATCCCTAAAATGGTTGCCTTAATGCCACTGTTGGGCATTGGCCCATCATGCTCCTTCTTGAACAATGAACAGAAAAAGGTATTTAATATGGTAGCCTTCTGTCCATCATCTTCCACTAATTTACTCCCATCCAGAAGCTGAACAATCCCCCCTCCACTTTTTCTCCTTTGCTAGAGGATATATCTAAAGAACTTTCTGTTCCCTTCCTTGATTCCTTGATTCCTTTGTCAATCTGTTGTTGCTTTTGCTTGCCTCACTGCTACTTTAGACCAACAATACTCCCACTTCAGAGCCAGGAGTTCAGGCACTCCAGTGAAGATCACCAGACAAGTTTTTCAAAATCAAAAAATGAGTTTATTGATATTAAATAAGCAGGTAATGGTCAGAGCATTAATAACTATAGCAGTGCAAGATTTAAATACTAGTCATGATATATTTTCTTTTACAGTTGGAGATGGCTGGTGAGCACTGGAAATCCAGTACTACATCGATTGGGCTATTTTTCAGTTTCTATTCAGTGGATTAGATCCCTAACTCTAATGGTTGTTTTTCTATCTACAATAATACATTTCTTGCTGAGTTGCATAAACCATGAATAACTATTTTTATAGCACCAATGGATCAACTTATTCTATGTGCTATTTTGAATGGCAGTTTAATACTTAATATAATTTATCATTCTGCCTTTCCCAGCAATAATATGTGATATAATAATAATGTAATGATTTAGAAATGATTGTCACAATCAGTTATCATGGCTAGTACTTAAATCCTTGCACTGCTATAGTTGTAATGTTTCATTGCTTATACTAAAAACATAATCATTATATAACATGAAATTTGAGTTTAAAATGGAGGTAATATGAAAGGTGTACAGATATATAGTGATTGTGAACTTTATTAGCAGTGTTATTTGTTTTTTCCATTTTTTGGTTAACTATTTTCATGAAAAGATAATATTGAAAAATATATTTTTTTAAATGTTTCTATTATTTTAATTAACTGATGATGTCATCTCAAAATGCTGCATAAAAGATAGATGTTCTGACCAAGGTACCTGCCCCCCCAATGAAGCTTTACATGGTGAAGCACCGGGGCACCTGGTCTAGCAGAGATATAGCTCTGTTTGCTTGCTCTGATCATTAGCTGCTTATTTAATAGCAATAAACTCATTTTTTGATTTTGAAAAACTTGTCTGCTGATCTTCACTGGAATGTCCAAGCTCCTGGCTCTGGAGTGCGAGTATTGTTGATCTCTTGTTTAGTTTGGAGTTGCTGCCCCAAACTCACACCCTACCCTGGCTCCTGAGCACAGCATTCCTTGTTTTCCATCACTGCTACTTTAGCCTGCTTACTCTTCTGGTTGAATTCTTCCCAGCTGCTGCCGCTCTGGTCCCTTTTGTAGTTATGGAAAGCTTCCCTTTTGACACTTACTTCTTTTTTGACCTGGGCCTTAAACAATAATGGTCTTCTATGTTTCTTCTTGTTGGATTCTGCCATTACATAGCATTTTGTAGCTTCTAGTATAGCAAGTTTAATTTGTCCATAGATGCTTTTGACCTCAAGGGCTCTATATTCAAAGCTGAGCCTCCAGACAAAATTAGCACTGCCTGGTATGCTAAATTAGCCTGCTATATTCAAAAGGGATAGCCCCAGTGCTAAACCTGTTGAATAATGCGTGCAAAGGAAGCAGTGCAAACAGGGCTGGGAGTGCAGTGCAAAGATAGCCCTGGAAATAAGACAGCTCTGACTATAGCAACAGGGAAGGTCAAAATGCAACAGCAGCTCAGTGGAGACCGAGGTGGAGGAAGGCATAGCTGCAGTAGCAGGCCAAAGTGAGTAATAGAAAAGAAGTGTTGCACAACAACAGCAACAGTCAATGCAGGCCAGACACAGCAGAACTGTGCTGCACAAGTGACAGGTTAGCTTGGAACAAACACATTAGCCTGGTTCTAACATTTTGCCCTAGGCTAACACATTAGCCCGGGTCAGAACATTGTAATATTTACTTATTTTTTATTTAGTTTTTTTTTTTTTTTTTTTGACTGGGTAAGCTGCGCTAGCCATAGCAATGACTATTTTCAGGCACGACCCAGGAGTTTACAGAAACAAAACATTTGTTTAACAAAGGCAGAACAATCCTAAACAGTAAAAGCTTAGACAATAGTAATTCAATAATACAGTCAATTCCACTTGTGTGCAATTCATTTGTGTGCACATTCCATTTGTGTGCACAAAAATGCCAGGTCCTGATTCACTGCCTATACTTCCCTATGTTAAAGCGATTGGTTCTGTGCACACAGATTTCTGTATGTGTGCACAAATTTCAGGCAGAAATACAGCAGAATTCAACAGTAGGCAATGTTTTCAGCTGCATCTGCAGGTGTTAATTGACCAATTTGTTGCTGAATGGGTAGACAGACTGAGCTGCTCTGTAGTAAGCAGTTGTAAGCAGGTGTTGATCATCTGCCTAATCACCTGCTTAACTATCAGACCCGAAGTTACCTGAGGTTAATTAAGTGAGCCTGCACATAAGTTCAGCACTTTACCTGATTTCTGTGGTTTTTGTTGTTTATGCTGCTAGCTTATGCTGCTCAGTACCCGAATGCTTTTCATCACTTCTCTTTAGCAATACTTGGCACTTTACTGCATTTGTCTGTTGTTTTAACAGTACTGCTGCCATTTATGATGTTTGGAATGCGTATGCTACTCCGTACCGAATGCTTGTCAGCACTTCTCTTTAGCAATACAGTACTGTACAATTAGGAATCAGGAATTACAGTTTACAGTATAGAACAGTTCTTTTATTTACTTTATATTGGATACTTATTAAATATGCTGCAATATTCTTAACCTTTTAACATAAGTAAAGCATTTCTACAGTGTACAATCGTGTTTAATAAAGTAACTGTATGATTTTACTGCAGTTGTGATTCAGTCCTATCAGTAATATGGCAAATTTGGTTGTGTGCATTTTCGGTTGTGTGCACAAATTCGGCAGGTCCCGACGTTGTGCACACAAGTGGAATTGACTGTAATAGAAATTCAAAGCTCATATGTAAATGAGCCTATTTGGGTAATCTGTATGTAAACCACTACATTTTCATCTCATTATGGGCTGCTTAGCATACATTACCATGTAATTTGCCCAATGCTACTCCATGGTGCTCACAGCTCCACTTGTAGGTCAACCTGAGTGTACAGGAGCCAGCCAGGACCACTCAAAGCTGCACCTGTAGGTCAGCCTGGGAGCACAGGTAGGAAGCCAAAGGCAATGGGTGTCAGCAGGCTCACACAGTGCATACCACACACCCAGTCTGCATTGGACAGACACTCAGAATGGTGGACAATGAGGAACACTGATCCCCAAAATGTGGGACATATCCACAAACATGGAGATACAAACACAGAATATGAGGGGAACCATCACCTTTGTATCTACAAAGGACAGGTGGTAGTTAGCAGCATAGAACACTATTACTGTCTGCTGTAAAGACCAGATGTACAGCACATCCTCTGTGTGCAGCATGTATTTCATGATGGCCTAATGAGGGACAGGGCAAAGTTGCGTGGCAGAATAAGAAATGTCCCACATAATAAGGGACACTGGAGAGATGTGTGTGTGTATATATATATATATATATATATTTGCACTGTAATGCCACTACAATGCCACTATGGTTAGGGTTGAGTACCCCATTTAAGGTTAAAGTGTGAAATTTTGCAGCTTAATAACTTTGCCACCGTGTGACAGATTTGCTTAAAATTAGCATGCACAGAGCAGTACTATAGATCTCTGTATCTGCCAAGTTTTATAACGGTCGTACATAAAGTTGCGGAGCTATATAGTGCTGTAGAAAGTCATATTTACGCTTTTTTGCACAATCTTTGCTCGCACCTACAGGTCGCATGGTTTGTGTGACTGGTCCAAACACTTCAGGGAACATGCAACTGGAGTCCCTGATGTGCCTTTTGAAGATTTCATGAAAAAGTATTAAACGGTTCAAAAGTTATTCAAAAAACAAATTTCCCATTATAGTCAATGGGAAAAATTAACAGAAAGTTCGACAGTGTCGCAAATGCAGTTTTTAGTGTCGCAAATGACCCCTGCAAATCCACTGTCTTGTTTTCAGTTGGTGGTCACAGAAATGCTTGCCATTTAAATTTGGGACCGTCTAGGTACACAAGTCTTGCTGTGTTCACCTAGTTGAGCCCTGACGATGGGGGGTTAAACACCCCAGAAATATGTTTTGAAAATTTTTGTAAAAAGTAGTGTCTCAAAGTAATGTCGCACTTGCGACACTGTCGTGCTTTTATTTGCGAAAGTGTCACGATTTGCGGCATTACCTTGCTACACTAAGCCAAAAATAGTAGGAAATATTTGTCACCTTGCTGCAAAAGAAAGGTTTGGTCTTTTGGGCTGAAATTTGGAGGAAAGAAAGCCAAGATCCCACATATGTGTCTTTTGCTAGTTTGATGACAAAATATTAGAGGGCTGCAAAGTTACAGTACTCCAAAGTTGACAATTTTTCCCATAGGCTAACATTACGGTGTCTGCCACGCTTTTCGGGGCCTGTATCTCGAAAACACTTCGAGATATGGACTTTTCATCAGAAAATTGCTTAGGCCCCCACTAGGTGGCTAACTGCAAAACTAGCCAGGAAAGTCATAAATAATATGAGATTTTAATGTTTTTTCTACCTCGTATGGTTCCTGAGATATAAACAATTTAGTATTCCAAGTGTTCATTTTCTGCTCTGAGGGTCATTATTATGCATACATTCTTTGTATTCACTGTGCTTCTGAATGCACCTTTTTGGGAAAAAAAGTGTGTGTGTTTGCGTTACTGTTACAGTCAGCATTTCTGCTAGTGTTTCTGTTACTGTTTGTGTTAGCATTTATGTTTACGTCACCATGTGCATTACCCTTTGCATTTGCATTGCGCTTGCATTTGCGTTGTTACCATCTGTGTTCCCATTACTGTTTTTGTTTGCTTTTCCTTTTGCATCACTGTGTGCATTACCATTTGCGTTTGTGTACACGCTTCCATTTGTGTTTCTGTTTCCTTTGACGTCATTGTTGGTGTTACTGTAAGCATTTGCATTTCTAATGCCATTACCTTGACCATGTGCCTCACCATTTGTGTTTGTGTACATGCTTGCGTTTGTGTTTCCGTTTGTGTTAGTGTTCCCTTTGTCGTCATTGTTGGTGTTACCATAGCCATTTGCATTTCCAATTGTGTTACCCGTTACTGTCTGTGTATTCGTCCCCATTTGTATTTGCATTTCTATTAGCCTTAACGTTCGTGTTTTTGGTAGCATTTCCATTGTCAGTTGCATTACTCTTTCCTTCTGTGTCGCTGTTACCGTTTGCATTTCTGTTTGCGTTTCTCTTACCATTTGCATTTTCGTTACCATTTGCATTTGCATTTCTGTTGCCGTGAGCATTTATGTTACCATTTGTGTTACCATTTCTGTTTTCATTCATGTTTGCATTTGCGATTCTCTTACTGTTTGCATTATCGTTTACATTTGCGTCACCATGTGTGATTCCTTTTCTTCATTCATTTGCATTACAGTTAGCATTACTATTTTATTTTACCTCACTGTTTCCATCACCATTTGCCTTAACATTACCGTTTGTGCTTTTGCGTTTGCGTAGTGCAATGCACTGCCTTCTGTGATACATAACACAGCCAGTGTGTGGTTGATTGGTCTGAAACTTGGCAAGTAGAAAGACCTTTGTTCAAGGAACATACAATTTATTGTTTGGTGAAAATATGTGGTTCTGTTCCATGGTTATGGCCATTTGAAGTTTCCCTGCTTCGCAGTCTGCCACTTTAGTGCATTTTTGGCCATTAATTTCCACCATTTTGTGTTGGAAGACTTCTTAAAGGTACAGAAACATAAAAATTGAATATCTCTGGTACGGTGTGGTCTTTTCACATGAAATTTGGAGGGTGTTGGGTGGATGTCATGGAGATATGAATTATGTTGTTTACAGTTTATAAAAATAATTTGCTGTGGAGATACTTCATGACACAGTTAACATTTTTTGCATAGTGTTCTGCATGGTGCTACTGCCTTTAAACTTATAGCGTAGGTAGCTCTAGTGGCTTGGGGGTGCCTTGCAGTGGTTTTGTATGTAAAACATTAACAGATGCAGAATTATGCCACTCCGACGAATTAAAATTTGGTTCATTATGCTTCAATAACTTCTGAACTGTGTGTATGATTTGCCTGGCATTTATAACGTACAAAGATTAATAATTCATCTTTCAGTGTGCCAATTTTTGGGTCACTGGCTCTTACGCCTGCTGAATTGTGTATGTTACATTGTTTGTGCATGGTGCTATGTGACCGTTGAACAGATGTACCCACAATTCTGGACATACGGTGGGCCATGGCATATGTCTTCATTTACCAGTTTTCATTTTTTTCAGTCACAGTTTTTGCACAGCACAGTGAGAAAAAAAATCACATGATGGGAACGCTCCTACCACCACATTCCATTCACTGTTTATAAAGCACATTCTCAAAGAGAAGGGAAATTCATGGCAAAAAATCCATTTAATACATCAGTTAGGGTTGCTCCACAGCAACAAAAGTGAGGAAATTCAGTGTTTGGGTTGAAAACCGCTAACTGTGCATTCCCTCCAACCCCACCAAACACACATACATGCAAGTAGGAGAAGGACCAAGGCAACACAACCTATCACACACAACCAGCAGCAGGTAACAGGAATAACATGCAACTATGTAAAGCACAGAACTACACACCGATGCTCCCATTGGGCTGTGGCATGGGGACGTCATTGGTAACTCTAAACTGGACATTCCATGCACTGCAAAACACATATCACAACAGACTACTGAGCATGTTGGGGGACACAATGCCACCATCACATAACACAGAGTACACATATGATATTTTGAGGTTCACAAGATCCAAAAGAGGATTTTGCACATTCCCTGAAATACTTTCGAAAATGCGACAATGTCGTTCTATGCATTTGAGACACTTTCATGTTTGTGACAGTATTTTGCGACACTGTTTTGCATGCTTTTGCAAATGTGACACTGTTGTGTATTCTGTTTGTGACACTTTCGTGTTTGAGACAGTATTTTGCAACACTACTTTATATGCTTCTGCAAATGCGACACTTTCGTGACTGCCATTTGCAACACTTTCATGTCTGAGAAAGTATTTTGTGAAAGTATGCTCTTAATGACTGCACATCTTTACCATTATCCTGCAAGCAAATGGTTGGGTCCTTTGGGCTGAAATTTGCAGGGTGGCAAGACCTTTCCGACAGATGTGCATTTTCCTGCTTTTGTGCTAAAATACTTAAGGATGACAAAGTTACACTGTTCCAAAATTGTGCAATTTGACATAGACTAACATTGCAGTGCCCATGATGCCCTTTGCCACCCATATGTTGAAAACAAAGCAAGGTACACCGTTTATGCTACTGACAGCTTGGTTCACCCTTATGTGAACCAACCTGGTAGAACAACTTTGTAAATAAAGTGTGATATCTGAAGTTGGATTTCTCCATTTCTTACAGTAACACAGGTATACACCTCCTGCTGGTTGTGTGTGATTGGTTGTGTTGCCTTGGTCCTTCCTGTACTTGCATATGTGTGTGTGTGTGTGTGTGTGTGTGTGTGTGTGTGTGTGTGTGGTGGGGGGAATACGCAGTTAGGGTTTTCAACCCTAACACTGTATTTCCTCACTTTTATCACTGTGGAACAACCCTAACTGATACATTAAATGGAATTTTTTGCCATGAAAAAAAAAATATATATATATATATATACACACACACACATACATACATACATATACACACATATATATATATGTATTAATTGCAAACAACTTTGTTAATGCATCAGATAGGGTTGAAGTGACAAAAGTAGGGAAATGAGATGTTAGAGTTGAGCCTCTGACCCCCCACCCTACCATCCCACCCCCATCCTTCCACACACCAACAGGTAGCAAGGTAGCCATGGGTCATTACCCAACTCCCCACCCCATTCCATATGTAAAAGAGGCTGTCATGGTACAGCATAGGAGAATAGGGTGAGAATTAGGCTTAATGACCCCATGGCACATCTTGATGCCTGTTGGAGTGGAGGATGGTGTGGTAGGGTGGGAGGGTTAGGGCTCAACCCTAATGTCTCATGTTCCTACTTTTGTTGCTTCAACCCTAACTGATGTACTAACAAAGTTTTTTGCAATGAATTTCCTGACTTTTTGAAAAAGTGTAATATAACTAGTAAATAGAATGTGTTGGTGGGAGTGTGGAGCCCTTCAGGCCACTGCTCCCACCAAGTATTTCTGCATAAAGATATGCAACTGTATGAGTGTGGGCCCTCTGGGCCCTGTGCTCCCATGTTCTCATAGGTACAGAGACAGACAGCTGCCATATAGGGCAAAGAACCCGTGTAACACTAATTTTCTGATATCTCAGGGACAATAGCAGCTAGAAAAAAAATTCAAGTGTCATTATAACCATGACAGTGAGTACTGCATGAGACAGTGATCAACTGGATCTGTATCTTGCATCATTTACAAGCCACGGGGCACTGAGAAGCACTGGAAAGGCACCCTTTGAACCCTTGCAACACTAATTTGCCAATATCTTATGAATCGTACAAGCAAAGTAAAAAATTCCACTGCAGGTGTAGCCTACGTCCCCCAATCTTGTTATAATCTTGTTTACCAAATGGTGTGGCTGCAGCATGATGGACAAAAATCAGTAAAAAAGTGCCAAAAAAAGTGAAAAACACATGTTGTGGTACTTTTCTGCACGAAAACCACAAGACCGATCAAGACACAACTTGGCAAATCAAGAGATCTACCATACGAGACAGTGCATTCCAAATTTTGTGCATATCTGTTGAACAATTGCAAAGTTATTAAGGTGCAAAATCTGGGGTTTAACATTAAACTGCCTCCTCAACCATAACAATACTGGTGTGACTGCACCAATAGAGTTTATATATATATATATATATATATTATAGCTGCACAGTAGTGCAGCAATAGTTAGGGTTAGCTTGAGCATTTAATGTTAAAGAACAAGTTTTGCAGGGTAATAACTTTGTTCAGATTCAACAAATCTGCTTCTAAGTTTGCATTCATCTTTGGAATGGGCATGTCTATTGATATGTCATATTTGGTTTGAATCCCTTGTGTGGTTTCTGAGATACACAGTGTTGAAAAATAAGAGATTTTAATTTTTTTTTGGCTATTTTGTTGTCAACCTGTGTCTCAAATACAGCTGTAACTACAGGGCTGAAATTTTCAGGGTAGAAAACTGTGGCCTAACACATGTGCCTTGTGAAGTCTGGTGACAAAATATTAATCCGTTCCAAGTTTATGAAATGTTCTTTTTCCCATTAATTCCTAAGGGAATAAAATGCAATATATACGCATGTACAAACTGAGATTTTTGTACCAAGTGAGCATTTCAGTTTAGGGGTTTCAACCTATACGCAGGTCAGTCATTATGGCACAGTAATATTAAGGGGAGGGTGCGATGGGTCAGCATAGCCAGCTAGGGAGAGAAGTTTTCTTTAAAAAAAAAAACAGGAAAGGGAACGGATGCTGGGTGGAATGGATGCCAGGAGGACTGCAGCAGTGAACGGCAGTGCAGAGTGCCCCAAAGATGGAGCTGATCAAAAAGAGAGAGAGGTGGAAGGGAAAGGGAATGGAAAGGGGATTAGGCATAGAGGGTAACAGATTGCTGAGCAGGAGTAAGTAACAGAGTGGGGCAGTAGTTTGGGGCCTACAAGCTGGAAAGTTATGTGCATAAATGCCTGCAGTCCAGGGAAAAAATCCCTGACCAACTGGCATAAATAGAAGGTGCAAACCTGGATACAGTAGCTATTACAGAAACATGATACACATGGAGCAATGACTGGGATATAGCCGTAGCAGGATACACACTTTTGAGGAAGGATAGGGAAAGGAGAAGCTGAAGGGGGGATTCTTATGTATGTGAAGGAGGGGATTAAAGCATCAGAGGCTGAAGGGTCACAAGAAGGAGCAGAGGCACTGTGGGTCACCCTGAAGGTAGAAAAAAGGACAGCCTTTCATACTGGAATAATTTACAGGTCTCTGGCACAGGGAGAGGAATCAGATGAAGCTTTTGTGGTAACCATCCACAAAATGGCAGCCAAAGGGGAACTGCTACTAATGGGTGACTTCAATCTGTCTGAGGAAGATTGGAGCACTCAGACTGCGAGTACAAGGGGAAGGGACTTCATAACTACCCTGAATGGGGCAAATTAAAGACAGCTTGTAGCAGAACCAACCCACAAGGAGGCAGTATAGGATTTGGTCCTGACCAATGGGGACAGGATCACAGATGTGGAGGTGGGCAGTCCCCTTAGTACCAGTGACCAAAGGACAGTGTGGTTTAAGGGAACCACAGTAGAAGAGGAAAACCATTCAAGGATGAAGAACCTAGATTTCAGGAAAGCTAACTTTAAGGAAATGAGTAGAAATCTCAAAAGAATCCTAGCAGCGGAAGGTACAGGGGGGAGATGAGGAAAAACAGTGGGCTAGACCCAAGCGAGTCATAACAGAAGTAACAGGTCACTGTATCAAAATGCATAGCAAGAGTAAGAGGAAGAAAAAACCATTATGGTTTGCAAAGAAAGTGGCTGAGAAAGTAAGGGAAATGTAAAGAGCCTTCAGAAGATACAAGGAAACACTAAAGGATGAGGATAGAGAACAATATCTGGAGAAGCAGAAGGAATCTGGGAAAATAATAAGAAGAGCGAAAGCATGGACAGAGGAAGGTATAGCCATGGCTATTAAGAAATGTGACAAGACTTTCTTCAGCTACATTAGTGAGAAGAAAAAGATCAGAAATGGAATTGTTAGGCTGAAGAAGGAAGGAGAAGAAAGGGTGGAGGAGGACATAGAAAAGGCTGAGATACTGAACAAGTACTTTTGTTCAGTGTTCCCAAGGGGAGGGGAGTTTGAGGGACCAAGTCTCGGTATGAGAGGTATTCAGGGGAGGGAGGGAGGGAGGTGGACACCAGCCCATTTACAGTGGAAAGAGTCCTAGAAGGACTCAGAAAACTAAAAGTAGATAAGGCAATGGAGTCAGATGGGATCCACCCCAGAGTACTAAAGGAACTCAGGGATGTGCTGGCAGAACCACTGGCTGTCCTTTTCAATGCATCACTAGAGACAGGGGAGGTACCGGAGGACAGGAGGAGGGCAGATGTGGTCCCTCTCCACAGGAATGGAGGCAGAGAGGAGGCAAGCAAATACAGGTCTGTGAGTATGACTTCAGCAGTGGGGAAACTAATGGAGTCCTTACTTAAGGAGAGGATTGTGAAATTTCTGGAGGATAGTAAGGCACAGGATCCAAAGCAGCATGGATTCTCAGTGGGAAGGTCCTGTCAGATGAATCTTATAGATTTCTTTGACTGGATAACCAGGATGGTAGATAAGAGAGAGGTGCTAGATGTAGCCTAGCTGGATGTCAGCAAAGCCTTTGAAGCTGTCCAGCACAGGAGATTGCTAAATAAATTGGGCAACCTGGAAGTGGGTCTTACAGTGGTAAAGAGGGTTGGGAACTGGCTAAGGGATAGGATTCAGAGGGTGGTGGTAAGTGGCATGAAATCTGAGGAGAGGAAGGAGAACAGCAGGGTGCCACAGAGGTCAGTGCTGTGTCCAATCCTATTCAGTGTCTTCATTAGTGACATTGCAGAGCATCTGGAGGGAAAGATGTGCCTCTTCACAGATGACACAAAAATCTGCAACAGAGTGGACACACCAGATGGGGTGGAAATAATGAGAAAGGACATTAGCCTATTACAGGAGTGGCCAGGTGTCTGGCAGTTGAATTTCAATGCTAAAATGTGGAAGATTATGCACCTGGGTCACAGGAATCCAAAACAGGAGTACTGGATGGGTGGGGAAATTCTGGGTACTACAAGTCAGGAGAGAGACCTGAGGGTTATCATATCTGATGATCTGAACGTGACCAAACAGTGTGAAAAGATGGTGGGGAGAGCAAACAGAATGTTGGGGTGCATAGGGAGGGGCATAACAAGCAGGAGGAAAGAGGGGGTGATGCCACTGTACAGATCACTGGTGAGGCCTCAGCTGGAGTACTGTGTCCAGTTTTGGAGACCACATCTCCAGAAGGACATTGACAAAATAGAGGCAGTCCAGAGAAGGGAAATGAACATGGTGCATGGGTTGCACCAGAAGCCCTATGGGGAAATACTTAACGACCTTAATATCTATTCACTGGAGGAAAGAAGGAAGAGGGGAGATATAATAGAGACTTTCAAGTACCTTAGGGGAATAAACAGGATACAGTTGGAAAGCATAGTTCAGAGAAAACTGCTCAAGAACAAGGAGGCATGATATGAGGCTGAAGGGTGGAAGGCTCATGGGTAAGGTTAGAAGTAATTTTTCACTGAATGGGTGGTGGAGCCATGGAACAGTCTTCCAGCAGAAGTGGGGGTGTGAAAACAATATGGGTGTTCAAGAGTGTTTGGGATAGGCATAAGAGTACCCTGGAGATGTGCAGAGCAAGAGAGACACAGTTCAGCTAGGATCTAGGGCTGCTGCAGTGAGTAGGGAAATGAGCAGACTAGGTGGGCCTTATGGTCCTTATCTGCTGACAGATTTTATGTTTCTATGTTTCTATCCCTCACTCTCAACTACTTTCTCTTCTATGGCAATCTACAATTGGCATTTCCCATCTAGCTAGCAAGCAACTACACAGACATCTCAAAACAAAGCCCCTCCTTGCCTTAGATCAAGCCATTTTAGGCAACCGCAACTTTAAAATTAAAAAAAAACAATACTATGGTTCATACTAAGGCGTGACAGGGAGCTAAAGGCAATGTGCCTATGAGCAGCTCCTATCTTAGAACCTTTAAAAGTGTTGCTACTCTTTTTCTAAAAGCCAGTCATTCAGTTTCCACTTAGAAATAGATTTATTTTTACTAGTAACTGTATTGAGTGGGAGTGTGTTCCATGCATTAACCACTCTCTGCATAAAATACAATTTTCTTTTATTAGTATTATATTTTAAATAGCGTAGTTTAAGACCATAACCTCTGGTTTCTATTATCTCTTGTTTAAAAGCAATCCCCATTTCATTAAATAAATAATGGTGCTTTATTACATCCCACATAAAAACAAGATCATTCCTAAGTCTTCTTGTATCCAAGGGCGTAAGATTCAGGGTACCTAGTCTGTCCTTATATTACAAAGCTCGTAACCCATGTACTTGTTTGATAAATCTCTTTTGGATTTTCTCCAGTTGCTTAATATCATTTTTCTTGTAGGGGGACCAAAACTACAGACTATCCCAGCAAATCATCCCAACCTCCTCTATATAACACAGTTGTGCCAACTTATACAAAACAACTCCTTTATAACCTTTAACAGCTTCTCCGCCAGCTTTTTCCAGCACCAAGCTATCCCAATCACTTTCCTTCAATTGCGACATGCAATAACAACCACTCCCTGGTCTCTATCTGACCACTCCCTATGAGAGGAACTGGAATAGTGACAAAATAGCATTGGCATAATAGCGTGGATCAAAAGTGCATGTCATTAATAGCATGAGCCATTACAGCATGGAAAATTGTGTGCCGTTAATCTGTGTGCCGTTCAGTATGCAGGTTATCGCATAATTAGTGGGGGCTCCACCCCCACACCCCCACACTAATAAACTCCACAGCAGACATCACAGGACACATTGCAATGTGAAGATAAACCACCCTAAGAAGCCCAATGACACATGGATTAATGGCACACAGATTGCTGTGCTGTAATTGCTCACACTATTAATGATGTGTGCTTTTGCGTGCTTTTGATCCATGCTATTATGTCCCCGGTATGTTGACCAGATACCGGATGAACTATCCCTTTTAGCCATCCAATGTCACTCCACCTTTCTCCTTTGCAAAAAGCTCCTATCAGTTGCCACTTCAGAGGAGCAAGACCTCTGCTCCTTTTGGGTGGTCACATTTACAGAGCTGAAGGAAAACAGCATGAGATCTACCATGTGAAAGAATTTAGGAAAATACCTCAAATTTCATTACCTCTGACTCATGCAATATAACATAGCACACATAATATAGTTTATTCTCTTGAAACTACATAAAATGGGCCATTTAACATCACCTATATGCACAGAATGCAAGCAGGAGAGCAGTGAGTCATAATATCACCAGTTATAACAGCGTGGTCAAGAACCATACATGACAAATACTGCCACTTTTTTTTTGCTCTGCACCCTGCGCCACCCCAAATGTGGGGGGATCTGCCCCTCACACACACACACACACACCCTGTACTAATAGATTCTAACTCCAGAAGGAACATATCATGGGGAAAGACGTAAATTGTGGTGCCGTGAAATACTGATTCCATGGCCCCTTGTAAAAAAAATTAAAGTCATGAAGCAGAAAAACTGAGGGAAACCAGGATTAGAACCCAGCCAGTCACCCAGCCGAGCAGCTCCATGTCTCAGCCTTCCATGCCATGGAGCAGCTCTGCCAGCCTCCTGAATTCCTGTGCCCTTGTCCTGTGGCAGCACCATGGACAGCGACCTGGGGAGAGCTTACTGCAAGTGCTGTCAATCCCCACTTGTTTTCAGTGGCAGCACTATCCAGAATAGCGCTGTCTTTCCTTGCACTATTCTGGAAGTGCTATTCTAACCGGGTACCTATAAGGAGCAAGGAACATTGAAGGACATACTCTGGGACTGCCCAAATGCTAAACCACTCTAGGGCTGTATACAGATCCATTATGAAGAAAGGGGCACAGAAATAAGATACACAACAAAAAAAATAAATGCTACAGTGAATTTAATGTGCAAAATGCAAATGGACAGAAAGTAAACTACAAGCCCCAGTACTTCAAGTTTGTGTGGGCTCTTCATTATGGGGAGGAGCGATTGATACAACCATCAACATATTTAAAGGCAGTGTTTAATGGAACAGTGTCAAAAAAGTTATCAAGTGCAACATAATTACTACTACTTAAGTAAATTAAATATTTATACTGTGTATTTATACTGCGTTTTAAACTGAAGAAGGCCTTACAGCCTATATGAACCATTCCACACATTAGTGGATCCATTTAGACTTATTTTATGTTAACCATATATCAATTCCCTTTTTTAAAGGCTGATAATAAACTACAGTCTACTATTTCATTTGGCAATCTATTCCATATTCTACCTGTTCTGTTTATGAATGAAACATACCTGCTGTTATTCGTAGCTGTATCTAACTTGATTTTGTTTTTTACCTCTAAAGCCTATTACTGTAATCTTATTCCCATTTCATGTCTTAGATCTATGTCATTCATTATTTTCAGGGGCCCTGGTGTTCTGCTGCAGAATTTTCTGATTTCTGTGGCAGGGCTCCTTGACTTCTGCGGCAGCATTTTCTGATTTCTGCGGCATGATTTATTCATTTCTCTGGCAGAATGCAGTCCTGTCATTGGCTAAAGATAATGTGATATCATCGATGACATCATATGCTGAGCATAGAGGAGGGGCTTCAGGATAAACGAGGTGGGAAAGAAAGCCTGACACTATGAAAAAACAGTATATTTATATGAAAATTCACCAAAAACAATGAATTCTGTGGCACTATATATATTCTGTGGCATGATGCAAATTCTGCAGCAAATTCTGCAACCGCAGAACCGCAGAATTCCAGGGGCCTTGATTATTTTTAACATTGACATTAAGTCAACTCTGATTTTTCGCTTTTGTAAGGTGAATAGACCAGTCTTGGTCAGTCTGTCCTTGTAGCTTAATACTCACATAAAGCCTACCATTTATGTATATCACCTCTGTATCCTCTTTATCCATGTATAAATCTACATATTAAAAAAAAGTAATACATGCTGGTCAGGTACTTAATCAAGGAGAAGCACAATAAATAGGAATGATGTTAAATACACTATTAATATTAGAATGGGTGGGAGGGTGGCATTCGACATCTGGTGTGGGCTTTCCAGTGTCAGAAACTACACTGAAAAAAAGTAAAGGTTTTTGGCATAGAACTATGGGACACTGGGGAGCTCACTCCCAGTGTCCAAAAATAAAGTTATCCCTGCCTTAAAACAAAGAAAACTGTCCCCAATTTCTTCTTTTTTTAATTCTAGAAAAAAGAAAATGGTCCCTCTCCAACTCCCCTATCCCCTTGCCCATCCCGACCCTCCCGCAGAGCACCCTCCTCCCCACACCTTCTCTCACCTTATACTTACCTTTGGAGGTCAGTGGCTGTCGTCTTCTCTGGACTGGGACACGTCTGCATTCTTCAAAGCCCAGCCACAAACTGAGGAATCAAGGTAGGCTTGTATTATGGCTCTCAATGTGGGTTTCAACTTATGTTAATATCTCATCCATTTTAGGAATTTTGTATGCCAAATTTTCAACATGGTGTTCTTGGGACCCCACCTCATGAACATTATCACTGCCACTTCTTTATTCAGTCCTGAAAGGTGATTTCACTGTCACTATGTGGAATTTTCTTTCTGGACTGATTAACACAATGACAGTGCCAGTGGTTATGAGGGGATGTCCCAAAAAGCCCATGTTGAAAATGTGGTTCAAAAACTCCCAAAAACAACTGTTACAAGTGTGTGTTGTGCGGTTTCTACACATATTAGTAACTTTGCCAATTTTTTATATTTATGCTCCAGATTTTCAACATTGAGATTTTTTCACACCTCCTCATGAACAGTGCAGCTGTAATTTTTCATATATTGTCCAAAATGTGTTTTCGCAGCTTTGGAGCAGAATGGCACAGTCACTGTGTGAAATCAACTTTTGGGATGTACTCTCAAAATCACAGTGCCACTGTTCATTAGGCAGGGTTCCAAAAAGACCATGTTGAACATGTGGTGCAACAATTCCCCAAAATGGCTGTGTTACGAGTGTGCATTGTGCGGTTTCTATGCATATTCGTAAATTCACAGATATTTTTTTCACTCCAAATTTTCACCATTAGGGTTTTTTCACGCCATCTCATGAACAATATACCTGTCACTTCACACATCCTGCCCAAAATTTGTTTACACAGCAGTGGCACAAAACAGCACATGTTTTGGAACTGAATAATGAAATGAAAGTGTCAGTGTTCATGAGGTGGGGTCCCAAAAAGGCAGTGTTGAAAATTTGCAGCAAAAATGCCAAAATAACTCCCACAAAACTGGGATACTATTATACTATTTCAAAGAGTAAGGAAATTAATTAACAGAAACTTTGCTTAAAACAAACTTAGGGTTTTAGACATAGGTCTTCTACCAAAGTGATACAGGTCAGGAAATTGGATGCTAGGGTTTACAACTGTTATACCCCTCCCCCACCAAACTCTACCATTGTAACTGCACCCCCACCATCCACACACAAACAAGCATCAGGGAGTGCCTTAGGGTCATAGGCCCCACCCCACTGAACCCTACAATTGCAACACCACCCCCACCCTCCAGAAACCAACAAGTGTTGGTGTGTGCCTTAGGGTCAGGCCCCATGCTCCCTTCACCACATTCCATTCACTATTTATAGTGCACATTCTCAAAAAAAGGGAAATTCATGGCAAAAAACTCAGTTTAATGCATCAGTTAGGATTGTTCCACAGTGACAAAAATGAGGAAATTCAGCATTAGGGTTGCCACCCCTTGCACCCCATGTCCACCCCGTCCCACCAACAAGCATTGGGGTCATTGGCCCTAACTCTCATCCCATTCCATATGTAAATAAGCTGAGGTGGTGCAGTGTAGGAGAATGGGGTGAGAGTTAGGACCGATGACCCCAACACACAACCCGATGCCGACGCAGAAGGAAACAGTAATGCAATCGACAACAGAAACGCTATCAAAAACTTAAACGCTAAGGCCAACAGAAACACAAATGCAAACAGTGACAAACACACAAAAAGTAATGGTAAAGCAATTGGAAATGCAAACAGTTATGGTAAGACCAATGAAGATGCCAAAAAGAACAGTAACACAAATGGAAACAGAAGTGTATACGCAAACACAAATGGTAATGCGCATGGTCATGGTAATGTAATTGGAAACACAAACACTTACAGTAACACCAACGATGATGCCAAAGCAAACACAAATTCAAATGGAAATGCAAATGCAAGTGCATACAGTCATGTTAATGCAATTGGAAATGTCATAAGTTTGGAAATTACCATAAGTAACACCAACGATGATGCCAAAGGAAACACAAATGCAAATGGAAATGCAAATGGAAGTGCATACACAAACGCAAATGGTAATGCACACAGTGACACAAAAGGAAATGCAAACAAAACAGTAATATAAATGCGAATGATAACAGTGATGCAAAAGCAAAGGGTAATGCAACGGTGACATAAACGGAAACTCTAACGCAAATGGTTACGGAAATGCAAGCGGAAATGCTAGAGGTAACAGTAACACAAATGCACACACTTTTTTCTCAAAAAAGGTGCATTCAGAAGCACAGTGAATACAAAGAATGTATGCAAAATAATGGTCCTTGGAGCAGAAAATGAACACATGGAATACTAAATCTCAGGAACCATACTACATGGAAAACAAATTAAAATCTCATATTATTTATTACTTTCTTGGCTGGTTTTTCACTTAGCCCCCTAGCAGGGGGCCTAAGCATTTTTCTGATGAAAAGTTTGCATCTCGAAGCATTTTGGGGATACGGGCACCGAAAGCCGTGGCAGATGCCATAATGTTTGCCTGTGGGAACAATCATCAAATTCGAAGTGACGTAACTTTGCTACCCTCTAATATTTTGTCACCAGACCATGAAAAGGCACATCTGTAGGATCTTGACTTTCTTCCCTCCAAATTTCAGCCCAAAAGACTCAACCATTCTTTTGCAGCTGGGTGGCAAATAGTTCTTTTTGTTTTGGGCATAGTGTCGCACAGTAGTGTTGTGATTTGCGACACTTTAGTAAAAAAATCATGAAAGTGTTGAATGTGCGACACTACTTTGCAACTCTAATGTTTACAAAAAATTTAAAAACATATTTCTGGGGTGTTTAACCCCCCCAAAAAAAAACAAAGACATGGCTAGCATCCTCAGGGCTCGACTAGGTGAATACAAAAAGAATTGTGTCCCTAGAGGGTCCCAAATTTAAATGCCAAGCATTTCTGTTACCACCAACTGAAAACAAGATGGCTGATTTGTGACACTACAGGGGTCATTTGCGACACTAAAAACTGCATTTACGACACTGTTGAACTTTTTGTTAACTTTTCCCATTGACTATAATGGGAAACTTGTTTTTTGAATAACATTTGAACCATTTAATATTTTTTCATGGAATCTTTGAAAGGCACATCGGGGATCCTGACTGCATGTTCCCTGAAGGTTTTGTACCAGTCGCACAGACCGCGTGACCTGTAGGTGCAAGCAAAGAATTAGCAAAAATGCATAATTTGTGCATTTTTCAGTGCTCTGTAGCTCCGCAACTGTATATCCCACCATTACAAAACTTGGCAAATCCAGAGATCTATGGTACAAAACTAAGCATAGCAAATTTCAGGCAAATCTGTCATACAATGACAAAGTTATTAAGCTGCCAAATTTCAGCTTTAACCTTAACTGGGGTACTCAACCCTAACTATAGTGGTACTACTGTGCCACTATAATTCTATGCAAAAAAACTTTCTAAAACATTTAGGGTTAAAACACAAAAAGACAGGAAATGAGATCTTTAGGGTTGCCCCAACTCCCCCATGGAGCCTCCCATCATCCCGAGATTGACTGCTGATGGGGTGTGTCATTGGGGTTGTGAGGCCTAAATGTCACCCCATACCATCTGTAAACATATTCAAAAGCCACAGTAAAGAAGAATGGGGTGACATTTAGGCCTCACATCTGCAATGACACACCCCATCAGCTGTCAATTTTGGGATGATGGGTGGGTCCACGAGGAGGGATGGGGCAACCCTAAAGGACTCATTTCCTGGCGTTTTGTGTTTTAACCCTAAATGATGCATTAACAAAGTTTTTTGCATAGAATTTCCTTACTTTCTGAGAAAAAATAGAAAAGTAGAAAGTTGTATAAGTTGGTGGGAGCACAGGCCCTTTGGGCCCCATACTCCTGCCAGCTTGCAAATTCCTGCCTAAGATAAGAGTACAAGTACTGAATATCATATGTTTTGGTGGCAGTGAATATGGGCGGGAGTGTGGGGCCCATCACCTTGAAAGAAAGCAAAGTGTCAGTCATCAGAGTGGCATAATTCAACACCTGTTTACATGTCAGACACCTAACCACTACAAATTACCTCCATGACAGTAACGCTAGGCACCCTATAAATGTGAAGCCAGTACCACAATGCAAAATGCCATACACTAAACATAAAGTGTGTCATGCAACATGGGTGCAGCAAATTAATTTTCCAACACCTAAATACCATAATTCACATGGACAGCACATCCCCTCAACACGCTTCAAATTTCAATGTAAAGGACCAAACTGTTTCTGAGATATAAAATGTGAATGTTTCAGATTTTCATTTGTTGCACTGGCAGAATTCCACACCTATTAACATTTTACATAGCTAACAACTGAAAAGTACATCCATAGCAGTAAGGCTAGCTACCCTAGTAATTTCAAGCCACTACCACCATGGAAAACGTCCATAAAACATAAACTTTGCCACACAGTATCTCTGCAAAAAATGTATTGTCTGACACCTAAACACTATAATTCATATCTACAGGACATGCCATCAACACCCTTCAAATTTCAAGTAAAAAGACCAAACCATTTCCAAGATGTTTAATTTTAAATTTGTTTTAAATTGTGCTATCTGATCCCACCAAATCTGGCCATCTAGTCCCTCCCTTATGATCAAAGTTCATGATCAAAGAATCTCATGCGCAAAGAATTTGCAGGCTCACGGTCAAAGAATTTGCAGGGTCATGATCATACAATAAAAAAATGTAAAAGTCAATTTTTAGGCAGAAATGAATGAAACCACAGCCATGCCTTGATAGAACAAAGCCCCCTGAGCAAAACTCACCCTCATTTGGCTTAATAAGCCATCCCTGAGCTGAGAAAATTGATTTTTGCAAGTGGCCATTAAGTCACACCCTCAAGATCAAAGATCAAGGTCAAAGAATCTCGTGATCAAAGATTTTGCAGGGTTGCTTTCAAAGAATTTGCAGGCTCATGATCAAACAATAAAAAAATGTTAAAAGTCAATTTATAGGCAGAAATACATGAAACCACAGCCATGCCTTGATTGAACAAAGCCCCCTGAGCAAAACCCACCCTCATATGGCTTAATAAGTCACCCCTGAGCTGAGAAAATAGATTTTTTCAAGTGGCCATCTAGTCACGCCCTCATGATCAAAGATCGCAGTCAAAGAATCTAGCAATCAAAGAATTTGCAGGCTCGCGAACAAAGAGCCATGACCAAAGAATAAAAAAGTTAAAAGTCAATTTCTTTACCATTTTGAAAGAAACCACAAGCATGGCTCAATAGAGGGAAAACCCCTTAGCAAAACCCACCATAGCTTCACCTCAGAAGTCCCCTCTGGGCTGAGATATTTTAATTTTTCCGACTGCAAACTGAAAACATGATGGTGGCCATCGCGATCAAAGAATTCCTCATGATCAAAGATTCTATAACTTTTGAATGGATTAATATTTTTTCACCAAACAAAAAGTGGCATGTTCCTTGACCCAAGCTCTTTCAATGTGCTGAGTTGCAGAGTGGCACACCACACAATGGCAGCATAGTGCCAAGAACAAAATCTGCAAAGCTGCCCACATAACTGATGAAAAGTGCATTTGTCAGCATTTTGGTGTGCAAACACTGTAAGTCCAACCAAAATTAAATTTGGCACATCAAGAGATCTACCATGCCCCACTGAGCATACCAAATTTCATGCACATCCATTGAACAGGTCTAAAGTTATTAACATGCAAAATTCCAAGTTTAACATAGAAGTGGCTTCATAACCCTAAATATAGGGGTACAATTGCACCTCTATAATGTTAATATATGTATATATATATATATATATATATATATCTATATATATATATATTATGGTAGCACGGTAGTGCTACCATAGTTAGGGTTGAGGAGCCATTTCTATGTTAAACCCCAAAACTTTGCACCTTAATAACTTTGCAACTGTTTGATGGATTTGCCTGAAATTTGGAATACATGATCAAGAACCATATGCCTTGGGATCTGCCAAGTTTTGTACTGGTCGCATATACAGTTGCAGAGTTATTAAATGTGATCTGTGCACGCGTTTATGCTTTTTCTGGAATTCTATGGTCGCACCTATAGGTCGTACAGTTTGTGCGACTGGCCCAAAATCTTCAGGGAACATGTGGCCAGGGTCTCCAATGTGCCTTTTGAAGATTTGGTGAAAAAATATTAAACGGTTCAAAAGTTATTCAAAAAACAGTTTCCCATTATAAGTCAATGGGAAAAGTTAACAAAAAGTTCAACAGTGTCGCAAATGCATTTTTACTTTCGCAAATGGGCCTGTTACTTTTGCAAATCGGCCATTTTGTTTTCAGTTGGTGATCAGAAAAATGGTTGGCATTTAAATTTGAGACCCTCTAGCAACCTAATTCTTTTTGTATTCACCTAGTCGGGCCCTGAGGATGCTTGCCATGTCTTTATTTTGTGGTAAAACACCCCAGAAATATGTTTTTCAAATTTCTGGAAAAGTACTTCATAAATTACTTTCATGCTCACGAAGTGTCCGAACTTCGATGTGACTTCTTAATTTAGAGCAGTAGTTTTCCATCTGTGGGAAAGTGACAGCGATTCTTTGGCACTGTGCTGCAAAAGAACCGTTGGGAGTTTTGTGCTGAAATTTGGAGGAACGGAGCCAACATCTCACAGATGTGCCTTTCAGTGGTTTGGTGAAAAAATATTACATGGTGGCAAAGTTACAGCACTCCAAAGTTGACATTTTTTCCCATAGGATAACATTACGGCGCCCGATGCATTACAGAAATCCTTTTGATCCCTGCTGCAAAATAACGGTTTGGTTTTTTTTGCTGAAATTTGGAGGGAAGACAGCCAACAGCCAACAGATGTGCCTTACAGTGGTTTGGTGAAAAAATATTACAGGGAGGCAAAATTATGGTGCTCCGAACTTCTCTTTTTTTCCCATAGGATAACATTACGGCGTTCGCCGTGCCTTTCAGGGCCCGTATCTCGGAAACGGTGCGAGATACAGACTTTTTGTCGGAAAAATTGTTAGCCCCCTAACAGGGGATTAAATACCAAATTAGCCAGGACAGTTGTAAATAATATGAATTTAAAAATTTTTTTCTATGTCGTATGGTTCCTGAGATATAACATATTTAGTATTCCAAGTTCTCATTTTCTGCGCCGATACTCATTATTATGCATACATTATTTGTACTCATTGTCTTTCTCTATGCAGGTTTTGGGGAAAACCAGCCTGTGCACTTACATTACTGTTACTGTTGCCCTTTCCACTTGCGGTTCGTACCCGTTTCACTTACCGTTGACGTCTGCGCCACCATGTGCGTTATCCTTTGCGTTTTCATTTGCGCTTGCGTTTCTGTTATTTTTTGCCATTTCTGTCTACAGTACTGTTTATCTTTCCGTTTCACTTTACTTCACCATGCCCATTGACATTTCTGTTTGCAGGCACCATGTTACTCTGTGACAACACATCACGTGGCAGACCGTTCCGGTCTATGCCACCATGTGCGTTACCCTTTCTGTTCTCATTTGTACTTGTGTTACCATGTGCCCCACTGTTAGCATTTCTGTTTGCATTGCTGTCCCTGTTAGTATGCCACAAGACATCATGTGGCGGGAGCTCGGGGCCCGCGTTGCATTACATTCACTATTTCTTGTTATCATTCTCAAAAAGAAGGGCAATTAGAGGCAAAAAACTCCATTTAATGCATTAGTCAGGGTTGTTCCACAGTGACAAAAGTGAGGAAATTCACTTTTAGGGTTGAAAACCCCCTTGGACCACCGCCCACCCCCAACCGGCACTGGGGTGTGCATTGGGATCATGGGTCCTAACCATGCTCCCGCCGCTGTATTACATTCACTATTTCTCATTATCATTCTCAAAAAGAAGGGCAATTAGAGGCAAAAAACTCCATTTAATGCATTAGTTAGGGTTGTTCCACAGCGACAAAAGTGAGGAAATTCGCTGTTAGGGTTGAAAACCCTTGGACCCCCGCCCACCCCACAACTGGCACTGGGGTGAGCATTGGGATGTGGGTCCTAACCCAGCTCCTGCCACTGCATTACATTCACTATTTCTCGTTATCATTCTCAAAAAGAAGGCAATTAGAGGCAAAAAACTCCATTTAATGCATTAGTTAGGGTTGTTCCACAGCGACAAAAGTGAGGAAATTCGCTGTTAGGGTTGAAAACCCCCCTTGGACCCCACCTACCCCGAACCGGCACTGGGGTGTGCATTGGGATCGTGGGTCCCTAACTCTCACCCATTCTCCTGTACTTCTGCTGCTGAGAAACCAGCCTGTGCGCTTACATTAATGTTACTGTTGCCCTTTCTGCTTGCGGTTCCGTACCCGTTTAACTTACCGTTGACGTCTGTGCCACCATGTGTGTTATCCTTTGCATTTTCATTTGCGATTGCGTTTCTGTGACTTTTTTGCCCTTTGTTTCTACCATACTGTTTCTCTTTCTGTTTCACTTTGCGTCACCATGCCCATTGATATTTCCATTTACAGGCACCATGTTACTATGTGACAAGACATCACGTGGCACAACGTTCCCGTCTACTCCACTGTGTTCGTTACCCTTTCTGTTCTCATTCGTGGTTGCGTTACCTTGTGTGCTACTGTTAGTGGTTCTGTTTGCGTTGCTGTTCCTGTTAGTATGCCATAAGACATCATGTGGTGGGAGTGCGGGGCTCCTGCCACTGCATTACATTCACTATTTCTCGTTATCATTCTCAAAAAGAAGGGAAATTAGAGGCAAAAAAATCCATTTAATGCATTAGTTAGGGTTGTTCTACAGCAACAAAAGTGAGGAAATCCTGTTAGGGTTGAAAACCACCCTTTGACCTCGCTTTCCCCCAACCGGCATTGGGGTGCACATTGGGATCATGGGTTCTAACTGCACCTCATTCTCCTATACTTTTGCTGCTTTACACATGTGATGGGGTGAGAGTTACGTCTGCGACAACCAACGTGCATCGGTCTTAAACCTTGTTCAGTAAATGGTTTACCTCATCATGTATGTCAATAAAAGATTAACATAAGGCTGTTAGGATGTTTGCAGGAATTACAAACCTCATTTAACACATCCTGTGGCAGATCGTTGTCATCTGTGTCACTGTATTGCTTGCCGTTTATGCTCTCATTTTCACTTCTGTTACCATATGTGCCACTGTTAGTGCTTCTGTTTGCATTGCTGTTGGTGTTACTATGACACAAGACATCACCAGCAAGTGGTCTGGAGCAGTGGAGCACCCAATGTCAGACAAAGTTAGGTAGTATATTGTAATTGTAGGTGTAGATGACCACACAGATGTATTTGTAAACTGAAGCATACTGTATACCCTCAACTTGTATATGTACAATTGTGTTCTATTTGATCTACTGTTTGCTTTCCGGGTCACCCCTGAAAAAGGGATGTCCGGGGACTTGTGGGCTATACGGTTATTTAAATTCAATTAAGCAATAATGCATGATGCAGGGTTATGTTAATGGTCTGTTAATCACCTTTAAGGGGTGTACTGTGGCACGAGGTGTAGCTGAGTGGCATATGTCCGATAGGGTGATTAACTGACTATTATCATTGCCGTTAGTAATGCCTTATTGCTATTATAATAAAAATGTTTTTAAACTGTTTAAAAGCTTGTTCAGGAAATGGTTAAGCTCTGTATGTATGTAAATAAAAGATTTACAGAAGTCTGTTAGAATGTTTGCAGCCGGTCAGAAAGCTCAGTTTCTGAGACCCTTTTTATAATTAATTAATAAGGCATGACAAGGGGTTATGTTAATGGTCTGTTAATCATGTTTTAGGGGTGTGCTGTGGCACAAGGTGTGGCCGAGTGGCACATGTCTCTACAGGGGTGATTGACTGACCGTGCCTACAATTCTTGGGAGTGACTTATTGCTATAATAATGAAACATGTTTTTAAACAGTTTTAAACCTTGTTCAGTATATCGTTAACCTCTTCATGTATGGTAATAAAAGATTAACATAAGGTTGTTAGGATGTTTGCAGCCAATGAAAACGTCCATTTTGTCAGACTCTGAAGTACACATAGTAGTGACTGAATGGTACATTTATAGTCACAGCTGTGACCTGTTGGGTGCTGATGTGTGGCACCTTGGTATAGTAATAATGACTGCATAGGCACAGGAAAAGTAAGTTCATTGCTGAGTTTTTTACACTGTTAGGAATTCTGTCAAATGTGACATGCAATGTCCCACATCATTGCATATGCTGTGATACTGACTGTATGTCATAGGTAACAAACAAACTGATGGAGGTATAGTTGTAGCAGTATTAGTTAACATTGATTTGTATGCTTAAGTCATAGACACTTATTTTTATGTCATAATGGTATTTAAAGTAAAGAGTCGACACAGGTGGTTATGGTTTGAAAAAAATTATTGCCAATTTGTCAAATGGAGAAAAGGTCCAATCAAGAGTGAAATTTAGTTAACAGAAGCAGTCTCACAATACAATCTTTGTATGTGTGCAATCATTACTTGTCATATATATGAATGTGTAGAATAATAAGAACTGTATAATATGGATTGGAGTAAGTATGTGATATTATAGGAAACTAATCATGGTGTTGTGTTTCTAGTTATGTTTCAGTACTCACTACTCTTTATGCAGGAGTAGTTTCTGACATCTCGAATTCTGGAATTTAATAGTCAGGCTGAAGCTGTGGTTCTTTATATATTCACTATTGAATGTGAATGCAGTTTGTAAAAAAATGTAACTTTTTAAAAATGGTTGTATGTTGTAATTATGTGTAGTGCATTACTTGTGTGGTATGTTAATAAGGCAATGTCAGTAGGTTGTGAAGTGTGATTACACATGATAGACAAGTGTTTTGTTATAATTGTGTGACTGCTAATGTGGATGTTCCTGGGGTGGGCAAAAAACCATATGCTGACTGTCTAAGTAGTACAATATACAAAAATGTTAGTTTTGTGACATTTGATTGGTATTATTTAATAATATGTCACTGACTAGGCACAAATGGAAAATTCCCACCTGACCCCTCAATTGAGGCGATCATAAATATTGTCAGGAACAGGTATGCAGTGTGTTGTGATCAGTAACAGTGTCTGATTTACAATTGTCAAGATTTTTTACATACGGTAGGAATTACTTATGTGACAAGTTTAAAATATAATATTTTTACATGAACAAATGACGTATTATCAATTCTTACATTGGCTGCTATGTAAATTCTTAACTTGTGAATACTAAAACTGTGATGGAATGCATTTTTAACAAACTTATGGTTAATTAAATGTAGTTAGTATAGTGCTGAATAATATTCAAAACATTCACTTGTACTTTAGTGCTACACTAGTATTTTTAGTACAGGTATCAAACTAGTTATTAACAATGTACACCTGAATACAAATGTTTATATTATGTACAAGTAATTGCAAACACATGTAAAAGTCAGTAAATGAGATTCTGCAATTGGTTCTTATTTACAGTTGTGTAATTCAGCTTCTTGCATTATCAATAAAGGTAGTTATTTTTACATATGTACAATACTAGTACACGCATGAAAGCGTGATAGTTCTAGACTGTTGCATGGTGACCGAATGATGTTCTCTATATGTCAAGAGTCAATAGACAAATTGAAGTGTTGATAGACAACTTGTGACAGAGTGGAATGTTTGCTGAATGTTAGAAGTGTAGCTTTGTTATTTATGATAATAACTGAGAAGTTCTCTTTGTTTGCAAAGAGTAAAAGCTTATAAGTCATATCAATTTGTTGTTATGTATGAGCTGATACATGGATGCTTAAAGATATGTACAGAGGAGGAGAGCAGTAAGTCCTCAGTTTTTAGATGTACAATCTTTGATACATATGTAATCATGGTTTCTCTAGTGACTGTGAATGTTGTTATCGATTGAAACCACTACAACAACTTTCATGTAGTCACTGATCCACACAAGATCATGTTACACTGTATGGAATGTCTCTGTCAGAATTGCATTTTTGTTGAAATTTTGTGTTTTGTTTAGAGTCGCATTATGCAACATTGTAATGAGGTATGAATGTTTTTGGGACAAGTAGTCATGTTTTAAATGGAACATGTTTGTCCTATTCTTCTGAAATATGAAGGTTATCATAATTGTTGAATATTAGAAGATCAAATGAAGTGTTGGTAACAACTTGGTAGATTGGATGTTTGTTGAATGTTAGTAGTTGCTTAGTTATTTTTATGATAACTGAGAACTTTGTTTGCAAAGCGTTGGTTATAACTCATATCAATTTGTTGTTATGCATGAGTTGACATGGATAATTAAAGATATGTACAGAGGAGGAGAGCAGTAAGGCTTCAGTTTTATGGCAATCTTGATAGACATGTAATCATGTTTCTAGTGACTGTGATTGTTGTTTGGCGCATTGAGCCACTACAACATTTCATGTAGTCACTGATCCTAAGATCTTACATGTTACAGTGTATGTAATGTCTCTGTTAGAATATCATTTTGTTGCAATTTATGGTTTTTATTTAGAGTGTGAGTATACAACATTGTAATGAGGCATGAATGTTTTTGGACAAAGTATCATTTTAAATGCAACATGTTTTGTCTTCTTCTGAAATATGAAGGTTGTCATAATTCTTCAATATTAGAAGATAGCATTTTTCAAGTGTCGTGGCAGTCTCTGTTTAAACTGCTTGTAGAGTCATCACACTCTAACCATCAGTTCTGCCTTAGTAATGAGGTGTATGCCAGAATGCGTGGATTGACCATGGTGATAGATTATACTGTGAGTCAAACACTGATTGGTTGAAGACTTTCCCTAGCTGTGTAATCTGTGATAGAGTATCAACTTGAGCCGTTGGGTCAAATCTGTGCAACATAAGAACAGATATTGAGATGAACTCCTGAGACGATGGATTAGTGCATCTGCCCACACCTTCCACAGGCATGACTACATTCAGCATTGGTGAATAGCTTCCAATTGACACTTTTGGTTTCAGGACAAAGAGTAATCCACAGCATGTTTGTGTGGTTTCACGCTATGGTGCCATGAAACATATACATGTTTTGTAACATATGTTACTGTGAGTACTCGCATTGGTGTCGTCTTCATCCAGGTTGTTTATGACATCATCATAAACTCAGTAGTGTCTTGTGTATGTCTTGGCAAATGTACTCATCCAGCATGTGTTAACACCTGTCGAGAGGTGTTAGTGACTGTACATTGTTAGGTGGTCAGAAGTCATGTTGATAATCTGCTTCAAAGCTTGATAGGAATTGTCTTGTATATATTGCCTACAAACTGGGCGTATTTAGAAAACTTGGATGGCTGAGTTAGCATAGCAGTTTACTCTACTGCTGTTGTCAAAGACTGGTACAGCAGCTTCACCAACTGATTTCTGATGAATTGCTGGTTGTGAATGTTTACTTGAAGTTGTGGCCTTTGCTGACTCTTTTTGTTGAATCACTTTTGGGCTTGCTGCTGCTTGTTGCTACCTCTCTGTGTGACTGGTGTGTGAGATAGATAGATGTGTAGGCGGTGGTATTAAAGACATTTGTGGCTGATGTAGTGCGTAACCTGTTGCTCAAGAATACATCATTTGCAGCTCATATTTTCTGGTGCTATACTAATGATGTGCGGTCAGAAGGCGCATCGAATGTGCGGCGTAGCTCATGCCATCGTTAATGTCTGTACTATGTTGCCATTGTTGAAACCTCTCTGAGATTAGTGAATGGAGACAGCATATGCCTTTATAATGGGAATTGTTCCTGTTTACGTAGACATCTCAAAACCTGAATTTAACACAGGTCCAATCTATGTACAGACTGCTGCGTGTTGTCAAAGTGCACTAAGTGTTCAATATGTGTCTTCTGGACTTGTAGCAAAGTCAATGATGTTTCCCATGGCACTTTTTTATGCCTTGTTCTGCATCTAATTATGGCGCAGCATGATACGTGCATTCTTACAAACTGTTGAGACAGCTTCTAGGCCAGCTGTTCGTGAAACATCTGACTTCAGTTCACTTGGTCATTCGGTCATCTTTGTTACTAGCTGACTAAGCATAAGCATCAACTGTATCAACTGCATGCGAGTTAGAATTTTGGTTTTCTCTGCAGCATTAGATTGTTAATTCAGCGATTTCTTTAGTCATGGCATAAGACACACATGTTCAGATAGAGTATATATTGCGAAGACTTGTTGTGCTGTTTCTATGCATGTACTATGTACTGTGATTTTCGATCATTTAACATACAAACATGTTCTGTGATAGAGAACCTGTACAAGCTTCATCTAAAAGTGATTTGTAAGCTAGATCACTGCTTTGGCATATTCTCAGACAACTCAACATAGTAAATAATTCCAATATGTATATTTTGCAATGCAACAAGGATATTGTAGCTTGTTTGGCAGTCAAGTTGTAAATACATGCTCTGCATTGACTGTGCAAGTTGTAAAGGTATCCCAACACAAGTATACTTGCCGCAATGGCACTCCATCACCTAGATCTGCTGTAGATGTAGATGAATATAGCAAGCATGACATTGAGACCCGATTTCGCTGATGATAACTGCATCTTTGTGAACATGGAGCGGGCTGAGATGCAACCTCAAATGATAGTTACGATATCGAGTTCTCTATGTTCGGCCGCAGCATAAAGAGATGGTGTATGTTACTCACCAATTTTGTATGCTGCTAGTCCTGTGGGCAGTTACAGCAACAGACATTGAAGAGCCTGTCACCTCCGTAATTCTGCAGTAGCTTCAATCGAAACTCTTTCTGTGCCAGCTGAACCACTAACAAACATTAGTGTCGTGGCTTGGTAGTGCAGTCACATTGTTTTGTTTTATGTAGTATGCTATTTTGACAGCCCATACTTGAGTGGATTGCTTGTGCTGCAGCTGATAGTCTTTCTCTTAAGTCAGCTGGGTTGACCATAGAGTGTGTGCCATGTTGCTGTCGCAATTTCTGACATTAACACTTCTGGGGTATTTATGGCAGAGGTGCCTGAACACCTTGTCCTTCTGGATCGTTGTGTTGTGAACTAACTGGAGGTCTTTCTAATTTGCTTCCCTGCCTTCTCAAGCTGTTCTTTATCAGCTTTTGTTGTATATATGTCTGTGAGTACTCAGTTTGAAATTCTCATAAGTGAAATTGAACTGGTCTTCGAATGTGTCAAGTCATGTTTAATTCAAGTCACTCCTCCATGGTCTAAATAGGAATAGGAGAGCAAAGTGCAATGTTCTGTGCTCTCTGATGTGCCTAGATGCAGTTTGCAGATCTATAAGCCATGGCTTGTGTCTCTTCATGAGCAGCCATCTAGTCCGTTGCCTTGTAAATGTATGTTGAGTCAGGTGCTGCACCTGTCTTGTAGTCATACCACTTTCGCCACCTCAAACAGACACATATCATTCATGTCGTTGTGTCTACGTGGGTATGTGTCTATCAGGTTATTCTTCAAGATATGTTTTGAAGGGTGTATTGTGTGAGCTCCTCAATTTCAGCATGAGGAATCAGTACCTTCTGTTTCTCTTGTAGTTTACACTGAGAAGCGTTTTAGCCAACTCCGTACAGATGTTGCCATTAACGGTCACTGGCTTCATAAGCTCCATTCTCTGTGTGAAAAGTCTTCAAACCAATGACCACAGCTGGATGTCAGGCTTTGCTTGAAGTGGCAATATCTCTTCCCAAAGATCTTGCAAGCTAGTCGTCATGTTTGGTTATATGAGTGATGTATAAACCAGGGCCAGTGAGTTATCAGCCACAAACTGAACATCTATGTTTGCTTGCCACATTAGGAGAAGAGTTGTTGTAGTCATTATACACCTCCTTTTTCATCTGGGTAGCTTGTATGCCCTCTGGTTGATTTGCCTTAAGTGGTGTCACATTACTGAAAAGGTCATTCATGGTACCATTCGACAAACTTGTCTAGGAAATCAGCTACATTAGTGTACCAGTTAGATTTGTTCTTTACTACCGCAATATTTTTGCTAAATATGTCACTGGAACTTTTTTGCCAACTTCATAGTGTAGGACTGTCATACTTGTCTGGAGATGTGACAAGTGATATATTTTGATGATGATGCTTCTGCTGCTTCATGTCCGTCATTGGCTCATCCTTGATCCACAGTAACATATGGATATGAGGGCACCTCGTTTGATATTCTGTCCTCCAAAGTCAGTTCCACAATACCTAGAGGATGTTGTCTTTGACAAGATGATATGAGAATGTCATGAACTGCTTGTGAAAATGTCTTGACAGACAAGGATCATGTAACACATTTCTCCGGTAGTCATCGATAAGATGCCTTCAACATCAGAATTTGCCCACTTCAACAGTTAAATGAGTTTGTCCCAGCATATTCAGCACAACTAAGTGTGACAAACCATGTGGCTGCACCATACTCGTAGTGTGTCATCATTCCAAGGTTCGTTCAATATTCTTGGTGCTACAGAGACTTGAAAGTATGGAAGACAGATTCACTTGCATATTTTCATCCTTCTGTTTTAATTTCTCTAGAAATTGGGCAGCTGTTATTCATCTAGTGGACTTTTAGATGAATGGTATGCTATAGACACAGACAGAATGCTAAGTTCACTCTCCCAGAGCAGATGGAACATGTACTGTATTTCGTCTAGTTGCCATCTTTGTTAGAGGACACGGCTAGTGTACTCAGCAATCTGTACGCGTGCTTCTCTTCATCTAGGTGTCCACCTGACCCTTTGAAATAGGTCTAAACAACGTTTCTATGTTGCCTCCCAAATGCTGACAGGCTGCCTTCACCTGCTTCATTTGATGAGATCAATGTTGTCTCTAATGGATCTCGTCTGTAGTGGGTGGTGTGTTTCGTTCATTCACATTGTCACTTGTCTGTACTGACCTTCTCAGTTGGCTTATTTTTCTAATAGTCATGTTGCATTGAGAAACTGGCCATCTGATCTATGTCAAGGTCTATATAAAAGATTGTTTTCTTTAAATAAGCAGGCAAGCTTACCTTTGCACATTGACAGCATCTGCCAGATGACCTTGGCCTTTGTAGGCACATTTATAAGAATTACCAAGCTATTTTCAGTTGAGATTGTAACATTTTCTGTAGAGGTATTGATCCATCACAGAATCCTTTGAGATCTGACAGCTCTTTTGTGAATGTTCCATCTTGTGTTCAGACGTAGAATCATTTGGAATGGTTTCTATTGTCTGAATGGAATATGTTCAAACATATTCAGTGTTGAAATCTCACTTTGTGTAACATCTGTTTCCATGTTGTTTAGTTGACCTTGCTGGCAAAGTGTTACACTTCAGTTTTGAAAACAGTGTTTGACAGCACAATGGTGTCTTGTAAGGAAAGTCAGATTTCAGCAAGAATGTTTATGACAGAACCACATGTCATTGTATGGTGACAAGGTTTCTAGCTTGACTGTGACTGTTTATTTTGGTAACTGTGGTTTGCATACACATACAGAATCAAACTTCTGAGCTTTGCAACCTCAAACTTGTAATTCTCCCATACTGTTTCAGAATGTCATTTTTACTGAAACAGATTTTTCTGCAGTGTTGCAATTAGTTGTTTCTGGTACAGAAGTAATGTGTTGCAGTTTTTTGGCGTGATGGCACCCTGCATGTCACCTGACTGCAAAGTCATTTAAACAAGTGTGCTGATGTACGGCTCGCTGTACTTCATATCTCTGTGGTGAGAAATTTCCGTATCTGTTTGATGCACTGCAAGCATCGCATGTTGAAAATACTATCACAAACACCACTGTCGGGACATGCAGTGGTATTATGAGTCCAGTATGGCTGGATTTCTGACTGTCAATTTTGTAAACAGTTTATGTCTCTTTGCATCTGTTATAAAATAGGTTAACAAAGTGTTCTACTTTTTGATAGCGATTGCCTATGGTTGCAGGTATCATCCATGACCATGTCAGGCAGTGCAGTTTGTTGAAGGTGGTTGATCAGTCATCATCCGTATCAATTGATTGTCGTCGAGATACGAGACGTTTGTTAGTTGCTGGACTCATCAATACTGAGCGTCTGTTCTTTGTTAAGTAATGATAAGACTCTTCCGAAATATTCTTGTGTGTGTGTGCAGTCACTGTCCTGTAGCTTATGACAGAAGTTGTCAACTGTCAAACAAGGATGCTGTTGAAACTTTTTTTAATGATATACAAGTTTTCTGGTTTTTCAAGCCCTTGACATCTTCGTCACAATCGTTTGTAGTACAAACAGTGCCTGTTGACAAAGTTCACTTTCAGATGTAAATTCATCAGAAAAGGTGACTTGCTTTTTGTTGGTGTGCTATAGTACAGCAGCGATAAGTCTTTTTGATCTTACTTTTCTTACAGTGATCGGAAATACTTTCTCTTTCTGAGTTTAAATCACTATTGTGAGTTTTCCTGTGTTGTTTGAGCGTTTCTTGATGATTTACCCAAAATAGTTGTGTTTCACTCGAGATTGGACATTTGTGATGGTGTCATTTTTTTTTCGTTAAGGAGTTTGGTTGTGCAGTGACTGATGTAGGGTCACTGTTGTTGTATGTTCATTTTTGGTGTGCCTTACTGTTTTGTTTGTTGCCCTTATACAACAGTGTGGTACTATTATATCGGTCTCGTTTTGTATATCTACGTCTGTATTTATTGGCATATTTTATTATGGTTGACGACAGTGGGCAATCTTATAGAAGTATCAGGCACCTGTGTGAGAGAGAAAGTTTAGAATAGGCTTCATTAAATTTATAACAGTGGTATTGATAGAATTGTACATTAAGTATGTTTAATTTGGTAAAACAACTAAACAATAGTTTTGTGAATGTGCAGATGCTACATAATATCAAGTTTGTGGATTCAATATTTCAGTCACATTTAAAAGATTTTTCCATGTGTACTTATGATTAGATGGGTGTAATTTTACATGTGGATGAAATATTGTTTTCTACCATGTAGCTGTCATGGCATTGGTTTATGTTAATTTACGTATGGTAGCCCAAAACTTGAGTGATAGTGTTCATTGCCATCTTTAACAATTATGGGCCAGATATTCAAAGCTTTGTGCGGGGTAAAACCATTTGTGAGGTTTAGTGCGGATTTGTGGTCAGCTATATTCAAAGGCCAAATAGCGGGGCAAGCTGCATTAGCACCGGGCAAAATTATAATTGCAAGGGCAAGCAGCATGAATACAGGCAATGCGCTATATTCAGCGGCTAGCGCTCGCTAAGTGGTTTTAGCGATCTGCGTGACACTAGCGCAGTGCACATTACCGCCTCAGAAAAGCTCATCTTAATCCTGGGCAAGCAGCCCAGCGACACTGTGGCTTTTGGCGCGTTTGTGTGGGTTTGCTTGGGTTAGCGACCCTAACAAATAAATATGACCTAGGGAAGCATGCTGTTAACTGATGGCATCAATGATGCCATCATCTGCCACCAGTTACCATGCCAGACAGTAGTGGTGACCTGCCTCAGTGACAGCATGGCAGAATATACAGCACACATCTGCGGACTGCACTGCCGTGGACACCAACAGATGCCAGCACACACATGCGGTACTGTGGGCATGGAGGATGTTGAGGTGTGTATGGGTGGCGGGCTGTGCTACAGACTGGGGTGTGGCCACAAGGCTGGGACACATCATGCGTGCATGGGCCGTATTGGGAATACTAACACCAGTGTGCCTTTTGGATGATATATCCCCGGCCACATTCCTCACAGCTGCAACTGCCATAGCACAAAGCCAGAATGTACATGTCACTGGAGCATCATGCCACAGGTGCAGCATCTGTGGGTCACACAACACCGTAACAGTAATGTCAGTGTCGTAAACATCCGCAGGTTGGGCCTCTCACTGTATAGTGCGGTCATCATCCTGCCTACACACCAAGCATTGCTGTGTCCACACACACTGGCCCCTTGCTGTAGTTGCTGCTGTGCACTGTAGTGCCCCATGTGACAGTTGCATGCAGCACCACCACCACCTGTGCCTATGCTGTCTGTCCTGGGGTACTTTGCTATGCTGTACTGTTTACATGGCCTGCAGCTATCATCGTGTACTGCCAGACTGACCGTGTGGGTGTGCTTGGACCTGATCAGCCCCTGCTTCCAAACTGACCTACAGGTGGCTCGGACCCTGTAGTAATGCTGGGCAAACTGCATGCAAATCAGGTTATAATGAGATGCTAATCCGGTTGTTTGAGACTACCTGGTAGGCTCATTTGCAGCACTTTGAATATTTTAGCTCGGGCAAGCGTGTTTGCCGGGCTAATCAAGTCCACTTCAATGCCGCTTTGTTAGCCAGGGGCGGCGCTATGAGGAATATTATACAGTTTTGATCACTGTTCTTCACATCTGCTGCTTCCGCAGCTGTGCCGTCCATGCATTTGCTGGCACATTGGCCGCTAGTTCATCTGTATCGCCCTCACATTGCTGTGTGCTGTGTTGTTGTTGGGGTTTGCACTTCTGGTTGCTTTAATCAGTGCTGTCTTATTCCAGGGCTATGTTTTCACTCCCACCAGTTTGCATGGCCTCATTACCATGCTATATTTGGAAGCTTTGCCTGGGCTATTCGTTTGAATATAGCTTTCCTGTTCGGCTGAGTTTGTCAGCTGGCAGCAAGTACTTTGGCCCGGGAAAGTTTGAATACTGGCCCATGTTTTACAATTAGAGGAGGAATGCCACTATTACTGTTTGACTGTCTACCACAGTTGCTAAGTATGCTTGCATGTTAACTGAATTTCAATATCGTTTGCATATTATCAACATTGTGTTTTAGTACTCTGTGTCTCACTATTTGAGCTGTTGTTAACAACATGGAAAATTGTTTTCTGCACATGTACTGTGCAGTGCTGCAGTTGAGCGAAATCATTGTATGGGCACAGTCACAAATTACAGTGCTGTGTTTATGAGTGGTTACTTAAATGAATATACAAAATTGTGTGAAATTTTAACATTTCTGATTTACAAGCTTGCGAGTGCAGTTCCATGTACCTTGTAAGGTTGTGTATTGTCATATTTTCAGTTGAGAATTTACAATTTGCTTTAACACAACCTTATGAATAGTACAGATTGCATTTCACATCTTGACAAATTGTGTTCTGGTTATGTGCTGTGTTTGGGTCAGTTGATGTGAAATGACTATATGGTACACATGTACCAACAATGAAGTGAGGGAGAGGTCTTAAATGGCAATGTTTAGATTTGTGAGGCTTACAACAAACAGCTGTTTCACAAGTCTGCATTGCATTGTTATGCATGTTTGGAACGTTGTAATGTTAAATATCTGAAGTGTACTGAGTTCGGTTGTTATGCAGCACATAATGTATTATAATTGAAAATTAGCTATTTTCATTAAATCTGAAGTTGTGGGTATAAATAGACAGTCTTGGAAAATTGCTTCGTGAGCACGAAACTTTAGCAAAAATGCTGGGGTATTCGAAGTGTCGTAAATCTTACTTTGGGTGTTGATAGTGTGGTCAAAGTACTGTCTAACTTCAACACTTTTGTAAATTTTCTGTGGTGCTATAAAGTGGGCCGCAGTCTTTCTGCGTCGGTAAAATTAATTAACATGGGGTGCCAAAAGCATTCATTATCGAATCAGAAAGCAGTCTGTTTGACCAGCTATGTCTACCAATGTAATTTAGATTGTCAGGCCATTTCTGAGAACCAATCAGGGCGGACAACACTGAAGAAGAAGTAAACAGGAGCCATTCACAATATTGCTGAGAGAGCAGTTTGAAACTGTGGTACAGTCTATCTTCAAATGATTATTTCTAGTATTAAAAACTATAACAACATGTAAATACTATTAATAAAACTTTTTTGATGTTGAATCTCATATGTAATTTGTTGTTTTTAGCAGGCTATTCTTAACAAAAAGAAGTTTAAAGTTGAAATCATTTTGTACTAACTTGTACAGATACAGCTGCAAATGGAGGTAAATAGGAAGGTGTATGGGTTCTATGCAAAATGGAACCAATCAGACTTTTTCTGATGTTGTCATTGTTTAAAACTGCCTATGAAAAGGATGCATTTCAAAATTGTCGGTGGTTGCAGATTTTGCAGGAACATAGGTCTAGTACTAGATGCACTGTTAGATTGTTAGTGAAGCCAGGCAGCAGGGAATGTTTTTTATTTGATTTGTGTGTTTTGTCTGAACCCACTGAAGCTAGTTTGAAATAAGGAGGAAAATATCGGTTTGATTTTCAGTGCTGTCTGGTCACTGCAGGGTGAACACTAACTTTCTTTGTAGCTCTCTATACAGTTCAGAGTTTAAAACTTAGAATGGCAAAAAAATAGCAAAAGGTTTTGTGATAGTTGGAAGCAGTTACATATGTGAGCAGCTGAGTTTGCAGTTCATAGTAATTTTGGAGGACCTGCAGCTCCCCCATTGCTATGTAGATGTTTTGGTCGTGGTGGCGAGATAGGAACATCTTATGCCAACCATGACAGACTTTAATCACTCTCTCCTGTGTACTGCTAATACATCTTGGAAGCAATGATTTGGGCTCAAAACGCTGGTGGATTTAGTTGCAGAGGCAAAGTGGACCTTGCTTCTATTATGTCTATGTTGCCTGCCTGTATTATCATTTTTCAGATATCACAGCGCGAGTCTGGCAACAGAACATCATATGTATCTGATTGACAGAGCTCCAGAAAGATCATGTTCAATATTTGCTTTCTACATGCATGAATGTATACTATCGTCACGAGTAAAATACTGTAATGATTGGCTATTCTACCAGATGGTGTACATTTCTTGCATGCTGTTGCTATTTTCTGAGACCTTCGATGGAATCCTCAAAGTTTTAAGATTGTCAACTGTTTTGGAAATATTACGGTATACACAAAGTTCTTTTCAAACCATATTAATGGTAAAAATAGATCCTTCATGCATCACTCATTATGCATATATGGGTTTGCTATATTAGATAGTGGGAAACACCAATAGTGATTTACCCTGCTGTCAGTTCACAATTGTGATGTTGCTATGTCTCAACATTTAAGCAATAAAATTATGACCAGGGTTTGATTAACTGTCTGTTAATCACCTCTGAAAATTGTAATGGCTGAGGTGCAGCTGGTATATAATGCCTCTGAGGTGATTAACTGACTATTATGTAACTCATGGGACTGCTATTGCTATTATAAAATGTTTCAAAAAAAAGTGTTAAGTATCCGTATGAATGTTTCCTCATTTGGGGAGATTTTAATAAAATAGTTCTACACCAGCGGTTTAAGAATGCTGGTTCAAAATCAGAATGCATGATACACATTAGCTGTAGAGGGGATGGAATGCTGACAGGAGCAATACGTGTACCATGGTGATCAGGCTATACATGACAGTATACCATGATTAATGTGAGCTGTTGGAATCCTAACAGCCAATAAGATTGCACATTTCTGAGAACTTTTAATAATTGTATGGTTGGTATGTTAAATGACTGTAGCATTTACTGTGGTCTTACAGTATTGTAGCTGCTATGGTATGTATGTGCAACAACAATAAAACACATGGTGCTGTTCAATGTATATGTTTTACTGGTATGTCAGAAATAGAGTTATTTTGAATGTAGTAGATATGGGTAGTATTAGTATATAACTACCATAGATTGTGTGCTTGGGTTATCATACTATTTAACTTTCAATCGGTTTGTTAGCTGTCTTCACATTTCTAAGTATTTCTGGGTGTCTCGGTAACAGCTGTGCATGTTGGTTCATCTTGTTCAACATCACTTTTATGGTGTGAACAGTTCCAGTAGACATGATATGTGATGGTGTATCCATGTCATGTTCGATGCAGTAGGCCCCACCCTGAGACCTGGATTATGGTGGTGGACACCATACGTAGCAGCATTGTTGTTACTGTTGAGGTGGCTGAATCCTTAGGCCCTGCATAATGCTATTGGTGTGTTTTTGCCATGTTGAAGGACATGTGCCTTTAATTTAATTAGTATTATATGGAATTCATTTAAGAAATTATTGATATTGTTACATGATACTAATGTAATATTTGTTTCTGTTTCTATTTCAGAACTAAACAATTCTAAACTGAGATAATGGGCAGTGGACCTTGTGAGGTGTACGCTTGAGGCAGTCAGGCTAGAGAATCCAAGGTTTTGATGGGGTACAAATTGAAACTGGATTCAATGTGGCGGCATAAATAGCTATTTGTGTATAGTTTTCAAGTTAAAATAAGACCCTGTACAGCTAAAGAGGAAGTGGAAGCTGTTGCCAACGTTTTCGGGGTGCCCTCGACTTAACCTTTTTTTTTGCCTCCAAGTCGGCGGTTTGGTTGGGTTGTGTACAACTCTGCACAGCCGGGTGATATCAGGCTCTGGGTTCATGCAGTTCCTCCCCTCCACTTGAGCACCATTCATTTGGTTTGGTGTTGCTCAGCCTGTTTCTGTGGTGCAACTGTCTCTACTGAATGTTGGAATGGCGGAATTTTACACTTGTTATGTGTAACCCTATTGCTATGGTGCAGCCATTTGAATATCACAAAATACTTCAAAAGGTGTTAAAGTCTAGTGAATGTGCAGTGGCACCATGGCACAAGATCCTGTACTACCATAACAAACTGGTATTACTACACATGTGAGTGGGATACTATTCCTCATGAATCTGAGAATGGATATATGTCCATAGCGGTACATGTGGTGTTGTGGGGGGGGTGGTCTTCTCCTCTGCTACTTTTGGTGGTGGAGTTTAATGTACAATGAGTAATAGATAACCAATTGTAATGTTGTAGGTGTCTCAGTGGTATTCAATGGTGTGCTGCTTAATTATCTGTTACACTACGACGATGTCCCTAGATCTTATTCACTTACTATTTATATATCTCCTGCCAATGTTTCATTTTTTATTATTGCAATAGTTATTAATGGACAGTATAGAGTATCTACATGTTTGTTAATGTGTTTTAATAGCCCTTTAGGGTAATATGCTTAATAACATAAACGGCTGCCATATTCAGCTAGAGGGTCATTGAGTGAACAGTAACATTATCGTCATGTTTTGTGTTCTCTTATTATAATAAGACACATTTTAAACTGTTTAAGGAACAGATTGTCATATGCTTAGGTATATATGTATGTAAATTGAAGGTACATGTAATGTTTTTAGATGTTTCTGTGTAACAAATATGCATTATGACAATGTTATAACTATTAAGCGATTGATGGGCGGTGGCACTGCTTGTTCTGCACTGTATACTACCAATGTAATATATTTCTGAGTTTTCTTCGGAGAAAAGGAGAAGAAACAGTGTTAGGGGAATCACCAGGAAAAAAATGAATTTCTTATATTAACTGTTCTGGATTGATGGACATTTGTCTGGAAAAGATATATACATGGTGTCATAATTTCAACTTTGTGTGGCTTTTTGCAGATGGGAAGACTTGTTATATGCATGTAATACTGACTTAACAACATACATCTAGTTGGAGACAGCTGTTTCTGTAAAGAGATATGTGTTCATCTTGATAGTTGTATGAATGATGTAGTATTAGGCATTGATGTTTTAAAGAAAAGCACTTTTACCTTGATATTTCATCTATTGATGTGATCATTTTTTTCTTGTTTGCTTTAATAGAGCCCGGGAAGCTGCTGCTCTTGTAACAAGTGGAGGTGAAGCAGGAAGTGGCGCCAGCCCACCATGTGTGTGTAAATCTGTTTGTTGCTATTATCTGCATGGCTGAGAAGTACCATATGGTTGTCAACATCTGGTGGTGATCAGTGCTCCTGTTGATAACTACACCTCACTGAACTGCGTGATGGAGTGCACTGTCTGTTGGCATACTCACTGCAAATGTTCAATTGTCTGGGGTGTGAGCAACGATCTTCATTGCCAAGCCAGTACCACTTTTTTTTTTGTTGTGGGGGCGAATCACTGTTGACATTATTTACTTTATTTGTGCTGTGACCTTACAAGGGTGGCAAATGCGTGATGACGTAGATACCCACCTACCTAAAAACACAACATGGTGGGAGGATATTGTAGTGACCTAAATGGTGTGCAATGTCGAACGTGTCCAATTATGATTTTTTGTTTTTTTCTCAATGTACAAGTTCAAATGTGCCTTAGTCTTCATGACCCCCTTTTCCCAGTTAAACTGAATAGCTGTGCAGTGTGTCTGTCTTCAGCCTTGCCAGCCTCATACTTACCTCTACAATCCAGTGTGATGCTGTTCAGTGCACTGTCACATATGTGTATTTTTAAAAGGTGATCATGAACTGAGGGAATGTCGAGAAAAAAGTAATAATACAGTGAATAATGGGACTGTTTGTATGTCACACTATGAATATTGCACATTTCTATATAGCACTATGGAAGTTGTCTCACCACATATAAAATGCAGTACTATGACTACTTGCAGTGGTGCAAATTCCACTACATCATACGTTGCGTATTACTGGGTTGGGTGCTATTAAAACGAGTTCTTGAGCAGTGAAATTGTGTTCAATATTAGCCACAGACAACACATTGCTGTTACATTATTCAATGCTGCATGGCCTCTGTGACACACAGTGTCATACTTTGAATGAGCACCTATACTGTCAAACCTGTGTTTTTCATATACTATATGATGCTGTGGTTGCTATGGTGAAATCACTTTTGGCACAGTGTGAGGACATAACAGTGAGACTGTATGTGAGTAAAGGTGGTAATATGTCTATTTAAAACATTTGTTGCAAGATGAGCATTACATGCTATCATTACAATCAGGTATTAGATATAGTCCCATACACTGTAGTAGGTTTGAAAATGTTGTGTATTTATATACAAAAATGTTTAACACTGTAATTTATTTTTCACCTGCTAATGTACTGCACAGTTGTTTTTTCTCACAGCACTATAAAAACATCTTTTCTGCCCTGCCATATCTAACAGCCAGAGGGACACGCTACGCCTGTCATCCTGTGCAGGGAGCAGTCCTTTGTCATCAGTAATGGGGATTACAAGAACAACAGAATTATGCATTAGCAGGTTAGCAAGAGGAAGGAAGAGAGACCATTATGGTTTTCCAAAGAGGTAGCAAAGAAAGTGAAAGCCAAAAAGATTGCATTCAGGCAATACAAAAAGACACAGACAGAAGGGGATAGGGAGAAGTACCAGGAGAAGCAAAGGAGTGCAGAGAGGTCAGTAAGGGAAGCCAAAGCTCAGACAGAAGAACACATTGCAAAATCAGTGGGTAGAGGGGAAAACCTTTACAGGTACATAAGGAAAAAAGAAAGACAAAGGGAGGGATAGTGAGACTGAAGGGGAGGATGGGGTCGAGGATGACAACAGTAAAGCTGACATATTGAACAAGTATTTCTGCTCAGTCTTTACTGAGGAAGAGGAGGGTAATGGGTCCGAAGGAGTACAAGGGTGAGAATGGTGCAGAAATGGACACAAGTCCCTTTACATGAGAAAGGGTCCTGAAGGAACTGGAAGTAATAGTTGATAAAGCAATGGGGCCAGATGGGGTGCACCCCAGGGTCCTTAAAGAACTAAGAGAGGTGGTGGCTGAACCTCTGGCTATCCTGTTTAGCCAATCACTGGAAACAGGGAGGTACCCAAAGACTGGAGGACAGCAGATGTAGTCCCTTATACAAAAGTGGGAACAAAGAGGAAGCAGGAATCACAGACCAGTCAGCCTCACCTCGGTAGTGGGAAGATCATGGAAGCACTACTGAAGGAGAGATCGTGGAACATCTGGTTGTCACTGGACTACGGGACCCAAGGCAGCATGGTTTCACCAGGGAGGTCATGTCAGACCAACCTCATTGAATTTTGACTGGGTGACTAGGGGGTGGATCAGGGAGGGCAGTGGACATGGCCTATCTGGACTTCAGCAAGGCCTTGACACTGTGCCACATAGAAGAGTATTACACAAACTGGGGAATAATGAGTGTGGGCAGGACAGTAGTGTGGTGGGTAGGTAACTGGCTGGGTGGCAGGACAGAGGGTGGTGGTAAATGGCTGTCACCCACATGAGGGAAGAGCACCAGTGGGTACCGTCAGGGACTCAGTAAGGACCGTCCTATTCAACATCTTCATCAGTGACATATGTGCTAGACCAAGAAGGCAGAATTTAACTGTTCGCTGATGACACAAAGCTCTGTAATAGAGTAGACTCCGAGGGTGTGACAGAATGAGAAGCAACCTGCAGAAAGTTGAAGAATGGTCAGGGTTTGGCAGTTGAAATTCAATGCAAAGAAGTGCAAGATAATGCATATGGTATAAAAAACCCTGGCACAATATATCAGTTGAGGGGCAGAGGATATAAAATGCACCAAGAGGAAAGGATCTTGGGGTTGTCATCTCTGATGACCTCAAGGTAGGGAAACAGTGTACAAGGCAGCAAGTAAAGCAATAGGATGCTGGGATGTATAGGCAGGGGCATCACCAGCAAGAAAAGGAGGTCATAATTCCGCTATACAAGACACTAGTGAGGCCCCACCTGGAGTACAGTGTACAGTTCTGGAGACCATACCCACATAAGGACATAGACAGGGTAGAGAAGGTTCAGAGGAGGGCAACAAAGATGGTGCATGGATTGCATCACAAGTCCTATGAAGACAGGTTGAAGGAACTGAACATGTACTCCTGGAGGAGAGGAGGGAGAGGGATATGATAGAGACATACAAGTATCTTACAGGAGGAATAGGGGCAGGAAAACACTATTTTTACGAAAAAGATGTTCCAGGACTAGAGGGTATGGGATGAAGTTGGAGGAGGACGATTCAGAGGAAACATGAGAAAGAATTTCTTCACAGAACAGGTGGTGGATAAGTGGAACACCCTGCCAGAGGAAGTGGTGGGGGCTGAACAATCATGGGATTTAAGAATGCATGGGATAGACATAAAGGAATTCTGGAGGTAAGGGGTAAGGGGCAACAGACTTCTAGGAAAACAAACTGAACTTACAAGCTCAAATGGGCAGACTGAGTGGGCCATAGGCCCTTATCTGCCGACACTGTCTATGTATCTATGTATCTAAGTAAGAAAGTTTGTTACTATTACACTATCAATGTTAATGATAGCAAATCAATAATTATTATTGATAATTGTTAATTTCATATTATACCATGGCAAAGACAAAGCCTGGGCTCCTATTGGTGACTATGGGACTGTAAGCGCCATGTTATCGCAGCACAACATCACAACTCTAGTCCCAGCACCAGGGTGACCAGATAAGTTTTGGGAAAAACAAGAAGTCACTACATGTAGCTGCTTGACAGTGCAATCCCACATTTCTCTTTCACATTCTCAACCGCCTTTAACCTACTGTGAGTGCTTCTGACTCGGCTGCTAGTGATCGCTGGCCATGACAGTGCAAATTGTCCCTATGTTGCTCATTTTCCCAGCAGATATAGTGGAATAACTCCCTGTCCCCCACTGACACACAGTGTGTCCATTTTCCTAAAAAAACCAAACGTCATTATAGACGGCATTTAAATATATGTGTCTGCTGGTCCATCAGCACAGTAATTGTGTACAACTTGCCAGGCAAAACACCTAAAGAAATATTCACCAACATTATCCCTGACTATAAACAGATGTTTTAACTAAAAAAAAATATGTCATTTTAGACATCATTTCAATTTCCACGTCAGCAGGAGCACGAGGCCTTTCAGATTGCCACAGTCCTGTGATTACCGCTCACTTTGTCAAACTCCTGCACTGTTACCATGAACATTGTAAATTAAACAAATTATCGATAAAATGACAGACATATTCTAAATAGGCAGTGCACAAAACTGTACTGCATTCCTGGAAATCAGTAAGTGCTCAAACAACCCATGAATCAGTTATTACGGTTCTCAACCACCCTGTGTTGATTTTAAACCCATTCAAAAAAAAAAATACTAATTAAAAAAATATTACCCAGTTCCATATTGGGATCTTAGTGTGTGGACTGCTGTACTTTCCTGGGAGGGGGTGGGTGCAGCAGGAGATAGCAGACACACAATAACATTACAGTGGGACTGTTTCTCTATTCATTGTGCCTAACCATTGAGAAATGAAATTGTAAAATACTTTTTAAGACTTTTGTAAAATGTTTTGTTTTATTAGTACCAATAAGCCATTGTATAATAGAATAATGTCCTTTGGGGTGTGGTTGTGCTGGGATAATGTTACTTTGGGGTGATTAGTTGCACTTCGCCTGTGGCCTCTTGTCTAATGACGACAGGCACGACGTTATCATACACCACAACACTTACCGTGGAGTGCATTATTGCTTTTAATGTCAGATAGTACATTGAAGACCCTTATTACTGCTGTCCCATTGTTTTGAAGAATGTTACTGTGTGGCGTGCAAAAGCACAGTGATGTAGACATTATGGGTATCCAACGGTACAGCAATGAATTAAATGTCTTATTTTGAGTAGATTTTACCATACTGCAGTTTAAGTTTTAGGTTAGTTGTCTGAATGTCTTATAGTTATGCTACCTAGAAATCTGTCATTTATGTTCTTTATGTACCTGAAGATGTCTGGTATGGTTTTGGAGCACATGTCATATCAGTGACTTAATTATTTAAAGTAGTGACGTGTGTTGAGGGCCTGAAATACGGGTAAAAAGCTGTTTGCTTTCAAACTATCATTAAAGTGATCATGATTGTATACACATGAAAAGTATATTATGATAGTGTTAATTCAAGGTAGTTTGTTTTTTAGTGCAGAGATGACTACACATTATAGGCAGACATGGTGAAGTAAAAATTCTCACACTTGATGAGGATGTATTTCAATTGTATGGTATAATAGTGTCGATAATGCAAAAGTATGTACATACTGAATATTTATGAGTACTGAAACAAAATATAAGAGTAGCATTCTAAGCCACAGCTAACTATATGTTTTTTTATGTTGTCAGCTCATTAGATTATATAGATAATCAAGTATGACAGAGACAGAAATAAGATAGTTAAATAGTTTAGCATCATACTTGAAACTATTATCATAACTTTGAAATGAATGCATTTGATATTGTAGTAGATAAGAAATATTTGAAGCAAAATATTTGAAAGTCATAATTGTTTAATTTGTGTTGTATATTCATCATTCTTTTTAAATCTTTGCAGGGTGCCGGCGACCAAGTGAAAAATGCACAGCCCACTGCTCACAGCCACAGACGACGCCGAGGTTGGCAGTCTGCGTGAGCAAAACACTGTCATCCTGAGAGGCTGGACAGAATCCAGTCTCTCTTGGATGCACAGCAGCAGACTGTCAACCTTTGCTAGAGCCAGTCGTAGTAGAAAGTGGCTGATGGTGCTGTGCCGAGTAGCAGTGCTTCACCTCCATGTAACACCATCTGTTCCTGCAGCTTCCTCAAGGAAACTGACAACCCTTCATAGTGGTCCAGTATTCCTCCAGAGGGCGCAACAGCTCCACTTCCTTTGCGCTCCACATCGAATCCAGTTTGCAGCCTGATTGCCTCAAGCAGTGCATACACCTCTCGCAAGTGTTGCACAAAAGTTACAAAAAAAATGAAAACTTTATATATTTTTTATTTATGTAAAAAATGTATTTTAATTAAGTATTTATTTTGTGTATGATGTAATACACTTTTATAAGTTTTTGGACTGTATGAATATTATTTGTGTAAATATATATTTTGTATTGTTTATAAAAAGAAAATATTTTTGTTTGTCATTTTTATATATAAAATATTTTATAGTAAAAAGTGAATTTATACTTCTTGTGTAGTAGAGATGTTTCTTGAAAATAGTTTAACAAGATTTATACAACTGTGATTTTTCTATTTGGTGAAAGCTCATACCACACTATTGTGGTATTAGAGTTGGGACTCTCCATAGAAGTAGTTAGATGTGTGACAATACTACGTTACAATTATTTGTGGCACACTGTTGTTGTTCTCTACACCTACTGCTACAGAATGTGTATGTGTATCATGATGAAGATAAGTATGTACCTGCTAGTACAACAGTGAAATGTCTGTGTTGGCATACTTACAACAAACTTATGTATTCAGTACCAGCAAACCTCTTCCACCGCTGTTCACATGATTGGTGGTACCACCTCAGTTGGTAGTACAAGCACTCTATCAAATCTCAAGTTACTACAGTAACATATCCATTTGTTCAGTAGATGAACTAATGGTGTCCATGTCATGTCATATAGTCTTTTAGTTATGTATATCTTTTTATTTACATATGTGCTCACAAAGAAAAGGAGAAGACACTTTACATAAAAAATATTACATGGAATAACAATGACAAATTACAATTAATAAAGTTATAAAACAATATTATTCACAGTGAACTACTCATTACTGTTAATAACAGTAAATGCAACTACAAGAGTTGAAGTATTTCTGATATTGGAACATTTTTTTTTATGTATGTGCACTATTCTTACAACTATAAATCATGTACTATACTGAGTAATAGTTCTGAAAAAGACAGGATATTCATGGCAAAAAACTCCATTTAATGCATCAGTTAGGGTTGTTCCACAGCGACAAAAGTGAGGAAATTCACTGTTAGAGTTGAAAACCCTAACTCCGAATCCCCCCCCAGAACGACACACACAGACACACACACACACACATATGCAAGTATGGGGGAGGACCAAGTCAACACAACCAATGACAGACATCCAGCAGCAGGTGACAGAAATGTCTGTCATTGGTTGTGTTGACTTGATCCTCCCCATACTTGCATGTGTGTGTGTGTCTTGTGTGTGTCCGGCCTGGGGGAGGAATTGAGTTAGGGTTCAATCAATAGTGACTTCCTCACTTTGTACTGTGGAATACTAACTGATCGATAAATGGATTTTACCATGAATATATATATTCATGGCAAAAACTCCATTTAGTGCATCAGTTAGGGTTGTTCCACAGCGTCAAAAGTGAGGAAATTCAGTGTTAGGGTTGAAAACCCTAACTGTGCATTCCACCCACCCCCACCACCATGACAACACACACATACATGCAAGTAGGGGAAGGATGAAGGCAACACAAACAACCATACACAACCAGCAGGAGGTGTATACCTGTGTTACCATAGCAAGTAGGTAAGAAATCTAACTTCAGGTATTATACAGTATTTCCAAACATGTTTCATGAGGTTAGTTCAACTAAAGGTGAAACAAGGTGGCAGTAGCAAAAACTGTGTACCTTGCTATGTTTTCGATATATGGGTGGTGAAAGGCATCCTGGGTGCTGCAATGTTAGTCTATGGGAAATTGCTCAATTTCAGAACAGTGTCATTTTGTCAAGCTTAAGTATTTTAGCACCAAAGCAGGAAAAGGCACATCTGTGGGACCAGGTTTTGCCACCTTGGAAATTTCAGCCCAAAAGACCCAACCATTTGCTTGCAGGATGATGGCAAAGATGTGCAGTCATCAGGAGCATACTTTCACAAAATACTGTTGCAAACATGAAAGTGTCACAAACGGAAGACATGACAGTGTCGCATTTGTGAAAGCATGCAAAATAGTAACACAAAATACTGTCACAAACATGAAAGTGTCGCAAATTCATATCACGACACTGGAAGTCTTTTTTGAAAGTATTTCAGGGAATGTGGAAGATCCTGTTTTGGGTCTTGTGCACCCCAAAATACCATATGTGTAGTCTGTGTTATGTGTTGGTGGCAGTGTGAGGCCCAAGATGGCCAGTTGTCCATAGTGATATATGTTTTATGGAGCATGGAACGTGCATGGAATGTCTGGGATCAGAGTTAGCAGTGACAACCCCATGCCACAGCCCAATGGGAACATGGGTGTGTGGTTTTCATGGTTTAGATAGTTGTATGTTCTTTCTGTTACCTGCTGTTGGTTGTGTGTGATTGGTTGTGTTGTCTTGGTCCTTCCCCTACTTGCATGCATGTGCATGGTGGTGGTGAGTTGTGGGGGGGGAATGCGTAGTTAGGGTTTTCAACCCTAACACCGAATTTCCTCACTTTGTTACTGTGGAACAACCCTAACTGATGCATTAAACTGAGTTTTTTGCAATTAATTTCCTTTCTTTTTGAGAATGTGCAATATAAATAGTGAATGGAATGTGGTGGTGGGAGCATGGGGCCCAATCCCACCAAGCTGGCCATTTGTGCATAATAACCCTAACAGTAATGATAACACTAACAGTAATGGTGATGCAAACGCAAACAATAATGGTAACGGTAACTCAAATGTGAACGCAGATGCAATGTTACTGCTTATGGAAACAGAAGCGGAAACAGAAACAGTAACAGTAACAGTGACGCAAACGTAAACGCAAATGAAAACGCAAGCGGAAACACACAAGGTAATGGTAACATAATAAGAAAGATAACGGTAATAGTGATGGAAATGTAAATGCAAATGCAAAAGTTAATGCAAACACTAATGGTAACAGCGATGGAAATGCAAACATTGATGGGAATGGTAACGCCCACACAAATGTGAATAGAAACGCAAATGCTAACTATTACGGTAATGCAAAAGAAAACGCAAATGGTAACGCAAACAGCAATGGTAACGTAAACGCAAACGCTAATGACAATCTAACAGTGATGCAAACAGAAATTGTAACACAAACTGAAGCACGAACACAAGTGCATTTGCAAACACAAATGGTAATGGTAACATTTACAGTAACGGAAATGGAAACGCAAATGGTAAAGCAAGCGCGAACAGTAACAAAAACACAAATGGCAATGGTAACGTAAACACTTATGGTAGTGCTAATGTTGATGTAAACTTTTACGTAAATGCAAATGTAAACAGTAATGTAAACGCAAGTGCAAACAGAAACACAAATGGTAACGATAACACTAACAGTAACGCAAATGCAAATCATAATGGTAACGTAAATGTAAGCTGCGATGGTAACATAAACAGAAGTGCAAACGCAAATGCTAATGGTAACGGTAACAATGACACAAATGCAAACAGTAAAGCAAACGCAATCATAAACACAGACACAAACTGTAATGTTAACGGTAAGGGTAAGGCAAATACAAATGGTAACGGAAGCGCAAACAGTAATGGAAGTGCAAACAGTAACGATAATGGTGAACCAAACATAAATGGAAAAGCAAACAGTAATGGCTCATGCAGTGATGCTAACAGTGATTCTAACAGAAATGCTAAGGCAAATGGAAATGCAAGTGCAAACGATAACGGAAATGCAATTGCAAACGTGAAAGCAAACTCTAACGGTAAGGCTAATGCACACGCTTTGTGTTTGAAAGAGGTGCATTCAGAAGCACAGTGAATACAATGAATGTGGGCATAATGGTGGCCCTCGGAAAATGAGCACTTGGAATACTAAATTGCTTATATCTCAGGAACCATTCGACAGAGAAAAAAATAAATAAATATCATATTATTTATGACTTTCCAGGCGAGTTTTGCACTTAGCCCCCCAATGGAGGACTAACAACTTTTGTGATGAAAAGTCTGTATCTCAAACTATTTTTGAGATACAGGACCCAAAATGCTCAGCTGACGCCATAATGTTATCTTATGGAAAAAAAATTTAAATTAAAAAGTTCTGTAACTTTGCAGTCCTGTTATATCTTTGCACCAAACAACCAGAAGGCACATCTGTGTGTTGCTGGCTATCTTCTCTTCAAATTTCAGCACAAAAGACCAAACTGTTGTTTTGCAGCATGGTGGCAAAGATTTCCTATTGTTTAGGGCATAGTGTCGCAAATTACTTTCGCAGATCATGACACTTTCACAAAGAAAAAAAATTATGAAAGTGTCGCATATACCAAAGCATTTTGTGACGCTACTTTTTACAAACATTTTATAAACATATTTCTGGGGTGTTTTACCCTCCTCAAAAAAGACATGGCTAGCATCCTCCGGGCTTGACTAGATGAACACAACAAGAATTGTGTCCCTAGAGGGTCCCAAATTTAAATGCCAAGCATTTTTCTGACTACCAACTGAAAAAAAATGGCTGAATCACAAAAGTAAATGGGTCATTTGCGACACTAAAAACTACATTTGTGACACTTTCGCATAGTTTGTTAACTTTTCCCATAGACTATAATGGGATTCAGTGTTTTTTTAATAACTTTTGAATCGTTTAATATTTTTTCAGGAAATGTTCAAAAGGCACATCGGGGACCCTGGCCACATCTTCCCTGAAGTGTTTGGACCATTCGCGCAAACCATGCGGGCAGTAGGAAATGTGCAAAACCCCATAATTTATGCATTATTTGGTGCTCTGTAGCTCCGCAGCTGTACATCTGACCATAACAAAACTTGGTAGGTCCAAATATCTATGGAACCAGACTGTGTGTTCCACATTTCAGGCAAATCCATCATATGGAGCCAAAGTTATTAAGGTGCAAACTTTCAAATTTAACCTTAAATGGGGTACTTGGGGGTGGAGCCTGGCAGCCAACATGGTGGCACACTAATTTCTGCAAGAGAGACCTTGTGAACCCCTAAGAGCCCATCTGGTGGATCCAGCCATTACTCCTGCTTGTGTGAAGTAAGTACCGCTTACCAGAATATCAGAGCTTCAAAACAAGCTGTTTCCCATAAAAATTGGCCACGGTATCGTGATCCTGCATCGTGTTAAGAGGGTCTGGCATCTCTGCACAGTGCCCACATTCTAGGTCACAATTGCAGTGCCACCCAGTCTTCACGGCACCCACCCTGAAGCATGAGAGATGGGCAGTACTTGGGAGAAGGCAGAGGGGGTGATGGCCGCATCAAGCTCCTCCAACAGCATGGCTTAAGATATTGCTAACATGACGGTGATGCTAAGCAAAGTCCTTCAAGATACTACTGAATTAAAACTGTCATACTGAAAAATAAATGAGGACTTGTGGCTGTTAGATCTTTCAGTGCAGGGCTCCTAAAAGGCAACAAAGCAGCAGGCTGTGTAACTATCCCAGCATGAAGGATACCTGAGAGAACTCCATGGGCAGACCCAATACTTATTACCCAAAGTGGAAGACATGGAAAATAGGTCTCAGAGGTAGAATATCAGAATTGTGGGCATTCCTGAAGGCATGGAGGGCAAGAACATGATCTTCTTTCTTGAAGATGCACTGCTAGTGATGCTAAAATTGGAACATGAGGCACCCCCAGAACTCGAGAAGGCTCATCGATCACTTGCCCCCAAACCTAAACAAGGTGAGCACCCTCTCCCCATACTGTGCACATTTTTAAGATACCCAGTGAAGGAGCATTATCTTTGACTGGCCTGATAACTAAAAACTGTGACATGGCAGGGGTGCTCAATTCAGCTCTACCAGGATTACTCACAGGAGCTTGCAAGGCAGAGAAGAGCTTATGTGGGAGTGAAATAACAGCTCTACGAAATGGGCATTGACACTTCGCTGATCTATCCGGCCTTGTTAAGAGTTCAGTGCAATGGGGTTTTTCATACATTCAATAAACCCTGGGATGTGGAGAATTTCTGCTAGCTATACAGTCATTGGGCCAAGTTCTGAATCAACCCCTAAAACTGCTGCATGGCACCACATGGCAGAACAGGGAGATCTCCCCTGCATCCATGGAACTAATGTCTGGTGTGGTGCAGAAAGAAGCTGAGCCAGGAGAAGAATGGCAGAAAGTCCAGAGGGGCTGTTCAAGTAAGCCTGGAAGGGACACTCCAAGTAAAAAGCCTATGCCTAAGAGAAATAGATCCAGGAGCTGCCAGAGGCTGCAAACCCTTTTGGATGACAGCACAATTTTCCCATCAGTCACACCAGTCAAGGTCTCTAACAGATATGATCCCTTGAGAGATCTTGTGCCAATGGCCCTGGATCTAATGGGGATCCATGAAAGTCCAATGCCTGAAGATCTCAGAGACCAGAGCTTGCTCACAGACTGGGCCCCACTTTGCAAGGACTGGGCTGCCTGTGGAGGGGAGCCACTGGACAAAACTCAACCACCGGTTTGAATGGTAGGGCTTGGGTAATCCTAGCTCCCACTCAGTTTTCAGGCTCTCTAGCACCCATGGGGGAGGGTGAGTACTTTCTCTCTCCACTGTGGTCATAGCCTCACACCACTTGAGACTCACTGGCATTAGGATGCTCCCACGGGCTCAGTTCTCCACAGCGAAATACAGCTCAGAAGCCCTACCTTGAACACCCCATGCTTTTGTTATAAATGGTAAAAGTTTGAACACGCTTGTTAATGTTGTTCCCTGCCAAACATGTTCTCATTACAGGTCTTCACCCTCCCTGCCTAGGTGGGGTGCTTGTGGAGGATACCGCTGTCTCCAGCTCGGCAGCTGTTGCATTGATGCAACATGCGGCAGCGCGAGCTGGGGACTGCACCTTACTCGCATGTACCTCAGGGGCCTTCCGTTAATGTTCTAGTAATAATTTGGATTTTGCAGCTTGGCTTGCCACCCTGGCAAGGAATAAGGTAACTTATAGGGTATCTCTGCAGCCCCAACCAGAAAGCTACTACCTAGCTATTATATGTGGCCGGGAGAGTGGGGGATAGCATGAGACTTTTAAGTGCCTAAAGGGATTGTTTTGTAATATGGAGGGCATCCCCAATATGTTTTTAGTGGGGATGGTTTGTACCTTGAAGTATTCACTGTTTTATCCTGTCATAGGTTTTCTCGATACATGGGAATTAGTTTGGCTTAATAAAAGTTGCTATACAAATTGTATGTTCTTGCATTAGCAAATTAAATAGGGGATCACAGGGTCTTGTTCAATATTAAATAAATGTGTTTGTTACAGTCTCAGATGGAGGACAGGTTGACAGTTCCTGATAAGATACCAAGCTCTATACCCCGGAGAGGTTCTCCCGACCATGGACTATTTACATCATTAGTGGCCGGGTTGTTTAGGGGGACCCTCTTAGGCAAAGGTATGGCACAGGTGACAAAGTATTGGGAGGTAGGAAAAGGAGTTATAGAATCTAGAATGTCAGCTTACGGTATGGTTAGTGGGTAACATAAGGTTGGGAGGTGGGGGGGAAGATTGGTTTGGTTCTCAGGGGAAGATTCTAGTGACAGTTTTCCTGCACACAGGATACACTGTTTTTTGCTCTGGCTATGGGCTCAGGAGTTATTAATAAAACTGTATTATGGTGGGTAAAGATATGGTGACTGCCACCTCCTGGAATGTGAGGGTTCCGAACTCACCTATTAAAAGAAAGTCCTAGCCAGACTAAAATCCCTGAGATCCCAAATATCCTTCTTGCAGGAAACTAAACTCAATCATACTGAAGCTCAAAAACTGGTGCAGAAATGAGTGGGTTGAGAGGTCCATAGTGCGGCCAGTAAGACCAGAGGTGGGGTATATATATTATGCCACAAACACCTAAAATTGTAGGTGCAGGAGCAAAGAGTGGACAAGGAAGGGAGATGGGTTCTAGCCAGGGTTAATACCCCCAGAGGAGACATTTTACCAGCAAATCTATATGCCCCAAATGAGGACTCCCCGGAGTTCTTTTATAAACTCTCACAAGAACTAATGGAGATGGCAGCAGGGGAGGTGGACACCAAGCTGGAGGGGGACTTCAACCTGATGATGGACTCTCTTATGGATAGGTTGAATTCTAAGCCTGATACACATACTCAATCCATCAGGGCTCAAAGGACATGCTCACTCTGCACAAATTGCAGGACATTTGGAGGATAGTCCACCCAGATGGGAGGGATTACACATACTTCTCCGAAGCCAAACAAGTTGCCAGTAGGATTGACTATTGGTTCACTTCCCCAAACATTTTGAGCAAGATCCTGGATGTCACACTAGCCCCCTTGTATATATCGGACCGTGTCTCATTGACACTCTACCTGGGGCCTTCCACCACCTGCTCTAGGTAAGTTAGTTGAAGGCTATATCCCCTATTGTTACAGGAGACAGAAGTTAAGGAATGGCTTAAGGGGGAGGTAAAAACTTACTTCTCTGACAACCCACAGGGGTCTGCCTTGGTGGCTGCCATATGGGAAGCTTTCAAAGCCACAGTGAGAGGCCGCATGATAAGCTATGCTTCCCACTGCAAGAAACAGAGGGAAAAAGAGACTAGGGAGTTGGAAAAGACACTGGGAGAGAAGGAAAATCTGTATAAGAGAGACCCCAAAAGACTTCACAATCCAGAGTTTTTGCATGACCTTCTGGCCCTGAGAATGAAACTGAATACATTAGCCTCACGTAAGGCAGAACTTCAGCTCTTATGACTGAAACATAAATATTGGGTGGAGAGGAAAAAGCTGGGAAATTGCTAGCATACAGACATAAAAAACAATAGGACGACAGGCATATAGCCCATCTACAAAACAACAATGGGGAAAAGCACAGTAAACCTAAAGCCATAAACCAAATCATGCTATCCTTCTATAACTCCTTGTACAGCTCTCACATTACTTGGGACAAGACCAAATTTGAAAAATTTATGGAAGGCACAAAGCTTCCCAAGCTTACAAATGCCCAGAGAGAACAGCTGAAGGGGCCTATACAGGTGCATGAAATCAGGGAGGCAATTAGTAAGATGTCTTCTAGGAAAGGTCCAGGGGGGATGGCTACTCAGCTGACTTTTTACAAAGTAATACAGAAGACCATATCAAATCCCATAAGGAATATGTTACAAGAGGCCCTACTTCCTGGTACCCTTAGAGAGGTGATTATCACAGTCCTACCAAAAGAGGGGAAACACCATACTCTTCCAGCAAGCTATAGGCCCATTTTGCTAATTAATGCAGACACCAAAATCCTTGCAAAGGTGTTAGCAGCCTGGTTGAAAAAAGTCCTCCCCTGCTTGATCCACACCTCCCAAGTTGGCTTTGTGAAGGGCCATGCCAGTGTTGACCACCCTAGATCTCTGGTTTCCCTTATCCAAAGGGCAGGGCAAGTCCCTATTCCCACCGCAGCCATCTCGATAGATTTTGAGAAGGCCTTTGAGTCAGTAGAGTGGGAATTCCTTCATGCGATGCTTCAGCATTACAACTTTGGTAGTGTCTTCAGGGGCTGGGTTAAAACTCTCTACACTTCCCCCATGGTCAGATAGTTGACCAACAACATTATCTCAGATCCAATCAAACTGCACAGGGGTACTAGACAGGGGTGCCCACTGTCCCCAATGCTGTTTGTGCTAGTCATAGAAGCCCTGGCTAGTGCAGTGAGGAAGCACCCAAAAATTAGGGGTATAGGTATAGGGAACAATTCATACCATGCAGTGCTGTATGCTGATGATTGCCTCATTTTAACCGATGACTTTCTTGCCAGTGTGAAGCACATTGTGGAATTATTGTAGTCCTTCTCAGACATCTCAGGCCTAAGGGTCAACCAAGGTAAAACAGAAGTCCACCACTTAAATATACAGCTTACCTCTGAAGATATTTCGAAAGTGGGCTTAGCTAGTGCTAAGGTGGGTATTAAGTATTTGGGCATTAGGGTCAATTCTGATGTGTACTCCCTACCAGAGGTTAATTACTCTCCACAAGTCTCTAGCCTTAAGGAGGAATCTCAAAGATGGAAACAGTTGAACCTTTCCCTGCCAGGAAAGGTGGTGGCAATCAAAATGATGATTGCCCTGAGTGTTTTCTATGTGATATCCCACCTACCAATTGAGATCCCAAAGAATGGTTCCAAAAATTGGACAACCTAATGAGGGCCTTCCTGTGGGAGAATAAAACTCAATATAGCAGAGCCAAACTTCGAGTTCCATGGAATGGGGGGGTGCCTCCCACATTTCCAACACTATGCGTATGCCTTTTTGGTGGCTGCCACCTGTAAATTATTTCAGGGGAACACTAAAAACTTACCAGCCTGGGAAGCCATTGACAAAAATGCCCTTCATGGGAATCACCTTACGTGTTACCTGGGCAGCCCTCTCCCACCCAAATTTTGACATTGGTCAACAATTAAAGCTGCTCACAGGGCCTGGCACCAAATAGGGGCCATTAATAAGACATGCCTGAATCCGGGGAAGTACCTTAACCTCTGGAATAACCCTAGCTGGACCATTGACCAGAAACCCTTTTTGTGGGAGGGCTGGAAGGGGAATTAGATTAATAGGCTGAAAGACATCCTAATGGGAGATGGATACACCCTAGACAGCTTCACTTCTTTGCAAGAAAGATACAAGCAAGAGAAAAAGGACTTTTGGAGATATTTACAGATGAGACATTTATTCATGCTGGATTAAAAGAGGGTGTCCTTGTGTTATATGTCAACATAACATTAGGGCTGCTAATAATAAACTTCCTTTAGACAGCTGGCTACAATTACAGAAGAGCCTTGCAGGCCAGATTTATAAGTTTATGAGGGAGGACCTTCCAGACCCCTCTTTGCCTGACAAGGGGAAATGGCAAAGCATGCTGAGCTCTTCTATTACAGAGGGTATATGGCAGAGTAGCAGGACTACAGATAAAAAAAGCCTGTGGAGATCCCTGGAGCTTCCTTATCCCAAATAAAATACAACATCTCTGGTACCGCACTCCAGCAGTCCTAAAAAAAAACAGGCTGACATATGTTGGAGATGTGATGCTGAAGAAGCAGACCTCCTACATGTGATTTGGCAATGTGGCCCCATCCATTCCTTTGGTCTGAAGTACTTAAATGCTGCTCCATTATTCTTGGGTACCAGGTTTGCAAAGGTTCTGGATCCTGGGGATCCCCCCCTACTGAGTGCAGGCTATTGGGCCCAAATCTTGCATGGCTTTTGCAGGACTCTGTTGAAGCCAAATGGCTACTACTCTGTAGGTGGAGAACCAAGGAAGTACCCTCCCTTATGGCATGGCTGGTAGCCATGGCTAAACTGGCTAGCTATTCTAGGCTTACACATCTAACCAATGGCACCCAGCAAGCCTTCCTGGACAGATGGACTCCGTTTATGCACTATATCCATGGCTCCTCTCCCACCTCCATTACCACCCCCCCAGCAAGGACATGTTAAAGCCCCCTTGATGGCCACACCCCATACCCTTCGCCACTAATAGCGTATGTGTTTATGGAGACTCTCCCCCCACAGTGCCACTCTTCCTCAGAAGTCCGTTGGTTTTCTTAAATATTCATCCAGACTTGTCCCACATCCATACTGTTGGTTTCATGTATTATGAATTAGATGTGAATACCTAACTGTGATACAGTATGTAAAGTATAAATTGTTATTATACTTGCATTTCTGTTGATATGCATGCTTTGTCTCTATAATTCAATACAAAATTTAACTGCAAAAGAAATGGGGTACTCAACCCTGACTATAGTGGCAGTACCAGTACCACTATAATATATATATATATATATATATATATATATATATATATATATATATATACATTCATTGAAAAAACTTTTGAATGCATCAGTTAGGGTTAAACTAACAAAAGTGGAGAAATTAGATGTTAGGGTTGAGCTGCTAACTCCACCACCACCACTCACTCCATCCTCCACAGACCAACAGACACCAGAGTGTGCCATGGGGCCATGAGCCCCAAGTCTCACCCCATTCCATGTGTAAACAGATTGACATGCTACAGTAAAGGAGAATGGATGAGAGTTAGGCCTCATGACCCCATGGCACACCCTGGTGTCTGTCACTCTGTGGAGGATGGGGGTTGGGTGGGGTGGTGAGGGGATAGGGGCTCAACCCTAATATCTCATTTCCCCACTTTTGTCACTTTAACCCTAACAGATGAATTAATAAAGTTTTTTTGCTATGAATTTCCTTACTTTTGGAAAAAGTGTGAAAAAGCTGCCCATTTGTGCATAACGGTATTCATCTGTGGGAGCGCAGACCATCTTGGCCCTGTGCTCCCACTTACTGTTAAGTATAGATCCATACAGCAGCTCTGTAACACTCCAAAGAAACCATTGTAACATATTTTTGCCAATTCTTCGTAACCGTAGCAAGTAGGAAAACAATTCCACTGCAAGTGTAATCTATGACTTCCAAACTTGTAGTTCACCTAAAGATGATCTTCTACGTACTGTATGGCTGTGTTGTTATGTGTAAGTGGGAACGCAGGGCCCAGTAGGCCTGCTTTCCCACAGACACATATAATTATGCACAAATGGGCAGCTTGGTGGAAGTGTGGGGACCAGAGGGCCTGCACTCTAACCAACACATTCCACTTACCAGTAACATTACACTTTCTCAAAAAGTAAGGAAATTCATTGCAAAAAAATTTATTAATGCATCAGTTAGGGATGAAGTGGCAAAAGTAGGGGAATCAGATGTTAGGGCTGAGCTCCTAACCTCTACACTACCACCCCACCCCGTATCCTCCACACATCAACAGGCATTGGGGTGTGCCATGGGGTGATTAGGCCTAACTCTCACCCCATTGTCCTATGCTGTACCATGTCAGCCTCTTTACACATGGAATGGGGTGAGAGTTGGGCCTAATGACCCCATGGCACACCCCAATGCCTGATGGTGTGTGGAAGATGGGAAGGGTGGGGTGGTAGGGGTGGGTGTTTAGGGCTCAACCCCAACATCTCAATTCCCTACTTTTGTTGCTTCAACCCTAACTGACACAGTAACACAGTTTCTTGCAATGAACATTATATACATTATACATATATATATATATATATATATATGTTGTGTATATAAATTAGAGGCAAAAAACTCCATTTAATGCATTAGTTAGGGTTGTTCCACAGTGACAAAAGTGAGGAAATTCGCTGTTAGGGTTGAAAACCCTAACTCCAAATTCACCCCCAGCACCACACACACACAGACACACACGACATTCAAGTATGGGAGGACCAAGTCAACACAACCAATGACAGACATCCAGCAGCAGGTGACAGAAATAACAAACAATTGTCTAAATGTACTACGAGACATCCCAACCCCCCTGACCAGGTACTGCATGCTCAGTGGAGATCAACAGCAAAACTGAGGCCATGTACACCAAACGTACACATCCCTGATTGCAGCTGCACACAATGTACCACACTTAGTAGTTGCATGGCCTTACCTACCGATGCCCCACACCAGACCACACCACTTGTGGTGGGCCACCTGAGCAACTGAGTTCAGCAAAACCAAGGAGTTGTACAGGTATAATATCTCTGATTATAACAAGGGTTTGAGAAATGCAGCTTTCTAATTGACTGTAAACATTGTAACAGCCTTATGTTTAGTTTTTATTAACATACATGTAGAGCCTAACCATATGATGAACATGGTTTAATGTTGTTTAAAAAACATTTTTATTATGATAGCAATAAGCCACTCCCAGGTATTATGTTAATTGTCAGTTTATCACTGTCTAGCGACATGTGGCACTCGGCTATGCCTCATTCAACATTAAACCCCTACAGGGTGATTAACAGACCATTTAACATAACTGTTGGTCATGCCTTATTGCTTAATTGTCTTTATGAGTAGATACTATCCCTCTGCTAGGCACTGCAGCAGCTTTGCAACACAGTGTCCCACCCAGTTACAACATACACTGTCTAGTTACTGGAGAATGGCTGTGAATATGAACTCATGAAGATGAACAGTGTAACTTGATTGTTGCAGTCATCGAAACCCTAGTGTGATTATAACTGACAGAGTCAGAGATAGAGGATAACCCCTGCTGTCCTAGTACACTTACCCCATTGTGAGTTAAATCAATACTAAAAGACATTCTGTTTATATCTACACCATACCTACTTGATTCCTGTTGTACCACAATTAACATAGTTATCACTTTGATAGCATCAGTGACAGAAGTGTGGCAAACCCAAACAGTAGGCATACAGCCTGAGTATGAAACAACTGTTAAAAAAAATCACACTGTGTCCATAAGTGGCATAGATCACTCATTGCAACAATAGTAAATGTATTACTATTTGAATAAGTTAGTCATCACAGATGCAATGAGATTGTCTTTATCAGGTACAACATACTCAGTAAGTGCCTACAGGAAAATCTGTCCTATATACATCTCTGATACAGGTACATCATTGTTGGCTCAGTAGTGCTATGATATTTAGAAGTTGCTTGGCCTGATCCATACAATTACAATGTTTCTTACAAAGAATACTTACTGCATCTTTAGTATTGAAACACACTGAAGGTCTATGTATGTACATCAGCAGTACACCTTCATCAGTAAGAATGCATGTGATACTGGCAGTACGAATTTCACAGCGTTGAACAGGCAATGCTTTTCCATACATTTACATCAGCCTCTCTATGTTGAGTAAACCATTGCAGTAAATGTGCTACTATGTAAATCACCTACTAAATGTATCACTACTTTTATCTTGAGCATGCTAGTGTCTTGTAGTTAATTTATGTGCTTCTCTTAATTAATGTATACTCACTAGTGTTAAAACCTTTCTACAACTGTCATCATGCACCTTCAGCGTTTATATTGAATAACGGCACAGTACCAGTTGTGGTGTGACGTGGGGCATCGGTAGGTAAGGCCATGCAACTACTAAGTGTGATACGTTGTATGCAGCTGCAATCAGGGATGTGTACGTTTGGTGTACATGGTCTCAGTTTTGCTGTTGATCCCACTGAGCATGCAGTACCTGGTCAGGTGGGTGGGGATGTCTCGTAGTACATTTAGACAATTGTTTGTTATTTCTGTCCTGCTGCTGGATGTCTGTCATTGGTTGTGTTGACTTGGTCCTCCCCATACTTGAATGTGTGTGTGTGTCTGTGTGTGTGTGGTGCTGGGGGGGTGAATTCGGAGTTAGGGTTTTCAACCCTAACAGCGAATTTCCTCACTTTTGTCGCTGTGGAACAACCCTAACTAATGCATTAAATGGAGTTTTTTGCCTCTAATTTCCCTTCTTTTTGAGAATGATAATGAGAAATAGTGAATGTAATGCGGTGGCGGGGGCCCCGCGCTCCCACCACATGATGTCTTGTGGCATAGTAACAGGAGCAGCAACACAAACAGAAATGCTAACAGTGGCACACATGGTAACACAAGCACGAATGAGAACAGAAAGGGTAACGCACACGGTAGCGTAGACGGGAACGGTGTACCACGTGATGTCTTGTCACATAGTAACATGGTGCCTGTAAATGGAAATGTCAATGGGCATGGTGACCCAAAGTAAAACAGAAAGAGAAACAGTACGGTACATACAAATGGCAAAAAAGTAACGAAGCATAAGCACAAATGAAAGCATAAAGGATGACTTACGTGGTGGCATTGGGGTGTGCATTGGGATCATCAGCCCTAACTCTCACCCCATGACATGTGTAAAGCAGCAGAAGTATAGGAGAATGGGGTGAGAGTTAGGACCCACGATCCCAATGCACACCCCAATGCCGGTTGGGGGGTGGGTGGGGTGCAAGGGGGTTTCAACCCTAACAGCAATTTCCTCACTTTTGTCGCTGTGAAACAACCCTAACTAATGCATTAAACAGAGTTTTTTGCCTCTAATTTCCCTTCTTTTTGAGAATGATAACGAGAAATAGTGAATGTAATGCAGGGCCCCGCTCCCCACCACATGATGTCTTGTGGCATACTAACAGGGACAGCAATGCAAACAGAAATGCTAACAGTGGCGCACATGGTAACACAAGCGCGAATGAGAACAGAAAGGGTAACGCACATGGTGGCGTAGACAGGAATGGTCTGCCACGTGATGTGTTGTCACATAGTAACATGGTGCCTGCAAACAGAAATGTCAATGGGCATGGTGATGTAAAGTGAAACAGAAAGATAAACAGTACTGTAGACAGAAATGGCAAACAATAACAGAAACGCAAGCGCAAATGAAAACGCAAAGGATAACGCACATGGTGGCGCAGACATCAACGGTAAGTGAAACGGGTACAGAACCGCAAGCGGAAAGGGCAACAGTAACAGTAATGTAAGCGCACAGGCTGGTTTTCCCCAAAACCTGCATAAAGAAAGACAGTGAGTACAAATAATGTATGCATAATAATGAGTATCGGCACAGAAAATGAGATCTTGGAATACTAAATACATTATATCTCAGGAACCATAAGACGTAGAAAAAAAATTTAAAAGTCATATTATTTACAACTGTCCTGGCTAATTTATATCTAAAGGGGGCTAAGAAATTTTCCGACAAAAAGTCCGTTTCTTGCACCATTTCCGAGATACGGGCCCTGAAAGGTGCTGCGAACGCCGTAATGTTATCTTATGGGAAAAAAAGAAAAGCTCGGAGTGCCATAACTTTGCCTCCATGTAATGTTTTTTCACCAAACCACTGAAAGGTACATCTGTGGGCTGTTGGCTGTCATCCCTCCAAATTTCAGGAAAAAAGACCAAACCGTTATTTTGCAGCAGGGATCTAAAGGATTTCTGTAATGCGTTGGAGCCGTAATGTTATCCTATGGGAAAAAACATCAACTTTGGAGTGCCGTAACTTTGCCGCTGTGTGATATTTTTTCACCAAACTACTGAAAGGCACATCTGTGGGCTGTTGGCTGTCTTCTTTCCAAATTTCAGGAAAAAAGACCAAACCGTTATTTTGCAGCAGGGTGCCAAAGGATTTCTGTAATGCGTCGGGCGCCGTAATGTTATCCTATAGGAAAAACCATCAACTTTGGAGTGCAGTAACTTTGCCACCATGTAATATTTTTTCAATACAACACTTAGCTGCACATCTGTGAGATGTCAGCTCCGTTCCCTCCAAAACTCCCAACGGTTCTTTTGCAGCGCAGTGCCAAAGAATCGCTGTCACTGTCCCACAGATGGAAAACTACTGTCGCAATTTGCGAAAGCTTTCACAAAAAAGTTCGACACTTTCGTGAGCACGAAAGTAATTTGCGAAAGTACTTTTTCCAGAAATTTGAAAAACATTTCTGGGGTGTTTTACCACAAAATAAAGACATGGCAAGCATCCTCAGGGTCCAGACTAGGTGAATACAAAAGAATTAGGTTGCTAGAGGGTCCCAAATTTAAATGCCAACCATTTTTCTGATCACCAACTGAAAACAAAACGGCTGATTTGCGAAAGTAACAGGCCCATTTGTGAAAGTAAAAATGCATTTGCGAAAGTGTTGAACTTTTTGTTAACTTTTCCCATTGACTTATAATGGGAAACTGTTTTTTGAATAACTTTTGAACCGTTTAATATTTTTTCATGAAATCTTTGAAAGACACATTGGGGACCCTGTCCACATGTTCCCTGAAGATTTTGGACCGGTCGCGCAAACCGTACGACCTGTAGGCGTGACTGTAGAATTCCAGAAAAAGCGTAAACGCGCGCACAGATCACGCTTAATAACTCTGCAGCCGTATATCAGACCACTATGAAACTTGGCAGATCCCAAGGCCTATGGTTCTTGATCACACTTTACAAATTTCAGCCAAATCTGTTAAACAGTTGCAAAGTTATTAAGGTGCAAAGTTTTGGGGTTTAACATAGAAATGGCTCCTCAACCCTAACTATGGTAGCACTACTGTGCTACCATAATATGTACATATATATATATATATATATATATATATATATATTTATACACACATACATACACACACACATATATATATATTACAGTGGTGCTGTCACACCACTATATTTAGGGTTATGAAGGCACTTCTATGTTAAAGTCAAAATTTTGGGTGTTAATAACTTTGGACCCGTTCAATGGATTTGCATGAAATTTTGTATGCATGGTGGGTCATGGTTAATCTCTTGATTTGCCAAATTTCATTTCAGTCGGCCTTATGGTCCTTGTGCACAAAAATGCTGAAAAATGCAAAATTATCCAGTTTTGAAGACAGTTTTTGGGATATTGTCTGGTGCTGCAGGGCCTTAATGTGGCATGCCACTCTTCAACATAGCTCATTTAAAGAGCTTTGCTGACCAAACATGCGGCTTTTTGTTTGGTGAAAAAATATTGAGGCATTCAAAAGTTATAGCACTTTTAAGTTCCCATTACAAGTCAATGGAAAAATTTATATGGTTATTTTGCGAACAAAGAATGGGGTTCTGGACATCTGGTCCCAACTGGCGGTCAAAGAATTTGCAGCCTCACGGTCAACAAATCTTTGACCCCAAGAATTCTTTGATCATGAGGTCCGCCATCTTGATTTTGAATTCTGATAGAAAAAAATAAAATATCTTGGCTCAGAGGTGACTTCTGAGGTAAAACTTGGATGGGTTTTACTCAGGGGGCCCTCATTCTATTGAGCCATGCCTTTGGTTCAGTCTAAAATGGTCAAAAAATAGAGTTTTAAACATTTGAAATGTTTGATCCCAGCTAGCTAACGATCTATGAACGTGAGCCTGCAAATTCTTTGATCGCGAGGTTCTTTGATCACGATCTTGCATCGCAAGGTAAACATACATTTTTCACAGTTCAGAGGTGGCCTAGGAACACAAATGAGGGTGTTTTTTGTCCAGAGGGCATCGTTCTATCGAGGCATGGTGATGGTTTCATTCAATTCTGCCTAAAAGACGCGTTTCAGCATTTTTTATTTTTTGTCCGTGAGCGTGCAATTTCTTTGATTGCGAGCCTGAAAAATTATTTGATCATGAGATTCTTTGATCCTGCATCATGAGTGGGGGATGAGATGGCCCTTTGAAACATTCAATTTTATCAGCCCAGGGGTGGCCTAGGAACACGAATGAGGGTGGGTTTTGCTCAGGGGGCTACTTTCTATCGAGGCATGGTGGTGGTTCTATGTAATTCTGCCTAAAACTCAAGTTTCAGAATTTTTTATTCTTTGATCATAAGCCTGAAAATTCTTTGATCATGAGATTCTTTGATCGCCATCTTTGAATGCGAGATAGGGACAAGATGGCCAGATTTTATAATGCATTAGATAGGGCAATTTCACCAATCTTTAAGTTTAAATATCTCGCAAACGGTTTGGTCTTTTTACTTGAAATTTGGAGGGTCTTCTCAGCATGTCCTGTAGATGCAAATTACGGTGTTTACATGTTGGAGAAAATTTTGTTTGTGGAGATATTGTGTGATGCAATTTACGTGTTGAAGACAGTGTTAAACTTTTATAAGGCACTATAAAAATGAATTTATCACTTATGAGCATATTATTGTACTCATATTCTGTATTAACAGGCTGGAATTTTACTAAATATGATATGTAATTAAAAATAGATATTTGTAGCAAAGATTCATCCTAACTTGAAACCTTTGGTTTACTTCATAAACTGTTATATTCTCAACATATGTAAAGTATGATTTTTCTAGAGGAACCATTACATTAACTTTCAAACTCACTTGTTTCTGGTTTGATTATGAAGTCATCACCTATAGTTATCAGTAAAGGTATTGCATGCACTTTTTAAGAAGTCCTTCAATAGTACATGTTCCCAACACTTGTAAACACTCTACAGTCCATATCCCAGAGTATTTTTCCCCACCAAATAAAATCGTGTTTAGCTGCTGCTGCTAGACATAATAATTAGAAGGAAATGGGGCATAGCCTCATATATAAAACAAGTATTTATTCTGTCCTTGATAGCTATGTTTGAAAATCCATCCAACTGCAGAAGGACCAATAATGAAATCAACATTTGGTCATGATTTACATCATGCACCAGTCCCTCCTCACCATTCCTGAGAACTGCTGATGTTTTAAAATTTATAAAAATATGACCATCTCTAAATCTGGCAGTACCACCAATTTGTTATTTTGCTTTATGACTGAAATGGTGATTTTTTTTATTACAGAGTAACATCAATGGTTGTTGTTTCTTTAGAAATCTGACAACGTGTGTGTGTGTGTGTGTGTGTGTGTGTGTGTGTGTGTGTGTGTGCACGTGTGTAAGAGGCATTATGAGCTAAAAATAGCTAGTGCTATATATTGCCATTCCAGCTCATGTTCAGAACAGTGGTACACTTTCTGTTTCTGCAAGGTTACTTTAATACACAGTTATTTCTACATTTTAGTACATTTGGTTACAAAACCGGCTGCTCACAATCGTGGCAGATATCCAAAAGCAACTTAGTGAAATGCATTATAGTCTGGTGGAAATACAACCAAGAAGTGCAGAAACTTGTTTTGTAGCCTACACTTCAGCCAATTCCATCTACAGTACATTGATTAAACCAGTTTCAGCATATCAGAGGCTTTAAACAGGCTGGCTGCTGTAAAACTACATCTCCATAGTCTGACAGGCATAGCAGCCGTGAAGCATTGCTTTGTGATTTTATACTGTGAGCAGAGGGGTTTAATGATGAAATGTGCTGAGAGACCATAATTTCTAGAGCACAGAAATCCATCAGTGGTAAATCAAGGGGGACACCAGCTTACTCCAACCAAAACAGATTGGGTAGTATATTGGCTCACATTTGCTTGGAACAGGTAATGAGAATGAAAATATATAAGCCTCACCCAACTTCAGGGTTGTCACAGCTATGGCAACAAATCTGAGATACAGTCACCCATGTACCCATGCTGGTCGTGTCATTTGCAGTTGCATCAACAGAAGCAAAAAATGCTGTTGAAAACCACCATGGCTTCTGATAGGACATATCTGGGGACTATCAGTGGCTTTGGGGAGGGTATGTGATGAGAATATTGCTATGTAAGAATACCAAATTCTGGTGAAATCAAGCTATTGGTTGTGGAAGTATTTTTATCTTACAACCTAAAATAATTGTGTTGAATTATCAGCCCATTAAATATGTTTTCCTAGAACATACCCATAACAAACTGTGATCCTCTCTGACCAGTACAGTGGAGTGTTTCAAGAGGGCATGGGACAAACACAAGGGATTGTTGGGAGAGGAGTCCTAAAGGGGGGAGGACAGGTAAGGGGGATGGGCAGACTCAATGGGCCAGGAGGGTCCTTTTCTGCTGACACATGTCTATGAATCTATGACTTTGCAAACTGCAGCATGATGGATAACATTTGATCTTTTCTAATCAATTCAATATGGGATGTATATGAACGCAATGGACAGGGGCTCAGTCCTTACATTATAACATATTTTTCACAACCATGAACTTGAGAGGAAGTGACTTTCTTTCTTAGATCGCTGCTGTGGCCCCCATCACAGGAGGATTATGATGCAGCAACTGGTTCTGGAAAACAAATAACAAAATGTGTCCCTCTCCACATATATACCTATTATAATGTGCACAGGTGTCCACTGATTCCTTCACGTTCTGGCTAAGAGATAGGGCATTGTCAAATGCATCAGAACAACATTGCTATTAAAACGCACGCAAAATTCTTTGATCATGAGCCTGCAAATTCTTTGATCATGAGATAGGGACAAGATGGCCAGATTTTATAATGCATTAGATAGGGCAATTTCACCAATCTTTAAGTTTAAATATCTCGGAAACGGTTTGGTTTTTTTACTTGAAATTTGAAGGGCATTCTCGGCATGTCCTGTAGATGTGAATTATGGAGTTTACATGTCAGAGAAAACATTTTTTGCAGAGATATTTTGTGACACAATTTACATGTTGCAGACAGTGTTTTGCATTGTGCTGGTGGCTTGAAATTGATAGGGTACCTAGCCTTGGTGTCATGGATGGAGTTTTCCGTCATTGTGCCTGTAAAATGTTGACAGGTGCAGAATTCTGCATCTCTGATGAATGAAAATCTCAAACTTTAACATGTCATATCTCGGACATGGTTTGCTCTTTTGCATTGAAATTTGGAGGGTGTTGATGGTACATGCACATTTAGAAGTTGATGGGGCCCTGCACTCCCACCAAGTTCCATAGGTTCTTACTTTTCTCTGCAACTCTGACAGATGAAAATCTCAAACTTTTACATGTTATATCTCGGACGAGGTTTGGTGTTTACACTGAAATTTGGAGGGTGTTGATGGTATACACATTTACAAGTTGGTGGGGCGTGGGGCCGAAGACCCGTTGCTCCCCTCCAACTACCTAAAGTCTGGTTTGTATTCTTTCTCAAAAGTAAGGACATTCTATGAAAAAAACTGCATTAATGCATCATTTAGGGTTAAAGCATAAAAAGTCATGAAATGAGACCTTTAGGGTTGCCCTTCCCCCCGGACCCACCCATCATCCCAAGATTGACAGCTGATCGGGTATGTCATTGGGGTTGTGAGGCCTAAATGTCACCTCATTCTTATTTACTGTGGCTTGTGAATGTAATTTCAGATGGAATGGGGTGACATTTAGGCCTCACAAGCCCAATGTCTGTCAGCTGTCAATCTGGGAAGATGGGTGGGTCCAGTGGAGGGCCACCCTAAGGAATGCTCATTTCTGACTTTTATGCTTTAACCTAAATGATGCATTAATATTTTTGCATAGAATATATATATACACATATATACTCACATACATACATATATATACACATACATACATATACATATGCATATATATATACATACAACCATATATATATATATACATATACATACATATGCAGTACATATGCACATACATATACATACATATACACATATACATACATATACATATATACACATATATACATACATACATATATACATATATATATATATATATATATATATATATATACACATACATATATATATATATATTTTTATATATTTTACCGTGCTAACATAGTTAGGGTTGAGAGCCATTTCTATGTTAAACCCCAAAACTTTGCACCTTAATAACTTTGCAACTGTTTGACAGATTTGGCTGAAATTTGGAATACATGATCAAGAACCATGGGCCTTGGCATCTGCCAAGTTTTGTACCAGTCGGTTACACGGTTGTGGAGTTATTAAGCATGAATTATGCGCACGTTTATGCTTTCTCTGGAATTCTATGGTCGTGCGTACAGGTCGCACGGTTTGCGCGACCGGCCCAAAATCTTCAGAGAACATGCGGCCGGGGTCCCCGATGTGCCTTTTGAAGATTTGGTGAAAAAATATTAAACGGTTCAAAAGTTATTCAAAAAACAATTTCCCATTATAAGTCAATGGGAAAAGTTAACAAAAAGTTCAACACTTTCGCAAATGCATTTTTACTTTCGCAAATGGGCCTGTTACTTTCACAAATCGGCCATTTTGTTTTCAGTTGGTGATTAGAAATATGCTTGGCATTTACATTTGGGACCCTCTAGCAACCTAATTCTTTTTGTATTCACCTAGTCGGACCCTGAGGATGCTAGCCATGTCTTTATTTTGGGGTAAAACACCCCAGAAATATGTTTTTCAGATTTCTGGAAAAAGTACTTTCGCAAAGTACTTTCATGCTCACGAAAGTGTCACAAATGTTTGAGAAAGCTTTCGCAAATTGCGACAGTAATTTTCTAGTCTGTGGGAAAATGACAGCAATTCTTTGGCACTGCACTGCAAAAGAACGGTTGGGAGTTTTGGGCTGAAATTTGGAGGGAACGCAGCCGACATCTCACAGATGTGCCTTTCAGTGTTGTATTGAAAAAATATTACATGGCAGCAAAGTTACGGCACTCCAAAGTTGACAGTTTTTCCCACAGAATAACATTACGGCGCCCGATGCATTACAGGAATCCTTTGGCACCCTGCTGCAAAATAACGGTTTGGTCTTTTTTCCTCAAATTTGGAGGGAAGACAGCCAACAGCCCACAGATGTGCCTTTCAGTGGTTTGATGAAAAAATATTACAGGGAGGCAAAGTTATGGCGCTCCGAACATCTCTTTTTTTCCATAGGATAACATTACAGCGTTCACTGCGCCTTTCAGGGCCCGTATCTAGGAAATGGTGCGAGATACGGACTTTTCGTTGGAAACATTCTTTGCCCCCTGATGGGGCTAAGTACAAAACTAGCCTGGACAGTCATAAATCATACGACTTTTACATTTTTTTTCTACATCATACGGTTCCTGAGATATAACCTATTTAGTATTCCAAGCCCTCATTTTCTGCTCCGATACCCATTATTATGCATACATTATTTGTACTCACTGTCTTTCTCTATTCAGCTTTTGGGGAAAACCAGCCTGTGCACTTACATTACTGTTACCATTGTCCTTTCCACTTGCGGTTCCATGCCCGTTTCACTTACCGTTGACTTCTATGCCACCACGTGGCGTCATCATTTGCGTTTTCATTTGCTCTTGTGGTTCTGTTATTTTTTGCCATTTGTGTCTACCGTACTGTTTCTCTTTCTGTGTCACTTTGCGTCACCATGCCCATTGACATTTCCATTTGCAGGCACCATGTTACTATGTGACAAGACATCACGTGGCACACCGTTCCCGTCTACGCCACCGTGTTCGTTACCCTTTCTCCTCTCATTCGCGCTTGCGTTACCTTGTGTGCCACTGTTAGCGCTTCTGTTTGCGTTGCTGTTCCTGTTACTATGCCACAAGACATCATGTGGTGGGAGTGCGGGGCCCTTTGGGCTCCATGCTCCCGCTGATGTATTACATGCCAGGAGCATGGGACCCTATGTGCGTTATCCTTTGCGTTTTCATTTGCGCTCGCATTTCTGTTATTTTTTTGCCATTTGTGTCTACAGTACTGTTTCTCTTTCTGTTTCACTTTGCGTCACCATGCCCATTGACTTTTCCATTTGCAAGCTTCATGTTACTATGTGACAATACATCATGTGGCAGACTATTCCCGTCTATGCCACCATGTGCATTGCCCTTTCTGTTGTCATTTGCGCTTGCGTTACCATGTGCGCCACTGTTAGCGCTTCTGTTTGCGTTGCTCTTCCTGTTACTATGCCACAAGACATCATGTGGCGGGAGTGCAGGGCCTTCCCGCCACCGCATTACATTCACTATTTCTCGTTATCATTCTCAAAAAGAAAGGAAATTAGAGGCAAAAAACTCTGTTTAATGCATTAGTTAGGGTTGTTCCACAGCGACAAAGTGAGGAATTGCTGTTAGGGTTGAAAACCCCAACTCGATTCACCCCAGCACCACACACACACACAGACACAGACACACACACACATGCAAGTATGGGGAGGACCAAGTCAACACAACCAATGACAGACATCCAGCAGCAGGTGACAGAAATAATAAACAATTGTCTAAATGTACTACGAGACATCCCCACCACCTGACCAGGTACTGCATGCTCAGTGGAGATCAACAGCAAAACTGAGGCCATGTACACCAAATGTACACATCCCTGATTGCAGCTGCACACAGCGTACCACACTTAGTAGTTGCATGGCCTACCTACCGATGTCCACACACACCACAACTGGTACTGTGCCGTTAGTCAATATAAATGCTGAAGGTGCATGATGACAGTTGTAGAAAGGTTTTAACACTAGTGAGTATACATTAATTAAGAGAAGTACATAAATTAACTACAAGACACTAGCATGCTCAAGATAAAAGTAGTGTTACATTTAGTATGTGATTTACATAGTAGTACATTTACTGCAACGGTTTACTCAAGATAGAGAGGCTGATGTAAACGTATGGAAAAGCATTGCCTGTTCAACGCTGTGAAATTCGTACTGCCAGATGCATTCTTACTGATGAAGGTGTACTGCAGATGTGCATACATAGACCTTCAGTGTGTTTCAATACTAAAGATGCAGTAAGTATTCTTTGTAAGAAACATTGTAATTGCATGGATCAGGCCAAGCAACTTCTAAATATCATAGCACTACTGAGCCAACAATGACGTACCTGTATTGGAGATGTATATAGGATAGATTTTCCTGTAGGCACTTACTGAGTATGTTGTACCTGATAAAGACAATCTCATTGCATCTTTGATGACTAACTTATTCAAATAGTAATACATTTACTATTGTTGCAATGAGTGATGTATGCCTTATGGACGCAGTGTAATTTTTTTTAACAGTTGTTTCATACTCAGGCTGTATGCCTAGTGTTTTGGTTTGCCACACTTCTGTCACTGATGCTATTAAAGTGATAACTATGTTAATTGTGGTACAACAGGAATCAAGTAGGTATGGTGTAGATATAAACAGAATGTCTTTAAGTATTGATTTAACTCACAATGGGGTAAGTGTACTAGGACAGCAGGGGTTATTCTTTATTACTGACTCTGTCAGTTATAATCACACTAAGGTTTCGATGACTGTAATGATTAAGTTACACTGTTCATCTTCATGAGTTCATATTCACAGCCATTCTCCAGTAACTAGACAGTGTATGGTGTAACTGGGTGGGACACTGTGTTGCAAAGCTGCTGCAGTGCCTAGCAGAGGGAGAGTATCTACTCATAAAGACAATTAAGCAATAAGGCATGACCAACAGTTATGTTAAATGGTCTGTTAGTCACCCTGTAGGGGTTTAATGTTGAATGTGGCATAGTCGAGTGCCACATGTCGCTAGACAGTGATAAACTGACCATTAACATAATACCTGGGAGAGGCTTATTGCTATCATAATAAAACTGTTTGTTAAACAACATTAAATGATGTTCTTCATATGGTTAGGCTCTACATGTATGTTAATAAAAACTAAACATAAGGCTGTTACAATGTTTACAGTCAATTAGAAAGCTGCATTTCTCAAACCCTTGCTATAATCAGAGATATTATACCTGTACAAATCCTTGGTTTTGCTGAACTCTGTTGCTCAGGTGGCCCACCACATATGGTGTGGTCTGGTGTGGGGCATCGGTAGGTAAGGCCATGCAACTACTAAGTGTGGTATGTTGTGTGCAGCTGCAATCAGGGATGTGTACGTTTGGTGTACATGGCCTCAGTTTTGCTGTTGATCTCCACTGAGCATGCAGTACCTGGTCAGGTGGGTGGGGATGTCTCGTAGTACATTTAGACAATTGTTTGTTATTTCTGTCACCTGCTGCTGGATGTCTGTCATTGGTTGTGTTGACTTGGTCCTCCCCCATACTTGCATATGTGTGTGTGTGTGTGTCTGTGTGTGTGTGTGGTGCTGGGGGGTGAATTTGGAGTTAGGGTTTTCAACCCTAACAGCGAATTTCCTCACTTTTGTCACTATGGAACAACCCTAACTAATGCATTAAATGGGTTTTTGCCTCTAATATATATATATATATATATATATAGAAGCGCATAAGGGTGGTTTTGAGCTCCACTGAGACAGGTCTAGTTGACCTTCCCAACTGCTTCTTTTTACACAGGGAGAGGGAGGTGTTTTTCTATCCAGGCCAGCCAAAAGCCTGTTATCGTTGTGGATGCACAACACACCTGAGCAGTTTAGCAGTTTATGTGATGAACTACCCAATTGTCCCCATATTAGTAGGTCATTTTACCATGTAGTGATTTTCTGAAGCCAATTATCTAGATGTTTCTTGAAAGTGTGTATGTTGGTACAATTTACCAAATCTTGTGGAAGTTTATTCCAAAGTCTTGGTGCCCTAACTGTAAAGAAATATAACCTTTTATTTCTCTTAGCTCTACTAACACTGAGTTGCTTGTTGTGGAGCCTGGCAACTGTCTTTCTTCCTGAATAGGCAATTCCACATTGTTCCATAAATGATGGTGATTGTAGTATTTTGAACAGCTGTAGGAGATTACTTCTTATACATCTTTGAGTGGGTGGAGTGCTGTCATCTTCAGTCTTGTGTTATAATCATGTTTTGCCAGGTGTGGGACCATTTTAGTAGCCCTATGTTGTATTCATTCTATTCTGTTCTATCTATGTCTTGTGCCGGATATGGGCTCCAAAATGGGGAACCGTAATCTATGTATGGTCTAACATGTGATCTGTACTGTGAAAGCATGCATTCCTCTGATTTGGAAATAAATGTATGATTTACAAACCTTAGAAGTCTGTTGGCTTTGTTAGCTACAGTATCTTACTGCAATGCAAGTAGACCCACAGGTCCTCCCATGCCAGGAGATACTATGACGACAACTATATAACCCCAGTCCACCCATTCAAATGAAAATCCTGCTCCAGTACACAACCTTGATGCTGAAATACCATCTACCCAGGTAATTTCAGCTGACCCATTGGGCGAGAGCTCAGCTGAATCTTTAGCTCCCTCATCACAGCCAGATGCCAATAAGCAAGTCATTGATCTTCCTCATGATGAACACTTCCAGGTGACTACTGTTCCACAAACAATTTTAACTTCCAATGGGAAGCAAGATATGCCCCCCCACTTCCAAGCTCTGAAAAGCATTAGATGATTACACAGAGGAGAAATGAGTGACAACCTCTGCCTTCAAAAGTGTTTAAGATTATGAAAATCCCTCTTCACAACAAATATGGCATCCTGACTAAAGGCCTGAATGTTTCAGGAAATGAGTCAGATGCATTTTCCCTAGGGTCCTTCCTGGTTGACACTTTCTCTGACAATGATGACCCTACATGACTGATAGTAGACAGCACAGTAGTACCCGCCTCTGACAAAGTTAATAAAAAGAAAAAATCAGCCAAGGTGAAAACATGGAAAGAAAAACCTGCCATGAAGGTTTGGAGATTTGACAGTGATATCCTAACTAATTACCTTTTCCTGTGGGGCCTTTTAACATTTAGTACAATTAATGGCAATAGCATTAAGAGTGCCAAGAAACAGATTACAGCTGTCTCATATTTGATTTCTGCACGTTCACAAGTTATTTTTATGCAGGATACCAGATTACACACCCTTCAGGAACTATCAAAGGACATTAAGGTCTCGTATGTAGGTCCTTCATATTGGACATTAGGCCAAGATGTATATTCTGATTTGGCTATACTGTTTAATAATATAGACCTGCATTTAATTAAACTTATCGATTTGGTTCCTGGGAGGGTATTATTACTTGATGTAACATTGAACAGTAAATTGTATAGACTTATTAAGGTCTATGCTAGCCAATGAAAAGCAGAACATACAGAACTGTTTCAGCAAATCCTGCCATATCTGTATACAAGACCTCACATCAGATCATCCTAGGGGGTGATTTTAACTGTGGTCTATCCCTATTAAATAGGGGGTGACACACTAAAGCCCAGATATTCAAAGGGGTTGCACATGGCACAACAGGGTTGCACCATGTGCAACCCCCGATGTGTCCCAATGCAATATTCAAAGTGGCAGGTTGCAAGGCGCAACTCCAGATGTGCCGGGGAACACTGGTAATGTATGTGGCATAGATGCAGGGGGCGTGCCCATGCATATGTGGCCCATCTCGATATTTAGCCCAGGATGTGCGGCGCATGTGCTGGCACAACCCCCACACGTGCTACACACTGGTGCTCAAAGTTGAGCCGACAAAAAAGGCTCAAATGCTGGCCACCCACAGGCAGCATTTATTTTTGTTGTCCTTATATTATAAATTTTTGGGCTTTAATGGCCAAAGAATGCGGTGAAGGTCTATTTTCCAAAATACATTATAATATCTTAATTTATGGAAAGTATGGGGTACTTTGGAACAAATGGGATAGAGGCACTTTAGATGTTATTTTTGCAGTGATAAAATGGTACATATGAAATATCAGGTGTGTATTTACCTTACAACAGAAATATATTTCTAATACAGAATTGTTAAGGGAAATAAAAAAAGAAATTCAGCAGATTTATTTTAATGAGGTAAAAACCCTCAATAGACAGCTATTAGATCAGATTTGGAGGAACTTACCATCACTGATAATGATGTTCCAATAACCTGAATGAAGTTATAGTTGTCATCTCTTTTCTTGAGTAATCTATAGTTTTGTCTTTCTTGGATTTACTGTGATGTTTACAGTTTTTGTTAAAAGTCGAGATACGTGATTATGCTTCTGGATGTTTATAATATGTATGTTTCAATTGTATGATTTTCAATAAAACAAATTCCCCTACTCTTTTTGAGAAGTGCCATGAGATCTTTAACATCCACCTGAACTACCACCAGAACAGGCAGATGGGACCTCAGTTTAATGTCTCATCCGAAAGACGGCATCTCAGGAGTGCAGCACCCTCCTCATGCTGCACTACAGTGTCAGCATAGAGATTTAACCCAAGTGCCTGGTACCTTCATTCAGCACAGACTGTCATTCTGGGAGGAGATTTTAACTGTGGATTAACTGTACAAGATAAAGGACAACAAACCAAAACAGCTACATTTTTTGTTGTCCATTGCAGACATTGTGAGAGGCCTTTTGGCACCATGCATTTTTACTTAAAGTTGAACCAGCATAATATTCTGTGGTGATTTGCATATACAGCCCATGATGCTTTGCATTATGGGGGTACATGTGATTTTGTATTTTTTGAAACTTGGTTTCCCAGCTAATGTCCTTTGGGGTAACCCTTGCCTCAGTGCATGCGCACTGAGGTTCTTTGTCTTAACATTTTTTGTGATATGTCTTGTCTGTCTAACATTATAAAAACTGCTGGGTTAGTGGATGCTTTTTTAGTCACTATAGGACACTCTGCTCCAACTTTTCATAAAGGCAAATTATCCACCAGGATTGATTTCTTTTTAATATGAAAAAAATATCCCAATTAGTAAGATTCATACTGTACCAGTAGAATATTCAGATCCCAAATTACTAGAACATTGTGCAGGGTGCCCCAAGTCTAATGGCCCTGGGATCTGGAAATTTAGTTCTTCACTGTGGTTCTATGATGCCATTTCACAACTTCGTTGTCAGCCAACGTTAATTGCGGTTGGCACAGAACCGTTCACTTTAGACTTCTTTTTCTTCAGGGGGCTGTGCCCCCACACCCTCAGTAATTAAAGTAATCAACTCCAATTCAGAGTTGATTTGGGTAGGGAGTTTAAGACAGAAAGCAGTGCCAGGTCCCGTGGTGACAGCACAGTGACCTGTTGACGTTGTTGCTGTATTGTCGTTCATGGTGCGGGTGTCGACGGGCGATCAGCATACGCTTCACTACTTAAACGTTTGCCAATTTCTTCCTTTATACAAGCTATAAATCTGTTTTTTTTCTTTATTAAAATCACATCTAATAGTGGGAAGATACCAAGAGAGAATTAATTACATGTTTAAAGTAATCGAGTAAACAAAACAGATATTATATACCTCCAACATCTACATAATAGAAATCAGTGACAGAAGTTACTTTCATTATCACAAGAATCCTCTCATAATTACACCCCACAATTTCAGAAACTAAAACAGGAAATGGTTAATTTTCTTTTGTAAAAAGCTGAACATTTAAAACAGCAACAGCAATTCAACGCACAGGGCTCACTTAGAACTCTGTGCCCCTATGATACCTGTCATTTTCACTCTCAGCAAAAACAGATTACTTGTCTTTTAGACTCAGAAAAGGCTTGTCACTCTGATCCTAACAAACTAAAACATCTTATTTACCTCACACACATTGGATTCCTTTTCTGACAATAGAGTTGTTTCCAACAGTATACAAAACTTTCTACAAGATGTTGAGATTCCTTCTTGCCCCCCCCAGATTTAACAAAATCTCTCCTACAAGACATCACAGCTGATGAAATACAATCTGCATTAAAAAATCTACTAAATGGTAAAACCCCTGGAAAGGATGGGCTAACTAGCAACATTTCTAAATGTATAGGGCCCTTTTCTCCAAACTCAGGTGTTTGGATACAATAATATCGCATGCTCCATGACTGGCCTCCCATGGATGACCCATCACTGTACCCTCTATGCCTCCCTCAACTGGCTCATCCTTGAAGGCAAATTCCAACTTAAAATGCTCTTTCCTACACAAAGTTCACCATAACCTGCTGCCGATCAGCATTAACTCTCTTTTTTCTTTATCAGTTCCCAAGCACAGTGCAAGAGGGGCATATCTTCAACACCCCTTTTTACTGCACTAAGCATGTACAGAACTCTAAGCCCTAAGTTTTACAATAAACTGCCCCCTGAACTTCAGGCCTGTAGATCAATTTGCTCATTCACCTCCTCCCTCAGGGACTACCTCCTCCAATCCATCACCTGTGTCTGGCCTGGTAGGTACCCCTCTGAATGTCCAGCAACCCTTGACTTACCTTAGAATTTATATGTATCTGTATATTGGCTCTATTGTTGTGTGCTCTGTATTTTTTTCTAATCTAGATGATCTTGTCATGCACACTGTTCCTATTGTAAATACTGTAAAATTGCGCAAATAATGTTTTACTATTTTCTCTGTATCATCGAATTTGTGTACCACTGGATGCTTGTGAAAAAGGGCATTTTTGCTCATATACTTTCCAGTATAAAAATAAAATTGAATTGAAATCAATTGATGTCTTGGAAGAACTAGCCAAGGTTTTTTCTTATATTCATGCCACAGCCTTGCTCCCACTTAATATAACAGAAGGTCTTTTGATAAAAGAATACTCCAAAATTGGAGACCTAGTTATATTCTGAATACTGATTTTATAATTGTAACTAAAATACTTACAATACGATTGATTCAGTTAGCAAGGCATCTTATATCACCTGCACAGGCTTGCTCCATGCCCAGTAGATCAATTTTAGACCATCCTATTCTCTGCCTGAACTGTAGACATGGGGAATGTAAATAAACTCCCAGGTTTTATATTGTCTCTCGACTGAAGGAAAGACTTCAATTGTATAAATCATGGATACTTATGGTCAATATTGAAGTGTTATGGTATACCAGAAACTTTTATTTCTTAGATACAAAGCTTATATGAGACTGCTATAGTCTCCCCTTTAATTAATGGTACTTGTGGACCCTTGCTCCCCATTAAAAGGGGGGGTCAGACAGGGCTAACCCTTTACCTCCCCCTTGTACATGTTTTGTACAGATCCACTCTTAAGAACTTTAAACTCATCCCAGTTACTAAAACCCCTGAAAGATCCTCATGACATTGCCCCTTTTAAATGTATTGCTTATGCAGATGACCTATGTCTGTTAATTCATGATGCTAATTCAGCTGAAAATGCTATTGAGATACGTATACAGTATGGCTTAGCTACTGGGGCCTCCCTAAATCTGGATAAATGTATGGGATTAAACTTGGAATAAGGGCAGTCTCCTTATAAACTGTATCTGGAATTACCATCGCAACCGATCCTATTAAAACATTAGGGATAGACTATGGATCTTAGCCAGATCTTATGAATTGGAAAACAAAACTTGCACAGATTAAAGATATTGTGGCTAACTGGAACAAACAAAAACTTGGAAAAAAGAGAATTTTCTTGATAAAGACTCTTCTAATTCCCCAGTTTTTATTTTTAAGCCATGTTTTCAATCCATCTAAACAATTGGGCAGTCCTTACTCATTTTTTCCAAGCAATCTGGGACGGTAGACTGAACCCGCTAAGAAGGAACATCACCTATCTACCTATACCACAAGGGGGTCTGCATATACTAAATCCTGTAGTATTCTATTTTCTTATATTCCTTTTCCAATGTCAAGCTTCTTTTAATTAATGCAGACAAAGTCTAGAGTTCATTTTCTTATACAAATATTGTAAAATGGTTTCAATCTTGGGACTTGGGCACTTTAAAATGTATTAGGCCTCCTGGGACTACTCCACCATACCTCAGATACATTTTTATTAAACTTAAGACATGAAAGATTCAGAGTCAACAACTTATATCCTTGCCTAGAAAACACCTGTATTCTCATATCATACACACTTATTTTTCAGAACCAGAAGCCTTTCCCCTCTGTATAGCTCCCTCTCAACCATATATATTAACCTTACTAAATGAATCCAGAATCCCCACTGAAATGTGGGATTTACACTGGCTAAAAAAAAAAAAAATATATATATATACTCTGTTTGACAATGCTCACTGAGTGGCTCCCCCCCTTCCTTTCCCTACTAATTCCTCCTCCCCTATCTCCCTCCCTTCTACTCCCACCAGCTCTCCCCCGACCATAAGTTTTGCACCTTTTGTTATCTTTTGCTTCGTTGGAGATTGTATTCTATTGTAACAAAATTGTAATTGAACTGTAACTTTTTTGTTTGTAAGTACTGTGTCTCTTGTACTACTGTTCTGATGTCCTCTTTGTGACGAGGTACCTTTGTAAATGAGCCTCTGGCTCAAAGGTTTCTAAACTGATGTTTAACTAAATAAATAAATAAATAAATTGCCACGAAAAATCAATGTAAAAAGTAATCATAAGCACAATTATCAGATAGATACTGCAATAGAGAGCAATGTAGCCAACATATTGAATCAATAGACCATCTTTTCTTTTCCTATTCATATATGTAACCACCCAGTCCCTTGGGGTTACTAGAATCCCATCAGTTTAGCCATAGGAAGGTATTGGGCAGCTGGTAAAGGACTCATTAGGAGCCCTTTACATATGACATTATTTGGCTAAGCACAGAATGGATTATGTCATTTAGAATTCTAGCAGCAACATAAGCCACTTTGGAATCAGCTGCTCTGGGGGAGGTTTAGAATGTTCAGACAGGAGTTAGTCAGTTAATGTTCAGCAGTAGTGTGGAGTGGAACTCTGAGCCAGCAGCAGTGCTCAGAGTGGGGGGGTACCTGCCAGTCTCCTATGAGACTGGGTGAAGAATGGCAAGCAATTTGTCACCCTACTGTGTGAGACCCAGCAGAACCAGAAGAAGTGGTGGAGACCATTCATCTGCAAGACCCCAGTGGGTAATTTCCCAGGAACAATGTGATTTGGACTGTGTTTTAGTGAGTCCAAGGGACAATCCCCAGAAGATCCTAAAGGGAGTCAGCTGCCCAGAGAGAATGTGTGTGTGGAATTGAAGCTGTGACAACTCTACCTGTGAAGGGAAGATGATGTTTTCCTTCATGTTTCCATGTCTGTATCAAAAGGACTGTTCTTAGGTCTGAGGTGTATGTACCAAGAGATAAGTATAGAGTGCACAGTTCAGGGCCCATGTTTCACCATAAAAATATGCTGAATGTTTAAGTTTCAAGTTTGGAAGTCCTTTTGCGATCCAAGTATATTGAAAGGATCCATTTCACCATGACAATGTGCTAAATGTTTCAAGTTAAAGTTTGGGGTGTCTTTGCAATCCAGGTGTATTGGAGGATACATTTTAGTGTAAGCCAGGAGAAATGTCAGAGACTGGACATGGGGTAGGATTAGGTATAACCTCAGTTTGATTCCTCAGTCAGGGCTAACTGGTTCATGTATGGGCACCAGGCTAAACTGAGTATATGTTAATAGAAGTCATCGCTCCAGGAGAAATGTGTTTAAGTGTGTGGCAACAACCACAGTATACACTTTTTTTGGAAAAGATAAAGTCCAGAGATTCCTAGTACAGTGGGATTGACAGTTCAAAATGTCTGTGATGAAAAGTTTGTTCTAAAGTTCCCAAACAGTTGTTTTGAGAAATAATAACCTTGCTCCTGTGTAGACAGTACAAAATCTGGGGGAACGGTATACATGCCTACCATGAAAATTTGACATCACCAGACACTACAACAACAACAGTGCCAGGTTGTTGTAGTGTTGGTGCAGGACCCCACCACGGCCTTTGGGTACATGGCACCCCCTCCGTGATACCACTCTGACTCGGAGTTGGCTATTTTAGTAGTGGGGGATGCAGGGGCAGAGCCCTCCCATGGGAGGTTCAGGGGCAAAGCCCCCAAAGAAAGCAATATTTTCCATTATGCCCTCATGCTGACTGCAAATGACATCAACATGAGGGTGTCGCTCTAATGGCGGTCGATGAAACTGTTGTCGACCGACTGTCAAGGATCCCTGGGGGACCACCCTGTTCTGCATTTGTTACTAACTTGTGTGAATAAAGCCATACTGTAAAATCCAAATTTCCAGTAGTGGACATTACAGCTGTGCTTCCAGTGTGAATTGTTATGGGGTCCGCACAGAAGTTAGACCTAGCATAGTCCCTGAGCCTGGAGTAAATATAAATGTTATTTTGTGCCCTAAACCCCAGACCCCTTTAGACTGCCAAGCCAGGTATTCAGCTCAGAGCTAGGGATGATGCCTATTGTTTTGCCAACTTGTGGCCTTTTGCCTTGTCTGTGGTACAAGTTGGGGGTCCCAGTTGCCAGACACTACTCTTGGCTGGGGCATCGGTTGCATATATTTCATGCAACAAGCAAAAAAAGGAAGCAGTACAAAGTGGGCCAGATATTTAAAACTCAGTGACATTGCAGATGGACTGCAGGGTAAGGTTTGTCTGTTTGCAGATGACACCAAGATCTGCAACAGAGTAGATGATCCTGATGGGGTGGGCAGAATGAGAAGAGATCTAGATAAACTAGCAAAATGGTTGAAAGAGCGGCAACTGGGGTTTAACGCAAAGAAGTGCAAAATCATGCACATAGGGAAGATAAACCTATAGGCTGGGAGAGGAGTTTCTGGCAGTCACAAGGGAAGAAAGAGACTTAGGCATCATCATCACCGATTACCTGAAATCATCCAAGCAGACCACTAAAGCAGTAGGTAAGGCTAGGGGATGTTGGGGTGTATTAGTAGGGGTATCACATGCTGAAAGAGGGAGATAATAAACCCTCTTTACAAGACACTGGTTAGGCTACATCTGGAGTACTGCATGCAGTACTGGAGGCCACACTTTCACAAGGACATTAACCAAATTGAAGCAGTCCAGAGAAAGGCAACCAAAATGGTGCAGGGACTGCATCAGAAACATATGAGGACAGATTAACGGAGCTCAATATGTATACCCGACAGCAAAGGAGGGAGAGAGGCTATATGATCGAAACATTCAAACACCTTAAGGGCATTAACAAGGTGAAAGAGTCTAACATGGTTCAATATAAGAAAAATAGCAGGATAAGAGGACACAGCATGAGATTAGAGGGAGGCCGATTAAGGGGTAATGTGAGGAAGTTCTTTTTCACAGAAAGGGTGGTGGATGCATAGAATGCCCGACCTCAGGAAGTGGCGGATATGAATACAGTGCAGGGCTTCAAACAGGCATGGGATAGGCATAAGAGAGCAATACAGATGGGTATGAATAGATAGGCCATTGACAGAGCAAAGCCCAATGACACATTTATAAGGTAGAAAAAGAAATGGTCAGACTGGATGGGCCTTGTGGTCCTTATTTGCCATCAACTTCTATGTTTCTATGTTTGCTCCAGGGCTAAATTAGCACTGCCCAGCATGCTAAATTAGCCTGGACCCAATAGCCTACCATATTCAAAAGGGATAGCCCTGGTGCTAAACCTGCTGAATATAGCATGCTAAGGAAGCCAGGCAAACTGAGCTGGGAGTGCAGTGCAAAAATAGCCTGGAAATAAGACAGCTCTGAATATAATAACCAGGAAGTGCATACCACTGCAGCATCCCAGTTCACAGCGACATGAAGGAAGATAGAGGTGAACTATATGGCCAATGAGTACGCTAATAAAGGAGTGGAGTCAGTACAGATGCAAGTAGCAGCACATGTGAGATTTCATTGTGCACAAATGTACAATATTTCTGAAATATTTGCATGGTGCAAACACATTTGTGCAGGTTTAGCATGGAACAAAGCCATTTGCCCTGGGCAAAACTTTGCTATATTCAAAAGTGACATACAAATGAGCCTACTTAGGTAGTCTGTGGGCAAACATCCAGATTAGCATCTCATTATACCTGATTTGCATGCAGTTTACCCAGCGCTATTGCAGAGTCCCACAGCTCCACCTGTAGGTCAGTCTGGAAGTACAGGGGCTGACTGGGTCTGCCCTCAGCTCCACCTGCTGGTCAGTCTGGCAGTGCATGGTGGTAGCTGCAGGCTACATTTGTACAGTATAGCATAGAATATTGTGCACCAGGGGACTACACAGCACAGGCACAGGTGGTGGTGCTGCATGCAGTTGTCAAACTAATACATGCTACAGTGCAGAGCAGACACTACAGTAGCAAGGGGGCCATTAGTGTGAGGGACACAGTAATGACTATGGTGTGTAGGGCAATAGTGACCACTGCACTATACACTGTGACAGGCCAACCTTGCAGGTTTTTACTGATGGTGGACATTACTGTTATGCTGTTGTGTGACCAACAGATGCTGCACCACTGGCATGGGATGCTCACAGTGACATATATGTGGCTGGCTATGTGTGCTGTGGTGTCTGTACAGATGTGTGGCATGTGGCTGGAGGGGGAACATACCATCAAACAGGCACACTGGTGTTGGGGTATTCCCAACACTGGCTCATGTGCATTGCATGGCTTGTCCCAGCCTTGTGGCCTCACCCAGTCTGTGGTGCAGCCTAGCCACTTGTACACCCTCCCCTCAACACCCTCCATGCCCACGGTGCTGCAAGTGTGTGCTGACATCTGTTGGTGTCTACAGAAGCGTGGTCTGCAGGTGTGTGCTATATGGCTGCACTGCCATGGTGTCCACTGGGAGCTGGGTCACCACTTACTGCCTGGCATGGCTGGAACTGGTGGCAGATGATGACATCATAGGAATGCCATCGGTGAGCAGCATGTGACTTCTATGTTTGGCTTGTTTGTATATCATACTTACTGGTTATGGTCATGCAAAGCTGCACAAAAGTCATGCAAAGCCATGCAAGGCCATAAAGCCACGCAAAGCTGATTTAGCCAGAGTTAAGACTACCTTTTCCTGGGTGGTAATTTGCACCATGCAAAGTGTTGTGCTAAGTCACGCTAAAACACTTTGCCTGGTGCTAGTCGCTAAACATAGCATTGTGCCTGTATGTATGTACATGCCCCCTCAGTTTACCCCTTGCATACGTTATAATTTTGCCCAGCTGCAGCAGTTTGCATGCATTATTTGACCTTTTGAAAATAGCAGACCCGCGCTAACATGGCGCTAACCCTGTGCAAATGGTTATGTGTTATTTAAGCTGTGTAACTTCTCATTAGCGCCACCCCCTGATGAAGACTCATGAAGAATTGAAGCGTTGGATGTCTGCTAAGCTGTCTGTAGTACTGCTGTGTGTTTTATTTCTGATTATCCACCTGTAATCACTGTGGTACTGAAGTAAATCTTTTTGCAGAAACACACTTTATGCTGCTTCCTTTTTTTGCTTCATGTTTGTGTCAGCTGGCTGCCTTGCCCTAGCATGCACTGATCCTATTGAGCTGTGCCGCTTTACTCTCCTTTGGATTTTTGCATATATTCAAGCATTTTGGGATATTCTTTTTCACCTGTGGTCAGAACCTCAGTTTTAGCAGTCACTTATGAGGTTTTAATGTACGGCCACTATGTCCCATCCTGGAAAAAATGGGACAGTAGTACTTTAAATGTTGTGTGTATAAACATAAAATTGTGTAATTGGAATAACAGATGTTTTTTGTTTCCTTTCAACAGAAAGATACACCAATTAATGTGATAGTGAAGCAAACTGATGATGAATTAAAATCTGTTCCTTTTGAGGACACTGAACGTTTCCCTCCAAGAATATTGGGTGCTTATTGAAGAAATATGCCTTGGGTGACTAATACTGATGCTGCTGTTACTTGAATGTACCTATAGTACCTTATAAGATATTTAAGTTGCTACATCAGTTAAAAATACTGGGCACTATGCACGAACGGGTGGGAATTACATGCCAGAGGTGCGTATCCAGCCCGTGTATCTCCAGAGCCCTGGACAGGTGCAGGGTGTGTTGTATGTGCTACTGCAAGCACCAATGGGGTACTGGTCCATGGCTCCACCCCCCCAGCATGCAGGACCACACAGGATGGCTGGGGTGGAGTAGTGGATGCAGGTGGGCATCCAATTGTATGCCTGTCCTGGGCCCCATAGTGGATCCCCTATGATGACAGGTGTGGGTCCAGGTGACTGAATAGCACATGCGATCACCTGAACCCATGTGGCCATGCTCCCATGCCCAGCAGTCTATCAAAATGCCCCCCTCCCATCACACAGTAAGGCCAAGGCCCCAGTTGGGTGCAGTAACCCCTCCGAGACAGCTATGCCCCATCACGATAACATCAGTAACCTCCCCACATCTGCGCCCCATCCCCATATGGCTACAGCATCCCCCCACCCCAACACATGTCTGACCTGGACCCGTAGTGTGTAAACATCCCCCTGCACCCAACACAGTTTTGCCCTAGTCCCCGGTGTTGAACATGTAACCCCCTGTTCCCACACACAGGTGACCATGAGCCCGGTATTGTACAAGAACACCCCCCCCACACACACACTAAAATTCCCATGTAGCGATATCACATCCTCAACCCAGTACCCCTGCTGAACCATTAGGGCCAATTGCCCCCAAAACTCCCATGGCACTGATGACACCCCACCCCTACCTTCCTGTCTGTGACGTGGCTCAGGTCAGCCAGCGGCACTGCCCTCCTCACATCTCCTTGACTGCTGGCCATCCAAGTGATGCTGGGAGTGTGCCTCAATATATTGCACTCCCACTATTACTTGGATGACCAGTGGCCAAGGAGGTGAGAGGAGGGCTGTGCTGGGTTAGAGACAGGATACCACTGCAGGGGAACTTCTGTGTGTGTGTGTGGTTCCTGTACAACACTGGGCACATGGTCACGTGTGTGTGGAGGTGGGGTGTAACATGTTCAATACCAGAGAATGGAGCAGATGTGTTGGGGCAGTGGGGGAGTCAGTGCCACGGATGGGTCCACTGTCCACCAATGGGTTGGAGGGTTACCAGGGAAGGTGATGTATTTCTTTGGTGCTATTGATACTTGTTTCCAGGAATGGCATATTGAGCTGCAATAGCTCATTGCAAACTTCATCCAGGGGATTGTCCCTCTGTGTATGCAGAGGGCATGCCTGTATTACATCAGGGATGGGGACTACAGGTGCCAGGGGGTGATGTCTGCACAACATGAAGATGGCTAGTCATGTGTGTGGGGGGGCATGCATTCATCCTCCAGGGCCAGGACTGCCGTGTGCATGTGTGGGGGGGTTACTGCATTGCCCCTACCAGGATGGGGCACAATTCTGTTGGGGGCAGGGGCATACATGGTTGGGGGGTGCTTTGTCTTTTGTTGGGTGGGGGGTGCAGTCCTGTTTACTAGGTGCCAAAGTCTGGCTGAGGGCTTGATTGGGACAGAGGGCCCTGGCAGCCAGGCACACAGTAGCAGTGTGGATCCATGATGATGGAACTACATGGGTTACCTGTACCCACCCGATCAGCTGCCCCAGCCCATCCCATCAACCTGGTGGGTTGGGACATCATAGACTATCAATACCTGGCCCCCTGCAACCAGTGGGTGCTGTCCGTGGGTGCATGCAGTGGGTTATGATGGGGTCCTAGCTTCCATAACCTGCTCACCACTATACCCCCCCCTGCGAGCTGCACTATGTGCCTTTGTGAATGGCGCTTAGTGAAGGCACACCACTTGCCCAACATCAGGGTGTTTCTTTCTGTGCAGCTGGGGGGATTGGGTGCATATGGGCTGTGCACCCCTTTTGTGGGTGCAATGGGTACAGGGTGGCTATGCACCGTGGATCCACAGTGTGTTGCCACTCTTCACATTCATGCATAGCACCCCATATTACTGTTTATAAATTACTATTTGTTTTCTGCGTTTATGTATTGTATGACTTCATTATTTGTACTACAGCTTTGTTTAATTTTCTTTCTAAATACACTCCCCTACTCTTTGGTTGGTGAGCCCTTGTTCACTTTCTCCAAGTTGGTGGTCGGACCTGGCATCAATGTTGGAGGTGCTGAGCAGGAGGGCCTGCTGTGACTATTTTGGATCAGGCTATGGATTTACTGCTTGTTAAGACTTTACAGTTCCCTGATGTGGACCTTCCTTCTACAGTGTTACCTGAAGGTGGTGATATGGTTTTGAACTCACCGACTCCTGAGAACATCGTAAATCACATACTGGAGGATATTTCCACAGAACCAGTGAATGGTACCATTGCAGGATTTGATTACAACTGCGCCTTCTCAAATTTGAGAGGAATTTTTGACACTGATGGTTCAGATGAACAAAGAGAGGGTACTGCATTTTTTACAAAAGAAGTGACCGACAATCCCCTACAGGAGCATCCTCAACTACCAACGGCTTCTTCAGATCTATTTTTCATGCAAGCCTCCACCTCTATTCTCTTGCAACTAACACCTAATAATGTCACAGACATGCCAAGTTGTTCGCCCACTGCAGCTGATGCACGGACAGTATCAGTGGCTGCCTCACAAGAGCATTATGTGCTAGCTAGACTTAAATCTCAGGCATGGATAGTCAGACTGCACCACCACTCCTGAATGGAGTGTTAATAGCACTCTACAGGTGGTGGGATATGCACCTGCAGAGACAGGAGATGGGTGTACATCTCCAAAGGTAATGTCAGCCACAGAAATTATTGTTCAGGCTGAGCAGACTAGCAGGAAAAATACAGGAACATCATTTCCAGCTACACATGTGTTTAAAAAACATCATATGGGGCACAAATCTTCACACTTACTGCAGAAGGATTTTATTACACTGTTGGAATCCACTAAAGACCCAGCAAATGCTGTACAAGCCTCTACCACTTCCCATGCCACTTCAAATTTTCAGCATATGGGGGCTAGCATGTTGGAGATTCAACCTGGTACTAGTGCTGCAAAAGCGCTGTCTACTGATACAGAGGCCCCTGCAACACTGACTATGGAGCCGATAGATACTTTAGAAACAGAATCTCCTGTGTCTGCTCCAAGACCTGCACCCTTTTGCATGATGGATGCGAAAATAGGTGAACCTACACAGAGAAGGAACACTGTTCACTTGAAATATAATGGGGATCCTTCAGTGGCCCCAGACCGGAGAACAGGGATACACAAAATGTTATATGACACAATGGAAATAGTGACTAATGATCTTTTTGCCTTTATACATGATAGGGGTGAAGCTACCTATGATGTAAATTTTAAGCTGGTACAAATGCTAGAAAAAGTTTGGTTAAAGTATCAACTGGCAAAAGATATCTCATTGTGGAAGCCTTTTTTTCCTGTGCCAGTTACTAAGCCTCTTGTGAAAAATATCAGTTATTTTGAAGTGAGGGATGAACATCACTGATGTTCAATATTGGCTCAGGCAACAATGTGATGTTCATGACAGACAGCCCAAATCCCATCCTAGATGATCTCATCTGTACAGGGGGATGGAGGTTAAGGTCCAGTTGAAACAGACAGATCAAGGTATTAGTCATTTGCCAGGGAGTTTTTTTATTGGCATGGAGAGGGGTTTATGTTTTTACTCAGGACAGTGGAGGACATGACACAAATGTGGCACTAAAACTACAGGTGTGCGAAGTCTGTGAAATTCACTCTGTAAATTATTTCATGGATTTTGTGCAATTTGCTGAGTGATTCTGCAAAATTCGTGGCCTCGAATTGCATGGATTGTAACACGAGCATGAAATCTCGCTCTCGAATTTCGTACTCCACACACGAATTTCATGCTTTGTGTTTAAAAAAGTGAATGCTGCCAAAAGGTTTGCACAAATCATGTGAATTGAAGTGTTGAGGTGTTCTGAAAACTCTGAGAATTCCACACAGAGCAAATATTCACCAATCTGCATGCACCTCAAGGATGAAGTTTTACTTCACAACACCTCCAGCTAGAACACGTCTAAGCTATGAATGTGGACAAGTCTGGTAACTCTGGGCTGACACATTTTTTTCTCCATATTCTGTCATACTCTTCTTTTCTATTTAAGCCTGTTGCACAACATTTCTTACCCTTCTTTTTGCCTCCTCTGCTCTATTCCTGCTTCTCTTTCTCTGTCCTCTTGATCATGAGTTGGCCACTCGTGCTTCTGTGTCAACAAGGGCTTTTAACTGGTCCGTTACTGGCATACTTCCACCTTTGATAAATTGTGCGCAGTGAGGCTTGTGTTGCCCAGTTTGTATGTTTACAGATAGATACATATGGTTCTGGGCTGGTTTTAAAGGAGTGCAGTGCTCCATTGTAATCACTGAAATGCCAGCTGCCGCATGACTGTGTGATAGTGCAAATTGTGGCAGCACGATTGTGCGATGGTGCGCACATTCGGTATTGCGCAAATGCACCGTTTTAAGAAATTAAATTCCCCACTTGTGGACTTCACAGTACTGCACTCCACCAAAACTTCCCATTAGGTTCTGGTTAAGGCTGAGCAATCCTGTAAAGTCACAGTCAAGAAGCTTTTTTTTGTGTAGAAAGAGGGAGAATATCACTCAGGTTTAAAAACATAACAGGGCATTGCCTAGCAACCTGCTGTGTTTAATCACAGTAGCATAGTACATTGGATTGGAAAGAGGAAACTCTCTGCCCCTGTGAAAGGATTATAGAATGTTATGACTCTCCATTGTATATGTCACGAAAACTGCTTCTCTTGCTTGCTTAATTGAGAGCTATCCTGAACTGCACACAGTTTTCTGGGCGGGACTAAGAAATGTGACAATGAGAGGGAATTCCCTACGTTAGGGGAAACTTACCAGAAAAATGTTACACTCTGTTTAGTTCCTTGACCATGCTAACCCTCCACATTGCCTGGTCAGATCTGCCTTTAGGAGCTGGCCAGCCCTGTCCTCCTTGGTTTTATGCTTCTGGCTTTCAGTGTGGGAGGAGCTATGTGTGCGAGGACATTAAAATATGACAAATCTTGGAATATCTGTTCTCTTTTGGATTTTATTTATGTACATTTAACAAAAGAAACATAAATATTGTTTGGGATGTAATAAAAGTCTTTGTTTTAAGAAGAAATTAAATGTTTTCCAGATTGTGGGAGGGGTTATCTGGTCACATGGGCTAGTTCAAGTATATAAGCAAGGTAAACCCAATGACCAGTCTATACGTGCTGGGCAGTCAGTGCATGTCAGGAGGGGTTCTCTAGCATCTTCTAGACAGAAGTTTTCAGTTTTGGCAATTTATGAATTTATGTTGCCTTTTGGGATTTATTTTGTCTTAGACAGTCTGCTTTATTATTTTTGTTTTGTAAATAAATTCTAGCAATTTGTGTCGATTTTGCATTCATAATCCTGGTCTCAGTGTCCCTCATTCCCATGCATTTCACAGTGATAGCCATGCTGTAATCTCTGTCTAGAATATGAGCATGTCAGTGTCAGCTGTCCAAACACCCTGAATTGCAATTTATGCGACTATATAGGGCACACTTATAAGTGATGCTCTTGGGCAGTGTATAATAGAAGGGAAAAAGGTCATGCAAATCAAGAGCAAATAATCACTGATGCTCAATTCTGGGTTTTACAAAAGCAGGCCTCTTCTTCCTTAACCAAGGTAACTACACTTGAGGAAAAACAAGCAGCAGAGGAGCAGGATATTCAGCTTGACCCTATCACAGATCAACATGTCCCCCCCCCCCCAGAAGACAGGTTTACTGTAGTGAAAACCACCAGGAGACATAGGGAGAAAAGGAAACCTGAGGTTAGTGACTCCCTCATTGGTTATTACCAGAAACCAATTTCAGTTACTGTACTAGCTAAAACGAAGCAATGAGGGACCACCAAGGAGGAGGATGAGAACTCTGACATCTCTTCAGTTATCTCTTCTGATCACCACACAGAGTCTTCAGTTCCCAAGAAAGTAAGATGCTGATCCAAACCCCCCCTAGGTGAGCAATGCCACTACTGCCACCTGATACATAACTAAAACCATCTCAATCACATCCCTCACAGTTAATGTCAACAGCATTAAAACCTATAAAAAATGTCTGACCACATTTCAGATTTTGAAGGATATGCCAACTAATATTTTATTTCTGCAAGATATCAGAATTAAGATCAATTATGAACTTGGTCAAGTTAAAAAATCCTGGAATATTGGTACTTCCTTTTGGTCACAAGGTGAGGATCTGTGTGATGGGGCAAGAATTTTATTTAAATCCTACTCATATAACATTACTCAAGTAGTAGATATTTTAGAAACACAGAAATATATAAATTTGTTGGCAGAGAAAGACCCCGTGGTTCATCCAGTCTGCCCAAGTCCCCTTCCCCCCCCAGAAGACCTCTGCCCTCCATTTTCTGTCTGCCCCCTATTGTTTTGGTCCCTGTGTGTATCCCAGGCTTTCTAAAATTTGCTCACTGTATCAACCTCCACCACTCATTCCAGCAGTCTGTCCCATGACCCCACCACCCTCTCAGTAAAGAATTCCCCCCTGATGTCACCTTTAAATCTTCTGCCCTTGCGTTTAATGCATGCCCCCTAGTGGATTTGCTCTCATTCAATCTGAGATATTTTAAACCCTCACCCTATTTATGCCTTTCAAGTACTTGAATGTTCCTACAATGTAACCCCTTTCCCTCCTCTCCTCCAGTGTGTACAGGCCCAGCTCACCCAGTCTCTCCTCATATGTCTTCTCATGTAGTCTACTCACCATTCTGGTAGCCTTTCTCTGAGCCTTCTCCAGACTGTCCTTATCCCCTTGTAAGTATGGCCTCTAGAACCATACCCCATATTCCAGGTGTGGTCTGACCATGGTCTTGTATAGTGGCATGATCACCTCCCTTCTCCTGTTTGTAAAGTCCCTTCCTATGCATGCCAACATTCTGAGCGCCTTCCCCACTGCCTTGTCACGTTGACTCTGAACCTTCAAGCTGTCCGAAATAGTGATCCCTAGGTCCCTTTCCTGTTCTGTTGTCTCCAGTTCTTCCTCCTCAAGCCAATAATTTGCCTTGAGGTTTCTATGCCATATATGCATAATTTTGCATTTATTTGCATTAAATTGTGGCTGCCATCTTTCTGACCAATCCTCCAACATTGCCAGATCCTCTCTCATACTTTCCACACACCCACCATATCCGCCCTATTACATACTTTCATGTCTTCTGCAAACAGACTCACCTTCCCATGCAGACCCTCCATAATGTCCCCAATGTAAATATTGAAGAGTATGGGTCCCAGCACTGACCCCTTGGGGAACCCCACTTGTCACCCTTTCCTCCTTTGAGTGCACCCCATTTACCACAACCCTCTGCATTCTTCCCTCTAACCAATGCAAAACCCAATTTGTAAGTTTGCTTCCCAGTCACAAACTACCTACTTTGCCTACAAGTCTAGAGTGAGGGCCGGTGTCAAAGGCCTTCCTGAAGTCCAGGTAGGCCACATTCACTGCCCCTCCCTGGTCCCATATCTCCATAACCCTGTCAAAAAGGGACAGTATAGCACAGTGGTCTAAGGCTCGGAGCTGCAAATCTGGAGACCTGGGTTTGAATCCCACAGACCCCACCTGCATACTGTGTGACCCTGAGCAAGTCACTTAACTTCCCTGTACTCCCAGGTTGCACCTGTAAACAAGCTTTCAGCTTAGTGTGTCTCACCTGGTTAAACAATTGGAAAAAAAATTCAATTACATTGGTCTGGCAAGATCTAATACCTGTGAATCCATGCTGGTTGCCATCCAGGTGGCCCTATACCTCCAGATATTTAATCAGCCTTTCCTTTATAAGGGTCTCCATTAGCTTACCCGCCATGGAGGTAAGGCTAAATGAGCAGTAGTTTCCCAGTTTCTCTCTTCCTCCCCCTTATGCAATGGCACCTCCTCAGCCCTTTTCCAGTCCTCAGGAATGCTTCCCTTGTCCAGTAACAGATTAAATGACCTTGTGAGTGGTGCACTAACACCTGCTTCAGCTCTTTGAGCACTTGCAGATAAATCCTGTCTGTGCCCATCTCCTTATCCTCCAGAAGCTTCCCCAGTTCTTCCAATATCCTATCCTTTGTGAATGGACCTGAGTCCACTTCCCTGCCCTCCCTTCCTCTGACTTCCAACTCCAGCTCTATCCCCTCCTCCACTCTGAAGACTGATGTGAAGTAATCATTCAGAACATTAGCCTTTTTCATGTCCCCTTCTGCCATTACCCCTTCCTCTTTGAGTCTAATAATCTCCATCTTCCCCTTCCTTCTGTCATTCACATATCTAAAACATTTATCATCCCTTTTCACCTCCTTGCTATGTTCTCCTCTGTATTCGCCTTCGTCCTTCTGCTTATTTTTCCTGTTTTCCTCAATTTTGCCTTGTATACCTCAGTGTCCATTTCTTTCTGAGAGGCTTTATATGCTCTGAATGCCCTCCTTTTCTCCCTAACTGCTACCCCCACTTTCTTTATGAACCAAAGTGGTTTTCTCCCCTTTTCTTTGCTCACCATCCCAACCCATAGTTCTGTCACCTTCAATATTCCTCCCTTGATTCCCCCCACAGCTCCTCCACATCCTCCATATTCTCCTTCCCTTCTAGTTCCTTCCTTACAATTTCTATCATCCTCCTAAAATCTGTCTTCCTAAAGTCTAACACCTTAGTGGAAGAAATGCTCTTGACCAGCTCTTTCTGAATTTTAAAGCTTACCATCATGTGGTCACTGTTCCCCAAATGTTTTCCAACCTCCTCCCCTTGACACCTTCCTCATTTGTCATTGCCTGATCTAGCATGTTCTTCTGCCTAGTAGGGTCTGTGACCAGCTGGTGCATGAACAATTCCTGCATAGCTACTCCTTTCAGTGGATGCTGCCGGAAATTCCCAATTCACAACTGGTAGATTCAGATTGCCCAACACCACTATTTCCCTTTTCCTGGCCATTTTCTGAATTTTGCTAATGAACTTTCTATCCACTTCCTCTCTTTGATTTGGTGGTCTGTAGACCACCCCTACCCTCACTGCCTCACCCCCATTCTTCTTAAAATGACCCATAGTGTCTCTGCTGGTCCATCCATTTCACCACTTGCCATTGCTCGAATCCTCTCCTTCACATACAAGGCAACCCCCTTCCCCTTCTTCCTGTCTGGTTCTTCCTGTAGAGTCCATACCCTGGTATTTTGCCTGGAAGAGCCATGCCCTTGGATTTGATTTATAAGAAACAAAAATTTCAGATGATAAACATTTACGCCCCTCAAGGTATTGCTTGCATAATTGATTTGTTCTCTAAAGTCAGGCTATACCTATACACAAATAAGTGCCTCATATTGGGAGGGACTTCAATTGTGGTCTCTCCAAGCAGGATATGAAGGGATGCACTGAGAAAAAATTCAGTGACATGAAATACTTCTGTACACTTATCAAATCCATAAATCTCCAAGATGGCTATTGTGTGATACACAATAAGAGAGCTAAAAATATGTTAGAGGACCATTAAGCACTAGAATAAATTCTCTTTTCTTTTCTCAGACTATACAGGTTAAAACTGCACACACCATACCTATGGATACTTCAGGTCATCTAGTGGTGACATGTCACTGTACTACAGGACCAGATAATCTGGCAGAAATACAACAGCGGTGGAAAGAATCAATGGAAGGAGCTGTTTTGGGCCACAGATTCTATACTAGAAGCTTATGACACTATTGGACGTTGGTTGGCCAACTCCAAACAAGAATTTAAAAATGTTTTATTACTAATGCTGTACACAGGAAACAGGAAGAGTATTTTAAATATCTCCAGTTATGGAAAAAAGCTCTTTTTGAACATTGCTAGGGCCCAAGAAGACAAACTTCACTTATCCACCAACATCAAGCAAATCAAGGAACACATGTTTACATTCCAATATAAAAGAGTTCTGTCTTTAAAAATGGAGGTCCAATATGGTACTCAGGGCAGTAAACATGCTTTAGATAGATATATATAGATAGTATTGATAGCCTTAAGACCTCATTAATAGACCAAATTCTTGATGAGTAGAATGGTGTTTCAGCTACCTCTGATGCACAAATTCTGGAGATCCCACAAAGCTATTTACAGAATTTATTTAATCCCCAAACTAGACTGAACTTGGCTGGGAGCTTTTTGTCAAATGTCTCCATCCCTGGTGTATCACCTGAAACACAACATACAGTGGTAGCAGATATAACAATGGCAGAAGTGAATCAGGCCATTACCAAACTGAAAAAAAAAATGTCATCAGGCCTGGATGGCCTCATGGCTGAACTGTATGCATCCCAAACAGGATGTCTTTCCCCAGGTTTGATATTGGTATTCAATGAAATTCTTTCCACAGGTAAAATTCCAGGGGATATGGCAAAAGCTATTATGGTCCTATTACATAAGAAAGGTGATACAACTTCTCTTAAAAATTGGAGCCCAATAAGGATATTTAATACTAATTATAAAATCTTAGCTGTTATTCTACAAAAGATACTTTTACAAATTGCAGAAGTCATCTCACCAGTACAGTATTGTGCTCTGCCTCAAAGATCTATCTTTAACAATCTCACATATCTAAAGTATGAGAAATAATTAGTACTGGGAAAATGAACAAGGCCTCAGGTTATATTATCACTAGATCAAAAAAAGGCATTCTGTCATGTGGATCACCATTATCTATTTTCAGTCTTAGCAACATAGCATATTCTGACACCGCTTATTCAGTGGATAAGGACACTGTACAAACACAATATAACAATCCCTTATATTAATTGCAGGCCAGGGCATCCATTTTTAAGTAAAACAGGTGTATGACAAGGTTGCCCCCTTTGCCCCTTTCTTTATGTTTTTGCTATAGAGCCTTTACTCTGTAGTATGTTGGTTAATCCCAGGATTCCTAACACTGGAACACTGACTGGTTTAACGGGTCCTAAACTGTGCACCTATGCAGATGATATTTGGATCTGTTTTGAAAATGCAACAGCTGATGCAGAAATTGTACAGGAACTGATGGGTTATATATGCCAGCGCAACAAAAAAGATCATGATCAGCATGTCAGGGATGAGCTCCATGTCAACTGCAAGTTGCAGTCAGCATGGAGCTGCACAGTTTGACTCCATTTTTTACGTCAGGGGGCTTTGCTCCTGAACCGCTCACATGGGGCCTTTGCCCTCTGCACCCCTCGAACTAATGGATTCTAACTCCAGGTCAGAGGTAGTTCAGGGAGGGGGTGCAGGTTGGGGGAAGTGATTGCCCACTTGCAGGGGCATTTCTATGGTGACATGGTGCTGTAATTGATATCGACGCATGTCACCATAGAAATGTTGCTGTTAGGGTGGCACACCAGAATGGACCACTTTTGAGTCTATAGCAGGGGAAAGCTAAATTTTAACAAATGCCTAGGCATGTAGGTATAGCCCAGGCTATTAAGAAAGGTGCCAAGTACATTAGTAAGAGGAAAAATACTAGAAATGGGATGGCTGGAGTGAAGAAGGAAGGAGGAAAAAGGGTGGAGGATGACCTAAAAAAGGCTGAGATATTGAACAAGTACATTTGCTCAGTATTCACCAGGGATGGGGAGGGTGAGGGACTGAGACTCATTAAGAGAGGTACTCAGGGGAGGGAGGTAGACACCAGCCCATTCATGGTGGACAAAGTCCTAGAAGAACTCAAGAAAATATAAGCAGATAAGGCAATGGGTCCAGGTGGAATCCACCCCAGAGTACTAAAGTAACTGAGGAAAGCGCTGGCAGAACCACTGGCTGCCCTTTTCAACACATTGCCAGAGGTGGGGAGGTACCTGATGACTGGAGTAGAGCAGATGTTGTCCCTCTCCACAAAAGTGGAAGCAGACAGAAGGCTGGCAACTAACGGCCTGTAAGCCTGACCTCATTAGTAGGGAAACTAAATAAGTCCTTACTTAAGGAAAGGACTGTGAAGTTTCTAGATGATAGCAGGGCACATGATCCAATGTAGCATGGAGTTCAGTGGGACCATCCTGCAAGATGAATCTTATAGATTTCTTTCACTGGGTAACCAGGGTGGTAGATCAGGCAGGGGCGGTGCATGTAGCCTACCTGGATTTCAGCAAGGCCTTTGACACCATCCCTTACAGGAGATTTCTAAATAAATTGGGGAGCCTGGAAGTAGGTCCTATGGTGGTAAAATGGATTGAGAACTGGCTAAGGGACAGGAGGGTGGTCGTACATGGCAAGAAATCTGAGAAGAGGGAGGTGACCAGCAGGGTGCTACAGGGGTTGGTGCAGAGCCAGTCCTATTTGATGTCTTCATTAGTGACATTGGAGAGTATCTGGAGGGAAAGGTGTGCCTCTTCACAGATGACACCAAGATCTGCAACAGAGTGGACACACTGGAGGGGGAGGAAAAAATGAGAAAGGACCTTTGCCTATTGGAAGAGTTGTCAGTTGTCTGGCAGCTGAGTTTCAATGCTAAAAAGTGCAAGATTATGCAGCTGGGATACAGAAATCCAAGGGAGGAGTACAGGATGGGTGGAGAAATTCTGGCTACCACAAGTCAGGAGAGAGACCTGGAGGTTATCATATCTGATGACCTGAAGGTGACCAAACAGTGTGAAAAGGTGGTGGGAAGAGAAAACATAATGTTGGGGTGCATAGGGAGGGGCATAACAAGCAGGAGGAAAGAGGTGGTGCTGCCGCTGTACAGATTACTGATGAGGCCTCAGCTGGAGTACTGTGTCCAGTTTTGGAGACCACATCTCCAGAAGGACATTGACAAAATAGAGATAATCCAGAGAAGGGCAATGAAGATGTGCATGGACTGCACCAGAAGCCCTATGAGGAAAGACTTAAGGACCTTCATATCTATTCACTGGAAGAAAAAAGGGAGAAGGGAGGGGAGGTATGATAGACTTTCAAATACCTTAGGGGACTAAGCAGGGCAGAGGTGGAAAGCATATTTCAGAGAAAACTCTGCACAAGAACAAGGGGGCATGATATGAGGCTGAAGGATGGAAGGCTCTGGGGTAATGTTAGGAAGTACTTTTTCGCTGAAAGGGTGGTGGAACCATGGAACAGCCTTCCAGATAAAGTGGTAAGTGCAAAAACAATATGAGGGTTCAAGAGTGCATGGGATGGACATAAGGGTACCCTGGAGATGTGCAGAGCAGGACAACCACAGATCAAATAGGATCTGGGGCTGCAGCAGTGAGTAGGGAAATGGGCAAACTAAGTGATCTGTATGGTCCATATCTGCTGACGGATTCTATGTTTCTGTGGATTGCTATTCATGCTAAACCAGAAACTAGCATAATACACATTGAAAATGTACTAATTACACGAGACCTTATTACAATTTTGGATATCTGGTTTGGAAGCGAGGATGATGCAAAGCAAACTTGGGATGGGAAAATTCACAGCGCCTCTTGGAAGAATAAGACAATTTCAAAATGTGAACAAGTTTACCTTTTGAAAAGATTAGTTCACCAACACTTTCTGTTTCTTGTATACATTTTCCCATAAGGAAGTTGCCGTAAATTATGTTTTTTTTTCATGGACTCTGGGGCAGTAGACTGAACCCCATTAAAAAGAATTTCACCTATCAGGATTATGGGCAGGAAGGAATTCAAATGATACACACCATTGTTTTTTCTATATTTGTGCATTTTTTTATACCAATGTTGTCCCTTTTATAACAGGAAAAGTTACACCCTGCACTGCAATTCTTCCAAAATGGATCCACTACACATTATGGAGTACATCCCTGCATTGGTTGTACTAAGGCTAGATTATAAAATTTACCCCATACACTATATCTGGCAGTCTGGCAATTAAGGCAATGGAAAGTGGCAAATACATCTTTGTTAACTAACACTAGAAAACAGTTTTACCACATCATTATCAATACGTTTTTCTGAGACTAAGTTTGGCACATTGTCCTCCAGATCAAGTGGGTACAGTTTTTCTTCAATTTACAGACAAAAGAATCCCACTGCAATTCTAGGATATAAGTTGGCTGTCCTGTCATGGCAGATTGTGAGTTCAAGTTTCTGAAAGCACAAAGCCCTAGAACAATAGTTATCAAACTTTGTCATAGTGAGCCTCGCCTAAGCCATGGAAAAGATCTTGAGCCTCACCCAAAATACTGAAATATTTTTGGGCCTCCCCATAGAAAAATAGCCTACTTTTCACAGTACATCAGGAATAAATTAAAACCTCTTTGCATAGCTGGCTCTCATGTTATTAAGCTTATTGTAACCCCCAAAACAGGACAACCTACTTGCTCCAATATTTTTGACTCTCGAACCATTGTTACCCTTACTGCCATATGTTCATGGGTTAGACTGCGTTTCTGTTTCTCCCTCTAACTGGAATAACAATCCTGCCAACCTCTGCATCTCCCCCTCTCCCCTCTTCCCCTGCTCTTAAACAACTTCTCAGGGATTGTTTTGCTCCCTCCTGCTCTTATTCCTAGTGCCTGTATGGTTGAGTCTTGTATTTGAACAGTTCTGCTGACAGTCTAATTGATCAATTGTTCCTCACATTGTTGGTTTATGGTTCTTAATTTGTTTGCACTTTTATTCATTTTGTATTGCTTGAGTGTTCGGCAGTTACATTTTGAATTGTATTCTTTCACTACCCTTCCCTGGGTACACCTGAAATAAGCCATGGCTCAGTGTACAGTACCTTCCCTGGTCACAGACTTGTGAATAAATACATAAATTCACCTGTTATCCTCTTTCAGTTTGCCTTATCCCTTCACACAAAATCTATAAAGTTCAAAACTGAAATATAATACTTTTTCAAGACTTGCTTGAGCTTCCCCTGGAACAGGCTGGGGCCTCTCCAGGGAGGCTGACCCCACCATTTGAGAACCCCTGCCTTAGAAGACAGCATGTGTCCTAGGTTGTCTTGTGTGTGAATACATATAGAAACATAGAAACATAGAATTTGACAGCAGATAAGGACCGCATGGCCCACCCAGTCTGCCCATTTCCCTACCTTCTAGATAAGCTGCAGATCCTAGTTAACCAGCAGCCTACTTCTTCCTACCCCCACCCCCTAGAATGGCCTTATGACTGTCCCATGCATGCTTGAATTCCACCACTGATTTTGACTCCACAACCTCCTTCAGAAGGCCGTTCCATGCATCCACAACCCTCTCTGTGAAAAAATACTTCCTTAAATTACCTCTGAGCCTCTGATTACCTGAATTAGAGGAAAATTTCAATCTCACTTGCCCATTCACATAAGAGTTTTGGGTGGCATTTGCCCAGGACTGGAAGGATAGGTTAATTAATCTAGTCACTTATGAAATCCTCATTTTGGAGATATACCCCTACAGCTTCAGAAATTTAATCCAAGTACCCTTAGACTCATATTTTCAGTTATCTGTTATTACTTCTGGCAAGCTAAGTGTCAGTTTCTTCTTCAACAGAAGGATTGCACTATGATGGAAATTCTTCAACAGAATAAAATGTGCCTACAAAACAGGTACACTCAGGAACAGAACATATTATCCTTACATAAACATGGTTCTTTGTGGAAACATTGTACTTTGTTTTTAATATAGGATGCAGATTGGGTAACTCCTGTAGTCTAAGTTAGGACCGTGATACTCCTAGATACCCTGGAGCTGAAGTTTCTGTAGGACATTTTCCTTTCTTTATGTTTAAGGTGTATGATTTTTGTCTGGGATATTTTTTTTTCCTTTTGAAGGTTTACAATCTGTATCATGGTTTGTATTATTAATTTTTTTAAATTTCAACTGTTTTAACCCTATTTGTACATATGCGAAACTTCCTTTGCATTTCCTGTGTTTGTTATTGATTATATTTTCTCAATAAAGTTCCCCTACTCTCCAGTAGGGGCTCCCAGGCCATCTGGTGGTCTGGTCAGATGGCCTATGCTGTCGAGATCCTGGCTGTTCTTGAATCAGGGAAGAGGGCTTCCTCCCTGGCATCATCTTCGTCTGATGCTCCTGAACTGACTACGTCTAACCCCGCTGACACCTACAACTTGCTAGTGTGCCAATTAACCCCATACATGCAGAAGAACTAAGACCTGACCTGAACTCTAGAAAACAGTTATTTTTATATTTGATTGCGGAAGAGTCCTACCTCATTAAGAAGCACTGCCTGGTGGCATTCTATATTTTATCCCGGTCAGCAGGTAAGCCACCTAGAGAACTCCTGCCTTTTGTTTCCCCCAGTGTGGGACTTGTTTTGGTTCCCCAATTGCAGACCTTACCAGATGATTTTCCCCCACTTCATGAGAGTCTCCATCTGCCCCCCCAGGTGGCTGCCAATCCCTCTGTTGTAATTCCTGGAGGTGAACTCTTCTTTTCCCCCTCTCCCTTTTCAGTTGCCAAGTGAAGTTTTCCCAAAAGGTGAAGACAATGGAACCTCCACTTTCCTTCACCCACTTTCTGGGGAAATGAGGGGACTCCAGTCCCAGAAACTGACTAAGTTGTTGCCTTGCACCCATGACCACATCTCCTATGCCTGTTTTGACTGCTGATTCCGGGTGTAGTATCCCAGAGCCCTGGCCTGCTGTAGACCCTTTACCTGGGGCTTGTGCTGATTCACTGTTTTCTACTCCTTGCCCCTGTACAGAAGGCTTGTCAAGATTATTCTCTGATGGAAGTGGCAGCATGATACTTCCACACCACCCAGGTTACAGCGAAATTTGTATTAAGTAGAGATTCTTCTTGTTGGAGGGATGTGGGACAGAGGTGGCCACACAAACCCATGTTTTTTGGTCCTGCAATGTCCTGATGGGGTTTTGGAGGATAATAAACTAGCACATACAAAAGTTATTTCCCTTACTGGGTGAATTAACTCCACAACTGGTACTCCTATTACATTACCCACCACACTTTAGGGATAAATACTCAATATATCTCCTCAGTATATTACTAGGGGCAGCAAGAAAGTGATCACCAGACTCTGGCTGAAACCTGACTCCCCCTCTCGATATATAACTGGTAAAATACTCTATATGAAATTTACCAGATGGAACATATGACAAACAAACTCCAGAATACCACCCAGGCCATCAACAATAAATGGACCAGATGGTTACTTCACATAGCTGCCTCTCGACCAGACCTCACTCCATAAAATACCTAGAGATCAGACAGAGGGAACAGGATCATCTCCTTACAGGAGAAAGGTGGGTAGCACTTCAGACCTGAGGGGCAAACTACCACGAATATACACATAAATGTAATATGCAGAAGAATCTCCTCTCCACACAATTCTGAAATGTATACCACACCATTTCTTTTTATTTAGTAATTGCACAGACGGCATTTGTGTGTATCGTTTCATGACAGAGTTGTGGAAAATATACGACTAGTGCCTTATATGTAACTATGGATCCATACACAGAATGCCTTAATTGTATTATGATGCATTCCTGATGTCCTTAAAACCCTTTTTTTCCGATACAAAAACAGTTAAAAAAAAAAAGAGTATTCACTGACATGTCGCGGCAGACTGTTACTGCTTATGCACCCACTGCTGCTGCAGTCTTCCACAAGGACAAAGCGGGTGGCTCACAGTGTGGGACAAAATGGGCATGCAGTTGTTCAGTTAGGGGTGACTGAGTGATTGTCAGCCTGAACCAGCTATACCAATTGCCACTTGTGAGACTGCTGCTAACATATGCCCTGCTAATTCGATGCTCCATTCTTTTGATGTGCCTGCTCGGCAACTACTGCACACATCGGCCTACAAGACAACTGATAAATGGTTGTCTAAGGCAGCATTAGTCACTGTGGGCTAGATACAGGCTCAAAATGGGGTGTCTTGGGTTCCTGTTCCCACTGCCCCTGAGACCCCCTACAATGCCTTCTCAGGGATCTGCTGTCAAGAACTGTGTTCCCAAACTTCTTTTCTCTGCAGCCCACATTAGAAACATAGTCAATGATGGCAGAAAAAAGACTAGAGATCCATGCAGCCTGCCCAAGTTCCCTATAATCCCTGGAATCTACTGTTCCTCCAGGGTATTAACCCTCCCTGTCCTCTCTCTATTCTTCTGCTTGGTCCTGTCACCCCTGGTAATCACTATTCCTGCGATTATGTCCCAGCCCTGCTTCAATCCCCTTACTGTTTCACACCCACCATTTCAGCCGACAGACAGTTCTAAGGTTTCACCACCCTTTCCATAAAGTAGTACTTCCTTACATCTCTCCTGAACCTATCTCCTGTTAATTTCCATATGTGTCCATGTGACTGTGAATTGGTATTCAAGCTAAATAGTTCCTCACAGTTCACTTAGTTAATTCCTTTAAGGAACTTGAAGGTCTCTTTCATATCTCCCCTCTCCCTTCTGGTCTCCAGTGAGTACATATTTAGTGCCTTGAGGGGCTTCTCATAGGATCTGCCCTGCTGGCCCTGAATCGTTTTTGTTACTCGGAACTGCATTGTCTCCAACCTATCCTTATCCTTTCCTAGGTGAGGACTCCAAAACTGTGTGTAGTAGTCTAGGTGAGGTCTGACCAGGGATCTGAAGAGGGAAAGTACTACCTCTTTTTTCTGCTATCAGTACCCCTCCTGATACATCCAACATCCTGTTAGCATAGTTATAGACCTTGTTGTACTGACTCAGTTTTGTAAATGAGTTGTTAATGATAACTCCCAGATCCCATTCCTCATATGTAGTACTAAGTCTCTCCTCCCATCAGTACTCTGTCTTGGGGTTCTTTTTCCCTAGGTGCGTTACAGTACCTTGCACTTTCTGGCATTGAATTTTAACTGCCAGACCTTTGACCACCCTTCTAGCTTTTATAGGTCTCCCTGCATTTCCCTTATTCCCGTGTCAATATCCACCCTCCCACATAGTTTTGCGCCATCTGCGAAAAGACACAACTTGCCCAGGATTCCTGCTCCAATAGAGATGTTGAGAAATAAAATTTCACCAGCAAAATCTGCAATTTCGCTGTGTGAAGTATTTCACAAAATGCACACATTTTGCAAAATATTTCGCAGGTGCAAAATGTGAAATGTCACCAGAAATTGTGAAATTTTGCCCGATTGTTGCAAATAATTTTGCATTTTGCTGTGAACTTTTGGCATTCTCAGGTGAAATTTACTAATTTTCAGGCAAAATTTTGCATTTCGCACACAAAATATTTCATGAAATGCACAAATTTCACAAAATATTTTGCTGAACAAAATTTCTCAGTTTCACACAACACTATTCTCCAGTGTCATTAACGAACATGTTGAATAGGACCAGACCCAGGACCGATCCTTGTGGAACCCCGCTCATAACCTTCCTCTCCTTTGATTTAACCCAACTGACCACCAACCTTTGTTGCCTCCCCTCTAACCAGTTACCCATGCAGTCCACAACTGGTTTAGCTGCATCCAGGTCTTCCATATAGAAACATAGAAACACAGACATTGACAGCAGAGAAGGATCACTAAGCCCACCCAGTCAGCCCATTTTCCTACCTATTGGATAAGCTGCAGATCCTAGTTTTACCAACAGCCTACTTCCTCCTACCTCCCACTAGGATTGCTTTATGTCTGTCACATGGATTCTTAAATTCCTTCACTGTTTTTGACCGCATGACCTCCTCAGGAATTCTGTTCCATGCATCCACCACCCTCTTCATGAGAAAATACTTCCTCTCATTGCCCCAGAGTCGTCCCTCCTCTATCTTTATATTGTGCTGTTTTGTTCTTGCACATCTCTTTTTCTGAAAGATGCTACCCTCTTGGACTTCCCCCTCTCCCTCCTTTCCTCAAGGGTTTACATATTAAGCTCCTTTAGTCTTTGGTGCAGGCCCTGCACCATTTTAATTGTCCTCCTCTGGACTGCCTCCATCCTGTTTATGTCCTTGTAGAGATTGGGTCTCCAGAACTACATGCAGTAGTCTAGATGGGGCTTCATCAACTGTCTGTAAAGATGGATAACAACTTCTTGTTTTCCACTGGTGATGCCTCTCCCTATACAACCCAGTATTCCACCAGCCCTCCTTACTGCCTTCTCACATTGCTTGCTTGCTTACCTTTAGGTAATCTAATATGACTACCACCAGGTCCCTTTCCGTTTCTGCTGTCGTTAACACCTCCACCCCCATTGAGTACTCTTCCCTTGGATTTTTGTTTCTTGTACATTACTTTGCACTTCTTTGTATGGAATCTAAGCTGTCATACTTTTGACCATTCCTCCAACCTTGCCAAGTCTGTTCTCATCCTTTCCTCCTCTCCTTGTGTATCAACCCTGTTGTAGATCTTTGTGTCGTCTGCAAAGAGGCATACTTTTCCTTCCAATCCCTCCACAATGTCACCTATAAAGACATTAAAGAGGACCGGCGCCAGTACTGAACCTTGCAGTACCCCGCTAGCAACCCTCCTTTCTTCAGAGTGGACTCTATTTACTCTCTGCATCCTGTTGTCATTTTTACCCAGGTTACCACCCTAGGACCTACTGTCAGGCTGGCTAACATGTTTATTAATCTTGTGTGTGGGACTGTATCAAATGCCTTCTAATATGACCTTCCCACTGTGAATCCATGCTGTCTTGGGCTCTGTGCCTCTCTGGCCCCTAAATACTCAACAATTCTTTCTTTCAAAAGTGATTCCATCATTTTCCCCTACCACTGAGGTCAAAGTAACAGGTCTGTTGTTTTCTGCCTCTGCCTTGCTCCCACTTTTGCAAAGGGCATCACATACTGTACACCCTCCTCTGGTCCTTAGGTACTACACCATCCTCCCACAATTTTCTAAAAAGAGTAGTCAGTGGTGCCACTAGTTCTCCCTTTAGTTCTTTTAGAATTCTGGGGTGAATCATATCAGGCCCCATTGCTTTGCCCACCTTTAGTTTTAAGAGTTCTTTCAGGACCCTTTATTCTGTAAATGAACTGGTATCGACCCCCCATCCAGAGTGCTTCTATTATTTGGTGTAGGTACCTCCCCCTCCTCTTCTTTTGTGAATACTGAGTGGAAGTATTCATTCAGTATCTTTGCTTTGTCATTGTCACCCTCTGTCCACCCCCCTCACCTTTATTAAGACACTATCCCTCCTCTGGTATTTCTTTGTTCCCTAATATGCCTCTAAAAGGTTTTATCCCCTTTCATAATTGAGTTGGCTATCTTTTTCTTGGTTTGGGCCTTTGCTACTCTGACTGACTGCCTTCCCTGCTTCCTTCTGCTTTAACTGATACAGATCTCTGTCCTGCTCCTTCTGTGTTTCCTTATACTTCATGAATGCTATGTTTTTCTCCATAACCTTCCCCTACACTTATTTATTTATTTTTTTTTACATTCTTTATTTGGTGGATCCCTTCTGTTGACCCTCAGCCCTGGTCACAGCCCCTGGGACTTCTACCACCATCTATGACCATTCTCCCCCAGTTACTCCGAGCTTACCATATGGAGGGTGGGGTCACGGCATCAGACCCCCCTGTATCCAAGCCATGGAATTAGTGACTGGTCGGGGGAGTGATGGCAATGGTGGCTAATCAAATCCCAAGGGAGGGCATCACCTAGACAGTGAACCCACCCGCCTACCCCTTTTCCATTTTTTTATAGGGTAGGGATGTGCAATGATGCTGGCATCCGCCCTGCCTCCCTTGCATTTCAAGCACCAGTAGCTTGAGCAACTCCTGGCCTCTGCCAGGGGTCCTTCTTGTGCTGGACACTACCCCACCCTCCCCCCTGGAGAAGGAGAGATGTCTGTGGGATGCTCCATCCTTCTCCCCCGGCCGGCCCTCCAGCACTCTGGGTCCGTTCCCGAACCCGGGTCACAGGCATCACAAGCAGAAATCTGACCTCTGCACAGATGGGCCAGCTCCCCTTCACTTATTTTGAGAACCATAGTGTTTTTTTTCTTTGTTTTGTTTATTTGCTTCACACAAAGGCTTGTTGCCTCTGTGATGGCAGGTTTGATTTTCCCCCTATTGTTCCTTCATCCCAACTTCTTGTCTGTTTGCTAGTGCTTTTCTGATGCACTCCCCCATTTTGCAAAAGTCAGCACTCCTAAAGTCCAGTACCCTCACTTTTGTGTGACTTGACTTTACAGCTGTGTTTATCGTGAACCACAGTTTGGGGGTTGCTTGTTCCCAGATGGCTATCCATTTCTAAATCCGAGATCCTCTCTCCATCCCTATTTGAGAGTACCAGGTCTAAGATTGCTCCCTCCTGAATGGGTTCCAACACTAGCTGTTTGAGGCATGCCCCCTGTAGGGCATTGAGAATTACCCGGCTCTTAGATGTGGCTGCAGCAAAGGTGCTCCAGTTGACATCTGGCATATTCAGGTCCCTTATCAACAATATCTCCCATCATCCTGAGCAATTGTTTGTGAGGTACTGAGTCAAAAGCCTTGCTGAAGGCATTCTTCAGAATTACTGCCTATCATGTCACCGGATACACCCAGTCTTTCTCTTGCTTCAGCCCCTTTCTCAGCTGCTTCTAAACTTCACCTGTAGGAGGCTGCTTCATCTTCCCCTTCAGATGTCCAGTATTCTTCTGCACCCCACTTTAGCTCCACTTGTGACATTGCTCACTGCTAAGATTGCATGGAGTATGGATCCGTTCTTGGCACCTGCTCCAGTCTGTTCAGCTCAGCTGCAATTTCTGTGATGAATAAGGCCATTCTTTCAGGGACTGCCCCTAGGCTTTCCACAACAGAACAGATGGCATAAATCAGGATGCACTTATTGCTCAAGGGCAATCACAAGCTATGACTGACGATGAAGTCACAACCCTAGAGTGAAAAGTCCTGACCAGAATCCACACATACAGGATGGTAAGGACTCAGAAGTGTTGCAGGATCCCACTGACCTTATGGAAGAATCACTTGAGGGGCTTCCCCAGCTCTGACCCCTGAACCTTTTCCTATGCCCCCCTCCCTCTGACATAGAGTTTGCCACAGTTACCTAAACAGAAGAGAGGTTGACAATCCAAGGGCAGTGGCAAACGTACGGCTTCTAGTACAAGAAATAAACTGTACTCAAGAACATAACCACGCTGTTGCAAAATCAAATCGGCTTCAAGCTCAACAGTATTCGGGATATACACTGGAAAAGATCCCCAACTCTTCGACCACTCAAGGTCTTCCTCAGAGGATGTGTCCCTGTGAGGAGATAACCCCCGTCTTTGATATTGTCTAATTGATCACATGTCGAATATATTCCTTCATGTGGATAATCATTGCTATGTTAACAATGCACAAATCAATTAAAAATAATTAAAATAATCAACAACTGCACCATAGGTGCATCTTAAAAAGATGTATCTTAAAAGGACAAATGGCAGGCAGATCCTTAATTACATTATCTAGTCTAAGTCATTGATTAAATGACAGATAGATTTGGAACATCAACACTTAGTTTTTAAGGGTATTTAATCCATAATATCTTTAGTCAAAATTATATTGTTATGCTTTGAAAGGGAATAGTAAAGTTCCTAGACAGCAAACTCAAGAGGAGCTAGTCTACATTCTTCAACTTCACATTATTAGACCTATTTCAAGTAATCATTCTAAAGAGGATTATAACAGTATTTAGAATTAACATAAGTCACCAAATCCCTTTATTTCACTTTTGGCAACTCAAATTATATATGTTATCAGGTTTAAAGCTGAATAACTGAGGTTACATAGATCTAGAGAAAGAACAGAAGGGAAAAAAATCCAAGGGCAGGGGTAAACACACTGCTTCACCTGCTCTTCCTTTGCAAAATGCATTTTCTGCCCTTGCCTCACCCAGCCACTCAGGGATACTGAGGATGAGGGTAGAGGTTTGGATGTCTCGCTCTCCTAATCACAACCAGATCTTCAGTTGGACATTGAAGATAGGCAGGTCCATCAACTAACTAAATGTGTGCATTGTCACACTCTATCCCAGATGCTGGTGAGTGATGGTAGATCACCATAACGTTCCTGTCTTCTCCAATGCATCTCACCTTTATGTCTTTAAATGTTAAAAGTATCAAGACATATAAGATGCTGCTTTTTATGTTCTTCCTCCTACACACATTCCTTTGCACTGTGGTATTTTTACAAGACACTCACATTAAAACGATATAAGAATTGAATGCAGTTCAGAAGTTATGGGCATTTGGCCCATTCTAATGGTCACAGGGTTAGGACCTTCACGATGGAGCAGGGATTCTTATTAAGAATTTTGATTTTCAGGTGTCAAGATTTCTGGACTCATTCTCCAGGAGAGCACTATTGTTAGACTGTACCCTGGGCACCCACTCCTTTAGATTTATAAACCTGTATGCTACACAATTGAAAGCTGTTAGAGTCCAGCTTTTCTGTTTGGTTCAACCCTATTTGTTTATCTCCCGACTTGTAGTTTTGGAGGGTGGTGTTAGTTCTGGATTGGGGTTATGGGACATGGGTGGATCACAGACTAAGGTGTTTTGTGAGTCCTACTTTCTCAGTTCTATGGTTTCATCAGCTCAGCTCCATGAGAACCAGAAGACAACACTTTTATGAAGGGATCCCTCACCACACGCATTAGTTTCTTCTTTCTCTAATGAGTTCTTCAAGCGGTTCACTCTTCGATAGTTCCTGTTGAGTCTTCAGATCACTCAGCACTGTGCTGTTTCTGATCTTTCAGCAGATTGCCCTCTTCCAGATGACAACCCTGATGGCTTTATGCCATCTTGTTGTCTGATCCATCTGTTCATTCAGGTTGGCTGTCATTTTTGTTTCTCACTGGTTGGTCTTTGTAGCATATGCTGAGTTTATGTTGTGGTGGTTAGATTCTAAACATCTTTTCTGCTTCCATTTTAGTGGGAATCCTCACTGACAGTGCTCTGACAAATACCTGACATACCTAAATTTATGTTACAGATTGCAAAACCTGATTTAAATGGTTCATACAATGGGAATGAATTGTGCTGAGCATATTGCAAATCTCAAATCCTACATGTTAAAATGTAAGTATGACTGGGCTACGTCTCTGGCCTGGGAAGCTAAATTTGGTATGTAGGGTCAGTTCCAATCCCAGGATGATTTTAAGGCCTTGTGAGTCCCTACTTCAGCATAGATGCATGTGGACTTTATGTCCCTTGGTACTTGACAGCCCATCATCAGACCCAGTGATCATTTTGTTCATGATTCAAGCCTGTATACAAATGAAGATTGACTCTATGAAAGCCACAAATCTTCCTAATCCTCCTCTTCCTCACCTTGACATTCCATGCCTGTCACCTCAGATCTGAGACTCTCTGACCCACCATATTACCTTACAGGAGGTTAAGGTTGCTGTTGAGGAGTTATGTAATCGTGCAGCCCCTGGTCCAGATGGACTTCCTCTAGAATTTTATAAGTAAGGATGTAAGTTTATCATGGATGGGCTTTTAATAACTCATTGGTTGTTCAAGGAATCATTAGTAAATTTCATGGAACAGTCATCATTGCTACTTTTGGATGACAACAGTGAAAGTCACGGAAATCCTTAATAAAGACCAAATTTCATGGAATCCATGCTGTGTATGACAGCCATGACAAATTTTTACATCCCTATTTATAAGGTTTTTATTGACTACCTTGCCCCATGGTATAGATATTATACATACAGTTATTGGAAAAAGCGTCTTTATCCTCCAAAATGGGGGAGGTGTTTTTGATTTTTTGTTTAAGAAGGGTGACTGCACCCTGTTGAATAATTGGAGAGCTTTATGTCTACTAAACATTGATTATAACATTTTGGTGAACCTACTGGCAAGATCCCTGGTGAAGGCAGCGGAATCATTAATTTCCACCCCCAGAGTTGCATGGACCCAGGCCGCGATATCTTAGATAATCCTATTTTGTTGTGTGAAGTCTTCTATAGGAATTCTAAAGGCTTTTTTAGTGGCTATCTTCTCTCACTGGACCAGGAACAGACATTTTATAGGGTTAATATGCCTTTCCTGTATAATGTCCTATGGCAGTAATGGCATCCTGCCCAGGTTTGTCTCATGGATGCAGACTCTGCACTCCGCTGCAAGCTTGTTGCCTTATGTAAACCACATAGTGGGTTCCCTTGTAACCCAGACTATGGGGGTACAACAGGGTGCCCACTTATCCTGCTGCTTTATGTGTTTTCAGTTGATCCTCTCCTGAGGTTCATTCAGGTATCTACATCCATGAGAGGCCTCAGACTCTCTCCTGAGATGGCAGAACTCAAGGTGTTAGCATATGCTGATGACCGCTGTGTCTTTATCATGGATGTGGAATCAAGGGCAGTCTCCACTTCCCTGGCTCAAACCTTTTCCATACATTCTTGATCCAGACTTAATTTTCAGAAGAGAGTTGCAGTCCTGTTGGGGAATTGCACTAGCTTTATGGCCACCATCGGGTAAAACTAGTTGGTATATATTTTAACCAAAATTTATAATTGGATGCAGAGGTTCACATGAGCTAAGAGTATTTTGGCCCTGTGGAAATGCAGAAACTTTGCAAAATCTGAGTTCTTCTAATCATATCTCTGCTATTACCCTGCTTTACACACCTTAGTTATGTTTATCCACTCCTCCTTCATTTGAGACAATACTTTATAGTATTTTATTTCAAGGGTTATGGGAATCTGGCCTCAATCCTATACAGAGAAACTTTACATATATGTCACAGGACAAGATAGGGTTACATGTGGTGAACCCGTTAGTGTTTAATTTTAGTATGCTTCTTTCTAGTAATTGTACCCTTATCTGGGGTGTACAGAAAGTTTGGACTTTATAGGTTGAAGAATGGTTGGTTCCATTTTTATTATACTGGAACATGCATGGGGCACATCCCTCAGCACGTTAGTGTGCCCCTTGGGTCCCTTCTTATATGTTGGTGTCAATCAATAAGCTTGTCCAATGGTGTGTGCCCACAAGGAGATTCTCTCTCTCTCAATCTCTCTCTCTCTCTCTGAAATCTCTTAATAAGTACATTCTAGCTGTTAGTTTTACTCTCCAATTCATCTTGAAATTCTGCTCCCCAACCAGTATTTCCATAGCACTGTCTCAGCTTAGTAATAAGTCCATTTCCTAATATATGCTAGATGTCCTTTGGCTCAGTCTGCATGAGAAGTTGGCTGTCCATGAATCCTTAAAACATAAATCATTGTTGGACCTTATGTCTCCCAGACACAAGTGTGGGGATGTTGGAGACGCAGCCCCATTTCCTTTTTGAGTGTCCTCATAGCTGACATTTTTGTATTCATTTAGGTGTGCTGTGGAGACACCCATGTTTCTCTACTGTCACATATGATATTGTAGTACTGGGATTATACCGCCATGGTCTGAGTTCACCTCCCATACCTTCCTGCTGTGCTTTTCAGCATGTAAATTCTTCCTTTGGAAATCCCGTTGCACCTTTACCTTACAGTAGAAAACTATTGCTCCCTCTGCAGTAGCATATATGTTCCATAAATTTATGAAGTTTGTATATTTACATGACCAATCTTTCTTCTCAGCTTTTACATTTTACTGTACATGATTGGGTTTTCATCAAGCCATGGATAACACTGTACATAGTATTGTTAGAAGTTTTCTTTTTTTTTATTTTGACTACCTGGTTTCATTTCCCTGTGAGTTGATTGATCTGTTTGTTTTGATGACAATTAACAGAGGTCGACACAAATGTAATTTCCCCCCCTCTCTTATCGTTATCCATTGTTGTTACATTAGCATATGAAAATGCTTCCATTATGAATGGCACTCTTTTTTTATCCCTTTTGTTGTCTCACACTTTGTTTTTTCCTGTTTCGGTATTCTGAACACTATGTAATCCTGAGCTGTTGTTTTTCTTTTGTGCCAGTTATTTTATATTATTATGCTTAATAAAAGTTCCCCTACACCTGGGAAGAGAGCACTGTTGGCCCACCTTGAAGATGGCAGACCTGGAGGCTGCAGAGCATGAAGTACTGCAGCAGGCTGGGGAACGATCCTCCAACCCAGCCAGTGGAAAAAAGAAGGATAAGACAAGAGGAAGCTCCATGGTATATAAGCAAACTATGGAGGAGATTATTGCCACAATGGAAATTGACAAGAAGAAGACAGTAGAAAGAAAAACAGATGAAGTACGAGACCTGGATAAAGATGAGAAACAACTCAAAAGGAACTGAAAGTGAAAATGTTTGCTGTAGATGAAGAATTCTATAAAAGAAAGAAAGCAGAATTGCAACAAAAATGAGCACACCAAATACTGCAACACTGTTTACCCAGAATGGATACTGTAGCATTGAGTGAAGACTCAGAAAAGGTAATGCTGACAGACCCTGGTGACTTTGACAACCAGATTGATAATAAAGATCAAAGGGAGCCAACATCAGTGTACTCCACAGTGAACATCGCCTTTGGAATTGTTGAAACTAACACTGAACAACAGCTGTGGTCACTGGAGGTAGCTCTGAGAGCAGCAGGGTAGATGTTAAACAAAGAAGGAAAATGTGTCCCCAGTCCAGAATAGGACTCAACACACTGTTTACAGGCATCTTTATCTATGGACATACTGGAGTGGCAACCAGTACAGTAGCATCCCAAAGAGGTATGCATACAGACTCTTTACAAAATGCTGGAAAAATAATGCTGCATATAACTTGTAACTTAGTGGGTGGAGAATGGGGGGAGCTCTGAAAGCAAACTAGCCAACCGATACAATGACGAGTGCAACGAGGCAGGGCATTCAAAAGCATAAACATATAAATGATATGGAGACTGAAGAAAAGGCAAGAGAAAGGCACAGGAAAGTAGACAAGGAGGATACCGAGGTGCCTCTTGATAAAGGTGGAAATGGAAATGGAGAAACAAATGCACAGCAAAACTCTAAGGCTGATGATTCAGGAAATGGTCCCTCAAATGGAAAAAATAACCTTACTCCACAACAAAAGCAAATTAAATGGAATGCTTTGGATGAGCTTAACAACTCACCACCACCCCACCCCCAAAACCAGTACCTACATTTTTCTCCCCTGCAGACCCCCTTTATTGCAATACCCCTCACAAAACCAATGATAAAAAATATCACTGTAATGCTTAGAAATGAAGGGGTACATGTAGGTGATATCAATCACTGTTTACAGCAGAGATGTGACATGCTAAGTGTTCATGAAGCAATATTAGACTCTCAGCACTTTTGGAATGGGGATAGTGGTTAAAAATCAAATGGAGACAAAACGAAGATGGAGTCCTCCACTTGTCAAACAGATTTTTTTTGGTTGGCCCCTGATCCTTACTAGAGCTCAGCCCTGCCCTGACTGCCATCCCCTCGGGTGAGGCCACTGGGTGGGCATCCCCTCCCAATGGACATTATTGGCAAGCCCCAACTTATTCCTCAGGTCAGAGCCACAAGAGCGGACATTGGTGGCAGTGAAGACAGTGGAAGAGCATGGCATCATGCCCAGGGTCTGGCTTTTTTTCTGACTGCTGGACCCCTGGGAGTGAGGATGTGCAATGACTTAACTCGTGGCTTAACTGTGTATATGTTGTTATGGTCTTGTTGTTTGACGTTGATGTGTAACCTATGTAATGAGCTTGTTCTCAAGGGTTTAATCTGAGATGTGCAATAAATAAAACAAAAAAATAGGAACCCATAACCAGAGTAGGTATAAAGATAACAATGGAACCTCTGGAGAAAAAAAATTGTTTTTGGGGGAGGCATTTGGAAACAGGGATATGGCATGAATAAACTTGGAAGACTCTTTAAACATTTGTGAAGAGAAAATGGCCAGATGGAAAGGATTGAAACTTTCCAAACATAAAAGAGATTGTATTATAAAACAGTTTCTAATCTCGTGCTTACTATATGTCAGTATGTTAATCTTGTTATCCTCACATCTGGAAACAAGACTTTTCAGCATATTTTTTCAGATGCTGTGGGGCAGCCGATTAAACCCAATCTAAGGAGATTTCACATACTTAGATGTCAACAATGGAAGAGTAAATATGATAAACATGGTTATTTTTTTCCACATTTTGTTTTGGTCTGGAACACAAAAAATATGACTACAAGATACCCCAATGCTCACCAAAAAGTGGATAATCAACAGTATGAAACCTTTACTTCTCAGATGGGAAAATCCCCCTCCCAAACTCTCTTATAACTTAATAATTCCTGATTCCATGAGACCTATGATACAAAAACTATGTAAGTAGAAGATTACAAAAGCCCATATCTTAAATAACACTAGAAAACAGAACCAGACTTTAAGCACTGCATACCAAGAAAAGGAACTTAGATTTTAGGCAGTTGATCAACAAGAGAATACCAGTTAAGTTCATATGGAAGACTAAATGTCAGGGGGAACAGCTAACACAAAGTAATAGAAGGGAGATCTTGTCCATATCCAGAATGTACAGTGCAAGATGAGACAATGGAACATTTCTTACTAGAATGCAACTTGCAATACAGTTGATGAAATATTTTGCTGCTAGATGGGATCTTCCTTGGCTGGAAAAGCTCAATTATGAGATGATTATTCTAGGTGAATTTTCACACACTTTAAGAAAGTACAACAAAGATACTTTATCTGTGATGCTTGTTTGCCTAAAGTACTACATATGGCAGGCAAGATACCAGTTGGTATTACAACCACCGGGAATGGCATACAGTATATTGCCATATGTAAAATGTGTGAAACCGCTTTTTAAGAAACGTATGAGAAACTTCTGAACTTTCATCCAAAGTCACAAGTAGTTTTATAATGGAAAGTATTCCCATTTTTTTCAGAAATTTAAATAAATTAATTTCTAGACAAAATTAGAGTTTTCTTCTCACCATTTAGATTAATGTGCAGGCATAGAAGTAGATGGAGAAATATTTGAGACTTGCATAACTGGTATTAATGTGATTTAAATTTCATTCTTTTCTTTTGCATAGTTGATATAACAGCTCCCCAACTCTTATCAAGATGTGCCATGGGATCTTTAATGTCTACCTGAATATCCACCAAAACAGACAGATGGGACCTCAGTTTAATGTCTCATTTGTAGGATGGCACCTCAGAAGTGCAGCTCTCCCCTCATGATGCATTACAGTGTCAGTATTGGGATTTATCACACTTTCCCAGTGTGGGACTAGAACTCACCACCTTCTGCTCTTAGAGAAGGTGGTGATACAACTGTACACCTCACAGCCCCCAGTGACTCAGACAGTATCCTAACTGAAGACATAGAAACATAGACTTTGATGGCAGATAAGGACCGTTTGGCCCACCTAGTCTGCCCATTTCCCTACCTACTGGATAAGCTGCAGATCCTAGTTAACCAATACGATGTAGGTTATTGAACTACACACCCCAGTTCATAGTGACTATGAGGTTATCCTACCAGGAGATGTATTGTAAAACTATAATTTATGGTTAGTCACTTTTTCACACATAGAAAAGAGTGACACCCAATCCTCATAATATCATTGTTAAGATATTTGTTTTCATAATACTGACTCCCTTTCCAACAAAACTCAAATGGTTAAATGTTGTGATATGTTCCTTGGGCTACAGCCTGTTACTACAGAAGTCACACAAGGCTCAAGCCTGGGGCCTCTACTGTTTAGTCTTTTTGTCAATAAAGTCCCAGAGGCTAGTGTCTACTCCAAATCATAACTGTATGCTGATGACACAGTAATCCTCACCTCCCACTAATATCTAGAGATGCTCAAAAAAATCTTGCAATCTGACTTCATGAGGGTGTATGACTGGTAGACCACAAACAAACTGGTCATCAGCTTACAAAAAAAGCAACTGAAAGCACCTATGCACTGAATGGCAGCCATGAGCTGAACATCACTATCCTGGCTAGGAACCTAATTGAAAAAGTCCACGTCTATAAATACCTGGGTATAAATCTGGACCTTACCCTGTCCTTCTCCCCCCATACTGACTTATTAGCAAAACACATCTGTCAATTGCTTGGTCTGCTCTACAGGAACAGATTTAACCTTACTAATATGAGGTCAAAAACTATTTGTCACCAGTCAAATCATTTCCATTATTGATTATGTTACTCTATTCCACCTCTAAAAATACTGTCCTTAAGTAAATATGTATTAGCTTCAGTCATGCCTGCAAATTTGCACTCAGCCTAAAATTTGAATTCTATTGCTGTGACCTCTATACATCCAACAATTGGCTTCCTTGTCCATCTGATTTACCCTTAGATTTCCTGTGCAAAAAAAAAAAAAAAAATCCTACTAAAAAAAAATGTATGTTACAGTACTTGGCTAAATGCCACAGGGGTTTGCAGCTGCTTCATACCAATTAGTAACATGTACAATGCTCAGTCCATGAGGGACAATTAATTGCTCTTGTCCTTTGGGAAAATTACCCTTGGCTAGCATTCATTTGTGTCCAGAGGTGTCAAAGCACAGAATTCATTACCCCTGCCAGTGACTTCTCTCCCCACCTTCTCCCTATTCAATGCCCAGGCCACTGCCCTCTTTTTCAGAAACGTATTGCAAGTGCCCATAGGTGATACTACTTTGTGATTCCACATATGGCTGCACTTACCTCTTCTTTTTTAACTCTGTAAAATGAATCGTGTCGTTCTACTACCTATGTATCTGGAATTAAGAAGATGCTTTCTGCAGATGGTAACTTGAATAGTGTCCTTTTTTGTTCACTGCCTATGCAACATGGACATACCAGATTAAACAAAACAAACAAACAACTTAATTCTATTTGATGCTTGATGTTGTTTGTAATTTGCTTGACTATGACACCTTTGAGAAAAGACTTGAGCTTCTAAAAGAATAAATAAATATATAAATATTACTATCGATCTGGTGTCAGATCAATAAAATTATGATCATGAATGCACATGTGCATCAAGCACGTGCAGCTTTCACTGTAGCCAACAACCCCTCCGAAAGCTGTTATTCAAGGTGAAACTGGCAAAAATGGCAAACTAACTACTGAGCACTGTATACAGGCTATTCTGTCCTGGAAAAAAACCACAGTAGTGCATCTCTTCAACAAAAACATAGAATTTGTCAGCAGAAAAAAAATGCCTGGTCCACCAGGTCTGTCCATATGCCCCCTGCCTAGTTTGCCTCTGCAGACCCTAAGTGGTCTCCAGCACCCTTCTATCTTCTTGCCTATTTACTTTTTTTTTTTGCTTTCATTTCAGCATTATTGAAATTGACATACAATTAAAAAAACACTTGTTTACATATTACAAGGGCATAGATATGTAAACCAAATTACTTACTTGGTATGAAGGAACAGAAGAAGACCAGACCCCATTGAGACTGTTCCCCACACTATGTGGGGCATTATTTATCTATTATCCCTCAACCAAACATCTAATTTGTTTTTAAAGACAGTGGCGCTAGTTGTCTCTAACAATTCTTGTGGCAAGGTGTTCCATACAATGGATGCTCTTATTGGAAAAAAAGTTTCCCCTTTTGCTGGTTTTATAAGTTTTTACTTCAAGCTGTTTATTATGCAGTCTCAGAACATGTCTCCTTTTGGAGAGTGTTAGACCACATTTTTCCATTAGATCTGGTGAATTTATTAAATTAAAAACCATAAGCATATCACCTCTTTATCTTCTAGTTTGAAGAGAGAAGAGACCAGTAGCTTTTAATCTGTTCTGATAATCCAAGTTTGTTAACCTTGGAATCATTCTAGTTACTCTCCTTTGAACCTGTTCAAGAATTGCTATATCTTTTTTTTGGTTTGGATTCCAGAAAGGGGAGCCATAGTCTAGATACGGTCTAATGTATACCCTATACAATGGAATAAGGCATTGTTCAGTGCGATTAACAAAAGTGCATTTTATTTACCTTAAATGATTGTTGGTCATGAATGATGAAGGTACATTGAGTAGCACTAGGCATATTAGCAACCTAAAATGCCCTTAAGATAGAGAAACAAAAGAAGAAATCCTTCGTCCACAGGAGTCATTCTAAATTGTCCTTGGGATAATGGACATTTTTGATGACCTGCAAGAGACTAGCATTATCTATGTCAATGTCTGAGCGTGTCCAAAAATACAGAGTGCATGTTAGGGCAAAGTCAGTCTCCAAATTAAGTGCCGTCTTCCTGAGCCTATTACTGCTACTCATAATCTTTAGGTCTTTAGAACATATACAGCCCAAGGAAACAAGCATTGTCAATGCTGAATGTTGATTGCATTGGTCCGTTGAGCTCGCTGAGTGCCCCTCTGTCACTCGCTCTTTCTGTTTCTCTCAGTGCTGCAGGCTGCTGTTTTGTATTGGACTCCTGCCTGTGTTAGCCCACAGAGAAATCCACAGCTGTCCCAACAGAGCTCCATTGAGGTGACTCACTGCCTCTCACTCGCTCATTCTGTTGCTCCTGGTGCTGCAGGCTGCCCTTTTGTACTGGGCTCCTGCCTGCATTGCCACCTTTTTCTGCCCACAAAGAAATCTGCAGCTGTCCTGACAGAGCTCTGTTGAGGTCGTTCACACCCTCTGTCTCACTCACTCATTTTGTTTCTCCTGGTGCTGCAGGCTGCCCTTTTGTATATAGCTCCTGCCTCTGTTGGCATCTTTTTCTGCCCACAAAGAAATCTGCAGCAGTCCCTACAGGGCTCCATTGAGCTCGCTCACTCCCCCCTCTCTCACTCGTTCATTCTGTTTCTCCCACTGCTGTAGGCTGCCCTTTGGTACTGGGCCCCTGCATGCATTGTTGCCTTTTTCTGCCCACAAAGAAATCGACAGCAGTCCTGACACAGCTCCATTGAGCTTGCTCACTCCCTCTCTCTCACTCACTCACTCATTCCGTTTCTGCCAGTGCTGCAGGCTGGCCTTTTGTATTGAGCTCCTGCCTGCATTGCTGCCTATTTCTGCCCACAAAGAAATCTGCCGCAGTCACGATAGAGCTCCATTGAGCTTGCTCACTCCCCCTCTCTCACTCGCTCATTGTGTTTCTCCCAGCGTTGCTGGTTGCCCTTTTGTACTGGGCTCCTGCCTTCATTGGCACCTTTTTCTGCCCACAAAGAAATCTGCAGCTGTCCCAACAGAGCTCCATTGAGGTCGCTCACTTCCCCATCTCACTCACTCATTCTGTTTCTCCTGGCACTCCAGGCTGCCCTTTAGTACTGGGCTCCTGCCTCTGTTGGAAGCTTTATCTGCCCACAAAGAAATTTGCAGCAGTCCCAACAGAGCTCCGTTGACTTCACTCCCTCCCCCTCTCTCACTTGCTCATTCCGTTTCTGCTGGGACTGCAGGCTGCCCTTTTGTACTGGGCTCCTGCCTGCATTGCCACCCTTTTTTGCCCACAAAGAAATCTGTAGCAGTCACGATAGAGCTCCGTTGGGCTCTCTCACTCCCCCTCTCTCACTTGCTCATTTTGTTTCTCCCACTGCTGCAGGCTGCCCTTTTGTACTGGGCCCCTGCATGCATTGCTGCCTTTTTCTGCCCACAAAGAAATCTGCAGCAGTCCCAACAGAGCTCTGTTGAGCTCACTCACTCCCCTTCCCTCACTTGCTTATTCTGTGTCTCCCGGCGCTGCAGGCTTGCCTTTTGTAATGTGCTCCTTCCTGCATTGGTGCCTTTTCCTGCCCACAAAGAAATCCTCAGCAGTCCAGACAGAGCTCAGTTGAGCTCGGTCACTCCCCCTCTCTCACTCACTCGATCCGAATCTGTCCCAAACACTAATTTCTGATAGCAACTGCAGTATTCTGCGCCGGAAGCATGAAAAACACATTTTAACCAGGATGTGAAAAATGACAGCTGCACTGTTCATAAGGAGGTGTGGAAAAATGGCAATGTTGAAAATCCGGAATGAAAATATTGCAAAGTTGCAAAGGTACAAGCATGCATGGAAACTGCGCAATGCACACTTGTAACACACTCATTTTATTGACTTTCATCACCAAATTTTCAACATAGGCATTTTAGGACCTCTGCTAATGAACAGTGTCACTGTCATTTTCATAATGTGTCCTGAACATGGATTTCCCCACAGCGACCGTGCTATTCTGCACCAGAACTGCAAAAACACATATTGGCCCAGATGTGAAAAATGACAGCTGTACTGTTCATAAGGAGGTGCAGAACAATGGCAATGTTGACAATCTGGAGTGAAAATATTGCAAACTTTTGAAGTTAAGAGCGTGCGTAGCAACTGCGCAACACACGCTAGTAAAACAGTCATTTCTTGTATTTTTTCCACCAAATTTGAAATACAGACTTTTTGAGAGCCCACCTCATGAACACTGGCACTGTCATTTTGGTAATCAGTCCTGAAAAGTGATTCCACGCAGTGGCTGTGAAATCACCTTTCAGGACCGATTAATGCCATGACAGTGTCTGAATTCATGAGGAGAGGTCCCAAAAACCCTAAGTTGAAAATGTGGTGCCAAAATTCAAAAAAATTTCTGAGATATGCATCAAAGTTAAAAAAAAACTATTTATGCCATTATGCAGCTTACCTGCATTTCCTCAGTTCGCAGTCGGTTTTGAAAAGTGTAGACATGTTCCTGGTCCACCAAATATTATCCGCAGGTATGTATGAGGTGAGGGGGGTGTGGGGAGGCAGGGTGCGTAAAGGGTGAGCATGGGTTGCAGGAAGGGGCCGGGAGCATGCGAGGGACCATTTTCTTTTTTGTACAGGTAAAAAAAAAAGACAACACGGGACTTTTTTTTTCAGGGCCATTTGGCATGTTAGGGTGGGCTCCCAGAGTGCCAACTGACTGTTGGGGGGCCAGCTGTAGCCAATGGGAGATTGGGCACCCCCTCAGCACAACCCTCCTGCTACTCTTTGGGGGGAACTTATGCCGATGGGGAGTGAGCTCCCCCGTCAGCACATCAAACTGGGAGGGGGGACATAATGCCGATGGGGACTGGGATCCCCCATCGGCAAGTCAAATAGCACTGGGGATGGAAGACAATGGGGATTGGGGCCCCCGTCGGCAAAAATACACTGCTGTGGGAAGGGGCACATGCTACTGAGGGGGACTGGGCACCCCCTCGGCACTGATGGCTCACTAATATTGTTTGTGATCATGGCGGCAGGCGCTGCCATGTTCTGGGCATAATGTTAACACCAATCATTCATGCCCAGCAATAACAGGTCACACTCTCATTTGCAGTGGTTCCGCTGACACTGCAATGATGAGGCGGCCCCTGATTGCAGTGGCTGAAATGTTTCAAGGTGATGGCATGCTGGCTGAACTAGTGTCAGCAGCAGCATGTGACCCCATTGGGGAAACTGGCAAGCCTTTAAAGGCTGTGGGGGTATTGGCCACAACAGTGCCGCACCTCCACAACCTGCTTCTGGCAATCTGCCGCAATATGTTTCTTGCACTTGAGTGCAATCACCATAAAAAGAAAATGGTTACTTTTCCAAGGTTGCCACTGGTAAGAGTAACTAAAGTACACAATAATCAACATTACGTAAACAGAACACTTGATATTGAAAACTTACCTGATAAACTTAAAAGAGGTGCAACTATCATTGGCTCCACCCCACCTCTAGATACCAAAAGCCTCACCCTGGAGTCAAGGAAGGAGCTACTAAAATATGGCCCTTATTGATTTCCAGCCTGCAGCCATGGTTGCCAGATGCTTTCAAATTTATCTTCGGACAACTGAAGCTTGTGGGTAATACACGCCATACATTTAATTTCTGTTATTTTAACCCACCACTGGCTAAGTGAAGAAGGCACTGGAAAGAACCAGTTTGTAGTTTTGTAGTTATGCATTTAAGGGCTGCCACCTGCATGATTTCGCCTAGTTTTTGAATATTACTCAGATAAACCAATATTGCTGGAAAACTTAACACTAGTTCTTGAAAGGAGAAGGGAAAGATTAGTCCTGTAAATCTTTGAATCTCGATATGAATAGAATGCCAAAACCCTGAGAGGGCTGGACAGACCCAAAAGATGTGATAGTGGGTACCCTGGGCCCCTCCACAATTACGCCAACAGACTTCTGTGTAACTGAAGAGGAACTGCTTAGTGACCATTGGCATCTGAAAGAACCAGGTCAAATCTTTCCAGTTAAATTATTTTCATTTCAGAGAGGCCATCACCTACAAGCCCAGATGGAGTCATGGAGACCAATGGTCATGTGCGATTGGAGACCCACTCTCCTGCTCCCACTTAATTCTTATATTCCCCAATGGGGGGGGGACTTAATTGCATAAATATTTTTTACAGTTCTGTTAAATAGCAGAATTTGTCAGCTATTGTAATAGCATGGTAGAAGAAAGATTCTAAACTAATCATATCCCTCCATATGGGGGGGGGGGAGTTCAGAGGATGGGAAATGTCAGATCTGAAGAAAGCAGTAGTGATCCCCTCTGCAGAGAAAGCATTTCTTTCTTAGTCAAGAGAGTGGGAGACAACCGTAGTCATCAATGCATTGCTTAAAAGTAGTGAGGGCCTGCCTCTCTCAGAAGGCAAAGCCTGGATCCAGATTTTGTGGGAGGAACATATCTTCATGCCTTATGAGGGAAAGGGGGCCTATGGTGTTGGGAGTATGAGTCAGTTTTTCCTAAGGTGCAGCAATATTTGTAACGAGTGTTTCACCCATGGATTATATATCTAGGACCATATGAGAGAGGGGATTATACTTGTAGGGAGGGTCCAAAGGGCCCAACCAGATACTGAATTGACCTCTATTTGGTACCAGTCTGAGTCCACCCATCTCATGGCCCAGGTGCACAACTGAACACCCTGAACTGCCAGGCAGTACAAGGGAAGTTGGGAAAAGGAAGCCCCTCCAGAAGCCATGAGGCCTGTAATATTGTTTGAGATGATCGAGGATGCTTCCCAGACCACATGAACAGTGGCACAGTTTTGTTTAAATCATTCCAATATAATTTGGTTATGGGAAAGGGAAGAGTCTGGAACAAAAATTAAAAATGGGGTTAGACATTTATTTTTATTGTTTGAACCCTGCCATAGAGGTAAGGGGTAAAAGCTTCCATCTGGCTATGTTGTTTTGGAGGATATTAAGTAGTGTTGTATAATTATTCTGAGTGTTGTATAATACAGTTTGAGTTTGTTATGCATTGTGGGAAACATAACCCCAAACAAAAGTATATTATACATGGTAATATTATTAAATCCATAGACGAAAGTATGAGACCTTGGAGTCACCATAACAAGTAACATGAAAAGCAGTAGCCATTGTAGGAACATAGTTAGACAAATTAAGCCATCTGACCAGCTGCATTCGTAGATAGTTTTCTAACAAATCTCAGACTGTGTTAACGCCTCTTTATATAGCCTACATTAGACCACATTTAGACTACTGCACACAAGTATGGGATCCCAAACAAAAACAAGACATTCAGTCTAAAACATACCCCATATAAATCTAGGTTAGGGATATTAAAGCTACGGTAGCTTAAACTAAGGAGACAAAGAGATGATATCTTACCTATATTTAAAATACTCTTAGACACTGAACTTACATCTTCGTTTGACATTAAATTCAAAGAAACTCCATATAATTTAAGAACAAATACCAAAACTATCCAGGATTGTCTTGCTAAGACACATATTTGGTAAAAAGAGATTCTAGCTGTACTGGTCCTTGGAAAACAGGACACAAGACACACTTTTTTAACATCCTTTTATTTTCATATGTACTGTTCCTGTATAGCTCCCCCAGCCCCTTCAGATCTTCTCACACATCCTATTGTTTTTCACTTTGCAACTTTTATAGACTCTTATCTCAGGGCTTAATTGCTTCGTGTTCCTTTTCTTCTCTTCTCTTCTGAGCTTCACCCTGCCTACCATTCTACCCTTCCTGTAATTCTCTTCTACTGCTTTTATACATTGCTCCACAGTTTATATAAATATTGTTTATGTTGCTCAGTTTGTCATTCACCTGAAGGGACCCGTGAGGCCCCGAAAGCTTGTGTAGAATTCTATCTTTGAACAAGACTCTTGTTGGTCCAACAAAAGGTATCAAACATTCCAGGGTCTCCTAAGGCACATATTAGGAACAATGCATTCCTACCTAGAGCTATTAGACTTTGGAACAAACTTCTACAGGATATAGTTGACCAAATGACATTTAACACCATTAAAAATAAACTAGATGCCTATCTATATACTAGGAAAAACATATAACCACTGGGAAGTGGGGAAGACTTACATGGGCAACCAGCCTTCTGTTGTCCTACTACCATAGTATAAACCATAGTATTGACAAGAAATATCTTGAGAGGGGTACCTGTGACATGGGCTTCGGTGATTGGGCACCTGCAATAATGGCAATCCAATCCCCGGCGCATGTCATCATGGCTACTGTTGGGGTAGGGCGACCGGATGGGGTGGTCGGCAAATATAGCGACGGGATGTCACTATATGTATGAACGCTGGGGGAGGGGGAGCAAGAATGCACAGCAAGGGGTGGGAGGGATTGTGAGGTGTGGTGCCATGGTGGATTACTGAGCTGGCCCCGTGGCTTGGTGGGTGGGTTGGCGGCTTTGCTAGGCAGGGTGCTGGGTCTGGGTGCTGGTGAGTTTTTTTTTGCTCCCAATCTGAATCATTTTTTTCAATGTTTTGGCACACACACCTGACATGCACCCCCCTGGCGTTACGAATCCTTGAATGGGGTGGTGCGGGGTTCAAAGCCCCTGTGAGGGGTGGGGAGCACAGTCCCCTGCATTAAAAAACAAGTCCCTGGTGCTGTTTTGCTGTGCACTGGGAGTCAGAGTGACAGCTCCACCAGTGGGTGGTCGGCTGCATAAGCTGGCACAAGGGACCACAGGACGGGAGGGACAGTGGAAAGGTGGGAAAAGCACATAATAATCGAGGCGGCGCTCTCGAGCACTGCATCCGATTGGTCCCCAGCTGCACTCGAACTCTGCATTACTTTAACTGTGCTTAGTGGAAACTTGAAGGATCTAAAATTGCAAAAGTTTGACAAAAAGGAGCTGTCTTCATTTTGTTGTGGGACTGGGGATTTTAAAACTGTATACTGTGATTACAGCCTTTCTGTGCTAAGTGGTTTAGGGACAGGCAGCTCTGGCGCCTCAGCCCCCAGCCTTTGTTGTGTTAATTTTACAGCCCCTGCCCTGCACAGACACTTGCCTCTGCCAAGACTTAATTGCTGTGCCTTTTCTGTTCCTCCATTAGCGGACCCCCTGTTGAAGCCCCTAGTTGAGCGCCAGGGCCTGGCTCCACCAGCGGGCGGTCCCAGCAGCCGCCAAGCCGGCACAAGGGACCACAGGACTGGGAAGGGACGGCGTGGGAAGGAATCGGAAAAGCAGCAATTTTATGCCCACCCGCCCTGCCCCCTACTGGGCCATTTCTTTTATAGTCATCCTCCCGCCAATTTATTACTCCCGCCCCCTACACCTACTAAACCTGTAATCTGCTCTTCATCCACCGCTCAGCCACCAAATCAGCAGTCCCCACTACGGCTAGCTCATACTGCCTGATCTGCCGAGCCTAAGCCTGACCAATACCTAATCATAATCATTTGTAGGAAGCTGGGTACCATTACATCTTATCTATCTTTCCATCTCCTTGTTTAGCCCACTCGTAAGCCAAACTGCCATACGCAATGCCATTTGATATATAGAGAGAGCTAGAATCCTTCCTAGAATCCCTCCCCCTCTTTTAATCCCCCTCATGTTAACTTCCCCTTCATTATGCAGTAGCTGATCAAGTCATCTATACTTGTATACTACTGTGGGCAACGCAAAAGTCTTATTTCATAGTACCAGCGGTATACCGGCTGAGCTCCCCATCATGGGGGGACCCCTCTGGATCCTACTCGCTCTGCTATTTTTGGAAAGCAATGAATAAAGCTATCTCTCTCTCATTAGCAGCCAGGGAGATGTGTCACCCTATATTGGTTAGATTAGTGCCTCAACAATCACAAGGGATTGGCTTTGCATATATGATCTGCCAATGCTATATCACAATCCATGGGGCAACCACCAAGAGGGGACTCAAGTGGATTTGTTATCACATGAGTCTTTGCTTCAATGTTGGGTCTATATCTCCCCTTTGCGCCTGTCTACCAGAATCCTAGTCAGTGACTTGACAGGATCTTACAACTCCACATTTGATTGGCATAGTCTAAAGAAAAAGTTCAAAACAAATAAAAAGAGAGCAGTGAAAAGAATCCTTAATTTCTCTCTCGAAGCAATCATAAAACTCTTGATATTCCTACTATTCTGTGCCGGAAATGTGGAACTTAATCCAGGTCCAACAGAGCGCATCACTGCTCCAACTGACATTGCCAAGATTAAAGGACTAAGCTTCCTGCATATCAATGTATGCAGCCTGCTAAAAAAGCTAACGATGATCCAAGCCTGGGTTAACCACATATCACCAGACATACTAGTCATGTCAGAGACATGGCTCAGACCTGCCACGGCAGACAGAGACATAAACTTACCCAATTATCAGGTTTTCAGAGCTGACCACCAAACAAGGGCCGGGGGTGTAGCTATATATGTGAAGGACAACTTACCTGTAACCTGCCTTGATTCATCATCTATGGCGAAAGAATACAAATGCCTTTCCCTCAAGGTGGCCCTCTCCCATACCGCAACACTACAGCTAATTGGCTGCTATAGGCCCCCCTCAGCTGACCTCAAGCTACTATCTCACTTGGGCTATCTAATTATTAAGGGAACAGAAGAAACTATTATTTTAGGTGACCTAAACCTAAACTGGCTTTCCAAGGCAGCGGCACCCTTAATATCATTCTGCGGTACTTATGGACTTACACAGCTCATTGATGAACCCACCAGAGTCAATAAAAAAAACCAGAGCAATAGTACCTTGCTAGATGTTATACTAGTGAGTAAACCCCACCTCTTCTCGCATGCCGGAGTTTTATTCAGTGATATCAGTGACCATTGCCCTATTGCAGGAATAAGATCAGCTCACAAGCCATCTTCCCCTGCTAAGTTTATACCAAGGAGGTCGAAGAAAAAATTCAACGTTGAGGCATACCTGCATGATTTAAATCTCTCAACACACTGGCAAGAATACTACCTAGCTATCACAGTGGAAAAAGCGCATGAAGTATTGAACGACATAATCACAGATGCACTTAATATCCATGCCCCAATTTCTATGGTACGCACAAAAAACAAATCCTGTCAATGGTTCACATCTGAGCTCAAATCCGTTCTTCTTGACAGAGATATATTATGGAAAAAGGCACATAAAACTAAGAGTACGTCTGACTGGATCCTGTTCAAAAGAGCTAGAAATAGCTGTACCAGGAAAGTGCGGGATGCTAAAGCTGCATATTATATGTCCGAACTTAACTCCTCCTTCCATAATCCTGCCAAATTCTGGAATACCATAAAGGACATAACAGGTCAAGACCCTAGCGCTACATTCCCAGTCAAAATTCACTATAATAATGGACCAGTCTCTGATAGATTGGAAACATTGGAATCGTTTAATAATCATTTCGGAACTGCTGGCCTAGCATTCGACATCTCTCCGGCTAGCCATCTACGCTCTCAGCTAGGCATGAAGAGTCCTGATGCTTGGATGACTGAATCTACCTTCTCCTTCAAATCAGCCACCTTGAAACAAGTCGAAGACCTAATTTCCCAACTGGACATCAGAAAAAGTGTAGGTGCAGACTCCCTTGATCCTTATTTTTTAAAAGTTGCCATGCAAGCACTAGCAGTTCCAATAACACACCTATTTAATCTCTCATTAAAAACAGGCTCTATTCCCTCAATCTGGAAAACAGCTCAAGTCATCCCCTATTGAAAGCAGGGACCCTATGGACCTTAATAACTACAGACCAATTTCTATCCTACCAGTGTTCCAAGCTGCTTGAAAAATAGTGAGCACTCAATTGAGAGGATATCTCGAAGAGGTTAATCTGCTAAACCCTGCACAATCAGGATTTAGAACCAAACATAGCACTATCTCAGCCCTGGCCAAAGTAACAAATGATTGGCAAAATGAATTGGATAAAAAAACTGTGTATGTGCTGTATTCCTAGACCTGAGTAAGGCTTTCACACGGTCACCATGATCTACCTCTCTTCCTTGTATTCCATAGGCCTAGATGCATCTTCCTTAAATGGTTTAATAGCTACCTTTTGGGAAGGACCCAGCAAGTGAAATCTGAAGGAGACCTATCTCCACTTAAGCCTCTGCAAAGAGGAGTTCCTCAAGGATCCATCCTAGGCCCAATCCTATTTGCCATCTACATTAATAACATCGATGTAATCTCACCAAAACCACTGTACATCTGTTTGCAGATGACACCGTCTTATACGTCAGTAACCCCTCTCCTGTCTCAGCATGTGAAGAGCTACAAGCAGAATTCAATATACTTCAACATCAGTTACTGGAAAAAAAACTTCTCCTAAACGCAAAAAAAACAAAGGCAATGTTGTTCTTCCCCTAAATCAAACTGGCAACTCCTCTCTAAGCATTCTCCCCCAACTCTCCACTGTGATGGGTGAAAATCTTGAATTCGTCAAAAAGTTCAAATATTTGGGGGTGTGGCTAGACTACAGACTTGACTATCTAACTCACCTGGAAGAACTACTGAAAAAGCTCCGGCAGAGGCTTGGCCTCTTTCACAGAATAAAGCATGTTTTAAATAGGGATGCAAAAAAGAAGTTGGTCCAGGCCACATTTCTTTCAGTTTTGGACTATGGAGACTTCCTATACGGTCTCTGCCCTAACTCTTATCTGCATAAACTGGACACACTTTACCACAGAGCATTAAGGTTCATCACAGATATTCCCTTCAGCACTCACCACTGCTTGCTCTATGCTGCAGTTGGATGGTCTTCACTCCATTTCAGAAGAAATAAGAATGCCATACTTTGGACATACAGAGCCTTATCTAAAAAGCTCCCAGACTATATCTCAGATTGCTTCACACAGGTCACAGCAAGTAAATATGCCTTAAGAAGCCTCAATTTCATCATGCTTAAAGTGCCCAATTTCAACACTCGGTATGGGAGAACCTCTATTAGCTACATACTATCTACTTTATGGAATATGACACAGAAGACCCTGAAATTGAGCAGTCATATTACAGTTACATCCTTCAAACATCTGTATACAAGACTCATCAAAGAAAAATGCAACTGTTTCCACTAATACTAGAGTAATTTATTACTAGTGCTAATCTTATCCTTCCCCTCCCCAGTCAGCCAGTCTATGGAATGATCCCACGCTATTCAAGTGCCTCTACCCCATAGATGTATTGTACCCCACCCTTCATCTAGCTCCCATCTCTTCCTTAACCTCTTCATAGCCCTATACCCCTGTCATTCTACCGCCATTACAGGCCCCAGCCCATCCATCCACCTTATAATTAATATCATCTTCCATGTTCCCCGCCAACTTGCATCCCACTCCTGCTCCCCCCTCCCCTTGTCCCCACTATCTATGTTATTTTATCGATTTATTGAACATTTTGCTTGAATGTATGTTTGACAATGTGAGTTATTTTCAAATTTTGTATATAATTGACCTTTGTAAGTGTTATATCATGTAATTTGAACCTTGACCTTACCAGGCCCATCTTGCAAATGAGCTGTGCTCAATGATGTTCACCTGGATAAATAAAGATTTGATTGATTGATTGAAAATTGATTTTCAGCACACTGACATTGCAATAACGATGATCGCCTTTAGGCTTTTACCGTTATCACATTAACCCTCTTTAGAGACTTGGATACCTAAATACCGGAATGTATTATTTCTAGCCCAAGCGAGTGGGAAGATACACCTGAAGTCTGGAGGAGGAGTGCCGCTAAGCACCACTGCCTCCAATTTGAAGTAACTTATTATCCAGCCAATGTTCTGAATCTCTCTAGTTCTATTAATAACTGGGGAAGGGAGGACTATGGGTCACTCAAGAAAAAAAGTGAGTCATCAGCACACACAGCTACTTTCTGTTCTGTATTCCCAGCCATTACACCCTTGATTTGAACATTTTAGAGGATATAAATTGCCAGAGGTTCCAGCGACAGGGTGAAAAGCAGTGGGGACCAGGGACAGCCCTGCCTGGTGCCCCTCCTTATCTTGATCAGTTTTGAAAAGAAACAGTTAACTTTAAAACAAGCTTCAGGTGGCAAATAGAGTGAATTGACAGCAGCTATAAATTTGGGGCCAAGGTCAAATTTTTTTAAAGTGGCAGTCATAAATTACCAATCTACTCTATCAAATGCCTTTTTGGCATCTATACTGACCACCAGCTGGAAAGAAGATTTGATCTGTTGGGCTGCTATGATGTTAAGCAGTCTGCGAATATTATCCTGAAGAAACTGACCAGAAAAAAATCCTGCCTGGTCACGGTGCACCAAAGAAGAGATGCAGGACTGCAGATAGCCAGCAAGGATGCCATAGAATTTCTTAAGGTCCACACGGAGCAGTAAGATTGGGCAATAGGAGCCGCAGTGCTCTGGGTCCTTACCCGGTTTCAAAATCACTGATATTTGAGCACAATTCCAAGTAGGCAGGGACCGCCCCATCTGCCTTCATAACCTCATTACAGTATATGCAGCTGTCAGGAGTTCTAAAAGTGTGGGGCCAAAAGATTTATAGAACTCTGATACAAATCCATCCATATCTGGGGCTTTGCCATCTTTCAACTGTTTTACTTTTGCTAAGACTTCAGCAATTGAAATGGGGCGTCTAGCTGGGGTTTTTTGATCAGGAGAGAGTTTAAGGAACAGTATATGTTGCAAATACATGTCTATCTTATCTACATGGTCCGGGCCCCTTTCTGAGTTATATTGGGAGGAGTAATACTGGGCAAAAAGCCAAGAAATATCTTTAGGACACGTAGTGGATGCATGGGCAGTTGGGCCTTTAAGCCATAGCACCACTCTGTTTTCAATTTCCTTACAGAGTTGCCAGGCTAAAAGCTTCCCAGCCCAGTTGCCCTACTCATGGTAGTTTTGTCTTGAGAAATGAAGCTGGCCATCAATCTGAATGTCTAGCAGTTTATTCAATCTGTTGTTCCCTGCTTCTAATTGTTGCTTTACCACCGTGTCCAAAGTGGTCTGATGTTGAAATTTGAGGTCCGCTATGGAGTGCTCCAATTTGAGCCTGAGTCAGAGGCACTCCTTTTTAATCTGGTAAAATAATTTAATAATCTCCCCTCATAGATAACTTTTGAGGGTGTCCCATCCTATCCTCACTCCTGTCTCCCCCGGGGGCATAGTCTGAAGGAAGTGTTGTGTCACTGACCTAATTAAATCCTGAAAATCAGAATGGCTCAGCAGATTTCTTGCCTATTTACTAGTATCCCCCTATATCTATCTGATGTATGCTGTATTTCAGGCACTTATCTCTCTTTCAGTGTGGTAGTACCCCTTAAACTTCTGCCCCAGCTCCATTGCATGCCTGCTGGTCCTGATGCTCTTTCTCATTCAAAAGGGATTCCCACCCTGCATCCTGTTCACCCCTCTGAGGTACTTGCAAAGTCTCTACTATGTTCCCTCTCAGTCTCCTCTCCTCCAGGGAGTGCATGCTGAGATCCCTCAGTCTTTCCTCATAAAGCTTTTGGTGCAACCCTTGCACCATTATAGTTGCCCTCCTCTGGAGTCGCTATACCCTGTCTCTTTCCTTTCTGAAGAGCAGCCTCCAGAACTGGCCATAATACTCCAGGTGGGGTCTCATCAGTGAATGATACAGTTGCAACACCACCTTCCTCCTCCTGCTATATCTGGAAACAAGCTTCAGCTTAGTGTGCTACTCCTGGTTAAACAATGTTCCCTTTCACTTCCCATAGATGCTTTCCCCAATGCATCCAAGTACATCATGTCTTCTATGTCAATAAGTATTACTGCAGCAACTCAAAGTTAAGGGACCTCAGGAGAAAGACAACATGCAGAATCCTGTGCCATCTACTATGCCTCAAAATCACAATGCAACAAGTCCTTCAGGTACAAGACTTTCACCAGCTCCAAACATCTACATTTGATCAGTGCACTGAGGAAGAGAATGTCAGCAGGTATGACCCCTCCCCCCTTAGACCAGATAAAAATGAATGTTTGGCAATGACTGGCAAATTGGCAATGACTGTAAGTCCTTACCAAGTAAACTTCCTAGCTAATGTCTCATCATTGGTAAGAGACTGAAAGGGCTGGGAGTGAGACTTTAACTGGGGGGGCAGTGGGTTCAGTGAGTGGCTAATGCATGTGCATGTTTTGCTAGGAATTGATTAAAATATCATTACTTGAACTGGTTATATACTAAGCTGAAACTGTAACTGTGGTACTGAGGGTAGTTAAAAGGAAATATTCAAAGAACATATATTTCTAGCAACCTTCCCCTTCCCCTTTCAGGGGAATCCAAAGAATGACAGCAAGGTTCTGGGTTCTGATATGCAGATGTTTGTGTGGGCCAAAAGGCTCTGTTGTGCTGGTAAACAGAAATAGTGCCTGTGGAAACCAAATGGGGGATATGCAAATAGTGAGTCGGGGAGAGGAATAAGTTGATATTCAGTGGATTTGTGTGGTGAAGAGGGTTTGTTTACTCCATTTTCACCACACAAATGCCATCAATGAAAATCTCATCTTATTCCATGCAACCTTAGCAGCTTCTGGAGGTAATGCAGTGAACTTGGTGCATACTTGCCCCTGTGATCTGTTGCACCCTCTTCCAACTGCCAGCCTCATATGAAAAATAAAATTTGCTGGTGCTAGTGGTCCCCCACTCTGCTTGCCAGCCCCATATTAAAAATACATATCCTTGGTACTGGTGTTCCCCATCTCCCTCCAATTGCCAGCATCATAAGAATAATAAACATCCTTGGTGGTAGTGGTCCCTGCCTTTGATTGCCAGCCCTGTAATAAAATGAAATATCCTTGGTGCTAGTGGTCCTCCTCTCCCTCTGATCACTAGCCCTGTATCAAATATACATATCCCTGGTGGTAGTAACCACCCTCGATTGCCAGCCCCCTAATACAATCAAACATCCCTGATGCTAGTGGTCCTCTTCCCCCAATCACCAGCCCAGTATTAAAAATACATATCCCTGGTGGTAGTGGTCTCCCCTCATTCCAGTCACCAGCCCCATAATAACATTAAACATCCATGATGCCAGTGGTCCCTCCTCCCTCTGATTGGCAGTCCTGTGTTACAAATACATATCCCTGGTGGTAGTGGTCCCCCCTCTGGTCACCAGCCCCTTCATGACAAAATGATTCCCTGGTGCCAGTGCCCCCCCTTTGATCACCAGCCTGGATGTACAGAATGTAAACCTTCCTAGTCTCTAGTGGACCCCCCATCATGGCATCGGGTATACCCCCCACTCACTGTAGCATTATCAATGGTGCTATGGGAGCATATGGTGACTGGCACAGCTCTCCTCACACCTCCTCATCCTGCTGACACATGTACAGCAGGCAGTGTGCCTCTTATTTATAGGAAAGGGTGATGCCCTCCTCCTTGCTTAATGAGTGACAGTACTCCCCATCCTATACTCAGTTGCTCGATTCCTATGTCCTAGGTGCATTATGTTGGGTATCCAGTTAAGACAGCATGGTGGCATCGCAGGGCACAAACCCTTTTAGTGAAAACAGCATATCTGAAAGCAGTGACTGGGAAAGTACAGCACAGACATAACAGCTCTATCCCTGTGGCTGTTGTCAGTTGCCATTATGCCGTCACTGTGGCTTGGTGGACAGAGCTCCAAGCTGTGGAAACAAACAAGAGAAACACTCTGAAGATGGGGGTCTATACCAGTCCATTTACAGAAGAAAGGGTTCTGAAAGAACTAATAAAATTGAAGGTGGACAAAGCAATGGGGCCTGATGGGATTCACCCAAGAGTTCTAAAGGAACTAAGGGTAGAACTAGTGACACCGCTGACTACTCTCTTTAACAAATCATGGGAGGATGGGGTGGTACCTGAGGACTGGAGAAGGGTGGATGTGATTCCTCTTCACAAAAGTGGGAGCAGGACAGAGGCAGGAAACTACAGACCAGTTAGTTTGACCTCAGTGGTAGGGAAAATGATGGAATCACTTCTGAAGGAAAGACTTGTTGAGTACCTTGAGGCCAGTGGGTCATAGGACCCAAGGTAACATGGATTCATGATGGGAAGGTCATGTCAGATGAATCTAATAGATTTCTTTGACTGGGTGACCAAAGTAGTAGACCAGGGAGGGGCTGTGAACATGGCCTACCTAGATTTTACCAAGGCATTTGATACAGTCCCACACAAAAGATTAATATACAAGTTAGCCAGCCTTGTAGTGGGTCCCAAGGTGGTAGCCGGGATAACAAATTGGCTAGACAACAGGATGCAAAGGGTAGTAGTAAATGGAGTCCACAGTGAAGAAAGGAGGGTTACTAGTGGGGTACCGCAGGGTTCAGTACTAGGACCGGTCCTTTTTAATGTCTTTATAAATGACATTGCAGAGGAACTGGAAGGAAAAGTATGTCTCTTTTCAGATTACACAGAGGTCTGCAACAGGGTTGACACACAAGATGGAGTGGAAAGGATGAGAAGGGACTTGGCAAGGTTGGAGGAATGGTCAGATGTATGGCAGCTCAGATGCAATGCAAAGAAATGCAGGGTAATGCACCTGGGAAACAAAAACCCAGGGGAAGAGTACACTATGCGGGGTGAGATACTGACAACAGTAAAAATGGAAAGGGACCTGGGGGTAATTATATCAGATTACCTAAAGGTGGGCAAGCAATGTGAGAAGGCAGTAAGGAAGGCTGGAGGGGATACTGGGATGCATAGGGAGAGGCATCAATAGTAGAAAACAGGAAGTTGTTATCCCTCTGTACAGACAGTTAGTGAGACCCCATCTGGAGTACTGTGTGCAGTTCTGGAGACCCCATCTCCAAAAGACATAGACAGAGTGGAGGCTGTCCAGAGGAGGGAGACTAAAATGGTGCAGGGTCTGCACCAGAAGACATATGAAGAAAGACTAGAGGAGCTTAATATGTATACCCTTGAGGAAAGAAGGGAGAGAGGGGACATGATAGAAACTTTCAAGTACCTCAAGGGAATCAACAAAGTCCAAGAGGGCAGCATCTTTCAGAAAAACAGATGTGCAAGAACAAGGGGGCACAATTTGAAGATAGAGGAGGGATGGCTCAGAGGTAATGTGAAGAAGTATTTTTTCACAGAGAGGGTTGTGGATGCATGGAACAGCCTCCCTGAGGAGGTTGTGGAGTCAAGAACAGTGGGGGAATTCAAAAATGCATGGGACAGATATAGGGCAGTCCTAGTGGGGGGTAGGAGGAAGTAAGCTGTTGGTTAACTAGAATCTGCAGCTCATCTGATAGGTAGGAAAATGGGCAGACTAGGTGGGCCAAGTGGTCCTTATCTGCCATCACATTCTATGTTTCTATGTTCCTATGGCTGCCTGGGTTCATGTCTCACCTTTGTGCATTCTTTTTCATTTTTTTTAGACTTAGTTGCCATGCGGTTACCCTACTCCTTGCCTTTCCTAGCACACAAACTCTAAATCCATTCTTCCAGAAACCTGTTATGCCCCCCAACTTACCCCATCTCCTCTTTACCCACGCCCCACTTGTGTCCACTGCCAACTTCCTCCACAGACTCTGCCCACCCAACCAAATTATGCCCATGCCCACACATGCATCCACCCTTGGAACTGACTATATAATAGTCAATGAGGGGTGCAGTGGCGAAGTGAAAAATACTTTCTTCCGCACCTGTTGTTGATGCTATCCTGCCTATGCTATTATGACCTAGATCCATGATTTTTCACTTTTTGGCATCGAACCCCAACAGCCATGCTCTTGACCTTGACCATCTCTTGAGTCTCCCAAGATTCCTACACATTCTTTACACCCCCTCCTTATTTTCCACCCTATTACAAATGTTGGTATAATCTGCAAAATGCATATTTTTCCTTCAAGTTCATCTATAATATCCCTAATGAAGAGATAGAAGAGGAAGGGTCCCAGTACTGGGACCTGCAGTACCCCATTGATCACTCTTCCATCATTAGAGTGTGGACCATTTGTCACCACCTCATATCTCCTATCCATTAACCAGTTTCTATACCAATTCACCACTTTGGATTCCATCCCAGGCTGGTCAATTTCTTGATCAGCTTCCTGTGTGGCATAGTGTCAAATCCTTGCAAAAGGCCAGATAGGCCATGTTTACTGCTGCTGGGGGAGGGGGGCAGCTCCAAACTGTTAGTTAGCCATGTCTTGTCACTATTGTCACTATTGCGATAGGAGCTAGAAAAGGCTCTTGCCCATAATTGCTCCTTTTCATTTAATAGTATTGTAATTTAATACCACTTTGTATACACTTATCAAGACTTATTTTAAATATAACTCTATTTTTACTCTGTATTAAATCTTCTGGTAACCCGTTCCATATGTTTACCACTCGCTCAGTGTAAAACTATTTTCTTTTATTTGTTATTACTGTATTTCCCTTTACTTGTAATGAATGGCCTTTTGTATTTACTTCCTTGTTTTTTAGCTCTATATCCAATTCTTGTCTAAGAAAATCACTCTTAATAATATCAAAATATAATATTAAGTCTCCTCGTATACGTCTTTCCTCCAAACTATGCAATCCTAAAGTCTTCCTTCTCTCTTCGTAATTCAATGTTCTGATAATTATTTAAAATTCTACATGCCCCCATGGCAAAATCTACAACAGAAATCAAGCACTATCTGTCATATTTATTCATTTATGTCTTTGGTAACCAGGTAAGTGAGCTGATCCAAAGGACCATTTTCAGTCACGACCCATGCTATGTAGTGGCAGTCAACAAGCAGAAATACAATACAATGGTGCAGGCAGAGAGAAAATTCATTACATGGTACAGTGCACACCTCAACATGAGGTCAAAAAAATACATGCAGCATAGTTCGGTGCATCCGTACTGTAATAGTAGAATACAGGCAAGCAGATGCAGGTAAGCAAGATTACAATAAGTGGTACAAGATACATCTCAGAAATGGGTCACAGAATCCATGCTGAGTAGTTTAATTGGTACATATAATAAAACAACATACAGGGATAAGCAGTCATGAGACAAATCAGGCTAAAATTCAGAAGACACTGGTAGTACTGCATCACAGAGAAGCAAATGGTACAGTTAACAGTGGCTGCATACTACTGCAAGCTGTAACCTGATCAGATGCAGTGTGACTAATGGGAGTGGAACAGTTCACTATCTGGCATGAACGCTTTTCGGGCACTAGGAGATAAGGACAGGAAAGGAGAGCATATGCATTGGGGTGCTAGTGGGGGTAGAACAGATAGGAGGGTCACAGGAGATTGCAGGATTATTGGAAAAGGCAGGCAGCACTCAGACAGCACATAAACACACAGGAGGGAGGAGGTGGAGCATAAGGGAGAGAGGGAGGGTCAGAGGAAGTGATGTGGTAGGAAGAATAGGCAGGCAGCACACTGTGCAGTCAAGTAGCAAGGCAGCTTTTGGACCCTAGTGTTGTCAGCTGACTCAGGCAAGAGCCAGACTTGAAAGACAGGTGGGAGAGGGATAGATGGATGGAAGATGGGAGCTGGTTCCAAAGGGAAGGGATGGAGACTGAGAAAGCTTTACTGCCCATAGCTGTAGAGATGCAAGGGACTACAAGAGGAGTGATTGAAGAGACCCTGAGGCTTCTTGAAACCACCCTGTCAGTAAGTAGTGAAGCACAGGGGAACAGCTGGTTGTTTCTGAGACAGCTGTCAACTAGGCATCCCATAGCATAATCGAAATGACCCTGTAGTGGGAGCCACCTTAGGGACTGATAGAATGTGCAGTGGTAGGTGGAGTAGGGACCTGAAGAACAAAGTGACACATGGAGTTATAAGTGGTACTTAGGCAAGAGCATAGGGAGGAGGATACAGAAGAGTAGACAGATGAGCAGTAGTCAAGCAGGGGCAGAAGGTTACCTTGCGCAACAGCTAGGCAAGCCTCAGGAGACAGGAGTTGATTAAGGCAGTAAGTTGGAAGACAGGGTGCCAGCTTGTCCTCTCTGCTGAGGCTGGGAAAGAGCACATGAAAAGGCAAGATCTCACTTGGTATGCTAACAAGGCTGGGAACATTAAAAAATAAAGAATTAGGATGAGGTTATGAAAAACTGTTCACTTTGCTCAGAAAGCCATTTGGCCAGTAACTGTTGCCCCGAGGAAAATGAATTTTCCTTTGAAACATTGTCAGGAAACTTTAAAAGTACTGTGGCCAATGGTTATTAAACAAAAATAATGAAAATTTTTGAATATAAGTGGTGAGTGAATCTATTTCTCCAGAAACTGTAGAGAAATAAAATTGCACACTCCAGTGTACAGAGACTGTAAAATGTATCGTACCAGAAAATGGCAGTTATAAAACCGGATCCCTAGTGTATAGTGACTCTAAATGTGTCTTACCCAGAAGTGGAGATTATAAGTATACATTATACAATTGTAAGAATAAATCCAGGAACCTAATTGGTCATCTGAGACCTCTAGACCTGTGGTGTTATCCCAGCACAAAATCATGGATCAAGTCCTAGCACACAAATGACCAAATGAAAAGTTAACTATATCATTTTATTATTTGATGTGCCATGACCAAGTTGCCCACACTTGGCAAGGCTGCAGTGAATTTTGCCAGTACTTCACTGTTTTAAAACTTGAATCCCTCCCACAGCACATACATCATTTCAGTCCCACACCAAATGCCCTCATACAATCCCCAAATATACTTCCTTACATTACTTTAACACTGTTTTGCATAATAAAATAAAAATACACTAAACTACCAGGCTGTGTCTGCTCCACGTTCTCCTTCCCTCACAGCCAGCCATCTGTTCATACAGAATCATAGCCCTGGAATCACACACACACACCAGTCATGTCATTCTCTGCAATGCAAGCCAAGTCATTGAGGCTTTACAAAAGGGTGTCATTCAAAATGCTTTACTTAAAGTCCAAGGTTGTCAGCTTCACTGACTAATAAGCCACAGCTTCACTAAAGTTTGTATTTTGAAAGTCAGACTTCTTACATGACTGAGGGTGTTGCAGGGCTGTCAGCTTCACATTGAAGGATGACAGGGATGTGAGAGGATTAATGGGGAGATGGGGAGAGAGAGCAAGGTGTGGGTGGGTGGGGTTATCAAGTAGACTAAAGAGATTGATGAAGGGCAAGAAGCTGGTGCAGGACTTCAAGAGGCAAATGAGAGCGATGAGTGAGGCATAACTCAGAGACACACATTCAGACAGCCCTGGACAACTAATATACAGTGCCACCTACAGTACACAAAGGAATCAAGAACTTTTTTTCTTTACATATACAGTACCTACACAAAGGGGAAAAAAAATCTATTTTAAAAGGTTTTTTTTTTCTACTTACAAACAAGTCATTGTATAACTGCAGTAATGCACCTCAAGGTATGTGTCATGCAAGGATAATATCACTTCTTAATGTTGGATGCACTCGGCCTGTGGTCTCATGCCCAACCACTCAAGGTGTGACATTATCGTAGAACGACACACACTATGTCATGCATTATTGCTTAAATAACACATGGGCTGAACTCTAATAACTCACTCAAAAGGTGTCTTGGAGCCATGAGGCAGAGCATTAACTCAATAGAGTGAATTAATGGAGCACACCTTAACATAATCTTAATTATATTAGTATGCTTATCAAATGGGTAAATTACTACTTTGTTGTTTTAAATAAAAAATAAGAAAAACATTCCTTGGGCTTGTATTTCACTATCATGTGTTATTAATTGACTAAATAGATTGTAGTATGTTTGGAATCTATTTTATAAAACTTCACACACTTCTTTTTTGTAGTGACAGGATCCCTCAGGGTTTCACATCAGGAGCTGGTAGGTCTGAAAAAGAATAACTGCTCTGCTTACACTTACTGTCAAGGCATCACACCAGGAGGTGATAGGTCTAAAACTTGAATGTACTATCCTGGAATGTGCTTCCCTGTCAGTGTGCACACTCAGGATTTTACATCAGAAGATAGTATGCTTGGAACTGCATTACTCCCATCTAGTCTGTACATCCAGGATTTCCCTTCAGGAAATGGACATTTAAGCTCTACCTAGGGTATGATTATTGAGTCAGAAGGACACACTAGTTATCCCAAATATGGATGATTTGCTTTTTCCATACCCTCTGTTGACCTGGTCCACAGGAATCCTCAGTCTGGCTGCAATATCTTCTACTGTTTCACTGCCTTCAGAGATAATTCCAACACTGGCAGCAATAGCTTTGGCTGTGATTGGGTGGTCACCCGTTACCATGACAACCTGTGTGAAATAGTAAGAATTCATGAAGTAATCCATCAGTCTGCATATCTGTTCAATTACACATCTCCATACATTGCCTCTCAATTTAGAAATCATCATTCAGTTCAGTTTATAAGTCAACATATTACATTTCTTAATAAGAAGTAGGGAGGTTATTCTGCCACTGTATAGATCACTGGTCAGGCCCCACCTGGAGTACTCCATACAATACTCATCCAGAAGCAAATGATTTGATACCTTTTAATGGACCAACATAGTTGTGACAACAAGAACAAAGTGCTCTAGCTTTCAGACCAACCAGTCCTTCTTCAGAAGCCTAATGGCCGTTTAGAAAAACAACAATACTTTTAACAGCTAAATCATGCAGAACAAGCAGAAAAAATCCCCACTGGTTTACAATACTGGCTTAAAAAATACAGATGAAGATGTCAGAGAAGTTTAACAGTACCATATTACCTTCAGCCAGAAGGGTCCCAGGGTCAAAGGTGTTTGGTGCAAAACAGATACAAAGAATCCCACTGCATATAAATTTAATTGACATAAGATAACACTGCTGGAGCAGATGTCTCTTAAATCAAGCTATGAGTGTCACAGTGTGTATAAGGATGTGATTACTGAAAAGAAACCCCCACCCAGATTAAAGACATACTAAGATTGTCTTAGGACTCCAAGAAGTTTCAATGCATGCATTATAGACAAGAAATTACCAGTAAAGTTGTCTTAAAAACATCAGTGCACACTGTATGATGTGTAAAACTTAAGTTGGACCTATCTCCAGACTGTACTCTCCAGTTAGATATGATGCCCCATAACTTCAAAAACCTCTAGTATAGTGACAGGACTTTATAAATGATAATTTAAATATAAATTGACAGTATTAATGACAAACAAAAATCTCTATTCAAGAACCACCAAGGAATTAAAACTATGTAGCCTGATATGTACTGATGTTAATATAAACTGAGAATGTAACAACTTGATGTACCAGAAGTGTCTAAGGAATCTGAAAAAGTGATAATTTAGTTTCTCTTCTCCTCTTCACACAAACAATACACTCTACCTCACCCCACATCTCCATAATGCGGGGGGAGGGATAACTAGATTTAAGGAGATACACACACACACACACACACACACACACACACACACACACACACACACACACACACTCTCCTAGTGGACCTTTATTCATGTCAGTCACTGCAATTGTTCCCCAAAGGAATTCAACTTGTCATGAAATCCTAAGTAACAGGGCTCATGTATCTTAATACCTACTGAGCAAAAATGTGTCACTATTTAACTGTACTCCTATCTGTGTAGTAACATTTCCAAAGATTCTGGATAGAACTATAATGAAATAAAACTGCCACCCTCCCCAGGATAAGGTAACTAGAAGTAAATATAAAGTATGTGTGTAAGACCAGAGGTCTAACATACCTACATTTTCACAAATCACTACACTATTACCCTAGTGTAAAAATATCTGTCCAGGACCCCCATGCAAATGAGATCTCTCACCCCAATATGTACAGAGCTAAAAAATATGTGACAGTCTATGATAACACTCCTGTATGTACAGTAACAGGCTAGGTAATATGAATATGGTGCAATGGAATCAACCCCACTCCAGGGCAAAGGTAAAAAGTAAGGAGGAATTAATATTCATTATGTGTGTGAAGTAAGAGTAGTAACACACTGTAACTTCATGTATCTAAATAGAGGCCTATCTCAATGTGACAGCAAGCCCCACACCGGTTATATCACGTACTTCACAACACATACCCACACACATACATACTCACACGCACCCACATCCCACACATGTTGAAGTCCTGTAATATGCCAGTCTGAAGAAGAAGTCTGTGGATGTCAGTTTCTGTAATGTCCCATGAAACCCAGATCAACGTTTATCCCATTAGCTACCATATTAAGATGTAAAATAAGTTTAATCTCAAAAGCTCATCTCTGTTGTGTATTTTCGAGATTTCTTTTTAAGACCATTACTGACATATCCGAAATTGAGTGGTCAGGCTGGGAAAAGTGGTGCCCTACTGGTTTTTCAGTCTTCTTTATTCTAATAGTATGTCTGTGCGAGTTCATCCTAGTGCGGAGCTGTTGGCTTGTCTCTTCAACATAACCTGTTTGTGGACATCTTTTGAACTGAATAAAATAAACAACATGTGATGTGCATGTATAACTCCCATGCACCTTGAATTGTCTGTTTTGTGATGTAACCACACAGTCCAAGGTGGAAATGAGCTCACAAGTCTGACAGGTGCATTGATTGCAGGGTCATGTGTCATTGTGTGACATGGTATTCTGTTCTGGTGAAAGCTTGCTCCTAATAAGCAGGCTGGCTAAATTTGCTGGTTGTTTAAAAGATAGTAGTGGGAGTTCCTTAAAAATACAATTAAGGGTTTCATCCTCATTAAATATTGGGTGGAGGTCTTTAATAATCTTACGCAGAAGTTCTGGGTGGGGGTTGCTTTTCAGTAATCACATCCGTATACACACTGTGACACTCATAGCTTGATTTAAGAGTCATCTGCTCCAGCAGTGTTATCTTATGTCAATTAAATTTATATGCAGTGGGATTCTTTGTATCTGTTTTGCACCAAGCAACTTTGACCCTGGGACCCTCCTGGCTGAAGGTAATATGGTACTGTTAAACTTCTCCGACATCATCATCTGTATTTTTTAAATGAGTATTTTAAACCAATGGGAATTTTTTCTGTTTTTTCTGCATGATCTAGCTGTTAAAAGTATTGTTTTTTTTAACAACGACCATTAGGCTTCTGAAGAAGGACTGGTTGGTCCAAAAGCTAGAGCACTTTGTTCTTGTTGTTACATCTATGTTGATCCATTAAAAGGTATCAAATCATTTGCTTCTGGATCTGTTCTTGCAAGGACCAATATGGCAAATACTAAATCTAGATTCCATACAATACTAGCACCCGTTCCTGAAGAAGGACATCAGATTGTTGGAGGGGGTACACTGTAGAGCTACAAAGATGATCCAGGCATTGGAAGGCAAGCCATATGAGGAAAGGCTGGGGGAGTTGAATATGTACTTTCTGGAAGAGAGGAGGAACAGGGAAGATATAACTGAGACCTTTAACTACCTGAAAGGAATAAACAAGACTAATACAGATAGGACTTTCTAGAGGAGAAAGGGGAGGGACATGAAAGGACACCAACTGAGATTGAAGGGGGACAGATTCAGAAGAGAGATGAGGAGACTTGTTTTCATGGAAAGAGTGGTGGACAAGTGGAACTCCTTGCTGGGTGAGGTAGTGGCCTGCAAGATGGTAGACAGCTTCAAGATAGGTTGGGATAGGGGAAGGGGTAATAAAATGGGGGAAGGAAGGGGCAGCAGTATTATAAGGTGCTAGATGTGCACTTGAGCAGACTTGATAGACCGTGGGGCCTGTTTCTGCTAGCAATTTCATATGTTCATATTTCAAAATGTATGTCAAGTCAGTTGACAAATTAACATGCAAATTTAGTTCATTTGCATTTCATCATTCGTTAGTCAGTATACATATCAACATTCAATTCAGTTCATTGAAATTATAGGCATAACAACCCTTCCTGTCAGAACACGGTGGAGGTTGGTTACTGGAATGGTTGGGGAATTTGTTGCATCCTGATTGGCCAAGAAGGTTCAGAACTCAGGTGCTTACAGAACTGTTGGAATCATTTTGGAAAGCAGGACATAGTGCACCTAGAATTCACTACCACACAGAAATCAACTACTGAAAACTCCTGGCAGCCATGTTTGTATGTTAACAAGAACAAACACACATGACTTGCCATAACAAATAAAACAAGCCTCTTAGGCCTTATGAGGTCTAGAGACAAGTGCTGGGCCAATTTCAAGGCCACAATGATCAGGGTTATTTTAGCAGTACAGGAGACTCAGAAATGAGTGTAAAAACGCAATAAGGGCTGCCAAAAGAGAATGTTACAAAACTGTGCTGTTGAGCTCAGCTAGGGACCCTAAGAGGTTCTGGAGGAACATTAGAAACATAGTTAGTGGCTCCTCAAATAGTGAGGCCACTGACATGCTTATCGATGGTGCTAGCTGCAGCAATTCACTAACCACTGCAAATGCATTTAACTTGTATTTCTCTGACCTGTCTGCCTTCACCTCACTATTCCCCTCTAAATGTGACCAGGTCTCTACCCCTCCATTACCCTGTCCGCTCTTCAATTTTAAGACTGATGGTGCAAGAGATGCAGAGATTGCTCTCTGGTCTCTTTCCACTTCTCCAGTGCTGACCATGATGGTATGGAACTGAAGCTCCTATGTCTTGGTGCCTCTCGTATTGCCTCCCCAGTGGCCCATATTTTCAATCTGTCCTTGTCATCTGGGATTATCCCTGACATATGGAAGGTTGCCAAGGTGGTAACTGTCCTTAAACAGGGCAACCCTAAAATGATTGACAACTACCGTCCCATAGCCATTTTGTCAGCGATCAGAAAACATCTTGAGAAATTGTTGCAGGGCAACTCTTGAAGTATATTCAGTCACATGATCTGCTGTCTCCTGTGCAGCATGGCTTTCGGAAAGGGCACAGCACAATGTCTGCCCTTGTCACAGTCTCCTCTGGGATCAGGGCAGCTATGGACCAGGACAAACTCTCTGGTGCCATTTTCATAGACCTCTCCAAGGTCTTTGACCTTGTAGACCATGCCCTGCTGTGATCTCAGCTCAGGTTCTTTGGTCTGTCACCTGGTGTGCTCCATTTGTTCTCCAATTATCTTCATGGCAGAAGGCAGCTTGTCAAATATGGTAAGGTGCTCTCGGGCTATACTACTGTATTCATGGGTGTTCCCCAAGGCTCAGTCCTCGGGCCCCTGCTTTTCTCCATTTTTGTTAACAATCTCCTCTCTGCCTCTGTCCATTGCAGGCCCATCCTCTATGCAGATGACCTGGTCATCCTCACTTATTCTCGGGACATAGGGGACATTAACAGCCACCTGAGTGAGGACTTTGGGAACATTCAGTCCTGGATTATGTCCCATAAATTGGTTCTCAATCTTAAGAAAACCCAGGCCATGCTCTTTGGCCAAGACTGAGACCTCTCCTGCCCCTTTATGTGTCACTGGTCCTGATGGTGTTCCAATCCTCATCACTGACACCATTAAATACCTGGGGGTGACACTTGACCCACAGCTTAACCTCAAATGCCATATCCAGAATGTAAGACTGTTAACTGCAAACTGGGTGTGCCTTACCTTACTTCAACTGCCCATCTTGCTCTTGCTAGAGGTGTGTTCCTCCCCTCACTTTGCTATAGGCTCCCTTTATTGGTGTGCACCTCCAAAACTCACCTTTATAGGTGAACCACTGCCTACAGTAATGTCTGCCATTTTGCTCTGGCTGCCCCTCATCTCACCGACCATTGTGTTCTGTATAGCAAGCTGAATTGGCTCTCCCCATCAAATTACCTAGATTTTGTCCTGGGGTATTTCATGGGTATGGTCCTTGGTACTGGCACCCTCCCCGGGCTGGTGGAGTTCCTTGTCCTGGCTGTCTCCTCTTCCTATTCCCTCAGGTCTCTGGGCCCCACCATCCTTAAAATTCCTGCCACTCAGACTCAAATGGGGGGTAGAGATTTTGCCTTGTGTGCTCCCAGGTTATAGAACTCCTTTCCTGCCCAGGTTCACTCCTCCACCTCACATGTGTGCCTTCGATCCTCCCTATAGAATCACCTCAAGCTCTCCTCGACATGTGGTTGTCCCAAACCCCCATGATCTCTCCTGGTCCTTGCACTGCATTCTTTTTTTTTGGGTGTGTCTTGGACCGTTTTGGGTTGCTAGCCCTGTATATAATATATTCTAATCCATGTTGTTGGGTGTTGCTCTCACTGTGGCTCCACTTTCTGGGGCACTAAGCTGTATATAATTTGTATCTGCTGCATCTCAATTTGTACTTGTTGTACTGCCTTTGTTCTACATGTGTTCTACTGTTGTGTACATACTGAATATCATATGCCCTCCAAGACTGTGTAAATGGTCCCAGTCTGTAAATTGTCTCAGTCTGTATCATGTTGTCCTATGTACTTTGAATCTATAATTCCTGTACTCCCCCGGTCTTACCTGAAAATAGGCAATTGTCTTGTCTAGTATACTATGGCTATGGTCAGCACTGTTTGTACTGAATAGGGTCTAGGAAGCATGCACCATACCTCACATTTTGTCACTGAAATGAGGGACATGGACCCTGAAAATGAGAGACAATAAGGGACACTAACCCGCATGATGATCAGGACACATCATGAAACATGGAGATACAGCACCTCAGAACACAGTGGAAACCATTGCATTAGCACCTGAGAATAAATTTCTACTATTAAGCAATGGTGCCATTTAGGTAGGGCAGAGGCAGTTGCCCCTTCCCCCTGTATTTGTGCCTAGGTTGCTCTTATAGTATGGTAATAATAGCATTAAATTTGGATTTAATCTTTTGCACAATACGTGCCCACCTGGCCTGTTTGTGCTCACACTGTAGGTACTCTTCAGACCCGACTGTGTCTGTATTGTGCTGTCCACTCTCTCCACCTGTTAACGGTGGCACAATCACATGTGATGAGCTTCAGCAAAGAAACAGTGCATGAGTCTTGCAAGTGGGCATTGTCTTTCCTGTCACTGAGTAGACAGACTGCACACTACAGTTTGGAGGAGTTGGTGAAGACTGAACTCTCAATATCAGTGCTGTGGCAGCATATTTTTGTTGGTCTACTCTTAGTGAGTGTTCATCTCCCTTGGTGGCTGAAGGGGCAGAGGGTGAGCTAGAAACTAACTCAAGACTAGGCTACCTACTTACTCTACTAGATTCGTCATGCAAAGAAAAACAGCACAGATCCCCATGGCAGCAAGCTAGCTTAGCAGCAGTGGTGACACCAATGTGAGTGGCTTTCATAGCCCTGATCAGTGCAGTGCAGCAGCAGCCACAGCAGCAACCAAGCAAGAAGCAAGTAACCCAGGTTGGGTGGGTTCAGTTGGTGAGGTGACTTGGTCACAGACCACATTGGGGACCTGTGATAGTTGGTTCTAGCATCCAGTTTCTGGCAGAAAGAGAGAGTAGGAGAAAACTGAAAACTGGACTGGTGGTACACTGTGCCAGTCTCCAGGTTCTGGCCACATGGTCATGTAAGTAAAAATAAATATTTTTTTACAGGGGGATTGGGGAAGGAGGAAGGGCTGAAATATTGATGTGTTTTTCATGTTTCTTCACCTTTGGAAGGCTTCATGACCCATAGGAAATGGGTATTGAATGGAATGGAATTGGGGAGAAAAATTGGGACAAAGTTCTTTTTTTGGGGGGCAGAACTTCAGCCATGAAAAAAAATGCTTAGTACTGGGTGGGTTTAAGCCCAAATCTGATGCACTGCTCTGCAGTATATACAGATGAATCTTATACATTTGAGTTTTTCCTGATTTGTATATCACTTTTCAGTCTAAACAAATATGCTGTTCCTTTTAGAGATGTTACAAACATTCTAGAGCTGTCCCTGGCATTCATGGACAGTTGAACGGTATGGCATGCACAGACTATTGGAGCTCCACTATAGTCAGGCTTATGCCCCCCCAGTGAAGCTGACCTCCACATCCCCATGCTCAGGCACATTATGACAAAGGACAAAGGAGACTGCAGGAGTATGCACCATTGAAATGAATGGGGGTATTTTTTTATTACTATTTTATGCATTATTGAAGGAGAGTTGGAGATTAATGAAGGCCACCACTCGACTAATAAGAGCCTTATTAGTAGAACAGTGGCCTTCATTATTCTCCAACTCACCATCATATTGTATAAAATAGTAATAAAAAATAACTCCATTCATTTCAAAGGGGTATGTCCCAGCACTCTAACTTATGGATATCATCTCTTAAAGACTCCTGCCTCTGGCTCACTAGTACTCAAGAGACTTTTTACTTGTATTTATATTTGGTGGGTTGTCTGTAGCAGCATAACCATACCTGCTACAGTGTGTGCATGGGGTGGGAGGAGGTGAAGTGGCCATATGGATGTGTGTCAAGTTATTGCTACTTTTGCATTTGCACCTTAAAATCTGTTTGCGTGAAAGCATTCAAAACTATGGAGAGAAAATAGTAGGAGTACAGGCCAGGCAGAAGTAATTATGTGGTTCTGTGTGTAAATTTTTGTATTGGGGTGGGAAAAAATACATGTGTTTCCATTGGTATGTGTGCTACAGTTCAACTGTGAAACTGAGATGAGTAAGAGAAGATAACTGAAAAGTATAACAGTGGCTAAAAGCATGCCACATGCATGCAGATGTAGTCAGATACAGTATGAATTGAAGTACAAGCAAGCCATTTGTGTGCAGACAGTATGGCTTAGTGGTTAAAGGCACTGAACTGCAAGACAGGAGACATGGAGGCATGAAGACCTGGGTTTAAATCTCATCAAATCCCACTTGTGTATGATGTGATCCTGAGCAGGTCACTTAACTTTTATGTGTGCAGTTATCAGTGACCACTTGCTTTTTGCAAGCATGCCACATGCATGCAGTCTTTCCCAATGTAACATAAAAATCATGGTTTCCACACTTGCTTGCTGCATGCATGTGGCATGTAATCGTAATACATGCAATCAGTTCCAATTTAACATTTAAATCATACTTGCAGCACACATATCACTTGGGTAGTTTTATGTGTGCAACATGAAAACATTTCATATAATTATTTCTGTAATGGCTGGGTAAGGAGTAGATTCCTCCAAATTCTCTCCATTACCACATAGTTTAATTGGCCTTTAAGCTTCCTCAAGTCTATAAGGTCTGTGGAATACTTGGATCTCATATGTTCTGCCTTCAACCTCCAACCGCATAACCCTGCCAGTAAGCTCCTGTTCCAATTACTCTTCCTGCTTTCTGTTGTTGAATATGTAGGAAATTGTAAACACTCTGAGAAAAACCTTCAATGCCTCTCATGTGGTGGCCTCCCTTGTCTCCCAGCTTTCATTATTGGCAAAAAATTATCCAATAGCTTTCTCCACATGGCCTCTATATTCCTAATCTCTTAGTAGTCTGTGGTCCATCCACCAACTAGGACAGTTTCATGAGGATAGCAACCTCCAAAGGAGACAAGCAAGGAGCATAGTAGGAGACAGTACAGTGCAGTGGGTTAAGGCTCTGAGCTGCAGATCTAGAGACCTGGGTTTGAATCCCACAGCCACCTAGGTGCATACTGTTTGATCTTGAGCAAGTCACTTAACTTCCTTGTGCTTCCAGGTCGCATCTGGAAACAAGCTTCAACTTAGTGTGCTACTCCTGGTTAAACAATGTTCCCTTTCCCTAGTGTAAGAAAAGTATATGTCTATAAGTGTCTCACAGCCTGCAAAAGCAATCAGGAAATCAAGATGAGATCAATCATAGTGTAGATGTTGTGTGCATGGGAAAAGACAAATAATTTCCTATCAGTGGGATAAAAGAAACACAAGATATAAACCACTGCACATTTATCCACCATGTGTGCAGGATGGGGTGGATCTATCCATAATTTGGTCCCATTCTGTGCCCAAATCTCCTGATATCAGAAGAGCAGGGAATTCTGTCAGGTTAACTGCTAGCTGGTAGAAGAAGTCAGGACAATTGCAATTTGGTCCATAATCTGATGCTTAAGTATAATGTTCCTTCCCCACCTGAGCAGCCACAGTGGTCCTGTGAATCTGTTGTTTGCTTTTTAATGTTCTCTGACATCCCCTGTCAAAACCAGATTGCTGTTCCCACATCCTCTTTTTGCTTTTTTATGAATTCCCATACTTTTTTCATTTCATTGCAGTTTTAAACCCATTAGTGTTCCTCGTAAATACATTAATAGTGAACATCCTTCATTGCAAACTGAGATTATTTCTATCATCCTCATGTCTTAGTCCCAGTCACCCACAACCTTCCACCTCCCCCTGAAGGTGTACTGACTCAAGGTTGACACCACTAAGTCAACATCCAGTACACTGACAGATTTCACCATGATGCAGCGAGTAGCAGTGCTGGAACTCAGCAGACACCAGCAGTGCAGATCGCAGTATTGTGCCCCCCCTCAGTCCAACTCCAACTTGGAGTTAGATATCTAGAAACTGGGGTGTGTGGGGGCAGCCCCCCTATAGAAACACACCGGCATCCCTGATGGCACAATGCTGACATTAGGCATTGTGTCAGCCTCTGTGGGGGACGTTAGTGAGTGTTGTCGAAGCACTATATTAAAACCCCACTGAGACCTTCCATACCAACTGTACCTAATGCTACTTCTTGAACTTTCAGACCTAGAATGTGCACCAGTAATATAAGGGACCTGAAATCATAATAAAACTGGTAACTGAAACTTCCTGGTTCTTTTCATTGTCCCTTCCCCACCCACAAGTCTTCAATCATGGAAACATGAGTGAGCAACCAACTCAACTGACCCATCCCTTTCCAGTGCTCTCATTGTCTACTCTGTTCTTGTGTAGGAGCTAGTGTAGCTCATCCTGCCTATGGAGCTAGGGAAGCCAAAACATGCAGACAGGAAAATACAAATTTTAATAAGTAGTAAGTTGTAATTTTTTTATTTTTGAAGTATTTTTTCTTTTTCTTTTTGCTCATCAGAAAGTCTTCTGTGTGTTAATAGTGTGCTAGATGTATGGAACAGCTCTTAGCCTGGCAACTGACATAATCTAGCTCTGCTGCCTTCCCCCACTACATCAACAGCATTGTAATCTCACTGACAGTGACATCACAGTTGAATGACCTGACAGTCACTGAATTGCTGTTCCTAAGCAGCAGTGATGTCACAGTCAGTGATGTCACAATGCTGGTGATGTAGTGGCTAGCAGTAGGGCTAGATATGTCAGTTACTATGCAGAGTGCTGTTCCACACATCAAACCTACTAACACCAGGTAAACAATTTTCTAATTAAACAAAGAGAAAAGAAAGGAGTAGGGGATTTAAGGTGGAGAGGGCTGTCAGTAAATATTAGGAGTCTAGGGAATGAAATGGTTGACCTAGAGGCCATAATGGTGGATGAATGCCTAGATATTGTGACTATAATGGAGACCTGCTGGTCATAGCAACATTCTTGGGAAGTTAGTGTTTTGGGTTACAGTCTATTTAGAATGGACAGAATGGGTAGGAAGCAGGAAGGGGTGACATTGTGTGTCAAGGAGACCATTATGGCAATGGAAAGACAGGATAAAAATGGTGACATAGAATTCCTCTGTGTCACATTAGAGAAGAGGCCTGGCACTATATCAAGAATAGGAGTGATACATAGGCCTCCAAATCAGGGGGAGGAGGTAGACAGGCAAATGATGCAGATGATTGAAAGGGTATCAAGGAAAGGGAAGTTTGTACTGTGGGAAACCTTAATATGCCTGATCTAGAATGGGGAATCATTAAGGCATCACCTACCAGGAGTAGGGAAGTACTTGAAACATTTCAGGGATAATTTCTACAACAGCTGATTAGTGGGCCCACTTGGGGGGGATATACTGGACGTGGTGCTCACAAACAGGGATATTGTTGAGGATGTGGTGGTGATGGGAGACTGTCTGGGTACATGTGATCACAGCACAGTGAGTTTCAGAATACAATTAGGGAGAATAACAAATAAAATCAGTACAAAGGTTCTGGACTTCAGGAGGGTGGACTTTGAAAGAATGAGAGAAATTTTCAGAGAAGATATGGAATCTAAAGACCAGACAGAGGATGTCAAGGAATTGTGGAGCTGTATTAAGAGGGTGGTACTAAAAGCAACAGAACTATGTACATGGAGGATAGGAACAAAACAAGCATTTGTCAATGCCAAATGTTGATTGCCTATGTGTGCTGTTTAGGTATTTGGAAGTGAAAGTATCATGCCTAAGAACTGTCATACACCCCCCCAAGACATCCACTGTGTCTTTCTGTTCAGTATTCACAGAAGAAGGGGAGGGGCAAGGGGCACAGCAGTACAGCAGTTGCGAAGGCATGAAGAGGTGGACAATAGTCCATTTACAGGCAGAAAAATCCTACAGAAGGTGAGTAAATTGAAGGTGGACAAAGCAATGGGACCAGATGGCAAACACTCAAGGATATTAAAAGAACTGTGAAGGGAAACCTCTGGCAGCCATGTTCACTGAGTCATTCAACACAGGGGTGGTACCAGAGAATTGGAGGAGGGCACATGTAGTCCCTCTATACAAATCCAGCAGTAGGGAGGAGGTGGGGAACTATAGGCTGGTCAGCCTCACTTCAGTAGTGGGGAAGATCATGGAGACATTGGTTAAAGAAAGGGTAGTTGGGCATCTAGAAGCCATCGGAGCCCAGGACCGTAGGCAACATGGATTCACAGTGGGGAGATCATGTCAGATAAATCTGGTTGATCTCTTTGACTGGGTGACAAAGGAAGTAAATCAGGGTGGGCCAGTGGACAACACTTACCTTGATGTAAGTAAAGGCTTTGACACCATCCCACATAGGAGGCTGATAAAGTAGTTGAGTAGGCTGGGCATGGGGGAAAGGGTGGTAAACTGGGTTAGAAATTGGGTAACATACAGGAGGTAGAGAGTGGTGGTAAATGGGGTGCAGTCTGGGGAGAGTGGGTGACCAGTGGAGTGCTACAAGGATTGGTCCTGGGGCCAGTCCTGTTCAATGTCTTCATTAATGGCATTGCAGAAGGGCTGAAGGGAAAGGTCTGCCTGTTTGCAGATGACACCAAGCTCTGTAACACAGTGGATACCCCAGAGGGGGTGGAGAAAGTGAGGAGGGAGCTGGGGAAGTTTGAGAAATGGTCTGAGGACTGGCAACTGATGTGTAATTCAAAAAAGTGCAAAATTATGCATGTGGGGTACAGAAACCCTAGGGAAAGGTACAGGATGGGGTGGAGAAAGTTGCTGACAGTCACAAACAAGAAAAGGGACCTGGAGGTTCTTATTTCGGATGACCTGAAAATGTCAATGTGGTAAGGAAGATGGGAGGGCCAGTGACATGCTGGGGTGCATAGGCAGGGGTATCACCAGCATAAGGAGGGAGGTAGTGATGCCATTATATAAAACCATTGTCAGGCTTCACATGGAGTACTGTGTGCAGTTCTGGAGGTTGCACCTTTGTAAGGATATTAACAGGCTGGAGATGGTCCAGAGATGGGTAAATAAGATGGTACAGAGCTTGCAGCACAAGACTTATGAGGAGAAATTAAGGGACCTCAATATGTACTCACTGGAAGAGAGGAGGGAAAGAGGGGATATGATATAAACATTGAAGTACCTCAAGGGTATAAATATAACTACTGAGAAGCAGGAGACAGCTGCTATAGGCACGTGTGCCAGCTTCTGTGTGATATTCTTCTGTTCTTATAAATCTGTAATCTCCAGTATTTCAGTAACCACATGACCACACTGCCTTCTTTAGGCAATTTTATGCTGGTTGATGCCTGGTGTCAGATTGCAGACAGAGGGCTCACCAGATTGCATTGCCGTTTGGAAAACTTCATAGAGTGTTGTTGTAATGGTAAGAGTTTTGGAAAGTTGGTGAAGGTCTCACACTTTTTATTATGATTATATCTCCTTATGTCTATCCTCTTTGGTGTCCCCATCCCCACACCCCAACAGTCATCAGTGGCCACAGCTGCAGCCTCCTTTTTGCCTAGATGGCAGGTGAGAAACATAGAAACATAGACTCTGAGGGCAGATAAGGACCACTTGGTTCACCTAGTCTGCCCATTTCCCTACCTGATAGATAAGCTGCTGATTCTAGGTAATCAACAGCTTACTTCCTCCTACCCCCCAGTAGAATTGCCTTATGTCTGTCTGTGAGCAGCTGCCATCACAGTCTGTGAAGTCTGATGTCTTTCAGTGCCGCTTATTACTTGGTATTACTTGGTATGAAAGAACAGAGGAAGGCCAGAGCTCATCGAGACTGTTCCCCACACTATGTGGGACATTATTTATCTATTATCCCTCAACCAAACATCTATTTTGTTTTTAAAGACAGTGGTACTAGTTGCCTCTACCAATTCTTGTGGCAAGGTGTTCCATACAATGGATGCTCTTATTAGAAAAAAGTTTCCCCTTTTGCTGGTTTTATAAGTTTTTACTTCAAGCTATTTATTATGCAGTCTCGGAACATGTCTCCTTTTGGAGAGTGTTAGACCACATTTTTTCATTAGGTCTGGTGAATTTATTAAATTAAAAACCATAAGCATATCACCTCTTAATCTTCCAGCTTGAAGAGAGAAGAGACCAGTAGTTTTTAATCTGTTCTGATAATCCAAGTTTGTTAATCTTGGAATCATTCTAGTTACTCTCCTTTGAACCTGTTCAAGAATTGCTAATGTATATCTTTTTTTGGTATGAATTCCAGAAAGGGGAGCCATAGTCTAGATATGGGCTAATGTATGCCCTATGCAATGGAATAAGGCACTGTTCAGTGTGATTAACAAAAGTGTGTTTTATTTGCCTCAAAAGTCTGTTGGTCTTTCAAGCAGTTCTAACACAGTTATCATTTGATTTAAGTTTATTATTAACATATATCCCTAAATCTTTTTCACAATTTGATGAGTGAAGTGGTAGTCCGTTGATATAACATTGGTTTTGGATTATTTACACCAAAATGCACTACTAAACATTTGTCTTGATTAAACTGCATATGATTTTCATTTGCCCAAAGTATTAATTTTTCCAAATCCCTCTTTCATGCAGAAATATTTTCTTGATTATTAACCTTGCCCCCAATTTAGTATCATCTGCAAATTTAACCATGCAGTTATTTGGCCCTGTTTGTAAATCACTGATAAAGAGATTAAACAATGATGGTCCCAAGACCGACCCCTGTGCTACATCACTTGTCACACTACCCGAATCAGACAAGATATCATTAATTCTGACCCTCTGAGAATGATTTGTCAACCAGTTTAAAGTCCAGTTGACAATATCAGGTGACAAACCTAGATTGTGCATTTTAGCAATGAGTTTTTCATGTGAGACTTTATCGAAAGATCTACCAAAGTCCAAAAGAATTACATCAGTAGGGAAACCCACATGTAGTACAGTACTTATATTATTGTAAAAAGATATCAGATTGGTGGTGCAGGAATACTTGGGAATAAACCCATGCTGATCTGAATCATAAATTCTTAATTTTTTTACAATCTTGATCTATTAGAGACTTCATTACTCGTTCCATTAATTTACCAGCCACTGAGGTCAGGCTAATTGGATGATAATTTTGCACAGAACCTCTATTGCCTTTTTTAAAAATGGGAGTAACTATTGCTGAATGCCAATCATTTGGTACAATGCTTTCTTGTAAGGATTTGTTGAAGATAATTGACAAAGGTATAGAAATATTTATAGAGGTTTCGATCAGAAACCATTGATGAATACCGTCTGGGCCCGGACTAGTATTTTTTTTTAGTTTTTTTGATAGCCTGTATAATGTCAGTTGGATAGAACCTATGATAATCTATGCAGTGAACTTTAAATGTACTAATAGGTGATTTTTGAGAGAAGACAGAACAAAAGTACTTTTTAAAGAGATTCAAGGTTTCTATATCAGATAGAGAAGAGCCATTAGTTATAATGGGACCCATGGTCCTTGATACACTTTTTTTTCTATTTATATAGAAGAAAAGAGATTTGTGACAGTCTTTTGTGTGAGCTAGTTTAAATTCTAGCTTATTTTTTGGCAATTTAATAGATTTTTTTTAAGTTTTTCACAGATAGTCTGTATTTATGTAGTAGAGTAGTTTTAAATGGAACAGAACTATTCTTAAGTTTCCTAAACAGTTTAATTTTTATTTTAATCTGATTTTTAATTGTCTTGTTGAACCAAAGAGACATTTTTCCTTTATTATTAAATTTCCTCTTAGATGGAATGAAGGTATTTTCCAAATAATGTACAATGTTTTTTAAAAAAGTCCCAAGCTTGTTGTGTTGTACAATTAAGAAGATTAGATTCCTAGTTTATGTTTTGTAAGTATTCATTGATTTTAGAAAAAATTGCTTTATTATAATTTTTTGTACAGTATATTGGTCATCTTCCTACACTGGCGAGGTGCTGCCAGCTCAAAACTAACTCAGGACAAGCAGGTTTCTAAGTAGGGAAGAAATGGAGTGAGCAAGAATAAAGTACTCATTCAGATGTGGCATCAATTTTAAGATCAGCATACTGGTGTGGACACTGCAAATAGAACCCCAGTTCTTTAAGCAGCCTTATGAAGAGTAAAGGCTTCTCGAAGCACTGCGGTTCTTTTTTTTTTGTACTGTAAGTGGGCTGCATCTAATTCAGTAATTTACTGTACCTTACATCTGGATGTATGGTAGGCCCAACTTTAAATAAACACTGCACCAGAATTAACACATGATGCCACAGAAACATAGAATTTGTCAGCAGAAAAGGACCGCTCAGCTCACCCAGTCTGCCCAAGTGTTCTGCACCTACTTGTAACTCCTGCCTGTATATGTTACTGCATGTCTTATTCTGCCTGTGTCCATTAGGACATCCTTGTGAATGATCTTGTTTAATGGATTTTTCCTGAAATGAACTTTAACCTACTCCACTTCCATAGCCCTACTGATCTCCATTGACCCCCTCCTTTCCCTTTTTCTAATATACCCATATGTTTATCCCATGCATGCTTCATGCCCCTTACCATTTTAGCTTCAACCACTTCTCCTGGCAGTCTGTTCAAGACATCTACCATCCTTTCAGTAAAGAAATATTTCTTTACATCTATCCTGAATACCCCCCACCCCCAGCTTCATTGTATGTCCTTTGGTTTGGGTGCTCACTGTTATTTGAAGGAAACTTCCCAACTGTACCCTCTTTACCCCTGTGAGGTACTTTGTAGGTCTTGATCATGTCACCTCTCGCCCTTCACTCTTCCAGAGTGTACATGTTGAGATTCTTCAGTATTTCCTTGTAGGGATTATTGTGAAACTTCTGAACCATTTTAGTTGGCCTCCTGTGTGTATGTGGGGGGGGGGGGGCTCTGCTACTATAACTGTTTGCTTTTGATTTGATAGAATGTGTGAACAGACTAACCCTGCTCCCCTCTACATGTGCTATATTGGAGATAAAGAGCCCAAATAGCATTGTGCCAAGCATTTGAGCCCTGCGGCACCCTGCTTGTCACTGCTCTGGGTGCTGAGAGCTACCTCCCCACCACCACCCTCTGCACCCTCCCCTGTAAGCAGTTCTCTATCCATTTAGTCAGACTACCTTCCACCCATACCTCTCTTTCCTCTCACTCTTCTCCTCCTTAGCCTGTATCCCTCCTCCCGGTAGTCTGCACCATTTCTCCTTCTTATTCTTACCGGGTGGTGGTGGTGATGCCTTCTGTATTACACTCAGAGCACTCTGTCTGCCCTCTTCCAGGGTTACTACCCCTCCACCTTTACCTATATCTAGAGTGGTGAGCTCATCAGGCTCCCCTGTCTGGACCTTTCTACCAACCTCAGTCTTTTGGCCACCCCCCCCATTTGTTTAAATCCATCTTAGTAGAGATATACCCCTCTAATCCTGCCTTTTTTTTTATACATATTTTCTCACTGGGCTATGGACGGCTTGGTCATCCCAACCAACCCCCTAGCCCTGCCCCTGACATCAGGCTGACCTGCTCACCTCCACAGATTACCCCCATTGTGGGGTGGTGAGGAGCTTCCCAGGTTGACCCACTGGAGCAGGATCCAGTTGAGGAGGCACCATTCATGGCAGGCAGGGGGGTTGGAAGCTCATGCTGCCCGACTGTGGCCCATTTTCCACTTTTCTCCCCTTCGTGGAGTGCGGACGTGCAATGACTCTTAGGCACAGTGTTCCAACGTCCACCACAGTCTGCCACCCTTTACTACACCACTGTAGTAGCGCCCGCAGTCACCACCAGGGGCTGTTACAGAGCAGTGAGTCCCTGGATCCCACCCCGGGATAGGATAGCAGTCCTCTGGATGCTCAATCCTATCTCTTCCTTGCCAACCCCTGGCGGCCTGGGCTTGCGTCCAAACCTGGGTCACATCGTGGTGCGAGGTGTGGCATCCAGTGCCTCAACCCTCAGTGCCAGTGGCCCAGCAGCAATGCTGCCTTTAATACTCCCTTCCCCTTCCTGCTCCAGTGTACCTTGTCCTCCATGTGCAAGTCAGTATTCACCCCAGAGCCTACCCCAGTTAGTCAGTAACCCGTAATGTTTTGTGTGGCACCAATCCCTCAGCCACTTGAACTCCTCAAGCCTACCCTTCCTCCCCATGCTTGCACATTGTACCGGCAGTACCTCCAAGAATGCCACTGAATTCCCCACCCCCTCACACTGCCTGCCCAAGTACTCAAATCTCCCCCTTCACTACTTCCACAATGTCCCCTGGCAAGTCGTTTGTAACCACATGCAACAGTAAATGAGGTTTCTTCCTCCCCCTCGCTGCACTCTTGAGCAGTGCCTGCCTTGCCTGTCCTGCAGTCAATCTGGGGACAGCTTCAACCCAAATATTGCTGTGCCTTTCCCCCTTTCTGCCCCATCTCACCCATTTTTGTATAGAATCCCCCAGGACAAGAACCCCCCTGGCCCTTACCCCTTTCCCTTCTATTGCCCCTTCCACCACCCCAATATTCATTCTTCCCTGTCTCTTACCCCCACCAACTGCACCCTCTGTGACTTCTATATCTGTACCCCCTACTTCCACCTAACCCCTTTTCTCTGCCTTATTCCTCCCATCCCCCTTGAACCCATTCCCAGTGTGACTACTTCCTACTGGGCATCTCATGTTGACCTCCCCTCTGCTGATTTCCAACCCCTCTCCTATCTCTGCTGTTGTCAATTTAGAGCCACCATTCTCTTCTACCCTGATAGTGATGCCCCTCCCTTCCTTCCTTCCCCTTCCTGTAGCTTTCTCTCCTTCAGTGACCACCCTCTCCTTCCTTACTAGCCCCCTTCTACTCTTTTTTCCTCACTATCTTTCCCCCTACCTGTTGTCATCCCTCTCAAGCCCCGCTTGTCCTCCCCCTTCTATATGTTCCTGCTCCTTGTCTGTCCCATAGCAGAGGTTTGAATCTATTTGTAGTTAATACCTGTCCTACATCTCTTCCCCCTATTGGTTTCCTCCTCCTACTTGTTCCCCTCCATGCCACCCCGGTCCCTCCATACCTGCAGCCATCTACTCTCTCTCCTGGTACTCCTCGTGGTCTCTTCCTCCCCTATCAGGAGGCCCCCTGCCCGCACCTCAGGCACCCCCTCCCTTCTCATCTCTTTTCTGCTAGTGTCTCTGATACTGGGGTCAGTTTAATTCCCTAGTTATTCTTCCTCCATCACCTATTCCCCCCTCAGGATGCCTACCATACTCATCTGCCCTGCCACTTACATTCCTCCCTAACCTCCACTGTTCCTCCCTCAAACTAGCCACTCATCTACAGACCATACACCCCCACATCCTCCAAGCCCAGTCCAGGATCATAGCAGACCCACACCCTGTACACCCCTCCACCCTTCCAAAGATGCCCGCCCTATTGACATGTGGCAGCTGCCCCATTTTGGCCCCCATCTTATGTTACGTGCTTTTACTCCCATGTTCTGTACCCTACTACAACTGTTAAGCCCCTATTTACTCAAATTCCTGTCCTCCCCACACTAATCCCCCTACAACCTCTTGCCGACCGGGGTAATTCAGTCTCAAATCTCATCCATTAGATACTGTATTACTGTAGCAATCCTAAAACCTCCTAGTCCATTTTTCACCCCTCAGCTACCATACTTTTTGTTCTCGGCTCTCATATAGTTTCACTTAGGCCAGTTAGAAATCCTATTGCACTCCCAGTATTGCTCAGCTCAGTTACAGAAATAAACAGAACAAATAAATATGTACTGTATTATTACAGCAATCATAACAGTATAGCTCAGTACTTAGCTCAATTAGAGAAAGAAACAGAACAACAAAACCTGTATTATTACAGCAATCCTAAAGTATCCAGTCATTGCTTTGTCTCCACTCCACAGACCCTGCTGTAAAATAGGACCACAAAGGACCCTGGGCAGGAGGGTGGGCTACCGCAAAGTCCCGGCAGAGCTCCACTGAGCTTGCTCACTCCCCCTCTCTGTCTCACTCACTCATTCTGTTTCTCCTGATGCTGCAGGCTGTCCATTTTTACTGGGCTCCTGCCTGCGATGGCACCTTTTTCTGCCCACAAAGAAATCTGTGGCAGTCTGGATAGAGCTCCATTGAGCTCGCTCACTCCCTCTCTCTCACTTGCTAGTTCTGTTTCTCCTGCCACTGCAGGCTGCCCTTTTGTACTGGGACCCTGCATGCATTGGTGCCTTTTTCTGCCCACAAAGAAATCTGCAGTAGACCCAACAGAGCTCAGTTGAGCTCGGTCACTCCCCACTCTCACTCACTTTTTCCCAATCTGTCCCAAACACTGATTTCCCAAAGTGACTGTGCTGTTCTATGGCTACATTTGTGAAAGGAGAAAGTCCAGAAGGGGTATTGCTAAGATCAAAGGAGATAAGGGGGTGCATGAGGAGGAGGACCATGTAAAAGTGTCTATCCTAAATAGATACTTCTGCTCAGTATTTACTGAAGAGAAGGTAGGCCAAGGCCCACAGCTCATCACCATGTATACAGGGGGGAGGGAGGTGTGCACTAGTCCCTTCACAAAAGAAAGGGTCCTACAAGAGCTCTATATGCTCAGGGTGGACAAGGCAATGGGACCTGATGGCATATATCCCAGGATACTAAAGGAGCTAAGGGTGGAATTAACAGAGCCATTATCAGAACTGTTTATTGAGTCTCTGAGCACAGAAGAGGTCCCAGAAGACTGGAGTAGGGCTCATGTGATCCCACTCCACAAGAGTGGTAGCAGGGAAGAGGCAGAGTATTACAGACCAGTCAGTCTTACCTCAGTAGTGGGCAAGATTATGAAGGCACTCCTTAAGGAAAGGATAATGCAACACCTGGAATTCATAGGAGCACAGGATCCAAGACAGCATGGATTTACAAAAGGAATGTCCTGTCAAACCGATCTCATAGATTTCTTTGACTGGGTAACCAAAGTGGTGGACCAAGGGGGATCAGTTGATGCTGCCTACCTTGATTTCAGCAAAGCTTTTGATATTGTTCCACACAGAAGATTGATTAATGAGCTGGGTAGGCTTGGGGTGGGTCAGACATTGGTCAACTGGGTGGCAAACTGGTTGACGGGCAGAAAACAGAGTGGTGGTAAAGTGTACAGTCAGAAGAAATGCAAGTCACAAGTGGGGTACCTCAAGGATCAGTCCTGGGGCCAGTCCTCTTCAATATCTTCATCAGTGACATTGCAGATGGACTGGAGGGTAAGGTTTGTCTGTTTGCAGATGACACCAATATCTGCACAGAGTAGATGATCCAGATGGGGTGGGGTGGGCAGAATGAGAAGAGATCTGGATAAACTAGCAAAATGGTCAGAAGAATGGCAACTGGGGTTTAATGCAAAGAAGTGCAAGATCATGCACATAGGGAAAAGAAACCCTGAAGCCACCTATAGCCTGGGAGGGGAGTTGCTGGCAGTCACAAGGGAAGAAAGAGACTTGGGTGTCATCATCACCAATAACCTGAAATCATCCAAGCAGACCAATGAAGCAGTAGGTAAGGCTACAGGGATGTTGGGGTGTATTAGTAGGGGTATCACAAGTTGGAAGAGGGAGGTAATAATTGATCTTTGCAAGACACTGGTTAGGCCCCATCTAGAGTACTGTGTGCAGTACTGAAGGCCACATCTTCACAAGGACATTAACCAAATTGAGGCATCCCAAAGAAGGGCAACCAAAATGGTGCAAAGGACTGCATCAGAAAACATATGAGGACAGACGAACGGAGCTCAATATGTATACCCTAGAGCAAAGGAGGGAGAAAGGCTATATGATCGAAACATTCAAACACTTTAAGGGCATTAACAAGGTGAAAGAGTCTAACATGTTTCAATATAAGAAAAATAGCAGGACAAGAGGACACAGCATGAGATTTGAGGGAGGCTGATTAAGGGGTAGTGTGAGGGAGTTCTTTTTCACAGAAAGGGTGGTGGATGCATGGAACAGCTTACCTCAGGAAGTGGTGGATATGAATATAGTGCAAGGCTTCAAACAGGCATGGGATAGCCATAAGGGAGCAATACAGATGAGTATAAATAAATAGGCCATTGACAGAGCAAAGGCCAATGGCACATTCATAAGGTAGAAAAAGAAATGGGCAGACTGGTTGGGCCTTGCGGTCTTTATCTGCTATCAGCTTCTATGTTTCTATATTCAGCGCCGGAAGTGTGAAAACACATTTTGGCCAGGATGTGAAAAATGACAGCTGTACTGGTCATCAGGAGGTGTGAAAAAATACCAGTGTTTAAAATTTGGCGTGAAAATATTACTAATTTGTAAAGTTACAAGGGTATGTGGAAACTGCACAACACATGCTCGTAACACAGTCATTTTATGGACTTTCATCACAGAATTTTCAACATAGGCATTTTAGGACCTCTGCTCATGAACAGTGTCACTGTGGTTTTCTTAATGTGTCCCAAATACTGATTTCCCGCAGTGCAAAAATGCATTTCAGCCAGGATGTGAAAAATGGTAGCTGTACTATTCATAAGGAGGTGAGGAAAAATGTCAATGTTGAAAATCTGGAGTGAAAATATTGTAAATTCGCGAAGTTATGAGCGTGTGTACCAACTGCGCAACGCACGCTCATAAAACAGTTGGATTTTTTCTACCAAATTTATTACTCAGCTCAGTTAGAGAAATAAACAGAACAAATAAATATGTATTATTACAGAAATCATAACAATACAGCTCAGTACTTAGCTCAGTTATAGGAATAAACAGAACAACTTAATCTGTATTATTACAGCAGACTCCCCGCTGTTCTGTCTAACCCTTTACATGAATCCCCTTTATTAACCCTCACTCTCCTCTCCCTCAGCCGAGGAACTGTTGCCCAGGCTGCCAGCTCCTAAGCCACGGGATTCCCAGCTACTGGGCAGTCGGCACCCCTCTAGCCGACGCTCGAGACCACAGACATGGACCCAGGGCCCTACAAGGTACTGCAACTGCCGCAACTTTTTCGACTGCCCCCCTCCCCCACCTCCGCTGATTATTAAATACAGTAGCTCCTGCCAAAATATTAGTCCACGTCCCCTGGCGCAGTGCCCCACCAATAGAGACTTAGCTCGTGATCCCCCTCTTCTCTGTTCAGCCTACGGGATCCAACTCTCAGGGCCTCGCCTTACTAAAACGCATAGGCTCTTCTTGGCTGTGCCTTCACCACTAAATATTTTTAAATGCTTTCAAATTCGGGTCAACCTGGATCGGAAAGCTACTGATAAGCTGCATTAATCCAGCAACCCCACTGGTCCCTGGGCTAATTGAGTAGCTCCATTTTTGAGGTACCATCATGTCAGGCCCTATATGGCTCCTTACACTGCCCCTTCTTCTGCTGATACCAGCTGCCCAGCATTAGATGCCTGAACTACCATCATATTTGGTCTACAATGGTACCTTGTGCTGTATACCACATGGCAACTTATCCTTTAATTGCCTCCGTCATTCCAAGCACCAATACCTCGAACCCTGCTCTTGGACCACACATACCAGTAGTACTTATAACATTTCCCCACCACAAGGCCCACCTCCCACCACGCAGACTTCTATCTCCTCCCTGCCTATTGTGGTAGGGGTACTAGCTCTTGCTACAACAGATCAGCTCTTCTATGGTGGCTACTTTCCAGTCCCTAAAAACATCAGATCTACTAGATGGGAGAAAGGCAGGAATTACAAGCTTATAATTAGTGCTCTTAGAAAAATCCTACTTATCCTCCTGCTATGTTCAGGCAATGTAGAACTCAACCCTGCCCCACCCCAGAAGCTATTGCTTTGCCAGCAGAACTATCAAATTTAAAAGGAATAAGCTTCTTGCATATTAACGTATGTAGCCTCCTTAAAAAGATAACCTTAATGCAAACCTGGGTAAATCATACCTCTCCTGACATACTTGTGATTTCCGAAACTTGGCTTAGACCCAGCACCACTGATAGAGAAGTAAACATACCCAACTATGCCTTGTTCAGAGCTGATAGGCATGCCAGAGGAGGAGGAGGAGGGGTAGCTATCTACATTAAAGACAAATTTTCTGCCTTCTGCTTATCCTCAGCATCTGTCGCCAGCGACTTCGAATGCCGAATTCTCAAAGTGGAAATTACACAGACTACTGCACTCTGTGTAATAGGATGCTACAGACCACTGTCTGCTGGCCTACAGCTTGTGTCATATCTAAGTGACAAGTTGGGACAGGGGCTGCCAGAAACTATTATTTTAGGAGACCTCAACTTTGACTGGCTCTCTAACACAGCTGCCCCCCCTTGCATCCTTCTGTGATGAACATGGGCTGACGCAACTTATTACTGAACCAACACACCCAAACATGAAGAACCCCAGTAAAAGTACACTTTAGGATGTGCTAATGGTGAGCAAACCTCATCTCTTCTCCCACGCTGATGTCTTCTTCTCAGAAGCCAGCGACCATTGTTTTATGGCGGGAGTAAGATCCACCAACAACCAGCACCCATCAGCAAGTTCTCTATGAAGAGATCCAGGTGCAACTTCAATGAACATGCCTACCTAAGCGAGCTTAAGTATTCCCCTCAGTGGCAAGATTTCTACCTGGCCAAAACGACTACGTCAGCTTACAATATCTTGCACAACATTCTATCAAGAGCGCTTAATAAATATGCTCCCCTGATTAAAGTTCGAACTAGGACCAAAACCTGTAAATGGTTCACCCCTCAGATCAAGTCCTTACTTCTAGAAAGAGATAAGCTCTGGAAAAAAAGCACGCAGACTGAATACTGCAGAGGATTGGAACCAGTTCAGGAGACTATGAAATTTATGTACCAAAACAATCAGAGAATCGAAGGCCACCTTCTTCAAATCCGAACTCGACTCTGCCACAAAGAGCCCAATCAAGCTCTGGAACACAATCAATGATCTGCTAGGCCACTCCCCAGGAAATTCACGCCTGACCAAGATTACCTCTGGCAACTTGACTATAACCGAAAAGATGGATGTACTTGATGCATTCAATAACCACTTTGCTACTGCAGGCATGGCATTTGATAACTCCCCTGCAAACATACTTCCCTCCCAGACTGCCAGCCAACTGCCTGAAACTCAGATAGCTTTGCTGCCTTTCTCACTTCAGCCTGCCCCACTGAAAGAGGTAGAGGACCTCTTGTTTCAGTTGGATACTAGAAAAAGTGCTGGGGCCAACACCCTTGACTCTTACTTCCTAAAAATTGCCTACCATGCACTAGCAATACCCGTCACCCACCTTTTTAACTTATGCCTGTCTCAGGGCATCTTACCACCTATATGGAAGACAGCACATGTCATACCACTGTTCAAATCAGGTGACCCTGGCGATCTCAATAACTACAGGCCAATTTCTCTCCTTCTGGTCCTGTCCAAGCTCCTAGAGAAAATTGTAAATGCACGGCTGAGGACTCATCTTGAGTCTAGGGAACTGCTAAATCCTATGCAGTCCAGATTCAGAGCTAAACATAGCACTATCTCAGCCCTCGCCAAAGTTACTAATGACTGGCAGCATAATCTTGAGAGCAAAAACTTTATTTGTGCTGTTTTCCTTGATCTAAGCAAGGCTTTTGACACCGTCGACCATAGTCTGCTCCTTTCCTCCCTTCAAACCATAGGTGTGGACCGCTCCTCTCTGCGTTGGTTTACTGATCTTACAGAGCGCCTTCAACAAGTTAAAGCGGAAGGAGGCCTGTCCCCCTTAAAAACTCTGCAAAGAGGGGTACCTCAAGGTTCTATATTAGGGCCCTTACTTTTTGCAATCTACATTAATAACATTGACTACTGTATAAAAAAAGCCAACATCCATATGTTTGCAGATGATACAGTTCTCTACGTGAGTCGCCCAACACCTGAAGCTGCCTGCAATGACCTACAGTCAGAATTCAACCTTTTGCAAAACCAACTCCTCCAAAAAAAGCTACTCCTATTTACAAAAAAAAGTAAAGCGATGGTCCTCTCCCCTTTTATCCGTACAGCTAACCCTGTGTCCAGTGGGACAGTTCCCCAAATTACCACAGTTCTAGGTGAAAAACTAGAATTTGTTACAAAATTCAAGTATCTGGGAGTTTGGATAGACCAAAGACTCTCCTTCATTGAACATATCGAGGACTTGCTAAAACGACTTTGGCAAAGGCTTGGACTGTTTTTTAGAATCAACCAATTTCTCACCAGAGATGCCAAGAAACAACTGGTCCAATCCATTTTCCTATCATTGGTTGATTATGCTGATTTCCTCTACAGCCAATGCCCCAACTCTTACATGGATAAACTGGACACACTCTACCATCGAGCACTGAGGTTTATAACGGGATTCCCCTTTGACACGCATCACTGCACCCTATATGTGGCAGTGGGGTGGACATCACTAAAGTTCAGGCGCCACAGAAACGCCGCTCTCTGGATCTATAGAGCCATCTCTAATAAGCTGCCTTACTATATCTCCTGCTGTCCTCCCCTGAGTATAATTGGGAAATACGTGTTAAGAAGTTACTCAGCTATTACACTTAAAGTACCCAAAGCAAAATCCCGCTTCGGCAGGGCAGCCATAAGCTTCATGCTACCTACCTTATGGAATGATCTACAAAAAACCCTCAAATTAAGCACTCTAATTGGTATAAATGCCTTCAAGACACTTTATTTCCATACAGAGAAATATGTAACTGCTTCACCCACTCAGACCCAGTACTGGTGTCTGCACTGGTATATAGCCACTCCTAGACCCAATTTTAAGTACTGACCCCCAGCTTGCTCCTCACCAGCCTAATTGTTCTCTCTCTTATCCCCCTGTCTTATCAACACTAGGCCCGTCCATCCCCTTATTCTTCCTTTCCCAACCTCGGATAGGAGCTCACTACCCTGGGTTGTGACATCCTACCATGCCCCGTACTTTATAGCATTCAATCCCGGGGCTCACGCATACTCCTTTTCTCCATCCACCTTCTCTACATCCTGTTTTACCAACTCCTCTCGCACTGTGCCCTCCTAGCCTTTCTCCCCCTACCTCCCTCCCTTCCCCCCTACCTTCCCCTCTACCTGGTGTGTATTTTAATTTTTATTTTTTTTCTTCCGTTACTTCCTTCTGCAACCTTAGATAACCTGCTTTATCTTCCTACAGACACTTCTATGTATGTAAATACCGTGTAATCTGTACAATATCTGTATAATTCTATGTACATATGAACTTCTTTTCAAACAACATGAAGTCTTGCTGTATTCTGACAATAGCAGTGAGTCCCAACCTTTGAACTGCCCCGGAGATGAAAGAGTTAACTTTCCATGCCAGGCATGGAACGCGGAGCTCGAGCTCGGTTGAGACTCTGTCTGTTGCTGTTTGAACTCAAACCGTCAGATTCTTTACTCCGCCTCACTGAACAGTTGCTCCGGAGATTTCTCCTTCTGCTCGGTTCAATTTGTCAGTTAAAGTACCGCTTTTCTCGGTTTTCGACCTAATTTAAACCATAACCTGTCGGTTCAGTCTCTGTCTGTGGTATTTGTGAGTACTAGATAAGTTTATATTAATTTCTATTCTGTGGCTTGGCAGAAGACACCAGGAGAAAGGACTGCTGTGTGACTGAACTTCTCTGCTGGGACTGAAGTAGAAGAAATTTTGTATTTGGACCTTTAATTTAGGGTAAAAAAACTAACATACAAACCAAAAAAAACAAAAAAGTGTGTGTTTGGGTTAACTGAACTGAATGGGTAACTGAAAAGTCATCTAGGTGTAAATCTCAGGTGACTGAAAGGACTTAACTGCTGTGAGGTTTAAATTACTTGTAGAAAGATCTGGTAAGTAGGGGGAGTGGCTTAGCTAGAAGGAAGCTACATTTAAAGACTGCCTTAGAAAGATTCTGCTAATAGCTTGGCAGAAGACACCAGGAAAAAGGACTGCTGTGTGACTGAACTTCTACTGGGACTATATTGCCTCCTTCCTCCCCTCCAGCCCCCACCCAAAGCTAGTTCTATTTTTATAGGCACAGGATTTGACTGACAACAGGAACTTCCTGTTTAGGGGCAGGAAGTGAGTGATCACAGAACCACCAAGGACCCACCATCCTATAAGGGAAAGAGTTGCTCTCCGGCCCCCTCTAGCTGCTGGAGGTCTGCCTCTGAACAAGTAAGTGGTCTACTGAGAAATATAGGATATTCTTGTCTCAGAACAGGACAGTCGGGAGCTTAAAGGGCACACAGGCAGAAAGTAAGGAGAGAGAGAGAAAAAAACAGAGGAAAGAGTAAGGATTGCAAACAGTTAAGGGGCCAGAAATAAGACATGATTGGAGTGGTGCAGTGCAGTGGCTGTGGAGCAGAGTCTTCCGGGAGATGTTCTGGAGGATGCTGTGTTGTCCCATCTGCAGGCACCTGTCTGGGCTGAGGGAGGAGGTTGCTCATCTCCAGGCTGAGTTGGCCATGATTTGTGGGACCTCCTCTTCCATCCAGGGACCACCAGTGCCACTGCCGTTGCCTCAAAGGTTGCCAAGAAAGAGGAGCGGTTGGACCACAGTGGGCTCAGGGAGGGTGAGGGTGGTGGAACAGAGGCACATCCCTACAGTTGTACCTCTCCACAATTCCTATGCCATTCTGGCAAAGTGTGGTTCCTCTATGGAGGCACCTACAGTGGAGACCAAGGAGGATGCTGGGAACCTCCACAAAGGAGGGTGGCAGGGGACCCTGCAGGGGAAGGAAACAACTCCTGGTGGGGGACTCCATTGTTAGGAAGGTAGAACTGGGCAAGGAAGGGGAGAAGGAGGTAAGGTGCCTGCCTGGTGCCATGGCTTGGAGGGACAGGGAGCGAATCCTCAGGATTGCCGGAGCAGCTGCACAGGGGAGGGAGCTGGATGTCATTGTCCACCTAGGGACAAATGACCTGGCTAAGAAAGGGATTACAGAAGTGCAGGAAGAGTTTGTGGAATTAGGGAGGGGCCTTAGTCAAGTAGCACGCACGGTAACCTTCTCGGAGGTGCTACCCATCTATGGCATAGGAGAGGCTAGGGTGTTCCGTACCATGGGATTCAATCAGTGGTTGAAAAACTGGTGTGGAGCTCAGGGATTTGGCTTCATTGGGGACTGGGGGTCCACCTGGAGTGATGCAAGCCTATACTGGCATGATGGGCTGCATCTGTCTGGGAGGGGAACCAGGATCCTAGGTGATAGGTTTAAATGCTTCATTGGCAAGCTTTTAAACTAGCCAAGGGGGGAGGCACTGGAAAGGAGCAGGAAAATCCTAGCCCCCTCAAACAATCACGGTAGTAAGTGTGGCAAACACCAACATGGAGGTGTTGATAGGGAGAAGGGCAGAGGTAAATGGAGAAAGTGACAAAGGCAAGAAGGACAGGGATGGGTCAAAAGGGGGTAAGGCCATCAGGAAATGGAGGGTAATGAGTACCAATGCCCGTAGTCTGGGCAACAAGCTCCCTGAGCTGGTGGCCTTAATGGAAGAGGGATGCCTGGATATCATAGCAGTCACAGAAACATGGTACACAGAGAACCATGACTGGGATGCTAACATACCAGGGTACATAACCTACCAGAGAGACAGGCAGGGGAGAAGAGGGGGAGGAATAGCTCTCTATGTAAAGGAAGGGATAAAAGCAACTGAACAAAAGAGTAAACAGGGAGGAGAGGAGGCACTGTGGGTCACCTTGGAGACTGGAAAGGGCACCACAATCCGCACAGGGGTTGTGTACAGACCCCCATGTCAAGGGAAGGAATGGACAAGGATATGATGGAAGGCATTCTTAGAATGGCAGAGAAAGGGGAGATACTGTTGATGGAAGACCTGAATATGCCAGATGTTAACTGGAGCACATTTGCTGCAGCCACATCCAAGAGGAGGGCATTCTTGATGCCCTACAGGTGGCAGGCATTAGACAGCTAGTTTTGGAACCCACTCGTGAGGGAGCAATCTTAGACCTCATACTCACAAACGGGGGCAGTGAGAGGATCTCAGATCTAGAAGTGGGTTGCCATCTGGGGACAAGTGACCAACAAACAGTGTGGTTCACATTAAACTCGGCTACAGAGTCAAGCCATACAAAAGTGAGGGTACTGGACTTTAGGAGGGCTGACTTTGGCAAGATGGGAGAGTGCCTCAGAAAAGCACTAGCAAACAGGCTAGAAGGAGGTGTGGACCAACAATGGGCAACAATCAAAACTGCCATCACAGAGGCAACAAGCCTTTGTGTGAAGCAAATAAACAAATCAAAATGAAAGAAAAAGCCACTATGGTTCTCAAGAGAGGTGGCTGTGAAAGTCAGGAAGAAAAAGATAGCATTCCGGAAGTATAAGGAAACACAGAAGGAGCAGGACAGAGAGCTGTACCAGTTAAGGCAGAAAGAAGCAGGGAGGGAAGTCAGAATAGCAAAGGCCCAAACTGAGGAAAAGATAGCCAACTCAGTTAAGAAGGGGGATAAAACCTTTTATAGGTACATCAGCAAGTGTAGAAAGACAAAGGGAGGGATAGTGAGGCTGAATAGAATGAACGGTGGGTGGGCAGAGGGGGACAGTGAAAAAGAAGGAATACTGAATGAAAATTTCTGCTCAGTATTCACAAAAGAGGAGGGGGAAGTGCCTAATCCAATTAACAGAAGCACTCTTGATAGGGGGGTCGATCCCAGTCCTTTCACAGAAGAAAGGGTTCTGCAAGAACTCCTAAAACTGAAGGTGGACAAAGCAATGGGTCCTGATGGAATTCACCCCAGAATTCTAAAAAGAATTAAGGAAGGAACTAGTGAAACCACTGGCTACTCTTTAATAAATCATGGAGGATGGTGTGGTACCCGAGGACTGGAGGAAGGCGGATGTGATTCCCTTCACAAAAGTGGGACCAAGACAGAGGCAAAAACTACAGACCTGTCAGTCTGACCTCTGTAGGGAAAGTGATGGAGTCACTTCTGAATGAAAGAATAGTTGAGTACCTAGAGGTCAGTGGAGCACAGGATCCAAGGCAGCATGGGTTCACAGCGGAAGGTCATGTCAGATGAATCTAATAGATTTCTTTGACTGGGTGACCAAAGTAGTAGACCAGGGAGGGGCTGTGGACATGGCCTACCTAGACTTTAGCAAGGCATTTGACACAGTCCCACGAAAGATTATTAGCCAAATTAACCAGCCTGGGAGTGGTCCCAGGGTGGTAGCCTGGTAAAACATTGGCTGGACAACAGGACACAGAAGGTAATTGTAAATGGAGTCCACTCTGAAGAAAGGGCGGTTACTAGTGGGGTACTGCAGGGTTCAGTATTGGGTCCAGTCCTTTTTAATGTCTTCATCAGAGACATTGCAGAGGGACTGGAAGGAAAAGTATGCCTTTTTGCAGATGACACAAAGATCTGCAACAGGGTTGATACACAAGGAGGCGTGGAATTAATGAAAAGGGACTTGGCAAGGTTGGAGGAATGGTCAGATGTATGGCAGCTAGGATTCAATGCAAAAAAGTGCAAAATAATGCACCTGGGAAACAAGAACCCAGGGGAAGAATACACAATGGGTGGGGAGGTAGTAACAACAACAAAACAGGAAAGGGACCTGGGGGTAATCATATCAGATGACCTTAAGGTTAGCAAGCAATGTGAGAAGGCAGTAGGGAGGGCTGGGGGTATACTAGGATGTATAGGGAGAGGCATCAGCAGCAGAAAACAGGAAGTTGTTATCCCTCTGTACAGACAGTTGGTGAGACCCCATCTGGAGTACTGTGTCCAGTTCTGGAGACCCCATCTCTGCAAGGACATAGACAGGATAGAGGCAGTCCAGAGGAGGGCAACTAAAATGGTGCAGGGTCTGCAAGAGAAGCCGTATGAGGAGAGACTAAAGGAGCTTAATATGTATACCCTTGAGGAAAGAAGGAGAGGGGACAGGATAGAAACTTTCAAGTACCTCAAGGAATCAACAAAGTCCAAGAGGGTAGCATCTTTCAGACAAAGAGACTTGCAAGAACAAGGGACACAATTTAAAGATAGAAGGAGGCGGTTCAGGGCAATGTGAGGAAGTATTATTTCACAGAGAGGGTAGTGGATGCATGGAACAGCCTTCCTGAGGAAGTTGTGGGGTCTAAAACTGTGGAGAATTCAAGAATGCATGGGACAGACATAAGGCAATTCTTGTGGGGGGCAGGAAGATATAGGCTGTTGGTTAACTAGGATCTGCGGCCTATCCTGTAGGTAGGGAAATGGGCAGACTAGATGGGCCTAGCGGTCCTTATCTGCCATAAAAGTCTATTTTTCTATGTTTCTATGTGTGGAACTTGTAAACGGTTCATCGGTTCGGTTTGAACCGATCAAGCTGTTAAAAAAATCTTTATTTGTACTTTTAGTGTATGGTTACCGGTTCTTATCAGTTCTAAAAAAACGGATTTTATTACGGTTTTTTCCATGACCCGTGACATGGTCAGGAACCGATAAGAGGGTCTTGCCTGGTGGATTGCCATTAAAAGGGTAAGTTTGATTAGGACTGGCACAATGTCTGAGAAACCCAAAAGAAAAACTGGGCCCTTGGGTTTCAACACTGTAGTGTGTGGGGAAGTCTCGCCTAAGGCTGACCCCCACACCACCTGTGTTTATTGTCTGGGGTTTGACCACCTCAATGCAGACTGCCAGATTTGTAAAAATTTTCCTGCAGCTACCCTATAAAAGAGAGTTGGTCGGCTCAGGGAAAGGGAGGCCAAAAAGTCCACTGAACCGGATGGCCAGCCCGGTTCGGTTCAAACCGAACCAGAAGGAGTGCCCTCTGACCAGGGCGAGACTTCTTCGGGCAAAAGAGAGCCGATTCTGAGGAGTCGGTTCTGGCTAAGAGAACTAGAAAGGAAAAATCAGCTGGTGTGGAGCCAAAACTTTCCTCTCCAACCGCTGAAGAAATAGCCAAAGCGATAAAAATTGTGCAGTCGCTTTCACCGGTTCCGACCGAACCGGCACTATCAGGGAGGCGCTCGGTTCGGCCGGTTCCACCGGTTCAAGATTATGATGTAGAGGAATATTGTGAACTGGAGGAGGAGGAAGAGGAGTATGAGGAAAGTGAATGTGGTTTTGAAAGTCTGGATTTGCCCATTGACCCGGACATCTCCCCAGACAGACCTTCAGGAGTGTCTCCTCCTAGGCTTTCTGAGTCCCCCTCCCATCTCATGTTTTATAAAAAAGTGGCTGAAACCCTCCAGCTTCCTATGGAAGAAGCTGTGGATGACCAGGAGGAGCCTGACTATGTGGAAATGATGGATATCCCAGAGTCTAGGAGGCTGTCTATTCCCTTACACAAATCTTTTGGGGAAACAGACATTTAAGATTTTAAAGAATCCTAATACTATACCTCCTGTGGATAAGAGAAAGGACAAGAATTATACATTGTCAGGCTCAGATACGGAGTTCCTTATACAACAATGCAGCCATGTTGGGGTAGTGCAGGCTGCAGCCTGTGATATGGCAAATATTCCCTTGGCTTCACCCCCCCAGACAAGGACTCCAGGAGGATTGATGCCATAGCAAAGAAACAGTACGTGGCAGCATCCTTGGGACTCAGACAGGCCAACTATATGGACTATACTGCTAGGTATCAGAAATCCAGATGGGACACTGTCATGGCTTTAGCAAAACAGGTCCCTGGCCAGCTTGCCAAGGAGCTGGAGCAGGTGGCTGCTAATGGTTTTGAGGCATCCAAGGTGCAATTCCATGCTGCAGTGGACTGCAATGATGAGTCATCTAGAGTGATGGCTACATCTGTGGCACTTCGTAGAATGGCTTGGCTCAGATGTACTAGCCTGTCACAGGATACCCAGACTAAGGCCATGGATTTTCCTGTAGTGAGTAATTCTCTGTTTGGGGAGCAGACAGAGAAGTACATGAAGAAAATGGACGAATAGTAGACCACCTACAGGAGTGCACAGGCCAAGGAAAGGCAGGCCACTCCTCAGAGGCAGCACCCCAGGGGCAGGGGCAGGCCTTTTCATAGGCCTTTCTACCAAGCCCAGGCCTCTCTCTGCCTATGCTCAGAGGGGTTCTTTAGAGGAGAGAGGCAGAAGGGGTACAAGCAGACCTGCTTCCACCCCTCAGCCAAAACCTCCTGCCAAACAGGCACCCTGATGGGTTGGCCAGGGCCGATTCTTCACTACCTGTAGGGGGCAGGCTGGCTTACTTTGTCCAGGACTGGAAGTCTCTAAGATCAGACAAGTGGATCCTGGAAGTAGTAAACCAGGGATTGGTTCTCAGCTTCAAAAAATTTCCAAAGCTGAGAGCCAGATCCTTTCCACCTGCAAATCCCTCAGAGGCACTTGCCCTAGAGGCAGAGATCTCTTCCCTCCTGACTCTCAGAGCTGTGGAAAGGGTTCCACCCCTACACTAGGGCAAAGGGTTGTACTCCAGGTACTTTCTTACCCCAAAAAAGACAGGAGAATGGCGGCCCATCCTGGATCTCAGATACTTAAACAAGCACCTTTTAGAACCAAAATTCAAAATGGTGACTCTGGGAATTATTCTACCCTCTCTAAGGCCAGGGGACTGGCTAGTGTCCCTGGACCTCAAGGATGCCTACTTCCATATTCTCATCAGAAGCTCCCATCGAAAGTACCTCAGGTTCGAGCTGCCCTCAGGCCATAACCAGTTCAGAGCAATGCCCTTTGGTCTAACCTCTGCTCCAAGGGTATTCACAAAATGCCTGGCAGTAGTAGTTGCTTCTCTGAGAAGGCAAAGGATTGCCATCTTCCCATACCTGGATGACTGGCTCATAGTAGGCTAGTCCCCAGACCAAGTCAAGTTACACCTACAGCTAACTCAGCAACTGCTCACCTCTTTGGGCTTCCTTCTGAATCTTTCAAAGTCAGTTCTAGAGCCTGTTCAGCTCCTCACCTTCATAGGTGCAGAGCTAGACACAGAAATGGCCAGAGCTTTCCTTCCCCTGGATAGGGCAAGGACCCTTATCTCACTGGCCTCCTCATTCACCCTGCAGGTGTCTCAACCAGCAAGGCATTTTCTACAGCTCTTGGGGCACATGACTGCTTCCACAGCAGTGGTGCAGGTAGCAAGATTTCAGATGAGAGACATTCAGTTCCATTTGAGAGCCTTTTGGTCTCAAAGGAAGGACCCTCTGACCAAATTGATCCCAGTGACTCGAACCCTGATCCAAGCCTTACAGTGGTGGCAGGATCAGAACAATCTAAGGCAGGGAGTTCCCTTTGTCACTCAGTCCCACTCCTTAATCTTACTACAGATGCCTCCCTCTTGGGGTGGGGGGCTCACTTGGGTGACCTGACTACCCAGGGGTTGTGGTCCCCTCAGGAATCTCTGCTTCACATCAATCTATTGGAACTCAGAGCAGTATTTCTAGCACTTCAAGCTTTTTCCAAATCCGTTCAGAACAAAGTTATCCATGTCAGAACAGACAATACCACCACAATGTGGTACATCAACAAGCAAGGATGCAATCGGTCTGTGGCCTTGTGCACAGAAGCAATAAAGTTGTGGTCTCTGGCTTATTCTCTGAACACCTCCCTCACAGCAGTTCACCTCCCAGGCAAGGACAATGTCCTGGCAGATGCTCTTAGCAGGATATCTCAGGGCCATCATGAATGGTCGCTGGATCCCCTGGTCTTGGAGGTGATATTCTCCAGATGGGGTACCCCACAGATAGATCTTTTTGCAGCCCCAGACAATCACCAACTTCACCTTTTTTGCTGCAGGCCCCCAGTGTTGGGCTCAGTCCCCCTGGATGCCTTAGTTCTCAGTTGGGAAGGGAAGTTCATCTATGCTTTCCCCCCTTCCCTCTCCTGTTCAAAGTGCTAGTCAAAATCAGGTCTCAACCCTGCAAGGTGATCCTGATTGCTCCAGACTGGGCCAGACAGTCCTGGTATCCACTCCTGTTGTCCTTAGCAGTCTATCTTCCCCTGTGTCTTCCCAGGAATTACAACCTGTTAACCTGTGCTCAGGGGAGGGTTTGGTATCCGAATCTCAAATCTCTCAATCTCAAGGCCTGGCTCTTGAAAAGTTAGAGTTTGCTGATTTACACCTCTCCCAAGGTGTAATGGATATTCTGAAGGCTTCTAGGAAACCTTCCACCAGGACTACTTATAATTCCAAGTGGAAAAGATTTTCCATTTGGTGCTCTGGAAGGCATATTTCCCCAGAGTCTGCTGATCTGCCCACAGTCCTTGATTATATGGTCCATTTAAATAGCATGGGGCTTAGACCAGCTACACTGAAGGTGCATCTGGCAGCTGTTTCTGCTTTCATTTCAGCAGGTAAGCCCTCTTCTCTTTCACCTCACCCTGTATTCTCCAAGTTTTTCAAGGGATTGCTTCATACCAACCCTCCATTCAGGGACCCTGCCCCTGCTTGGGACCTTAATGTTTGCATTGCTCAGCTTATGCAACCCCCTTTTGAGCCTTTGTCTTCAGCAGAGCTTAAGTACTTGACTTGGAAAACTGTGTTCCTGGTAGCCATCACTTCTGCCAGATGCATAAGTGAGTTACAAGCCTTGTCAGTGGAGCCTGATTTTATCTCCTTCCATAGAGATAAGGTGGTCCTCCAGACTAACAGGAAGTTTTTGCCTAAGGTGGTTTCAGATTTCCACCTTAACCAATCTATGTCTCTTCCTGTCTACTTCACTGACCATTCCTCCTCTGGTGAGAGGAGGCTGCACAGTTTAGATGTGAAAAGAGCCCTTAGCTACTACATAGAACGTACCAAGGGTCACAGGTTTGACTCCCTCCAACTGTTCCTCACTTATGGTGAGGTTGGTAAAGGGAAACCTGCCACTAAAATATCCATTGCCAGGTGGATTGTCTCTTGTATCCAATTTTGTTATGAAAAACTGGTAAGATTCCACCCTCAGGCCTGAGGGCTCACTCTACCAGAGGTACAGCTGCTTCCCTGGCTGCTGCCAGGGATATCCCTATTCTAGAGATATGTCAAGCAGCTACCTGGAAAACAGTTCACACTTTTACCAAGCATTACTCCCTGGATATCCAGGCTAGGAGTGATGCTCGGTTTGGCACAGCTGTGCTTCAGAGCCTATTTCCTAAGTAGGTTCTGTCCCTCCTCCATGGAGGTGCTGCTTGGTAGTCTGCTATTGTCAGAATACAGCAACACTTCATGTTGTTTGAAGAAAAAATTGCTCACCATAGTAATGTTGTTTCTTCTAATGGAGTCTTGCTGTATTCTGACCTCCCCCCATCTTCCCCTCTCAGAACCTTTGTTTTTGGGATATGGGTGGGCAGTGGCAGTGTTGGCACTCAGGAGGTGCCCCACCTTTTTTTGTTATCACCCTTTCTTTGGGTGAGTGGGTGTTGTGTTATTTCATTTTTTGGGTCTCCTGACTTGAGTCTTTGTTTTGGGACCAAAACAAAAAAATTGTTATGTTAGTAGCCAGTTGGCTAGTGTAGGTTTACAGCTTCCACACAGGACCTCAGTGAGTTTAGCTCATAAAGATCTGACGGTTTGGGTTCAAACAGCAACAGACAGAGTCTCAACCGAGCTCGAGCTCAGCGTTCCATGCCTGGCATGGAAAGTTTACTCTTTCATCTCCGGGGCAGTTTGAAGGTTGGGACTCACTGCTATTGTCAGAATACAGCAAGACTCCATTAGAAGAAATATTACTATGGTGAGTAATTTTTTCTTTCTTCCTCTCTGTAAAAAGTATTATCTGTATTGCCTTGTAAAAACCTGTGTTGACCTGTATATACAATTGTTCATGCTCCACCCAGTTCCATCTTGCAAATGAGCTTCTGCTCAACGATGAACGCCTGGTTAAATAAAGACTTGATTGATTGATTGATTGAAAGTATCCAATCATTGCTTTGTCTCCACTCCAGAGATCCTGCTGGAATATAGGACCACAGAGGACCCTGGGTGGGAGAGTGGGCAACTGTAAAGTTCCAGCAGAGCTACATTGAGCTCACTCACTCCCCTTCTCTCACTAACTCATTCTATTTCTCCCAACGCTGCAGGTTGCCCTTTTGTACTGGACTCCTGCTTGTGTTGACGCCTTTATCTGTCCACAAAGAAATCCACAGCTGTTCCGACATAGCTCAGTTGAGGTCGCTCACTCCCCCTCTCTCACTTGCTCATTCCATTTCTCCTGGCACTGCAGGCTGCTCTTTTGTACTGGACTTATGCCTCCACTGGCACCTTTTTCTACCCACAAAAAAAATCTGCAGCAGTCCTGATAGAGCTCAGTTGAGCTTGCTCATGTCTCCTCTCTCACTTGCTCATTCTGTTTTTCCCCACTGCTGCAGGCTTCCCTTTTGTACTGTGCCCCTGCATGCATTGAAGCCTTTTTCTGCCCACAAAGAAATCCACAGCAGTCCCAACAGAGCTCTGTTGAGCTCGCTCACTCCCCCTCCCTCACTCACTCTCTCTCTCTTGTTCTGTTTCTTCCTAAGCTACAGGCTGCCTTTTTGTACTGGGCTCCTGCTTGTGTTGGGGCCTTTTTCTGCCCACAAAGAAATCTGCAGCAGTCCCTACAGAGCTCAGTTGAGCTAGGTCACTCCCCCCTCTCACTCGCTCAATCTTAATCTGTCCCAAACTCTGATTTCCCACAGTGACTGTGCTATTCTGTGATGGAAGTGCAAAAACACATTTTGGTCAGGATGTGAAAAATGACAGCTGTACTGTTCATAAGGAAGTGTGAAAAAATGCCAGTGTTGAAAATCTGGCATGACACTATTACAAATCTGCGAAGTTACAAGGGTGCGTGGAAACTATGCAACACAGTCATTTGATGGACTATCTTCACCAAATTTTCAACATAGGCATTTTCAGACCTCTGCTCATGAACAGTGTCACTGTCATTTTCTTACTCTGTCCTGAACACTGATTTCCCACAGTGACTGCACTATTCTGCGCCAGAAGTGCAAAAACCCATGTCAGTGAGGATGAGAAAAATGACAGCTGCACTGTACATAAGGAGGTGTGAAAAAATGCCAATGTGGAAAATCTGGAGGGAAAATATTGCAAATTTGCAAAGCTATGAGTGTGCATAGCAACTGCGCAATGCAAGCTTGTAAAACAGTCATTTTTTTTTATTTTTTCCACCAAATTTGCAACATAGGCTTTTTGAGAGCCCACCTCATGAACACTGACATTGTCATTTCATTAATCCATCCCAAAAGGTGATTCCACACAGTGACCACAAAATCACCTTTCACGACCGAATAACACCATGGCGATGGCTGAATTCATGAGGAGGGGTCCCAAAAACCCAATGTTGAATATTTGGTGCCAAAATTCCAAAAACTGCCTGAGATATACATCAAAGTTGAAAAAAACCTGTTTATACCATTATACAGCTTACTGGCATTTCTTCAGTTCACGTTTGGCTTTGAAGGGTGCAGATGTGTTCCTGGTCCACGGAAGATCGCTGCACAGGGTAAGAATGGGGTGAGGGGGGTTTGGGTTTGGGGAGGCACAGTGCACAGAGGATGGGCGCAGGTTGTGGGAGGGGGCAGGGAGACCATGAGGGACCGTTTCCTTTTTTTACAGGTTAACAAAAAAAAAATTGTGAGACTTTTTTTTTTTACAGGAGCATTTGGCACACTGGGGTGGGCTCCCAGTGTGCCAACCTAGTGTTTTTTTTGGGGGGGCAGCTGTAGCCAACAAGGGATTGGGCACCCCCATCGGCACAAAAGGGGGGTTGCAAGAGCTGAGTGAGTTGGGCACCCCTTGGCACAATTCTACTGTTTTTTTGTGGGGGGAGATATTATGCCGATGGGGAGTGGGCTTCCCTATCAGCAACGTGAACTAGGAGGGGAAGTGAAGCCAATGGGGATTGGGGCCCCCTGTCAGCAAATAAACAGGGGGAGGGGACATGATGCTGAGGGGGATTGGGCACCCCCTCGGCAGACAACAGAAAGTGATGGGGACTGGGCTTCCCATCAGCAAATGGGTCAGGGGAATGCAAGGGATCACCCTGAAATGATGGGTCGCTCCCTCATTGCAGTGGAATGGCTGAAGCTGCAATGATGAGGCGGCACCTGATTGCAGCGGCTAAATCTTTTTAGGGTTGTGGCATGCTGGATGAACTAGTGTCAGCAGCAGTGTGCCACCCCATTGGAGAAAGCGGTCCAAGCTTCTATAGGCAGTGGGGGCATTGGCCACAACAGTGCCACACCTCCACAACCTGCTTCTGCAGCAAGCTGCCACAACATGTTTCTTGTGCATGCACACAATCAACATAAAAAAGGAGGCCTCTTTGGTTTAATACGGATGTTATAGGGGCATTGAGGGATGGAAGGATAGCATTCAGAAAATATAAGAAAAGAAGATAGAGTTAATTACAGTATAAGGAGAAAATGAGATGGGCAGGGAAATTGATTAGGAGAGCAAGAGCAGAAACAAAAGAAAGAATTGCTAAACATGCCAAGAGAGGAGATTAAACTTTTTTTAGATATGTGGTAGAGAAGAGGAGGACAAGACAGGGAATTGTGAAGTTGAGGGGGGGAATGGGTACAAATGCTGAGGGTGACTTGGAGAAAGAAGAAGTTCTAAATACTTATTTTTGCTCTGTATTCAAAGTGAAGGAGGATGGGAAGAGAACTGAGTTAAAGAGAAAGGGAGGAGATGAATGTGGCCAATGTGTGATCAAGGCCCATTAAGAAAGGACAGAATAAAAAAAGAACTTAGAAAATTAAAGGTAGATAAGGCAATGGGGCCAGATGGTTTGCATCCAAGAGTTCTGAGGGAGTTGAGATATTAGTTGGTATCACATCTGGAAAAGTTATTTAACTTATCACTGGATGGGGGGGGCTCCAACTGAATGGGGGATGGTGAACATAGTACTTATTTCTAATGGGGGCTGCAGGGAGGAGGCAGGGAATTACTGCCTGGTCAGCCTCACATCAGTGGTGGGTAAGGTGATGGAGGTGTTAATAAAGGAAAGACAGGTAAAATACTTAATGGACAACAAACTATTAGATAATAAGCAACATGGCTTCACTAGAGGGAGCTGTTGCCAGAGAAATCTGATCAAATTTTGTGATTGGGGCAACAAAGGTTGTTGATCAAAGGGGCAGTTGATGTGGCCTACCTGGATTTCAGTAAGGCCTTTAACTCTGCTTCTCACCCTAGGCTGGTGAACAAGACAGACAGCCTGGGAGTGGGACAGAAAATAGTTAGATGGGTGGAAAACTGGCTGAGGGATAGAAGTCAGAGGATAATGGTAAATGGTGTACATTCTAGGATAATGAGGGGGGCAAGAGGTGTTCCTTAGGGGTCAGTACTGGGACCAATCCTTTATAACATATATATCAGTGATACAGTATATCAGAGGGACTAGAAAGAACAGTGTGTCTTTTTGCAGATGATACAAAGTTATGTAATGGTTGGCATAGCAGGAGGGGTTGCGGCCATGAGGAGAGCATCTAAGCATTCTGGAAAAGTGCTCAGACACATGGCAGCTGAAGGTCAATGCTAAGAAGTGTGCAGTGATGCATATGGGGCGTAAACATTTACTGGCTGAGAACTCACAGAGGGGAGAACAGATAAAGCAAACAGAATGGGAAAGGGATCTGGGGATTATAATCTCAAACATCTTAGGTGACCAATGTAGTGAGGTGATAGGTAAAACCAGTAGAATGATGACATGCATAGGAAGGAGCATAACAAGTATGAAGACGGAGGTGTTGATGCCTTTATATAAGACCATGGTCAGACCGCATCTGGAGTACATGGTGCAGTTCTGGAGGCCTCATTTACAAAAGAATATATGTGAGTTAGAGAGGGTTCAGAGAAGGCCAAAAAAGATGGTGCAAGGTATGCAAGAGAAGCCATACGAGACTACATGGAGATAATTAAATCTATAGGAGGAGTGGCCCTGTATGTTAATGAAAATATCAAAGCTACAGAAATTCAGAATACACATAAGGAGCCAGAAGAACTGTGGGTCACCCTGGAAACAGGAAATGGGACAGCCATAAGAACTGGGGTTGTCTACAGGCCCCCAGACCAGAGGGAAGACATAGACACATTACTGTTAGAAGATATACAAAACATGACAGCTAAAGGGGAGGTTCTGATAATGGGAGACTTCAACATGCCGGATACAGATTGGTCAATACCAGCAGGAACATCTGCCAGAACTAGACTCATAATGGATTCCCTGCAGGGGGAGGGCCTCAAACAACTGGTACAGCAACCCACAAGAGACAGGGCTATCCTAGATCTAGTACTGACTAACAAAGAAGGGATCACAGATCTCCAGGTAGAAGGTCACCTGGGAGCCAGTGACCATCACATGGTATGGTTCAATTTGGCTACTACATCTAAATCATCCCATTCCAAGGCAAAAATATGGGACTTCAGAGGAGCTGAGTTTGATAAGATGGCCAACAGAGTTAAGCTAGCCCTGGCAAAAAGAAACACAGGTGAGGGGGGTACAGGCAAAGTGGGCAAGCATTAAGGATGCAATACTTGAAGCAACATCCCATTGTGTTAGACAGAAAAAGAAGTGCAAAAGGTGAAGGAAACCACTTTGGTTCTCAAATACAGTAGCAGAAAAGGTCAGAGCCAAAAGGCTGACCTTCAGGAAATATAAGAGAACACAGCGGGATGAAGATAGGGAGGCATACCAAACTGCCCTAAGGGAAGCAGGTAAGGCAGTAAGGCAGGCAAAGTCCCAAACTGAGGAAACACTAGCACAAACAGTAAAAGAAGGTGACAAGACTTTCTATAGATACATTAGTGAAAGGAGAAAGTCCAGAGGGGGTATTGCTAAGCTTAATGGAGAAAAGGGAGCATGTGAGGAGGAGGACCCTGTAAAGGCATTTATCCTAAATAGATACTTTTGCTCAGGATTTACTGAAGAGAAGGTAGGGCAGGGCCCACAGCTCAGCATCATGGACACAGGGGGAGGGAGGTGAGCACTACTCCCTTCACAAAAGAAAGGGTCCTACAAGAGCTTGCTAAGCTCAGGGTGGATAAGGCAATGGGACCTGATGGCATACATCCCAGGGTACTTAAGGAGCTAAAGGAGGAACTAGCAGAGCCATTAGCAGAATTGTTTAGTGAGTCTCTGAGCACAGGAGAGGTCCCAGAAGACTGGAGAAGGGCTCATGTGATCCTGCTCCACAAGAGTGGTAGGAGGGAGGAGGCGGGAACTACAGACCGGTCAGTCTTACCTCAGTAGTGGGCAAGATTATGGAGGCACTCCTTAAGGAAAGGATAGTGCAACACCTGGAATCCATAGGGGCACAGGATTCAAGACAGCATGGGTTTACAAAAGGAAGGTCCTGTCAAACTAATCTCATAGATTTCTTTGACTGGGTAACCAGAGTGGTGGACCAAGGGAGCAGTTGATGTCGCCTACCTTGACTTCAGCAAAGCTTTGACACTGTTCCACATAGAAGATTGATAAATAAGCTGGTAGGCCCGTGTTTCAGAAGTTGGTCAACTGGGTGGCAAACTGGTTGACGGGCAGAAAACAGAGAGTGGTGGTAAATGGTATACAGTCAGAAGAGATGCAAGTCACAAGTGGGTACCTCAGGGATCAGTCCTGGGGCCAGTCCTCTTCAACATCTTCATTAGTGACCTTGCAGATGGACTAGAGGGTAAGGCTTGTCTGTTTGCAGATGACACCAAGATCTGCAACAGAGTAGATGATCCAGATGGGGTGGGCAGAATGAGAAGAGATCTGGATAAACTAGCAGAATGGTCAGAAGAGTGGCAACTGGGATTTAATGCAAAGAAGTGCAAAATCATGAACATAGGGAAGAGAAACCCTGAAGCCACCTATAGGCTGGGAGGGGAGTTGCTAGCAGTCACAAAGGAAGAAAGAGACTTGGGCATCATCATCACTGATGACCTAAAATCATCCAAGCAGACCTCTAAAGCAGTAGGTAAGGCTAGGGGGGTGTTAGGGTGTATTAGTAGGGGTATCACAAGTCGTAAGAGGCGGTATTAATCCCTCTGTACAAGACACTGGTTAGGCCCCATCTGGAGTACTGTGTGCAGTATTGGAGGCCACACCTTCACAAGGACATTAACCAAATTGAGGCAGTCCAGAGAAGGGCAACCAAAATGGTGCAGAGACTGCATCAGAAGACATATGAGGACAGATTAACAGAGCTCAATATGTATACCCTTGAGCAAAGGAGGGAGAGAGGTGATATGATCGAGGCATTCAAACACCTTAAGGGCATAAACAAGGTGAAAGAGTCTAACATGTTTAAATATAAGAAAAATAGCAGGACAAGAGGACACAGCATGAGATTAGAAGGAGGCCGATTAAGGGAATGGAGGAAATTCTTTTTCACAGAAAGGGTGGTGGATGCATGGAATGGCTTACCACAAGAAGTGGTGGCTATGAATACAGTGCAGGGCTTCAAACAGGCATGGGATAGGCATAAGGGAGCAATACAAATGACTATGAATAGATAGGCCACTGACAGAGCAAAGGCCGATGGCACATTTATAAGGTAGAAAAAGAAATGGGCAGACTGGATGGGCCTTGCGGTCCTTATCTGCCATCAACTTCTATGTTTCTATGTTTCTATTATACCTGCTGGTGATTAGAAGAGAGAGAGAGAGAGAGAGATAGAGAAGTGACAGGATAAAGACTTTTAAGTACATGAAGGGAATAAAAAAGTGAATGAAGGCAGCTTATTCAAAAGGAAAGTAGGAGTTAAAACAAGGGGTCATAATTTAAGATTGGAAGGGGGAAGATTTAAGAGCAAAGTAAGGGGATGTTATTTCACTGAGAGGGTAGTGGAACCCTGGAACAGATTACCTGAAAAAGTAGTGTGTGCAGAAATGGTGGAGGCATTCAAGAGGGCATGGGATAGACACAAGTGGTTGGCTAGTGGGCAGAGGAAAAGATCCCTGGGAAGCGACAAGTAGGTAAGGGTGGGAAATGGGCAGACTAGATGGGCCAGGATGGTCCTTTTCTGCTGACACATTACTATGATACTATGAAAAGGTACCTTAGATATGAAAAGTAAATGTTGACTGCATTTAACATCTTATATTAGTTTGAGGCAGTATACTAGCTCTTTAATAATAAATGTATTTTAACTGAAACACTGAAACATCCTGCATTATGAACATATCTACTACAGGTTTAGCTATCCAGCTGCTGTATGAAGGGTCATGAAGCAACTCCTGCAGGGTGCCTACAGTCAGCTATATGGTATTACAGCAGTAGCAGTTGTATTCCTGCTTGTCAGAATTGTGAGATGTTTCAGTGACATAATGCAGAAACCTCCCACGATTAAGAAGTGAGGTACAATGAACTGTGAAACAGGAACTCAGCACAGATCCTGGATCACCTTTTAACCCTGATCATGTCACTATGTCTCCAATGTTTCTTCCATCTTTAAAACTGGCTAGAAGACAGACTAGAACATGTGAGATATTTTATGTCACTTAGGTCAACTTAAATAAACTGTCTAAAAAACCCTTTGTAGTTGCTTTTTGTGCTGTAATATGTATATTTAATGTTGCAGCTGATATGACAACCAACAAGTTGAGAGTTGTCCCATATCTCCACTGGAACCATGGTTGACAACTACAGTGTGTGTGTGTGTATTTTTGTATGTTATGTATATCTGTGTTGTGTGTGGAGTGTTTGTGTATACATGTGTGCTTGTGTGTGGTGGGGGGAGAGTAAGGGAAACTAAATGCTTTAGTCATTCGTAATTTCTTACCCTGATCCCTGCAGTTCGGCATTTCATGACAGCATCAGGCACTGTGGCTCTGGGGGGATCTATCATGGAGACCAGGCCAGCAAAGCAAAGGTTGCTTGTAAGAAAGTTCATCTCATCAGCATTGAAGTAGAATCCACGTGGATACTCCTTCTCTGGGAGGTAGAGGTGGCAAAAACCTGCCAAAGCAAAACATGAAAATTATATAAGAAGTTACAAGATTTGTCTGTCCAGAATGGATTTGCTCTAAATACAAAAACATTTACAATGTAATTTAGAAGTAGCTATTCACTGTCAAATTTAAACTCTGGTTTCACTATTCACACAACACAAGGAACCTTGACAATTATTCAGTGTATCTGAATTAGAGTGCTTAGAAACATAGAAACATAGAAAATGCCAGCAGAAAAAGGCAATTGGTTGATCCAGATTTCCCTGTTTTACCCTATTCTACACCAGGACCTATTGCCTAGTTAGGTTAATTGTCCTCATCCCCCTTGCCCCTGCATGTTTTCCACCTGTGTACCTATTAAGCATTTTTTAAGTGCCTGCTATGTTTGAAATAATTAATTATTATTGCACCCACCATGTCTGCTGGTACTCTGTTCCAATGCAAGACCACTCTCAGTAAAATAAAACTTACTCATATGACTCCCAAATCTCCCTTCACTAGCTTCCACTATGTTCTTGATTTGCCAGTCATATTGAATATTTCCCTGTAATCTACCTTGTTCATTCCTACAATGAAACTAAAGGACTCTAGCATATCTTCCTTCTCCCTCCTAGTGTTAGCGAGTGCATGTCAGAACATTAAGTCAGTCCACATAAGATCTGCCCTACTAACCCTGGATCATTTTGGTTAACCTAAGCTGTACCTTCTGCAGCCTGTCTTTGTCTTTTCTTAGTTGAGGGTATAAAAAACTGGGCACAGTATTCCAGATACAGCCTCACCAGTGATCTATAAAGAGGTAGTATTACTCTCTTCCTCCTGCTGTTAAACCCCCTTTCTATTAGTGGTGGGCAACATGAGAAAACTTCACTATGCAGAGTAATCCATGAATTTCACCGATTTCACAGCACAAAATGTAAAATTTCTCCTGGTGGAACTGTGAAAATTTGCCAGTGGAACCGTGAAATATTCGCATTTGAAATGGTGAAATTCCACCTTCTGTGGGTGAAATTTCACCATGGAAGTTGAAATTTTGCCTGAGGAAGGAGACATTTCACCACGGAAGGTGGAATTTCACACACAGGAGGCAAAATTTCTCCTTGGTGAAATTCCACCTAATGCAAGAAAATTTCACGGATTACTCTGAACAGCAAAATAGGCCACTTCATCGGTGGAATATAAATTAATTGCATCTCTACTCGCTATACACACCAACATCCTGGTTGCTTTGCAGTAGGGATTGCTGCATTGGCTAGATTGATTTAGGGGGTCACTTATGATGATTCACATGCCCCTTTTTGTCTGTCCAGTTTAATCCCTCCCCCAAAAATATTCCTTTTTAAGATTCTTGTTTCCTATGTGCATTTCCTGGCACTATTTAGCATTGAATTTCAACTGCCAAACTTTGGACCACATTTCTCATCTCTCAAGGTCACCCTGCAGCTCCCAAATCGCTTCTGCACTGTCTACTCTGCTAAACAGCTTAGGGTCTATGATTGGATGTGGACATATTTTTTTCAGACCACAAGATTTCATAATTTCCAAAGCCATTGAAAACTGATTGGCCATAAGGTCTCAAACTGCAGTTGAATTGCTTTTACCAAATTCTGAGTATGGTAACCGAGTTTAAATGGGTGCTTCTCCTGGCACCTTGCACAAACAGGATGCTTAGCATAAGATTATTAGGTTTCTATTACTGAGCAATTATTCTGTACATCATTGTTATCATAATAAATTTGTAAAGGTACAATGTCAAAACTTCTAAACAAAAACAATGCAGCAATAACTGCACTGTGGAGATTGCACCTGCATTTAGAGTGACGGGGCATAATAGCAGTAGGGAATTTCTGCTGTCCCTGTTGCTCTATGATTCTAGCGAGGAGGGATCAAATTACTATGTGCATGGTCAAGCCACTTCTGTGGTGGAGTGGCTAAGGCACTAGCACATGGCAGGAATGGAAACCTGGGACGGTGCTTCAGTTTCTACCAGGTCTCCTGGTGCTGCAACTTTTACATTTTTGTTTTTAAGAAAAACTTTCCCCCTTCCAAGTTTCTCCCCATCACCAAAGTCCACACCCTCTTGGAGTTAGTTATTTATATTCCAGGGGGTGTGCGGTGAATCCCCCCACATCAGGGGATGTGGGTGGTGAAGCCCTCCACAAAAATAGTAAGCCTCATTGTATTTGTCAGCGACATTATGACCCCATGCCACTTGTAAACTGGCACTCCCAACAAGACAGGCTAGGCAGCCACTGAGCTATTCTGTTTAAGTGTTCTATAGGTGGGTAAAGGAGGCTAAGATCATGGACCAGTCAGGGTCAGCGGTCAATAATACAGGTAGGGAAAATGGGCCGACTGGATAGAACAAGTGGTCCTTATCTGCTGGCAAATTCCATGTGTCTACGTAGGTCTAGTTCCTCCACATATACACCCACATTTTAACAGAGTTTCCTGGTGGCATTATTGGTCTACAGAATAAGAAAATTCCAAATTTGCAGAATTTTGACAGAATTTGTTAACATTCTGTGTAACTTTTGAAATGTGTTTATTTAGCCATAACTCAGTCATCTTCTGAGCTAAAGAAATGAAATGAGGCATGTGTAGTTAACATTATACATCCTAAGATGTGCAAAATATAATGATACTTGGATAAATAGTTTCTAACTTACAGATACTCAAATGTCACTATTTTTTTGAGGGGGTTGAGGAAATATTTACAGTATCTGCTTATAGCTCAGTAAACTTTGAATCACGATATGTGCAAATTATCATACAAAACCTTCTTTGAGAGGTCAGAGAAACTACGTACCATGGAGATATTTTGTCAAGTAGTTTTTAAGCTACATGTGTTCATAAATTCACAATGTTTGTGAAACATTTCTAAAATTGTTGGTGTTTGTAACACCCTTGCTGTTACAGATATAGACCTTAATTTGGCATGCATATAGAAACACAGAAACATAGAATGTGTTGGCAGATGGGATCCATATGGACCATCTTGTCTGCCCATGTTTAGGCTGCTGTATTGTTTCCCACAGTGTCTGTCCCATGCCAGCTTGAATTCCCTCACAGTTTTTGACCCCACCACACCAGGCAAGAGGCCATTCCAAAGCTCCACCACTCTTTCTGTAAAGAAGAGCTTCCTATAATTGCTTTTGAACTTACCACCTTTACTAAGGATGGAAAAAGAGCAAAAGGCTGGGTAGTCCATCTAGCTCCTTAAGCGACATATAATAGGTTACATTTTTATTTGAACTCAAAAAACATCCAACCTGTTTTTAAATGTACTTTTATTTTGACTGACAATAACAGATAATGGCAACCTGTTTCAGGGTCCAACAATTCTTTGAGAGGAAAAAAAAACCCTTTTTTTATTTAAATTTGTTTCCCGTCAGTTGAAGTGGATGACCTCTAGTATTGATAGATACTTGTTTAAAGTCCAATCCACATTCTAGTGTTAAATGTGAATCCTGTATAATATCCCATGTAAATAGAAGGGACCTCTAAGTCACCACTGTTCCAGAGAGATTAAATTATATTTTGAGAGTCTTTACCCATAGGACAGAGTTTTATCCGAAACTACAGATTTTGTAACTCTTTTTTGTAGTCTTTCTAATCTGAGTATGTTTGTCTGCTTAAATGGGCTCCATTATTGAGAGACATAATCAAAATGCAGTCTAACATAGGCCTGGTAAAGTGGGAACAGAATGTTTGGATCTTTAGATGTTATACTATGCCTAATTGTAAATGCCTGTAATTGTAAATGGAGTCCACGCTGAAGAAAGAGGGGTTACTAGTGGGGTACCGCAGGGTTCAGTATTGGATCCAGTCCTTTTTAATGTCTTCATCAGTGACATTGCAGAGGGACTGGAAGGAAAAGTATGCATTTTTGCAGATGACACAAAGATCTGCAACAGGGTTGATACACAAGGAGGCGTGGAAAGGATTAGAAGAACTTGGCAAGGTTGGAGGAATGGTCAGAAGTATGGCAGCTAGGGTTCAATGAAAAGAAGTGCAAAATAATGCACCTGGGTAACAAGAACCCAGGGGAAGAATACACAATGGGGGGGTAGTAACAACAACAAAAAAGGAAAGGGACCTGGGGGTAATCATATCAGATGACCTTAAGGTTAGCAAGCAATGTGAGAAGGCAGTAGGGAGGGCTGGGGGTATTCTGAGATGCATAGGGAGAGGCATCAGCAGCAGAAAACAGGAAGTTATTATCCCTCTGTACAGACAGTTGGTGAGACCCCATCTGGAGTACTACGTCCAGTTCTGGAGACCCCATCTCCGCAAGGACATAGACAGGATAGAGGCAGTCCAGAGGAGGGCAACTAAAATGGTGCAGGGTCTGCAAGAGAAGCCGTATGAGGAGAGACTAAAGGAGCTTAATATGTATACCCTTGAGGAAAGAAGGGAGAGGGGGGACATGATAGAAACTTTTAAGTACCTCAGTGGAATCAACAAAGTCCAAGAGGGTAGCATCTTTCAGAAAAAGAGACTTGCAAGAACAAGGGGACACAATTTAAAGATAGAGGGAGGGCAGTTCAGGGGCAATGTGAGGAAGTATTATTTCACAGAGAGGGTAGTGGATGCATGGAACAGCCTTCCTGAGGAGGTTGTGGAGTCTAAAACTGTGGGAGAATTCAAGAATGCATGGGACAGACATAAGGTAATTCTTGTGGGGGGTAGGAAGAAAGAAGCTGTTGGTTAACTAGGATCTGCGGCCTATCCTGTAGGTAGGGGAAATGGGCAGACTAGATGGGCCAAGCGGTCCTTATCTGCTGTCAAAGTCTATGTTTCTATGTTTCTAATTGCCCACCAGATTTTGTTGGTTTTACTATGAATATTTGTAATATGAAGGTCAAAATTTAAATTTGAGGCAACAATGATACCAATATCTCTTTTGTTGTCCTTATTAGCTAACACTTCATTATACAAATAATGTTGTGACCCCAGGCCATTGTGCAATTGGTTACCTGAAGGGTATCCTGTGCATGTACCTTGTTTGTACCCTTCAGGTATTTGAGGGTCTCTATCATGTCCCCCTTTTTCTTCTTTGCTCCAGGGAGTACTTGTTTAGCTGGTGAAGCCTTATGTCATATGGCTTGTGATGCAGACCATGCACCATTTTTGTTACTGTATTTCTGTATAGAGTCTAGTCTAGCTATGTCCTTCTTTAGGTGAGGCCTCCAGAATTTGACACAGTACTCCAGGTGAAGCTTTACCAGGAACCTGTATTGCTGCATAATCACCTCCCTTTTAAGGGCTGCAGTGGGTGTAGCCCTGCAGACCCTTTAGAATGATTAAAGGTCTTCATATATCTCCTAAGTTTCCATCCACTGTTCTGCCCCGTGTGCCTAACTGCCTTGCTTGAAATATGACTATTTTCCCATTCATTTCAATTGGCATTGAATAAATAGAAAAGGGAACAAAAACACAGAATCAAGTCCTGTTTCTTTGAAGTAACTCCTCAAACAAGTATACTGATCATAAAACAAATGCTGTGAAAGTCTTTGTGATGTGTGTGTGTGGGGGAGGGGAGGTTGAATTATCAGAAGGCAGCTTGGTTTGGGGCTTGACCATTGAAGTTGTACATGGAAGAACTAAAGAGAAAAACATCAGCCTGATCTGACCTCTGTCCTGAAATGATTTATAGTCCTCAATTAGTTTTCTTCCAAATACCCTTCCAAAATAACACTATATGCTAATAATGCATCCCCCATCCATGCACTCAATCAAGACATAATAGCTTGGGTTCATTTGTTGTGCTGTTTTTTTTTTTTTTGCTTTACTGGATTTTGTTTGTCTCAATCTGGTGGTCAGATTGAACAGCATCTGGTGCCAGTTGTAGAAATGCTAGTAAGTGACAATGGCAGAAAAACAGGCTGGCTAGCATAACACTGCCTTAATAATCTCACAACAAATACAGGGTTGAAAATAATCTGATTTATAGTTAGAAAGGAGTGGACCTTATTTGCACTCTTCAGTCTTGAAACCACCAAATCCTTCCACCCACTCATTACCTTCAACTGTCCTCCTCTCCATCATCCCATGATGGGCAGCCAGACAACAGCCCTGACTCTTTCCTACCTGGTTGTCTTGCTTGAAATCTGACTTTTTTCCATTCATTTCAATTGAAAAGTTCAATAAAAGTCTAAGTCCAAAATTAAGTTTTTTCCTGATAATTCATTATATTTGTTCTCCCTCTCCCCTCTCCCCCTCTCTCCCCACTCTCCCCTCTCTCTCTCTTGCTTATATATATATGTGTGTATATATATATATATATATATATATATATATATATACATATATATATATATATATATATATATATATTTCTACAATGGGGTGGGAGCTTCTTGAGTGTGATAAATAAGTGGGGCCATCACATCAGGTTGTAGGGTCCAGAAGATGCCCTGAGGAAAAATGGAATCCAGATTGCGGTCCTCTGTTTCTGGTTTCCATACCCAAGGGCACCACCAAATTGGGTGGGTATGTAGTTTAAGCGGCCCCGGAAGTTCATCTAACTCGAGCGGTGTTATGCAATGCCAGATCCATTAAAAACAAGACTGCAATTATTGCATCTACACTCGCAGGTGGCAGCTGTTGTCAAGACCTCTTTTTACCATCTGAGGAATATCACCAGGATTAGATACCTTGTTCCTTCTGGCAACCTTCCTACACTGGTTCACGCCTTTGTGCCCTCCTGTTTGGATTATTGCAACTCCCTGTATCTAGGGCTTTCTGGGGTAGAAATCTGCCATTTGCAGCTAATGCAAAATGCAGCAACTTGACTTTTGACAGGAACCTCTTGGTTCTGCCATATTTCTCTGGTGCTGTGCTGTCTGCACTGGCTGCGGTTCAGTGGTGGATCACCTTTAAAGTCGGTCTTCTGACTTATAAATCCCTACATTGACAGGGCCCTGACTACCTGAAAGAGCTTCTGGTACCCTACTGCCCCGAGCAATCACGCCTTTCAGCTGGTGAGGGGTTGCTAGAGATTCCAAGAGTGTGCTTGAAATCCTCTGGGGCCCAGGCATTTATGCATGTGGCCCCTTCTCTTTGGAATTCTCTACCCTGCCAGTTACATGAGTGTGAGACTGTGGAGGGATTTATATGAGCCCTGAAAACTCATCTTTGGCACCAAGCGTTGATGACTGATTGGTTGTTTTATTTTCATTTTATAAGTTCATTTAGATGTTTGTGTATTAACTCATTGCCTCCACAGGCTCACTCTGAGATTACACCACTTGCCTCCTGAATCTCCTGTATACTTTTAACAGTGAATCCTGGGCCTTTCTAAGCAAAATCAAGCCATAGTCAGCTAGTTGCAAACAAATGCTAATAGCTCAATAACTGTACATGCTAGACACAAAGTGTGAGTGGCAGAGTTATTCAGCACATAATTGCCTATCCAATGGTGGCATGCAGGTAATAATAAGTAATTTTGTTTTTTTTCTATGCTGGTCGAAAGAGCAAACTAAATATTTTTGCACTAAAAAAGGGCAACATAAGCCATTTTTTGTTGGAAAATATGTAAAATATCAACACCAAATTAAGCATACAGACATTAGATGGTGTTTTAATATTATGTTTGTTAAAAAAAAATATCTTTTTGCTATAAAATGTAACTTTTCCCCATTTTAGTCAAGGTGCTTTGGTGAGAGTTGAGGGATGAATCTCAGCCACACACACCATATCATAAACAAATGTGTATAACTCCAAAAGTATACATGATCCACACAAAGTATCAGCATGAAAGTTGAGCACAAAAATGCCTTTCCAATGGTGCTATGCAACCAGTTGTAATCAATAAGGTTTTTATTTTATACCTACTGAAGTGCCAAAAAAGTGAATTTTATTCAAGCTGTTTAGGTGAATCTTGATGGAAAACATGTCAGCCATACACACCATACCATAAACAAATGTGAATAACTCCTAAAGTATACATGATATACACAAAATATCAGTTGCAAAGTTGTTCAGCACAAAATTACCTTCCCAATGGTGGTATGCAAATAATAATATGTAATTTTTTTAGCTGGTTGAAACAGCAAAAAAATATTTTTTTCACTAAAACAGGCAACATAAGCCATACACACCTTACCATAAACAAATGCAAATAACTCCTAAAGTATACATGATATGCACAAAATATCAGTGACAAAGTTGTTCAGCATAAAGTTACCTTTCCAATAGTGCTATGCAGTCAAATATATATTATATTCTGTTACACTATATATTAAAATATATAAGTGACTTCTCCAGACATTGCAAGGGCACACTGGGAGTCAGTAGCTGACTTCTGCAGATGTCCTCAGGGCACACCAGTGTATTGTACTGGTGACTACAGGCGTCTGCTAGGAGACAATGAGTTAACTAAGCTGCTGTAATTTGTGCAATATGTTGTTTGTTTTTAAATTTGTTCAGCACCTTGGTTTTGAAAAGGTGCCATAAAAATAATGTTTTATTATTATTATAAATGGTGATATCTTCACTGGAGAGTGATAAATGACAGCGACATCACTACTGTGATAATAAATGATGTTTATCCGTACTGTGCTGATGTCACCACTCACTCACTACAAACTGCATTCTAAATGAAACTGCTCAGATTCTCTGTCTCACTGAGGCCTACAAGTTACTCAGTTAGCACTGCAAAGTACACTCAGCTGTCTGCTGTGGTGTTTCTGAAACTCCTAGCTCATTAATGTGCTGCTATCAGCTTCACAGCCTACATTTTACACAAAACTGCTCAGATTCTCTGTCTCACTGAAGCCTACAAGTTACTCAATTAGCATGGCAAAGTACACTCAGCTGTATGCTGTGCTGTTTCTAAGACTCCCCAGCCCATTCAGAAAAACTCACACACTCACACCACACACAGAAAGAGCAGAAAATACTCAGAAAAATACATAAAAATATTTCAAAAGCTCCCACCCCTATTGTATACATAGCACACATGATGGGCAGATCATGTACTATGGAAAATATTCTCACTCCTGCAGATCGAGCTCTGGATACTGTCACTCATGACTTCAGCACTTGTGAGTATCCAGAGCTCATTCTGCAGGATTGAGAATATTTTCCATATCTCATAGCCCATCATGTATCCTATAGATATACAGTATATATACAGGGGACACATGATGCCCAGGAGTGTGATATGGAAAATATTCTCACTCCTGCAGAGTGAGCTCTGGATACTTACAAGTGACGAAGGCATGAGTGAGAGTATTCAGAGCTCATGATGCATGAGTGAGAATATTTTCCATAGCACACAATCTGGGTATCATGTGTGCAGTCTATACAATAGGGCAGGTTTATGTTGTACTTTTATTATGTATCTTTGTTAAATTTTTGGTTATTTACTTGTGGTATTTCTTTTAGTGTGCCTCTTCCTTGCATTAGAGCAGATTGTTTGCTGTGGTGGCGTCATTACTACGGTGCCGACTCACATTTGTTTGGAGTATGTACTGTAATAGTTTTTTTGTGGGTGGGCCAGATACTTTTTATATTATGGTGGCTGTTTCTGCATTCCAGAGACTGACTGACTAAAGCCGGAGTCTCTTACAAGGAATTTCTGCTTTTCATTTATTTTAATTTGTGATTTGCTGTTCCTATATTTGTTTTGTGTGGCTGTACTGGTGAGCGGGGTTGGTTTTGCATCGGCAGTAGTCATTACAAAGCCCTTGATGAGAGGAATGAGTTTTCGGGGAGGCTCGCAGAGTGCAGGATGCTAATGGCATCCGGAAATGTTAGTGGTTGCTGATTTGAGATGCCAAAGGAAACTGCTCATTTTGTGTTATGTGTGGGTTTTCAAGTGTGTAGGTAGGGAGTTTGGGATATTAAAATGAAACCTGCCATCCTGTATGTGTATGTAGTAGTTTACTGTTAGAGCCAGGAGAAATGTGTGCATAAAGTACCAGCTGGTTGCTGACATATTGACTGTGTGAATAAACGGTGATGACGTATGCACCATGTGTATAAATGTAAGATTTTACATTTATAGATATAGTAGATAAGTCATTGGGCCATTTATTCCACTGGGGTGAGAAATACATGCTTTTATCACAGCAGATATCGGCTCACACCTGTTATATAAATATATATATATGTATATATAATATGAAATACAAAATCACACATACCCCCATAATGCAAAGCATCATGGGCTGTATATGTAAATCACCACAGAATCTAATGCTGGTTCAGTTTTAAGCAGAATTGCATGGTACTAAAAGGCCTCTCACACAGTCTGCAAATGGTGCCAACAGAAGACACATACATGTGTTTCATCATACCAGGACTCATCAGTGTGCCTCATCTGTGTGACACCCCAGTGGAATGAACCAGCTACCCTAAGATGGTCTATCTGGGTTATGTTGTAGTGAACCCAATAAAAACAAAAAACAAGCTAAAAGACAAAGAACCTCCATGCGCAAGCACTGAGGCAATGATTACCCCAAAGGGCACTGGCCGGGAAGCCAAGTTTCAAAGAAATACAGTATCACACGTACCCCCATAATGCAAAGCATCATGGGCTGTATATGCAGATCACCACAGAATATTATGCTGGTTCAACTTTAAGCAGCTCTGAAAGTTAATATTCATAGGGTTTGTGAGTGTGAATGGGAAAAAAGCACCCAAGAGGAAATAAATGTGATTATACAGTATATAAGCAAAACAAAATGGTTATATTAAATGCACACTGAAAATAGTTAAAAATCTACATTTTGACCTTAGGGCTTCTTCAGGAAATATCTAAAAGAGAAAAAAAGAAAGTTAGTGTGATATAATGTAAATAATGTATATAATGTAAAAACAAAAACAAGGCGCTGTGTTCGCCTGTGGTCAAAAAGCAAAATAAAATGATTACGGTATATTAAATGCATGCTTAAAATAGAAAATAGAATTAAAAATCTACATTTTGACCTTAGGTCTTCTTCAGGAAATATATAAAAGAGAAAAAACAAAGTTAGTGTAGAGGGGAGGTAAAATGAGGGATATATATATGTGGGGAAAGAAAAAAGGGAGGCTCAGGGGGAAGAAGTGATAAATGGCAAGTATGTGGGTTGGGTGGAGGAACTTTTTTTTCTCTCATTCACAGAAACTGTGCCTGAACTCTACAAACGCTACATAGATGACTGTGTGGGGGTCACCTCCTGCTCCTGGGAGACCCTCCAAGTCTTCCTTGACAAGTTTATCGTGGCCTATCCTTTCCTTCAGTACACTGTTGAATTATCCTCCTTGATACTGCTTTTTCTGGATTTCCAACTGTCAGTACAGAACACTAGTCTGAAGACATCCATTTATTACAAGCCCACTGACTCTCACAGTTTCCTCCTCCACAGTTCCTTCTATCCTAAACATGTCAAGAATGGCCTGCCTTATTCACAGTTTCTTAGACTTCACAGGTTATGTGGTGAAGAGGATGATTTTGCTGAGCAGACCCAAATAATGCACATTTTGTTTATCAACAGGGGATACCCTAAAAGCACAGTGGGCAGAGCACTCTCCCAGGTCAGTAACATGCCCCATAACCTTGACTCCTGCACGAAGAATACTGTCATGCAAGAAAAATGATGAATTCCACTAGTACTTCCTTTCCATCAGAGCACACCTTCTCTTCACAGGATCATCACCAGTAACTTTCCCATTTTGCAAACTGACCCTAACATTGGTGCTTCCTTTATAGAACCACCTATTGCCTCCTACCACTGGCCACCTAACCTGTGGAATCTCCTAGTTAAAAGCAGCCTACCTACTCCTAATAGTTCCTCCCTACCAGGTACCAAACCTTGCAACAGGACTCATTGCTACACCTACAAATTTTTTTCTAGTGTGACTGAAATTTGGGGGCCTACAAGTATTTTTCACATCACCAAGGAGTTCTCATGCACTTCCACTAATGTGGTATATTGTATTCTTTGCAGGAAGTGTACAGCTATTTACCATGGAGAGACTGGTAGGTGCCTTGCTGACCGTTTCAGGGAACATTACAGAGCAGTCAGGAATGGTGACACTGCTAAACACCCATCTAAATCTCATTTTATCTCCAGTGTCAATGACCTTTCTGTTTTGTCCTTCAGCAGGGCTTCTGGGATTCTGGCCATAGAAAAAACATGGAAGCCAAGCTGATCATCTGCCTTGGGTCCCAGTAACCCTCTAGTTTAAATGATATACTTATTTTTCTCTAACATCTTTCAGCCACCCCTTATTTTCCCTAAAATCTGTTAGTATCTGTGCACATTTAATTTCGTTTTCATTTTCATCATAAGTCTTCATCTCTGTCTCTTCCCACACATGTGTCACCTTTCAGCCTCCTTACTAGGCCCTGTTAATTAGTCCCCACCTGGGGACTTCTCTAGCTCTTTCACTTCTATTTTGCTTTATCTTTCCCATCATCACCTTTTTGTTTCACAGGTTCTCTCTTAATCTTGCCATTTATCACTTATTTTCCCTGAGCCTCCCTTTTTTTCTTTCCCTATATATATATATATATATATATATATATATCCCTCATTCCCCCCTCCCACACTAACTTTGTTTTTTTCTCTTTTAGATATTTCCTGAAGAAAACCTAAGGTCGAAATGTAGATTATTAACTCTATTTTCTATTTTCAGCGCTCATTTACTATAACCATTTTGTTTTTATATATATATTATAGTGGCACGATAGTACCACTATAGTTAGGGTTGAGGAGCCATTTACATGTTAAAACCAAAATTTTGCACCTTAATAACTTTGCAACTGTTTGACGGTTGGGATCTGCCAAGTTTCATACCGGTCGCATATTCGGCTGTGGAGTTATTAAGGGTGATCTGCATGCGTGTTTACGGTTTTCTGGAATTTTACTGCCATCTCTACAGGTCACATGGTTTGTGTGACTGGACTGAAATCTTCAGGGAATGTGCAGCCGGGGTCCCTGGTGTGCCTTTTAAAGATTTTGTGAAAAAATATTAAACGGTTCAAAAGTTATTCAAAAAACAAGTTCCCATTATAAGTCAATGGGAAAAGTTAACAAAATGCTCGACAGTGTCACAAATGCAGTTCTTACTTTCACAAATGGCCCTTTTACTATTGCAAATCCGCCATTTTGTTTTCACTTAGCAATCAGAAAAATGCTTGGCATTTAAAATTGGGACCCTCTAGCAACCTAATTCGTTTTGTATTCACCTAGTTGGATCCTGAGGATGCTAGCCATGTCTTTATTTTGGGTTAAAACACCCCAGAAATACGTTTTTCAAATTTCTGGAAAAAGTACTATGGCAAAGTACTATTGCACTTGTGACACTGTCGGATGAATTTGCGAACGCTTTGGCAAACTTCGACAGTATTTTTCTAGGCTGTGGGAAAATGATAGCAATTCTTTGGCACCCTGCTGCAAAAGAATGGTTAGGTGTTTTGGCCTGAAATTTGGAGAAAATGCAGCTGACATCTCACAGATGTGCCTTTCAGTGTTTCATTGAAAAAATACTACATGGTGGCAAAGTTACAGTACTCCAAATTGATGCTTTTTCCCATAGGATAACATTATGGCATCCGATGCATTACAGGAATCCTTTGACGCCCTGCTGCAAAATCACAATTTGGTCTTGTGAGCTGAGATTTGGAGAGAGCACAGCCAACATCCCACAGATGTGCTTTTTTGTGGTTTGGTGAAAAAATATTACAGGGAGCCAAAGTTATGGCACTCCGAACTTCTCTTTTTTTTCCATTGGATAACATTACGGTGTTCACCGTGCCTTTCAGGGCCCGTGTCTCGGAAACGATGTGAGATACGGACTTTTCAGCAGAAAAGTCCTGCTTAGTCCTCTAGTGCAAAACTAGCCAGGAAAGTCATAAATCATATGATTTTTAAATTTTTTCTCTACGTCATGAGATATAAGCAATTTAGTATTCCAACTCCTAATTTTCTGCTCTGAGAACCATTATTATGCATACATTCTTTGTACTGACTGTCTTTCTTTATGCAGCTTTTGGGGAAAACCAGCCTGTGCGCTTACATTACTGTTACCATTACCATTTTTGCTTGTGGTTCCGTTCCCGTTTCACTTACTGTTCATGTCTACGCCACCATGTACGTTACCCTTTGCATTTTCATTTGCACTTGCTTTCGCGTTGTTTTTAACATTTCTGTCTACACTACTTTTTCTCTTTCTGTTTTGCTTTGTGTCACCATGCACATTACTATTTGCGTTTGCAGGCACAATGTTACTATGTGACAAGACGTCATGTGGCGGGAGCGCGGGGCCCCACCGCATTACATTCACTATTTCTCATTATCATTCTCAAAAAAAGGGAACTTAGAGGCAAAAAACTCTGTTTGATGCATTAGTTAGGGTTGCTCCACACTGACAAAGTGAGGAAATTCGATGTTAGGGTTGAAAGGCCCCTTGGCCCCCCCGCCCACACCCCCAACCGGCATCGGGTGCGCCTTGGGTTGTCGGTCCTAACTCTCACCCCATTCTTCTACACCTCTGCTTCTTTACACTCTTTATATATATATATAATCACATTTATTTCCTCTGGTGCTTTTTTCCCTTTCACACTCACAAACCCTATAGGTATTAAGTTTCAGATCGACACTAAAATGGGAGTTTCAATCAATCATTTTTTTTTTTTATATATCGCAATTCAAAATTATCAAAGTGCTTTACATATATCAGTACCACAAAACACATCACACACAGTGTTAAAAACATATCAGTTCAGCAATTTAAAACATATCAAAACAGTATTAAATATAAAACAACAGAGAAGGTTTCACTAACGGCTAACCCAAAGAGATGGGGTTTAAAAGCAGATTTAAATATCTCAGCGGCTGGGCACTCTCTCACCCAATAAGGCTGAGAATTCCACAGGGACTACAAAAGCAAAAAGCTCCTGAGGTCTTCAGACAGACCCTGGGAACCTCTAGCAATCCCTCACTGGTAGAATGGAGTGAGTTGTGGGGGAGATAGCAGAGGAGAGCTTGCAAATAATGCAGTCCCTGTCCGTGTAGGGCCTTATTGGTCAGTAACCTGACCTTGAAGGTGATCTTCACTGAACCAGTAGTTAATTCAGGCTGTGGAGCACATATGTGACATGGCAAGATCTCTATAAGCCAGTCAATCTGGCAGCAGCATTCTGCACTAGCTGGAGGTGGTGCAGGTCCACCCCCCATAACCCTAGGTGTAGGGCATTGCAATAATCAAGCTGCAAAGTTACAAAGGCATGGATCAGTGTTGGAAGATAAGCAGGCAGGACCAGGCACTTAATCTGGGTGATATTTATCACATGGAAAAATGAGGTCTTGACAAGGGATGACACCTGATACTTAAGCATCAGCCCATCATCAAAGATAATGCCCAGATTTCACACCTGATCAGAGGTCACTAACTGGCAGCCCCCCAGCTAAAGTCTGGATGGATGCCCAGTAGACAACCACCCTACCTGATGACCTGGGGCCACAGCCGACACCACAGTCTTATCCAGGTTCAACCTCAGCCAGTTGGCACTCATCCAGTCCTGAATCTCAGATAGGCAGTTATTAAACACCAAGATAGCGTAACCCTGCTCAAGCACAAAGGACATGTACAGATGTGTATTATCGGCACAGCAGTGAAAACTCAGTCTGTACCACCTTATATCCCCTAATGGCAGCATATACACTGCAAATAACATGGGGGAAGTACAGAGCCCCGTGGCACCCTACAGGACAAGGAGAAAGGGTCTGAGGGAAAAAACTGACTCCACTCTCTGTATCCTGCCTGTGAGGAAAGAATGGAACCATCTAAGGACTGTCCCATACAGACCACAGAAGATCAGTCTCAGATGCTCCAACAACACATCATGGTCAAAGATATTAAATGCTGCAGAGAGATCAGGAAGTATCAAGATCGAATGGGTCCTCCTATCTCTCCCTATTAGAAGATCATTAAGTAACAGAAACAGTGCTGTCTCAGTGCTATGCCTCTTTCTGAAACCAGACTGGAGAGGATGATAGATATCATGGGTGATCTTTGAGCTGCAGCATGACTGCCTTTCCAATAACCTTGCCCAAGAAGGGCAGGTTAGAGACAGGCCTGTAGTTTGCAAGACAGTCAGGGTGGAGAGAATATTTTTTCAGGAGTGGAGGACAACAACGTCCTTCAGGGTGTCTGGAAACACCCCAGTCTCCAATGAACACCCCTCAGCCAGGACTGGTCTGATTACCTCCACACACCCTACCAGGAGGTGCACTGGACCTGGGTCCAAACTACAGTAAGTCATCCCCAAGCCCTGGACAATCTTTGTGACATCCACAACCACCAACTTGTCAAGGCTGGACCAGACAAACTGGGTGTCTGCAGCCCCACACTGATCATAGTGCTGCCCATTTGAATGAGCTGTAAAGATTCCTGACATGATGGTGGCAATCTTATCTGCAAAAAAGCAAGCAAACTTGTCACACTAATCTTGTGAAAAGTCTCCCCGATGCTGGAGATAGACATGGATTGTACAGTCTCTCCACAGTAGGGAAGAGCTGAGCTGGTCAATTTCACACAGCGGCAATCTCCCTGGACAGGAACTCTGCCTTCTTATGAGAGATAGTCAATTGATAGCTCCTGTAATGATGGATTGCTAAATCCAGAAGAGAATGATTGTAACCGCGTAGCGAGAAGGATGCTAAAAATAAAGAAATGAAACTTTGAAGAGAGACAAAAAGTTTACTTGGTGTGAACAAAACATTAAACAAATGAAGGATATTTTGTGAATGGATTTGCAAGACGCACTTTAATAAAGCAATGGGTAAATAAAAATAAGAACAAGAAACAACAACACTGTATTTTGGAGCCTGAAGAATTGGCGTTTTGGCTACAAAACTGTTGCCCAGGATTATGGTGTGGACTTTTAAAAAAATAGAAAGAGCTGTATTTTGGCAACCAAGAACTGTGTGAGCAGTGGCGTTCATCCTATATAATAATGTTGTTTTGAGCTCCTACAATGAGCCATCAAACTAAGCTTGTCCTCCATCAGGCCAGATTTCCTCCTTCAGCATTCCAGCCTTTGACCCACTCATCTCAGCTCCCTCAATTGACCATCAAACCAAGGGGACTGAGGGCGTAGAGTGAGGGGGTGAATGTGGACAGGAGCTATGGAATCCAGGGCAGCTGCCACCACCATATTATAGGTTAGTAGCAGCTCCCCTGGATCTCAGCTTACACTCAATCTGCTCAATAGGTCCAGCGCTGCCTGTGGTAATATCTGTTTTATAGGGGCATCCATATATATATTTTTTTATTGTACCCACACCTTCACATTTGGTGCCAGAAGTGGGATAAGGCTTGATATGTCACACTGAGAGATACTGACAAGTATCAGTGAAGGATTGAATGCTAGAAGGAGAGCTGACTAGTGGTGTTTATACTAGAACCATGGCAGCAAAGTCTGTAACAACCTTTTTACCCAGATTGGGGGATGCGAGGTGCAAAACGACCAAGACGGAGGACGAAGATGCCTTTGGAGGAGAGATAGCAGAAGACATCATACAGGAAGAAGAGAAAATGGTGAGTCCACCTGTGGGTGACTCTCAGAAACTGTTACAATGGCTATGTATGCAGCAGATAGCCTTAGAAAAACAAAGAGAGAGGGACAATCAGCTCAATGAGGCTAGGTGGGCGGACACCTTAAGAGCCATCCAAGCCTTAGGAACCGGTCATCGTCCTGCACCAGTGGATGGCCCTAAGGATATTAAATTGACAAACTTACAGAAACTGATGACATTGAAACATTCATGACTACTTTTGAATGCATCACCCATGCATGTACTTAACCCAGAGAACAATGGTTCATTAGACTTGCCCCATATTTGACCGGAAGAGTTCAGTTGGCTTATTGGCATATAGACAGTAGCATGAGTGACAACTACGATGCTGTAAAGGAGGCCATATTGAAACATTATGACATATGTCTGGAAACCTACAGGCAGCGATTCAGAGCTTTAAAATTCCAGACTACTGACACCCCACAGGAGGCATATACGCGATTAAAGAACTTGTGTACCATATGGCTTTGCCCAGGGACTAATACTAAGGAACAGATGTTAAAGGCTATCATATTGGAACAATTTGTGCAAGTATGGGTCAGAGAACATCTACCTGAGACTGCTGCAAAAGCTGTAAGTCTGGCAGAAGATTACATACTGTAGATACATAGATACATAGACAGTGTCAGCAGATAAGGGCCTATGGCCCAACCAGTCTGCCCATTTGAGCTTGTAAGTTCAGTTTATGTTTTCCTAGAAGTCTGTTGTCCCTTACCCCTGACCTCCATAATTCCTTTATGTCTATCCCATGCATTCTTAAATCCTGTGATTGTTTCAGCCCCCACCACTTCCTCTGGCAGGGTGTTCCACTTGTCCACCACCCATTCTGTGAAGAAATTCTTCCTCATGTTTCCTCTGAATCATCCTCCCTCCAACTTCATCCCATGCCCTCTAGTCCTGGAACATCTTTTTCGCTTAAAAATAGTGTATTCCTGCACCCTGTTCCTCCCTGTGAGATACTTGTATGTCTCTATCATATCCCTTCTCTCCCTCCTCTCCTCCAGGGAGTACATGTTCAGTTCCTTCAACCTGTCTTCATAGGAATTGTGATGCAATCCATGCACCATCTTTGTTGCCCTCCTCTGAACCTTCTCTACCCTGTCTATGTCCTTACGTAGGTATGGTCTCCAGAACTGTACACTGTACTCCAGGTGGGGCCTCACTAGTGTCTTGTATAGGCGGAATTATGACCTTCCTTTTCCTGCTGGTGATGCCCCTGCCTGCATCCCAGCATCCTATTTGCTTTACCTGCTGGCTTGTCACAATGTTTCTCTACCTTGAGGTCATCAGAGATGATAACCTCAAGATCCCTTTCCTGCTTGGTGCATGCTATATCCTCACCCCCAACTGATATACTGTGCCAGGTTTTGTGCCCCATATGCATTATCTTGCACTTCTTTGCATTTAATTTCAACTACCAAACCCCTGACCATTCTTCAAGTTTCTGCAGGTCCCTTCTCATTCTGTCTACACCCTCTGGTGTGTCTACTCTGTTACAGAGCTTTGCGTCATCAGCGAACAGTGAAATTCTGCCTTCTAGGTCCTGTGCAATGTCACTGATGAAGATGTTGAATAGGACCAGTCCCAGCACTGATCCTTGTGGTACACCACTGGTCACTCTTCCCTCTGTGGAGTGACAGCCATTTACCCCCACCCTCTGTGTCCTGCCACTCAGCCAGTTACCTATCCACCACACTACTGTCCTGCCCACACCCATATTCCCCAGTTTGTGTAATAGTCTTCTATGTGGCACAGTGTCAAAGGCCTTGCTGAAGTCCAGATAGGCCATGTCCACTGCCCTCCCCTGATCCACCTCCCTAGTCACCCAGTCAAAAAATTCATCGAGGTTGGTCTGACATGACCTCCACCTGGTGAAACCATGCTGCCTTGGGTCCTGTAGTCCATTGACAACCAGATGTTCCACCAATCTCTTCTTCAGTAGTGCTTCCATGATCTTCCCCACTACCGAACTGAGGCTGACTGGTCTGTAGTTCCCCGCTTCCTCTTTGTTCCCACTTTTGTATAAGGGGACTACATCTGCTGTCCTCCAGTCTTTGGGTACCTCCCCTGTTTCCAGTGATTGACTAAACAGGATAGCCAGAGGTTCAGCCACCACCTCTCTTAGTTCTTTAAGGACCCTGGGGTGCACCCCATCTGGCCCCGTTGCTTTATCAACTCTTATTACTTCCAGTTCCTTCAGGACCCTTTCTCTTGTAAAGGTACTTGTGTCCATTTCTGCACCATTCTCACCCCTTGTACTCCCTTCAGACCCATTACCCTCCTCTTCCTCAGCAAAGACTGCACAGAAATACCTGATCAATATGTCAGCTTTACTGTTGTCATCCTCCACGCCCTCATCCTCCCCTTCAGTCCTTACTATCCTCCTTTGTCTTTTTCTTTTTCACTTATGTACCTGTAAAAGGTTTTGTCCCTCTACCCACTGATTTTGCAATGTGTTCTTCTGTCTGAGCTTTGGCTTCCCTTACTGACCTCCCTGCCTCCCTTTGCTTCTCCTGGTACTTCTCCCTTCTGCCTCTGTCTTTTTGTATTGCCTGAATGCAATCTTTTTGGCTTTCACTTTCTTTGCTACCTCTTTGGAAAATCATAATGGTCTCCTCTTCCTTTTCCTTTTGCTAACCTGCTTAATGCATAATTATGTTGTTCTTGTAATGCCCATTTTAAATACTGCCCACTGTTCCTCAACCCCTGATTCCTGTCCCATTCCCCTTAATGCCTCTTTCAAGTATCTCCCCATTTTCCCAAAGTCTGCCCCCCCTAAAATCCAGGATACATGTTTTTGTGTGGTTTGGTTCTGCTCTTTCTGTGATTTCAAACCACAATGACTGGTGGTCACTGTTCTCCAGGTGCTCCCCCACTGTTACCCTCATCACACTGTCCCTGTTTGTGAGCACAAGGTCCAGTATTGCCTTCTGCCGAGTTGGCTCTATGACCAGTTGCTTGAGGAAGGCACCCTGAAGGGAGTCGAGGATAAATCTGCTCCTAGTTGATGCTGCTGCTGGGATGCTCCAGTCCACATCTGGAATACTGAAGTCTCCAACCAGTACTACCTCACCCTTGTCTGCCATCCTTTGGATGACTAGCATCAGCTCTCTATCTGTTTCTTCCTCCTGGGCTGGTGGTCTATAGACCACACCTGTGTGGATGGCTGTCCCCATTTTCCTTTCCAGCTTAACCCACAGTATCTCTCCCCCATTTTGTTCCTCCTGGATCTCTGTGGCCCTTATGTCATTTTTCACATACAGTGCCACTCCTCCTTCCTTCCTGCCTGCTCTATCTCTTCTGAATATGTTGTAGCCAGGTATGGCCATCTCCCAGTCATTTACTTGGCAGCAAGACCCCATAGACAAAAAAGACACTTTTCCACCAATACACCAGTTCCTATGGTAAGGACTTTTTCTTCTACATCAAATAATACAGTTGGGGGTGTAAGACCAGTAAGACCTGAGAGACCATATAATACTGATATTACATGCCATATATATCAAGCAAAAGGGCATATTGCCAGATTTTGCCCTAAGAAAAAGACTTCACCTATACATTTAGCTTTGGCCAACTGGGGACAGTATTTAACATCAGTCACTGTAAATGGCCAAACAGTAGCTGGTCTTCTAGACTCTGGCAGTTGACAAACTTTGATAAAGGCCAATTTAGTACCCTGCACCACAGAACCTGAGAACGTAACTGGAGTCACTTGTATTCATGGGGATGCCCATTATTACCCAGTGAAAACCTTACTTCTTGAAATTCAGGGAATTCTCCAGCAAATGCCAGTCGGACTAGTACTCCATTTGCCTGTGACAGTCATTATCAGAAATGACCATCCTAGTTTTGATAACTTGTTGTCTGAGGCCACACAGTTGGGAGCCTTTACCACCAGGTCACAGACTAAGCAGACTGTGGAGTTAAATAATATCTTTCCATTCGAAGATGAACTGTGTACAGTACCTGGAAAGTCTTGTAAGTCCAGAAGAGAATGAAGACTTGATAAGAATAGATGGCCATTTATACAAAAGGAACTTAAAATTGATGATACCAAAAAGATGAATAGTGATAGTAGAAAAGATATTTCTTTAAAATCTTTTGAAACTAAGTAAATGCATGACCTAACTCTGAAACCATTTTTTCTACAGGTGGGGAAAGATGCTGGGAAAGGACCAAAAATGATATTACTAAAGGGATTATTATATAGGGAATGTGTTAACCCTAAGACTGCGGAGATAGTTTCCCAGTTAATGGTCCCAGAGAGCTATAGACAACATTTACTATACATGGTACATGATATACCATTAGCAGGACATCAGGGGGCAGAAAGGACTTTGAATAGACTATTATATCATTTTTTCTGGCCAGGTATCCATAAGCAAGTGAAGGAGTACTGTAAAACTTGTGAATACTGCCAAAAAGTGTGTCCTATTACTAGAAAGGATAAGGTACCCTTACAACCCCTGCCTTTAGTGACTGAACCTTTTCACCATGTAGCTATGGATATAGTAGGCCCATTACCAAAAACAACAAAGGGGAATTGTTTTATTCTGGTAATCTGAGATTACAGTATGAAATATCCAGAAGCTATACCAATGCGTACCATAACTGCACAAAAGATATCAGATGAACTGGTAAAAATGTTTTTCAGGGTAGGCATTCCTAAGGAAATTCTTACTAACCAGGGAAGTAATTTCTGTTCTCAAGTAATAAAATGCCTATACAAAGCACTAGGTATTCATGCTATACGCACATCACCATATCATCCACAAACCGATGGTTTGGTGGAAAGATTCAATCAAACCTTAAAACACATGTTAAAGAAGTTTAGACAAGAGGAAGGAAAGTACTGGTGTCAATATCTGCCATATCTAATGTTTGCATATAGAGAGGTGCCACTGGCCTCTATTGGATTTTCCCCTTTTGATATGTTACATGAAAAAAAAACAGAGGTATATTAGATATAGTGAGGGAAGCATGGGAAGATGAACATCCAGAGGCACAAACCTTAACAGAGGTACAGTACATCAGTAACCTTAGAAGCAAATTAATTAGATATGTGAATACAGCACATCAACAGGCATTAAAACACCAACATTACCAAAAAGAAAAATATGATCAGGGAGTAGGTAATAAATCCTTTCAACCCGGGGAAAGGGTTTTGCTCTTACTGCCCTGTTCGGATAATAAGTTATTAATGAAATGGCAGGGACCATATACTATAATAAAACCTGTGGGAAACGTTAATTATGAGGTAGCATTACTGGATAAAAGACACAAAAAGAAAATGTATCATGTTAACTTATTAAAAAAATGGCATGATAGAAGTCAACCTAGCATGTATGTCCTACCTGAAAGTGAGGAGAATGAAATGGAGTTGGCCTATGAAAAACTAGATGGTAAAGGGTCATTTAAGGACATTAACATACATCCTACACTACATCCTGATCAAAGAGAGGAGATAGATACAGTACTCAGAGTTTTTCAGTCCTACTTCACAGTCACTCTTAGCAAGGTAAAAGAGATAAAACATCATATTGAAGTAACACAGGTAAATCCCATCTGACAAAAACTATACCATTTGCCTGAGAGTGTAAGAGAGGAAGTGATACAAGAAATAATAAAAATGCAACAAATGGGGATCATAAAGCCATCTAAAAGCCCTTGGAGTTTCCCCATGGTGGTAGTAAATAAGAAGGAAGGAGAAGTACGTGTCTGTCTTGATTTCCGCAAATTAAATGCCATATCCGTCTTTGATGGATATCCGATGCCTCGCATCGATGATATCATTGACAGACTGGGTCAAGCACAATATATAAGCACCCTGGATCTGTCAAAAGGATATTGGCAAATACCTTTAGATGAGGAATCACAAGAAAAAATGGCATTCACTACTCCTCTTGGACTATTTCAGTTTATTACCATGCCTTTTGGCCTACATGGGGCCCCGGCAACATTCCAGTAATGCATGGATCTGATTTTACGGCCGCATACTTCCTATACTGCAGCCTACCTCAATGATGTTATTATATTCAGTCTATCTTCGGATGCCCATCTAACACATTTACAACAAGTGCTTACAGCTATAACCAAAGCAGGTCTAACTATCAATCCTGTTAAATGTTCCTTGGCTATGCAAGAAACAACATATTTAGGATTCATTATAGGTAATGGGATGGTAAAGCCCGAATCATTTAAAATATCAGCTGTTCTACATAGCGAAAGACCCCAAATGAAGAAACATGTCAGGGCCTTTTTAGGACTTGTAGGATATTATAGGAGATTTGTCTCAAATTTCTCGGAAATTGCTAGTCCACTAACAGAACTAACCTGTAAGATAAAATCTGACAAAATACATTGGACAGCACAATGTGAGGAAGTCTTTTGTACCTTAAAAGTGAAACTCTGTTCGTATCCTGTACTGCACAGTCCTGATTTTTCTCATCCTTTTATTGTACAAACAGATGCTTCCAACAATGGTATTGGTGCTGTCCTTTCTCAAATAGATGGTAATGAAGAACATCCTGTTATATATCTCAGTCACAAATTGCATGAACGGGAATCCAGATATTTGACTATAGAGAAAGAGTGTCTAGCTGTTCGCTGGGCAATAAAAGCTTTAAAATTCAGCTTATGGGGGAGAGAATTTAAAATCATAACAGATCATAACCCCCTTTGTTGGATTAATGTGATGAAGGACAAGAATCCCCGCATAATGCGGTGGTACCTTGCACTTCAGCCTTATTGTTTCTCTGTTGAACATCATTCTGGTACAAAACATCTGAATGCAGACTTCATGTCCTGTTTTGGACATGATTCATCAACCTACACAGACCCTGGGGTAAAGAATGCATAGAAGTGGAGATTGATAGGGATCTCTATTTGAGTTAAGTAAATTTTCATAGTTTATGTAAAGGGACCCTGGGGGTGGAGCTTTGGGGGAGGGTGGGCTGAAACTCCACCCCTCAAAGTAGAGCGATCTGTGTAGGCATACAGAAAACAGTAATTCTGTGAAAACAGTCTTCTTCTTAGGCAGGGAAGAGTGTGGTAATATCTGTTTTATAGGGGCATCCATATATTTTTTTTTTATTATACCCACACCTTCACACTGCCGTGATAAAAAGAGAAAACTACCTCAAAAGCAAACCCCACAATAGCAGCCAGAATTACAGATCAGCAATAACACCAAATTACAACTACTAGCCACAGTACTGAAAAACTGTCTAAATAATGTTCATGTGGTGAGGGGCTCTCACCTCCCCTGCTTCCACAAATATCAAATCTGTCCAGCTGCAATGGCTCTCTCACTGCCACAATTTATTACACTTAATGCAAGTGCAGTTTTAAAAATATAAAGAGGCCCTCTCACTGCTTCTCCCTGTCAATTTTATACAGTAAGAGCATCTACTCTCTAAACCTGCTGTGACTGCTCTTAGTGCAACTTTTCACCTTTACCCATTCTGGTTCTTCCAGATACTTTTCTTGCCTCCCCTCTCTACCTTTGATCTAGCTCTCCTCTTCCCCTTCCTACCTCCATCCCACCAAGTCCCACTTCTTCCACACCCCCCACTCTTCCCTTCCTTCCTTCTCCTGCTCTTTTCCCCTTAGGACTTTTTCCCTCCTCACCCTCTTACATTTCCTCCCTTACTCAGGCTCTCTGACAATGTCCTATTGGACTGCCAACTCTACTCATACACTGCTGTAACACAGCTATTCCCCAGTCCTGTGTCTCAGCCTCCCCATGTCCTATCTTTATTCTCACACTTCTCTAGCTCTGTCTTCTGCCACTGTCTTATCTATATATCTTACACCCTTCCACATTCTATCTTATGCTATATATTGTTACTTCTGTATTTCCTTATTTATTTTACTTCATTAGTTGTGTTTCATCATATTGTTTGTTTTTGTATCTTAATTTGTACTGATGCGCTGTTGTATTGTCACCACAATGATTGTAACTTATCCTATCTCCTTATTGTATTTTGTTATTGTACTGTTTGTTCTTACCTGCACTGTTTTTGATGAGGAGCCTTTGTAAAAAAGTTCCTGACTCAAAGGTTTGTAATTCTTAGATTTTCAATATATAAATAAATAAAATAAGTATACAGTTACTGAAGTTCAAGTTTATGATGCCCCAATTTACCAGTACTCGCTGTAATAATGTACAAGATGTTACCAGTCCTCCTCAGTCTTCTGTTTTGAGATCCACAAATAGCACTCACTGGGAAAATTAACTTCTTGCAGCTGCACTCTTACTGCCACTGACACAGACTACTGAGACAGTCAGGCCTCCCCCAGTGCAGGGTACATCACTTCGGTGCTCCCCCCCTACTCAGAGCCATCAGTATCCCAACCTCCATCCAGTAACTCCAGTGGCCCAAGGGCAACTCAAAAAGTGTCAACCCTCCAGTCAACGCAGTTTGAACCCCACGGGAAAACCCCCAACCAAGCAGCCCACACCAAGTAACTTTCCTGATCCCTGCAGACTGATGCACACACAGCTAGTCCTTCCCAGCAACAGCTTCCCTCAAAAGATGCTGGACCTCCTGGACCACAGCAGATTCATGTTCCCAATCACTGGCTCTAGTCTGCCACTGAACATGACCCGCAAGCAGACCTGGCTCAACTCCATTTGGCAAAAATGCAGTCCTGGGGTTGGGTCCACAATTTACCACTAGCCAGTGCTCCTCAATCTCCTCCTCTATCCTTCAGCACAGTCTTGGGATCAGGATCAACAGTTCATGACCAGCTGGTGCTCATCCACCTCCTCCTCAGTTCGTCAACCAGCAAGGACCACAGCAACAGTTCCTACAGCAGGATTCCCATACAAAAGCACCACAGGTACAATGGAAACTCAATCTTACTGTAATATTAGCTAAAAAATGAAGCTAGTTTGAAGTTCAGTTTAAAATCCAAGAAGCCAGAGAGAAATGGAACACTTCAGCTGCAGAAAACTAAGAAGTAATTGGTGCTACTACACCACCGCACCACTGCCACTAAAAGCAAACAAATTAAAATGAACAAAATTAATAAAATAAATATAAGAAAAGAATGCAAACACAACAATTAATTTAAACAAAGTACATAAAAGAACTTAACACGTTAAAATATGCTAAAAACCAAACTCAGTGAGCTGCTATTTTGATGTCTGGTGCAGTGTGACAGCTATCTTCTATCCACTCTATCTACAATCTAGTTTGCCATATATGTGCTGTGAACACACAATTTAGAGTGATTTGAAAGCTGAAATCCATATACAGTTTGTGAAGGTGGGGAACACTCAACAGAAAACATGAAGACAATGTTAAAAAACAAAAATGTTTTGAATGATAAAAAAAATCACCTTATTGGACTCTTACTTTACTTTCCTGCTGAATTAATGGGAAAGACATTTCAAGACAGGCAGGAATGAAGTATTGTTAGAGTTCAAGATCTGTTCCTGCTATCTGATTTATAAAGTTGTTCAGAAATGCAGACTGCCAATCAAATTAATGAATCAGTGTTTATGCCCAAAGTTAGCTATCTCTACAAAGTAAAATTCCACAGTTAACGAATAAGCACGGAAAAATTCTGTGGTCTTTTGCACGTTTTTCCAGAGTAGAAATTTACTGGTCTTGAGGGGTAGGTCAACAATTTACATAAAAGGTGTAGCAAGAAAAAAATAGTATTTTTAGACTCACTTTGCAAGATGTCAGGATACTTTATCATACATTGTGGGGAATGCTGCAGTTGATATTTAGGAAAGCCAGTTACATGACAATGAAATATGATTTACTAAAGCTTGCAAATTACAGAGCCACATTAAAACAGAGCTAATTCAGTTTAAGGGAACATACACATCAACTATAACTAGTAAAGCTAGAATACAACCATTTGATTTGACATTAATATAGTCAAGAGATGTATCACATTATTAAACACTGCAGAAGAGTAACAGTAATGGGCTGAGTGCCATAATAATGTGTTTAAAAGAAGTACCCAGCTGTGGAAATGGATAAAAGCAGGACCCATACCCCCTGGAAATGAGATGCTGCTTCTCATATGGGCTATGCTGGGTAAACAAATGTAAAAAAAATAAGCATGTTTAATCTGTTCTTAATGATACATGGTTTAACTGTGCTTCCTTTTAAAATAAAAAGTACAGCATGTTTGAGTTCATGATCTGTACCTGATATCTAATTTATAAAGATGTTTAACAATGCAGACATCCAATCAAATTAATGAATCAGTGTTTATGCCCAAAGTAAGCAAACTCTCTACAAAGTACAATTCCACAGCTATACAGTAGAATAGACAGGGAAAAACTCAATGGTCTGCTGTACATTTTCTCCAAATGTAGAGATTAGTTGTCCATAGGGGTGGGATATCAATTTATATAAAAGGTGTAGAGAAAAACAAACCTAGCATTTTTAGACCCACTTTCCAAGATGTCATGACACACTGTATGTTGTATTGTGGGGAATGCCACAGCCGATATTTAGAAAAGCGGGTCCTACCACAATGAAGTACTGAACTTATCATAGAGCAGGCTTTGCTTAACAATAACCATGTGCACCAATACAGCCAACAACTGAAATCAAACAGAAACAGTTAAATCTTCATACAAACAAAAGATTTAAAAGTATTTTAAACCCTACACTGCTCTATCAACCATGCTGTGGAAATTGATAAAATCAGGACCCCCTGGAAATGAGATGCTGCTTCTCAGCTGGGCTATGCTACGTAAGAAAAAGTAAAAGAAGCATGTTTTATCAGTGCCTAATTATATCTTATTTAACCATGCCTCCTTTCAAAATAAAACTTACTACATGTTACTGTTTGCTGTAGTATAGAAGATTTTATCAAACTAATTTTCTTTGGTTCTAGGTTGGTACCTTCTGTTACTACAAATTCCAGAATCCCCTGCAGCTGACATCAGAACAGTAGGCAGCCATGGAAGATGCAATAGCCCATAGTGCATGATAGAGCTTTTGTATACTCTGTAGCTAGATCAGCCCTGTATGACTGTACATGGCCCAGGAAGGATGAGAGGGTCAGCAAACAAAAGATCAGAACTAATAAAAACTATAACACACAATGCAGGTGACTGAACCTCTCACTGCTGCATACTGTTCTAAGGCCAGCTGCAGGAGATTCTGGGATTTGCAATGGTAGAAGATGTAAGAGTGTATAACCCCTTTTGTTCTGACGGTGAGTACTAGAATATACTACAGTTTGCAAATTACAGAGCCACATTAAAACAGAGCTAATTTAGTTAAAGGGAGCATACACACCAAATATCACTAGTATAACTACTATAAAACCATTTGATTTGACGTTAATAGAGTCAAGAGACATATCTTATTATTAACAAAAATTGTAGAATAGCAACACTAATGTATTGAGTCCCATAATAATGTTTTCAAAAACATCATAAACCCCACAGTGCTCCATCAACCTAGCTGTTGAAATGGATAAAAGCATGCATGGGAATGAGATGCTGTTTCTGTGATGAGCTATACTGGGTAAAAGAAATGTAAAAAAAAGAAGATTTTATCTGCTCTAATGATACACTGTTTAACTGTGCCTCCTTTTAAAATAACAATTACAACATGTTAGAGTTCAAGATCTGTGACTAATATCTGATTTATAAAGTTGTTTAAAAATGTAGACTGCCAATCAAATTAATGAATCATTGACTATGCCCAAAGATAGCTATCTCTAAGAAGTATAATTCCACTGTTATAGGACAGGAAGGGAAAATCCCTTTGGTCTGGTGCACATTTTCTCCATCATTGAGATTTAGTGGTTTCTTTATTTGTTAATGTATTTATGTTTTTATTTATTCATTTGCTGAGATCTAGGATTACAAATACATTTGAACCAGAGGTTCTTTTACAAAGATTCCTCATCAGACATTGTGGTTGTTGTACATTTTCTCCAATACACAAATTTAGTAGTCTAGATGGGTGGGATATCAATTTACATAAAAGGAGTAGAGAGAAAAAACAGTATTTTTAGATCCACTTTGCAAGATGGCATGATACTGTGAGCCAGATATTCAACACTTTGCCCTGGGGCTAAATTAGCACTGCCCAGCGGGCAAACTTAGCCCAGAGCAAAAAGCAAGTTATTTTTAAAAGGAATAGCCTGTGACAAACAGTTTCTGAATATAGCATGGGAATGAGGTGGGGCAAATTGGGCTGGGAGTGCAGGGCAAACTTAGCCCTGGAATAAGACAGCTCTGAATATATAGCAACCAGGAAGTGCAAACCACAACAGCAACACAGTGCACAGTGACATGAAGGTAGATAGAGGTGAACTATGTGACCAATGTGTGTGCCAGAAAATGCGTGGACCCAGTACAGCTGAAGGATACAATCCATGTGAAAGAACAGTGTTCAAAACTATATAATATTCCCCGAACTGTTTGTGCAGTGCTAACACATTTGCGTGGGTTTAGCACAGAGCTAAACCATTTGCCCAGTGCTAAACTTTGCCGTATACAAAAGTCACATCTCTGGACCAGGAAATGTCTGCACTATTCAAAGCTGAACTGCAAAATGAGGAATCTGGTAAGCTCTGTATAATGGGACTGAATAGAGGGGGGGTTCAACTTAGGTTGATATCTCAGGTAATTTTAGGAATTTTGGCCCTAAATTTTCAACTTGGGGTTCTTGGAATGCCTCCCCATGAACACTGTCATTTTTTGTTTCTCGGTCTTGAAAGGTGGTTTTGCAGTTGCTGCATTGAATCACCTTTTGTGACTGATTCACAAAATGGCAGTGCCACTGTACATGGGGTGGTGTCCCAAAAAGCCCATGTTGCAATTTTGGTGAGAAAATTCCAAAAAAATGACTGTGTTACAAGTGTGTGTTGTGCAGTTTCTGTGCACACTCATATCTTTGCCAATTTTAATATTTTCACTCAAGATTTTCAACATTTTCATTTTGTAACACCTCCTTATGAACAGTGCAGCTGTCATTTTTTATATCCTGCCCAAAATGAGTTTTTGTACCTGTGGTACAGAATGGCGTGGTCATGGCATGAAATCAAATTTTGGGATGGACTAACAAAATGACAGTGCAACTGTTCATGAGGGGAGGACCCATGAAGTACATGTTCAAAATTTTGTGAGAAAATTCAAAAAAATGACTGATTAGAGTCATGCATCATGCACTTTCTATGCACGCTTGTAACTTTTCCAATTTTTAATATTTTCACTCCAAATTTTCAACATTGCCATTTTTTCACACTACCTTATGAAAAGAATAGCTGCCATTTTGCACATTCTGTCTGGAATGTGATTTTGTATCCATTTTGCAGAATGGCTTGGTCACTGTGCAAAATCAACTTTTGGGATGGATTAACAAAATCCCATAATGCTGATGTTGAAATTTTGGTAAAATAATTCCAAAAAATGAGCATGTTCCGAGCATGTGTTGTGCAGTGTCTACGCACGCTGGTAACATTGCCAGTTTTTCCAATTTTTCACATGTATCTGGATGGAGGGATTGGAGCACAGAGTATAAAGGACCCAGGCTCTGACTATAACATGTGGATACTGTTGTACTATCTCACTGGAGGAATGGGAGCACAGGGTCCTGGGACACTGCACTCCCACCATGACATATGGATACTGTTGTACTGTCTCAGTGGAGGTACCCTGGGCTCCTCACCATGACATATGGCCAATGTTGTACTATCTGGATTGTGGGATGGGAGCACAGGGTCAAAAGGACCCTGCACTCCCACTGTGATTTATGGACAGTTTTGTACTATCTCAATGGAGGGATGGGAGGGCAGGGTCCAAAGGACCCTACTCTCCCCAAGTAAAATGATGATAAATTTACGCTATCTGAAAAAGAAGGGAATTTCTTTGCAAAAAAAACTTCATTAATGCATCAGTTAGGGTTGATGTCACAGTGACAAAAGTTTGGAAATTCGATGTTAGGATATATGTGTGTGTGTGTGTGTATATATATATATATATATATATACATACATACATACACACACCTCTTTGCAAAAAACTGCGTTAATGCAACAGTTAGGGTTTTTTACAGTGACAAAAGTGAGGAAATTCTGTGTTAGGGTTTTCAACCCTAACTACAACTACCCCCCCACCTGCCACACATAAACATACACAGAGACACACACATAGACACAGAAACAGGCAAGTTGGTGGGGGCATGGGGCTATGCTGTTATGCAGAAATGTCCAAGTTGGTGGTAGCATGGTACTATGCTGTTATGCTATGTTGGTGAGAGCTTGGGACCAAAAGGGACCCACAATCCCACCAATACATGTGGTTTACTACTTTCAGTGTGCTGTTATGCAGAAGGGTGTATGCACCCAAGAGACTAGGATGGCAGCAGAAGTGATACAGTTGGCGAAATATAATGATGTATGCCTGTTGTGGTATGTTTAAGAAGTTGTATATAATTTCTGTTGCATTATGGTGTGTGTCTGTGATTGGTTGTCTTGCCTTGTACTGCCCCCCCAGCTGTGTGTTTTGTGTGTGTGTGTATGTGTGTTGTATATGTGTGTGTGTGCGTATGTGTGTGTGTGTCTCTGTGTTTGTGATGTGTGGCAGTGGAGGGGGGATTCCCTTGCTTTTATCACTGTAGAAATCTGTAACTGTTGCATTAATGCAATTTTTTGCAAAGAATTTCCTTACATTTTGAAAAAGCATAGGTAAGTACATTGTCAAGGAAGTTGATGGAGACCCCACACTCCCACCACATTTCCCAGCACTCCATAACAATATACAACTGCCATACCTTTTGAACTGTCCTATACCTTATAATGGAATCTTCCTATGCACCTGAAAATGTGCTAACCATGGTTTTCACAATGCACATATATACTTTCCCATTAACTATAATGAATACATGCCACAATTCATCACCTGTAACTGCCACTGACATGAACATTGTCACAATCAAAGATCTATGACTAATCTTTCAATATTCCAAATTTCAGGCAACTCGGATATACGGTTTGAAAGTTATTGAAGTGAAATTAACAACATTTTCATTCGTCGGTGTGGCATAATTCCACACCTTTTTAAGTTTTACACACCAAACCATTGAAAGGCACCTCTGTGGCACTAGGGCTACCTACCCTAGAATTTTCAAGCCAATAGCACCATGCATAATCCTATGGGCAAAATGATAAGTATGTCACTCAATATCTCCACAAGGAATCAATTTTCTAACATCTAAACAGCATCAGTCACATCTTGAGTACATCCCCTCAACACCCTCCAAATTTCAAGCTAAAACACCAAACTGTTTCAGAGATATTTAATTTTAAAATTTTACCACCTTTAAAAATTCTTGGGTCGTGAGAATCAGCCGCAACCGCCACAAAATGGCGGATCTGGCTGCCGAAAATTCTTTGGCTGTGAGAGGGGGCAACTTAAAACTCATAACTTTGCAACAGAATAACATTGTTTCACTAAGCAAAACGTGGCATGCTCCTTGAACAAAGGGCCTTCTACTTTCCAAGTTTCAGACCAATCAACCAACCAACCACACAATGGCTGCTCAGCGACACGAGCAACAGGGCACAGAAGTAGCAAAAACTGCATTTATTGTTGCTTCACTGTGCAAAAAATGTATGTCCAACTAAAATGAAAATTAATAAATTAAGAGATGTACCATACCATACCATGTATACCAAATGTTATCCAAACGTGTTCAATGGTTGCATAGCAGAAAACTACGCTGGTGTGCCCCCAAAAAATCTTTGCCCTTGTGTTGCACAAGAACTGTATGTCCAACGGAAACAAAAATTGGTAAAAGAAGAGATGTATCATAGCAGACTGTGTGTCCCAAATTTTGTGAAAATCTGTTCAATGGTTGCACAGCGACACAAGCAAACAACTGTGCAGGAGTGGCAAAAAGTACATTTTGGAGCTTCACTGTGCAAAAACTGTATGTACAACTGAAATCAAAATTGGTAAATCAATAGAGCTACCATATCAGACCAAGTGTTCCACATTTCAGGCAAATTCATTTAACAGTTGCAAAGTTATAAGCATGCAAACATGTGACATTTAACATTAAAGTGCCTACTAATCCCTAAAGATAGGGGCACTATTACGCCAAAACACACATCTGTGGCACCACGACCTGGTACCAAGGAGATATGGGCCAAGCAGCACAATGGAATGTTACAACAGAGTCTCAAAGAAAGAAACACCCTGCACAATGCTTTGCAGACATCTTGCCGCACGAGCAAATGTTTTCACACTGCACATATATATTTTCCCATTGACTATAATGGGAGACAAAAAGTGGCATAGCTGCTCAATGGAGCAACATTTTTTCACAAAATCTTCAAAGGGCAGAACCACAGCCCAGGACCCATGCATACAAACCAATCAGAACCCACTCAAATGGCTTCTAGTTGCACAGGGAAAAAGTGTGATCACATTGTTTTCATAATCCACGTGTATATTTTGCCATTCACTATAATGGGGCACCAAAACAATTGCATAACTTCTGAACAGAGCAAGATTTTTTCATGAAATCTTTACATGGGAGCACCACAGCCAAGCACCCATGAATACAAAACAATTTGAAGCCAGTCAAATACATTCTTGTCGTGCACTGAAAAATGACATCGCCACTGTTTTCACAATGCACATATATATTTTCCCAATGATTATAATGACAGACCAAAAAATGGCATAACTTTGGAACAGAGCAACATTTTTTCATGAAATCTTCAAAGGGCACCAGCACAGCACAGCACCCAAGGATACAACCCAATCTGAACTCACTCAAATGCATTTTTCATTGCAGGAGGGAGTGTAGGGCCCTCTGGGCACTATGCTCCCACCAACTTATACATTTCTGCATAACATCACAATATAACTACTGAATCACATGTATTGGTGGGAGAGCGGGGCCCAAATTGCCCAGCACTGCATAACAATATACTTCTGCCATGCCTTTTAAGAGGGGCCCTGTGTTCCCACCACATTGCCCACCTCTGCAAATAACAATATACTTCTGCCATACCTTTTGAACTCTCCTATACCTTATAATGGGATCTTCCTGGGCATCCAAAAACAATGCACATATATACTTCCCCATTAACTATAATGAGCATGTGCCACAATTCACCAACCATAACTGCCACAGCCATAAAAATTGTAAGAATGGAAGAGCTATGATTACTCTTTCAACATTCCAAATTTCAGGCAAATTGGACACACGGTTCAAAAGTTATTAACGTGGAATGAACCAAATTGCATTCATTGGAGTGGCATAATTCTGCACCTGTTTAGGTTTTACACACCAAACCACTGAAAGGCACCTCTGTGGCATTAGTCTACACTACTCTATAAATGTTAAGCCGGTTGCACCATGCATAATCCTATAGGCAATATGTTAAGTACATCACTCAATATCTCTGCAAAAAATTCATTTTCCAACACCAAACAGCATCAGTCACATCTCTAGGACATCCCCTCAACATCCTCCAAATTTCAAGTAAAAAGACCAAACTGTTTCAGAGACATTTAATTTTAAAATGTTACCACCTTTAAAAGTTCTTTGGTCATAAAAATCGGCCATGACCTAAGATAATTTTCGGCTGTCTGGGGACATTTGGTCATGAAATTTGGGCTATCTGGTCCCTCCCAGGGAGATCTGGTCCAGAAACAAAACTGGACATCTGGTCGGGAAGTCGCGAAAAAAGTTTGCAAATGAAAACAATCTCATAACCAAAGAATTTGCAGGCTCGTGATCAAAGATCATTAGCGAGTCGTGACCAAAGAGTTTCAAAGTTTTAAAGTCTATTTATTGAAACAACTGAATGAAACCACAGGCATGGGTCAATAGAGGGAAGCCCCCTGAGCAAAACCCATCCTTGTTTTACTTCACAAGTCACCCATCTGCTGAGATATTTGTTTTTTTCTGACTGCAAACTGAAAAAAAGATGGTGGCCATCACGAACAATACATTTCTCAAGCATGAAAATTCTCTGATCGTGAGGATAGACCAGATGGCCAAAACCCCATTCTTCTTTTGCAAAATAACCATATAAATGTTTCCATAGACTTATAATGGGAGTGAATAGATTAATATTTTTTCACCAAACAAAAAGTGATGTGTTCCTTGACCCAAGCTCTTTCTATGTGCCAAGTATTGGACCAGCACACCACAAAGTGGCCATGCAGGGCTATGGACAAAATCCAAAAAACTGCCCACAAAACTGGCAAAAAGTGCATCTTTGAGTATTTCACTGTGCAAAAACCATAAGTCTGACCAAATCGCAGCTTGGCAGATCAAGATACCTACCATGCCCCACTGTACATACCAAATTTTACGCAAATCCATTGAACAGTTGCGGTTATTAACGTGCAAAATTTCAAGTTTAACATTAAAGTGCCTACTCAACCCTAACAATAGGTTTAATAGGTATATCGGAGTAATTTAGTAGATCGAAGATCCATATACTCACCACCAGATCAGTTGTACCCCAACATTTTATTTCTAAGCAAGTACCCATCCAGTTTGTGCTTAAATGTATCCATTGTTTTGCTAGCCACTATATCCAATGGAATCTCATTCCAGATCTTTGTAATCCTCACAGTTAGCCAATGTGTTCTCCTATCTGTATTTACTCTCTCCTAATAAATTTTTAGGGAGTGTGCTCTGGTATTGTATACCTGTTCCCTTTGTACCAAATTTAATTGTTCCCAGAAATCTATGTCATTTAATGCCTTAAAAACAAAGAACATGCTCCCCTCATTCTTCTAAATTCCAGTGAATATACACCCAAGATCTGGACCGATCCTCAAAGCACAGACCCTGTACCTCATGTATCTTACGTGTAGCTCTCTTTTGTACCCTTTTCAAACTTTTAATGTCTCCCCTGCCCCCAGGGGCCCATAGTTGGGTGCAGTATTCCAGGTGTGGATGCACCAATGAGATGTGCAAAGGAAGCAGCACCTCTTTGCTTCTACAACTAATATGTCTATTTATGCAATTTTGTATACTGCTGGCTTTTGTTAATAAATTGATTATAATGGGGTCTAAAACTGAGGTCATTTGTGATTTTTATGCCGAGATCTCTCTCTTCATGTACCTCACTTAGGTCTAAATTCCCCAGTTGATATTGATATTTATTGTTATGTCTCCCCAGGTGCATCACTGTGCATTTATTATTGTTGAATACCAAACCATAGTCATGAGCCCATTTTTCTAGGCTTGCAAGGGCGGATTGCAGGACATCAGCATCTTCCTTATTTTTTACTACATGTCCAATGCGGGTATCATCTGCAAATTTGGAGAGCCAGATATCCTGTAGTGAGCTCATAGTTGCTATATACAAATTAAACAATATGGGACCCAAAACTGAGCCCTGTGGGACCCCACTAGTCACATTCACCCAATTTGAATGTTCCCCTATTATATACACACTCTCTGCTTCCTATTTGTCAGCCATGGCTCAATCCAGAGAGTAATATTTCCTGGTAATCCCTGTTTCATCAAAACCTCAATTAATTTATCATGGGGAACTTTGTCAAAGGATTTGGTGAAGTCCAGATAGACAACATCAACGGGCTTCTCCTTGTCCAAAGCCTTAGTAACCTTTCTGTAGAACTCCAGGAGGTTGGTTTGACAGGCTCTCCGCTTTACAAAATCATGCTATATTGGGTCCATATTACCCGACATATATTGGAAATTGATAATGTAGTCTTTTAGGAAGGTTTTCAATATTTTCCCAAATATTGAGGTCAGACTAATCAGTCTGTAGTTAGCAACCTCATGCTTAGAACCCTTTTTAAAAATGGGGATGACCTCAGTCAGTTTCCATACTTCGGGGGCCCTTCCTTCATTTACCAAATTCTGAAAAAGATATGATACTGGACCTGCCAACTCTTCTGCCAACTTCTTAAGCACCCTAGGATGTATCAGATCAGGATCTTGTGTCTTGTTTTGGTCCAGCTGCATTAGTTTTTTCTTAGCATCCTCTTTTATATAATAATGCTAGGATCAGAGTCCTTGTGATTTATAGTGGTGTTGGTGGTATTCTGGGTGAAAACAGAAGCAAAATAATTATTGCATTCTGCTGCCATTTCAGTGTTATTAGTTATTAATCTCATATTCTGATCCACTAGGGGGCCAAAAGTTCTGCTGGTTCCCCTTTTGTTTTTGATATACGTGTAGAAGGACTTCCTTAACCTTTACTTCCAACTTAAGTTTGTAGTTCCTTTTTGCTTGTTTGATCTTTTTTGTGGTTCTAAGGCAGCTTTCATAATTTTCCCAACTTTGTTCATCCCTGCTTAATTTGGCCTTTCTGAACATCCTAGTCTTGTTTTTAATGGACTTCTTGACTGCTACGGTTAACCAGGGAGGGAGGGTTTTTTTTAGATCCATTGTATTTGTTTGTAGTGGGTACATACTTCTGGACCAGATTATTTATTTTGTAGCTTAGCAGTTCCCACATGCTAAGTACAGTCAAACCACCAAATTCAATGTCCCATTCCTACTAAGATAGCTCACTTTTCATGTCTTCAAAGTCTGTTAAATCAAACCTATATATCAAAGTTTTCCCATTTACTTTTTTCATAGGTCCCATGTAATTGAATCTGACCATTTGATGGTCACTTGTTCCCAATAGGGATAGGACCATACAATTTTGGATGAAAGGTCCCATATTGCTTAGGACTACATCTAAAATATGACTACAGCATTATTCAGAACATATTGATCCATAGCTGCTAAGTTGAATATCTCAAGATATTCCATTTATGTGATTGTGTTAGATTTGAGACTTTTCCATTTTATTCCAGGGAGATTTAAATCTCCAAGAATTATAACATTCTTCCTTTGCACTAACTGTTTAATAAAGTCCAGCAACCTGGTATCCTCCAATGGGATGATAGTAGGTGGTCTATATACCAAACCATTGCTTATTTTGGTATCATGAGTTGGGGCCAATGTAACCTGCAATACTTTGCAATATTCCCACATTGAGGTATCCATATTTTCAACCATGATATCATCACTGATGTATAATGCTACCCCCCGCCCTTGGCCCATACCCTATCATTGTTATGAAGGGTATACCCCAGGATATTTTTTTCCCACAAATCTTCCTGTCTCCACCAGGTTTCTGTTATGACACAGCTATGTATATCCTGATCATGCAAGACTAAGCAAAGTTCTTCCATTTTGTTGGTCAGGCTCCTAGCATTTAGGGACATGAAATTTAAATTTGCCAGTTTGGGGATTTTTTTTGTGTCCCCCTGGAAGTACCACAACCCCCTTCCCCCCATCTACTAGTTTAAATGTAAATCAATTATGTGTTTTATTTTGAATGCAAAAATGCACTTGCCCTGCCTATTACAGTGTAAACCATCATAAGAAACAAATTTTGCCCCTGAAAATCTTGCCAGTAATACACATATCAGTACCCTTCCCTGCGGCACCAATGGAGTAACCATCCATTACATCTTTCAATCTCACTTTTTAATCTAGGGAACATGTCCCACACTTTCAAAGTCCCTCTGTATGTCTGTGAAGTTTTTCTTACCAACATCATTCACTCCAATATGTATAAGAGTGACAGATTGGATGGTATTTTTTGTCAGGCCTGGTAATAAACTCTTTATGTCCCCTATACCAGCACCTGCAAAGGCGCTAACTGAGGTGTATTCCTTTCTATTTCCACACAAAATTTTATCTGTATTTTTGAGCATGGAGTTACCTGTTACTAAAACATCCCACTGAGTACTGTATTCTCACCTAGTGTTAATGCTAGTATTCTTGGGTTTTACTACAGAATCTGGGACAATGGTTTCAGATTCCAGGCCTAACTGGGGATTTGGTACTTCAGTTTGGTTTGATTGTTCATCAAGTGTGAGAACACTGTATCTATTAGAGGGTAATAGATTTGAGGAACCTCCAATATTTCTTTTACCCTTTTTGTTAGTATTTTTATGCATCAGACACCAGTCATCTGCAATATCACCCTCCCCTAAGAGTTTCATCTCATGCTGTGGAAGTACCTGTGTTTCCCCTATTGGCGCCTCAGCTAAACTATCCGCCATAGTGTCTATGAATTGTTCTAAGGTAGTGATGTCCACTTGCACCTTCAGTCATTGCTTAAGTTGTTCAATCTCTATTTTCAGGGCTTCAAGGCTAGTACATTTTAAACATACATAGCCCCCCTGGGCCTCCCCATCAGCGTACATTTTACAGTTACTGTAATGCAAGGTTTCATATTTAATTACCATACCTTTGTTGCTATTTTATTGATTTATCCCAGTCTCCCCAGCTGATACAGCAGACACGTGCTGACGTGCACGTCTCCATGATCGGCGACGCATGCCCTGCCCGCGCTCACCCTACTCGTAGCAGGGCCGAGTAATAAAGCTAGACTTGACCCAGAAATCAGTGTGGGGCCATGGGATCACTCACTACAAGTTGTGATTTTAAGACAACTATTTCTCTACTGGACCTCTTAGCCTTATGTTATTAGGGGCTGCAAAGTAGAAAATCCCAGCACAGATATAAAATAACAGTAAAATCACACGGTTGTAGTTTTATTTTCTCATAATAGGACTACAGCTCCTCTCTTCCTTCTTCCTGTTTAGAAGGCAGGGCCCCAGTTAAACAAAATGACACCAAAGGTATATTTAAAAATATGTTGTGTCCCCAAATCACAGTCCCACACTCTTGCTGCTATATTAAGCTACAGCTTTGTGCACCTGCACCCCCAATATATATAGATAGATAGATAGATAGATAGATAGATAGATAGATAGATAGATAGATAGATATATGCAGGCTTCAAACCTTGCACCCTTAATACCAGACTCTGCAGCTCTGCCACTTAGCCACCATATCTGGCTCTTGCAACCTCTGGTCACCTCCCTGATCCTTGGCAATAAGTAAGGAAGTCCACCTCAGTCAAGGAAAGCTGTGTGTGCCGCCATTGGCCCAGCACACTCAGAGCTCTACCCAATTGGTCCTTGCTCTCTCTGCCTGGTCATGATTGGCTGCAGTGACTGCTGACTCAGTGGCCAAGCTTCAGAGCAGCTGTGTCCATAGACTAGCATTGCACTCTGACACAGCTTCTGTCACAGCACCAACCTCACTATCTCCTGGTCTCCTACAGACTGGGGTGCTGGACTATTATTTGCTGCCTTGAGCATAGCTGCCCGGTGGTTGCTAATAAAAAAAAAACACTTTTTGTTTATATACTGATAGTGTACACTGTTTACTGCCGAATCCGACAACTGTTTTATCTGTATTTTGCTTCGGCTGTGCACTGCCGAATCTGAGGACTATATTTTTGCTGAGTTATACTTCCTGCCTTAATCCTACTGCCCTCCTGTAACTCTGTCTGTCTCCTGCTCATGGCGTCTGAACTGCCCCCAACCATTCACTTGCCTACCTGTCTAAATCCCCTTTTTTCCTCTTGCTTCCTCTGCCCCCACATTGTAGTACATCCTCCTCAGCTTTCCTCGCAGCTCCTTTCTCTCTTCCCCCTTCACAAACTATGCCTTCCTTCCCTACTATCCCATCTCCCTCTCCTCCTTTTTGCCCTCACCCCATTGCTCCAGCTACCTCCATCCTGCTTTCCATCCCCCCCACATAGCTACAAGCATAATCTCTGCTATAGCCACACTTGCACCACGCTACCTGACAACTTCCTCACCCCTAGGGCTCACCTCACCACACTGTGCCCTCACCTTCATACCAGGGAGCAGTGTGCCCCATTACCACCACAGCTCACTACGCTCCTGTTTTGCATGCACAAAACTTCTGCAAACAAACCCTCCTCAATCAAACAGGGAACTGCGCCTGGCAACCCTGAAACTCCTTTTCCTACTCCTGCTATTATCTGGAAACATTCACCCCAACCCTGGCCTTCAGGCTGCCATGAACTCCACCCAAACCAAGCACCTTGGCACTCTCTCCATTATTTGCCTGAACATCTGCAGATTATTGTCTAAATTTGATCAACTACAAGCCTTCACAAATGCCCACCAGCCCAATATCCTGGCAGTAGTAGAAACCTGGCTCACCCCCATGGTTTCTGATCATACAATCTCCATCCCTGGCTACACTGTCTTTAGGCCTGACTGAAAATCAAAACGAGGAGGGGGCTGCGCCCTTTACCTAAAAGACAACCTGATGGGGCACACTGCCCACACTGACCTACCAACACCAAATGCCCAGCTATTGCATATAAAAATCCTGCTTGGAGCTCAGCACAAAACCCTCTCGGTCATCGTCGTTTATATCCCCCTGAAAGAACAGGGACCAGGCCTCCATGCAGTACTGGAGTACATCAAATCACTCCCACCCAACTCCGAAGTCATTATATTGGGTGATTTCAACACAAACTGGTTGGGACCTGATGCTGGCAACACCAGGGACATGGTCACATCAGCAAACCTCACACAGATATTGGACACCACAACTAGAATGAACTACAAAACCAGCACCAGCACTTTACTTAACTGGATCCTGACTACTCAGCCCTCCCATATCACTAGCTTCGCTGTACTGCCTGACTCTCTCAGCGACCATTCCTCTGTCAGCTGCACCGGGTCAAACAAATTCTGGAAATCTCCACCAAAGGTCATCCTGAGCAGAGTCCTACCCTGTGGGAAGCTAACTTACCTAAAATCACACCTACTAAATCAAGACTGGTCCCCCATCAACCTGGCGCCCGATGCAAATACAGCTCTAGATCAATTCATATGCATTTTCAATGAAGCTTGTAACATCTTTGCCGCACCAAAAAAGTGAAACATTTTTATTTTATTTTTTTTATTTTATTGAAATCTAGGATTATAAATACCTTTGAGCAAGAACTGCTCATTTACAAAGGTTCCACATCGAAGGAATGGGGGTATACATACATACAAAGGTCAACATAATAATACATAGTTACACAATAACAAGAAATAAGAGACTGAGGCTTAGGAAATTCCAGTAATTCAAAATGTGCCAAATGTTAGGTAGCATGACATACCAGCCAAGGGCAATCTTGGAAATAAGCACTGCAGGTGAGAGGGAAGGGGGTATGCAGGCAGGAAGGCCATTGTCAGAGGGTAGAGGGTGAGGGTAAGAGCTCTAAAGGGGAGGGAGAGGAGGGATAAAAGTCAGGAAATGCCCTGGGGGAGGAAAGAGAGAGGGGGCAAGGGATAGGCAGGTAGAAGGGGGCAAGGCAGGGAGAGATAGCTGTCAAGACTGAAGTGGAGGTCAGTGAATGGTGAGCCCCTGATTAGGCGAGGCAGTCACAACGACTAGTTGAAATGAGATGAAGTCGGAGTTGTCTCTTAAAAGGGCCAAGAGCAGCAGCAGTAAGAGTTTCTTTGTTGAGAGTATTGTACCACTGTAGTGCTCTGTGGGCAAAGGTCCTCTGGCCCATGGTAGTCTGGCATCTGGGGACAAGGAAGGTTAGTTGTTGTGAACTTCTAGTTCTCTGGGTGCTGTGGTGGTCAATGAGTAGCTTTTCAATGCCCAGGGGCATGACCCTGAGGAGGACATTTTTGGCTAACAGGCAGGTTTGATACTGTATCCAGCTGATGAGAGGTAGCCATTCTGCCCAAATGTACAGGTCACAAGTGTGTGTAAGTCGATCAGCCCCAGTTAGCAACCTGCATGCTTTGTTGACTGCAACTGTAATTCTGTGGAGGGCAGAGGTGGAGGCGGAGCCATAAATTGCTAGCCTGTAATCGATGATGGAGGTGACAGAGCTGTTGATAGCCAACCAGAGAGTGTCAGGAGTCATGCAGTGTTTGTGCCTGTAGAGGAAGCCTATACAGATGTTGGTGGCTTTGGCGACAGAATCTATGTGCTGATGGTAGGACAGTGAGCTGTCCAATGTGACACCTAGGTATTTAAAATCAGGAACGTGTTCAAGTAAGGTCCCTGTTTGGTTTAGGTTGGTGAGGTCACAGGATTTGTACTTGCTTCTGGTGTTGTAGAAGGTCATAACCTTTGTTTTTCTGTAGTTCATGACCAGTTTGTGTGACTTGAACCATTCTTCGATGCACATGAATTCAAGCTGTAATTGTTTCCCGAGGAGCTCTGTGTTTTGGTGGTTGGTGAACATGACTGCGTCGTCGGTGTAGAGCAGTAATTTCTGGTGGCAGACACTGGGAAGGTTGTTGAGGAAGAGGCTGAAGAGTAGTGGCCCCAGGATGGACCCCTGTGGGACCCCTGAAGGGAGGGGCTTTTCTTCCGAGGTAACACCGACAATCCTAACCCGCTGGACCCTCACCCCAAGGTAGCTTGAAAACCAGAGCAGTGCTTCATTGGAGAGCCCAATGTTTGATAATTGCTTGAGTAGGAGTGGGTGGTTCACAGTATCAAAGGCTTTCATAAGGTCGATGAATACTGTCCCTACACAGTTTTCTTGATCAAGTGTGGTATGGATGAAGCCCATGAATTCTAATAGTGCAGTGGTGATACTGTGCCCTTTTCGGAAACCATGTTGCTCAGGACACTGGATGTCATATTTTTCCAGGTACTTGACTAATTGGTCTGAGGTGATGTGCAATCCTTGGCTCATGGGTTCCCTCCTAAAGAAGCTGAAACACAGGGACCACCTTAGGGAACTAGCCAGAGAAACAGGAAAACAGGTAGACATCCAAAACTTCAAAAGAGCTAGAAATGATTGCACCAAATCCATACACCAACAGAAATCTGAATACTACAAAACTGCACTCGCTGACACCTGGGGAAATGCAAGAGCATTCTGGAATAACATTAAAGATGTTACCAGGAAGGAGTCCAAATCACCCCCTACTGCAATCACAATAAATGGAAATACTATCCTGGACCTAAAAGTCATAGCCAACACCTTTAATGATGCCTTCACTGACCTCAGCAGCATCCTCCCTCCTGACTTTTTCAACGACAGTGACCCCCCTCTTCCCACCCATCAGTCATCACCAAAAAATTGTCCCCCTTTCTACTTCAGAGCAGTAAGCAAAAATACCATCAGGAAATACATTTCCAAAGCCATCAAAAACACTAGAGCAAGTGCTGACACACTGGACCTCAAACTTCTGTCCCTCACCCTAGACAAGGTTCTGGGGCCCCTCACCAGGATCTTTAATCTCTCTCTCTCTCTCTCCTCTCTCTCAGCAAACTCCCTGACAAATGGAAGGCAGTGACTGTCACACCTATCCATAAAGGTGGTGATCGGACCTCCCATGTGAACTACCAACCTATCTTTATCCTGCCACCCCTCTCTAAGGCCCTGGAACGGATAGTAGCAGACCAGCTCACTGATCATCTGGACAAGTACAACATCCTTTGCTGGCAGCAACATGGATTTAGAAAAGGGCACAGCACTGCCACAGCACTTCTTGAGTTTACTGGAACCATACACAATTCCCTTGATCAAGGTCACCTAACCGGAGCTACATTCATCGACCTGTCAAAGGCTTTTGACACTGTCCACCACTGCCTCCTGCTTCATCAGCTACTGAACATTGGCCTCTCCACAGAATCAGTGAATTGGTTCAATAGCTATCTTGACAACAGATCCCAATGTGTAAAAATATCAGGCGTGGTCTCCGACACTAAACAGGTTTGCTCCGGTGTCCCCCAAGGCTCCATCCTGGGCCCATTGCTGTTCAGCCTGTTAATTAACTCCCTCCCCGACTCCACCTCTCAGCAAGTCATACTCTATGCAGATTATGCAGTGATTCTTGCCTCTCATCATGACCCAAGCCACCTGCAACAAACCCTTCAACACAGCTTCACCTCTGTTGAAAGCTGGTTCAAAGAACATAAGTTAATCCTTAACCAGAAAAAACCGAAGACCATGATTTTCACCAGCCTCCAAAACAAGCACAAACACCACCAACTCTCCTTAAGCACCTGCCTCAGGGACTCCCTGGAGCAGATACCTAGGAATCACCCTAGACCCACACCTGTCCTTTGGAATCCATATAACCAGTGTCGTTAAAACCGTGAGTACTAGACTGGGCTTACTCTACCAGCTTCATCGGCACCTGACTAAAGAGGCCCTCTTTGCTGCAGTTCAAAGCTCCATCATCTCCCAGATTGACTATGGTCTTGTCATCTATGGCACTGCCACTACCACTGCACTCAGAAGGATTACTACCACCCTAAACAGGGCCTGTCAACTCATCACTGGGGCCGAATGGCTCACACACACCTATGACCTCTACTCAGAAGCTAACTGGCTTCAACTTGATAAAAGAATTCAGTACCAAACCTGCGTGGTTGCTAAGAAAATACAGTTGGGAACTGCACCTCCCGGGGTCTGTTCACTCCTTCAAACAAAAACCAGCTCCAGAATTACCAGGGGATCAAAGCCACAACTTTTCCATATCCCTCGCTGCCGCACAGCCATTGGCCAGTGTTCATTAGCCTACAGGGCACCCACTTGGTTTAACGATCTTGCCAATGATAATATCAATACCTCTGGGCTAGGGGCCTTCAAATCCAGGCTCCATAACACCCTGGTCGGTTCCAGCATCTGCTACTGTTATGGATAATGCCTATGCAACTCCGCTCCACTACCACTCTTTCCTATATCTAGCTCCTTACATAATGCACTTGCCATAGTTTGGCCTCTGCTCCGCATGCTCTGCAGCACCTGACATTGTCACCTTCCTGGCAGCTCCACGCCCCCCCTCCTTATCCCTACCTACCCTCCACCTCTCCTCTCTTCTCATTTTATTGCCTCCCCCTTGCCCCTCCCATTTCTTTCTACCACCCCCCATTGTCCTCTTCCTTTCCACTTTACCGTCTCCCTGTCTGTTCGAAATTAACTTGATATCCTTTACCCTTATTTGTATAACAATTTTGTCTATTGTCACATGATACCTATATCTTGATGTGGAACCTTTGTAAAAGAGCCATGGGCTCAAAGGTAATTGTAATCCTAGAATTGAAATAAATATATAAATAAATGTGTGTGTGTGGGGTGGGGGTGGGAGGAGTGCGGAGTTAGGGGTTTGAGGATGGTGGTGTGGGGGTGGGGTAGTGGGGTAGTAACCCTAACACCACATTTCCACACTTTTGTCACTATAGAAACAACCCTAACTGATGCATTAACAGAGTTTTTTAAAACGAATTTCCCTTCTTTTTGAGAAAGTGCAACGTAAGTGGAATATGTTAGTGGGAGCATTGGCCCTCCAGGCCCTGAGCTCCATTTACATTGTCCATTTTTCCATAATGGTATGTGTATGTGGGGGCACAGGCCATCTGGGCTCTGTGCTCCCACTTACACATAAGTATGAAGCCATACAGCTACCCTGTAATTCAAGGAACCCTTGTAAAACTAAGTTGCCCATATCTCAGGAACTGTAGCAGCTAGAAAAAACATTCAAGTGTGGTTGTAATCATGACAGTAAGAAGTTCTCATAACATAAAGTCGATCAAATCCAGTTCCTGTGTTGTGTCCGAGATAGGGACAGCAAAAAGTGCTGTGAATGCTAACTCTGTGGGCATAATAGTGGGCTTCGGACATGAAAATGAGCAATTGGAACACTAATTCCCAAATATCTCAGTAACCATATAAGGCAGAAAACAAATTCAAATTTCATGGTTTTCCTGGCCTTCCAACCTACTTCTGCAGATAGTTTTGAGACAAAAAAATCCTTATCTCGAACCGTTTTCAAGATACAGGTCCTGGAAGGCTTCACAGGTGCCACAATGTTATCCTGTGAGAACATTCCTGAACTTTGGAATGCTGTAACTTTGGGCCCCTATAATGTTTTGGCACCAAACTACCAAAAGACACATCTGTAGGATGAGGACTTGCCACCCTGCAAATTTCAGCCCAAAAGACCCAACCATTTTGTTGCAGAAGGATGGCAAAGATTTGCAGTTATTTTGAGAATACTTTTGCAAATTACTTTCGTAAATCATGAAAGTTTCGCCAAAAAAATCATGAAACTTCTGTCTTTGCGAAAGTATTTTGTGAAAGTACTTTTTCCTCAAAGTTGGAAACCTAGCATCTTCAGGACCCCACTAGGTAAACACAACAATCAATGTTTACTTAGAAGGTCCTAATTTTAAACATCAGGCATTTTTCTGTGTCACTAACTATAAACAAGATGGCTGAATCACAGAAGTAAAAAGGCCATTTGTGAAACTAAAAATGCTATTTGTGAAAGTTTTGTAATTTTTGCTAACTTTTCCCATTGACTTATATGGGAAATTTGTTTCTTGAATAACTTTTGAACGGTTTAATACTTTTCATCAAACCTACAAAAGGCACATCAGTGAACAAAACTGCATCTTCCTTGAACATTTTGGACTGAATGGACAAACCATGTGGGCTGTGGGCATGAGCAAAGAAACCAGGCTGGATAACATCACCAATTTTTAATATTTCCACTCGAAATTTATAACATTGCCATTTTCTCAGATCTCCCTATGAACAGTACTGCTGTTATTTTTTGCATCCTGCCTGAAACGTGTTTTCGCACCTGTGGCACAGAATGGAGCAGTTGCTGTGCAAAATCAACTTTTGGGACAGAGTCATTAAATCACAGTGCCACTGTTCATGAGGGGAGGTCCCAAAAAGTCCATTTTGAAAATTTGGTGAAAGAATTCCAAAAAATGACTGCATTACGAGCATGCGTTATGCAGTTTCTATGCATGGTTGTAAATTTGCCAGTTTTTCATATTTTCACTCCAGATCTTCAACATTGCCAACATTGCCATTTTTTACACCTTCTCATGAACAGTATAGATGTAATTTTTCACATCCTGCCCAAAATGTTTTTTCGTACCTGTTGCGCTGAATGGCACATTCAATGTGTGAAATCACTTTTCAGAACTGAGAAACTAAATGATAGTGTCACTGTTCATAAGGTGGAGTACCAAAAAGCCCATGTTGAAAATTTGGAGCAAAAATAGAAGCAAACACCTGGGGCATTAGAGTTTCCAATCATGATGCCCCACCCTGTACAGACTGACAGGAGTCAAGGGTGTGGCTTGGGGTTGTCAGCCTTAAGGCTCACGCCATTCCACCCCCACCCTGTAGCCACTGACCGGCACTGAGGTGTACCTTGGGGTTTTCCATCCTAACATTCTCCCCATTCTCCTATACTGCACCAATCTCAGCTTATTTCCTTAAGGAGTGGTGTTAGCGTAAGGGCCAAAGACCCCAAGGCAAACTGTGACACCTGTCAGTGTCTGCAGGATGGGGTGAGGTGGTATGGAAAGATCATTATGGCCGATGACCCAAAGACAGATCCCAATGCCTGTCAGTCTCTGCAGGGTGAGGTTTGTCATTAGTTCAGTACTTCACTGTCATTCCTATTATGTATCTCTGTAACTCCTGCAGTACTGATGCCAATACCAGCAAGCAAACATTCGGCATTGACAAATATTTATTAAGGTAGAAAGAGCTTGTGGCACAGACACCCCAGTGTTTATTTGATGAAAAAATAGCGATCCTTTCCAAAGTTACAGTATAACATTTTTAAAATTCCATTATTTTCAATGGGAATTATTATTGCTCAGGATAGATTCCTGGAATGAAAAAGAATTTAGCGCTGATGAATAAGGATCCTTTTTCTTGAGGAGCCAATTCTTGTTCACCGGAACAAAAATCCATTTTCATACTAAGGTTAGTGAAAGAGCAAGTAGGCAGTCACCCATAATGCTCTTATAGTAAGCCAGATAATAATAAGAGTGGTCATAACCTGTATTAATTAATTTATCCAATCTGTATTTGAATGTACTCTTAGTTTCACTAATAATTACATCCAGTGGTAGTCTATTCCAGGGACCCACGGTTCTAAGTGTAAACAAATATTGGCAACTAGTATGTTTAAAGTGCTTTCTTATTAATCATTTCATATGCATCCATCTTGTTTTTTTTTGTTTTTGGCTCTGAAAAAGTGTTCTGACTGTGCACTGGGATGTCTATTGCAGACATTGAAGTGTGTTTCTTTCTCATCGGAAGTTGATATGTTTTCCAACTTGTATATGGCTGTAGAATTTTCTTTTACATATTTTTTAATCCTTTGTTGACATTCACTAAGTTTCTTTTTCCCCATTTCTTTTTCATTATGATGAAAATGGAAATCAGCTAGTGAAAAAGGATTTCCCCTTTTGATGACTAGATGGGCCCTCTTCATGACCAGATGGCCAAATCAAACTGAAGCAAATGCCTTACTGAAGTCCAGGAATAGGTCATCCACTGGTCTACCCTGGTCGAGTGATGTTGTCACCCACTTGTAGAACTCCACAAGGTTAGTCTGACACAATCTATCTGGGACAAACCCATGCTGCCATTTATCCAGGTATCCCTGTTCCTCCAAGAATACTCCCAGCCTCTCCTTAAGTATGCCCATCAACTTTTCCACCACCGACATCAGTCTGATGGGTCTATAGTTCCCCAGCTCTTCCCTCAAGCCCCTTTAATGGATGGGTACAATATGCATCTGCCTCCAATCACTGGGCACCTTTCCCATCTGCAGTGATGTGTTAAAAAGATCTACCAATGGTGCAGCCAGGACATCAGCCAACTCCCACAGTACTCTGGGATGCATACCATCAGAACCCAGAGTTTTGTCCTTTGTTAGGAACTTGAGGGCTACCCACACCTGGCCAATATGGATTTTGGCATCTCTAACCCCCCCTCGGCAGACCCAGCATGCCACCTCCCACACAGAGCCACTCCACCCATGGTCTGATTGCCACTAGGTACCCCATCAAGCAAGTTTGCTGCCCCTTCTGCTCCCTGTGACCCTTTGCTCTGAAGGTCCCTGGCATCATCCCTAGTGAATTCTGATGTAAAGTACTCATTGAGTACCTTTGCCTGTACGCCAGCCCCCTCTGCCCACCCACCCTTGTCCTCAGCCAACTGAACTGGCCCTTAACTCTCCTTCTCTCACCAATAAACCTAAAGAACCTTCCCCCCTTATCTTCTGTGACAACCTCTGCTCTTTCCTAGCCTTGGCCTCTCTCACCACTCTGGTGACCCACCTGGCTGTTAAAAGATACTCTTCCCTATCCAGGACCCCTCATTATCGTTTGTACCTACTATAGACAGCCTTCTTTTCCCTTGCCACCTCCTGAACCTCCTTGGTCCACTAGCATGGCTTCCAAGACCTACCACCCTTGTATCTCACTCTCACACAGGACCTGGTAGCCTCCTGTAGCTCTCATTTGATGATCTTCCACCTACTTTCCATGTACATGCACATTTTTATCTCCTCCAAATACCCACTGAGAATTTCCCCTATGCTTTCTAAAGTCTGCCTCTCTAAAATCAACTATCACCATCCTTGTATAACCCCTGTCCCTCCCAGGTCCAAAAGAAACAGATCATGTCATGATCACTTCCAGCCAGGGGTTCCCCACACCATGGTCCCTTACAAGGTCACAGTCTGCCAGGACCACATCCCGTGCTGGGTCCACCACCTGCTGATTAAGGAATGCATCCTGGAAAACATTCAGCAGCCTCTGTTCCCAAGTCACAGGGGATGTCATAGTTCCCCCAATCAGTAGCCATCATATTAAGGTGACCCATTATCACCACCCCATCCCCTTCTTGCCCACACTGGTCCTTAATATTAGCTAGCAGGCAATTCTTTAGATCATCAGCCAGCACTGGGGGCCTATATACCACCCCCATTTTGATTTTATTTCCCCTTGGTGACCCATAAGACCTGTGCATTACCCTCTGCTTCATCCACTCTGATAATCCTGATGTTATCCCAAATGAACAGTGCTACTCTTCCCTCTCTGCCCACTGACCTATACTTCTTAAGCACAATATACCCAATCAGATTTAGGTCCCAGTCATGGACAGGGGTGGCCCATGTTTCAGTGACCACTGCCACATCCACTTCCCCCTCCACCAGCATGGCCTGGAACTCAGGCATCATATTTCCCAGGCTCCTGGCATTCATCAGTACCACCCTTCAACCCTTTCCCCTTCCTCCCTTTTCATTTTACTCCCCAGAGTTTGCATGCAGCCACCCACCTGCCTACCCCAGAGCACCATCTACCTCCCTTATGGCATAGAAGACTGGGCATACCCTTGATAGATATGGTGGGATTGGCCCAGCAGTCCTCTCCTAGCCCCTTCTCAAATTTAAACCCATCTAGCCTGAATAAAATCTGCCATTCTCTGCTACCAGATTAAGGTGAAGCCTATCCCTGGCATACAGCCCCTTGTCCTCCCAAGTTCCTCCAATCCCCCACCACCCCAAACCCCTGCACTTCACCCCACCACTCCCTGAGCCACTCGTTAACCTCCATGATTTTCTGTTTGTTTTAAACACCGGCCCTAGGCCCTGGTACTGGCAGGATTTCCAAGAAGAAGACTGTGCAGCTATTATTATGATAGACTCCATCCAGTTCTCAAAACCTGGACTGAATTTCCAGCACACTATTCCCTTCAATATCATTGATACCCAGGTGTACTAAAAAGTCATGTTATCCCCCACAGCTCTGCCACCAGTTCATACACCAGGAACATTGCCTTATGCGCAGTCAGACCAGAAATGCTCACTACCCTAACAGGACTGGATTTACCCTCACTCTGCCCCTCCCAATGGATACCCCTGATCATGAAGTCCCTCAGCAGGAGCACCTTAGTGCCCCGCTGACCTTTGGCCCACCTCCTTTTCTGTCCCCACTCCAATCTCTTCCTCCTCCCTCCCTCCCTCCCAGATCCTTTCTTCCCCTGGCTAACTGCTCAATATTGGGCTAGATAGTCAAAAAGGTTGCTCATGGAGCACATGAGGTGCACCAGTGCAACCCCAGAACTGCTCCCTGGTGCAATATTCAAAAGTGTGAATTGAGCAGCACAATTTCCAATGTGTCAGAGTGCAAAGATAATGTATGCAGCACATTCCAAGGGGGCATGCCCGTGCATATGTGGCACATCCAGATATTTAGCTCAGCATGTGCGAAGGCATATGCTGGCACAACCCTGATATGTGCCACATACCTGGGCTCAGAGTTGAACTCATAAAAGAGAGCTCAAGTTCAGTCCTCTGGGGAGGAGCTGGGTGTGGGGTCATGAGTGGTTGGGAGAACCACTGGACCACCAGGGTGGTGTACTGTCTTATTTTGATGGTGATCAGCATGTTGGGATGGGAAGGGGGTACTACTGGTCCACCAGGGAATATAAACAATTCTATACTCAGCAGTTGGAGTGTCAGGATGGAAAGGGGGGTACCACTTGTCCACCAGGGACTATAAACAATTTTGTACTCAGTGATTGGAGCATCAGGATGGGGAGGGGGTACCACTAGCCTGCCAGAAATATGTATCCTAATTATATCAATAATTGGTGATCGTAAGGTTGGCATGGGGTGGGGGGAACCACTGGGCCACCGGGGATGTGTTCTTGGATATAAGCACGGCGATCAGAGGTAAGGGAGGGGAAGGGGGAATCACTGAACCACCAGGGCTATTATGATTACTACACTGTGGTGAACAGAGGTACAGGAGGGGAGGGAGTATTACTGTGGTCTGAGTACAGGGACTGCATGCTGTGCAGGGCACCAGGTACATTTCACTGGCCAGCCCTGCACAACACATGCAAATGGGGCCATAATGACATTCAAATGGCCCCACTTGCATCTTGCATGCATATAAATATTTGAATATAGGGAATTTGCACACAGCATATCTCTGTAGTGTTGGTGCATTTCCCATTCCAGATATTCAGACCTGTTTGGAAGGATGCACCACTGCATTGTAGTTGTGCAGCACACATAATGTGGTATATTTAGAGGAGATGCACAATGACACTTCTCTTTTGAATATATCTCTTAGTTGCTCCAGCACAACTCAGTTGCAATGTGCCACCACTTGTGCCAATGCCAGGCACATTTCTGAATATCGATCCCATAAAATGAATGAAAACATTCTGATGTGTCAGTCAACTACAACAAACCTTAATTTGAGTCATAATTGTATCTAGAAACTATTGCCTAAGGGAATTTAAAAATAAAGCTTTAATATTGGCCTTGCAAAATTTAGGGATCATCTGGCTGTAAATATATTCAAATCGCTTTGTTTTTGTCTTTGGAACAGCTAATTCAATAGATGCTGCGCTTTTCTAATGGAAGCATAAACTTTCCTGACTGCAAGTCTTTCAGCCAGGTAAATAGAAATTTTGCCTTTAACACTAGTATAGGCCAGAACAAATTTGTGGAGTTGCTTTTTTTCAGATAGAGAAAGCCAACCTAATTTATTGTACATCAGACAATGATGGGTGTATCTGGGGCATTGCAAAATTAATCTTGCCAACCAATTGTACAATATGTCTGATTTGTGCAATTCACCTAAGTTGGCATAATCATATAATACGTTACCATAATTGAGTAGAGGAAAGATCTGAGATTCAATTATTTTTTTAATTATACACCCACCTAAGCAATTTTTATTATAGTATAACACCCCTTATACTTTTCCCAATTGATCCAATGAGTTTGTCCACATTTGTATTGCCTATGGCTGAGGAGTCCACCCAGTAGCAGAGATATTTATAAGATGTCACCTGCTCTAACTTGGTCCCATCTGAATCAACAATGGTCAGTTCAGAGCAGTTTTTCATTTAATAGAAGAACCAAAGACCATGCATTTAATTTTATTAAGATTCATTTTTAGAGGATCACTTTATACCCTGGGGAGAGTAGCAGCATAGTGTTGCAGCTCTGCTTGTTTGAACCAAATAAATACGTTTCTTCTGCTATAATCAAAGTAAATCAGCTCTAACCTTCATTAAAATCTAATAGAGCACTGAAGGGGACAGTCGAAAACTCAGGTGGCAGAGACAGAGGTACAATGTCAGAGTCATCGGAAGATCAAGAGGAGGAAGTAGTGGTGGGGCTGGAAGCCAAAACGCCCCACAGAAGCACTTCACCGGAATATGAAGCGATTTCAATTAAACAGCAATCGGCAAAAGACCAGATGCAGGAAGACATTGGCACTATTAAAACTGCCTTATTTACTTTAATAGCTGAATTTAAGGAGTGGAAAGGTTCATTGTCAGGCCTGGGTACTCGTATAGGGGACCCAGAAGCCAGAATAGCATCAGTGGAAGACCATGTAGTGAAACTGGAAGCTGATAACCTGGATCTGAAGAAATCAGTCAAAAAAAAATGTGAACAAAAATAGATGACCTAGAAGGGAGATCTAGGCATAATAATCTAGTCTCCCCATGACTTGCAGAAGGAGATGAAGGTAGCAATGCTGTCGCTTTTATGCAAAAGCTCTGTGTACGGATCATGGGCCCTTCACCAAATGGGCCTATATATGTCATAGAACATGCACACAGAATGATTAGGCCAAAACCCAAGCCAAATAATCCTCCAAGACCAATAATATTTAAAGTTCTCAACTATCTGGACAGGGATCACATCTTAAAAGCAGCTAGAAGTGCTGAAAAAATAGAATGGGAAGGGAAGCACCTGAGAATGGTTCCTGATTTCACATATAAAGTAAGGCAGGATCGAGCTGCCTACCATCCGATTCAATCCAAGCTTTGGGCTGCTAAAATGCATCATAGAACTCTATACCCAGCCTGACTAGAAGTTTCTTTGCAATCAGGGGTACAGCGCTACGAAACGGCAGAGCTAGCAATGGCTGATCTGGCGATCCGGCTACCACAACTGTTTAGTAAGGGGGACTAAGCAAATAGGAAGGCAATCTGATTACGCCAAAAAGCAAATAAAAGAATATGGGTTCTTCAGGCGAGAAAGAAGAATGGACTTAACACACGATCTGAACACAACCTAATTTGAGTTTTGGGTGTAAAGAAGTTTGTTTTGACCTCAAATTCAGAGGAAGAAAGAAAACGAGAGAAAGAAGAAAGAAGGGAACACCTTTCTTTTAAAAAATTAGATTGGGGGAGACAGGAAGGAGAGTGGAAAGCTTTGTTCTGAAGGGCTTAAACTTTGGGACTTGATGTTATAATTTACTTTTCTCGATCATCTGTATGGTAGAAAAAGGGACTTAAAATAGAAAAAAGAATACAATGGATGCCATTGAGTGGCTGCAAAGGATCATTGCAGTCTTTATGATTATTAATAATAGGGTAGTCAAATACAAAAAAGTGGCACTACCTTTCAAGAAAATGAGGAGCTACTGTAAAATATTAACAGATAGCCCCAGATAAATTTGTAATACTTAGGGAATACGATTTGTCGATCTGATTGTTGTGGGTTTCTTATAGGAAAACATAAAAATGGAAGGGGACAGTAATGAAAAATTAGCCCTCTAGAGTTAATAGAAAATGGGAATGTATGAGAGATGGCTAGAGGAGGTAGGGAAAATAGCAAGGTGGGAGAAAGTAGGTAAGGGATAGAATTATAGGGAAGATAAGAAATAGTTTATCAGAAGTATTTAGGCATCTGGATTTTTGCTTTTTGTTTATCTTTATCAATGTCTTCTCTGGTTTGTGTTTTATCAGGTGCTCAAGAGACCACAGCGGGGCTGCTCCTCTTGGGGCATGGCAGACAAAATATCAGGGAGTGGGCATTTGGCCTGGGTAGTTTATCTGTGGGAGAGGAATAAGAGGGGTTGGGCATTGGGGAGGGGGAGAAAGGGATATAGGCAAGAGTTTATTATAGTGGATACTGGTAAACCATTCAGGACACAGATACAGGACTCAATTAATACAACAGAAAGCTATGTTGTAGAAATATGGGGAGTTAGAAAGTATTATCATGGAATATTAAAGGGGGGAGGACAACTCAAAAAATATGTTATATTGCATCACCTTAAAAGATATCAACCTCACATTGTTATACTGCAGGAGACACATGTAACTGCAGGGAATTTGAGTCAATTTCACAAAGCATGGGTGGGAGAGGTATACAGTGCGAGACACAGCTACAGAAAGGCAGTAGTGACTATTTTAATCCATAAAAGTGTACCATTTAAGGAAATTAAGATGTGGCAGGACCCAGAGGGGAGATTTGTTTTTGTACATGGGAGTTTAGTAGGGGTGGAGGTGATGTTAGGCTCTATTTATAGCACGAATCAGGACACCCCTAAATTTTTTCCACCATTAGAAGCCATAATATCTTTGGTTCCTAACACACTGTGCCTCCTTGGAGGAGATTGGAATTTAGTATATGCAAATGATATGGACAGATCTTACAGCAAGCGAGTGGGCCTTTCATCAACACAGAGGGTGCTCAGAGATTTGATGATGACTCGGGTCTCTCCGACCCGTGGAGGCTTAGAAATCCTCAGGTGCATGAGTATACTTATTATTCAGCTCCACATAGGGTGCTTTCAAGAATAGATTTCTTCCTTATCAGCTTCTTTGCTTTATCAGGGATAGAGGACGTGGGGATATATCCAAGGGTCCTGTCAGATCATTCTCCGATTTGGCTGAGGGTGAGCTTTTCCCAATATAGGAAGGTATCCAGATCTTGGTCACTAAACACCCAACTGTTGTTAGATGAGAAACAAGTAGAAAGGATAAGAGACTTTATAAAAGTCACATGGGAAAAGAACTAAGCATCTATCCAAGCAACAGATGTGCTATGGGGTGCCCTTAAAGCTACGTGGAGAGGGGAGTTAATACAAATGGCCACAGTTAGGAAACATCAAAGGATAAAGCAAGTAGAGGGATGGTTGGAACGAATAAATGTCTTGGAAAAGCAGCTGGGTACAACTTCAGAAGAATGGGTTTGGGGAGAACTTCAAGTCCTTAGGGCGAAATATGCCTCTCATATGTTAAATATCAACTTAAGGGCTAATGCAAAGTGGAAAGCCAATTATCTTGGACATGGGGAGAAGGCAGGAAGACTATTAGTGAATAGACTTAAGCAACAGAGGGAGGCAAGGTGGGTGTCGACATTAGAAGATAAAAGTACAGGACTGTTTACCTCTGACCCGTCAGTGATTTCTAGGATTTTCAGGGATTATTACCAAGAGTTGTAAATAGCTCCAGAAAGGTCGGGAGATTATACAAATAAACTGGAGGACTTTTTAAAGGACGTGACATTACCAAAATTAAATATAGAACAACAAAATTGCCTAGTAGGCAATATCAATATTCAGGAAATATTAGCTGCAATTGATAGATTTCCGGTGGGCAAAGCCCCAGGCCCTGACGGCTTCCTTCCTGCCTTCTACAAAACATTTAAAAACAAATTAGCGCCATATCTGCAGGAATTATTTAATTATTTATTTGAGGCTTCAATAAAAGAATCCTCCATATTTGAAGTCAGAATAGTAGTTTTACCAAAACCTGGGAAAGATCCCTCTAGTCCTAGTAATTACAGACCTATCTCATTACTTAACATAGAAGTTAAATTGTTGGCAAGCATTTTGGCATTCAGACTAAAACAGGTTTGGGACATCTTAATCGTACCTGAGCAGGCAGGCTTTGTTGGGGGGAGACACTTGAGCGACCTCTTTTGGAAAATTTGTCATTTGATATCCATGTCCAGGGAGTCCAATACTGATATGGTGCTGGTCTCCCTGGATGCAGCAAAAGCTTTTGACAGAGTCAATTGGACATTTTTATTTGATCTTTTGCCTTGATACGGCATTCCTGCTGATTTCATTTGATGGGTTGAAATACCTTATCGTTCCCCATCAGTGAGGGTGCTTTGTAATGGGGCTATTTCTGAAAGTTGCATGTTGACTAGAGGTACAAGACAGGGGTGCCCTTATCCCTAATGTTATTTAATCTATATATTTAGCCGTTGGCCCTGAAAATAAAAGTGGTAAAATCTGTCAGAGGAATAAGGATAGGGGCAGAAGAATATAAAATATCAATGTTTGCTGACGATATTCTCCTGCATGTATCATCTTGGCACCTATCATTGCAGTCGGCCTTGGATATCATACAAAATGACAGTGTGTTATCCGGATATAAATTGAACTCAAATAAAACATCGGTATTAGCTCTAACCCCAACATGTACAAAGGCCATGATAGAGGAATTAGGATTTTGCTGGGCCTCCAGGTCAATTTCATTTTTAGGTATAGAAATCCCCAAGGACATGGGGAAATTAAAAGCTTTAAATTTTGATCCTGTAATCTTACAAATGCAACAAGACCTGAAGAGATGGCAAAAAATACCTTTGCCTCTCTGGGGAAGGGTAAACATCCTTAAAATGGTTATTTTTCCTCGGCTGATGTATCCCCTATCAATGTTGAACTTGGATCTCCCTCAGAGTTGGTTAAAATGGTGGATTCGATATGGTCTGACTTTTTATGGCAAGGAAAGAGACCAACAAGAGCTATTCAGAAATTAAAAAGACCAAAGAGCGGGGTGGTCTTGGCATTCCCAACCTGTTTTTCTATTAGCTGGCCTTTCAGGGGAGTAAGTATTTTCAATGGAAAAATCTACAGAGTGACAACATACCAAAGTTAGCCTGGCTACAAATAGAGAGACACCTAACTTCTAATCAGAAGATATCACTACCATCCCTGCTGTTTACACAGAGTAAGAAAATACCACAGAATTGGAGGAACACACTCATAGCATGGTCCATGAAAGCTCATACCCAATTATGCAATAGCTTGAACCTGGACCATATCCATGATCTGGGGCAACCGATATTTAATCATTTAAATTTAACTATAGGAGGCAAATTTATTACTCAGATGTTTTGGAAAGACTGGCATGTGACAAAACTATCAGAAAGAGAATTTATTTCACCCTCACTGTTTAAACAAGTTTTTCAGTTTCCAACACTACCAATATTTAAATTTCTCCAGATTAAACAATGTATAGGTAAGGCATTAAATAAACCTCCATGGTCCTCAAGGGCAGATAGAGTGTTCACAGAAATGGCAGAAATAGCTACTCGATCTCGACCAATAGCCAGTTTAAATAGAAAATCGGTTTCTATGGTTGAAAAGAATATTAGGCCTACAGCCCTATATTGGCAGATGGCTGCGAACCTGTCATATGATCCTGTGCAATGGGAATCAGTATGGTCCAATAATTATAAGTTTATTAAACAGGACTGGCTTCGGTTAGTAAGATTTAACATTCTACATAATCTATACATTACCCCAGTTAAGAGGAACTTGATGGGGAAGCAGCACTCTTCAGTATGCTCGAAATGTAATCAAGAGTTGGGTACACTCAGACACTTGAGCTGGGTTTGTACTAAGATTCAAGGCTTTTGGCTGGAAATTAAAGATTTTTGTAGCCTATTGTTCGGGGAGAACAACTACTTTGCCATTGAGACATGTGTTCTAGGCCACCTCTCAGCGGCTATTCCAAGCAAATTTAAATACTATTTGACTTTAATATCGGCTGTGGCATTGCTCCTTATAATGAGGTACTGGGTAAAAGAAATTTCACCTCCTTTCAGAAAATGGATTAAAGAAATTTATAATGCTATTAATGTAGAGAAAGCAATAGCGATACAGTACCACTCTTTAGGATTATTCAGTAAGAGGTGGTTGCAACTCACAGCCTACATAGCTGAGAGGTGAGAGAAGACACAGAATGGGAATAGTTCCAACTCTTTTTGATGTAGTAGAAACATAATAACAATATGGTTAATCAAATGAAATATATTAGTTGGATATTAAGACCACTTTTTTAAAGCCATGAAGTCCTGAAGGTTGCTGTTTTGTTGGATAGGGGAGGCCGGAAGGGGGGTTAACTTAATTTGCAACCACAATAACATAGACTATAGGAAAGAGGGGAGGTAGAGGGGAAGGGGAGATGGAGTGGGATTAGAGTCGAGTTTTGTAAGTTTTAGTTGTAATTTTTTGTATTGTCACTGAAATGTTCAATGCAACTATATGTAAAATATATGTGTATAATTTGATTTGTCTAATAAAGCTTATTAAATAGCAAAAAAAAAGATTAATTTTTAATTTGGATTTTGCAAAGAAATCAGATGTACCATAAAAACTTGATTGTAATTTCACATGAATCTCATCAAAAGTAGAGGCAGACGTACAGTATAAACTATAGTATCATCAGTAAACAAATGGTATGCAGAACTTTTGATGTCACCAAAACCTCTCGGATATATCAAAAACAATAAGGAACCAAGCACTGAGCCCTGGGGGACCCTTTGGACAATGGGCAGTAGAGCAGAAGTCACCTTATTTACAGCAGTGATCTGCATCCTGCCTTCAAGGTAGGAGGCAAACTACTTTAAGGCACTTGCTGACAGCCCAATGTCCCTCAATCTCTGAAGCAGAATGTGGTGGTCCACTGTTTTGAAGGCCTTGGAGAGGTCAACAAAGCATGGCCATGTGGTCATGAAAAGAGGCCATTTGGTAATCAAAAGGGGAAATCCTTTTTCTCCAGCAGATTTTCTTTTTCCCCATGATGGAAATGAGATGGTGAAAAAAGATTTTTGCCATGGCCATCTGGTCATGAAAAATGTTTTTTGGACCATCTGGTCCTGAAAAATACAGCCATCAGGTTCTGTTTTCCCCATAAATATCCCTGATGCCTAGTTGGAACCCTCCCCATACCCTCAAACCCAATATTTTTCTTTGTAATATTTTCCCCCTTTATTTTTCTATTTTTTTCCATTTTTTTTTAAATTGTGGCTTTCTGCTACTATGTCCATTTATCACTGGTGTATAGTGGTACCCCTCCACCATTCAAACTTTATCCCATTTCATTGGTGGTTAGTGGCATCCCCCGCCCTCACAGGCGTATTCTATGCTGAGAATAAGAACACCATCCCTCATCTTTTTGTTTCTTTTGTTTACCTGTAAAAAAAAGTCTACTGGCGATCAATCCCACACCCCCCACCTACTGTGCACCCATCTCCCACCACCCTCATTGACAACCCCACAGACCATCATTCACTAACATGGGACCCAGGTTCAAGATCTGCTCTCCTGATTGAAGATAAGTCTTGCTGCTGCAACCGGCATCAAATTTTCAACATGGCCTTTTTGGGACCCCTCCTGATGAACAAAATGAATGTCATTAGGCAACTCCTTTTGGGAATGTGATTTCATGATCAATTGGTGAAATCACCTTTCCAGTGGGATTTCTGTAATGACAGTCATATTATTCATGATGTAGGGTCATAAGAAGGCTATGTTGAAAATGGTGGTCAAAATTGCTTTATATCCTATATAAAAAAATCTAGATGTTATAGGAAGGGGGATGGGTGGCCCTTTATGTAACAGATAAAATAAAATCTGAGGCTATAATATCAACTACAGAAAAGCCAGACCAAATTTGGATTAAACTAATTCCATCTAAATCCCCTAAAATAATAATTGGAGTTGTATACAGGCCACCATCAGCCACAGCTGACTGAAACCACTTACTATTAAATAAGATAAACTCTCTAAATCCTACTGATAGAGTGTTAATCCTGGGTGATTTCAACTTGCTGGGAATAAATTGGAAATCTCTGAAGGAACAAACAGAATAGAAAATGCATTTTTGGAATAATTAAATAACATAGGACTGTTACAATTGGTTAAGGAACCAACTAGGGATCACAACATACTTGATTTAGTGTTAACAAATATGGGTGATAATATTACAGAGTGTATTACATCTATTCCACTGGGTACTAGTGATCATGAAAAAATAGAATTTAAAATTAAAGAACCTTTGTATAGTAAAGTAGGCCAGACTTTAAAAATGGATTTCAGTAAAGCTGATTTTCCTCTTATGAAATCCAATATTACTAAATGGAATTGGCAGCAAGAGCTATGTGATAAACCCTTGAATATTATGTTGGAGATATTTCGTAACAAAATAACTAAGCTAACAACTAATAATATTCCCTGTAAACAAAAACTTAACACAAGATCCAAACCTCATTGGTTTAATCCAGTAATAAAGAAATTAACAAACAAAACACATAAGTTATATAAAAAATTGCGAGCTAGTGGTACAGAAACAAATAGACAAGTATAAGCAGATTCTAAAAACTTTAAAAATAAAAATAAAAATTGCAAAGACAAATTATGAACACAAATTGGCATCTTCAGTCAGTCAAAATTCTGAAGTATTTTATTCATATATAAACAACAAAAAAGGTAATTCACATAATGTAGGACCTTTAAAAAGTCAAAATAGGGAATTAACATCTGATGAGAACTCAATGGCCAACCTACCTAATGTATGCTTTTCATCTGTATTTAATAATAAAGTGGATAACATTTAGAGCGTATTGGTCACTGACACAACACATCCACAAAGGATAATTAAGACTCGACTGATGTAGAGGCTAGACTAAAAAGACTTCATCCTAATACATCCTAATAAATCACCAGGACCCGACTGTTTGCACCCAAGAGTATTAAAATTGAAGAACCCCTGACATATATATTTCAGGTTTCACTAGATAGAGGTAAGGTAGTGGATGACTGGAGAAGGGCTGCTGTAATACCCTTATTTAAAAAGGGGGGTATGATTTGACCCAGCTAGTTATAGACCAGTGAGCCTGACCTCTATTCCATCAAAAATACTGGAGGGTATACTAAAAGATAACATACTAGATGCCTTAAAACACAATAAATTGGTGGACAGCACACAACATGATTTTGTCAAGGGCAGATCTTGCCAAACATGTTGAATTTTTATGACAAAGTAGTAAAGGAGCTTGACGATGGGAGGGCACTGGATGTGGCCTTCCTGGATTTTTCAAAGGCTTTTGATAGGCTACCACATGCTGAATTACTATTAGCTATGAGCAATGTAGGCATTCCATATCCTATAACATGCTGGGTGCAAGGTTGGTTGACAAAAAGAAATCAGAGTTGGTATAAAAGGTTCATATTCTGCAGGGACAGAAGTTACGAGTGGGGTCCACCAGTGTTCAGTGTTGGGACCCTGCCTCTTTAATTTATATATATCAACATTACAGTATGATAAAGAGGATGTCTGATTATGCAAATTTGTGGACGATTGTCGGTTGGGGGCTATAATTGACAGAAAGTCAACAAAATTTATGCTACAAAGAGCATTAGATCATGTAACTGGATGGACAAACAAGGCTGTATCATCATTAAATGTTGATAAATGCGTTGTTGTGCATTTAGGGAGAAATAACCCTGAACAGAAGTATCTGTTAGATAATATTTTATTAAAAACTATATCTGAGGAAAGAGATTTGGGAATCATGGTGTCGCAGGATATGAAATTTACAGTACATTGTAGACAGATATTTCAGAAGGAGAATAATATTTTAAATTGCATTTTCAGGCATATTAATGCAAGAAGTAGGGAGGTTATTATGCCTCTTTACATACATTTGGTGAGGCCTATATTGGAATATGGATCTCAGGTTTGGTCTCCTAATAGGAGAGATGTAGCCATGCTGGAGTGGATCCAGAGGAGGGCCACTCGAGGTATAGAGAATACAAAAGGAATTTGTTCTCCCTGGAGTACAGGAGGAAAAGGGGTGATGTGTCTAGTGCACAAGGCATGGACAGATAATGATTTATGGGAAAATTTAGGTTCAGAAACAACAAAGTATACTATACCAGATTGCACCCATTACAGTTAAAAGCTAGATAATCAAGGCTTGTGAGATCAAGAAACTGGTTTAATCAAAGGGTGGTGTGTGATTGGAATAGATTACCCACTGAAGTGGTGGCTAGTGGCACCACACAGTCTTTTAGAATTAGCCTGGACAAATTCTATAATAGTATTTAAAATATATGGTGAGCATAATGGACACAAGACTTCAAGCCCAGTAAAATTCCTATGATTTCTATAACAGTTCCTTACAATTTCCCTATGCACTCTTGTAACTTTGGAAATTTTCAATCTTTTCATCCCATATTTTGAACATAATCTTCTCACTACCCCACCTCATGTGCAGAATGTCACAACTGTCATTTTGCAAATCCTGGCCAAAATATGTTTTCTCATCTGCAGCGCAGAATGGCATTGCGGTTATGCAGAATTATGTTTTGGCAGGGATTTGAAACTTTTCTGTACTGGGTGCATGCGGTGATGTCATGAGAAGGCTATATTGAAAATTTGGGTTCAGAATTATTTAAAATGGCACAGTTATTTTTTTTTTTTTTGAAATTCCAACACTTTATTGAATTTAAAAGTGAAGAAACGCCAACATACAAATTCAGTTATGACATAACCGGGATAAACAACCAGCCACTCTTACATCATAAATATTGTCCATAGAATACAAAATGGGAGAAAGAAAAAGAGCAAGAGAAAAAGAACAACCCCCCACTCCCCCCCTTTTTTTTAACAAACACAATCCCCTCATCTCCCCACCGTTAACCCTCCCCCTCCACGAAGTGTGCCAGCCCGCCTTATTACAAAAACATAATAGAAGTCAGTGAACAAAATAAATACAATATACCAATAAAATACAGAGGTGCATAGAGACACACCTAAAAAGAATATTTATGCAAATATAAAAGCATATAGTTTACCCCATTTTTTATTAAAAGAGTCCATACAGTTGCAAGCACTTGCAACCGATCTTTCAGTGTAGAAGCAGGCTGATAAATCCCTTAACCATTCAACATATGTAATGGTCAGTTGATCCTTCCAGTGCTTAAGTATCAATTTCTTGACCACCATTGAATTTAATGCCATGTGGAATTTACGCTCCTGAATTTCAATACTGAAATGTTTACCTAAAATGCATATCTCTATAGTAAACAGCTCATCCAAACCTAGTAATGGATCTAGTTTGGATTGAGTTGTATGCCATAAAGGGGCTACCTTCTCACAGTACCAGAAAATATGTAACAGGTTTCCTTCGGCTTGACCACATCTAGTACAATTAGAGACAGGAAGCTTACCCAATTTAGCTAATTTAACCAGTGTATAGTACATCTTATTTAGGATATGATATTGAGTGAGCCTAAGCCTATCCTGGGTGTGGTATCTGTGTAGATCTTTCCAAATTTGGGATCAGTTAAGAGTAGTATTCAGCAGAAGAGAGGTCCAAACCATGGAACCCGAGAGGGTATCAGGGAATTTAAGGTCTAATAGGTAGGAATAGATCCTTGAGATCCCATGGGGTCTGTTTACAAGTTCCTGTATTTGGAGTAGAAAAGGCCTAACCTGAGACGCCCTGAAATCAGTACCAAAACTACTAACTACAAGATGTCTCAACTGGAAGACTTTAAAAATATTCTTCTGAGGTACTTTAAATCTTGTCAGGATTTCAGGAGAAGAAAGAAGAGAACCTTGTGAGTAAAGACTTTCTATCAAGGCTCCTTGCAACTGAGGAAGCCATACTGATGAGATTGGTGATCCACCAATTCTAATGTTGGGGTTTAGCACAAGGGGTTGTGCCATATCTCTCTTGGAGGAGATTCTGAAAAAATGTCAGCATTGGGCAAGAACTTTAAGTGAAATGCCAATAACCGAATCTTGTATCGAAGTTGGCAGTGCCGAGTTAGGAAGGAAGAAAACAGTAGGCGAATTAAGGTTATTTGATTCTAATATCTGTCTTTTGAGTTGAAGCCAAATAGGAGGAAAGTCATTGTCCCTAGCCAACAACCATCTCCCCAACTTCGACAAATGACTAGCCCAGTAATACAAAATAAAGTTGGGAAGTCAGAGTCCTCCCGTATCTTTGGGGAGACTAAGTTTAAGGAAGGAACATCTGGGACACTTTCCCTGCCAGATGAATTTAGAGAGGGAGGAGTGAAAGTGCTGCAAATAAGATAGAGGAAGCCACAAATTTAGTAAATTTAAAGGATAAAAAAGGCGAGGCAAAACATTCATCTTAATAATATTTATCCGACCCCATAAGGAGAGAGGAAGTTTAGACCATCTTTGGAGATCCTGTTGAATATTTATCAATAGATCATCCATATTAAGTTTCCTGAGCAACACAGGATCTTTAGTAAGGTGTATTCCTAGATATTTAATTGAGTGTGGAGACCATTTCATCCCAAATTGGGTGAAATCGGCATTGTAGGTAAAGGCATTTAAGGGAAGTATTTCTGTTTTTGCTAGATTTAACTTGTAGTTGGATAACAGACCATACTGTGTAATAATTTGTAAGGCGTGAGTTAATGATGTATCAGGGTATGCCAAATGAAGCAGGATATCATCAGCATATACTGAAAGAGTCAATGACTGCTGAAACACTGGACAGCCCTGAACGTGCGGTGACCGCTTAATGTTGAGAAGGAGAGGTTCCAGATATAAATTGAATAAGAAGGGAGATAATGGGCACCCTTGTCTGGTGCCAGTGAACAGAGAGAACCAAGAGGAGAAGATCCCATTGCAATAGATTTTCCCGAAGGGGTCTTGTATACCATTTGGATCCATCTAATGAAAGTGGCAGGAAAACCCATTTTCTTAAGTGTGGCCCAGAGAAAATCCCAATTGACTCTATCGAAGGCCTTTTTGGCATCTAACAAAATTAGAGCCATGGGGATCTGAGAAGTTTGAGCCGAGTGAAAGATATGTGAGAGAATTCTAAGATGATCAGCTGAAGAACGTCCTTGCACAAAACCGACTTGCTCGGGGCTCAGCAGATGGATCCAGATCTTCCTAATCCTATTGGCTGGAATTTTTGTTAGTATTTTAATATCGCAGTTTAAAAGGGAGATTGGATGATAACTGGCTTATCCGGTTGAAGAAGTAATACTATCACGGCTTCTAATAATGTGGGATCCAAAGTGTCTGTGGTGAACATGTATTCATATAGATTAAGAAGAAGAGGGGCTAACTCTTTATGGAAAGTTCTGTAGAAATTGGAGGGGAAGCCGTCAGGCCCAGGTGACTTGTCTAATGCTAACCCTGTAATTGTCTCTTCCAATTTCGATGTAGAAATGGGAGAGGACAGAGCCGACCTGTGATAAGCTTGTAAACAGGGGAGGTTCAGGCCCTCCAGATAACTTTCGATACTCAATAGAGGTGCCGGAGAGGAACACTTATTGTAAAGTGTACCATAAAGGCTTCAAAATTCTTGGTAATATCGTTTGGTGAAGTTTTAATAGTGCCGTCCAATGCTTGCAAAGCGGGGATTAGCCTCAAACTTTCTGTTTTCCATAATCGAAGGGCCAGCATTCTACCAGCCTTTTCCCCTTGGTCAATGTATCTAGCTTGGGTTTTTGAGATAGCATACTCTGCCTTTTCTTTTAATAAATCTGCATATTCATTCCTTAATGCTAGCAGGGTTTCCAAAGAGTTTGGGGACGAGGTAGAAGATAGAGAACTTTCTGCCTTTTTGATTCAGGTTAACAGGGAGGTTGCTCTTGCTTCCTTATGTTTCTTCCTCCTAGATGCTAGTTTAATTAATTCCCCTCGAAGATAACACTTAAGGGAGCACCATATTACATCCTCCTTTAGTGTAGAGCCCTTATTAATCTCTATAAAGGAAGAAATTAAAGTTTTAATATGGGAAACTGTTCCTCTTTCAGGAGTTGTGTGTTTAGTCTCCAATCAGTGTCTCTTTGGAAACTAGGGTCTGGAGAAATCCTCAGCCATGCGACTGAATGGTCTGATAGGACAATTGGTTCAATATCTGTCTGACAGAGGCCAGATAGGAGAGAGGTACTAATTAGAATATAATCTATTCTAGACCAAGATCGGTGAACATGGGAATAAAAAGAGAACACCCGGCATGAAGGGTTGAGAAGACAGCAGGGATCACACAATCCCAAAAGTTCCATAAAATCTGCTAGGGCCTTTTGAGCAGGAGATAGAGGTTTTAATGGTAGAAACATTCTATCTAAGTCCTGGGATGGTGGGATATTCCAGTCACCGCCCAGAATTAGTAGAGCAGGCAGTATACCCCCTATCTTATCCGCTCGGCCCATAAGGAATTCGGCATCTCCTCCTACTGGTCCATAGATGGAGCCTAACACAACTAACTTACTGCTGAGAGAACCCTTAAGTAGTATAAATCTGCCCTCTGGGTCTGCAAAATTCTCCTCCGCCAAAAACGCTACATGATTCTTTATTAAAATAGCAACTCCTCTGCTTGAAGCCGACTCACTCGTGGCAAAGACTTGGGAGAAGCCTTGTCTGCATAACCAGTTTGTTTCTATGTCTAATAAATGGGTTTCTTGAGGCAAGAGGATATCTACATTTAGTAGATCACAATTTTTAAAAACCTGATATCTCTTTGTCATGTCTCTGAGACCTCTTATATTCTACGTGGCAATTTTAAGTGGTGCAGTAAACATCTGGAACAATTAAATGGAAAACACAGTCATAATTAGTTAACCAAGGTAACCATTTTGAAAGGCACACTCCAGACCCACCCCCCATCCCCTCCCCAAAACAGAGTTCCCATAGAAACCCACCCAATAAACTATGCCAAACTGATCCCCACTGCCATATATTGTGTCCAGTGAATTCATCACAGTTTCACAATCCCCCTCCCCCCAAAAAATTAACACAACTATTTACATAGTGACCCCAAGTATATCTGGACAGTAACCCGAAAAGCCATGCTCGAGTACTTGGGGCCTGAGCCCTCGTGGTGATATCTCGATCATACCATGACCTGAAATATCTAATTATGACATAAGAGAGGAATCTAATTTTTAGTTTCAGAGGGAGCTTAGCCAAACACCAATTATGCCCTCGCAGTACTAGATTCCCCCAAGACTCACCATACCCCCGGTATATCAGCCCCCGATGCAGTTCTCCCGGAGCGTACCTCGATCCTGAGCTTCCCCCCTGACCCTCCGCAGCCCCTAATCCAACCATCTTTTGTGGGAATATTTGCATTGAAAATATTTCCCAACTGTACTGTATGTACCCAGGGAAAATGAGCCTTACTTGTCCCTGGACACAAGCTTGTTATAACAGTGGTCTGCCCAGAATTGTTCCCCATATAGGCACAAACACTCTGCTTTAGATATCCAACCTTAGTAAGATGCAGCTGACTTACCACATTGAAGCTAATAATCTTAGTGCTTAGGTCAGTGTTCCCCCCAAAATTGGCCAAGGACAAACAAGTGGAAGGGAAGGGACTTCACCCCCTCTCCCAGGGATGCCATGTCACACACCAGTTAGCATCGCCATTTAGAGGGTCTGGATTGCCAGAATAGTGCGGATCTGATAGGGGGACCAAAGTAGTAGTGGGACCGAAACCGGTCCATCCCATAAACTACTGCCCATAAACTCTTACCAGCCCTAAGATTCCCAGTCCCCCCCCAGCCTGAGGATGAGTGCATGGTCCAGCGAGGAGAAAGATAGGTCCATCACCTGCCAATGAGGCCCAGTCCTCGCCATCCTCCCATCAACTGGAAACCCAACAGGTAATCAACCACAATTATGATAACTAGGTACAAACACTCGGCTTTAAATATCCAACCTTAGTAAAATGCAGCTGACTTGCCATGTTGAAGCTAATAATCTTAGTACTTAGGTCAGCGTTCCCCCTAAAATTGTCCAAGGACAAACAAATAGAAGGGAAGGGGCGTCACCCCCTCTCTCAGGGATGCCACGTCGCACACCAGTTAGCATCACCATTTAGAGGATCTGGATCACCAGAATAGCGCGGATCTGATAGGGGGACCAAGGTAGTAGTGGGACCTAACTGGTCCGTCCCATAAACCGCTGCCTGTAAACTCTTACCAGCCCTAAGGTTCCCAGCCCCACCCCAGCCTGAGGACAAGCGCATGGCCCAGCAAAGAGAAAGATAAGCCCATCACCCACCAATGAGGCCCAATCCTCGCCATCCTCCCATCAACTGGAAACCCAACAGGTAATCAATCACAATTATGATAACAAACATAAAGATCTCATAACAGAATACATAAATACCCCCCCTTAGTCTCTGTAAGCTCAGCCTGTTTTGAAGAGATTAGGAAGTCGGGAGGTAATGTCCTTGGTAGCCTGCTCTGGAGAATCATAGGAGTACCAAGTGCTATCAATTGCCACTTGTAATCTGGCAGGGTATACCATCTTAAAATGGATGCTAGCGGCAATTAACTTGCTAACAATCGGTTAAAAAACTGCCTGCCTTTGTCTGGCTTCACTAGGTAAATCTTGCATAATTCTAATTTTGGAGGAACCCCAGGTTACTGACTGCAGATCTTTGACTTTGGCCATGACATGCTGCTTCTCAATGAAGTTGAGAAATCTTATGATAATAGGTCAAGGAGGAGATCCCACTGGAGGCTTCAGTCTGAGGGAGCAATGAGCTCTTTCTATATGATATTGGGGGTTCAGGGGAGAGGGCCCTATGACTTTGTGTAGAAATTTCTGCTTAAAGGTGACAGTGTCAGCGCCCTCTTCCACTTGGGGCAGCCCAATAATCAGGAGGTTATTTCTCCTGCTTCTCCCCTCTAAATATTCAGTTTTGAGTTGAATCTTATGAACTTGTTGTCTGAGCAGGACGATCTCGGGGTCAATTCTCTCCCTCCATTTCTTCTGGGATGACAATCAGGCTTCTGGATCGGCCATTCTCATCTTAAGGGTGACAAGGTCACCTTTAATTGATTTTAGCTCCATAGCAATATCCACCAGGGATTCTCGAAACTGTAGCAGCTCCGGCAGGAATCTCTCTTCGGACAAAGGGGTTACCGAAGGACTAGGGTTACTCGTTTTGCTCGAACTTCCCGTTCCTCGACTTCTTGATTTTTTGGAAGTCTTCTCAGGAGTAGTTGGCGGGGTATTCCTAATTACGGCCAGCTTCATCTCGGCCTCCATCGTCACTAAAAGGCTTTGTGACAAAAAACTTTAACTGGCCCACTGTGGTAGGTAGGGAAGCACTAACTTTACACATCACTTGCAATCCACTTGAAGACTCGCAAAATCAATTTAGGAGGTTTGCAGAGGACGGTAGGTCAGAACTCGAGACAAGTGCTGCTACAAGATAGACTGCATCACGTGACTCAGAATGGCACAGTTATGATTATATGTTGCAATTTCACTACGCATGCTCATAACTTTGTGAATTTTAAATATTTTGAACCCAGATTTTCAACAGTAGAAATTCAGGCAAAACTACGAAAGGACTTTGATAGGTTGTAAGATTATTTTATAGCAGATAAACTGGTGTTGCATGACAAAAAATCTCAGGTAGTGATTTTTGGTAATAAAGTACCATAAACCAGACATTACAACTTACAACCAAAACAGATTCAATTTTGAAGCAAGTAAACTCCTATACATACCTGGGAGTCTGGTTCACCTCCCAGTGTAAATGGGACATGCAGTACATATTTAACAAAAAAATTAAATGCTATATTAGATGCTCTTTATAGAGCTGGGTGATGTATCCCTATGGAAGCTAGAAAGACAACTGTTAATGCAAAGTTGATCCCTCTTGTCAACTATGGTGATGTAGTTGTGTTTTTTGGGGGGTGGAGAGGCATCCATTAGGCACTTGAACAAGCTGCACCTGCTCTATAATAGGTTTGCCCATCTTATCCTGGATGACCCTCAATTAACTCATTTCTGCTTCCTAAATTGATCTTTTGGATTGTTGAGTCTGACTAAACACAGAAAACTGCATATCTTATATTTGATTTACTCAAATCTTTCTTAGAAAATGCCACCTTATTTGAACAACTTATTTCAAATATGTACAGTAAGAAGGGCTTAAGCACAGCCAGTAATTTGAAACTTAAGTCCCAGTGTTTAAAACATCAAAAGGAAACTCAACCACGTCTTGGACTCAGAGCCTGGAATGAACGACCCCAATCTCTAAACAAAACAAAAACATGAAATGGGAAAATCTCATGGAACTTTTTAAAAGCTTGGTTTATAAGTGCATCTGCATTGCCTAAATGTTGTTGTGTTTACAAAGAAAAACATGAACTGGGCAGCTCTTTACAAAATGATCTTAGTTTTCAAGCCTCTTCTCTAGAACCTTTTAATGCCACAACTTGCACTTGTTACAAATTATGTAGCCACTGTTGTTAATTTAATCAAGTTTTAATAATTTTTGTGTATAATGTTTTGATACTGTAATGTATGCTTGTATGAATGGTTGACCCCATTGTAAATGAGCCTTGGTTCAATTGGGTTATCCTCTTTTTGATTGTCAAAAATAAATTAATACTGTGATATTATACAGGAACAGTAGTGTCAGTATATTAGGGTTTAATAAGCACTTTAATGTTAAACATCAATTTATGCACCTTAATAACTTTTCTCCTGTCCAACCGATTTACATGAAATTTAGAAAGCTCAGCCTTTGTGTCAGGATCTCTTGATCCAGGAAAGTTTTACATGAATGAAGTCATTCACAGATTTGGGACTGTCTAGTACACTATGCCCTGCAAGCCCATTGGTCCACACCGGGGACCAATGGGCTTACAACCCATACTATTCCTGTCATTCAGCGGGCAGCTGAGTGGTAGGATGTGGCCGCCCACCGATGATGGGGGGAGCGGGGTGTGCAAGGGGTTCTGTGTGGGTGGGAGGGGTGGAGGTGCCACTGGATCACCAGGGCATTTCATTACATGGTTATACCGTGATGTAAGAAATGGGTGGTGGGGTCCACTAGACCACCAGGGACAGGCATAATGACATTGATTGGAGAATCGGGGACTCGGGTGGGTGGGGGACCACTAGACCACCAGGGATGGTCATGTATTATATTTCTTGGGAATCAGGGGCCACTACATTACCAGGGATGTATTTCTTAACATATACCACACAATCATGGCTACGGGTGGGGGGGTCCACTAGACCACCAGGGTGCTTAGGGACAGTGTTCTGGGTGGGTGGGTGGCCACTCACGGTGGGCGGCTGCTGTGTTGCACCATACAATACAGCAGCCCACCTGTGGGTGGCCAGGAGTTGTTCCTACTTTTCTGAGACTCAACTTTGAGCCCCCCATGTGGCACAATGCATGGTTGCACCAACATATGATCTGCACATCTCGGGCTGAATATTGGGATGTGCTGCATATACATAGGCAAACCCCCTGCATCTGCACTGCATATGATTACATTGCACCTAGGCTCATCGAGATTTGTGATGCACTAGGAAGCCCTTTCAATATCCCACCAGGGCACAATGCGGGGTTTTGCCAGTGCAACTCTGTTGTGCCAGGAGCAACCCCTTTGAATATCTGGGGCAAAGTGTTCCTGGCAATTTAGAAGGTGAACTTATTTCACACAAAGGACCTAATTCTTCAGATAAGCGGAGTCTTAAAAATTAAAAACAAATATTTATTTTGAAACCAGGTGAAAAAGTAACACATGAAGAGTATGTGCAAAGAATAAAAAAGCTGTAAAAAAAAGAAGCAACATACTCGGTATCCAAGTGGAAAATGTTTATTTTTATATTGAATACTAAACTGTTGATGGTATTTCTCTTTACCTCTATGTGTGTTACAAATTATGACTAAAGGACAATTATTAATTATGACATTTGCATAATGGCTTATTTTTTATGTATAACATTTCAAAATGAAGTTTGACAAAAATTGTTATTGTGTATCTTACAAAGATGATGATAAGGGCCTGGCTGAAACTTATAAAAAAATCAGTTTTACAATAGATACCTGAAGAAGCAATGTGTTTAACTGTGAAACATCATAGTAGCAATAAATTACTTTATAAAGAAACTGAAAAGCAGTAGTATTCTGTTTATCATGACAGCTACCAGTGAGTGAGTCTAATTTCTCCAAATCAGCTGGCATATGCAGATTTTAGCCATTCCTTGTTGATGTATTGGACTCCCCTTCTCCCTCACCACATGATCCACTGCTTGTCCATGGCTCCAGGTGCAGACTACTTATACTGTCAAATCTACAGCGTTAGACAGTGTAATCATACTGGCTATTAAATATTTGTTGTCTCACTATATTAATTAAATTTATGAAGACCAGTACTCTATCATGAGGTGAAATTCCATATAGTCATCTATCATATTTTGGTGTTGTATAATTATAGTGACGGGAATGTGTTAATGTGTGACAGGTAGCTTATATGTCTTTTTTTTTTTACAGGAGAAAAGGTGGCTCTAAAAAGAACCATTTTGTTTGTTTTGACAATCTGTTTCATATGCTGTGATGCTTGACAGAACTATAATTCTTGTAATGCACGTTGGAAGTCTGTGAGAAATATCTTGTTGACACTGCCAGACATATGTGAACCCCATCTCTTAGGAACAGCTAATCATGGGTATGCCAAATTTCAGGATGTCATATCACCCCTATACCATGGTCATGTAGAAACCCACCTACTTGCATGTTTACATTTCTACAGATTTTTCTAGGCCAGGTGTATGAGTCTGTCCTCTCCAAAACTTCCAGACTACAATGCTGAAACAGTGCCCTTTGGAAACATATGCATAATTTTACATAGATCTGACTTTGCTTGTAATATCAGACCCAGACCCTTCCTGTAGTCCAGGAGCCAGGTGCATTTATCTATGTGTCTAGGCCCGAAAGGTTTGATGACTTTCTTATGTAAAAAAGTGTGTAGAGTCCAAATTTACAACTCTTATTCTCTCAGCATTGAACACTTTCTTGGAAAATGCACTTCTTCAATGAAGAAATGAACTGCTGCTGAAAACTGTGTATATTTTGATTAATGGTTCCTTCTTTAATTTCAATTTTATAAGCTTTTATTGAAATACTACAGACATTGTAACAAACAGTAACATATGTATCAAAGGCTTAATATCAATGTTATTTATTTTATTCTATATTTAACTTGACGTAATAAACTTTTTATGATGTTTTAAGACTCTAAGTACAACAATTAGTTTTCTTGTTCACTGTTTTCATTATCTGACATGTTAAGCAAATCTGTCTCATCAATATCGACATCACAGTCACTGTTGTCATCTTCTTCATTTTGATTTTTGTCATGTTTGTTCAATTGTTCACTTAGGGCTGGTGGTATAACTTCACATGTGAACCATGTTGGCTTGTATTTGCCATCCGCATAGGTCCAGCCATTGTCCTCTTGCTTCAGTAATGCAATTTCTGGTTTGTCTGCATTTTTCCAAAACAATGAAATGTAATTTGCACGGCAGATGTGTTATGTCAGAGTTGATTTGCACGGTGGCAGTGAGCTTGCATCTGCTTCTTTGGTCTTTTCTAAGGGTGCATCTTTGTCACTCATTCAATACTTGACGTTGAACATACTGTAGCGGGCTGTGTTGACACTTTTTACTTTTTGTCCATACAAGATACACACAAAGCTTTCAATTGTAGCCTCAGTTTATTTAGACAAGTGTGGACATCTCAGTTTTCCAAATGCCTGTGTGTATTTTGCATTCATTCTCATAATTGTTACAGGTTGCACCTTCCCCTTGTCTTTGAAAGCTGGTGAATAGTCACATCTTGTCAATGCATAGAGACCTGGTAGAGCTGCACACATAGGTCTGCCTAACTCTGCTGACAAGTGGGATACATCTTTGAATCTTCTTCTGTTATTCCCTGAATGGCAAGTATTTATGTGCTGTTTCAGATTATTGTTTAAACTTGCATGATACAGTAGAATGACCAGAATAGCAGTATCATCTGCCCTGACCACTACATGCACATCTTCACCATCACTTTGACTGCAAATGTAATGTATGTGTTACACACTTCTTGGGTCTGCTTCTATGTGTTTGCTTTTTAAGGCCTTGCACTCTAGTCTGAACATATGTCCATCTTCCACTTTGTATGAGTAACAACTTTTCCTACATGAGCTTTTTATCACCTAGAACTTCACAGTACACATCAGAAAACCTAGGAGTGCCATCTTAAATGAAGATGAAGACAGGGATCCAGCAAAGTCTCTTGGTCAGCTTTGGTCAGGATCAGTTATGAGATAGGAGAGTGGAGCAGTGCTTTGCTTTCCTTTCTTCTCTTGTTCAAGACCTTTGATCGATGGTGACTTGTAACAGTCACTGACAAGGTGGACTTCATTTGTGGACATACAGCAAAAAAGAGACAGGATGTTTTTTGCCATAAAGTGGAATGTTGATGGCAGGTTGTAAGACTTTTGATCAAAAACATGGCATCAACCACAGAGGCATTTACAATGTAGGGGTGACTACTTTGGACTCTGGTCTCAAGTTTCCTCAGCAGTTTTGACTTCATTGTTGTGTTCATTGATCATCATGTTTCCTATGGAGAGGGGTACCAGGGTTAGCAGGCAGGCAAACACCATCATAAGTTCTACTGTTGAAGTCACAGATAGACATAGCAAGCATCCAAAGAGGTTTTTAGTTCCTTTCAACTTGACGATTTTCTTGTCCTTAATCTTCACCTTCATTGCATCATGTGCAAAGTTCTTAAACTTGAATCATTTGATGGGTTCCTTGAACCTACTGCCTTTGGTAATGCATTGTTCTCTAAACTCATGATACATCCGAGTATCTATCTTAGTAAACTGTAACTCTTCATTTGCTATCTCTTTTCCACTACCTATTGATTGCTGTCCTCAAACGCATCCTGGAATGGATTCATGGAAGAGTCTATTGTGTTCAACAGTTTGTTTAGATCCTTTGAATCTCATTTAACTCTAAAACTCTTCAGTTCTTGGCTGGCTTCTTCATGGCTGACAGAACCAACTTTTTCCATAAGATTTCCAACAATTTTACTTCGAGCTGATTGCAGAATGTTCCACCTCCTCCTCCTCCTTGCATTGATGTTCTCTGTCAAAGAAAACATCTGGGTTAGTCTTGAGCATCGGCATTAATTGTCTGTTCCAAGGCCAAGTCTACATAATTTCTACTAAACCATCTCTTTGGTCTTGCAATGGTTAATGCTCCATTCTAAAATTTTTGACATAGTCCAGGGTGGGTCTCATCCATGTTTAACAAATTCATATGGTACAGAGTCATCCACTTGGCATAGTTATGGTGCCCAGTTGTGAAGTAAAGAGGTATCATCTTGTCCAAGCTATATACAAAGAGAGGCAAGTCATTTGTCCTGATGGAATGGCAGAAGAGTTCATACAACTCTACAAAACTGCAGTACTGCAGCCAAAATTGGGCAGATGTACCATGCTCACCATGGTTTGTGAAATCAGAGAACATTTTATATGCTTCCATGAATGTCTTGAACTCAGCTGTATTCTCTAGGTCCACAATTGAGGAAGGCAATGGGTCATTAAGTAGCTGCTGTAGATGCTTTGAGACTGGAATGTCTGACAAACCTTTATATTGTATGAAGCACTGCAAATGTTTAATTCTGAATGTCACTGATAGCATCGGGTGAAGCCTCTTTGCCTGATTGAAAAATGTTCCTTGAAGAAGTCCATTCAGGGATCCCAATGCCAATACACCACTTTCAACAAGAATGTGGGCTCCACCAGAACCATTCAGGAGGTATCCAAGACCTTTGAAATATGCTATTTTTATATGGAATGGTCCAACACATATGAAAAGTTTTGGAATATGCCTGATGTAGATGCTGCAGATTCAGATAGAGCACTATGAACTTGGGAGCTAAGTAGTTTTGCTGAATAACTCTTTACAAAAGTTTCAGCAGCAGCAAGTTTACCAGAACTGTTATATACGATGAAGTTCTTTGTAGCAGATATAATGATACCCATGGCTGCTGGAGTAACAGTCAGGCAGTTTAAGACACACCATGTTGTACTTTGACAGTGTTTGACTAGAATGCCTTTCCTTTGCATCAACTACTTTCTCACAATAAGCATCATCAAAAGGTAGCGTGTCTCCATGGTCTGTGCTAACTCCTGGATCAGTATGTAGGATGCATCGCCTATGCGGTTTGTGAGAAGTCTTCCTAGCCTTATCTGAAACATTAAATAAATTACATTAATAACTAAGTAAACCAAGTCTATTGAATAAGTTAGATAAATTAAATAAATAACTACGTAAACCAAGTCTATTACATAAATGTAAAACTTTTAGTTACTCTTAAGAAAATGCATTTTCCAATAAAACGTACAATTATGGCTGAATAAGAATTGTAAATCTGAATTCTACACACTTTTTTACATGAGAAACAATTATCATACCTTTTGAACCCAAACATATAGATAAATGCACCTGGCTCTTGCTCCACTGGTGCCTAAATCATTTCTGCCAACATGAATTAATCTGGTGGTGAATACAGAGAACATAGCTGTTGTAGCATAGGTAAGAGCTGAGCCCATCTCATTCTTCCTTTGCCAAACCATTTGATCCTATAGTTAGGTAAACCTAAATTGCTTGTAAACTGTGCCTGTCTGGCAAATCCACCACCTCATCTCATGAGTGAGCTGCCGACAATACACACACTTTGTTTTTTTAAATGAGCAGATGACTAGAATACATTTTAATATTAATAATAATAATACATTTATTTTTAAGGCACCTTTCAAAATATCAAGGTGCCTAACAAATTTAAAAAAGACATCAATTATGCAGATCATAAAATATTATAAAACAGATAATCCATTACAAAATTAATCATTCACCAAAAGCTTGAACACACGAGTGTGTTTTTGACATACATTGGCTGGAAAGTGACATTAAGTAAATTATTTGTAGAGATGGGTTTCGTTGGTGGGTTCTGATACCTGTCATGCAGATATAATGCTATTGATGTGTGACTGGTTACTCTGTTTTGACTTTTGATTGGTTGTTGCTGTGCTGGTGGCACTTGATATTATATCAGATATTTTCCCTATGTTGTCATTTACAACTATGATTTGGTGCTATGCAGATGTTATTGTATTGTGTAATTGTTTTTTGTCTGTTGGTTGCTGATTGGTTGTTGCTATCTGTGGTGAAAAGTAGTATTACATAATTTTTCATTCTATGATATAATTGTTAACTGTCATGCTGTGATTGGTCAGTACTTTGGTAGTAGCAGCATAGTTATGATTTGAAAGGCGGTTTCTGCCTTGATAATTTGTATGTGTTTCAGGGGCACTTAGAACTCTTACTGGCATCTTATGAGGTAATTGTGTGTTGTGTGGTGGGACTGTCATGTATTATGAGAGGAATTACTGAGGCTGGCATTCAATGCTTCCTTGGTTTTATTGAAGGGAACTATCAGAATTAAACATGTGTTGTGGTGTATATGTAATGATTGGTTTGTGAAGCCACCTTTTGTATAGAATTGTAGGTTTGTATAGTATTATTACCCATGAAAAACACAGCGGGAGGTCAGTTTTATACTGTAGTCCTATGTGTTTGTACAGCTGTTGACATTAAAATATTTAGTCAGTTAAATTAGTAGACTATGATAAGAAAAAAGGATACATGTGTAACCGTGATGTTTGTAAGAAAAATAATAACACTGTGACTATGTTGTTCATAGAAATGTTTTTTACAGACATTTACTTAATCTATTTTTATCACACCACAGACTTAGTGTGGTTTACTCACAGAGAATACATTACTGATAATGGTATGCAGTAGGAAAGTTTTGAATTTATTTATTTATTTATTAGTATCTCGGATTAGTACCTTTGAGCTGAAAGCACTTTACATAGGTTCCACATCACATCACAGAAATTATATACAAGGGCAAAGCAATATAGTATGGTGCACAATATTACCATCAACAATTACATGCGGAACATTCCTGCTGGGAGATAAATTCAAACAGCTTACTGAGTAATATAAAGCAAAACAAAATCCAATATCACACATAATTGTGCCAGGGTACAGGTGACTCAGAGGTGGTAAACAGAAGGTACAAAAGAGTAGACAAAGCTCTCTACTCATAGCATTTTACAGTGAATGCTTCAAATAAACAAATCAATAAGAATCATATGTGGACAAAGGAGCAGGACAGAGACTCAGCAGAAGGGAAGGGAGAGGAATATAAAGAAGGTTGGACCCAAGATCAGCAAGAATTAAGGAGTTGCAGCCCAGAGGACCAAGTCAAGGGAGAGATAATTAATCTTTTGATATTTCTTGTGTTGAATTGCAATAGCATCACTTACATATATTGAATTACTTCTGTTGTTTCATTGTTTAGTAAGGTTGTTCTTGTGTGAGATATGTGATGAGGTGCAGTTGGTCATGTCATGTAAATATATGGTATACTGTATGTGAGTGTTGCCAAATGAGATTTTCAGAGACATGAAAAGTAATGAGTGGTGGGACCTGTACCCATATTAATGCTGTACGAATACCTGTGTCAACTCTGTCATAAGAACTAGCACATTACGTATGAATACATGTGTTCAGTAATGATACAGTGACACATGAAACATGCATTACAAAAGTCTATGTTGTTTTCATATTGTGCTAGTGTACATTTTGCAAATGGTGGTACCTATGAATTACAAGTGAGAAGAGAGATATACCATATGTTAGGTAATACTGTCCAATGTATACATAGATGGATCACATATCAAATTGAGGATAGCAGTATATAAGAATAGTCGTATGATAATTGCAGCTGTCCATGTAGAGATTGTACCAGTGTGTCTGCTGCTACATGCAGAATATAGAAACAACTCATACAGCATGAATATTATGTTATGTATTAATGAAAGTTGTATACATACAGGTTTTGCATAGCTGATGCAGTACACCACAGTATGACACAGCGTACAAGATATGTGTCGTGAGCTGCTTCTAATGCATAAGTAATCAGTTTAAAATAAATGGATAAGGTTAGAGCTTTGCATATTGGTTTTTTTTTTACTATTATATGATATTGGTAGTCATACAGCATGTGCCATATGATGATAATTGAATGAGGCATGTGTTGTATGTTAAGTAGTTGAGACACTGTGAGCCAGCTTTTGCATTAGTTTATGATTGCTACGTATTACTAAAACTGTCATGCATACAGTCTTCATATATTTAATGCAATATAGTACAGCATGACAGTACGTACAGAATGTGTGTCATGAAGTGCTTCTGATTCATAAGCAATTACGTCATGATAAAGGGATAAGATTATAGATTCATATGTTATTTTCATTACTACTGTATGATGGCTGCAGTGTAATGATACGTACCATAATCCTTACAGTCAAATGTATAAATTACTATGATGACAAATAAACATCTGTGTGGTATGTTTTTTACTAGCAACATTGTTATTGAAATAACTTTAGCATTGGTGTATGTAATCTTTGTGTTGCTGTGTATATAGTATATAGTACAGTATATAACAATGGTACTTTTGTATGTCTTAAAAGTAAGGATGTTCTGTCATTGTACACATGGTAAAATGAGGGATACACATTTTGTTTTCATGATGGACAATGTCTAGGACAGATAGTGGCATTGTCCCGGATTCCCCCCTTTTCCCTCACAAAAAGACAAAGATCATTGTTTGTTGTTGTGCTCAGATTTGGCAATTAATTTATTTATATATCATAATTCCATGTTCCATTTATCATCTTTTATTATTATATCTCCCACAATTTCATTTATTTTCATCCATATATCGATCTCTGATCATCCCTCTGTCTTCCTCTTTTCTCTCCCCCAGGTGAGAACCTGGGTGCCTTCTTCTTCTCCTTTTCTGTTATGTAACGGTGAAAACTGAGACCGCTTTTCTCCTTCTGCTTCTTCCTCTTTTCATCCTATTCCTTTTCTCCCCCCCCTCCTTCCCCTCATTTCCACTAGCCAGTCTCCAGCTTGCGTTGGATAACTAGCTTTCCGCCAGGGTCCTGTCCCCCTTTCACCTCAGAGAGACTCCCTCCATGCCATCTCTTCCCCCCCTTTTTATATATTTTCTGCATGTCTCCTCCATGCTTCTATAAAACCCATCATTTCCATATTAAACATATCTATGGCCAGATCTGACAAATGGATGCCGTCTGACCTATAGAAATCTTCTACCCACTCTTCCACCCCCCACAATAGTACTTGTCCTCCCATTTTTTCCTCACTAATGTCCCTACCCTTCTGTTCATCTTTTTCCTGGCCCTATCCACAGCTCTATGGCTGTGCTCCAGTCTCCAAACTCTCCTTGGTATCATCTCCAACCAGGCCAGGCATACTTTAGGCTACCACTGCTGTGTTATCTCTAAGTCCCTTTTTATCTGCATATGCAGTATGTGTCTACCCATGGCTTGCCCCCAAGGTCATTACCCCCTAGATGAATAATAATTAAGTCTGGAGTGGGTCGCCGCTCCTTCAGCTCTTTCAAGGTGGGGAGCAGCTGCACCCATCTCATCCCATGGATGCCGCACCATACCAATTTACATTGTTTCACCTCCTGGTAAAGTTGCTTTCCCCTAGCCTTTTTCTCAGCTCTCCTTTCTGCCCAATAAATATAGGAGTGGCCACAGATCCAGACTTCCATGGCCCTCCCTCTTCCTATAGGGTTTAAACAGAATAGATATTTTATTAGTAATTTTAGTTTTCACCATCATATCATCACTCCCTTGTCCCCCCCCATGGCTCCCCGTCTGTTACAAACTTAAATGATACGTTAGCCTCCACACTGCAGTGTTCAGATGTATCTTTTATATCTGGCCGACTGCCAGTGCCCCTTCTCCAAAATATTATTCACTGTCTTCCCTGCCACTGCCCACTGTGAGGCAGCCCCTATCCATAAAGAGTAGGAGGAATAATTCACCGGGTCCTCCCCCAGGAATTGCATGCCCCTTTTGAGTAATGCAGTGACTTGATAACTGGTGACTCTGCTTCCATCCCCATGCAGAAATAATTTTCCTGTCCTATTTTCACGCTCTGTAGGGAAAGCCCACAAAGCCTGTGCTTGGCACACTGTGCCCTCTACATGTTTCTTTAGAGTTACCATGCAACCTTGACCCCTTTGATCCGTCTTTGACCTCTTAATCATGACCTGTATTTCCTTCATCCCCCAACTTATATCTTCCCATTCCAGGCCCCTTCCCTGTCTTGCCTGCCCTGGCCCACCACTTCGCTCACTTTCATGGCCCTGGCAAACATTACCACATAAATAACAACTGGGCCTCGGCCTTTGATCTGCATATTGCTGGCAACACTCCCTTCAGTTTCACCAGCCACTGCTTCCCTATTGGCCTCCTATTATCCACCATCCCTTGGTTTAACCTACTCCATCCTTGCATCATTCTTCTAATGATCATTGACTTGGTTGGGTCCTGCCATCTTTTTAGACTGCAGATCACACTAATCCCTGCCAAGTAGACTCCCACTGTGGTGCGGGCTCTCCCCTTCTGCCACTGCTCCATGGTGAACTTCCCCAACTGTTCTTCTGTGAGTGGCCTACTTACCTCCATGTGGTGAGTTGCCCTGAATGTTTTAAACACTCGCCAGGCCCCCTCATAGGTCCTCAGAGTCCTTGGCACCCATGAACTGCGGAACAACATTTCTGCTCCCTCCTGCCAACGTCCCATGTGTTCATTGGTCTAGGCATTTTTTGCTCCTTTGCTGTTGGTGCCAGCCTCCGGAAATGGTCCAGCTGCAGACGGGAAAGGCTGTCAGCCAGGGTGTTATGTACCTCTTCTATGTGTTTTGCTCTGAATGACATATTCAACTGTAATGCCCTTAGCACCAAGAATTGCAAAACTTACACAACTGTTTCTGACCTGGCTCCCCTGTTGTTAAAGACCTCTACCACTGCTCTATTGTCACACCAGAATGTTACTTTTTGATCTGGTAATTCTTCTCCCCAAACCAGGGTGCATGCCCAGATGGGCATGATCTCTAACAAGGTTATGTCCCTCACCTTACTGTCCCTCACCCAATCTGAAGGCCAGGGCTCTGCAAATCATCTGTCCCTCAGATGGCCTCCCATGCTCAGGCCTCTGGCCGCATCTGTGTAAAGATCGAGGTCTGTGTTATATGCCCATTCCTCTTGCCAGAAAGAGCAGCCATTATATTCCCTAAGGAATACCTCCCATACTTTGAAATCCTCCCTGACTCCCTTTGTTATGTCTACCCAATGGTGTAGCCTGGCCACTGCAGCTGTGACCCTTGCTAGCCTCTTTTTGAAAGCCCTCCATGGCCCAATAGCCCTACACACGAAGTTCAGATGCCCCAATACTTGTTGTACCTGCTTTAGCTGTACCCTCCTTCTACTGGTATGTATCTTAATCAATTCCTTCAATTTTTCTACTTTTTGTCTAGTAACTGAAATATTTTCCCCAGAGCATCTATCTCGATGCCCAGAAACTCTAACACCCTACTGGGCCCTTCTGTTTTTTCCGGTGCCAGTGGGACTCCCAGTTCCTGACACAGCTGTTGGAAACTGGCTAACATTCTTTCTGTTTCCCTCTTTCCACTGCCTATGAAAAGGAAATCATTCAAATAGTGAATGACAGTTTTATAACCAGTCCTTTCTTGGAATATCCACTGCAAACATGTGCTAAAGGCTTCGAATGTGGCGTATGCTGTAGAGCAACCCATGGGCATGGCTTTGTCAAAATAGTACTGTCCCCCAATTTTAAACCTCAATAGGTCCAAATCCTCTCTTCTAACTGGAAGTAGTCTGAAAGCTGACTCTATATCTGTCTTAGCCATCCATGCATCTGCAGTTACCTTGATAATTTGGACTGCATCTTCCAGGGTGGAATATGTCACTTTACTATATTCCTCGCCGATAAAATCATTGACCAACTCACCTTCGGTAAAGGATAGGTGATGAATCACCCTAAAATTCCCCTCTTGTTTTTTGGGAACCAAACCTAATGGAGAAATCCTCATGTTCTCCAATGGGGGGCTGTCATATGGTCCCTCTATTCTCCCTGCTGCCTTCTCTTTCTCTATCTTCCATTGTAACATGTTTTTATTTTTATTTATTTAGTTGTTTAACCAGGTATAGCACACTAAGCTGAAAGCTTTTTTACAGGAACGACCTGGGAGCACAAGGAGGTTTAGTGACTTGCTCAGGGTCACACAGAATGCAAGTGGAAGCTGTGGGATTCAAACCCAGGTCTGGTCTGCTGGATGTCACCAAATTTGCAGCTCAGAGCCTTAGACCACTGCGCTATACTGCCTCAAGTCTTCCCTCCCTCTCACTGAGCCCAGATTGTTTGCCTCTCTGGCCTGTCTTGGTCCCTCACACTGTAGAGAAAAACCTGTGTGAAAACCTTCTGTAATCATTTCTGCCATTTTCTTATCTGGATATCTGTCCAACCATTCCTTCCATGCCTCTATCCTGATAGGGGTTCTAGCTGCTCTAAATTGTTCCCCATCCTCATTTCTTTTTCCCCACCAGCTCCCCCCCTCTGGCTGATGCCCAGCCTTGCTGATCAATGATTTTGACTCCCTCTATTTGCAATCTCCCTCCCCCCCATTCCATGTCTGGCCTTTATACCCCTGCCCTTCCCAAAAGAACTGTTGACCCGACCCGAGCCCCCCAGTTCCTTGCATTCCTTGGACCCATGTCTTCCTGCATCTGATAGCCGGATGTGATCCCCCACATTTTGAACAGGCATGCTAAAAATGGCATTGTGTCCATGAGCAAAAGGCCCTATTGTAGGCCCAGCAACATCTTTGTAGCATGGTACCTTTTTTCCCAAACTCTCCCTCCGGCATAATCTGTCCATAAATCTAGCTGTTTCATGTCCCATTGTACATCCCCTACATGGCCATTCTTTGCCGGAAGAATTTGTCATAATATATCCAGCCCACACCCCCTTTTACTTTTGCTCTCCTTACTATCAGGGAGTATGTGATGAGCGGGATGCCCATCTCAGGCCTTCTTTCCAACACTATGGCTGAGAATGTGGTGAAACCTACGAACCACCCCTCCCAAGTCTTCCCTTTTGTAAATTTGTCCTCCTCTTTCTTGCCTAACAAAACCACTGCCGCTGCCATTTCACTTTTCCCTATATTCTCTGTTTCTTCATATTTCACTGTTGCATCCCGGCTTACTAAAGCGAAAATATCCACATACTCTCCCTTCCATATTTTTTTCTTTTGTGGTCAGCGGTATGTGTTCACCCACTCTCATCCCTGGAGTTCCTATCTCCCTTGTTCCTTTTCCCTCCTTTTCAACTTCACCTTCCTTCTCCTTCACCACCTCTTCTCCTGCCCTAATCTCGGCTAGTGCAGCCTCCGTCTGGCTCAAGCCCCCCAAACCAAGTGCCGAAATGATCTGACCTATGTACTCCTTGATGCTGTCACCAACAGAGCCAGGTGCATTACCTGTGACCTTGTCCATTCCTTGCTGCCTGCTAGCATCCTGGTGCCCCAGCACATTTCCCTCTGGGTGAAGGATTGGTAGGCCTACTAGTGGCTGTGGAGAAACCACTGTATGCTGGGGGTCCAGACTGGGCTCCACTGGGGAAACCACCACCTGTCCCTGGGGAGGTACTGACAGGGCCGGGTTGACTGGGTGCAGAGGTACTGGATTATCTGCCTTGGTTAGCCCCACCATCTGTGGTTGCACCCTGGTTGGGCTGTGAGGCTTCCCCGCTGGCTGCTTCCCTCTGCCCCCTTTACCCTTCCCTGCTTTTCATTTCTCACCAGACCTCCCTGGTTCCTCCCCTTCCACCAACTCCCACATCCTATTGGCCTTTTCAGCCAGCTCTGCTATCACCTTGTAGGCATCTTCCTTCGAAGGCCTGCTCTTCTTGGGTGCTATGCTGTCTGCTTTGTCACCTGTGAAAACACTGGAAAAGAAAAAAACTGATTTAAACAGCAATATGGAGGCCGTAACCTGAGAGGCCAGGCTCACCTCCCCCCATAGGCAGCCTCCAACTGAGATGCACCTGCTCCTTTTTTTTTGACCTGGGCCTGAAATGGAGCACTGCATCCTGCTGCATGTCCGGGCCCAGTTTCCTCGATCCTCTGGTCACTCCCCCTTGCCCCTTGCTAGGCCCCCATCAAGCCCACCTTTCATTTCCGGACCCCCGGGTTTTCTCGCCTCTGGATTGCTAGGCCTCTTGTCACTAGGCCCTCCTGCCCATCCAAATCAGGCCCCTGCTCCCTCTTGGTCTGTTCCCCCTCTCCTCCCCCCAGCATGTGACATCATGCCGCATGGCCACTTATGGCTTCTCTTTTCTTTTTTTTTTAAAAAGCTCTCCTTGTTTCCAGGCATCCTCCTGCTGTGCTTCCCCCCAGCACGCGGCATCATGCCACCTGTCCACTGCATCGATCGCCCCTCCACTTCCTTGGCCTGTCCTTCAGGCCCTCAAACCAAAGGTGGGAGGCCCCTTTCTTGCTCCACTAACCCTACTGGGCCATAGGGCATGAACCCCATGCTGTCTCCCCAGTCAGCCCCCTTTTCAGTCCTCCTATTACACGTGCAGTCATGGGCATGCCACTGGCAAGGCTGCACTGCTCTGACTTGCCCCTTGGGTCCCTGCGATGCCCCCGATGTTCTCTGCAGTCCAGTGTGTTGATCCCAAACCCCCCATTTGCATCCCACACCACCCAGAAAAAATTGCAGGCTCAACAGCTTTCCCCTTGTGCCCTGTGGCCTGCAGGGCCTCAACACCTGCTACCCCTTGTGGCGCGTATTTGCTAACCCACCAATGCCATCCTTTCCCCTTTCCCCGAGCATACCTCCCTCCCCCGCTTCCCCTGAAGGTTCCCACTCATAAACCTCCCCAGCAGTGCTCTCACAGCCAACACAGGCTTCACGCTACCAGTCTCCAGCCCTTCAAGCTGCTCCTTCCCATCTGCTCACTGCTGCTCCTTCCTCTTCCTCTGACCAAGCGGGTGATTGCCCTGCTATCTGAAAAAAATGCTCCAAACCACGCGGCACTCTCACCCCGCTGATGGTTTTCCAGGCTGCTTTACTCCCAACGGTACCTTCTGCCTTCCCATGGCCCCCCAAACCTTTCCCCAACAAAACGGGCATTCTGCCCTGCCAATGAGACAAACCATAGCATGTGTGGTGCTCTCATTCTTCCCCCAACTAGCCGCTAACGCCTTGTGAAACACAGGCATCTGCCCCAGCTGACTGAAAAATGCCTTGTCCACCGCGTGGTGCTCTTGCACCTCCCCGACCTCCTTTTGGTCACCTTCTCCATCTCAACAGGTTCCTTTCAGCATTACAAACAGCCTACAAGTCTGTTAAACACTAGGGCACTGATCTTGGCCCTAGCAATGCACTTATCTATTTCCACAATGCTTTCTTTCTTTAAAATGCAGGCATAACAGTACACAATCTGAGGTTTCTACCTATTCATTTTTTTTTCACTCATAATGACCCCCACAAGATTCAAACCACACAAAACTTCTGCTTTGTAGTCAGAGAAACTACCCCTGCACTACAAGGGCAGCTTTTTTTTAAACAAGAAGGGTTATTCCTAACAACTTTTCAAAAAGGCTTACAACATTGCACTGCCTAACTATGATATACTTGTCTTTATCATTCATACAATTAAAGCCCCCGCGTTTTGTTTTTTTTGAAAAACTGTTACTGCTTACCTGACCAAATCCCCAACCTTTGTTCTGATGCCAATCTGATGTACCGCAGTTCAGAATAATCAAAACTCTAACAAAAGTGGCTGAACCACTTCTGTGTTGTCCCTTATGTACCTCCACTTGCCCCTCCCCTTCCTGTTGCCTGTCCATTGTTCTATCCCCGGGCCCCTCCCCTTCCATCCCCCCTTCCCTTCTGAGCACACCATCCTGATGAAAAGGGAAAAGGTGCACCAGGACAACCTGGTCTGCCCCTTAAATGACAAACTCCATTATCAGCAAGACAGTTTTTGTATTGGATTACTGCATTACTAAACTTTTTTATGTAACTGTGTCACAGTAACTAATTATGATACTGTTATATTAATGTTTTTTTTTCCTCTCTTTTCTCATACAGGTTATGTATTATAGCCCACTGAATGTTAATAGTAATGCCAACAAAAGGTCAGATAGCAAGAAAGCAGCACTGTCAATGTTACATTGAGAGCACAACTGTACACGAAAAGGGCCCACGTGCAAGAAAAAACAGAAATCGCAGGCATTATTTAAAGAGATTATGGTTGCTGGAAAAGAAGAATACAAATACTAAAGCTAACATCGGTGCACAAAAAAATAAATTGAAGCAAATGCAAATTAAAGTTTAGAGATCACATCATACTCATAACACTACAATGCAGTGTGATATACTTCTATATATAAAAACATCATGTGTACAATGGGAGAGGGTGGTAATGAAAAGAAGCATAATCTGTTTTTGTATGTCTGTTTACATCTCTGTCTTCCCCCTTTTCCCCTGGATGAGGATAAAAATAGGCAAAATTGCCTAGTCTTCCTTTCTCGGTTAACAAAAATTTAGTAAAGTAAACTAAGTATAGTGTGTGAACATGTTCACAACAGAAGGAGGTTGTATTTTAGGAATGGGGCTGAGAAGGCTAAAGTTAATAAATGTATCTCAGCTATCTTGAGGAGAAGAGGATCGGTATTGGGCCCCTGTCTCTTCAATCTTTATGTATCGTCACTTCAATTAAAACAAAAATCTGTATGGATGCAAAAGTTTGCTGATGATTGTAGGATTGGAGCAGAAGTGAATATTAGATTAAACACTTCAAATTTACAGGATGCAATAGATAATATTGATATGTGGACTAAAAAATATAAATTGACATTGAATCTAGATAAATGTTTCATAATGCATTTGGGCAATAGAAATCCTAAATTATCCTACAAATTAGGAAATATACCAATAAAAATAACAAATGAGGAAAGAGATTTGGGTATAACAGTATCTAGTAATTTGAATTTTCATCACATTGTCAGAATATAGCCAAAAAAGGAAATAAAATCTTAAATTGCATACTGAGGCATGTATCATCCAGAAGCAGGATGGTTGTTATGCCTCTGTATGTGTCTCTGGTGAGGCCTATTATGGAGTATGGAGCACAGGTGTGGTCTCCCTTTAAAAAACAGGATTCAATTCTTTTAGAGCGGGTCCAGAAAAGAGCAACAAGAGTTATCTGCAATATGGTAGGAAAAAATTATGCAACTAGATTGATGGAGTTGAATATGTACTCCTTGGAGGAGCGTAGAAAGCATGGTGATATGTGCTTGGTTTATAAGGCTTGGCAAAGTGATGATCTTTGGGACATTACTGGGTTAAAAGTAAATAGTAGTATGTATAATACTAGGTCCCATCCAATGCAGTTAACAGCCGCTAAAAGTAATAAAGTACGAAGTACATGGTGGTTTAATAAAAGGGTGGTGCATGATTGGAATACATTGCCGTTGGAGGTTGTGGCTAGTCAGTCTATTACTGAGTTTAAATCTAAATGGGACAGGTATTTGAATCAGATTAGAAATTAAGTGATAGTGGTGAGCATATAGGACGTAAGTCCATTTAGCTCAGTAACATTCCTATGATTCCTATGAATAACAAATAGGGCCATACTGTAAAATGTAGAGCACAGGTACAAAGATTTGTGCATTTGTTTTTATTTTGAGAAAATGTCTACAGAGGAAGCTGTGGTGAGCAACACAGTTATTTACAGACAGGGTTAAGACACTCAAAATGGAGATTAAAAAGCAAGGCAGCTTACACAGAGGTACATTTAGTACTGTATTTGGTAGTAAGTGGGTTCACACACTACATATTGAGACATTTCTTTCTGAAAAATACTTACACAACAGTCTCAGACACAGCTAGTGGTTGATGAATAAGGTACTGAGTGTTCTGTTATGAGATGTTTTTCATCACCTACTAGTAATGATGATTCACAGCATGATGTTTCTTTTTTTATACTTATATTTTATTGATTTTTAATTTCTCAGTACAGCAAAATAAAAAGAGCATGATGTCAAGCAAACTTACTACCAATTACTTCTATGGCTTGTCTAGACCAATAACATATGGGGGAGATTTTTGCCACGATTCATTTCAGGAGGTTAATACAGCCAGATATAAGGTTTATCAGAACTTTAAAATTATTGCTTTACAAATGGTTGTTTAAAACCGAAACCCTAATTATTATTACAATCCCTTTAATAACAACTTATCTCCCCCCAAAACAGCCAGCAAAGAAAAGAAAAGAAAGGAAAAGTTTCCTCCAAAACTCCCTCAGTCTATTACATCCTGTATACTTATATCAGTTCAAAGGTTCTCATTTTATCTTTTCTTCTCAGATTGCCATATTTACCATCTCCTCCTTAGAAAGCGTTGGTGATTCCATTTCACTTTGATGATGTTGGGCTCTAATAAATGCAGAGACCTGTTCCACATTGTAGGGCGGGGGAGGGAAGGGAACATTGTTTAACCAGGAGAAGCACACTAAGCCAAAGCTGGTTTCTGGATGTGACCTGGGAGCACAAGGAAGTTAAGTGACTTGCTCAAGATCACATAGTATCAGTATGAGTAGAAAAGGTATTGTGCCCCTTTAAATTTTATGCAAAGTTTTGCAGGTGCTAGCAGCTGAAACTCCACTCCCATTTCAAGTGTATCCTGTCAATATGCTAAAAATCGATGATGTCTTTGCTGAGTGCAATAAGAATAGTCGAGGAAGATTGAAAATCTTATTTTTATATGTAAGGGGGTCTTCAATTCATGAAAGACACATGATCAAATCAGGATCAGTTTCAAATGCTAAAGTCAGCAGGATGGTAGATTTCCTTTGAGAAACTAAATTATCTTTATTGATGGATTTCAAAGGAATTCTATAAACCCGGGTTATAAAGGGCAGATTAAATTCTGGCAGTTCAAAAAGACTGATAAATAATTAGAGCAGTGTGAAATATAAAATTCCACCTGTGGCATGCTCACAGAAAAACGTTGATTCCATCAAATTCTGCAGGATTTTTACAAATGTTCTGTGGAATTTTGCAAAATTTTGCATGTCATTTATTTCACTATACTTTTAAAAGAACATGCCCAGATACCACCAAATTTGGAAAATAAACAGTACTTCTTGTCTTACAAGATTGTACAACATTTCAGAGTTGCAGATTAAAATGGGGTGGAGCTATGAGTGGCCAAATATTTAATCAAAATTAAATTTTCAGTTATTTTGAGATAATTTTAAAATTTCTTATCCAAATTTCTCCACAATGTCAGGATTTAGAGAAGCGCCTAGAATGCATATATGCACTGTGTTTTAAGTCTCAAGCTTCAATGAGAGTTAAGTTATAGTTAGCCAAATATTTTGCCCAAATTTGGATTTCTGTAATTTTAGTATAATTTTGATAGTATTCATTGAACTGTTCCAAACATTGACTTGGGTTATCACTACATTTGTATATGCACATACTGTAGTTTCAGATTTCTCGATTTAAATTGGACTGTTTTAGCCTGACAAACATGTTGCCAAAATTTTAATTTCAGTTAGTTCTCTCTAACTTTAAAACTACATATCCAAATGTAACCAATGTTGAAACATTTAAACTCCTATATCACATGAATTATTGGTAAAAAAGCAAACCACACTCAGGAGTCAAAGAATGCAAACCTTGCTAAAAAATATTTAATGTGCAATGTGCAGCCCATTTACAAGCCGTGCTCCCCCCACTATACCACATGATCTTTTCTGAAAAAGTTCATATTTGCAGCTGTAAATGGGATTGAATTAAATGTAGTCAAACTTTCACAACATTTAAAAATGTAATTTTGCAAGAATGTAAACTACTGTACAAATGTATAAACCACTGACACTTTAAAACTAGAGAATGCAAAGCCATCAAATTTGGCAGGTTCTTAGACCTTAAAAGGAGACTGTGTACCAGTTTTATTAATAGCTTGCTGCAAGAAATTGCAAAATAACATCTGCACTTAAAGTCAAACCCCATAAGTCTTTGTGAAAATTGTAGAATTTCATGAAAAATTCCACAAAACTGAAATGTTCTAATTTCACTTAGCCTTATCTGGGGAATTCTAATTAAAGGATAGGGGTATAAGAGGCAGGTAGCAAAGGGGTTCACCAGGTTCTGGAGTTAGATGTACAGTTTCACAAAGAAATGGACAGCTGAACTGGATAGCATAACAGTAGTAGACCCTCAGGTTGGCACAAGAAAGCACAGTATCAGCAATGCCAACCTGAATGCAGGATATTTAAGGACCACATCCAGTAAAGTTATGATCTGGGGAGCCTGGTGTACATGCAAGTCTAGGACTTAGAGATACTCAAAAAGATGTAGTGGGGGAAGACAATGTCTTGGGCAGCAGGAAGAAACAATTCTGGCTATTCCAACAGGGCAGGTCAATAGCAAAAAGGAACTCTATATCAGAGAATGTTAAATTTCACAAAAAATATTCTGGATGCTTCTTCTACAGCATATTCTATCATAAATATGTGAGAAAATGTTACTAATAATTTTTTATTCTGCAAAATTAAAGCTACTAAACCAATTTGTCCAGCTGTGTTAAACACCAGGATACACTGATTATGGATATGCATGTAAAACATTAACTCTATACATGCAAGAGCAGAGAAGCTACTTTAAATTAGGAATGGGGTATGGCAAGTGGTCAGCTGGTAGGCAAGGTTTCCACAAAGGGGAGCCAGAAAAGCCTGCCCCCAAAGCTATAGGGGATGGTAGCAGGGTAGGAGCAAAGGGGGGGGCAAATCAGGGTGGGGGTGCAAAGAAGCAAGGTGGAGGATAGTGCCACTAAACACAAGGAGCATGAAAACCAAAAGAGCTGAGTTACAGGCTCTCTTGGCAGTGGGGCAGGTGACATACCAGTCATAACAAAGACTTGGGCCATCTGGTACCAGGACTGGGATATGATAATCCCTGGATTCAGGCTGTTCAGGAAGGACATGGCAAATAGGAAAGGTGGGGGTGGCAATCTCTACACAATCTATTATAGATGGACAAGTTATTGATTTATTGAGACAAGCAACAGTGGTTCCTATTTTCAAAAAGGGATCTAAGCAGGATGTAATAAACTACAGACCTATTAGTTTAACATCTGTCCTGGGTGAGATACTAGAGGGCATAGTAAAAAAAAATTATTGGTGAAGTTATGCAGACTGATACTACCCAGCATGGGTTTGTGAAATCAAGATCATGGATGACTAACTTGGAGTTTTGTGGTGGTGTCAATGAGGCACTGGATAAAGGAGAAGCTGTGGATGTAATCTTTCTTGATTTTTCTAAGGCTTTTGACAAGGTCCCATATGGTGAATTAATTGATGCAACCATAAATTTGGGTTTAGAGGGAAATATTACCAGATGGATAGAATCCTGGCTGACTGTGAGAACACAACAAGTCTGTATAAAGGGTTTCTACTCTGGATATGAGCAAGTGACTAATGGGGTCCCTCAGGGATCAGTCTTGGGCCCCTCTCTTTTTAACATCTATATTTCTTCCTTAAATACCACCACAAAAGTCTGGTTAACCAAATTTGCTGATGTCACTCACATAGGATATATAGTCAATAATCCAGAAGCCATTAATACTCTACAGTATGCCTTGGGTGAATTAGAAAGTTGGGCCAATGTAAAGAAACTCATGTTCAATGTAGATAAGTGTACTGTGATGCATTTTGGGAGAAATAATTCACAAGCAAAATATGTCCTGAGTGGTAGAGTACTAGAAGTGGTGGAGGATGTACGAGACATGGGTGTAAGGGTGAAAAATTACCTACGTTTTGGATTGCACTTTCAACAGGTAATTAAAAAGGCTGGGGGTATACTCCATTGTGTTAACAAACACATAAAAAGTACAAGTAGTAAGGTTTGCTGCTACTGTATTCCTCCTTGGTTAGGCCCCACCGGGAGTACTGTGTTCAGTTTTGGGCACCAGGAGATAAGAGTTCTATAAATGCCCTTGAGAGACTCCAGAGGAGAGCAACCAGAAGAATGGATGAAGAAAGGGGAATGAAGTATGATGATAGATTACAGAAACTTGGGCTCTACACCCTGGAGTTTCATAGAATGAGGGGAAATCTGTGTATGGTCTATAGGGCCCTACATGATGATCGATTATGGGAGCTATTGGGTCTAGTATTCAGAAAGGTAGTTTATGATACTACAGCTCATCCATTACAGATAAAGGTGGAATGATGTAGAACTAAGCAGAGAAGCTCTTGGTTTTCAGTCAGAGTTTCTAGGATATGGAATGGTCTGTCCTTGGAGGTGGTCGCAAGTGGAAGTATGGATATATTTAAAAATCGATTAGATGCCTATTTGAGTTTAAATTCCATTAAGGGTTATAATTAATATATGGTGAGCAATATGGACTTCAGTCTTTTCAGCTCTGATTAACCTATGAACCTATGAATCTATGTACAGGAAGGAATAAAGTGCATAATGGAAGAGGGGGTGGAAGACAGGAGAGATGCCCTTTGGATGTGGTTTCAGGATCCAAAGGGCAGGGTATTGAGGATAGGGCACCAACTAAAGGAGAGGAGCTGGACAGGGAGTTGGCAGAACAGATTAAGAGGGTTTGCAGGAAGGGGAACACAGTGGTGGTGGGGTGGAGGACTTCAACCTACCTGGGGTGGACTGGAGCACACCAACCACCACAAGTGCAAGGGAGCAGGTTACACTTGGGGGCATTTCATGATAGCTTCCTAGTGCAACTGGTGTGTGAGCCAACTAGGTTGGGAAGAACTCTGGACCTTGTACTATCAAATGGGGAAGCTGTAAGGGACCTGGAGGTTGAGGATCCTCTAGCTGGGAGTGATCAGCACTCAGTGTGGGTCAACACTCAGTATGGCAAAGCAAATCAGAGGTTTGGATACCAGGGTGATTGATTTTAAGGGGGCAGACTTCAGCACGATGGGGGGAATTCTGCCCACCAGCCCCCAACCAATAGATGACATACTGGGAGGGAACCCACATTTTCTGGATTGGGAATTCTGATAAACCATCTGGGGAGAATCTAACCAACCATGGATGGCAATCAAAAATGGGGTATCATTAAAACAGGGCTGACTGAGGCTACTGAGATATGTACCAGGGCACAGAGTAAGAAGGGAAGGGAAGGGCAAAGAAGCCCAATTGGCAGACAAAGGAGGTAATGGAGGGAGTGAGAGCCAAGAGGAGAGTTTTTCAGAGATTCAAAGTATCAGGGAGGGTAATGGACAGGGAGGAGTACACAAAGATGTCCAAGGAGGTTACAAGGCAAGTCAAAGCTGGCACAGGGCATTAAGAAAGGAGAGAATGAATTCTTTGGATACATTGGGTATAGAAGGAAGAACGGGAACCAGATAGTGAGAATCAAGAAAGACAGCGGTGGGTAGAGAAGGGAGAGGAGCAGGCAGAGGCACTAAATGGATGCTTCTGCTCTGTATTCACAGGTATCCAGTGAACATGGCAACTGCAATTGAGTGCTTACAAAAAGGGTGGCTCAGTCATGGCACCTGTATTTTGGGCTACCTGGCAGGGTAGCAACCGGATACAGGAGTAGGTGACTACAGCGACATGATGTCACTATATATACACACATGGGGGAAGGAAACACATCACATGACAGATGGAAGGAGACAGAGGGTATGTGTGGTGTAGAGTGGCAGTCAGCTGCCAAGCTGGCTGTGTGGGGTGGTGGTGGTTAGGAGGCATGCTGGGGTTGGGAGGGTTCAGATCAGGAGGGGGAGGGATACTAGAGGGCACAAACTGAGGCTTGTGGTGGAACATTCAGAAGGAAATTCAGGAGATATTATTTCACAGAGAGGGAGGTGGATAAGTGGAACACTCTGTCTGAGGTGGTGGTTTCCTGTAGGATGGTGGACTGCTTCAAGAGGGGTTGGGACAGAGTGAGGGGGAAATGACAGTGGAGTAGGGTAGGAGGGGTGAGGCAGCTGCAAGATGAGGGGCTAGCTGCACAATCGAGCAGACTCAATAGACCACATGGCCTGTTTCTGCTGGCATTTTGTACTGATAGTTTTCACAAAGATTTGCGAATATTTACATAGTAAAGTTTCAAACTCCTGTAACTTACAAATCTCTTATCTAATTCTCTCCATATTTAGAAAATTCTATAAGCATTACAAAAAGGTTATCCATGCTAATTTACACATATCTAGCTCCATATGTGCCTGAGCTCTATGCAGATCAAATTATTTCATGACATTTCCTGAAAAAAATTAAATGACAGACTTTGAGCACATAATAATTTTGAGATGATGCATCATATTGTCATGAAATCTGGCACATTGTTAGAACTCTTATCATCAAGAAAGCATGCCAAATTTGAGATCCCTGACCTAATAGATGGTTAAGGTATATGCAGATAAAAATTATCATGAAATTTTGCACAAACAATAAAATGACAGCATTTGAGCACCTATAATTTTGAAACTATCCATCTGAAGTTCATGATATTTGGCATGTTAATGTCCATTGAACCAAAGAGTATATATACCTAATGTCAGAGCTCTAGCTTGAAAGGAGGCAGAGGTATAACCAAATTACAAAATGTAAAAAATTCCATAAAATTTCAATGAAATTCCATGAAATTTCACAGACTTTTGCAAAGTTTCATTGAAATTCTGCAGATTCAGAATTTTCCCATTCTGCACAGCTCTTTGCTGATTCTCCAGCATCTCAACTTTACGTGCCATTGCATAATTACATTTTATTAGATTTGCTGTAGTTTCTTCCATATTAGACATTTAGTATGCAGTCTTCTCAATTTCTTATTTATTTTTGTCCACGTCCTTATTAACTTCCTCAGTCCTCTCCTATTTCAGCTTAGCATCTTTTTGTAAAAATTCCACTTTTTCTGGCAATGTGTCAAATTTCCTATCAAATGTGTAGGTCCAAAGTAATAATTTCTTCAAAATATCCCCAACAGAGTCTTTTGAATATTTAGTGGTTGTAGTAGCCATGGTAGCCACAGTGGTTTCCGTTGCAGGCAAAAATGTTTGATTTGGGGAATCCTTGCTACAAACAGGTATCTGACTTTTATCTGTTATCAAAGCATTTAAAACCTTTGCTGCTGCACCTGCTTGTATGCTTGTATGCAATGTAGTGGCCTTGGAGGTAGGTGCATTTTTTGGAACTTCTAGAAGAGTTGTTAAGTTACTCTCAAGTGGTTGCAGGTCAGTAGTTGGCATCTCAGTTGCGAGACTGGAGCTTCTCTTCCTGGTTTGCCTGACACCCGTAGTGCCTGTTCTTGGTGTGAAATGTTTATCAAGCGGCTTAATTCTCAGTGAGCCAAATTCTTCCAATGACAATGATAAGAAAGCTTTCCTTTTGTCAGCCATATGAAATTTAAGCAGAAGACATGTCCCAGAATATTATTTTAAACATCTGATCAAGCCACCAGCGTGGAGCTCTTACAGAACACTGCATGCCTCTGCTATGCTAACTCTGCACCCCTCCTCAATTCCAATCTCAAAGGGAGAGTCGATGTTTCTAAAAGTGGTAGACACACATTGTCATCTAAAAAGTGGGGGTGTAGCAGTTCATTGAATGTTAGGGGGATTTTGTTTGAGCATGTTACACAATTTATTAATGCATTTGCTTAAATAAATTATCTTGAAGATGCCAATGCGCATGAACCGCAACTGCCCAAGCCTGGCAATGTAAGTTGGTGCATAGGAACCTGAAAAGAGAAGGGCGGCTGTGAGGCTATGAATATATACTGTATATATATATATATATATATATTTGAAAGAATAGCATGTACACTCAGCATTAGTTGACACAGTTCATTTTATGTACCTTAGTTATTTCCTTTATATGTGTTAGTCATAATGAATGTGTGTGTACTGTAACTGGAAATCTCTTTAATAAAGCTGAATTAAACAAAAGAGGAAATTATAAGAACAGCTTACAGCTTCTTGTCATGTAACATAGAAACATAGACTTTGATGGCAGATAAGGACCACTTGACCCACCCAGTCTGCCCATTTCCTTACCTACTGGATAAGCTGCAGATTCTAGTTAACCAACGGTCTACTTCCTGCAACCCCCCCCCCCACTATAATTGCCTTGTGTCTGTCCCATGCTTGTTTGAATTCCCCCACTGTTTTAGACCCAATGACCTCCTCAGGAAGGCTGTTCCATGTATCCACCACTCTCTCTGTGAAAAAATTCCTCACATTACCCCTGAGCCATCCCCACTCTATCTTTAAATTGTGTCCCCTTGTTCTTACACATCTCTTTTTCTGAAAGATGCTACCCTCCTGGACTTTGTTGATTCCCTTGAGGTACTTGAATGTTTCTATCATGTCCCCCATCCCTCCTTTCATCAAGAGTATACATATTAAGCTCTCTCAGTCTCTCTTCATATGGTTTCTGCTGCAGACCTTGCACCATTTTAGTTGCCCTCCTCTGGACTGCTTCCATCCTGTCTATGTCCTTGTGTAGATGAGGTCTCCAAAACTGCACACAGTACTCCATATGGGGTCTCACCAACTGTCTTTACAGAGAGATAACCACTTCCCTTTTTCTACTTGTGATGCCCCTTCCTATGCATCCCAGTATCCCCCTGGCTCTCCTTACCAACTTTTCACATTGTGTACCCACCTTTAGGTCATCTGATATGACTACCCCCAGGTTCCTTTCCATTTTTGTTGTTGTTAGTACCTCCCCTGCTACTGTGTACTCTTCTCCTGGGTTTTTGTTTCCCAGGTGCATTACTTTGCACTTCTTTGCATTGACTCTAAGTTGCCATATGTCTGACCATTCCTCCAACCTTGCCAAGTTCCTTCTCATCTTTTCTATCCCCCCTTGTGTATCAACTCTGTTACAGATCTTTGTGTCATCTGCAAAGAGGCATACCTTTCCCTCCAGACCCTCTGCAATGTCACCTATAAAGATGTTAAAGAGGACTGGACCCAGTACTGAGCACTGAGGTACTCCACTAGTAACCCCCCTTTCTTCAGAATGTGTTCCATTCACTATTACCTTCTGTGTCCTGTTGTGCAGCCAGTTTGCTACCCAGGCTACCACCCTGGAACACATTCCCAGGCTGGCTAACTTGATTATTAATCTTTTTTGCGGGACTGTGTCAAATGCCTTGCTAAAGTCTAGGTAGGCCATATCCACAGCCCCTCCCTGGTCTATTACTTTGGTCACCCAGTCAAAGAAATCAATTAGATTTGTCTGACATGACCTTCCTGCTGTAAATCCATGCTGCTTTGGGTCCTGTGCCCCGCTGGCCTCTAGGTACTCAACAATTCTTTCTTTCAGAAGTGATTCCATCATTTTCCCTACCACTGAGGTCAAACTTACAGGTCTGTAGTTTCCTGCTTCTGCCTTGCTCCCACTTTTGTGAAGGGGAATCACATCTGCCCTCCTCCAGTCCTCAGATACTGCCCCATCCTGCCATGATTTGTTAAAAAGCATGGTCAGTGGTGTCACTAGGTCCTCCCTTAGTTCTTTTAGAATTCTGGGGTGAATCCTGTCAGGCCCCATTGCTTTGTCCACCTTGAGTTTTAGGAGTTCTTTCAGGGCTCTTACTTCTGTGAATGGACTGGTGTCAACCCCGCTACCCAGAGTGCTTCTATTGTCTGGTTGAGGTAACTCATTCTCATCTTCTTTTGTGAATACTGAGCAACGATCCTTCATAACACTAGTGGGTCATTCACTGGCAAGTCAATGTACAGGTGTATGTGGAAGTTACTTTCATCACATGAACCTGCTAGCAGTACACCACAATGGCATGTGCTGATCTGTGAGAAAAATATATTTATTTATTTTTGTTGACCCGGTAGGCTCATTGAGACTAGAAGTCCCTTTTTTTGGGGTGACGGGGGATACAGATGGTAACCAACTGCAATCGAACCAGATTAAGCTGTTTGTGGTATTTTTAGTGAATGTGAGAAATTTGGCAAGGGCACCAGATAAATTCCCTTACTGCATTGCTGACAGTAGGGGGCTGCTGCTGGTATCAGTCTGCAGAATGGCAGACTGTGCTCGACCTTCTACAGAGATGGATGCTTTGCCTAGTAATGGTCTGAAGGCTTCTAGTGCTATGCTTGAGATGGCTCTGCCCTGGGACACAGTTTATACTTCAACCATACCTCAGGAGCTTGCTGGTGATGTGTGCAGTATTGGCCATGGAGAGGGAGTCCTTGACGAGACTTTATTTTCAGAGATGCCCTCTAGAGAGGTAATTTGAGTTTCTGCACAAGCTTTATGTCTTGAGGATGTTCCCGGGAGCAGCAGTGCTTCGGTGACAGTTCCTTCACTCAAAATAGATGCCTGTCAGTCCATGCATACTGTGGCTACATCGGGGGTGACTCATTTGTCAGATGCTTCTCGTGCTGGAATGCAGAAGCCAAGAGCCACTGACGTTGCCTTTCCTTCTGCTGACTGGAGCAAAGACTCAGCCTTAGTGGATGCGAGTTGGATTTTTTGGGATGGACATTGGCTGTCAGACTCTGCTTGGATGTCCTTTATGCCTGGATTGTCATCTATTCCTGGGGATTCATCTCAACAAACAGAATCGACTGCTACAGCTTCACAACTACCAGGTGAACATTCTGACTTTACTTCTTCCAACAACATGAACGCTGACACTGGGGATGGTGATGAACTGCCTCATAATTCTCCCCCCTTCCCCTCGTAGGGATCAGTTTAGGTCTGGTCCTTGTTTTTTCTTACTTGTTTCAACATAATAGACTAGAACAGGCCTCTAGGCATAATGACGTCCACCTATGCTATAGAGGGGGCCTTCAGGAACACCCTGATAGATGCTATGTTGCCCAGAGGCTTCTTAAAAACTCAATGAATTTTCAGGCCTCAGATATATATATATATATATATATATATATATATATATATATATATATATGCCCTATCAATATTAGGGTGAGAATACATTTGTTTTTGGTCTTTGGCCGGGCTTGACAAGTTTTGGCAGAAATATGAGACTTTAAAAATGACTCCACTTTGGACACCTTTTTGGGCTATTCCCATTACTCTCAGATTTACTCTCTTTAAGACAGTTAACATCATGTTTCGCAATGAAGAAATAAATGTGGGGGACATACTTTATTGGTTGGAAAGCAAATGTACTGTGTTTGTTCCCTCTGAACCCATCATAGATGGAGAAGGGATTTGGACTGGGAGTTGGAAATTCAAATTTAAATTACACACTGTGGGGGATGATGTACAACACATTTCAAATAACTTTTTTGGGGGAAAAGATGGGGGGTTGTTTTAACCCAGGTCAGCCTAAGGTCCACTACAGATGTGGTAGCATCCATCATTTGAGCAGTGCTTGTGGCAAAATTAAGTGTACACTTTGTGGGGAGCTGGATCATGATAGTGGGATCTGTCGCAATGTTTTCCATTGTAACCTTTGTGATACACAAGGCCATGCCTATTACCAGTGTCCTTATGCTGGACAAAACAAACAAGAGGGTTTGGACAAGGAAATCTTGATTTCAGTGGCTCAAGATAGGTTTAGGCCTAGATCTGAGGATGATGGAACCTCTGAAGCAGGCTCTTCCACCTCAGCCTCTTCAGGTTCTCCTGAGCCTCAACCTCCTACTTCAGATCCCAGCCCCGATGCTCCTGCTGCTCAACAGCCTACTATGGCAGCTGAACCTATGCAGTCTGAGGAAGCTTCTATGCACCCCCAGCCTCTGAGCTTCAGATGCCTCACCCCAAATGGGTCACAAGATCTCATGTCAAGAAGCTTGCCCAGACTATTAGCATTTTCACACAGAACACCTTTCAGGTACTGCAGGATCAGGATGGTGATTCTGAATCAGATGTTTCTATTAAATCTGGGGCAGTTTCTAAAATGGAATGCGATGATGAAGGTGGTCCTGACTTATTGGAGACCAAGACACAATCTGGCTGTAAAAGTAAAATGGACAAAACCTAAATTTCTTCTCTGGCTTCTTTGACTTTGGTTTCCCTCAACACCTGCAGCATTAAAAAATTTAGGAAGTGTTTGGGATTTTTGCATTTCTGTAAATCTCTAGCTGCAGACATTCTTTTTTTGCAGAAGACCAGATTTACTTCCTTATTTGATGTAGCTCAAACTAAAAAAATATGGGTACATGGGCATTCTTTTTGGTCCTTTGGTACCAATGCTGCAGATGGGGTCAGGATTGTTTTTTGTCACACTCAGGTTCAGGTTCTTAGGATGGTTGACATTGCCACTGGCAGGGCTCTTCTTCTGGATTGCATCTGCAAGGGATACCCCCTACGCCTTATTAACATTTAAGTCCCACAAGTCAAATCTGCTAGGATTAACTTGCTTCATGACGTAGAACCATATCTTTTTACCCCAAGGCATATTTTCTGGGGGGAGAGTTCAATTGTAGTTGAGATCTGAATTTTAAGGATCAGGTACAACAGAAAGTGTACTGCAATTCTCATGCTCTTCATAACCTTCTTAAAAAAGCCTCTTTGTTAGATACCTATAGGGCTTTACATCCTGATCCTGGGCCTACTTATAGACAGAGTCACTATGCTTCCACAATTGATTTTGTTTTTCCCTCTCATCATTTAATTCCTGTTAAGTTCTGTTAGACCCCTTGTGAATTTTCTGACTATATGCTATTGAAAGTTTGTTTCAGTCTTATATGTATTCCTCCTCAATTCCCTGCAATACCCACACGATGGAAGTTGAATCCTGTTTTGTTAACTCAGGTTCAGTTTCAGACTGCTCTTATGGAGGTACTTGGATGCCAGAAGTCGGTGGCTGGGTTCTATGATTCTTGGGTTACCTGGTGGATGGCCACTAAAGCAGAGTTTACATGTTTTTTCCTCTGGTTTTGATAAGAAAACCCTTGCTGCAGATTATATTACTTATTTAGGTTATAGGGACCAGCTTTTTAAATTATTGTCCCTTTCCACTGCCTTGGATGTAAGCATTCAGGAACAGATCTCCCTTATTAAAACAAAAATGAGAAAATTTCAATATGGTAACATAGAAACAGAGAAACATAGAATTTGATGGCAGATAAGGACCGCTTGGCCCACCTAGTCTGCCCATTTCCCTACCTACTGGACAAGCTGCAGATCCTAGTTAACCAGCACCCTACTTCTTCCTACCCCGCCGAATGGCCTTATGACTGTCCCATGCATGCTTGAATTCCACCACTGATTTTGACTCCACAACCTCCACCGGAAGGCTGCTCCATACATCCACAACCCTCTCTGTGAAAATACTCCAATTACCTCTGAGCCACCCCCCATCTTCAAATTGGCCTCTTGTTCTTGCACACCTCTTTTTTGAAAGATGCTACCCTCTTGGACTTTGTTGATTCCCTTGAGGTACTTGAATTTTCTATCATGTCCCCTCTCCCTCCTTTCTTCGAGGCTATACATATTAAGCTCCTTTCGTCTCTCTTCATATGTCTTCCAGTGCAGACCCCCACCATTTTAGTTGCCCTCCTCTGGACAGCTTCCATCCTGTCTATGTCTTTATGGAGATTGGGTCTCCAGAACTGCACACAGTACTCAGATGGGGTCTCACCAGCTGTCTGTACAGAGGGATAATAACTTCCTGTTTTCTACTGGTGATGCCTCTCCTATGCATCCCAGTATCCCCCAACCCTCCTTGCTGCCCTCTCACATTGCTTGCCCACCTTTAGGTCATCTGATATGACTACCCCCAGGTCCCTTTCCATTTTTGTTGTTGTTAGTATCTCACCCCCATTGTGTACTCTTCCCTGGGTTTTGTTTCCAGGTGCATTACCTTGCACCTTCTAGCATTGAATCTAAGCTGCCATACATTTGACCATTCCTCTAACCTTGCCAAGTCCCTTCTCATCCTTTCCACCCCACCCTGTGCATCAACTCTGTTGCAGATCTTTGTGTCATCTGCAGAGACATACTTTTCCTTCCAGTCCCTCTGCAATGTCACTTATAAAGACATTGAAGAGGACCGGTCCTAATACTGAACCCTGCGGTACCCCACTAGTAACCCTCCTTTCTTCTGAGTGGACTCCATTTACTATTACTCTCTGTGTCCTATTCTCCAGCCAATTCTTTACCCAGGCTGTCATCTTGGGACCCACTCCCAGGCTGGCTAACTTGTATATTAATCTTTTGCGTGGGACTGTGTCAAATGCCTTGCTAAAGTCTAGGTAGACCATGTCCACAGCCCCTCCCTGATCTACTACTTTGGTCACCCAGTCAAAGAAATCTATCAGATTCATCTGGCATGACCTTCCCACTGTGAATCCATGCTGCCTAGGTCCTGTGCCCTCTGGCCTCTAGATACTCGACAATTCTTTCCTTCAGAAGTGATTCCATCATTTTCCCTATCACTGAGGTTAAACTAACTGGTCTGTAGTTTCCTGCTTCTGCCTTGCTCCCACTTTTGTGAAGGGGAATCACATCTGCCCTTCTCCAGTCCTCGGGTACCACCCCATCCTCCCATGATTTGTTAAAAAGGGTAGTCAGTGGTGTCACTAGTTTTACCCTTAGTTCTTTTAGAATTCTGGGATGAATCCCATCAGGCCCCATTGCTTTGTCCACCTTCAGTTTTAAAAGTTCTTTCAGAACCCTTTCTTCTGTAAATGGGCTGGTATCAACTGTTTGTTTTAGGTACCTCCTCTTTATTTGTAAATACTGAGCAAAAATATTTGTTTAGTATCTCTGCCTTTTCACAGTCTCCTCTGCCCACCCTCCCTCCCTGTCACCAGCATGATGATTTATCCTATGGCCTTAAGTCCTCTCCTGTCTCTGATCCATTTTCAGCTTGTAAACAAGCTTTGAAAAAACAACTTTTGGATGGCCTTTTTGATTCTCAGGGTGTTCTTAAAACTACTGCTGTTAGGAGGCAGTATAGTGCAGTGGTCTAAGGCTCTGAGCTGCAAATGTGGTGACATCCAGCAGCCCAGACCTGGGTTTGAATCCCGCAGCTTCCACTTGAATACTGTGTGACCCTGCGCAAGTCACTTTACTTAACTGTGCTCCCAGGTCACTCCTGTAAAAAAGCTTTCAGCTTAGTGTGCTATTCCTGGTTAAACAATTAAAAAAAAAAAATACTGCATATAGTACAAGGCATTTTACAGGACCAACATGGTCAGGCCTTCCAGCCTATGGATACCTGGACTGATCTTTTTTCTTTCTCTCCCCCTGTACTGACTCCTCAACAATCACAGGAGTTGGATATACCTATTACCAAAGAAGAGGTTAGGTTGGAAATTACACGTTTAAAGACTGGTATTTCCCCAGGACTGGATGGTCTCATAAATGAATTTCATAAGGTTTTTTGGATGATTTTAGCTATATCCTGGCAATGTTTATAATGAGATGTTAGCTGCAGACACACTGCCTTCAGATTTCTCTGCTGCCCTACTCATTTTTCTCTTTACAAAAGGAATTAAACATGATATTGGCAATTGGAGGCCAATCAGTTTACTAAATACGGACTATAACATTTTTTATGCTATTTTGTGCCATAGACTCCGATGAGTAGCCCCCTATTTGATTCACCATGCACAGATTTGTTCTATTCCTGGATGGCATATTCAGCAAAATCTAACACTTTTGTGGAATATCTGTGAATGCAGCCAATTGAAGAGACTTACTGGGTATTTGTTATCATTAGACCAAGCAAAGGCCTTTGACAAGGTTTCACATGATTTTTTGTTTCAAGTTTTTCACCAATACGGGTTTTCCTTGAAATTTAGGTCTTGGGTATGTCGGGCCAAAGTTTTTCCTTTGGTAAATGGATTAATAGGGGATGGAGTTAATTTTAATAGGGGTGTACGTCAGGGATGTCCTATTAGCCCATTGCTGTACACTTTTGTATTGGACCCCTTGATTTGGGAACTCCTCTATCATTCAAATATTTTTAGCTCTACTCCCACTTTAGACGTCCCCCCCCCCAGGTATTGGCTGTATATGCAGATGATATGTGTCTTTTACATGATAAAGCCTCTGGCCTTATTGCCCTGATTATCTTAACTCATTTTAGCACTATTTCTGGGACTATGATTAATCTTGCAAAAGGCATGGGGATTTTTATAGGGGAGGGGACCTTTGATTCCTCCATTGGGAAGATAACTATAACTACTGGCCCTATAAAAATCTTAGGGTGCCTTTTTTGAAACGAGGACTTGGCTGACCTCAACTGGAAATCTCAAATCGCATTGGGTGCATGCAAGGTACAATTGTAGAAATTTGGGACTTTTTCCAAACAAAAGTGCATTATGGTCATCAAAAGATTTCTTCTTCCAATATTTCTGTATTTTAGTTCTGTATTTCCATTACCTAAACAGTATGATACCCATTTATATAGTCTTTTCTTTCAAATGCTTTGGGAAGTTGGTCTACTGAGGCTCCTATCATTAAGTCAAATTGAGGTGCCCCTTCGTTCATCTATTTGGCAGCAACTAAATTATGGACATGAAAAATTGCTCAGCCTGTGGTTCATTGACTTTCCCAAAAGGCCTTGTATGTAAAGATCATGACCAGGGCCACTGGAAAATTGCGGGTGCAATTTCTCCGCAATTTCCACAATTTTCACCCTTCTCCGCACAAAATCCGCAATTTCTTACATTTATGGAATTGTTGACTGAAATTGTATAAAAATATTTAAATTCTCAAGGAAATCTACTCAGATATGGCACACAGACTTGGATTTGACCAAAACAGTACAGTGTGAGGTGAGAAGGGATCAAATGTGACTCTACTTTCATGTGATTCACTTCCTGCTTTTGTTTCAGAATCCTCTGGTCATGCATATGTAGACTGGAACACTTAAAATCTGTGTTAAAGCAGACTATCTGAGAACCTTTTTCTGACACAGAGACTGAAACAATAGTTGTGAGAAGAGGTGCAAGTGCCCCATTCACCTAAATGAAGCCTTAGCCACAATGCTTGTTTTTGAATGGTAGGGTAGGATTTTCCTTGTAGAAATACTTTCAATCTGAAAGGATTTTGATTCAAATGTGTCAAGAGTTTGGATGGCCCTGCTGATTATAAACTTGAATATGCTTCTGAGGGGGTTGGTGACAGTGATTCCTTACATGTCAGTCTGCCACAACTGTATACTCACATACAAAGCCTACAAAAAGCAAACATTTCTGAAAACATGCTGAACAGGTTAAGTATAGTTAAACAGTTACCTTCAAATAGACAAAATAATTGCAACCCAAGTAAAATCACTGCAAACCGAGTAGAACAAAAGTATAATGTCTTAAAAACTATTGTGTGATGTAATGAAAAGCTATTGTTATGATTTGATACTTGTATCATGTGATTTTAAAATGTTCTTACAGTGCTGATTAAGAACAGTAATCATTTTAACAAAATAAATACTTTTCTAACTAGACCTTTATTAGGCACCCTGGTAATCTGTTTATTTTTTTCTTGCACCAAATCAAGTAGTTTAAACAGGCTTCATTATTTAACATCTAGAAACAGGCAAACTATGTTGTTTCAGGATGTATTCAGTACAGACTAACTGTAAATTATTGAATAAAATCTAGTTAGCACTGCATGACTTAGATGTCTTGATTTTTAGAAGATATGCTACATAATGATTAGTTTACATTGCATTTCAAAAACACAGATCTTTCTTCATATTAAAAGCACTTACAAGTGGCAATACATTTATCTAACAATTTATGTGATCAATACATGCTGCAACAAACAATAAAATATTTATTAGGGGGCAGTGGGGATGTATAATGAACCCCAGCAATTTTCCAGCAATTTTTGCAAGAAAATCCCGGCATTTTGGGGTAAAACTTTCCGCAATTTTCCAGTGGCCCTGATCATGACTAGGAATTGTTTAGTTTCAGTTGATTTTCAGAAATGTTTCCCCTCCAAAACTCATCTGGCCCTGCGAGTTCTTACCAATAAACGTATCCCTCCTAAGATGTGTTATGTGACTTTGGCTTAGTTGTCAAGGGAGATTAGGGGTCAAGGGTAACCTGAAACATAAAGCTGTTGCTGAGCGACAATGTAATCATATTGAATGTATAGGGTTGGAGGAAACCATGGAACATTTCTTTATCTCTTGTCATTATGCTAAGCTTTTTGAGCAACTTTGCTCTCTAAATGGGTTTGGGGTAGTTCACGATATATTTCATATGAATGCTTGGTGTTTGGGGATTATTCTTTTTTTCACAATATTATCCTACAGTAGTACATTGAATGTAATATTCGCATGTATCAAGTTTTATTTGTGGCAAGCAAGATGACAATTTTCTTTACAGCACTCTTATACTCTGCCTTCAGTTTTGCTTACTCATATAGAATCAGCATTACTGAAACAAAGAGACTTTGAATTGGGGTTTCTACCATCTTATTAGTTTCATGAATACTGGAAACATGTTTATTGGCTTTGAAGTACTTTAAGGATCTGTTGGTATCAGATATGTTATTTCTCGTTTTCCTTTTTTCATTATTTATTTTTCTGAATTGTGGAATCCACTTGCTTTATTTTTTTGAGATTATATTTTTTCCCTGTTTGATTTTCTTGATTTGTTTTTGTGAAAAATGTACTGATGTTTGTGTTTCTTATAATAAACAATTCCGCTAGTGAATTGTAGGGGGAACCTCTGTCTCGCGGATGTAAGTTTCAGTGTCTGACTGTATAGAGGTGGAGGAGGTTGTGTTGGAAGACCTCCACCAGGAAAATATGAAGCAAGAATTGGTGAATATTTCTGGAGACTTTATACATGAGAATTTGCTGGTAGTAAATGAGAAACAGCAGAGACAATAAACTTCTACCGTGGATATACCAGAAATGCTGAATGTGGATCTAGTAGTAGTAGAAATGGAAATAATTAATTATCTGGAAGAGGACAGTATAACCCCTTATGTGGAACTGCAGCAGAGGGATGGAGAGATGGCTGCGGCATGTGCGCAGTTTCTGGGAGACAACTCTGCTAACGATTGCAGATGGCAGGCGAAAACTATGATGCAACTTGTGTGACAACAATTTGGGATTCAACAACCTGGAGGATCAGTGGAGGGTGACTGGTCAATTGAGACACCTTTGCAGCAAGAGGGATGGAAACTAGTATCAGGAGCTGGTTGGAAGTCAGACGAAGATTGGAATGAGGAAGAGAACTGCATTTTGTCACATTCAATCAGGCCTGTATATAAAAGTTGGAGCTCTGAGAAGACGGAGGTATGAGATGGGTTGGGTATTGCACCTGATCTACAAATTGACTTTGAGACTATGGGCCTGAGTAAGTCTGTTGACTGGGCTGAAGTGACTGTTAACAGTGTTGAAACTGTGTGTGATTTGGGGATTGAACAGCAGGGAAGCTCAGCTATTGAACAAGGACTAAAAACAATCCCAAAGGGGATTGTATCAGGAAAAACAGAAACACTTCTGACAAGATGCAAAACAAGGCCTGGTAAGGCCAGAGGTCTGCTAGTAGTGATTCAAGGGCAAAGGAGGGGGGTCCTAGTACACATTGGAAAAATCCATGGGAGGGTAATTCAGGGCAGCAACCCAGAGAGGAAGGGGCAACCAGAGGACCACATTACCAGACTTATTTAAAAATAAATTGGAGCAAGCCCCCAGATGAAATGCAGTAAGACTGCAGTACAGAGGAGGACTCTCTGAACACCCTGATAGATACTGTGTAGCTAGGCAACTCTTGAAGGGGTCAATGCATTTTTGGGTATCTGACATACATGCTTTGATTCATGTATCTGGAGAAGATATGTTCGACATTAGTGTTAAAACAAATGCAGGGCTTAAAAGATTTTGGTTTAAATATAGTAATTTAAAACAATCCCCACTCTGGATGTGTCAAAACCAGCCATTAGAATGGTCATGATAATGTTTTGTAATGAATGAGTGAGTGTGAGTGACATCTACACTGGTTACAGAATAGATGTGATATTTTAAACCTGCCTGAAGCAATAATTGACACAGAAGGGTTTGGACCAGGGGTTGGAAGTTTAAAGTTAAACCTTTTCAGGTTAATTCAGAGGTTATACATCTGCCAAACAGTTTCTTTCTTGATAAAGACAGACAAGTGTGTTTTATGGGGGACAGCCATAGGCCTGCTATAAGTGTGGAGCCCGTACACATCTCAGCAGCATATGCGATATGTTAAAATGTAGTTTGTGTGGGGATTGTGGACACCCAATTTCATCATGTGACAATGTGTGACAATGCGTTCCAATGTAACCTATGCGACAAAAAGGTCATGCCTACCATCAGTGTCCTGGGCGAGACAAAATAGAACAGAGAGGTGGAATCAGGATGACTTGGTACAAACAGCTCAGAATAGACATAAAGGAGAGGAGGCAGAGCACCAAGAGCCCCAGGAGGTACCAGAAAATGAGGAAGGAAGGGACAGACCCACTGAGCAAAATAGGGAGGAGGAAGGACCCCCAGAACAGACTGAGGTATCACAGGGCTGAGGTTCTCATGCTCCACAGCTTTGTGTGGAGGAAGAGGGACAGCAGGCAGAAGTACAGGAGAAGAGAGGAAAAGAGGGACAACAGCCTTTAAGGCTGCCTTCAGACAGTGGGCATCAGCACACTCTAGGAGGATTACTAGGGCAGCAGCTCAACAAAACCAGACAGGTTTTATGGTGACATTAGAAAACCTCTATGCCTTACAGCAGGAAGGGGGGAGTCTGATCTGGATCCAAAGGCTTCTGTCAAGTCAAGAAAACCACCAGAACTAGATAATGAAGAAAATAGACCCCTGAGTATGGTTAAGGAAAAAAAATGGAAAAATAGAAGAAAGGAGGGAGGAAAAGGAAAAGCATGACTTCACAGGGTGATAATGATTAAAAGGCCTAGAACTCACCTACTCATAAATAATTACTCTTAGTATTGCCTCTTTTAATGTTTGTAGTTTAAAATACTACAAGAAATAATTAGCTTTATTTCACTATCTAAAAGAGGTATCAGCAGGCATTATTTTGTTACAAGAAACTACATTAAAATCATTGTTTAAAATACAACAAGTTCAGAGGAGTTGGGTATGGGGCCCCTCTTTTGGACTTTTGGGGAAGATACAGTGGATGGGATTGGTATCCTTTTTAAATCAACCAATTTTTCAGTAAATAGGGTTTTGGATATAATGCCTGGGAGAACATTAAATTGGGACTGTAGGAATAGAGATTTTTGTTTTCGGTTTATTAATAGCTATGTACCCCAGACCAAATTGGTCAGAATAGACCTCTTTAATTTGGTAAAACCTTTTATCTGCTCCAAAGGCATATGGTATGGGAAGGGGATTTTATTTGCAGCATTGACATTAAATCTTTAAGTGACTTTGGGAAAAATTCATACTGTGACTCCCAGGTGTTAAATCACATAATAATGTATGGTCGAATGCTGTTATTGTGTAAAAATCATCTTTTACTATGATTGTTATACCCTCGATGTGATGTAGCAGTGTTGTTAACCCATCGATGGTGCATCACATCGATGGTATAACAAATTGGAATGGACAGTCGTGGACATTACCAAGGCAGCATGTGCAACCGAGTGCTGTCAAATTCTGTTTAAAACAGGTAAAATTACCGTCACTTCACGCTAAATACTTTACCACAAAGGTGTCCTTTTTCTGTCCCCTTTTCATGCAGGTAACCCTAGCAAAGCTCTGTGAGGCAAAACATTCACACGGTGAGTTACGGCACATCCCAGCAAATTTTTTACGGCTAGCTTGTTTAGTCGCCTTGTGTCACATGATCTTTTTCTGCCACAATAATAGTGAAATGTATGTCTTTCTTTTAAATGTAGAACTGGTAACATTATTTCTTGTTTTAAAAAAGTCTGTTTCCTGCTGTTTCCTGGCTGCAAGGGCCATCTCTATATGTTAAATAAATTTTTGTTTTACTTTACATGAAACCGACTGTCTTGTCGTCATCTGCGTATGGTCAGACACTGAATCTTACTTAAGCTGCTGTATTTTAATGGTCTTAATTTGTCACCAAACAATGCCCATACATTATAAAAGACAATGTATGGGCATCGATGGTTAACAACACTATGCCAGTGTCTCGAGGTTACCTTGGCAACCATGGAAAACCTCTTGAGCTGCGCTCTTGAGGTTAATCAAAGTCACCAAGATAACCACTTGACGCTAGCATAGTGTGGTTAAACATCGATGCCCATACATTATCCTCTGTATTAGGGATGCTTCATTGGTTGATACATACAGATATCTCCAGACAGGTAAAGGTGCTACCTACCATAGATATCTGTATGTGACTAGAATTAATTATTTTTTTACTTCTAAACTTGTAGTCTGGTTAAAATGGCATTACAACCAACAGAATTTTCATATCACCACATAATTACAGGGGTTTTTAATATGGCCACAGCCCCTCCAAAGTTCTTCACACAGGTAAATAGATGGCGATTGAACAGTACTATGTTGGAACAAGTGGATGTTATTAGTCAGATCAATCATTTTTTTAGGGCCAAACTGTTTGTACAGTGCTTCTATGATGACATCTGGGACTGGTGGTGAGAGACTAAAATAGATCTAAAAAAATTGTTTACAGCTGTCGGTAAACAAAGATCAAATGAGAAGTATATAAAATATTTAAGTTATAAAAACCAGTTGTATAAACTCATGTCAATTCCCTTTAAAGATCAAGTACAGTATACCAAACAAATTGCAGAAATTAAGAAACTAATGTTTTCTCATCAATATAATCGAGTGAAAAATTTGGAAGCTGAAATGTGGCATGGGACATTCAAAACCCCTACATTGGACCCATTTATGGCTTGTAAACAAATACTGGAGGCTACTATGATGTCAGGGCTCTACAAACCAGATGGGACTTTAGAAATATCAGATTTGGGAATGTTAAACATAGCTCAAGCAGAATTACAAAAATAATTTAATATCACTAGACAGTGTGGGAGGAGATTGGAAAACATTTTTATGGCACCATCCCCCCAGTTAGGAGAAGCAGTCACACATCTAATGGAATGTCCAATAACCCAGGAAGAGATTTTAGACACCATTAAGGGTTTAAAACTTGGGACTGCCCCTGGACTGGATTGTTTAACTAATGAATTTTATAAAACATTTGCTCAAGATCTTAGCATAATCTTAGAGGTAGGGTACAATACAGTTTGAGAGTGGATAACCCATGTAAGGATCTGGCAATTTCGATTCTTAGCTACCTCTTCAAAAAGGGAGCTACATTTTCCTTGGGTAACTGGAGACTAATTAGTTTATTAAACAGTGATTATAAAATACTGGCAAAAATATTGTGTAACACACTGCAGAAAGGAGCACATAGTCTTATTGATAGTGTGCAGACTTGCTTGACACCAAAGCGGAGCATAGAGCATAATTTATTTTTGTTAAGAGAAATTTTTGAGAAAGGCCAGGCTCAGGAATTAAAGGGGTACATAATTGCTTTGGACCAAGTAAAAGCCTTTGACAAGGTGAATCATCAATATTTGATTCAAATTCTACAAAGATACGGGATACCTCAGAAGTGTATTCAATGGTTTACTTGACTGTGTGAGGGTGATGGATTTTGTCCATTAATTAATGGCTTTTTAGGAGCTATACTACCTTTAAAACAGGGACTAAGACAAGGTTGTCCATTGAGTCCACTACTGTATACTTTTGCACTGGACCCAAAAATCAGGCAAATAAAATGGGATAATTAGATTATTGGATTAGCCTCATATAGTGGTGTTTTACCTGAGTAAATTTCTGTCTATGCAAATGATGTTTGTTTATTGGTTCAGACAAAAAGAAGCAGGAAGAAAGGATCTTCAGCTTTTTCAGGTTTTCACTGGAATATCTGGAGCTCAAATAAATCTGGAGAAAAGCATCATGATTCCCATGAACCCAGAATTAGAATACGAAGAAGAGATTGTAGGCATTAGAATAGATAAAGGCCCGCAGAGAATATTAGGGGTTTGGTTTAATATGCAGAATGTGGAACTGTATAACAGGGAATAACAACTTATAATATGTGAATCCAAGGTTAGACAATGAAGGCCTGGAAGTTGGGAAACAAAAAAGAGTTATTATTATTAAAAACATTTTTCTATACCAATTTTTCTTTTTCTTAGTTTTATTTATGCTCCCCAATTTCAAATAGAAACAAGACTCTATTAGTGTGTTCTTTCAGATGCTGTGGAGAAGTAGACTGAATCCTGTTAAAAGGTACCTCCCCATTCAGAAAGGTGGATTTAACATGGTTAATCCTGTGGCTTTTTATTATTCAATATTTATTTTTTAACATAATGAAATGTAGTGAGTCTATAAAAACAGCCCCTTGGCAAAGTTGGACTGAAAAAGCCTTGCAAGATTGTATGACAAAATGGGTAGATTTACCCCCAAAGATCTCACAGCTTCTTAAGATTCCTTTAAATGCTGTTGACATGTTCAAAAAGATGAGGCAATGGAAAATTAATAAAAATATGGCTATTACTATGGGAAGGAAACAGTTATATCAGGGAGTGGTTTTTACATCACAAGTCCCATTAATGTTTCCAGAATGAGCCCCATCAAAAATGAATTTTGCTCTAGGAATACTTAAGGACAAAAGAATACCTAGGAACATGTGGGACATTAACTGGTTATGTTATCAGGGCAGGCTTGGGGTACGAGGAAATCGAAAACATAAAACAATATAATATAGGTTTTGCCCAAAGTGGTCACATATACACATTGAGGAAACTATGCAGCATTTCTTTTTTGAGTGTCAGAACACACAGCTATTATGGGAAACTATGGCACAAAAGAGGCAATGGCCTTTTCTGACCTGAATAACCTACCAGGCTCTTATTTTGGGATATTTATTAGGGTTTGGGGGGAGATTTCATAGAAGTACTTTGAAAGTAGTTTTTGCAGTCTGTAAGTTTTATTTCTGGCAAAGCAGTTGCCAATATGTCCTGCAACAAATTCACCACCCCCCCAAAAAAAGTGATAGTTGCACAAATAGAAACTGCTTTAAGTCAGATGAAGGAAGAGGACAGAGAGAGGGTAACACCAGAGAAATATAGAACTGTATGGAAAAGTATAGAAACCATTTTTTAGGCCAAGAGTCTGTCAGGGGATTTAGAGGAAGAGGTCTTTTGGAGTCATGGGGTTGGATATTCAAAAGGGTTGCGCCATGTGCAATAGGGTTGCACCAGCGCAAGTCAGAAAATGCGCCATTCTGCGCTATTCAGCAGGAGGCAGTTGCGCCACTGAAAACAAGCTGAGCAACAGCGCATGATAATGAAGGCATGTGCAACCGAAGGTGGAGGAACCATGCATAAAGGGCGCAGTGCGATGTTCAAAGACTTGCCCAATGCGCAATAGTGGAGCAGGCGGAAGTTGCGTCATAGCGGAAATGAGCCAAAATAAAAAGGAGCAAGGAAGAGGCGTAAGAACGCTACAGGGAAGCCACATGAGGCAGGGGGAAAGACAGGCACAGGAAAGCAGCACGAAAGAGGGCAGGTCAGGGAAACCACACCACAGAAGAGGGGCACAGGAAGGTGGGTGGGGTCACACAAAGCAGAGGCCAGTAGGTGTACCCGGTGCAGGGGAGGTAGCAGTCAGGACAGCAGGGGGAACAAAGCAACAGCTGCTGGGGGGGGATGCAAGCCAGGGACATGGCCAGTGCCACCTTCCACATGGATGCCATAATGACAGCGGTGAGAAGGCATGTGGCAGGGGAACGTGGCCGTGGAAGGGCCCGTTGGTGGTATGCCCCCAACAGGCAGTACCGAGCCTGCACCAGCTTTGAGCTGTATACAGATATCAAGATTGTGGGCCGGTACCGCCTGAACAGGGCAATACTGAGGTGGCTCTGTGAGCTGTGCAGTGATGTGATGCAGGCACCCACACGATGGAGTCATGCTCTGTCAGTGGAGACAAAGGTAACAGCCTGCATGTGCTTGCTCACCACCGGTACCTTCCAGAGACCAACAGGGGACACCACAGGCTTAACACAGTCGGCCACGTCATGCATCCTCACCCAATTCCTCAGCGCACTGCTGCCACATGCTGTGGAGTACATCCAGTTCCCCAGCACTGCAGCGGAGTGCACAGCAAAATACAGGAGTTCCACAGGGTAGCACGTATGCCTGGTGTACTAGGGGCAATAGACTGCACCCATGTGGCCATATGCACACCACCTGACCCTGAGGGTGCAGCCTACATGAACTGCAAGGGCTATTCCAGTGTCAACTGCCAGGTGGTGTGCGATGCCAGTGGGCGCATCATCAATGTCTGTGCCACGCACCCTGGGGGAGCACATGATTCTTTCATCTGGCACCATTCGGCACTGTGCCACCAATTTGAGAGTGGGGACATCCCCACAGGTCATCTAGTGGGTGAGTATGTACAGTATGTAGAACTGACATATCGTGGGCATGGGGGGTATGGTCAGAGGTGCCATGGGTGTGGCCCACAGGGCTTGGGGCAGTCTGAAGCTGAACATGACACTAACCTCCACTATCTTCACACAGGTGACAGTGGATACCCACTCCGTCCCTGGCTGCTCACACCCTACCAGTGGCCCACGACCCCATCGCAGGAACGCTACAATGAGGCACATGCCACCACATGAAATGTCATTGGGCGGGTGTTCAGGATGTTGAAGGTGTGTTTCCATTGCCTGGACACCTCTGGCAGTGCCCTACAGTATTACCCCTCAAAGGCCTATGGGATATTCCTAGCCTGTTGCATCCTGCACAACATGGCCAAAGACTGTGGGATAGCCATACAGGTCAAAGAGGGGGACAGCAATGGGGACGACGGTGACGCCGGTGATGATGGGGATGGGCAGCCCCCCCCTTGGCTGAAGGGACCCCCGACTGATCCGGCTGACACAGCTGCACTGGGACACCATCACAGAGGAGCACTTCAGCCAACACAGGTAAGTCATGGTGCCATGTGCAACCACCAGTAGCTAGGGCACAACCTACAGACATGCATGGAAACACACCAGTGGTGCATGCTGGCAAGGGATGTGGCAGGGCACAGAAGCACACACACACAACCAGGGAGGGGTGGACAGTAACACGCCACATGGATGGACACACACACATGCACACACAATAGGCACAAAATGTGCAAAGGGGTCAGGTGCAAAGCCGAGATGGAACGCAAACCCTAGCAACACATAGTCCACAGTCCACCACATCCACTGACTGTCCATGTGCGTGTGTCAGATGCTGGACACCATCACACTTTGGTGTACAGTGCAATGCAGGCATCATCATGCATACGTACCTGTGGACAGCAGCCGGGAGGGTGTGCAGGTGGACCGTGTGTCTGCATGTAGGGCCGGGCACCCACCCATGCACTGCCCACTGAAACACACAATGCACACAGGGCAGCACCAGACAGTGTCCATGCTGGGAGACAGATCAGTCTTGTGGCACAGTGCCATGTCTGCCTCAGATGCATGGGTGGCCCTGCCAAGACCCAGCAGTACTGGCAGGCTGACCACAGGCCTCATGGGGTGGCACCAATGGTTCACCAGGGGTTCCACTGTGCGAACGCAACCATGCCCACACAGGGATCTGCAGCACACCGAACATTCCTGCACCAGGAGTGCTCAGGATGCCCACAGCTGAACCCAGCATCAACAGGGTGGGTGTCGCATGACACCAGGAATGGGGAGTGGATAGTGAACTGCGCAGTGTGAGCGATGCATGGGCACCTGACTGTGTACCCATTGTGTCCATGACAGCAATGAACGCCTGTGCTTGCTTATCAATGGCAGCGGTCACATCCTCCCACAAATGGTCAATCCGTGACAGGATCCTATCGGTGTCCCTGCTGCATCACTCCTCAGCCTGCTCCAGAGCCACACACAGTGCCTCCACGGACATTGCAAGCTGCACTGCTGCTGGACCGATGCCTGCAGTAGGCGGGTGTGCTTGTCAAAGAGATTGCCTGTCACCTCAGCATCCCGTCTCTCAGGGTATGCAAGGGCCTGATGTTCAGCACTCCTTGAGGGTGGGCACTGCTCACCAGGACCAGGTATGGGCAAGTCCACAGGTGGTGCACGGATGCCACTGCTGAACCCTGAACCCCCAGTCCCGGTGGATGACTGCTGCTGCCGCCCCTCTGCCTGCTGTGCCCAAGGGATCAGTTGTTCCGCCGCTGTGGCTGCAACAGTCTCACTGTCCTGACCAGCCACCGGTGCTGCCCCACAGGTGCTGACAGGCACAGCCTGGGACTGTGCTGACATGCTGGCACACACGTTGGCACCAGCCAGGTCCATGGGTGCGAGCTGACCATTCCATGGCACACACATGTCACTGCCCATGACGGTCATGTCTTCATCATTGGTGCAGGTCTCCACCCCAGCCACAGCCGCAGAGTGCTGACATCCTTGGACACCAGAATGCTAAGACACAGGAAGGGCTTCCCCCACACCTGTCTCAACAACATCAGTGTGGACAGCCAGGCGGCCCCACTGTTGCAATGCTCGACGTATACCTGTGGAGGTGGATGGTCCCTCCTCCAACTCCAGATGACTGTCTGCAGTGGACAGGCCCTCCACTGCTGACTCCTGCAGACGTGCAGGATCTGTAACAGGCAGAAAAGTCACGTTACTGCCTGTGACCTACCCTGCCCCCCCAGACAGACCATGACTTACCATGTAGTGATGGGCCACCACCCGTCTAGAAGCCACCTCCTGGAACTTCCTCAATGGCACTGTGGTGCATGCTTGCAGCAAGCCTGTCCTCTGCCGGTGTGAGCTGCACCACCTCCGGCTGGCACCCGCCAACAGGCACGTGCCGCCCTGATGGCAGCCACCTTCTCCTTCACCCTCCTCCTGTCAGTACCCATCTTCTTCTTACACTCCTGCACAGAGCACTGGTGGCTGCTGTGCAGGTTGACAGCATGTGCCACTTCCTCCCATGCATCAGTATGGGCCTGAGGGGTGTCCCACCATCCACTGAGCAGTGGCTCCTGATCAAGGTAGGCATCAAAGAGTGCCTCCATCTCAGCCTTTGTGAAATTGGGCCTCCTCTTCCGCTCACCATTGAAGTCCTCCTCACCCAGACCTCGCTCGGTCATTATTCAGCCTGTAAGAATGACAGTGGTTACCTGTGACTGTGCAGTACAAAGCATGTCCCTGATACCACAGTCCAGACACCCACACAGCATGCAACTCACCAATAAACAGCAGTAACCGAATATGGCCACTGCAGGACATTGTCGCACCTATATAGCGCAATCATGCAAATTAGGTGAGGAGCAACTTTAATTAGATGCAAATCATGCTGCTGCACCATTGAATGGCTGATCAGAGGATTAGCATATGACAGCTGAATATCGCGCCATTGTACTTTGCGCAATTGCGTTGAACGTGCTGAGCCAATGGCGCAGTTCTGTGGCATGCGTAGTACACCTCACTGCGCATGCCCAGGTAGCTTACGCAGGCATCTGCCAAGCTGATGATGTGCTGTGCATGGTAGGCAATGCAGAGCATGGCCACCATTGTGCCAGTGGCGCTATAGTGAGGGTCACTACATGGCGCTGTGGCAATGGGCCTTCATAGGCACAATGGCACAACTGCGTGATAGTCCACTGTGGCGCTGGCACACAGGCAACCAATCACGCTAGATGCATAGTCATCCAATGGCTCTGTGCATGGCCTTGCGCCAGAGACCCCTGACCCTGTGCCCGACCTTTGCCCCCTTGGCGCCATGCGTCCGGCATGGCTGCACCTCTATTGTGCTGTTCAGTAACAGCGTGGGGAATGGCAGACCTGTACCACGCAGCATTTCCACATGAGGAGCCGCACTGCAGTGCGCCATATTGCCTACTATACTGTTTGGGATGGCGCACAGGAGAGCCCCGCAGTGGACTGCCATTGAGTTGGCGAACCTTGTGGCCCTTGTGGAGCCACACCATGGGGCTCTGTTTGGGGAGGAGACACTGGACAGGGCCAGGACCCAGGTCTGGCAGGAGGTGGCCACTGATCTTGTTGATGCCACCGGAAGGAGGAGGACTGCAGAGCAGTGCAGGCACCATTATGGGGACCTCAGGAGGAAGGAGCCAGAGCTACTTGCCCATCTGTGATCGCATGCCAGGAGGGACATGGTGCCTTATCCAGGTGGGTGATATGTCTACACACTTGTATTGTCCATATGAGTAACACTGTCTTATGTGTCCAGCACATAGGGGAGGGATAGTCTAGGGTTGGCTGTGGTGGTGTTTACAGGGTATGGGTGGGTGGTCTGGCTGGGTGGGTGGGCACACATTGGGGCAAGGGGACTTTGCTTTGGGATTGTACTGATGTTTTTCTCTCCTTGTTTCCCCCACAGGCGTGGATGAGTGACAGCGGCTGGGGGAGCAGCAGTGGAGGGAGGAGGACACAGCGCCCAGGAGAGTCGGGGACCAGCACCGCTGACATCACCAGCCCGATGAGGGTGAGTGCCATGACACCATGATTACTATTGCATGCTGTGTAACAGGGTGGGAAGCAGGGCATGGCCACCATCCATGGACACCACTGCCATGCACGTGACTTGTGACAGTCAGCAATGTCCAGTGGCACTGCATGTCTGGGAGTGCATCAGTGGTGGTCCATGTGTGCACTGGGCACATGGCTGTGGCACTGCCTGTACACAGCATAGCCACATTACTGTACAGCCTTGGTGGTGCTGTGAAGGACATGGGCGGTGGGTGTGTGCAGTGGTCCACATGGCTGTTGCTGCCTGGATGGGCAGGTCTTGTGGACACGGTCACTGTGGGTGGGCACACACCATCACAGGGGTGTGGCACATGGCTGTATGCCATGCACAATGGGTGGGCTACAGGGGGATGGACAGTCACACCTATTGACTCTGATCCCTCATCCTAGGTGACTGGCAACTTCTGCAGATACAGCAGGCTTTTCAGGAGCTGCTGCGGGTGGCGGGGGAGTCCCTGCAGATCTTGCGGGACATGCACCAACATGGGGTCAGGAAGAGGAGGAGGCCAAGATGACAGCACCAAGAGGAGAAGGACCAGACTGGCCATTGATGTCCCCATGCACAGAATAACACCTTCCCCCCTTTGACCCACCCTCACACCTCGTCTTCCCTCTCCCATATGTTCACCCCTGCCCTTACCCACCCCACCTTGTTTCTTTCCCTTCCCCATATGTACATAGTTCTGTATATAGTTTTGTTTAATATGTTGCAATATAATTATTTTGATATGAATACTGTGGTGGTCTCTGATTTGCAGCTGGCTATAGGTGCTCAGCTGCAGTGGTGTGCATGGCATCTGGGGTGGTGCAGTCATGGGTAAGTGTGTATGTGCGTGGGGAAGTGTCTATGGTGTGGGAGTAGCTATCAGTCGGTGTCTGTGGTGTGTGTGTTGTTCCCTGTGCATTGGATGACTGTGTGCAGTGGTCCATGGTGCATGCTCTGTGTCCATTGTGCCCCTGCCAACCCATTCTTGGCTTGTGCAGCTGACACCCTTGCATGTCTGTGGCCTGCAAGGTCTGCTGCCATGTCAGTGGTGGCTGTCCATGCAGGTCATCCACTGTAACCGTCTCAATGCTGGGTTGCCTCCTGTCACTGGTGTGGTGCATGTTTACCTCGGGTGACACTGTGGCCTACGCAGTTGTTGTCCCATCTCCATGCTGTGGCTTGTGTGTGTTGCAGGGGCTGTGCACCACTGTCTGTGACTTGTGCTCCAGGCATATGATGGTGGCGTATGGGTCCACAGTGCCTGCACAGGGTGGGTGTCACTCCTGTGCCATGGAGGACTGCAGGCTGTGTGTGCTCAGTTTTCATGGGCCCACACTGGGGGCTTGGTTGCCACACTACTGCGTCCCTGTGTTATTGTCCCCTTGGGTATGGGTGTGTGTCCCTGCACTGTGTTACATCCGGTGTGATGCATGCTTCCATGCACCACTGTGGGTGTCTGGCTGTTGTGGCTAGTGGTGGGTCAGGATGTATCACTTGTCTACTGTGCAGGATGCTGTATCAATGGTGGTGGTGTCAGGGGCACGCCCTTCCCATGTGGGGTACCTCTTGTGCCGACGCATGGTCTGTCTTTCAGCTGTGCCTCAGGGGGATTGTGCATGTTGGCACTGTGTCTGCCGTTGTTGCATTGCCATGTGCTGCCACCCACTGCTGGGTGCTCATGGTGGGGCTGGCTTGTATGGTTCTGTGGTACACAAGGTTGCAGTGTGACAGTGGGGGTGGTGGTATGCATGGGGTTTCCTGCAGTGGTGGTCACTGCTCATGGGGTGTGTCTGGGGGGTCACGGTGCAGGATGTGCTGTACACTTGGGGGGCTGGTGTGGCATGGGGTTGCCCACCCTCCTTGTGTGGCAGTCTCAGCTTGCCGGTGGGTGTGCTGGGGCACCATGGCCTAGCTGTGCATTGTTTGCTTGTCCCCATGGGCCGGTGGATATTCCAGCCCTCTCCCAGTTGTGCTGTGCTTGGGGTGTGGGGGCAATGTCAGTTCTGCTGTGTGTTCCTGTGCCCATCTGTGGCATGGGTGATGGGCCCCTACCTATCTCCCTGGTTGTGCAGTTACATTGCTCTGCTGCTGGGGGGGTCCCTGCTTGCGCTATGGTGCCTCGGGGCTGCTCAGCTGGGCATCCCTTGTTGCACCATAGCGCATCGTATCTGCTCAGCTTCGCCTCCCTAGTTGTGCTATGGCACAGGTTGTACGATATTCAGATGTTAGCTGTTGGCTCAATTTGGCTCGCTCCTTTTTTGAATATCGCGTCTATTGCGCATGGGCGCAATGGACTTGTGCTTGCTTCTGCTATTGCGCACTTTATGGGTGCAGTTTGAATATCCAGCCTGCGATATACAGAGTTTAAGTAAATAAATGATTTTGCATGTTTAAATATATCATGTGACTGCATGATACAGATGTTTAAACTGTGAACATTTTGGAAAGTACATATGTAATGTCCTAATTACAATTAATGTGATGTACTGTTACTTTGAATTTTCTAATAAAAGTCCCCTACTTTTTTCAAGAAATGCCATGGGCTCTTTAATGTCCACCTGAACAACTACCAGAACAGGCAGACAGGACCTTGGTTTAATGTCTCATCTGAAAGATGGCACCTCAGGCATGCAGTACCCCCATGTCAGTATTGGAATTTAACCCAAGTTCCAGATGTGAAGATAGAACTGACAGCCTTCTGATCTTCTGGCCTTAGAGCTGAGTGTGCAGCCTGCTGAGCCACTGACACTGCTATGATGCTACTGATATATGACACTAGAGTGCTGCAAAACAGCTTGGCAAATCTTAATGCTCTCCTTGAAGAGGGTGACCTGTGTGGTGCACAGCTGTTAGCAAAATAGCTGCTAAAAAGATACGATTCATCTAGGGAATTTGAATTTTGTAATGTAGACATTGATTTCTGTACATCTGCAAATGTAAATGAAGGTGAAATATTCACCTTCTATAAATGTGACATAATGAAATTTGAAATAAAAGAAATGGAAACATTTGATGTGACCTATGTTTTCTGTTAATGCCTGTTTTACAAGCTCAAACAGTGAAGGCTGATATTCAAACTTCCTTCACCTGGAATCATACATGGGCAAGACTAATAGCCTATTATCTTGTTCGACATGTTGAGTCTAGTCTGAAACTTGTAAGTCTTTGCAAGTACTGTTTTTTTAAATAAAGTGTGACAGTCTAAAACCATGTGCAGCAATGAATAACATGTATGCTGTGCCTGCACCAACAGTACTCAAACAATCAAATATGTTTCAAAAACTTTTCATACAGTTTATTCAGCCCTTTCAAACTATTGCATTTTTAAATAGAATAATGAATCAGCTGCCCAAAGCAGAGCTTATACAGTCTCTGAAAGGATGCATTATGTACTTGCCATTACTATTACAAGAAAACATACAGACACTAAGTCAGGAGACCAGCACTGTTACACTTGTAAGTGGTATGCAAACAAAAAACAAAAACTTCTGTCAAGATGTGGTAAATATTGAGAGGTTTAAGAATGCATTGCACTTCCTAAATAATCACAAAATGCTATATGCTGACACTGACATTGAGAGTGTCACATGCAATGCAGTCTTGGAACACAGCACTGACTTGTAAAAAAGCTATCTTTGAAAAGTCAGTTACAATAGCAGATACACATGCATATGAACACTACACTATTCATAGACTGCATAAGCAGGACACAGTTGATAATCCTGAGCATATCACATGAGTTAGGTGGAGGACACAACTGTTAGTAGTTGGTATTCCCTGATTTGTTACCACTTGGAACAGGTGGGTTTCTTGATATGTAGGATTTATGGGGGGTCTGGAGCTGAGTATCATACATCTACAGTAGGATGCTAATTTCAAATTCAGCATTCAGAAAAACTATAGAGTACCTGTTTTACTTGTTGAGGGAAAGTGACCCTGCCAGTCATATTCTGTGAATGTGAGAGAAGTGCCAGCACATTAAGATGACTTCATACCTGCACGTGGGTACAAGAAGTACACAATGTGCTTGTCAAACTGCAGCATTACTGTCAATACTTTCAAATGAGTCCCAGGATGAATATCCTCCTGCAGCTCATTGTGAGCAACAGATTGACAGAAATGACTAAGCAGAAATCCCCTCTTAAAATGCACAGGATCCACTGGGCTCAATGCTACAGTGCATGCCAACATTTCTACCAGGCTTTTACCTACATTGTAGAGGTACTGGAAATTATTGCACTTGGGCAACACATGGATGATCATTGGGAGTTCTACAGAGATTGAGAGACTGGGACACAACAAGTCACAGTGAAGCCCACAGATCCTCCACAGCATCACTGGGTTTAACTTTATTATAGTTTTCATGGTACTGTACCAGTACCTGTCACATTTGTTAGGTGTCACTATTCAGCTGCAAAGCACAAGTTAGACATCATCCAGGCTCATGCCATGATTGACAGCATAAAAGACATGTACTGGATGGAACCTAACAATGTTGATGAAGGATTTCAGCATGTATACAATCAAGCTGTGAGACTGGCTGAAAAGGTAGGCAGCAGCCCATTTATGCCTTACCTGATCAGTAGACAACAGCATCAAAGCAATATACCAGTAGACTCTATGTTTGATGATTAAAAAAAAAGTGCTGCTGTCCCATTTCTTGACCACATCAAATTGAATCTGGATGATCAATTTTCCTCACTTGCAATCACTGCATCTTCTTTCCTTGCTATTGTGCCTGCCATGATCTGCTCACAAGAATCTGACATGAATGGCATACTTCAAATGTACAGCCAGGACCTGCCACCCCCGAGCTTGTTCCACAAGAAGTAACTCGCAGGAAGTTGCAGTATGAGACGATGCCTGCACATTAACAACCTGCAACATCAGCAGCTGCAATCAAACAGTATCATCCTGTCCAATTTCCAAATATCAGGGTCCTTTTGCTGCTTGCATGTACCCTGCCATTCATATTCTGTCAATATAAGAGAAGTGCCAGCACAGTAACATGACAATACCTACACATGGGTAATTATGGGCCAGGAATGACTGCCATCCCATGGTCTCCTACACATCCATTATAATAGACAGGTTGACAAGAATGAAGTTGTTAGCATCTATGCAGGCTTATATCCACGTCAGATGGAGCTGGTTTCTCTTATCAAACCATAATTACTTACATGGATTCCTCAATAAGTACTAGTTCACACAATTGTATATCATATATTACAAAATGCTTGGAACTGCTTTGTACCAGTTTGTTGAAAGCCCTCTTGAAAAGGCTGCAACATTTTTTGTGACTTACAGCAATGGGAGTGCTCTTTATTTATTTTCCTTTACAAGGGTGGTATAATTTGGTCTAAATGGCATACAAATGGCTGCAAATATTCTCTTTTATACACTAGATAAGTCTAAGGCTCCATGATGTGTATTTATTTTCCTGTTACCTTTTTTATGTTAGACCAGCATCCAGTCTGGGACTCCTCCTTTGTCACAGATAACAACTTGCACAGAGCGGTTGCATGTATTAATGCAAAGTACTAGTTTACATACCAGTTGTAGTATCATATATTATTACAAAATGCTGTATCTCATTGAACTGTTTGGTACCAGTTTGTTGAAAGCCCTATAGAAAAGGCCACAACATTGTTTTGGACATATAGTAATGGGAGTGGCTTTATTTGCTTTCCTTTACAATGGGGGCATAAGTTACTCTAAATAGCATAACAATTGGCTGCAAATGTTCTGTTTACCAAGCATACTCATTGAAGGCACTAGATGAGTCGAAGGCTCCATGGTATGTGTTTATTTTCCTGTTATCTTATTATGTTGACATTAGACCAGCATCCAGTTTGGGGCTCCTACTTTGTCACAGATGAGAACCTGCATAGAGTGCTTGCATGTATTAATGTAAAGTGTGTGTGTTCACACAGTTGTAGTATCATATATTATTACAAAATGTTTTTTCTCGTTGAACTATTTCAATGGCACCAGTTGATGGAAGTCCTCCTGAAAAGTTTGCAATATTTAATGGAAATAATGGGTGAACCATGGACTTTATTTACTGTACTTTGGTATTTTCTCTTTATACCAACTTGGCATCAAAAATTGCTACACATGTTCCGCTTATCAAGAATATTCATTTGATTGAAGGCTCATAGACGAGTCACCATGATGTGTATTTATTTTCTTGTTATATCTGCTTATATTATTCTCATTGTATCTCTGTGATGTAAGTTGCACAAATAAAGACATTATAACATGCCTCAACACCCCAAGTCTGCCTCTCTTTCATAATGATACCCTTGCGTGTCAGTATGACTTGCGCTGCCTTGGTGCCTGCAGTTCCACCTTTGCCAAAAATGAACCCCTTCCCCTCATTTTTTGACCAGTGTATGGGCCTTAATGTCTTTAATTATTGAGATAGTAGAATTTTATTCTCAGTTGCCTTGTGGGAGCTCAGGACCCTCTAGGCCCTGTGCTCAAATCTCTCCATAGATGAAGATATGTACATTGCTGTGGAAGTGCAGGGCCCTCCAGATGTTGTGACTGCATTTGTAGCAAAACAGCAACAAAATCATCAGCATAGCCTTCTTATTACCCTACCTCATGAATTCTGTACCTAAAATGTTTTAAATCCCCAAAGAAACATTGTCCCATTCCAATGGAACATCATTCCATGCCACAGGTGGTGAAAACACAGTTTGGGCAGGATTTGAAAAATGACAGCTGGCACATTCATGAGGTGATGTGAAAAATGCTATCTTGAAAATTTGAGGTCAGAACATTTTACATTACCAAAGTTAGTAAGGAGCATAGTAAAATTTCAATGGATATGCATAACTTTGCCATTATTACAAATTTTGACCCATTTTCAACTTAGCCTTCTTATGATCCCACCTCATGAACAAGGGTGGTGAAAATGTTCAAATTCCAGCCAAAAGGTGATTTTGACAAATAACTGGGACAATTCTGCATAATTTCACCAATATTGTTCATGAGTTAGGGTTCACCAAAGGCAAGTTGAAATTTTTAGCTAAAAATTTGTAAAAATGGCAAAGTTATGCCACAAAGTTGAAAACCCTATTGAAATACATTGAATGGCACTTAACTTACTTTCTCACATAGCAGTCTGTGTTTCCAGCAGCAAGATGTGTCCTGCTGAGGTGAGTGAGGGTGTGTGGGGGTATGCGGGGTGAGTAGTGCTCAGTGGGAGGTCAGGGTGGGGGGAGCAGATTGGCAAGAAAACATTTTCTTTTTTTACAGGAAAAAAGACATTGAGGGATGGTTTTCTCTAGTACAGGGTTGTCATAAAGGGGATGGCAATCAGAGCATGGGGCACCACTAGGCACCAGAAAAAATGTTCAGAAATATAGAGACTGCAATCAGCGGGTGGGGTGTGCCACTACAAACCAGAGAAGATTGTAAAACATACTGAGACAGCAATCAGAGGGTTGGGGCACCACTAGACCCCAGAATAAATTATAAAACATATGGGGACAGCAATCAGAGAGTGGGAGCACCACTAAACATCAGGGAACTCTCAAATAATTAAGGGGTGGTGATCTGACTGTGGGTGGAGCCACTCGACACCAGGAAGAAATATAAAATACTAAAAAAAATGTACACGGAGGGCAATCTGAGGGTAGGGGGCATCACTACATACCTGGTTAAAATCTGGTTATTATGGGGGGCAGTGATCGTAGGGTGGGGAGTGCCCAACACCAAAAAAGATGCCAGCAAATGAGACAGGATTTTCCCCTCACGAATAAGGATTTTTTTCATGACTTGTGATAAAAAAAAAGAATCGTTTCATATCACAAGCAGCAAAAAAAGATTCAATCTTAAAAAAACAACATTTCAAGGGCATTTCTCTAACAGTTAAGTGCAGAATCCAACACACTACATGTGGTGGTCACTATCCAGAATGTCATTTTTGTGGTTTTCCATATTTGAATTTTTAGGGAAAAATACAAAACAAGGTGGTGGCAAATGAAATATAATTTCCCCACCTCAAAAAAAGGATGATGTCAAAACAAAAGAAGATTCTTTTGTCATTTCATACAGCTGTTTTGACGTGCTTACTGAGCATGCTCAGAACCAATTTCTGAAACTGTCAAAATTAAATAACATTGCAACAGATTAATTTTTTTACACCAAACTAGCAAAAGGCACCTCTGTGGACCAGCTCATTTCTACCCTAAATATTTTAGGCAAAAATTCCAAACCATCTGAATGTTACAGGTGTCAGACAAAAAAATTGCAAAACCAAAGGAAAAAAGTTGGCTCAGTGGAGCAGAGGGCTGAGGCATCACTGCCTTACTTCATGCCATGCCGGCAACCCAGGTTCAGGAACAACTTCGGGTCATTGAGGAGCTTACATGGGGGGAGGAGGGTGGGGACAGGAATGAGATGCCTTGCGGTGGCTCTCCTCTCCTGGGAGGGAGGTCACCCACATGTAGTCCTGCCGTCACTGGGTGGCAGTCCAGCCGTAGTGCAGGTGAGCATGAGTGACTGGTAGGGTGGTGCATTCCTCAATGTGTGGCATGCGCATGCCTCCACATGTGCATGCTCATGCCAAGGATGTGAGGGCGGGGGGGGCAAAAACCGGGGAAAAAACAATAAAATAAAATACCAAAAAAAAAACCAAGGGGAAAACACTTCTGGAAAATCACTTTTTGCACCATTCATAATTTGGAATCTGCAACAAAACTTAGCACACACTAGAATGTGCATGCAAAATTTCATGCAGATCCATTAAACAGTTGTGAAGTTATTAAAGTGCAAACACCGGGGTTTAACATTAAACTGCCTACTCAGCTCTATAGTGATGCAGTACTTTTTGATGTGTGTGCGTGTGTGTGTGTGTGTATGTGTGATTTTTAACATTATTTCATGGCAATCCATACATTATATATCAGAGTAGGACTGAGGCACTATAGTGCAGTGGTTTAAAGGAGTTAGGAAATGATTTTTGCATATTCAACTGCCCTTCCATCTTCCTTTCCATGTCAGTTATGTATTCTGATATGCTTTGATGATTTTTTTGATAAATAAATTATCTAGCTTTGGGGTGCCCTCAAATTTACATTGAGCTCCACTCTCCTCACCAGCTACTGCTCTTGATTTTCATATCTCTAAGACATTCTATGACATCACAGAATCCCATTCAATGCCATTCATCTGAATGGCCTGGGAAGGAGTTTGTGATGTCATAGAATGTTCAAGCAGTATGAAAAGAGCAGCAACTGCTGAACAGAGAGGGATTCAGGGTAGTTAAAAAACAAGAAAATTAGATTATACATTTTACATTAAAGGTCAGAAGTATATCAGAATATTGGTTATCCAATAAAAGAACAACTGGGGGGCATCTAGAGGTGTAAAAACTGTTTCCTATCACCTTTAAGGCTCTGAGCTGCAAATCTGGAGGCCTGGGTTTGAGTTCCACAGCCACCACTTGCATACTGTGTGACCCTAAGCAACTCACATCATTTCCCTGTGCTCCCAGGTTGCACCTGTAAACAAGCTTTCAGTTTAGTGTGCCACTCCTGGTTAAACAATTTGAAAAAAAAAGGTTCATCAGCAGTGATCTTTTTTTTTTTTTGGTTACTAAACACCTCCTTAGTATATGTAAATGTCAATAAATGTTTAATAAATGTTGCAGATTCACACTTGTATCAGAGAAAACATTAATTATTGTTGTTTACAGATGTACAGTATGAATATAGCATGCATAGTTACATACTATAGTTGTTTATGTAGGTATACGGGGTCTGGGAAATGATATTGTTCTGCATTTCACAGTTGCAAATTGTAAAAGTTTAATGCACAGACATGAGCTTATTTGACTTTGGTTAGCAATGTGCTTTTGCTACTGATTGAATCATTTTTACAGTGCCAACCCAAGTCAATAAATGATCACTCACTTGCCATGCCTAGAATGTTATAATATACCATTATTTGACATTGTAAGATGGAGACATCAGGACTCATTGTAAACATATTATTCCATGCAGCCAAATGCAGATACTATAGGCATAGAAATTCTACCCTGATTTGATACATGGGTGTGGCTTCAGGATTCAAAATAAAGCAACAGTTTAAATCAGCTTCAGTATGCTGTCAATTCATAAAATCCAACATCACTTTTGAGATGCATTTCATACAGCCAAAAATGTTCACACTGTACAAATGTCCAATGTGGAAAGATGTAATGGCAAGTGATGTGGTTTACTATACATCTAATTAATTTTGCACAGTGTAAGGCATTACAGTAAATGTCAACATCTAACAGATGAAATTCAAAAATTCATATATGAGGTATCATCAGATGATGTTATGGTACAGAAACTATACACATACAGCATGAAAATGCATTGTAGAGTGCTGGGCATAGGATAAAATATTGAATCAGGGTACACTTGTTTGAATTCCTCCACCACAACTTATGGAGATGCACAACCCCAATTGTAGCAGTACCAACACAGATATGATACTGCAGCATATACTGTATTGTGCTTTTGACACATATGTCACCATCTTAGACATGGATTATGATTATTACCATTTTTTTCAGGATGGGATGTGATCTGTCATTTTTCCCAGCATCCATGCTGCTGAGTCTGAGGTTCATTTAAAGGGAGAATCTGGGATACGGTGGGAAGGGGGGATTGAAACTGGATATAAAGTAGGACAGGGGCATGGAACAGAAACAACAAATAATGCAAATCTAAACACTGCACATATTGAATCATATGTGCCTCTGCCTGTCTGCAAGTGCTAGACAGTACATTTAAAACATGAGAGACAAGGATATGAAAGAAGGAAGGGAATAAAGTAAGGATGGTGAAATAGCCATGGGGAGGAAAAAGGGCAGAATAGATAGGCCAAGTGGTCCTTTTCTGCTGAAAAATGTTTCTGTTTCTATGTAAGGGTCCCTTGCATATGCTGTATCATTTTTGGTTGTAGTCTGTAAATTGTCGTAAACTGTATGCCATGATGTGATATTGAGCAAGTTACCAATAATGCTGGCAATTGGTCCAGCTATGCAGTACAGCCCCAAGACATCTTTCTCAGCTGACGGCACACCAGGCAATGCCATGGTGTTTGTAGTGGTGATTGCCCATCTATGGGAGAAAAATTCCACAAGAAAAGGGGGATGAGATGTTGCCATGGCAATTACTGTACATCACACACAAGTCCAAAAAGACTGAGCACCTCAGTGATATTTGAAAAATGTGTGTGTGTGTGCTCCAATCATTTTGGACTTGTATGCTATCAGTTTGACCATTTGAGCACCAGTTACCTTGTGCACACTTTTGTGGGAGCAATACTGTATATCACACAATTTGGGATTTGAGTATTGACAGATACAGTAATGACTATTGTAATAGGCCCAGCAATGTGACTTATGTAAGGAATCAGACATGATGAGGTGCCCCAGGTGTGTAATGAGGCACGAGGCGCTTGTGCCGAATGCCTTTAGCACCTGGGAGGTGCTCTTATCAGCCCATAAACCACACCTCAGAGTGTCTTATTCTACTTATAAAATGGGTCCCCCAAGAAAATGTTTGTGGAGAAAAAAACAAATTTGCTAAAATATTTGAACAATTAGGTTTTAATAGTTGAAATACTAAAAATACTCCCTGTATTAATTTCTGAAATGTGTTGTGGCCAGAAGAGGGCACCTTGCCACATATACTGCTCAGGTTATTCCTTCCCCCTACACAGTGTATTTATCAGCTTGTTTTTTACACTAGAAGCCCCACCACACACACACGTTTCCATGCAGGGTGTCTTGTCTTTATTACCCAGGAATGTTCAGCGCAGCTGTTGCATTTGCAGCCAGGGGCTGATTTCATTGACTGCCAGCGTGTCCTTTGTCATTTGCTGATTCCTTCCCACACACAGTCCATGTATTAGCTCTGCTTGGCTTTTAGCCCCCCTCCTCTTCACACACATATATTTCTATATGGGGGTCTTTATTTGGAGCCTAGGAATGCTCAGTGCTACCTCTGGAGTTACAACAAGTGGCAGATTTAATTGACAACTAACATTTCCCTCACCTGTCACCCTATTCATTTTTCTGCTTCACACTTCTGCTCGTTGAGCCAGTGGCTTACTGGTCACTGCAGTTTCATTGTGCTGCTTTCTCAAACAAACAAACAAGGTTTTTCTGCATTCCCACTTCAGCTGAGTGGCCCTGGCACTGCTACCTGCTGGCAGCAGGACCTCTGCATCCAGCCCGCCACCCCCTGACCAAGGAAAGCAGACACAAGCCCAAACAAGGTTCTCCACTTCAGCTGAGTGGCCCTGGCAGTGCTACCTGCTGGCAGCAGGGCCTCTGCATCCAGCCCACCACCCCCTGACCAGGGAAAGCAGACACAAGCCCAAACAAGGCTCTCCACTTCAGCTAAGTGGCCCTGGCGCTGCTACCTGCTGGCAGCAGGACCTCTGCATCCAGCCCACCACCCCCTGCCCAAGAAAAGCAGACACAAGCCCAAACAAGGCTCTCCACTTCAGCTGAGTAGCCCTGGCGTGGCTACCTGCTGGCAGCAGGACCTCTGCATCCTGCCTGCCACCCCCGACCAAGGAAAGCAGACACAAGCCCAAACAAGGCTCTCCACTCCAGCTGAATGGCCCTGGTGCTGCTACCTGCAGGCGGCAGGACTTCTGAATCCATCCTGCCGCCCCATGACCTAGGAAAGCAGACACAAGCCCAAACAAGGCTCTCCACTTCAGCTGAGTAGCCCTGGTGCTGCTACCCACTGGTGGCAGGACCTCTCCATCCAGCCCACCACCCCCTGACCAAGGAAAGCAGACTCAAGCCCAAACAAGGCTCTCCACTCCAGCTGAGTGGCCCTGGCGCTGCTATCTGCTGGTGGCAGGACCTCTGCTTCCAGCCCACCACCCCCTGGCCAAGGAAAACAGACACAAGCCCAAACAAGGCTCTCCACTTCAGCTGAGTGGCCCTGGCACTGCTACCTGCTGGCGGCAGGACCTCTGTATCCAGCCTGCCACCCCCTGACCAAGGAAAGCAGGTACATTTGGTCAGCTCCTAGCTCGGAGCTGTCAAGCTTCAATCCCCAGAATTGGACTGGCTCCTGGGGACTGTGGCTGCTTCCTGATTGGATGCTGCAGATCCCCACTGAGAAAGGAAGCACACAAGGTGCCTTTTTCAAAACACAGCTCTGTCACTGCCTTGTTTCACTGCTCTCTGGACAATTTTTTCTGCTGAATTTACTGCTCATGTGGAAATATAATATATATATATATATATATATATATATATATATATATATATATATATATTTTCTTTCCTTCTGGAATGTTTGGCTGTTTAGCCTGCTGTATTAACTAGGCCTGACTTCTATATAGCTTATGTCTTGCACTACTGAATATTTCTATTGCTTTAACATGTTACCTTTAAACTATTGTACTGTATATGTAGGAATTGCCTAGCAGAGTTGTAACGAACTTTAACTGACTGCCTGACGTTTATATAGCTTACTACTTGCACTACTGAATTATTTTCTGCTAGTTGCCCAGTATTGTAGAATAGCTAACACTGACCACTGCCTGTTGTTTCACTTTTTCCATCACAGTTCCTCTCATTCATCCTTATTCCCCACAATGTTTCTCTGCCATCTACTGGAACCCTGATTCCCTCTCCTGACACCCCCCGAACCAGCCACATTCTGTAAATATTGCTTGACATATTGGGCCATCTTCTCTACCCATTACAGACTACCCTGAGTCCTCTCCACCACACGCCTCCTTCCCAGCTCTCCCTGGTCCCATTGAAAGGGCCTCCCCCCCAACCTCCTGAATCAGCCTTTTGTTTTGCTAAATTCCCACCTGGCATCTTTGACCAGACCTCTCTGCAGGAACCTTTCTCTCCCACTATTTGCACCTACTCCTGCCCTGAGCACTAAATTGCCCAGGGCCCTCCCACCAATTTACTTGACCTTTGTCTCTGGCTTTTTAACTAACGGACCACCTTTTTTTCTGCTCTGTTTTAGACACAAACCCAAACAAGGCTCTCCACTTCAGCTGAGTGGTCCTGGCGCTGCTACCTGCTGGCGGCAGGACCTCTGCATCCAGTCTGCCACCCTCTGACCAAGGAAATCAGGTACGTTTGGTCAGCTCCTCGCTTGGAACTGTCAGGCATCAATCCCTGTAATTGAACTGGCTCCTGGGGACTGTGGCTGCTTCCCAATTGGATGCTGCAGATCCCACTGAGAAAGGAAGCACACAAGGAGCCTTTTTCAAAACACAGCTCGGCCACTGCCTTGCTGTACTCCTCTCTCCCACCTCCCCACCCTCCTCCCTCCTTTATTAAGTGCACTTCCCCAGTGATCCACGCCCTGAGGCCTTCCACTAGTCAATTACAGTAACTGCTTAAAGGGGCTCACCTTTCTGTAACTTCTTAAAGGGGTGATCCTTTCTTGAGCTCACTTGTCTCCTCTAAGCAATTCCCTGATATTCTTCATGAAGCGTAATTGGTAGGATACCCCTGCCTGCTGAAGATAAATCTTTAAGACATCTGTGCTGTCAGGCTGTTTTCATGTATCTTTGCATACCATCGATCCCTGTCTCTTTTAGCTAGTCTAACATGGAGCAGTGATCCTTGAGACTTATAGAACCTAGCTAGTGAGTCTTGGTGCAACTCGCACCCTGTTAACACATTGGGCAATTATGGCAGTCCTCGTGTGGTTTCAATTACTTACCTGCTTATGTATGGTACCCCACGTGACAGACCATTTGAGCAGAATTGACCCTAACATAGAGTCATGCCTACCACTGCTAGACTGCCTTTATATTAATACTACGTATAACTTATGCTGCCACCACATGACTCTCACCCTTCTCATTTTGTGAAATCTCCTCGAGGTGGATCCGCTACCTTGTTACCAATATGTGGCCCCTCTCCCCACCCACCCAAAACCTACACATCTTGGTGCTATGCTGGAAGAACCATAGGCTACGAGTCCCTAGGTCAGCACAAGGGGAAACTTTGGATTCCAGACCCCTGCACTCAAACTTATACAAGATGCAGAAAGATTTGTGCTTTCAAACTACTTCTCGCTGCCCTAAGGAAAATTGTGTTCCTACTACTTTTGTGTTCAGGTAATGCTGAACTCAATCCTGGTCCCACAAAAGCTCTCTCATCTCCATCCGACCTTACAAGACTGAAAGGAGTCAGCTTTATGCATGCAAATGTTTGCAGTCTTTTAAAGAAATTTACATCAGTCCAGGCATGGATTACTCATACCGCACCAGACGTACTTGTGCTCTCTTAATCCTGGCTTTGGACATCCACCCCAGATAGAGAGGTTAATATCCCTAACTACCTCCTATTTAGAGCCAATAGGCAGCCCAAGGGAGGCTGAGTAGTCATCTACGTCAAAAACAAATTTTCAGTGTCCATCTTAGACTCTACCTCTATTGCAGGTGGATTTGAATGTTTGTCCCTTAAAGTTGAACTTTCCCCATCAATGGCTTTCCATGTCATAGGCTGTTACAGGCCACCAGCCATGGGGCCTCAGCTCCTGTCCCATCTGTCATCTATTATGGGCTCTGTCCCCATTGAAACAATTATTCTAGACCACCTTAATTATGGTTGGTTGACTAAGGTCCCGTTACCCCTGAAGCAATTCTGTGACTCCCACAGGTTCACACAACTTATTACTGAGCCAACTCACATTAACAAGAAAAACCCATTGAACAGCACCCTATCGGATGTCCTTCTCGTAAGCAAACCATATTCCTTTTCCTATGCTGGAATTTTTTCAGCTGATGTTAGTGACCTCTGCTTTATTGCTGGTATAAGAACTGATGCTAAACCCTCACCAACATCTAAATTTTCCACTAAAAGGTCCAGACGGAACTTCAATCCTCTCGCGTACTTCAATGAATTAAAAAACTCTTTGCACTGGCAAAGTTTTTACCTTGCTAAATCAGTGAGTAATGCCTACGACATCTTCCATGAAATTATAACCAGTGCCCTAAACAACCATGCTCCTCTGGTAAAAGCACGTATAAAAGCTAGAACATGTTGTTGGTTCTCAGCGGACCTCAAAGCTGCCTTACTAAAAAGAGATCAACTCTGGAAAAAGGCTTGCAAATCACACACAGGTGAAGACTGGTGTCTCTTCAGGACAGCTAGAAAGGCCTGCATTAAGATGGTCAGAGAGGCCAAGGCCAATTTTTACTAATCTGAGCAAGATTCTGCATCAAAATGCCCTACCAAGTTCTGGTCCACACTAAAAGAACTGACTGATCATTCTCCAGGAAATGTGCTTCCCTCCAAAATTACCACTGACAATGCTATAATCAGTGACAGAGATGAGATCCTGCAGGCCTTCAGCAATCATTTTTCCACTGCAGGCCTAGCATTGGATAACACACCAGTAAGCAGACTACACCCACAGATCAACACTAAGCTCCCAGAACCGAGTAACAATATCGTAATCTTCTCATTCTTACCCACCTCCATACAGGAAGTTGAAGATCTTCTCCTAAAATTGGACACTAAAAAAAATTGCTGAGGCTGACTTCTTTGACCCATATTACTTGAAAATTGCTTATCACATCCTTGCCACACCTATCTCTCACTTATTCAACCTGTCCCTATCGCAAGGTTCCCTCCCTCAGTTATGGAAAGTTGCTCACGTCATCCCCCTGTTTAAATCAGGGGATCCCTGTGACCTAAATAACCTTAGGCTGATCTCCCTCCTCCCCATACTCTCCAAGCTCCTAGAAAAAATTGTGGATATACCCAGCTGAGATCTTTCATAGACAACTCAAACTTACTAAACCCTATGCAGTCAGGCTTCAGAGCAAAGCACAGTACCATTATGGCCCTGGCAAAAGTAACTAACGACTGGTAATGGGACTTAGACAACAAAAAAGTCATCTGTGCAGTTTTCCTGGATCTCAGTAAGGCCTTCAACACCGTTGACCTCTGTTTGCTTCTCTCCACTTTACAAACAATAGGCCTAGACCGAACCTCCTTGTGTTGGTTCCATGACTACCTCACTGGTAGACAACAAAAAATCAAGGCTGAAGGGGAGCTTTCTTCACTTAAACTGATAAAAAGAGGTGTTCCTCAGTGGTCCATATTGGGACCATTACTGTTTGCTATCTATATCAACAGCCTGGATGTAGGCATTAAGGAAGCAAGCATTCACCTGTTTGCTGATGATACGGTGCTCTACATAAGCCGTGAATCCCCTGAAGCTGCCTGTGGTGACCTGCAAACCAACTTTAACATCCTGCAGCATCAGCTCCTCAGTAAAAGACTACTACCTAATGCCAAAAAAAACAAGGCAATGCTATTCTCACCAACTGGCCAGGGGACATATTCTGCTGCTGCTGGTCCATTATCTTCTATGTCCACCTTACTAGGTGAATATATTGAATATGTACCAAAATTCAAGTATTTGGGTGTCTGGATAGATAATAAACTCTCCTTTGTGGAACATATAGAAGAAATGCTAAAAAAGCTGAGGCAGAGGCTTGCACTCTTCTTCAGAATAAATCGCCTTCTGACCGCAGACGCCAAAAGACAGCTCATCCAATCCACATTCCTCTCAATAATTGACTATGCTGACTCAATATATGGCCAGTGCCCAGCCTCACACCTTGCTAAATTGGACATACTGTATCAGAGCTCTGAGATTTATAACAGGCCACCCTTTTCCACCCACCACTGTTCACTATATGCAGCTGTGAGTTGGCCCTCCCTTCAACACAGGCGGTATAGAAATGCGGTCCTCTGGACGCTCCGCACCATGACCAGCAAACTCCCACAATACATTGCCGACTGTCTCCCACTAAGCCTGATTGGAAATTATGCCATGAGAAGTCACTCGTTGGTTTCCCTGAAAGTACCTAGGGTTGGTACCCACTTTGGAAGAGCAGCTATAAGCTTTTTCCTGCCCACGCTTTGGAATAGGATACAGAAATTGCTGAGACTTAGCTCCCCTGTTAGTCTTGCTATGTTCAAGACCTTGTATGCTAAAACATTTGTGGAGCTCTGTTACTGTTTCCACCGTTCTTCGTTGTCCATCCGACGTTTCTGCTCAATCTAAGTCATTCCCATTCAAACTAAGTGTTCCTTTACCAGATTACTCCCCCCCCTCTCAGTCCATTCTAGTCCCACCAGTACTACCGGTTCACCTTAGTCCATTCTAGTCCCAACAGTACTACATATTCACTACAACACACACCCCCATCGCCCACTCTTATGCCCTCATGCCACCTGCTTAGTATCCCAGAATCTTTCTGCCAGCATCCCTGCCTCCTACGCGTGTGCTTTTCCATATCCCAGGGACTCCTTTACAGGCTATGAACATGTTATTGATGGATAGGATTATAAAAGGCATGTCTGTATATATTTTTTACCTTTATTTCTACACTGTATGTATTTTGTTGTATACGTCTTGCTACTGTTGTTTTATGTATATTTTACTTGTACTCTATTCTGTACCCTCGTCCTTGCAAACTGTAGGTCCACCTTGTAAATGAGCTTGCTCAATGGTGATCGCCTAGATAAATAAAGATTTAGATTGATTGATTCATTCATTTTTTTGCTTCACACTTCTGCTTCTTGATCAAGTGGCTTACCCATCTGCAGTTTTATCATGCCTCTGCTACTGAGGAATGCACAGAGTGACAGTTTCTTTCAGAAATCATCCTCTTTCATTCAGAGTGATTGTGTCCCTTGCCAGTTGCCTTAGTTCTTCTACCATAGTGGTTTGTAAAATCAGGTTGCTCACATTGTGATAACAGAGAAAATTAAGAAGTTTTCAATTAATGTTTTAGTTTAAAAAAACTGCCATATAAAACAGCCAGTGGAGGAGCAGGTCTGGGGTTTTATTTCTGAGACACATCCTGGCAGTATGCACCATCACTCCACTGCATTGCAGTCACCTCTTTCCTTATCACAGCAGCACAGGTCATAGTTTTATTTTAAACATTTCCGATTGATGTGACTGTTCACCACCTAATGCTCTGCAGTGTGTGTGTGGGGGGGCAGTGACTGTTCTGCAGCTCTGCCAGGGAGGGCCACATGCTTTTAAAATGTTGATGTTGGCACACTGAGGCACAGTGATTTATATGGTGGAGCATCCTGACTGGCTGAAGAGATGCCAGTTGCCACAATATGCCATGATAAGGACACAGCCAGAGGTATCTCTCAGCCAATCAGGATGCAGAAAATTTGAGACTCATTTTATAAATGATAATATTACTTTTTGCTTTGTGTGTGCATGTGTGCGTGTGTGTGTGTGTGTGTGATTTTCAAACATTATTTCAAAGCAATCCCCACATCAGGCTAAGGTTCATCTGCAATGGTTGTTTTTTGGTTAGTAGACACTGCCTAATTATTATTTTTTAATGTCCATAAATGTTTACAAATGTTGCATATTCAAACATACTACACTTGCATCAGAGAAAACTGTCTAAATATTGTTTTCAGTTTTATCATGCACAACTACATAATACAGTTGTTTATGTAAGTATGCTGGCTCTGCCAAATGATATTATTCTGCATTTCACAGCTGTGAGGTATAAAAGTGAATGCACAGATGACAGCTTATTTGACTTCGGTCAGCAAAGTACTTTTGCTACTGACTGAATCATTTCTATGGTGCTGACCCAGCTCAGTAAATGATCACTCATTTGCAATGCATAGAATGCACAAAAAAACAAAATCCATGCTTTTCTCAAGCCCGCAGAACAAGAAAAGACAAGTACCACTCACTATCACTATCAACACATCCCTGGAAATCACCCTTGAACAGGTGGCTACCTTTAAATATCTTGGAATCACCTTTGATCAAGGCCTAGTCTTTGCAACACATATCGATAGTATAGCCAAAACTATTAATCAGTGGCTTGGGATACTCTACTGGAACAGACAACTCCTTACTCTACCAGCACTGAAGCTAGTTATTCAATTCTCAATCATCTCAGTCATCGACTATGGCTTAATTGTCTATGGGTCCGCCTCTTCAGCCGCACTAAACGTATCACAACCTCCCTTAACAAGGCCTGTCGGTTGCTTACTGGCGCCACCCATCGCATCATACTCTATGAGCTCTATGCTGAAACTGGGTGGTTACAACTCTCTCAAAACCGCTTAAAGTACCTTCACCTGCCTTATAGCTAAGAAATCCATCATGGGCCTCACCCCACCCTGCATTCAAGACCTGCTATGCCAGAACACAAGTGTCCGACCCACCAGAAGATCAGAAAATCAGCTTCTTCAGGTCCCCCATTGCCAGACCACCCAGGGTCAACGATCATTTGCCTATCATGCCCCCAACTGGCTAAATACTCTTAGCACCTCTATTACCTCCTCTAACTCCTTAGGTACTTTTAAATCTAGCCTATTCTCTCACCTTGCCACCTCCAACTCCTGTGACTGCCTTGATTAAATCCTAACTATTTCACTTCTCCACCCTGCCCACTTACCTGACAAAGGCCTGGTCGAGGATCCTCTTCTCTAACTATGGTCTGCTCCTCCCCCCTTTCTCTTTCTTACACTACTTATCACACTTCCCTTACCTATCTTTCCCTTTCCATATATTTTCTAAATGATGAAAGTGTTTAATTGGTAATTATCTGCTTGTTCATAAATGTCTTTTATGTTTAACTGTTTTATGTCTCTGTTTATTTACACAATGTAACCTAAATGTGCAACCCATTGTAACCCCATTGTTTGTACCTAATTTAACATGGAACCTTTGTAAAAGAGCCTTGGCTCAAAGGTATTAATTCCTAGAATACAATAAATAAATAAATAAAAAAGAATGTCCTAATACACCATCATTTGATATTCTATGATGAAGATGTCAGCATTCATTGTAGGTCCCATTTACCTGTTCTGGTAGTAGTTCAGGTGGATGTTAAAGATCCCATGGCACTTCTTAAAAAGAGTAGGGGAATATTTTATTAGAAAAAAATTTACATCAAAACAAAGAAAACAAAAGGAAATCCCATAAATACAGTAAGCAAAAAGCTAATCCAAAAACTTCAGTAGGTAATTATACTGTGTAAATATGAAAACAGAGAGAGAGGATAACAAAAAGAAAAAGAAAAAAGGCCAAACATATCCTAGAGAAAATCATAAAGATTAAACAAAAAATACAAATTTAAAGCCAAAAAACATGTTTCCAGTACTCATGAAATTTATGAGCAGACCAAACACTGATCTCAAAATCCCTGTTTTTTGATGGCCAAAACAATATTATTGAGCAGTACTGTTGGTAAGGTAGAGATGTGTTGTAACGAAAACTGACATCTTGCTTGCCACATATAGAATTTAATACATGCACAAATAAGGTTTAATGTGCTAGGTTGATAGCTAGAAAAGAAACCCGTGTGATCTCCAAGTATCAAATATTCATAAGAAAAAGATTAACCGGACCCTGTCCCCATTTAGAAAACAATTCAGTCCAAAAAAAAGTTTAACATATGTACAAGACAAGAAGAAATGTTCCATTGTTTCCTCCAAATCAGTGCTCTCAGGCCAAATGCACTGACATTCAGAAAGACTTTTATGCTTTAAATTTCCCTTAATGCCCAACCTCCCATGGCAACTAAGCCAAACTAAATCCCACATTTGGGGTGGTATCTGTTTGTTTTTAAGAACTTTCAATGCCAGGTGGATCTTTGTAGGAAAGCATTTATGGAAATCCACAAAGACCAGGAAAACTCGATTCATAATGTCCAAGTACAAAGCTTTTCGAGAAAAACCATGCACTAAAGTCTGAGTTATATGCCACGTTCTCAGTCTAGTAGCTGACTGACAGAGAAAAAAAGGAGCACCAGAATTAATTTTAACAATGGGAACCACAGTGGTCCAAGTATTCAAAAATGTGCGAATTAAATGAAAGGTCCAGATATCCCAAGGATGTGATGTATACTGATCCTGAGCTTTAAAGGTTGATTTAATAAAAAAAGAAAAATAAAAAAACAAGGGGTTAATCAAGCCAACCCCGCTTCATTGATGTAGATAAGAAATCCCTCTGAACAGGGTTCAGATGATTCCCCAGAATTTGAAAAAAAAAAACACTAAACAATCGGGTCTCATAAACCTTAGAAAAATGAAAAACAGAGCTAAAATATAAAAATATGGGAAGGAAAAATTTCTTAATTATCATGACCCATTTTGGCTTGGAGAAAGACCAGGACTTCCATATCATAACTTTCTTTTCTCCCATCTCTAATTTTGATTTCCAATTTAAATCAGCTAAATCTCCATTCCCGAAAAAACATCCTAAAATTTTAATCTGGTCAGCAGAATTGAAAACCCTCCCAATTGAAGCAAGAAAAGGCCCTTTCCTGAGAAAAAGACCCAGGCTTTTTTTCCAAATTCACAGCTGTTCCTGCAATAGCTCCAAATTTTCCAATGACGTCAAGGGCCAACAGCCCTGAACTGACGTCTTGTAATAGTAAACACATGTCATCGGCATAAACTTCCAAGACCTGAGGAGGGATATGTGGGAAAGGAGTAAGCCCCTGAATTGCCTGACAATTCAAAAGTTCCCTAATGAGGGGGGTCTAAAACAAAGGTATACAAAAAGGGGCTAATTGGGCATCCCTGTCATACCCCTCTGCAAAATTTGAAACTATCCCCAATCATACCATTCACCATGTGATAGGAAATGGCTAGACTATAAAAAGAATGAATCCAAGACTGGAATTTTGGTGAAAAGCCATAGTGTTGAAAAACCTGGAAACAAAAATTCATGAGACACTTTATCAAAGGCTTTGGCCTTGTCAAGGGATAATAAACAACCTGAAAGCTGCCCCAACCTGCTACATTCACAAATATTTTGCAGAAGAGTAAGATTCTGCTGGATATTTCTTCCAGGAATTGAACAAGTCTGAACAGGGTGGATTAAAAAAGAAGCAACGTTTTGAAGTCGATGGCATAAAATGGCAGAATGAATTTTATAATCAGTACAGACTGATCAGTCTCCAATTACTAATATCATGTCATAACCCTTTTCTGTAAATAAGAACAATTAAGGCTGCAGAAAAATCAGGAGGCATGAAGCCAGAATCCAAAATTTCATTATACACATAAGTTAAGATGACACTAAGGTCGTCTGAAAAAAATTTGTAAACCTCAGAAATTAAACTATCAAGCTCAGGTGAAACACCAGGCTTAATACGGAACATTTCAGACCTGACTTCCACAACAGAAATAGGTAATTCCAACTCTTGAGACTGTTGCATGGTCAAAGCTGGTGGGGTAAAAGAGAACAGGTCCATCCACTGTACAGGAGAATGAAAAGCGGTCCCATATTGATTTAACAAGGTGTCCCGGACTACTTCTAACATCTCAACATCGGAAACCTTCAGAGGTCCTGTAGGATCCAAGAAGCCAGCCATTAATTTTCTTTCTAATACTTGTTTAGAGGCTGAATATGGATCTGAAACAGGTGACGATTTCAATCCATATGATAATTCATCATGAGAATGACAGGCCCTACTATATTGAAATTTTCACATTTTGGTATTTACAGTAGAAATCTGTTCCTGGATGCATATGTCAGAAGCATTAGGGAGGGACATCAATTTATAAAACTGATTTCGAAAGTTAAGATAAGTGACATAATCAGCAGCCAAAGTACATTTAGTAAAATTAAGTGCTGAACATTTAAATTCAAATGTCATGTCCAACCACCAAGATAGCCATGAGTCATACATACCAACAAATGACTGTTGGCGGTGAAAAGCTCCTGCCATCATGGTTTGAAATTCCACCTGTGATAATAGGGGAGGGCTAAATTTCCACCTAGAGGGCATACTAGGAAATTGTGGCCGTAACCGGGAATGACCAAGGTTACAAACTAAAACCATATGGTCAGAGAACTCACAAGGAAAAAGGAAGAGGGAAGTAACTGTTTAGATATCAGTATGAAATCAAACCTGATAGCATAACTACTCCGTCGATAAGTGGGCCCTGGGTTATGATGCAAAGCCCTATAAGAGTCCAATAAATTTGCTTTAGTTATTATTTCAAGCAGAGCATGAGAATCACAATATATATTTTTTTGTATGTGGTCACGAAATTTTGCATCTAAACTACAATTAAAATCCCTCCCCAAATAATAAGCCTAGGAGTAAACAGATACTGCTCAATATCATGAAAAAGTTCAGTTCTGGCAGTCTTAACTTGTGGAGCATAAACAGAAATCAGACGTAAAGAAAAACCCTTTTAAGTACAATCTAGTAATAAGGCCCTCCCAGATACTACCTCTATTAAGCGAAGTACTTGTACTTGCGTGGTGCAAAAAAGTATCCCTACGCCATCAGCAGCATCAGGGCCAAATGAGCAAAAAGAAGGTCCAAGTACCCAAAGCCTTTTTGCTAGAGTAACATCCTGTAAAGTAGTGAACCTAGTTTCCTGTAATAAAATAACATCAGCAGTGAAAGATGTGCAAAAAAAAAAGCCCAATCTTTTTTTTGCATTCTTAATACTGCAGGTGTTTATGGAAACCAATTTCAAAGAAGCCAGAAGTGAAGTTTTTTATGGCCTTCCTTTTTTTCTTTTACGACCAGTTTTCTGTTTTGCATTGGAAGGGGCCAAACTCTCCTCATCATCACATTCCATCTCTGAGGTAGCCTCAGACCTAATAGAAATATCAGATTCAGGGTCCCCCTCCGGGTCCTGTAAAACCTGAAAAGCATTCTGTATAGGGACCTCAAGAGGCTGTAGCATCTTCTTGGTATGGGATCTGGTAACTCACTTGGGGAGAGGTATCTGAAATTCAGCAGCAGCGGGGGCATGGAAGGCTCCACAGGTGGCTCTTCCCCTGTAGGTATCACAGAATGCAAAGCAGCATCCCCTTCAGATTGGGGAGCAAGGTCAACATTCTGCAGTTCTGAGGGTGTATAGAAACATAGAAACATAGACTTTGACGGCAGATAAGGACCACTTGGCCCACCCAGTCTGCCCATTTCCCTACCTACTGGATAAGCTGCAGATTCTAGTTAACCAACAGCCGACTTCCTGCCACCCCCCACTACAATTGCCTTGTGTCTGTCCCATGCATGTTTGAATTCCCCCACTGTTTTAGCCCCAACAACCTCCCCAGGAAGGCAGTTCCATGCATCCACCACTCTCTCCGTGAAAAAAGATTTCCTCACATTACCCCTGAGCCGTCTCCCCTCTATCTTTAAATTGTGTCCCCTTGTTCTTACACATCTCTTTTTCTGAAAGATGCTACCCTCCTGGACTTTGTTGATTCCCTTGAGGTACTTGAATGTTTCTATCATGTCCCCCTGTCCCTCCTTTCATCAAGGGTATACATATTAAGCTCTCTCAATCTCTCTTCATATGATTTCTGATGCAGACCCTGCACCATTTTAGTTGCCCTCCTGGACTGCTTCCATCCTGTCTATATCCTTGCGATGAGGTCTCCAAACTGCACATGGTACTCCAGATGGGGTCTCACCAACTGTCTGTACAGAGGGATAACCACTTCCTTTTTCTACTTGTGATGCCCCTTCCTATGCATCCCAGTATCCCCTGGCTCTCCTCATGACTTCTCACATTGCTTACCCACCTTTAGATCATCTGATATGACTACCCCCTAGTCCTGTTCCATTTTGTTGTTGTTAGTACCTCCCCTGCTATTGTGTATGCTTCTCCTGGGTTTTTGTTTCCCAGATGCATTACTTTGCACTTCTTTGCATTGAATCTTAGTTGCCATATGTCTGACCATTCCTCCAACCTTGCCAAGTCCCTTCTCATCCTTTCTACCCCCCCTTGTGTATCAACTCTGTTACAGATCTTTGTATCATCTGCAAAGAGGCATACCTTTCCCTCCAGACCCTCTGCAATGTCACCTATAAAGATGTTAAAGAGGACTGGACCCAGTTCTGAGCCCTGAGGTACTCCACTAGTGACTTCCCTTTCTTCGGAATGTGTGCCACTCACTATTACCTTCTATGTCCTGTTGTGCAGCCAGCCTGCAACCCAGGCTACCACCCTGGGACCCACTCCCAAGCTGACTAACTTGATTATTAATCTTTTGTGCTGGACTGTGTCAAGTGCCTTGTTAAAGTCTAGGTAGGCCATATCCATAGCCCTTCCCTGGTCTATTACTTTGGTCACCCAGTCAAAGAAATCTATTAGATTTGTCTGACATGACCTTCCTGCTGTAAATCCATGCTGCTTTGGGTCCTGTGCCCCGCTGGCCTCTAGGTACTCAACAATTCTTTCTTTCAGGAGTGATTCCATCATTTTCCCTACCACTGAGGTCAAACTTAGAGGTCTTTAGTTTCCTGCTTCTGCCTTCCTCCCACTTTTGTGAAGGGGAATCACATCTGCCCTCCTCCAGTCCTCAGGTACCACCCCATCCTCCCATGATTTGTTAAAAAGTTTGGTCAGTGGTGTCACTAGGTCTTCCCTTAGTTCTTTTAGGATTCTGGGGTGAATCCCATCAGGACCCATTGCTTTGTCCACCTTGAGTTTTAGGAGTTCTTTCAGGACTCTTTCTTCTGTAAATGGACTGGTGTCAACTCCCCAACCCAGAGTGCTTCTATTGTCTGGTTTAGGTAACGCCTCCTCATCTTCTTTTGTGAATACTGAGCAAAAGTATTCATTCAGTATCTCTGCCTTTTCACTGTCTCCCTCTGCCCACCTCCTCTCTCCCTTATTAATCTTCAGTATTCCTCTCTTAACCTTTCTATGCTCCCTAATGTACCTATAAAAGGTTTTATCCCCCTTCTTAACTGACTTGGTTATTTTTCCTCAGTTTGGGCTTTTGCTATTCTGACTGCCTTCCCCACTTCTTTCTGCTTTAATTGATACAGTTCCCTGTTGTGCTCCTTCTGTGATGCCTTATACTTTTTGAATGCAGCCTTTTTCTCCTTAAACTTCCCTGCCACCTCTTTAGAGAACCATAGTGGTTTTTTACTCAGCTTTGTTTTCTTTATCTGTTTCACACAAAGGCTTGTTGCCTCTATGATGGCAGTTTTGATTTTTCTCCATTGTTTTTCCTCTCCTCCTTTTGCCCATTTGCTAGTGTATTCCTCAGGTATTCACCCATTTTGCCAAAGTCAGCCCTTCTAAAGTCCAGTATGCTTGTTTTGTATGGCTTGTCTCCATGGTTGTGCTTATTGTGAAGCACACTGTGCAGTGGTCGCTTGTTCCCAGATGTCTACTGACTTCTAAATTTGTGATCCTCTCCATTTGAGAGTACCAGGTCTAGTATTGCTTCCTCCCGAGTGGGTTCCAACACTAGCAGTCTGAGGCTGCTCGCTCTGCAGGGCATCGAGAATGACCCTGCTCTTGGATGTGGCTGCAGTACATGTCATCCAGTTAACATCTGGCATATTCAGGTCCCCCATTAACAGTATCTCCCTTTTTCAGCCATTTTGAGAATGTCCTCATCATTTTCTTGTCCATTTCCTCCTTGAGATGGGGTCTGTATACAACCCTGTGCAGATTGTGATACCATTCCTGTCTCCAAGGTGACCCAGAGTGCCTCTTGTCCTCCCTTACTTTTTTAGTTCTGTAGCTTTGATCCCTTCCTCATGTATAGAGCTACTCCACCTCCTCTTTCCTCTCCTGTCCCTTCTGTAGACTGTGTACCTCGGTATGTTGACATCCCAGTCATGGTTCCCCATGTACCATGTTTCTGTGACTGCCACAATAACCAAGTGTTCATCTTCCATCAGGGCTACTGGCTCAGGAAGCTTTTTTCCCAGACTATGGGCATTGGTACTCATTGCCCTCCATTTAATGTTGGCTTTATCCTTTTTTCCGCCCATGCCTGCTCTTTTTGCCCTTGTCTATTTTTCCATTTTCCCCTGTCCTGCCCTCTGTTGAGCACTGTACCTCAGTGTTTACCTTACTACCCATCATGTTTTGGTGGGGGGGGGCTTGAAATTTCCTACCTCTTATTAGCGCCTCCCCCCATGACTAGTTTAAAAGCTTGCCAATGAAGCATTTAAACCTGTCACTTAGGATCTTGGTTCCCTTCGTGGATAGATGCAGACCATCATGCCAGTATAAACCTTCATCTCTCCAGGTGTGCCCCCAGTCCCCAATGAAGCCAAAGCCCTGTGCTTTGCACAAGTTTTGCAGCCATTCATTAAACTGTATGTGTGTATGTGGCTCTGAAGAAGCAGAAAAGTCTGCAGAAGGGGGTTCAGTTTCAGGAAGTCTATCCTAATCATTTGAACGAGGCCGAAATATGTCTTGGGCCTGTGAAATCAAGGTTTCTTTATCCAGGCCTTCAGGTTTATTCTGCCTAGCCCAAGGACACTGGTGATATGCGGGCCCCCGTTCATCACAGAGATTGCAACAAAAAATGTTGTGGCATGTCCCACTATCATGGTCTAAGTCCCCACACAATGCACATTTCATTTTATCGCAAGCACTACTAAGATGTCTTGTGCTACAGCACTTATAGCAGGCTTTTGGTTGACCCGGGTAAAAACAGACCCCCCCATCCTTACCCAGGAAAAAACTATTTGGAATGTGTTGAACTGTATCCCCCACCGAATGTAACTTGGTTTTGAACCTCCAGCTCCCTGTCCAAATGCCTTCCAGCATCGATTATGGGTTCAGGAGTACCCAAAACAGTACACTTGCCTTCCAACCAAAAGAGTATATCCCCCACATTGACACCTTTGTTTCGAAACATTATGTTTACAGTTTTAAAAAGTGGCTTAGTAAGGGGTATAGCCCAAAGAGGAGTCCAAAGAGGTGTACTTTTAAGAGTCTCGTATTTCAACCAGAATTTGTCAAGGCCAAAATGTTCTAAAACTGATATCAAAAGTGTCCTCGCCCCTAACATTAATTAGGGCATAAATGTCAGATGCTTGAAAATACATTAAATTTTTTAACAATCTCCAAACTATATAGAATCTATCAGGGTGGTCTGAGAGGCCCCCACGGTATTGCAGATGCACAGCATTGCATCTAGGAGCTTGCTCAAGTTTATTTTAGGAAAACAGATCTGAAAATCTTGGTCTGGACTTGAAATGATCTCTTCGGGGGGGAGGAGCATGTGGAGAGCCCTGCCCATCCCGAGACCCAACACCCTCAGCACCATGAAAGCCCTCAGTTGCTTGAATGCCCTCAGTACCTTGAATGTCCGTAAGTTCTTTGGCTGTGCGAGCACTGGAATCACTGCCTGAAGTATCAGTAACTTTGATGTCCCTGAAGCTGTTGCTGACCCCTGAGAAAATGAAATGCAAGACAAGTCCGGGATCCAATGGCCGTCCTGTTGCACCCAGCTTGCATCTGACAGAGCAGTTTCCTTGCTCCAATCCATGTCAGGGAACGCCGCATCAGTCTCTCTGTGCTTCCGCATTCCAATGTGAGAAGCAGCAGCGGTCAGCTGACTCACAGACTGTGCTGACAGTGCCCCGGTAATTGACAAGTAGCTGCAGTAGGTCGAGTAGCAGGAGTAGATGCAGGAAAAGCATCTCTAATCACGCGGGATTCCTCCAAAAAAGAAACTTGAGTCATAGAATTAGGTAAAGCTGCAGAAACAGGCTCCAAATTTTGCTCAGTCTGGAAAACACCTGCTGCACAGTTAGCACCGTGTAAATCACCGCTAAGCTCTAAAGATTCACTGTGAGTAATAGAATCCTGATTAGATGTCACATCAAGTAATTTACTGAAAGGCTCCACATCCTCAGGAAAAACGACATCCTCCTCCATTGAGGACTGAACACTGTCTGCCATTCTGCAGACAGACACCAGCAACCCCCCCTACTGACGACAACAGAGTAGAGGAATTTCCTTGGTGCACTGGCCAAATCTCCCCCCATTCACTAAAATTCCACCAAGAGCTTAATCTGGTTCAAAGTCAGTTGGCATTCATCTGTATCCCTTTCCCCTGGGTCATGTCTAAAAATAGGCAGAATTTGTCTAATGCACTTACCCAGTCAACAAAAACTAAAGAAATAAATACATTGTAATCGTGTTATTCCACACATCCAAATGCAGATAGGTGTAACTCCTATCCTGATTTGATACATGGGGTGGCTTCAGTATACAAAATAAAACAACAGTTCAAATCAGCTTTGGTATGCTGTCACTTCATAAATTCAAACATTAGTTTAGAGAAGCATTTCATAAAGCCAATAATTTTCACACTATACAAATATCCAATATGGAAAGAAAAAATGGCAAGTGATGTGGTTTATTACACATATAATTAATTTGTACTGTAAGGCATTATAGTAAAATGTCAACGTCTAACAGATGAACTTAAAAAAGTCATATATAAGGTATCAGTACAGTAGCTAATGATGTTACATAAACTGCACACATTCACTAAAAAAATACCACCAACAGCTTAATCTGGTTCAAGGTCAGTTGGCATTCATCTGTATCCCCCTCCCCAGGGTCGTGCCTGAAAATAGGTAGGACTTGTCTAGTGCACTCACCCGGTCAACAAAAAACTAAACTAAATAAAGCATGAAAAAGCATTGTAGAGTGCTTGACATAGGATAAAATATTGAATCAGGGTACCTTGGTTTGAATCCCCCACTGCAACTTATGGAGATACACAACCCCAATTGTAGCAGTATAAACGCATATATAATAATATAGACTATGTTGTGCTTTTGACTCATACGTCATCATCTTAGACATGGAGTATTATTTTTTTCTGGATGAGATGTGATCTGCCAGTGAGTCTGAGGTTCATTTTCAGGTAGAACATGGGGTAAGGGGGGTGGAAACTAGATATGTAGGATGTATAATAGGACATAAAATTAGAACAATGCAAATTTAAATACAGTTCATATTGAATCATGTCTGCCTCTGTCCCCCTGCAAGTGCTAGACAATACATTTAAAACAAGTATCCCTCGCAAGTGCTGTACCATTTTTGTTGTAGTCTGTATCTTCACATTTCACACTCTACTCTTTTTGTTCACATCGAGGGATTGCAGAAAAAAATGGAGACAAAAACAAACTTGGACTTTATTATGCAAACTGACTGCCACAGGCAGAAAGGGATTCACTGCTGGGTGCTGGGTATTTTGACTTCTCCTAAAGCTGTCCTATCACAATACTGCCAGACTTCATTTTCTGATTTTATCGGTGGTGAGCTCTTCAATTTCAAAATAATGTCTTGTTTTCATCATGGAACAAATTGGTTTGTTAGTCCACAATTTGATGATGCTGACATTGTTAAAACATGCCCCTTCTAGAAAGATGTGATTTTTTTTTAGCACACCTCTCCTCACATCTGGGAATTCTGTTGACTAGTCAACACTACTTATTATAAATTTCAGCATTATCCAGGAACTCAGTCTGCATGTTAGCTGTTCTTACTGCTCATAAGGCTGTGATGATGCAGTCAACCACTGAGGATTAAGCACGCCTGTGACCTGAGAATCCCCACAGGTCGAGGAATAATGTTTACATTTCTGAGACCTGAGAACACACGCCAGTTGAGGAATAATGTTTACCTAACAGCTACACAATTAATTATACACACAGATACCAATAATGTTGCAACAGGGATAAACAGTTAAATTTGAAACACTTTCTGCATCCATGTGCAACACGTTGGCAATAGCCTGTTTATTTGCTGCCCAAAGCAATGTTTCCCATCTTTGCAATTACACAACTTGTGTCTTACACACATTTTGTACAACCTCTGTCTGGCCCTAGGTTGCAATAATTATATGGCATGATAGTTTTTATTATTATTTAAAAAAAATGTAAGTTTCTCTCTCTGTATCCAGGTTTGTGTGCTGGAGTTTGTAAGCAATGTCAGAAGTGAGACACTTAGAAAAACAGTGGAAAAACACCCACGTTCACGCCCCTGTCAAGTATTCCATTTAAAAATTAATAATTAGACATGGATTTTGTCAGTGAGTCTGAGGTTCATTTTAGAAACACAGAATATGATGGCAGATAAATACCAACCACTCCACCTAGTCTGCCCATTTCCCTACTTTGGCAAGCCCTTATCTGGACTGCCGTTCCCTGCTCTGCTGCACAGCAGGATTCCTTTATGCTCATCCCATGCACTTTTGAATCCCCAAACTGTTTTCACTTCAACCACCTCCACAGGTAGGCTGTTCCATGGATCCATCACCCTCTTTGTGAAAAAATACTTACTAGCATGCCCCTAAGCCTCCCTCCTTCCAGCCTCATTTTATGTCCCCTTGTCCTTGTGGACTTTCCTCTCTGAAATATGCTCCCCTCCTGTACCCTGCTTATTCCTCTAAGGTATTTGAAAGTCTCTATCATATCCCCGCTCTACCTTTTCTCTTCTAGATGTTAAGTTCCCTGAATTTTTCCTTATAAGGCTTGTGGTGCAGTGCATGTAGCATTTTTGTTGCACTTCTCTAGATTGCTTCCATTCTGTCTGTCCTTCCTGAGATGCAGTCTCCAGAACTGTACACAGTATTCCTGATGAGGCCTCACCAGTGATCTATACAGTGGCATCATCACTTCACTCCTCCAACTGGTTATGCCCCTTCGTATGCACCCCAGCATTCTGTTTGCTTTCCCCACTGCTTTTTCACATTGTTTGGATGACTTCAGGTCATCAGATATGATAACCCCCAGGTCTCTCTCCTGACCTGTGATGGCTAGAACCTGTCCCCCCTCCCCCATCCTGTATTCCTCTCTTGGGTTTCCATGTACCAGGTGCATAATCTTGCACTTTTTAGCATTGAAACCCAACTGCCAAACCCTTAACCATTCCTCAAGTATTCTTAGGTCATTTCTTATTTTATGTAGCCCCTCCTGTGTGTCGAGACTGTTGCAGATCTTGGTGTCATCTGAGAACAGGCATACTTTCCCCTTCAGTCCCTCTGCAATGTCGCTTATGAAGACATTGGCTAGGACTGGACCCAGCCCCAATCCCTGTAGCACCCTGCTGGTCACCTCTTTGGGTTTTATGCCATTTACTACCACACTCTGGGTCCTGCCTTTTAGCCAGTTCCAACCCATTTTACCACTACATAGAAACATAGACTTTGACAGCAGATAAGGACCGCTTGGCCCACCTAGTCTGCCCATTTCTCTGCCTAGAGGATAAGCTGCAGATCCTATTTAACCAACAGCCTATTTCTTCCTACAGCCCACAAAAATTGCCTTATGTCTGTCCCATGCATTCTTGAATTCTCCCACAGTTTTAGACCTCACAACCTCCTCAGGAAGGCTCTTCCATGCATCCACCACCCTCTCTGTGAAAAAATACTTCCTCACATTGCTCCTGAGCTGACCCCCCTCTATCTTCAAATTGTGTCCCCTTGTTCTTGCACATCTCTTTTTCTGAAAGATGCTACCCTCTTGGACTTTGATGATTCCACTGAGGTACTTAAACATTTCTATCATGTTCCCCCCTCTCCCCCTCCTTTCCTCAAGGGTATACATATTAAGCTCCTTTAGCCTCTCCTCATATTGCTTCTCTTGCAGACCCTGCACCATTTTAGTTGCCCTCCTCTGAACTGCCTCCATCCTGTTTATGTCCTTGTGGAGATGGGGTCTCCAGAACTGGTCGCAGTACACCAGATGGGGTCTCACCAACTGTTTGTACAGGGGCATAACAACTTCCTGTTTTCTGCTAGTGATGCCTCTCCCTATACATCCCAGTATCCCCCCAACCCTCCCTACTGCCTTCTCACTATAGAGTCCACAGCCAGATTCCCTAATGTGTTAAGCAACCTTCTATGTGGAACAGTGTCAAAAGCCTTACTGAAATCCAGGAAGGCTACATCCACAGCCCCTTGCTGATCTACTACCTTGGTCACCCAGTCAAAGAAATTGATAAGATTACTCTGACAGGACCTTCCCTCAATGAATCCATGCTGTCTTGGGTCTTCTGCACAGCTTAACTACAGGAACTTCACTACCCTCTTCTTAATCAGGGACTCCATCAACTTCCCCACCACCGATGTCAGGCTTACAGGTCTGTAACTGCCTGCCTCCTCCCTACTTTCACTCTTGTGCATGGGGACCACCTCTGTCCTGATATTCCCCCAGGACAGTGACACTATTACAGCAAAAACATCAATGCCAAAACATAGACATTTGAGCTGCAATAGACGGCCCGAGACCCCGGCACTCTTTCTTCCAGTCCTGCACCCCTCTCTGATACAACTCTAACTTGGAATTAGAATCCTTAAGAGCTTGGGCATGGGGGACAGAGCCCTGCCCATGGGGGATTTGGGGGCAAAGCCCCCCGATGAAAAACAGCCGGGGTTTCCAGTCAGATTTATGTCAACCGCAAGTTGCGGTTGACATTAATACATTGCTGTGATGGCAATCGACAACTTAGTTGTTAAACCAGCATCATAGAGCCCTCTACCCTACTCCAGTCCCCAGGTACCTATCCCATCTCTAGTGACTAGTTGAAAAGGGTTCTCCATGGTCCTGCTAGGACTTCCCTGAGTTCCTTCAAAAGTCTAGGGTGAATCCTGTATGGCCCCATTGCCTTGTCTGTCTTTACTTTCTGTAGTTTCTCCAAAACTCTATCCACCATAAATGTACTGGTGTCCACCTCTCCCCTCTGTAAACCTTTCCTCATGAGTCTTGGCCCCTCCCCTGCCTCTTCCTTGGTAAATACTGAGCAAAAATACATGTTATGAAAAAGCAACTGACAATTTGCATGTAAAAATTGATAAGAGAGCAAAGGTGCAGACCAACTTCTGCATTTAATCCAAATAAAAGTAAACATCCTGCAACTGAGACATTTAATAAGGTTATGAATTATGAAATTGATCAATAATTTTCATAAAGACTTATGTTTCATGAAATTATTGGAATTAGGGAAATTTATTTTGGGATGACTGTTTATTTAAAAGAAGCAGATAAGGGTCATAATTTAGTGTGTGGCCAATCGACACAGAGAAGAAGCCCAATATGGTGTTCTTGGATTTCTCGAAGGCATTTGACAAGGTCCCACATGGTGAATTGATTGATGCTCTGATTGAACATAAAATAACGGGGTATATTACAACTTGGGTTAAGGCATGGCTGAGTGAGAGAAAGCAGAGGGTCTGTTTAAAGGGAGTTTACTCTGATTGGTTGGGAGTGGAGAGTGGAGTTCCCCAGGGATCTGTTCTGGGGCCCTGCTTGTTTAATATCTATATACACTCATTATCGGGAGGAGAGGATGTCTGAGAAACCAAATTTGCAGATGACACTAGAATTGGCATTACTGTCAGAAATGGTGAGGATGTGACAAAGTTGGAAAAAGCCTTAATTAAAATGGAAAGCTGGGCAAGGGATAAGAAGTTATCCTTTAACACAACAAATATGTGGTAATGCACTTTGGGAATAAAAATAATCAAGCTGACTACTTCTTAAATGGACAGAAATTGGGCAAAGTAGTGGAGGAAAGAGATTTGGGGTTAAAGTGACAAGTGATTTCAAGTTCCACCAGCATTGCAGTCAGGTTATAAAATCTGCTAGTAGTACTCTTATAAATATCAAGAAACATATAAAGAGTAGGAAGAGGGAAGTGATTGTGCCTCTCTTCGGTGCACTGGTGAGGCCGCAGCTGGAGTACTGTGCACAGTCCTGGTCACCTGGTTACAGGATGGACATAGGAAGATTGAAGAGGGTTCAGAGGAGGGCTACCAGGTTAGTAGCGGATGTTAGAGACCAGGACTATGGGGATCGATTGGAGGACTTGGGGATGTTCATGTTGGAGTATAGGTGCCTGAGAGGGGATATGTGTATGGTGTATAATGCACTTAAAGATGCAAAGCTAAGGGTCAAATTGGGACTTACCCTGAAGGAACAGCGATATGACACTAGGTCACATTCATGGCAACTTAAGGGGCATAATTTTAAGACCACAAAAAGAAGGCACTGGTTTAGTGTTAGAGTTATTCCAGTATGGAATAATCTACCGAGGAGGTAGTCACAAGTAAGACGACAGTTGAGTTCAAGAAGAAACTGAATAAGTATTGCAAAGCAAATAAAATAGGGGGGTTTCAAAATTAGAATTAGTAAGCGAGCACAATGGACGTAAGTCTTCTTTGCTCTGAAATCACCTATGATACCTATGATACCTATGATAAACTTAGTGATTAGAATTTTCTGTCATTGTCTCTACAACAGACCAACAGTTATTCTTAAAAAAGAACTAGTTTTCTGTTGCTGTAACACTGCTCTGTTTAATGAATGGATTAGCAAATTAGCATGTGAATACATTATGGTCACTTGCCCAGTCACACCCACCATTTAATGCTCCCAAAAGTACATTAAAAGATCTCTAAGATACCAGAACAGACAATACTGGGCCAGATTCACAAAACCTTGCCTGGGTGCAAACCTAGTTTGCCTAGAGTTGGCATTCACAAATCCCAGTTTGCCACTGCAAATTGGGTTTGTGCCTGTGCAAAATAGTGAGGAGGGCCACAGTGCAAATGAGGGGAAGGGGACCTGCATATCCCCACAATCCCATTTACTAATGTTTTGCTCCATGCAGGAGCCTTTGCGAAGGCCCTTGCATGGAGCAAATTACCACCACTAAAAACCTGTCAGTAATCCATGCAACCCTAATGGTTGGTGGAGGTACTGCGGCACCCACCCCCCTTCCCAGTCCATGATCTCCCATCTGACCGTAAAATATAATTTTTCTATAGCGTGGTGTTCCTCCCCCATCCCTGATCTCCCAACAGACAGTAAAACATAATTTTGTCATAGTGTAGTGTCCCTCCCCTCTCTGATCCCCCAACTGTAAAAAAATAATTTTTCCATAGTGTAGGGTTACAAACCTTGTCCCTGATCTCCCACCCGAAGTGTTCAAATAATTTTGTTTTCATAATGTAGTGGTCTCTCCCCCCACTCGGTCACCAGTCACTGTCCCCATATGAGCAATACCTGATCCCTGGTAGTCTAGGTTCCCTCCCCCCACCCTGTCAAGTGTGACCCACTACCTCACTTCCCCCATCCTAATCTTCGGTCGGCAACCAGTACAGTCCTCCTTTCACCACTGTGGCTGGCCACTGACATATCCCTCTTGAGTGTAATGTATACAGTGACTGACCAATCACAATCAAGGAGCTGTACAGTACACACTCCACGAGGACTCAGGCAGTGGCCAGCTGCAGTGGTGAGAGGAGGGCTGTGCTGGTAGCTGACTGAAGATTGGGATGGGACAGTGGGGTGGTGGGTCACACTGGATGGGGTGGGACCCCAAGAAATAGGTGTTGCTTATTTGGGGATGGTGATTGGTGACCAGGGTGGGGGGAGGGACCATTTAATATAGAAAAATTACATGAACACTTTGAGTGGGAGATTGGGGACTAGGGCAGGACCCTACAGTATGGAAATATATGTTTTTATTTTTGGGTGGGAGATCGGGGAAGGGGAAGGACTCTACACTATGGAACAATGATTTTTTACTGTTGGGTGGGAGATTGGGGAAGGGTGGGACCACTACTATGGAAATGGTTGTTTCATTTTGACATCAGTGACTGGAGAGGGGAAGGGACCCTGGGCTACCAGGGTTTATTACTGTCATGGGGATGGCGATTGGTGGAGTTGGGCACTACACTTGAGGACTGAGACTGTGTGGGGCATGGACTGGTGAGGGGGCCATACAGCACCATACTAATGCCATGCAAATGAGCCAATAATGAGCATGCTAATGGCCACTAGCACCTTGCATGCCCAATGGACTCATTTGCATAACTACTTTTGTGAATAGCACATTAGCACCTGAGTGCCATTGTCCTGGCTGGCTGTGGGGGCAGCACTACTGGGTTTCATACTGCTTTTCCTGGGTTAGCACTGCCACCACCAGCCCTATTCAAAGGCAGATAGTGCATGGTGCTATGCAACTGTGAATAGCATGCTTGCCCTTCAGTGCAACTGTGAGGTGCCACGCTAACGTTTGCATGCACTTTGCATTTATTTTGCAAATCCTGGCCGTTGTTTGTAATTGGTTCAGTTGTTCAAAAGTTGTCAACATTTCCAGAGTTTTTTTTATCTAAAGGATTTGATAAAAAACACAATATTCATGTATAAGAGACACTAACGACATCCTTGGCAAATTGGAAGGGATGACTTGGTGGGGTAACTTTATTTTGCTAGTAATCAATGTTGCAATGCTATATACCTCCATTAACCATGAATCTGCGATGCATGCTTTAATGGAAAAATTGCAATAATTTGATTTAACAAATGTTATTGAGGCAGAGTGCATCATGATGGGACTTGAGTTTGTCCTCATGAAGAACTACTTCAGCTTTGATGGGGAACTACCACCACTGCAAAGGGACTTCCATGGGAACAGCATTGGCACCCTTATATGTCAATTTGGTACTGGGTTGGGTAAAAGAAAACTTTGTGAGGACATATTACAATTCATTTCATTAGAATATTTCCAGTTATCATCACTTTATCAATGATATACTGATTATTTGGAACTGAGGAGAAAATGCAATGGCCGACTTTATGGAAAGGCTCAAAATAAATACACAGGGCTTTTACTTTGATGATACATAGAGAAAGAGAGACAATTTCATTTTTATGTTCACTTGCGCGCATGCGCAAGGAATGTCTTGGGAGAATGGGACACTTTGGAGGTGTGCCCCTCCTCTGCAATCCCCTGCTTCATTGAGCAGGCATGGCAGTCCTGCACCAATCGGACGCGGTGCTGTGTATGACAGAGGTGGTCTTCTCTTCAAAGAAAACCAGCACTCTCTGCTTGCACCACATCATGCCGCCCCCCCAATCTTTGCTGCCACGCTGGGAGCCCAACCCCAGCATGGCAAACATCCCGCTTCATCTGCTGACGGGGTGCCCAATCCCCCATCGGCTCCACAGCCCCCCAGCCATCCTTCTGCCACGCTGAGCCCACCCCAGCGTGGCAAACGTCCCTGCGGTCGCCTGCCGACGGGGTGCCCAACTCGCCGGCTCCACAGCCTCCCCCAGCTATCTCTGACATGCTGGGAGCCCACCCAGCATGGCAAATGTCCCAAGTTGTTTTTTTTAAAACCTGTAAATTAAAACGGTCCCACGGCGCTTCTCCCAGCTCCCTCCCACAACCTGCACCCACCCACTGCACATCCTGCCTCTCCACACCCCTCACCCCATACTTACCTCTGGAGCTTGGCGATGATCTCGTGGACCGGAACACGTCCGCACTCTTCAAAGCTGACCGCGAACTGAGGAAATGCCGGGAAGCTGTATAATGGGCTAGATAGGGGGTTTTCAACTTTATTACATATCTCAGGCATTTTTTGGAATTTTTGCACCAAATTTTCAACATGGGGTTTTTGGGACCCCTTCTCATGAATGATGTCACTGTCATGGCGTCATTCGGGCCCGAAGGGTGATTTCGCAGTCACTGCACAGTCACTGCGTGAAATCACCCTTTGGGCCCAAATAACGCCATGACAGTGAAACATTCATGAGAAGGGATCCCAAAACCCCATGTTGAAAATTTGGTGCAAAAATTCCAAAAAATGACTGTTTTATGAGTGTGTGTTGCGCAGTTCCTACGCAGGCTCGTAAGTTCGCGAATTTTCAATATTTTCACTCCAGATTTTCAACATTGCCATTTTACCACACCTCCTTATGAGCAGTACGCTGTCATTTTCATATCCTGCCCAAAATATGTTTCCTCACCATGTAGCGCATTAAATGGCGCAGTCGTGTGCGAAATCAATGTATGGGACATATTAAGAAAATTACCATGACACTGTTCATTAGCAGAGGTCTTAAAATGGCTATGTTGAAGATTGATAACTCCTAAAATAAATATTTCTGACGTGCGTTCGCGCAGTTCCTTGCGCTTGTAGGTTTGCGAATTTTCAATATTTCCACTCCAGATTTTCAACATTGTCATTTTACCACACCTTCTTATGAGTAGTACAGCTGCCATTTTTCACATCTCACCCAAAACGTGTTTCCGCCCATGTAGCGCACAATGGTGCAGTCGGTGTGCAAAATCAATGTATGGGACACATTAAGAAAATCACAGTGATACTGTTCATGAGCAGAGGTCTTAAAATAGCTATGTTGAAAATTTGGTGAAACAATTCCTAAAAATGACTGTTTTATGAGCGTGTGTTGCGCAGTTCCTATGCACGCTCGTAAGTTTGCGAATTTTCAATATTTTCACTACAGATTTTCAACATTGCCATTTAACCACACCTCCTTATGAGCAGTACAGCTGTCATTTTTCACATCCTGCCCAAAATGTGTTTCCGCCCATATAGCGCACAATGGTGCAGTCGGTGGGCAAAATCAATGTATGGGACTCATTAAGAAAATCACAGTGACACCGTTCATTAGCAGAGGTCTTAAAATGGCAATGTTGAAAATTTGGTGAAAAAATTCCTAAAAATGACTGTTTTATGAGCGTGCGTTGTGCAGTTCCTACGCACGCTCGTAAGTTCGCGAATTTTCAATATTTGCACTCCAATGACTTCCAAATACCTAAACAGCACATAGAAGCAAGCAACATTCGGCATTGACAAATGCTTGTACTTCTTTGTCACTGATTTTTTTAAGCCATGTCCAAGTGCCAAATACCACTGCAAATACCTTTCAAACGAACGTTCGGCATTGACAAATGCTTGTTATATCAGAAACTATGAAGTTCTCCAGGTTCAAAAACAGAGACAGAAATATTTCTAAAAGAAGCTGCAGGCAACTCATTACTCTTAGTGAGCAGTACATATCCAAAACCCCTACATAATAGTATACCATATGGCCAGTTTCTGCACGTGAAACCTAACTGTTCAAATGATGATAGTTTTTGAGAACATTTGTTAGATCTTTCTAAAAGGTTCCAAGAGAGGGGTTATAACATTACCATTCTATGTTAAGTTTTCAAAAAGCAGAGGGTCACAATCACAGTACTTTGACAAGTCCTGAAGTAAGGAACAAAATGCAGAAAATAGTAAAAAGTAAATAATTTAAAAATAATACTTGTTAGAGAACAAAGCAAGTTATCAAATAGAATTACACTTGTTCTTCATTGGAAAATATTATTAAGTGATCCCATAGTGAAGGAAACAGTGGGTGACAAAAAATAAATACTATACATAGATACATAGATGTTGTCAGCATGTGGTCTATCCAGTCTGCCTTATTTCTCTTTCTAATGCATAAGGTACCTTAGATGCGGCAACAGGTTTCCCCCTTTTGCCTTTGCTTGATAATTACCATGTGCCTATCCCATGCATTCTTGAATTCCTGAACCGTGGCCACCCCACCACTTCTGGGGGATACTGTTCTCTCTCTCAGTGAAGTAGAATTTCCTCAAGTTCCCCTAAGTTGTCTCCCTTTTAGTCTCATGTTGTGCATGCCCCCTTGTTCTGCTATTTCCTTTCATGTGAAAGATGCTCCCTTCTGGTACCCTGTTGATCCTCTTAAAATAATATTAGCTTACTCTGTTTTATGACATATTTTAACCTAGAATCAAGCTTGGAAAAGTTGATTGAGAATGGACCCCACTTCTAATATTGAAAGGCAAAGAACTTGAAGAACATGTTGGTCCACAGCTGGAGTGGAACATCAGCATCAGAAAACGAGTCACATCTTCCAACAGGAACTTTCAAACATGGAAATTGCAGTGTATGCAATTATATCAAGGTTGGATCCAGTCTGACCAATGAGGGTGGAGTGGCGAGGGAACATCAACATGCGGGCATCGTTAGATCTGAGAAAGTGGGTGGGGGGGAGGTGGAGAGGAGAGAGAGGATGAGAGATAGGAGGGGAGCACTCCAAACCTGAATTTGAAGGTTAGTTTGGCACAGTGTGAGATGCGTCTGTGAGACAGTGAAAGGAAGGTTAGAGAACTATACAGTTCACAATGGTGGGAGTGGGAAGGGACGTCGAGAGCAAAGTGGCAGAAGGAGTTAAACAGAGTGTCCAACTTGGTCAGGGAAGATTTGGGAGCAGCACCATAGACTATGTCACAGTAGTCAAAGATCGGGAGTATCATCTTCTAGACAATTTCACGCCTCACAGTCAGAGGGATGCAGAATACAATTCCTGTACAGAGCACCAAGCTTGGGGCACAGTTTCTTCAGGATAGCATCGATATGAATAGAGAAGTTGAGGTGCTGGTCCAGCCAAAACCCCAAATATCTGAATGAGGAGGTGTCCTCCAGGATGGCTGCATTAAGGGTGTGAAAGGTGGGTAGGGACGGGAGCCTAGAGAGTCTCTGCCTGGTGCTAAAGGTCATTGAGACTGTCTTCTTGGCATTTAGAAAAAGCTGGTGAGAAGCAAACCAGAGCTGAACTTGGTTGAAACATAGAAACATAGAAGATAAACTTTGATGGCAGATAAGGACCGCTTGGCCCACCTAGTCTGCCCATTTCCCTACCTAAAGGATAAGTTGCAGATCCTATTTAACCAACAGCCTATTTCTTCCTACCGAAAACAAAAATTGCCTTATGTCTGTCCCATACATTCTTGAATTCTCCCACAGTTTTAGACCTCACAGCCTCCTCAGGAAGCCTGTTCCATGTGTCCACCACCCTCTCTGTGAAAAATATACTTCCTCACATTGCCCCTGAGCCGTCCCCCCTCTATCATCAAATTGTGTCCCCTTGTTCTTGCACATCGCTTTTTCTGAAAGATGCTACCCTCTTGGACTTTGTTGACTCCACTGAGGTACTTAAACATTTCTATCATGTCCCCCCTCTCCCTCCTTTCCTCAATGGTATACATATTAAGCTCCTTTAGTCTCTCATAGTATGGCTTCTCTTGCAGACCCTGCACCATTTTAGTTGCCCTCCTCTGATCTGCTTCCATCCTGTCTATGTCCTTGCAGAGATGGGGTCTCCAGAACTGGATGCAGTACTCCAGATGGGGTCTCACCAACTGTCTGTACAGGGGGATAACAACTTCCTGACTTCTGCTGGTGATACCTCTCGCTATACATCCTAGTATCCCCCCAGCCCTTACTACCACCTTCTCACATTGCTTACCAACCTTAAGGTCATCTGATATGATTACCCCCAGGTCCCTTTCCATTTTTGTTGTTGTTACTACCTCCCTCCCATTGTGTAATCTTCCCCTGGGTTTTTGTTTCCCAGCTGCATTACTTTGCACTTCTTTGCATTGAATCCAAGCTGCCATACTTCTGACCATTCCTCCAACCCTGCCAAGTCCCTTCTCATCCTTTCCACGCCTCCTTGTGTATCAACCCTGTTGCAGATCTTTGTGTCATCTGCAAAGAGGCATACTTTTTCTTCCAGTCCCTCTGCAATGTCACTTACAAAGCCATTGAAAAGGACTGGAATGGTTTGAAGTCATGCTTTGAGCTGGTTTCCACAGCAGTAGGTTTTTTTCCTGAACTGTATAAAACAGTATCGTCAGCGTACATGTGGATAGATGAGGATGAGCAGCCTGTGGGAAGCTCATTAAGGAAAATGGAGAGGAGTAGGGGACTGAGCACTGAGCCCTGAGGGGCACCAGTGTTGATGGGGAGTGGAGGGAAGGGGAGATACTGACAGCAAGTGTTGGAAAGATAATCAGCTGGCTCCTTTGACTAACTTCCTGAACACCTTTGGACACCAGAACTTTTTGGGAACCTTTTTAGAATGGCATGGGTCATCCATTCTTTCAAGAATATTATATTTTTCACCCTCTGGTGTGAGGGAGAGTCGGGGGGTTAGCGCCCCTTGATGTAATTCATGAGTCCGGTTAGTACTTCCTTCTAGGCTAACTACATATATGTCAGTACCCCTTAATCCCCCCTCACTCCAGGGAACCCATAACAGAGTGATTTTCTCGAGACTGGCTCTAGTTTACTACCTGGGTTTCACCTCAGTTGCAACACTGATGCAATGGTTTTGCTTGTTTGTTCAATTGTTGATTGCATAATAGTGTGGATAGGGGGATTTGGAAGAGGAAGGGACTTTTTTCTCTGAGGGACATGGGACTCTATTCTTTGGAATTCCAGCTACATTTGTAATTGGGTGACACACCACTTTTTTATCCTAAGATGTTGTGTTTTAGTGGACGTTCATGACAATATTGGGCTTATTCATTTGATTTTCTGTTCTTTGATCCAGTTTTATGATTATTGAGGGTTATCTGTAGATGGGTGGGTTGGGAGGGAGAGGGGAGGGGGTTTCCATTGAAAGAGAGATAAGCTTATTTTGGTTCTTCCCAGACTTAAATTTGTTTCCTTAAGATACGTTGTTTTGGGGGCGTTATAGACATCAAATATGGTGCTTTGTTACCATTTTTTATTCTTGGAATATTAAGGGTGCTCAATCATCCATGAAAAGTGTGAAGGTCCTGCTTCATTTAAATAAGTTACAGATTGACATTGCCTTTCTTCAGGAGACCCACCTGCTACCAACTCAGTTTTTCCATTTTGGGAGAACCTGGGTGGGACAGGCTTTCAGTGCTGGCTCAGATTCTCATAAAAAAGGTGTGGCTATCCTAGTGGCTAGATAAGTGCCTCTCCGTTTACTTCAAGAGGTTGTGGATCCCCATGGGCAGTTTGTGATTTTATGTGCCTTGCTTGGTCATTTGAAAGTAGTCCTGGGGGCAGTATACAGCCCTACAATGGAAGACTCCAAGTTTTATACCGCTTTAGTATCTCTCCTAGCTCCCTGGGTCTCTCCCTATTCTCTTCACAGAGGACAGGAACATAGTTTATTGCAATGACGTAGACTGGTCCAGTCACTTCCATCAAGTGCCAACACCAGGCCAACTGGCACTATGAGAACTCATAGGTAGTTTGGGAGTGGTAGACCCATGGAGTGCATTACATCCAAACCAACAGCAATACTCTTTTCATTCTCTCCCTCATAATTCTTTTTCCAGAATTGATTTCTTTTTGTTGGGGTTGAAAACACCTTTCAGATGTATTGTTAAGTCATTATGGGGCTAAGGCAGTCTCTGAGCAGTACACTTTACCTCCTCAAATGTATTTTTCTCCATCCACAGAACAGGATAAGACCAGGAGGTTTAATAATCAGTTACTCAAGTCCCCGGACCTGGTTGCTCATATCCAGCAATTTGTGGCCTCCTTTCTAGATGTTAACTCCCCTTCTATGCCTAAATTAAATATACTTTGTGGGCTCTGAAATGCCCTTTCTGGGGTGAATTGATTCATCTGGCCTCTAAACATAAAAAGCAGGCCTCAAAGAAATTACTTTGCTACTAGGTCGGATCAGGAGTTTAGAGCAACAAATTTCCCTGGCATCCCCTCCTCAGGAATGGAAATGCCTAGAGTCTCTAAGATCACAATATAACCATTTATTGGGAGAGAAGTATAAGAATTTATTGCTATGCTCCAAAGTAAGTACTTTGATCAGGTGGGAAAAACACGGGAAATTGTTGGCCCTACAGTACATCTGCGATCCCAACTTACGGACAGGGCTGTTTTCTCTATCAGTACAGACTCAGGCCAACTCCTTATTTTTCCCTGGGACATTGTAGCCTATTTCCAGGCTTACTATCAGAACCTGGATATGCCACCTCCCACCCCTTTCTGTTGCACTCAGTTTGATGTGTTCCTCCAGGATCTAAATCTCCCCTATTTGAATGAGTCACACAGCCATCCTTCAGGCACCTCAACCTTAGATGAGGTTAGTAAAGCCATTGATTCCTTGGCCCCTGATAAATCTCCAGGTCTGGATGACTATACTTCCAATTTTTATAAAAAATGTAAGTCTCTATTAGCTCCCATCTTGCTTAACTTGTTCGAGTATATCTCTGCTGAGGGTTTCTTGGACACCTCACTTACAGGGGCTATTATTTTTTATAGGTTTCATAGGTTGCCTGAGCTCTTTAAAGACCAAAGTCCATTTGGTTCTCCTTAATATTAAATTAATAAATTAGTACCCTTCTATGTTCTTACTCTTCAAATAATAATCAAGAGAGTGCTTAAAGGCTAACATAGTTGGACTACCCACAACCCCGAGTGGTAGTGTATTCCAAATTTTAACAACTCTTAGTGAAAACCAGCGTCTTCGTGCCTGTGTATTAAACTTTTCCATCTTAAGCTGTAGATGATGGGCACGTGTATTATGGGACTGATGTCTAAAATGTAATTCCAGTTGTTCCCAAAGCTGGTTATCAGATAGTGCCCGATAGATAAGACACATATCTCCTCTTAGTCTCCAATACTCCACAGAATAAAGGTCCAGGCTCCTCAGTCTATCCCCCATAATCCATACTCTGAACTTCCTTAATTCTTTTTGTAGCCCTGCGTTGAACCCTCTCCAGTGCATCTACATCTCCCTTATGGCCTGGTGCCCAGAATTGGACACAGTACTCCACATGAGGGCGCACCAAGGAGGTATAAAGAGGAAGTAAAACCTCCTTTTTCCTACTTATGATGTGCCTATGTATGCAACTCAAAATGTTATTAGACCTCTTAACCACATGGTTACAGTGCAAATGGGATTTAAGGTAATTACTAACCATAATACCCAAATCTCTTTCTTTCTTTACTACCCTGAGTATCTGACCATCTAAACTGTAATCCACTTCTGGATTTTTTTTCCCCCAAGTGCATTACCGTACATTTATCAATGTTAAAGGATGCCATATTCTCTTTAGCCCAGGTCTCTAATTCTGCAAGAGCCTTCTGCAGTTTTAATGCATCCATCTGACTATTTACTGGAGAACCTATGCGTGTGTCGTCCTCAAATTTGGACGACCAAATATTTGTTGTGACATGCATGGTAGAGATATAAAGATTAAACAAGTATGGTCCCAAAACAGATCCCTGGGGACCCCGCTCTTAACTGGGACCCAATCAGACAGTTCCCCAAGGACACATACCCTTTGTTTCCGTTCAAGCAACCAGTCACTTATCCAATATACCAGTTTTTGGTGTATCCCAAGCTTAAGAATAGTTTTGATCAATTGTTCATGTGGGACTTTATCGAATGCTTTTGTGAAGTCTAGAAATATCACATCCACAGAACTATCTTCATCAAGTGTTTTACTTATTCTTCCACAGAATTCGAATAGGTTAGTTTGGCACAAACGTCTCTTTGTAAATCCATGTTGTGTCATGTCCCTAACCCCAGCTTATTCTACATAATTCATAATAAAGTCCTTGATGATGCCCTCCAGAATTTTCCCAAGGGTAGAGGTTAGGCTAATTGGCCTATAATTCTCCACATTTTGTTTGGAACTCTTTATGAATAGGGATCACTATTGCCTGTCTCCAAGCCTCAATAATTTGTCCAGCTTCCAAGGACTGTTGAAAAATCAATGTTACAGGCCCTGCCAAATTATCTGCTAATTCCTTCAATAGTCTCGGATGTAAAACCATCTGGTCCATATGCCTTATTTTGATTCAAATTTCTTAATCTAGTTCTGACCTCTTCAATCTCTATTATTAGATCTGATGCTCCCTTAGAGGGTTGGTTTTCTACCACAGATGCTTTTCCCACATTAAACACTGACGAAAAATATGTGTTAAACACATCAGCCATGTTCTTGTTACCTGTTATTAATTTACCAGTATCATCCTTTAATGGGCCAACTGTACGTCCTTGTCCCTTTTTATTATTAATATAAGCATACAAGCTTTTGTAGTTATCTTGCGTTTTGGTGGCTATGTTAAGCTCATATTTCCTTTTTGCTATAGCAATAGCTGCTTTGACCCTTTTTAAATATTTATAAACCTCCCAGGATCTAGGCTCACCACAATCTTTGGCACTAGTATATGCCTTATTTTTTTTCTTAATTAGCTTTTTAATCGTTGCTGTCATCCAGAGGGGAAGAGAACTTCTTGATTTATGATATTTTTCACTAGTTGGGATATGCTTATGAATCAGTCCTGTTACATGAGGTCCCAGCACCCTAATTGGTACCCTCAGAGGTACACCGTAGACAGCTAGCACTTAAGTATATGTTATACTAACATACAGGGCTAAGGACATCTACCGTACAAGAGTAGATGTCAGGATATGAATGTATATTGTTGTAATGCACTTTCCTTGCTAATACATATATTCTTCTATGTATTTTCTGTGTATTTCTTACTTGTAAGATGCCAAGGCATCTGTGTCCTTGGAATAATCATGATATGTAAGTCGGCATTGTCACCTTTTGGTGATTTGTACTACTACACTGAGTTATGTAAGACTTTGTATAACAACTGTTTTGTTCATAAACTGATGACTATAGAATTGTATAATGTTATCTTGGATCATGGAGTCACCTCTAATATAGCCAATAGGGCTCATCTCTGTAACTAGAAATGTTTCTATCTTACAGTAACCATAGTAATTATCATAGGTATATAATGTAATTCACTAGTCGTGTACCTCGGAGATCCCAGGAGACACAGAGAAACCTCGAGGTTTAGGGAACGCTTAGCACTGGCTCTCGGTTTGCATTGGTAAGAACTGCTTAGGGCAACTGTGATTTTATCCTTTTGGTAGTAATAAACTTGTTTATTACTCTTATGCAATGTGTCTGTGATTACTTGCATTTCCAATATTGCCAAGACCCTGAAAGTGAGGTTTAGACCTCCCAACAAATTGGCAACAGTGTGCAGGTGATATTTGGTGTTTGTACGTTTTCATTTGTTGCTAGAACTTTTCCCTTTCCCATGGGGACAGTAGGTTTACATTCCTGTATCACCTCTCCCATTTTACACCTCATCCTTTCAGGTGTGGTCAATGCCGACTCAACTCACTCCGTTATAGCTTTGATTTGTAAGTCCACAACTTTTACAGCAACCCGGCTGTGTATAAAATGCTCCTGCTGTGGATCGATACACAGCACAGTGCCTTTTCACAGTTTAATTTTTCGTTCCCTCCCACAAAATGGCCACCATATCAAATATCTGCACAGAACTGAGACTCGATGTCTTGAACTTCCTTACCTCCCATGGAGGATGGGCTGACTTCACGTGGGATGCAAGTCAATCCAAAAACCCTATACTGGGAATTTCAACCCAGTACACGGAGACGAGACAATCAGCCAATAAGCGTCAAGCTAAAGGGTTGATGGTCGTGGCTCTCTATGCTGCTCTGAAAGCCTCCGAAGTGAGGTTTCGAACCCTTGATCTGCAAATTTTATCTCTTAAGCAACAGATGGGTTTGCAGGAAATGGAATGTGTTAGACTCCAGCAGAACATGGAGTCTGAACTCCAAACTCTGCGGAATGAAAAGGATTCACTTTTGCATCATTCAGCTCAAGCTGGAGAACAGGAACTGTGTATGTTGAAGCAGGAGTGTGAAAGTTTGAGACAGGATAAGGGACAGGCATTGCAAATGAATGATTTGCTAAGTGCTGCAAATGCTCAGTTAAGTGAGGAGATGGGAGAGCTACAGGACAAGATAAACCAGGAACATAATGACTTAGAAGTGGCTATTAAGGACAATCACAAACTGAGCACCATGCACAGAGTGTTGCAAAATCAAGATGAGGTTGATATGGGTGTTGCAAGTGTGAGTCATACTGAATGTCAAACCAAGATGGCGAAACTGCGCCATCAGCAGGAGGTTTTGGCTGGTCATGTTAAGGCGATGGGAGGCCTTACATACGTCATCTGAAGGGGAGTTGTCAGATGATGACATCTCTCAATACAACACCCAGTCACACCCCTACTATGGCCCAGAGACCCCACCTAGCCATCCACAAAATGGTGGGTCCCCACTACACCCTCACCATGTCATACGTCAACAACGTTGTGAGGTCCATCATGGGAGATGCCAACATGTGAATCCCTATGATGGGGAAGGGGAACAGGCCCAGGCCTGGTCCCGATGGCACCACCAATAGCCATTATTAATGTGGAAGATAGGCAAGAGATAGAAATGATGATTGAAACTGCAATAAGCAATGTACCACTTCCTGAAAGAAGTAAACGGACCATTAAAACCCAGATTAGGCAACTTCTGCAAGAGGCTGGCACTCAGAAGGGTATTGTCTGCACTGCAGCTGAGGCTGCAGCTTGGGCCACCCTGGATGGCACTCGAGACAATCTACCTCTGCCTGATCAAACCAGTAATCCCCCTACAAATGGCCTACTCTGTTCAGCAAATAGCTGACAGTATCGGTCGGATGAACCCGTCTGACAACCTCAGCTGTCACTTGGAAAAGTACATTCTAAATGTGAGATGCTTGGCCTCACTGCAGAATACCAGGTCCAAATACTACACCAAACCATTGATCCTAGTTTGTGGGCCAAACTCCCCAATGTCATCCGCCAGGATGGGAACGCTACCTTTGATGAGGTTGCAGCTGAGCTCATTTCTGCTCACAGACCAGGTGTAGTAGGAATGATGCTAGCATCCCTGTAAAACAGAATGCAAAGGAAAGTCCAGCGACTTACCACCAGAGACTTTGGATGGCCTACCGAGCAGGAAAGCACCTGGTACAAGAAGCTGCGGAATTAGATCTTATTGAATATAAGACCCTGTTCCTTAGGAACATGATTCCTGCAGTACGAGAAAAGGTAGAGCCAACCACCTACCCCAATACGGATAGGTTTGCCAACATCCTTTGGAAAACTGAGAGAGTTTGCCAACTGTATATCCGTGATCTGGGCTCCGGTTCCAAGAAAGTAGCTGCTGTGCAGCCTGCTCCAGAGGCCATGATGCACTACACTGTGGAAGGGCAGGCCCAACACCAACAGGCCCAACACCAACAGACCCTCCAGGTGATAACCAATACCCCCAACAGGCCCATTGACAACAACCGCAACAGCAAGAACAATGGGTTGGGAACCGGAATTGGCATAAGTATAAGAAGCATAAGGGTAAAGGTAAACCACAACAACAAAGAACAGGCCCTTCATATAGGAAGATAGCCAAAGAAAACTGGAAATTCCGAGAGCTCCTGAGACAAGTGTGCTCTGTAGCTCTTGCGGCAGTACAACCGGTGACCCAGACCCCAACGGGTCATGGGGACACTGGTGATGCAGGCCTTCAGGCTTATGCAGGCCTGAACCCAGAAGCTCCTCCTCATATTGCATCAGTGCATCATGGTGAAGTGATTCACAAGAGTCAGGCCCAACCTCTCCATGCTCCCAGCAGTACAGATTGACAATTACAGGCCCCAGTCTGGATTGTAAACAAGCTAGTCTTGGATACAAATGGAAGGCCCTGCACTGAGGCCGAGGTCGGGGGCCGCCTACTAGTAGTTTTGCTAGATACAGATGCAGCTGTATCTGTGTTACATGATGAACATCCAGACACATCCCCTTGGTCCACCAGACGGAGGACCAACATGTCAGGAGTTGATGGTACTAGGCTACCTGCTTACTGTTCTCTACCCCTACTGGTAGAGCTAAGCCATCTAAAGGCCTCACACACTTTCCAACTAATGGTAATACATGATCATCCCAGTATCATAGGAATTGATTTCCTTGCACCACATGGCTTTGTGGTGGACCTAGCTAACATGCTACTGATTCAGATTCAGGGTCAATATCATACCATTTTGATTTCTGATTCACACGTTGTGGCAATGATATCTGCCAATGACAAGGAGTATGACGTCATCGATTTGTTCAAAACTCATGAACTTTTTCCAAAGCTTCTCCCAATTTTGCAATGACATTTGGAAGCATTTGCAACTAATAAACATGACAGTGGCAGGATGCACACTGTCATTGAAGTGCCAGGCCCAGCACATGAGAGACAAAGGCAATATCCTTTCCCAACTGAGGTCTTGCCTTGCCTTCCCTTAGAGAAACAATCAAGTCACTCCTCAAGCAAGGAGTAATCAGAACTTTTGTTTCCACTGCCAACTCCCCAGTGTGGCCCATGAAAAAACCCACAGGCACCTGGAGACTCATGAACTTTTTCCAAAGCTTCTCCCCATTTTGCAGTGACATTTGGAAGCATTTGCAACTAATAGACATGACAGTGGCAGGATGACTATTGACTACAGAAAACTGAATCAGGTCACCCCCAGTTGTTCTCCAACTGTGGTTTCAACACCCGACTTGCTACGACTTTTGACCCCTAACCTGAAATGGTTCAGTGCCCTGGACATTTCCAATGGTTTTTGGTCACTACCATTGGCCCTTAAGAGTCAATATAAGTTTGCCTTCACCTTTGAAGGAAGACAGTGCACGTGGACTTGCTTGGTGCAAGGATTCCATAATAGCCCATCCCTGTTCCATCTGCACATGATGGACACCCTTGAGAGTTTCTCTACTCCCCAATGTCTCTTGCAATATGTGGACGACCTGTTGCTGGCAACAGCCACATAGAAACAACATCTGGATCTCTTGGACGAACTACTGACTCTCATTCAGAGATCAGGCTTGAAATGCAATCTAGCAAAAGCAGAACTATGTCAGAAAGAAGTACTCTTTCTAGGTCTGAAAATAACTGACCAAGGTTGAAGCCCTACCTGGAAGAAGGTACAGGGATTCAAGGACTTGCCATTGCCCACAAGCATGGCAACTCTTTGAAGATTTCTAGGTATGGTGAATTATTCAAGAGATTTTATTTGTGATTTTGCTCAAAAAGCTGCTCCTGTATATGAGTTACTCAAGAAGGACATCCCATGGACTTGGGTCCCTATACACACCCAGGCTGTGATGTAATTGAAGCAGGCCTTGGCCTCCGCCCCAGCTCTGGTCAACTCCAATCCAGCACTACCATTCCATCTGGAATGTGCCACCTCTGACATTGCCATGTCAGCAGTGCTGGCCCAGAAGGTTCATGGCACCCTGAGACCCACTGCATATGCATCACAGCTCTTGACCCCAGTGGAACAGAAGTATGGCCTTTGTGAAAGGAATCTTCTGGCCACCTACTGGGCTGTCAAGCACTTCCTGTATATCATCGGGTACACTCCACTGATCTTCAACACCAACCACACACCAACTACCTTTCTGCTCTCAGATAGTGAAGGATGGGTCAGTCTCCAACACCAGACTGACACATTGGTCACTTCTTCTCCAGGATAGAGACATACAGGTGCAACCAAAGAAAATTCCATCTATGCTGGCTCATGGACTCCTTTTCCAAGGAGAACCCCATGACTGTACACTGCAGTCACCTATCTTCCTGATCCAAGTCCTTTCCTCCCTGCCACACCACAAATACTTGATAACACCTCTTTGTGTTGTGTTTTTACTAATGGTTCATCATCCTACTATCAGGGAGAACAAATCACAGGGATGGGCATTCTATTGATTTACCCTTATGGGAACACTGTCAAAATATCTAAGCGCTGTAGTGTAGCATCATCACAATATGCAGAGATGGCAGCGGTGGCCTGTGCCCTCAAGTTCATCCAGCATGGGACCGAGGATACCATCATCTTTACAGACTCTAACTGGGTTTGTTGTTCTCTTACAGAATGTCTTCCTTTCTGGCAGAAGAACTCCTTCCTCTCCTCTGATGGCAGCCCAGTGAAGTACAAGGAATTGGTAATATACATACATTCACTGGCACAGAAATATGCACACAAACTCTATGTACATAAAGTCAAAGCTCATTCTCTTCATGACCCCTACCATGCCAATACAATGACACAGCAGACACCCTTGCCAAGGAAGGGGCCCAAGGGGGGGACATCTGAATGATGGACCATCCAGAGGCCAATGCGGCCGTACAGATTGCAGCACTGAGGAAGAAACCTGAACCCTTCTCCCCCTTGGACCTCTCAGCAGCCCAACATGCTGATACTGAACTCAAAGAAGTGTTAAGATTCTTTGACAAGAGTACCAAAGAAAGACTTCCCACACACAACCCCTACTGAAGGCATGAAGGTAAGTTACACTTGTCACCAGATGACAAGCTCATCTGGTACCAACCAGATGATTCCACCACCAAGTTGTGGGTGGTCCCTAGACATCTGAAATCTGAATTCTTGCACCAAGTGCATGATACACCCACTGGTGGACACCAGGGAGTGGAAAATACCCTCCAAAGACTCAAGACCACTGCCTGGTGGCCTGGTGTCACCAAAGATGTTAAACAGTACATAGACAATTGTCTCATTTGTGCACAAAACAACCCCATCCCTACCAAACAAAATGCTAAACTCTTACCACAATGACACTCTGGACTTTGGCATGCCAAACAGATTGATTTTATTGGCCCTCTGACCAACAACAGCAGAAAAAACAAGTATGCTCTTGTGGTAATTGATCTCTTCTCCAAGTTGGTTGAAGCTTTCCCCACTAAAACATGCACTGCAAAGACCACTGCCAAAATCCTGGTGGAACAGATTTTCTCCAGGTGGGGCCTATCTCTCAAGATAGACTCTGACAAAGGAACCAGTTTTACAGGTAAGTTGGTGAAAGAATCCCTTGAACTCCTTGGAGTTCAACAGAAGTTCCACATACCTTACCTCCCCCAATCCTCAGGTCAACTAGAAAGAGCCAACAGACGGATTTAGCAAATGCTTTCCAAATTCATTGAGGACAATCCCAAACCTGGGATTCCCTATTGCCGTTACTCCTTATGGCAATTAGGGGTACACCCTCAGCCACTACCCAGCTCACACCTTTGAGGTGATGACTGGAAGACAGATGAGATTACCTGAACACCTGTTGTTTAACCTGCACACCCCCACTGCTGACCATGTGTCTGTAGATCAATATGTGGAAAAACTCAGAAAAGACCTCATTCAGACACACTGTATGATGCCAACTGTATGAGCAAGGCCCAGCAACAATCCAAAATATAGTTTGACAAACACACACAAGAAGTGGATTGGCAGGTTGGAGATCAGGTAAAGGTAGTCCGATTTGAACATCCCACCCATTCCTTCTCCAACAAGTGGGAAGGCCCATACCCCATTGTCAACAAGCTCAGTCCAGCAGTCTATCAGGTTAGACTCCTGCATAACAATAAGTTGACTGACAAATGGTTACATGCAAACCAGATGAAACTGTATAAAGGAACTTAACTACTTTTCCTCACCCCATTGGGCAGAATAGTACTAACACACTAATCTTTGATCTTGCTTTTCAGATACACTGACATGATGGCTATCTTATTCTATTATCTCCTCATCTCAGGACTTATCCCCTGCATCCAAAGCATGGTACCAATCCTCCTATGACACCGTGATCCTCCAGCACCTCCTCCAGAGGGAGTATCCATCAATATACCAGATAGTCTGATCACTGTCCAGGAAGATTCCGATGCTTACCTCACTGCCTCGGTTGTAATTCCTGATAAATCTAGCCTACAGATTAAGTGGCAAACCACATCACAAGGACAAATTCTTCCTGTGGCTAAACTCTCCAGAGGAACTTTCCAGGGTTGGCCCAATGCTAAATTATCCCCAAATGGTTCTCTGTCCTTGTTACAAACTGCATTAAGACATTCTGGTTTATACAACATTACTGCCTTAATTTATCCTTTGTACAGTAATTCTTTGTCTAAGGATTCTGCTCAAAATTTTGTGCTATACACCACATGGCTTCTGCAGTAATGTACCTCTCTGTGTTACCACCCACTGATAAACAGCTTTTGGAATGTTCAAAGCATACCCCTGGTCCCCGTAGTGGTCTAACAGCCACCGCCCTCCCAGGTTCATTGATTAATAACTTACAGTTTATGCATATACCTGTTTTGTTTAATTTTACTTACTGGAGTATGAATGAATTTGGTATGTGTCACAATACTAACACATCAGCATTTTATAGTTCATTATTGCTTGATAGTTAACCGCATTTCAGATTCGTACTCAAGACCCTATTGCCAGGGTCCGCTCTACTGAACATAGAGGCAACTTCAGGAGAAAACCCACTCCTGATGATCTAACTCATAAACGTAAGACGCGTGAAGTTGATAGTTCTGATGTCATAGGCACAACAGGTACTGTCACAGGCCTCTTTGGTACAGCTATGTCTATTTGGAATAAAGCAGACATTGCTGCTATCAAAGCTCATTCTGCCAAGTTCTCCACTGGCCTGGTTAACAATATACTAACCCCATTATTGCATGGTGTGGATGGCCTTAGTCAGGAAGAAAGATACACTGTATACAACATGCACGACATTGCTAAGACATTCACTGATTCTAAAGATAAGATCAACACACTCATACAACAAAACAATAAAGAAGCAGATAAACAATACATTGCTAGAGAAATACTTTGCTCTGCCTATGGCTCATACATCATCACTACCATCATAATCTCTTCTGTGATCTAGAATCTGGAAGAATCCCTGATATCATACATGACAGACGCATCTTCAAATGGTATTGTCCACGATGTAAAACCCCTGGCTGTATTGCTATGTGAATGCAACAGGCTTTAACCATTCCTCTTTCTACAGCTAGGAATTTGGGGTTTGTGACCAGATACCCTAATACTGGTCCTTGTTTTGCTGCTAAGAAATGTTCTATAACAGATACCATGTTTGTTTCTTTTACTGTCTCTTTACCACGTTTTGATCCCACTACAGCTTTGTTTGACAAGCTTGTACTGGTCGACTCAATCGGGCATTTGACTGAAGACATCTACAGAGAATGCCTGAATCCACTGCCTCTACTGGTTTTCCATCCTTTCCAAGATGCCTGGGTGGCTCCGCACATGGACTGCTGTGCGAAGAAGCAATACATTTACTTGTGCTGATGTGATGTATTTGATGTTATTCAACCTGTTCGTGGTTATTCTCTAGATAGCATTGATTGGACTTTCACCATGGTATATTACATCACCAAGAATGGCACGGATTCCTTGAATTCGACTTTGGCTCTGGATAAGCTCTACCAATCATATCGTGAGGAGGTTCATCACCTGTCAACATGGATTTCGAAGACGGCCTACACCTGCCCTGTCCAGTTGCAAAAGTGGAGACTCCCTACTGTACGCTTTCAGTATAATTCCGATGGGGAGTACTGTGTGGTAACTAACTTTAAAAGCTATACTTATGGATCTGTGACATGTGTTATTGAGTACCCCAATTTCTGTTTTGTCCCCCGCCAGCAGACTGTCATTGGACATACCGTCATAACCCCCTCCTGGATGCAGACATCATTGATGGTAACCCCGATTATCTACTCACACTGTCTGAATACCTACCATATTTTAATGTACACATAGACCCCTGACACTTACATTAAAATTGCTTTTAGACAGGAAAGACACACACCTCATCCACATCAGCAATAATATGACCAAGGGCAATGATGCTATCCTCTCATTGATTAATGATGGTGACATGAAAGACGCATTGACTAATACCTGATTAGAGATTACTTTTAAAGGTTTTGTTTTTATACAAGCATTTTTAATCTTTATTTTAATTATTATACTCTGCTGCCTATGGCGCACACTGCGCCAACACCGTGAACAGCCTGAGTTCCTTTACAAAGCTCGTGCATCAGGTTTGTAAATGACCACTACTCTCTGGCCTTTCCCTAGATTTGCCTGTGTTGCCCTTGGATGCAACAAGGGGGGGAATGTTACACGAGGTCCCTGCACCCTAATTGGTACCCTCAGAGGTACACCATAGACAGCTAGGACTTAAGTATTTGTTATACTAACATATAGCGCCAAGGGCATCTACCGTGCAAGAGTAGACATTAGGATATGAATGCATATTGTTGTAGTACACTTTGCTTGCTAATACATATATTCTTCTATGTATTTTCTGTGTATTTCTTACTTGTAAGATGCCAAGGCATCTGTGTCCTTGGAATAATTATGATATGTAAGCCAGCATTGCCACCTTTTGGTGATTTGTACTACTACACTGAGTTATGTAAGGCTCTGTATAAGAACTTTTTTGTTCATAAACTGATGACTAAACAGAATTGTATAATGTTGTCTTGGACCGTGGAGCCACCTCTAATATAGCCGATAGGGCTCATCTCTGTAACTAGAAATGTTTCTATCTTACAGTAACCACCGTAATTATCATAGGTATATAATGTAATACACTAGTCTTGTACCTCAGAGATCCCAGGAGACACAGAGAAACCTTGAGGTATAGGGAATGCTTAGCACTGGCTCCTGGTTCACATTGGTAAGAACTGCTTAGGGCAACTGTGATTTTTATCCTTTTGGTAGTAATAAACTAGTTTATTACTTTTATGCAATGTGTCTGTGATTACTTGCATTCTTAATATTACCAAGAACCTGAAAGTGAGATTTAGACCTCCTAACAATCCGTTTAATTTAGTAATAAATATATCCCACATTTCGTGTAGTGTATGATTACTGTTTCCAATTCCATTTATCCAGTTCAGTTTTTAGAGTACAGTAATCCACCCTATTAAAGTCATACAATACTGTACTACCACTAATACTATGGTGACCTTTGTTATATTGAAAACTGACCATGGAATGGTCACTATTACCTAAAAGTACATCAGCTTTACAATTTTGAATATTATCAATCAAATTGGTTAACACCAAATCCAGAATATGACTGTCCTTTGTATTTTCATTGCCCAACTGCTCTAATCGAGCTACCATAAATGCCTCCAGGAATTTAGCCTCAATCTGTGAATTAGACTGCAATGTATCCCAGTTTATACCAGGAAGATTAAAATCTCCTAGTAAAATAACAGTGTCCTCCTGGTTTATGCACTTAGCAAAATCCAATATAAGGTTGTCATTTTCAAAACAAGTAGCTGGTAGTCTATAAACCACGGCTATATTGATCTTTGGTGATCGTGGGAGAATAGTTTTTACCCACAGGATATCGACCTGTTCCCAAATGGGACAATCTACACTCTCAGATGTTAAATCATTATGTACATATAATGCCACTCTGCCACCTTTTTTATGGAGCCTATCTTTATTATATAAAGTGTAACCCGGGATTTGTTTATCCCAGGTATCATCTATCCTCCACCATGTCTCCGTAATGGCACATATATGGATATTATCATTATATAATTTCCATCTTAACTCTTCCATTTTATTTGTAAGGCTACTAGCATTAAGGACTAAGCAATTCCATATAGGCTCCTAATTATGTAGCACATTGATGTTCGTAAGCCCTGTATCCCCCCCAGTATTCAGTTTAAAGTTTGTTCAATAACCAGTTTAATTTTAGATGAAAAAACCCTTTTTCCATGCCTATTAAGGTGTAACCCATCCCATGAAAAATAATGGTGGGCCTGGAATTCCTCCCAGTGATCCATAAAAATCAGCCCCTCTCAAATGCACCACCCTTTTAGCCATCTGTTTAATCTTCTAATGCTCTCAAACTGTCTTCTTCCTGCCCTAGGGACTGGTAGAACTCCAGAAACAATCAGATCACATCTGCTATTTTTTAATTCTACTCCCACACTCTCAAAGTCATGCCGAATCTCAGTGAGATTTCTTTTACCCACATCGTTGACACCTACATGTAATACTGTCAATGGAGTATTTGTATTCTTAAGTAGCCCTGGAAGAAGATTTTGTATGTTCCCAATTCCAGCCCCAGGCAAAGCAAATACTGTTATATATTCCTTCCTGTTTTTACAAAGCACATGGTCCAAGTATTTTAGCATGGAATCACCAATTACTAAGACATCCCTTGGTGCTTCTGTTTTTTCTTGTATAGATATGTCAGGGAGGGGGAGGGCATGGGAGTTCTGTTTGCAATTTCTATTTGCCAGTTTTAATGACATGGACTCATGTGCTTGATCTAGATCTTGATCAGTAGCAAGGGCTTGATATCTATTTGGGGTCAGTATATTAGAACAACCTCCTATATTTCTTCTGCTCTTTTTTTCCCTTGGTGTTCTCTGTACTGTGCACTATTCATTTGTATTGTCATCCTCATTTACTATACTTGTTCTAACTGGACTGGGATCATCTAATGGCAGCTGGTATGCTGTAGAAAGATCAGTCTCAACGGCATCTATAAACTGTTCTAATGCTGATAATTCAGCCTGTATTTTCACCCTGTTTTGCAATACTGTAATACTTCAATTAAATTACAATTGTCACATGAATACCCCTGAACTTCCTCCCCCTCATCATACATACATACCGCATGTAATGCACTGCTTCATCTCTTTTCCCCGTCTCAGCTTTATTTGATATTGGTGTGTCTCCGTCCCCAGTGTCACAGCGGACACAGGAGATGCGCGCTGACGTGTGTGTCTCTGCGTGTGTCTCCACGCATGGTGATGCGCGCCCTGCTCTTTGCTTGCCCTGCTCACAGCAGTGTCATTTTATCAAGGGTAATGTGCCCCGGAAGTAGCTGTGGGGCTTGTGTATCCAAAACAGTTAATGTGTGCAAATAAACACTTTAAAGTGCTCTGGTGTTACAAAAGCCCAGGAGAGACCCTTCACAAGTCAAAAAAGTACAACATTATGCAGCTGGGACACAGAAACCCTGGGGAAACTTATAGAATGTGTGTGGGGGGGGTGCTGACAGTCACAAAGGAGGAAAGGGCCCTGTGGGTTATTATTTCAGACAACCTTGAACTATCAATGCAGAGTTCTAAGGCATCTGTGAGGGCCAGTTGAATGCGGGAGTGCATAGGCAGAGGTATCACCAGCAGAAGGGAGGTAGTGATGCCATTATATAAAACCATGGTCAGGCCTCACATGTAGCACTGTGTGCAGTTCTGAAGGTTGCACCTTCATAAGGATATTAACAGGCTGGAGACAGTCCAGAGAAGGGTGACTAAGATGGTACAGGGCTGCAACACAAGACTTATGAGGAGAGATTAAGGGACCTCAATATGTGCTTACTGGAAGAGAGGAGGGAAAGCGGGGACATGATAGAAACATTCAAGTACCTCAAGGGTATAAACAAGGGGGAGACATTTTCCAGTACAGGAGGAGCACAATAATGAGGGGCATGACATGAAATTGGAAGGTGGGAGGTTAAAAGGGAATGTGAAGAAGTTGGATGCAGGGAATGGTCTGCCTCAGGAGGTGGAGGAAGTGAGCACTTGGGATGGATTCAAGCATGCTTGAGAAAGATATAGGAGAACCACAGCTGTACAGCAGCGGGTGGGTAGGAAGCAGTAATCCAGTACAAGGGCTTACTGGCAGACTGGATGGGCCAGGAAGTTTTTATATGCCAAAAATGTCTATGTTTCTATGTTCTATGCTAAGTCTCTAATTATAGGCCGATATCGCTCATTAATGTGGATCTCAAGATTTTTGCTAAAATACTGGCTAATAGATTAAACCAGGTTTTGGGACCTCTTATCAACAGGGGACAGGTTGCTTTTGTGTTGGGGAGGATATCAACTGTCCATATGCACAAGCTACCCCATCTAATCTCTGCCTCCAGGGAATCTTACATTGCAGTGGTGTTGGCTTCCCTGGACGCAGGTAAATCTTTTAACAGGGTATGTGGGACTACCTGTTCAATCTTTTACTCAAATTTAATTTCCCCCAGATTTTATTCACTGGATAAAGGTCCTCTTATACACGCCCATCTGCCTGTATTCTTTGCAATGGAGTTCTTTTCAAACGTTTTCCTCTACAACAAGGCACCAGGCAAGGATGTCTCCTATCCTGCTTTTTATTCAACCTTTTTTTGAACCTCTAATAAGGAAGATTAATATCATTCCACTCATTTCTGGTATCACCCTGGGGCAAACCATATATAAATTATCAGTGTATGCCAACGATATCTTATTAAATGTTATCTCACCTGATGTCTCATTGCCTGATGCCTTGGAAGTTATCACACACTTTGGGAGGATTTCCAACTATAAACTGAATTTAGTAAAGTCTGAAGTGATGCCTCTGAATAGGGTGACCATGAAGGCTTTTGTGCAACATCTTGGCTTTTTATGGGTTTGGGATAAGTATACATATTTAGGAATTTATTTAAGCACTTCTTCATCTAAAATGAAACAATATAATTTGGACTCGGTGATCACTAGTATTAAGATTGACCTGGACAGGTCTTGCCCACAGTATATCACTGTGGGGACGATTGAGCATAATAAAAATGAATATTATCTCATGCATTTTATATCCTCTCATGATGTTAAATCTGTCACTGCCCCAGTCTTGGTTTGATTTGATACACAGGATTATCTCTAATTTTATATGGCTGAAGAAGCCACCTCAACAGGCTTTACATAAGTCAATGTGCTCTAGGGAGAGAGGTGGCGTAAAGGTACCCAATTTTTTCCTAAATTACTTGGCTATCCTTTGCTCCAGATTTTTCTTGTTGTTAAGGCTGAAATCAGATGATATTTCCCTGTCCTGTACTCCTCAATGGCTAGACATAGAACAGGATCAATGCTCATGACTGAGCCTGGATATCTGTGCCATTGTTTTTCTTACATGTAAATCACTTCCCAGACCACTGAAGGGTACTCCTATAGAGACATCCCTTAAGGCCCATGTACACTATGTGCACTATGCTTAAGATTCAACTGCAACAGGGTGAGACGCAGCTGCTAATGGGAAAACCGAATCTTAGAATTGCAGGGCATCCTCTTACTAAGGTTTTTGGCCCTATCAGGGGATACATATAGTAAACTGTCTTCTATGCCATGGTAAACTGCTTACCTTCCAGGAAGCATGACAGAAATATTGGTGGTCCTCCTCATTATACTTTAAATACCTCCGGTTATCATATATGTTAATGCACCATTTGGAGACTGATCTGTGGGACAACCTATACAAAATGCAAATCCTCTCCTTTGTTTTAACAGTGCCCACTTCTCACACCATTTCATACTATTATCATAAATTACATGAGGCCCCGTTTCACAGAGAGGGAGATTTGTTTTACTACTGGGACCAGACACTCCCCAAACCAAATTTCCCTCATGATTGGTCTGGCCTCTGGTGGTGTTCCTATAAATATGTAAAGTGGGACAGATATCATCTCATGCAATATCACATAATTCACAATCTTTACTATACCCCAACCAAATTGAATAGCATGGGCAGGCGTCCCTCAGATATCTGTTCCAGATGCAATAAACGACTGTACTCATTGATTCATATCCTTTGGACTTGTAAAAAAGTTACTCCTTTTTGGAACAATATTCAGTTCTGCTTGGATCCAATTTTGGGCCTATCGGGAGCCTTTCTTCCTGAAAAAAGCCTCTTAGGGGAATTTGGTGACCAACTGACTGGCAACAAAAAACCTCACATGAGTTTAATTTTGGCATGTGCTAAAAAAGTAATCCTAAGGCATTGGTGTGACCAATCTACTCCTCAATTTTGTAGAATGGTACAGGAAAAAACTCTTCATGCTACAAGTGCAATGGTTAATTGCTAGTGTGGCATATCACCTATCCAGCTACAGAAGTGTCTGGGAACTGTTATTTGTTCTCCTTACCCTTTGAGTGGGTTCTTTTGCATCTCTGCTTCTTATTCCTTATAAGAATGCCAAGTACTAATACCTTAGACTCACAGAGGTTTTCAATCATAGTTACCTATACCTGATTGTATGAATAATCTTTAGTTTCTTCCAGTGAATGGGTGGGATGAGAGGGTGAATGGTCTTTGGGGTTGGGAGGGTGGAATTTATACTGTTCACTGTTTTCATCTGTTGCATTATTATTATTATGCTGTTCTCTTTATGTTCACTCACGTTGTTCATTTTAGGACTGCTTCATATGAATTTTCTGCTTTGTCTGTTATTGTTATGGTCACTTTTCAGTGTTATTTTCAATAAAGTTTATTAAATTTGAAAAAAGTAAAATTAAAGTCAAAATTTATAAACAGATTTATCTTGTGCAGAGTGTTTTTTTTCTTGTCTTTCTCCCAGGGCTCCAGCTATCAGGTGGGCTTCTGCTCTCACTGTGAGAAGGCTCACATCTGCCCTGCCAGCCATGTTGCTCTCTCCGTACCCTAGGCCTGATGCCGGTGAGTCCCCCAGGGTTTCCTCTTGTGGTGAGGCTGGGGAGGAGGGCACACAAATCCAGTTTTGTTACTCAGGGTTGCATGTTGAGAGAACATCTTGGGCTTCATGTAACTTGTCAGTACTCCACCAATTTTCAGTCTTTCCCCCATTGTTGGGGTGTGCACATCAGTGTGCATAGGTAGAGGTGTGCACACACTGCAGAGTCCTGCAGCACCTTCCCTTCATTAGTGTCCCCAGCCCACACTACCCTCAGGCCTCCACCTGGGGGTAGTCATTCAGTGGGACTACCAAACCACCATCCCCTTCAGTGGAGAGCTGTCCTCTAGACACAATGCTCTTCTTCTCTGGCCAACCACCAGCAGCCCATATTTGTCACCAAACATGGGTTGCTTGTATGTCATGAGGTAAGACTCAATGCCTCAGATCTCCATGCTACTGGGCTTGCTCTGTGCAGAGTGTTTTGATTTGTAGGTGCACCCCTAGTAAGTACTACCCGTTGTTTGTTGAAAGGTTTTTTTTTCTAAATTTGCTTGCTAGTTTTATGACCCTTGGAAATTTCCTTGTTGGCATGTCTTATGGTTTTTCATGTTATCACAGTGACATTGATTTACCTAGGACCACTGATTCAGAGTGTTGACCATTAATTCAGAGTATAGTAACTGCTGCAGCAGCAATCTACTGTTAGAAGCCTGAGATTCTGGTTTCAACTAAATAACTCTGTCTAATCCAAACATTTTTGCTTTCTAGGAATGTGACTAGGTATAGCCAGCAGAAGAGAATGTTTTGTTTTCAAAGCTTTTCATTTTATTAAAACTACACACAACCATTGAAAAAGCACACAAATCATTCAAGGTCACACACACTATAGTTAGTCAACATTCTAGCTATTTTCTTACACAATAGCCCACTCAATTATCCCTCAGGCATTTGCCATCTGTAAACGTAGCCTTCATTACACTCCCTTAGCAGGGAGAGTTAAATAACAAAACAACTCTACTAGGGCAAACTTGAAGGGAAAACAGCTTTTGTTAAATTAATGGTACTGGAGGCATCACTGTCATGTGGGACAGGGTGCATTGCAGGAACAAAAAGGGCATTCAAATGTTAATATGGAGATCCCCATGGGCCATAAACAAAAGGACTAATAACAATGCAACTCTGCTAATGTAAACGTGAGGGGAAAACAGCTTTTGTCAAATTAATGGTACTGGATACATCACTGTCATGTGGGACAGGATGCATTGCAGGAACAAAAAGGGCATTAAAATGTTAATATGGTGATTCCCATGGGTCATAAAATGATAATATGGAGATTCCCAGGGGCCATAAAGCCAGCAAGCAAATCTAGAAAAAAAACTGCTGTAAGGGAATAAAGGGAAGATCTTAGTGGGAGTACACCTACAAACTAAACACTCTGCACCATATATTCTTTTGTAAATTGTTACTTTCATTTAAATTTGTTTAGAGAATGATTAAAAAATCAAATACTTTTAAAACCCCTCTCAGTTTCACTGCATTAGTAATATTGTCTTATAAAACAGAATATGCTCTGTTCTGCATTATGTGTATTAGGACTATTATTTTAATGAATCTTGTATTTCTATGAATCTTGTGTAGGATTATATTACAAATATAATATTACATATAAAACTATTTGCTCCACAATTGCCTAAGTTATGATGGTGATTAAAAAAAGCATGGCTGCTTCTGTATTGACACTGGCTCAATGTTTTTAGCGCAACTATTTGGTTATTTATTTATTTAGTTGTTGTTGACCGGGTAAGTGCACTAGACAAATTCTGCCTATTTTCAGGCATGACATGGGGAAGGGGGATACAGATGAATGCCAACTGACCTTGAACCAGCTTAAGCTATTTGTGGTATTTTTAGTGAATGGGAGGAAATTTGGCCAAGGCATTGGGGAAATTCCCCTACTCTACTGAGGGGGGGCACTGACCCCATGGAGGAGGATGCTTTGCAAGGTAATTCTGCTGGTGTACCTGTGGGTGTGCAGGTCTTCCAACCCATGGATCCAGCACAGGAGATTGAGAATATTATGGAGTTTGAGGAGTTGGTGACTGAAATGGCTATTGAAAATGTGAGTACACCTTCTGGTTTATTATCTTCAGATGAGGTCTGGCTGGCACGCTTATTACAACAAAACAGAGCATTGGCATATGAGATATTGCATGTTACAGACCAGAATAAAGAAACTAGCTCTGAAGGGGTGCAAAGGCCTACTGAAGTTATGGAGAATTCGGATCCAAACATTGCAAGAGATTCAGAGCTCTTAATAAAAGAGCTAGCTGAGGAGCAAAATGGTTTTCTGACTGTAGCTGTGACTCCTGTGAAAGCACCCAGTGACGTACTTTCATCAAAAGCATTCCTTGTGCCTGAGTCACAGCCTGTGAGGAAGAGAGTAACAGAAGTGGCTCTGCTTTCAACAGCATCAGAAACACTCCCCAGCATGGGAACTGAAGATAGCTCTGTAAGTACTGAACATTACCCCTCAAGAGCTTGTGAGCAAATTGAAAATGCAGGTCTTGTTTTACAGAAAGGGAGAGAGAATGATTTAGCACTCCCTAAATGACAGGGGAGATCCCCTAGTTCATTGGTGCATTCATTGTTGAATGCAGGGTGGAAGCAGGGTAAAGGAGGCATTTGGATCCCTGACCTTGCTCACAGCCTGACACCTGGACAAAACAAAAGGCAGGACATTACTGCTAGGGACATCAACAGTATGAAGGGGAACGTTGACAGTATAACAAATGACACAGCTCAACAGGAGGTATTGCAGGAAGCTATGGAAAATTGCTACTGGGGAACCGGTTGGAAAATGATTATAATGTCCCACAAGGTGGTGGACAATCTTGATGGGCCTAGGCCTACTTTTGTCCATAACCACCTAGTAACCTAGTAACTACCTATTTCTTCATTGTCTACTTCTTCATCTGAAAATTAAGAGACTTGTAATCAACCTGCAGAGTGGGGAGATAGAACAGAGGCAGAACAGGGCCCTCCACACCACACTCAGAGTTTAGAGAGCAGTCTAGAGCTAAATGGGAGGATTTTAGAAAAAATATCCTTTTGCTGGGTCCCCCCCAATTGCAGAGATGCAATGCAGTTTGTTTGGAATATTTAGTGGGGCTAGAGTTTGCACCTGACCACTTATATGTGGGAAGGAACTTATTGAAAGTTAAATTTTTTTTCTAATGAAATACATGCATTAATACATGTTTTGGGAACGAGTTTATATGACATCAGTTTTAATACTCCCCAAGGTTTGGATAGTTTTTGGTCCAAATATGAATCTTTGAAATATACAGAACTGTGGTTACCTTTTAGGGTTATTTCTTTAACTAAACTGACGATCAAGTATGTAACTGTGTTGTTCAGAAATTAAACTGTGTCTGTGCACGATATTACTCATTAGATGCAACAGAGATGTGATGTATTAGGTCTCCCCCAGCCAATATTTGATGATGAGCATATATGGAATGGGGGTTGGAAGTACAAAGTATGTTTACGAAATAACAGTTTGGGTCCAGTGCATTTGCCAAACAGTTTATTTTTGGGGAGAGAGAGGCGCATTGTTTTTACATTGGCCAGTCAAAGGCCTGTTTTAAATGTGAGGCCTACACGCATCTTAGCTCTTCCTGTGAGAGGCTGAGGTGTAACTTATGTCTTACCTTTGGGCACAATAGTACAGATTGTCATGAGGAATTGAAGTGCAATTTATGTGTAGAGGTTGGGCATGCATATCGAGCCTGCCCCTGGGCCACACACAACTGTACAGATCGTATGAGCCAGGACACCATAATTAGAGAGTCCCAGAAGAAAGATATGGTATCACAGAAAACTTCTGCAGGTCAACCAGATAGGCCCCATTTTGACCAAGTCCCAACTACCACCCCGCCCCTTCCACCTCCCTCTCCTTCTGTTGTAATCATTGTACCTGAGTCAGAGAAAGTTAGCCTGGTTCCTGAGGAGACTACTGTTTCCCATGATTAACCTACTGTAGTAGTAGACCCCCCAGTTCTTCCCCAAGGAGGGCAGGAACATGTAGAAAAGCCACCCCTACTGTTAAGAGCTTGGCAAAGAAAAGAGGCATGATGCAGTCCAGGCCCCGATCCAAAGTGGCTAAGGCCAATGTGCCTGAAGGGGAGATCCCTCTTGCAAACAAATATGAAATATTGACCAGGAGCTCGCAAGAATCAGAGCAGGAAGGGGACTCTGAAGTGTCATCTTTAGCCCCCTTTCCTCAGAATCAGAGGAAGACCCTCAGTGTACCAGTGTCAATGAGGAAAGGAGGAAAAAGTTAGGTGTCAGGACTAGGAAGAGCACAAGATTAAAAAAACAACCCTAAATAAAATCTTCTGTCTTCTCATCAAGGGCCTAGTTCAAATATTCATCTTGCTATGATTAATGTTAATAGCATTAAAAATGCAAGAAGAAGGTTGATTACTTGCACTGTTTTAAAGGATTTATGTTGTGATATAGATCTACTACAGGACATCAAGCTTAATATAACTTCCTTGGTAAGAGCTGCTCAGAAACTGTGGTGTTGGGTTCCCTCTTTTTTTCTTTTGTGACTGATGTGGGTGATGGGGTTGGAGGTTTTTATAGGGGTGATGTGTTTAAAATTTCAAAATTTGTGGATATTATGCCAGGGAGGGCATTATTACAGGATTTTTGGTATGAAGATGTTGCTTGGAGACTTATAACCCTATATGCCCCACTAAAGAAAAATAGGGTAAACCTCTTTAATGAGATAAAACTTTTCTTGTTTTCAACAAATCAAATTCTTTGGGGATGGGACTTTAATTGTGTGGTGTCTAGGCAGGATAGAGTAGCCACTAATAAGTTGCTTTGTGATTCAAATTGTTTCAATTCTATAATATCTCAGTGTGACTTACAAGACTCCTTTAGGACCTTACATTTGCAGAGGGTTAAACGTATCATAGGGGGTCTCTTTGCACCAGGACTGATTTTTTTATTTACTCAGAAATATATTAATTTACTTAAAGCAGATATGATTCCTTTAGAGATGTCTTATCATGTAATTTTAGTATTTGCATTAGGAGGTATAACAGATCCCAGTGTGGGAGGAGTTATTGGAAGCTTAATATATTTTAATTATGGAGGATATCTTGTTGAGATGCACAAAATAACTTTTAAAGGCAAGAATGTCTGTTGCTGTTTTGGTGGAGAATGTCAGCCTTTGGTGGATGATTACAAAAGGGAACTACAATCCTTATTTCAGTGTTTTTCTACACGTTCTAGGATTAATACGTATAAAAGGTATCTTATTCTTGGAGTACAACTTGCAAAAGTATATTCAGAAATCAATATACAACACATTAATTTAATAGCCCAAGTTAATAATTTCAAAAAAGAAGTGGAGGGGCTACAATACCCTCGAGCAACCTCCTTGTTAAATGAACATAGCATTTGCTCTCCTGGCTAAACAGGATTTGGAGATGCTTTTAAAAGTCGTACACAATAAGCCTCTGACAGGTTCTTGGCATCTGTGAAAATTGGGGATGGAATTCAGGTCTCAAATGGCACAGAAATTTGGGATACTGTAACCAGGTATTTAACAGAAATGTATACTGCCCCTATATTGAGGAGCATGTAGTAACACATTTTGTTTCTACTCTTAATATTCCAACCATCCCAGATACATATGTAGCTACTCTTACAGATCCTATTGCTAAAGAAGAGGTTGATTTTGCAATTAATAAATTAAAAGGGGCCACTGCGCCTGGGATTGATGGGCTACCCTCAGAATTTTATAAAATCTTTGTTGAATTGTTAAGGGAAATATTAGTTGTTGTTTTTAATTGGGTGTTGGATCATTCAGAAGTGGACTTTCTTTTCTGCATTGCCCAGCAAATCCTCTTACATAAGCATGGGGATAAGTCTGACTTAGACAACTGGAGGTCTTTGAGCCTATTGAATGTAGACTATAAAATTTTCATGAGAATACTTACCAATAGGTTAGTTAACACAGCTCCTGCTTTAATCTCTGTGGTCCAGACTTGCTCAGTGCCAGAAAGCTCAATTGAGCACAACCTGTTGCTGGTGAGGGAACTGGTTGAACAAGGGAAGGAGGATGCCCTTAGTGGGTATATTATTTCTTTGGATCAGGAAACTGCATTACTTTGTGTTGAAAAGTTACGGTATTCCACCAGTTTTTGTAGCATGGCTGGAATTGCTTTATGGGAAGGCAATGACAATTTCATTAGTGAATGGGAGGTTAGGATCATATATAAATATTACACGAGGGTTGAGATGGGGTACCCATTAAGCACCCTGCTATATGTTTTTTGCATGGACCCTCTGTTAAGGCTTTTTCAACAAGATGAACACATAAGAGGTATCAAGCCCATTGTGGGGGCTTTGGAGGCTCCAGTAGCAGCATATGCAGATGATATATGTGTATTTGTTGCTGATCAGGAGTCAGGGGTCCCGGTCTTAGAACTAGTTGAACAGTACAGAATGGTAGTGGGAGCTAGGATAAATAAGAGGAAAAGTGTAATTTATCCCCTTAGAGGAAACACCTCTCAGATGGGAGCCTTACAAGGGATAAAAGTGTCCTTTTAAGGTTTTTGGGGGTTTGATTTGGGAGAGGGGATAATGGGCTGTTAAATTGGAGGTAGCTACCTCCAAGGTTGTTCTCTGGAGGAATTGGCAGCAATCAAAAAAGAAAAAAGTTGCAGTAGTAAAAACCTTTTTTTCTCCTGATTTTTTTATTTATTAGTACTATATACCCCATTCCACTGGCCTTGGATACTTCTCTTTTGAGTTTGATTTTTCAGGTTATTTGGGGAAATCGATTAAACCCCATTAGGAAAGAGGTTTTATATCTACCAGTAGAAAAAGGGGGTTTGAATTTGTTGAATCCTGTGGCTTTTTATTATAGTGTATTTTTTCATAAGAACCTGCCGGATTTTTCTAGGCCTAATATGGCTATATGGACTTTATATGCAAGGAAATAGCTTGAGCCCCTTTATCAAGTGTGGGACAATCAAGGGACACTGAAAGCTCAGGTAAAGATGAATTGTGTCTTTTTGACCGGCTTTGGTAAAACTTAAAAAATGGAAGTTGGCATCACACATTAAACAGATACAAACTAGTAAATCAGTGTATGATACAATACAGGCACAGATGTATATCACCTATACTGAATTCAAAGATAGTTCTCCAACTTACCATTCTCGGGTGTTAGAGTCTTTAAAGGATCCATACATCCCACCAAGAATATGGGATATAGTGTGGCTTTGTTCTCATGGAAGGCTTTATGTAAAGGGGAATACTAAGCATAAATGTCAGAAAGAACGTATGTGTCACAGATTTAGTTGTATTGCAGAGGAAGAAACTATGAGGCATTTCCTTATGCAGTGTCCTTTTGTTCAGGAGATGTGGTCACAGTTGGCACAAAGATGGGCCAACTTATGTTGGGAGAAGGTAACTTATGAAGAGGTGGTAGGGGGTTTCAGTTTGCGGAGGATGGGGTTGGATGGCAGACTGCTCTAGCTTATTTTTTCATTTATAAAATTTATTTTATGGCAGTCATGATGCAAGTTTGTTTAGCAACCGATGTACCAGGATCCCTGTACTGTTATATGTATCACTTGAGCAAGAATTATGCAAACAGTGTATGTTTGAAAAACAACATATGTACAGTATCATAAAGTTTGGGCAATTCGATGGAACAATGTGCCTTTTATGAAAGATAAAACTGGATACATTTTCTTTTCTTTCGTTTGTTCCAGGAACTCTTGGATTTGTGTATGTTTAAGTTCCATTAATTGTTATTATTGTTTGATTTACTTTTGGTTATATGTTGTTCAGTTTCTGTAAATACAATTTCCAATACTCTTTTCGAGAAGTGCCATGGGATCTTTAAGATCTACCTGAACTACCACCAGAACAGGCAGATGGGACCAATGCTATCAGGATTTATCTCACTTTTTAGAGTGAACAGTTTAAACCTGTTCTAGATGTAATGTTTAAAAACATGATTTTTAAAAGCAACAAATAGACTTAGGAGTCACCAACACAGAACACTTTATTTAACTTTATGTTGTAGATCCTGGAACCTCATAGGAATAGTGAGCACTCATAAAGTATGATTAGTGCCACATTTGGGCTGTCAGTGTAACTTAGAGTTTAGAATAATGAGGTATGAATGAGCTTGGTACATCCAGCAGACCAGACCTGGGTTTGATTCTCACACCCTCCACTTGCATACTGTGTGACTCTGAGCAAGTCACTTTTTTCCCCAATTGTTTAACCAGGTGAGACACAGTAAGGTAAAAGCTTGTTTACTGGTGCAACTTGGGAGCACAGAGAAGTTAAGTGACTTGCTCAGGGTAACATAGTATGCAAGTGGGGGCTGTGGGATTCAAATCCAGGTCTCCAGATTTGCAGCTCAGGGCCTTAAACCACTGTGCTATACTTAAATGCCCAGTGCTCCCAGGTCACCCCTGAAAACAGGCACATATGCCTAGTGGGCCTTACCCAGTTCCCAAAGACTAAAATAAAAGAAAGTAAACATAAACATTTAAATGCATAGGATGTATAGTTGTTTGTCTTTAAAAAATAACTCTGAGATGGTTTTATGGTCTGAACACCACTATTTTCAGAGTATTCTAAACTCCGCTTTATGAGTTGCACTATTTATTAAATTTTGACTCCCCCTGTCTCCTTGATCATTATAATGTACACATTTTTGACTATTACATATACTGCTACACACGACAGAAATTAAGTGAGCTGCAATCATATTGAAATGTCTTTGATTTGTATATTTACAAAAGCCTAATCATGTAAATGATAAATTTAACTTACAGGGCACAACTACTGTTTTTAATGCACTTTCATTCACATTTGGGGTTTTGCTTAACTATCCCTTTGTTTTGTTATCTTTTTTACATTATATGGGTTATTAGAGTATGTCAATTGATGACACATTAGACTGATGTGCAATGACTATATTATAGTTGGGCTACAGTGGAAAGTTTTAAAACTAAAGAAATTAATGACTAGTTAATTGGAGTCAGGTATTCTAGCCAGCCAAGATCTTATACATGGGTATAACCTTAATCCCACAGGGGATATTTTATTCACAGTAATTCAGAGAAGGACAACAAAAGAATCAATATGACAGTTGTCAAACACTATCACACATAGAAGTGCAAAGATTTACTAGGAAAGGTTACCTCACAATATCTGGAAAGATTCCTGTACCACTCCAAGCAATGATACAGATGGTGAGATGGATCACGTTAGGGAGGGGAAGCCTGGTGCCAAAAGGAATCTTTTATTGCTAAAAGCTGAAATAGGAGCCTTAGAAACATATCAAATCAAATCAAATTTATTTATAAAAAAGCACCTTTCCAAAATATGTCCAAGGCACTTGTACATAATCAAAGAAGAAGCCAGAAGTGAGAAGGGGAAGGAAACAGATTGATTGCAGTGCTTTACAGTAACCGTTCATTGCTATTTTTGTTATAAACTTAGATTGTAGGCTTTTAGTGACACTGTAATTTCTTTGCTGTCTTTACTTAGAATTTTTTTTGGGCTGCTGGAAATTTAAAACCTAGTTTGGTGTGCTTGTAGTGGTAGTGTATTCCTTTGCAGTCTTTAAGTGCTGCAAATTTAGTCTTGGCTTGTCTGACTTGCCCTGTAGTTTGGGTGAGGGGTGCTAATTGTCTGGCCTCTGACCTCAACTATGTGATAACTGGAGGTGGGGCTTAGTCAGATTTGAGGTAGCAAATGATTTTTGTTTCAGAAGAAGCCAGAAGCCAGAAGGGGAAAGAAACAGATTCATATCAGTGCTTTACAGTAACTGTTCATTGCTATTTTTGTTTTAAACTTAGAGTGTGGGCTTTTGATGACACTGTAATTTATTTGCTGTCTTTACTTAGAATTGTTTTTGGTCTGTTGAAAATGTAAAACTTAATTTGGTGTGCTTATAGTGGTGGTGTATTCCTTTGTTGTTTAATTGCTGCAGATTTTCACCCCCCATCTGTCCCCTGCCCCCAACTCTTAATTATATGCCCTGTTAAATCTGATTGACAGAAGCTAAGCACAGGAGATTAGGGCATGTGAGCATGAGGGCATATGCTAGTGCTCACCTTCAGCATGACAAGTGTTTTACATTTTTCTTTCTTTCTTTTTTTTCTTTTTTAAAGAAAAGTATCTGAGGATCAGTGGCAGGATTTTTAGGACAGAAAATTTATAAAAACAGAACTAGGAGAGCTTCAGTAACAGACAAGTACTGGAATAGCAGTATAAGTGCAGTATAATGTGGGGATTGGTGCAATGCAGTGGCTGCGGGGCAGCCATATTCAGGCGGACCTTCAGGACACTGAGGTGCTGCCCAATCTGTATGCATCTCTCTGGACTGCAGGATGAGGTAGCCAGACTCAGAGCAGAAGTAAACTGGGTCAGGAGTACCATCACCCCTATCCAGAGACCACCCAGTCCAACGCCGCTGCCTCAAAGGATGCCAAGAACGAGGAGCACTTGGATGACAGTGGGCTCAGGAAGGGTTAGGGCAGTCAGGCAGAGGCACATCCCAGATCCTATTCCACTCAAGAACGCATATGCCACACTGGCAAATGGGGACAACCAAATAGAGGTACCCAGAGAAGTGGAAGGAAAGGATGTGGAGGTTAGCCAAGGAGGCAACCTCAGTGATGAGAGCAGTGGATCCCACAGGAGGAGGAAGCAAATCCTGGTGCGGGACTCCATCACAACAGGGATCCAGCTAGGAACACAGGAGGCAGAGGACAGGGAGGTGAGGTGCCTACCAGGTGCCATGGCATGGAGGGATGGAAGGAAGATCCTGGGGATCACTGGGAAGGCAAGACGGGAGGGTGAGCTGTATGCCATTATCCACCTAGGTATTAATTACCTGGCAAATGGGGATCCAAAGGAAGTTTAGGAAGAGTTTAGGAAATTGGGGAGGGGTCTCAAGCAGGTAGCTACTTCTGTCACCTTCTTGAAAGTACTACCTCCGAGAGGCATAGGAGAGCACAGGAGTGCATGCACCAGGAACTTTAACTTATGGTTGAAGAGCTGGTGCTGTGAGGAAGGGTTTGGATTCATTGGTGGCTGGGGACCCACTTGGAGGGATGGAGGCTTGTTCAAGCCTGACGGCCTGCATCCATCCTGGAGGGGAATCCAAGTACTGAATGATAAGTTTGAATGCTACATTGACAAGCATTTAAACTAGCTAAGGGGGTGGCAGACCAGCAAGGAGGGTACCTAATTGCCCACCACCACAGCTAGCAGTGGAACCAGTGAAGCAGAGGACTGGATATCTCTACAAAGCAGTGTGCAAAAGATGGCGATAAGTGCCTAAGAGGTGGATAGGTAGAAAAGGAGCAAAATTCAACAGATAGGCAGACAGCAAGGAGAACCAGGGATAAAGGACAACCAGGGAAGAGGCTGGAATAGAACAGCTAAATAGTCTAGGGAGGTCAAATCATGGAAAGCCATGTGTGCCAATGCCAGGAGGCTTAGCAACAAGATGGAGGATCTGGAGGCTGTCATGGTGCAGTCAGACATGGACATTATGGCCATCACAGAAACCTGATGTAATGATAACCACAGCTGGGAGATGGCCATATCTGGCTACAACATATTCAGAAGAGAGGGCAGGTAGGAAGGGACAGTGGCACTGTATGTGAAAAATAACATAAGGTCCACAGAGAACCAGGAGGAACAAAATGGGGGAGAGATACTGTGGGTTAAGCTGGAAAGGAAAATAGGGCCAACCATCTGCACAGGTGTGGTTGACAGGAGAAGAAACAGATAGGGAGCTGATGCTAGCCATGCAAAGGATGGCAGACAAGGGTGAGGTAGTGCTGGTTGGAGACCTCAATATTCCAGATGTGGACTGGAGCATCAAAGCAGCAGCATCAACTAGGAGCAGATTTATCCTGGACTCCCTTCAGGGTGCCTTCTTCAAGCAACTGGCCATGGAACCAACTCAGCAGAAGGCAATACTGGACCTTGTGCTCACAAACAAGGACAGTGTGATGGGGTAACAGTGGGGGAGCACCTGGGGAACAGTGATCACCAGTGATTGTCATTTGAAATCACAGAAGGAGCAAAAAAAAACACACAAAAACACGTATCCTGGATTTTAGGGGGGCAGACTTTGGGAAAATGGGGAGATGTTTGAAAGAGGCATTAAGGGGAATGGGGCAGGAATCAGGGGTTGAGAAACAGTGGGCAGTATATAAAATGGGGATTACAAGAGTAACAGAATTATGCATTAAGCAGGTTTGCAAGGGGAAAAGGAAGAGGAGGGCATTATGGTTTTCCAAAGAGGTAGCGGAGAAAGTGAAAGCCAAAAAGATCGCTTTCAGGCAATACAAAAAGACACAGACAGAAGGGGATACGGAGAAGTACCAGGAGAAGCAAAGGGAGGAATACAGGTCAGTAAGGGAAGCCAAAGCTCAGACAGAAGAGCACTTTGCAAAATCAGTGGGTAGAAGGGACAAAACATTTTACAGGTACAGAAGTGAAAAAAGAAAGGCAAAGGGAGGGATAGTGAGACTGAAGGGGAGGATGGGAGCTGTGTGGAGGATGACAATAGTAAACCTGACATATTGAATAGGTATTTCAGCTCAGTCTTTAGTGATGCAGAAGAGGGTAATGGGTCTGAAGGGAGTACAAGGGGCGGGAATGGTGCAGCAATGGACACAAGTCCCTTTACACGAGAAAGGGTCTGAAGGAACTGGAAGTAATAAGAGTTGATGAAGCAATGGGGTCATGTGGGGTGCACCTCGGGGTCCTTAAAGAGCTAAGAGAGGTGGTGGCTGAACCTCTGGCAATCCTGTTTAGCTGATCACTGGAAACAGGGGAGGTACCCAAAGACTGGAGGACAGCAGATGTAGTCCTCTTATACAAAAGTGGGAACAAAGAGGAAGCGGGGAGCTACAGACCAGTCAGCCTCACCTTAGTAGTGAGGAAGATCATGGATGCACTACTGAAGGAGAGATTGTTGGAACATCTGGTTGACATTGGACTACAGGACCCAAGGCAGCATGGTTTCACCAGGGAAAGGTCATGTTAGACCAACCTCGTTGAATTTTTCAAATGGGTGACTAGGGGAGGTGGATGAGGGGAGGGCAGTGGACATGGCCTATCTGGACTTCAGCAAGGCCTTTGACACTGTGCCACATAGAAGACTATTACACAAACTGGGGAACATGGGTGTGGGCAGGACAGTAGTGTGGTGGGTAGGTAACTGGCTGGGCGGCAGGACACAGAGGGTGGTGGTAAATGGCTGTCACTCCACAGAGGGAAGCCAGTGGGGTAACACAGGAATCAGTGCTGGGACCAGTCCAATTCAACATTTTCATCAGTGACATTGCGTAGGACCTAGAAGGCACAATTTCCCTGTTCGCTGATGACACAAAGCTCTGTAACAGAGTAGACACACCAGAGGGTGTAGACAGAATGAGAAGGGACCTGCAGAAACTTGAAGAATGGTCAGGGGTTTGGCAGTTGAAATTCAATGCAAAGAAGTGCAAGATATGGGGCACAAAAACCCTGGCACACTATATCAGTTGGAGGGTTGAGGATATAGCATGCACCAAGCAGGAAAGGAATCTTAGGGTTATCATCTCTGATGACTTCAAGGTAGGGAACCAGTATGCCAAGGCAGCAGGTAAAGCAAATAGGATGCTGGGATGCATAGGCAGGGGCATTACCAGCAGGAAAAGGGAGGTTATATTTCCACTATACAAGACATTAGTGAGGCCCCACCTGGAGAACAGTGTACAGTTCTGGAGACCTCACTTATGTAAGGGCATAGACAGGGTAGAGAAGGTTCAGAGGAGGGCAACAAAGACAGTACATGAATTGTATCCCAAGTCCTATGAGGACAGGTTGAAGGAATTGAATATGTACTCCCTGGAGGAGAGGAGGGAGAGATGGGATATGATAGAGACATACAAGTATCTAACAGGGAGGAACAGGGTTCAGAAATACACTATTTTTAAGCAAAAAAGATGTTCCATGACTAGAGGGCATGGGATGAAGTTGAAGGGAGGACGATTCAAAGGAAACATGAGGAAGAATTTCTTCACAGAACAGGTGGTGGACAAGTGGAACACCCTGCCAGAGGAAGTGGTGGGGGCTGAAACAATCAGGGGATTTAAGAATGCATGGAATAGACAAAGGAATTCTGGAGGTCAGGGTTAAGGGGCAACAGACTTCTAGGAAAACATAAAGTGAACTTACAAGCTCAAATGTGCAGACTGGGTGGACCCTAGGCCCTTATCTGATGACACTGTCTATGTATCTATGTATGTATCTAACAATAATTAAAATCTGCATCAAATATAACAAATCTATTAAAATCCTTATCATGTTACAGTACTACCTCACTATAATGAACTTTGTTATACCAAACTCCCGGATAAAACAAATGGTTCCTGTGGCTCCTGACTGCAACCTTTGTTACAGGCAGCTCATTCACCTACAACCTGAATGCTGCTGCTGATTCTTTCATGGGTGCCTAACTAAAAGATTTTTCAGTTGTTAACAGTCTATGCCACTGGGCTGTACATTCTTAAATTCTTACATTCACACAGTTCACTCCCTTCACTGATCCCACCAAAACTGCTCTTGTCCCCTCACCCCTACATCTGAAAGCTTGTAGTTCGTAGCAGTAAAGTAATCAGGTGGCAAAGCACACCAGAGGAGACACGGATGAACAGCGCCTACTTATTACTTTCACTACTAGCAGACTGATTCTGTTTGTTGTTGAAGGGTGACTGTTTGGTGTGTAATAGAGTGAAAGCAGATAGGAGGAATCGTGGTGGCACTGTGCTTCCATTTTTGCTTTCATAACTGAATTTCTCCAATACCAACCTCAACGGTGCTGCTCTGCTCCTGACATTCCCTCTAAAACTAAACACAAGTAAAAAAGAAAATAAAAAGAGAAAAACTTTTCAGCTCAGTTTGTAAAATGCATAGAATGGGTGTAGAAGTGAGTGATTAGAGCTGATAGTAGGAGTTGCGGTAGCGGTAGCAATTTTGTATTTAACTACTAGAATTGTACTGACAACTGCTTACTGCTAAAAAAGTGACTCGTAAACTGTAAAAGTACTTGATTTATCCAGTACACAACAACTGTACTGTATCTCTATGTAAGGTACAGTAGACCAGGATTGGTGCTAAAAACTGACTGTAAGTATAAAAAGAATACACTCTGGCTGAATTTTCAGCGTCCCTCGATATAACGAACAAGGAGCTATAACGAACACACATCATGGCTCCAATTCTGTTCACTATAGCATGGGAGCACTGTAATAAATTATCAGCAGTCTTCTGAAAAGTAACAGCAATCTGGAAAAGCCAGGCTGAATAAATACATTTTTAATGCTGTCTTAAAACTCTGGATGGTCAGACACACTTTCACCTGATGAGGTCGAGAATTCCAGAGGATAGGGACTGCAAAAGCAAAAGAATGATCCCCGATGTTTTTAGTCTGACTCTGGGAATCTCTAGCAATCCCTTGTCAGTGGAAAGGAGTGAGCGGGGGGGGGGGGCAGTAGAGACAAAGGAGATGTTGCAAGTAATGGGTTCCCTACCCATGTAGGTTTTGTAGATCAGTAAACAGACCTTGAAGGTGATCTGCCACTGTACTGGCAGCCATTGCAGTCCATGGAGCACAGGCGTAATATGTCTGGCTCTAGGCGAGCCAGTCAACAGCCTGGCTGCCACATTCTGCACCAGCTGCAAGCGACAGATATCTACCATTGTAGCCCTAGGTAGAGGGCATTGCAGTAGTCAAAACAGGAGGTCTAGAAGGCACGGACCAAAGTTGGCAGATTATCAGAAGGAACCAGGTGCTTTCCCTGGCAATATTACACAGATGGTTAAATGAGGTCTTGACAATGGCTGACACCTGAGATTTAAGTGTCAGGCCATCATCAAAAATAATGCCCAGGTTCTGCACCCGATCAGAGGTAGTCAGCTAAACACCCCTGAGCCAAAGCCCAGAGGGATGTCCAAATCAAAATCAAATCAAATCAAACTTTATTTGTTGAAGGCACATTTCCAAATCCAAGGCACCTGTACAATCATACAATAAAATACGATAGCAAACAAATCAAATTATACACAGCTAAAATGTATACAATAATTTAAGTAATAAAATCTAAAAAGAATCTGGATACACCAGAATAAATAAACAACTAACTTTTCAATACCATCTTAAAACTCTCGATAGTCAGGCATTCACATACCCGACGAGATAGAGAATTCCACAGGATCGGGACCACAAATGGCTGGGCCCCAGATGTTGTTAAATGGACCCTTGGAATCTCTAGCAATTTCTCATCAGTGGATCGGAGTGGGTGGGTGGGAGGAGGACTAAGGTCGAAGGAGATCTTGCAAGTAATGGGGTCCCTGCTTGTGTAGGGCTTTATAGGTCAGTAACCCAACCTTGAAGGTGATCTGCCACTGAATTGGCAGCCAATGCAGCCATGGAGCACAGGCAAAATATGACTGGTCCTTGAAGCACCAGTCAAATGCCTGGCTGCTGCATTCTACACTAGCTGCAGGTAGTGGATATCAACACCTGGTAGCCCTAGGTAAAGGGCACTGCAATAGTCAAGGTGGGAGGTAAGAATGGCGTGGACCAGAGTGGGAAGATCATCGGGAGGAACCAGATGCTTCACCCAGGAGATGTTCCTCAGATGGTAGAAATAGGATTTGACGACTGCTGAAATCTGAAATTTAAAGGCAGCTTGTCATCAAAAATAACACCCAGCTTACGTAACTGGTCTGAGGTTGTCAACTGGACATCACCTAGCCATAAACCACATGGCTGCCCAGCTGGAAAACTCACCTCTCGATGACCTGGGTCCACTACCAACACCTCAGTCTTTGCCGGGTTCAACCACAGCCAGCTCGTACTTATCCAGCTCTGGATCGTGGATAGACAGTTGTTAAATACTGAGGGAGAGTCCTCTCCTGTCCGGGCACAAAGGGCATGTACAGCTGAGTATCATTTGCATAGCAGTGACAACTCAGACTGTACCACCTAATAATCTCTCCTAATGGCAGTATATACATTGTGAACAACATGGGAGAAAGAATGGAGCCCTGCTGCACCCCACAGGGCAGGGGGAGTGGAGCTGAGGAATAAATGCCAGACACCACTGTCTGAGTCCTGCCCTCAAGGAATGATCAAAATCACCTGAGGACTGTACCAGACAGTCCACAGAGGAACCGCAGGCTCTTCAATAGCATTCCATGGTCCACAGTGTCAAATGCTGTAGAGAGATCAAGGAGGACTAAAACAGAACGAGACCGCCGATCTCTCACTATCAGGAGGTTGTTTAGTACCCGAACAATAGCTGTTTCAGTACTGTGTCTTGTCCTAAAACCTGACTGGAGAGAGTCATAGACATTGTGGCTGGATAAATGATCCTTCAACTGCACAGCAACCACTTTCTCAATAACCTTGCCTACAAAAGGTAGGTTAGAGACTGCTCTGTAGTTTGCCAGACAGTCAGGGTCAAGGGAGTTTTTTTAAGGAGGGGTCATATGACCAGCTCATTCAGGGGATCTGGAAAGACCCCCACTCCTGCGACATCTAAACTATTTCGGTTTGGACAGGACTGATTTCCTCTACGCACTGTACTAGAAGGTGCGTAGTGCCCGGGTCCAAACTACAACAGGTCAGTCACAAAGCATGGATGATCATTACAATATCAGTGATTGCAGGCCTGCTGAAGTCAGCCCACACAAGCTGAGGGCTCATTATCTCCCACTGACCATCACAACTTCCATTAGGGAGTGCTAGATGAATATCGTCCCTGATCGTAGCAATCTTATCTGCAAAGAATCGAGCAAACTCCTTACACCTTACCTGTGAAAAAACTCCACCAGGCTGCATACAGATTGGATTGTACAATCTGTCTATAGTCTGGAAGAGCTGAGCAGATTGATTCCATGCAGCAGAAATCTCCCTGGACAGGAACTCTGCCTTCTTAAGGGTGATTTCTGATTGATAGACCACATAATGGTCCATCAATCTAAGTTTGTCACTTTCAAGGCCTGATTTCTTCCAGCTCCTCTCTAGCCTTCTCCCCACTTTTTTCAACTCCTTCAAGACCCCATCAAACCATGCGGAACTGGGTCAAAGAGTAAGGGGGAAAACACAAACAGGTGCAATAGTATCCAGGGCTGCTACCACTGCCTCATCATAGGCAAGCACTAGATTCCTTGGATCCATGCCGGTGTACCTGATTGGTCCAGTACCACCATTATGCCTTCGGGGGAACCCCCCCTCAAAAGGCAGTACTGCACCATCTCCATAGGGACGGACCTAACTGGGGGAGGTGCCAAAACTGAACCCTATGATGTGATGGTCAGATCAGCCAACAGATCCACCTCCTGATGATCTGGGTTCACAACCAACACCTCAGTTTTAGACTGATTCAACCACAGCCAGCTGGCACTCATCCTGTCCTGGATCTCAAAGAGGCAGTTGTTAAAGACTGAGAGAACTTCATCTTGCTTGGGCACAAATGACATGTACAACTAAGTATCATTTGCATAGCAATGAAAACAAAAACCGTACTGCCTAATAATGTCTCCTAATGGCAGCATGTACACTGCAAACAACATGGGTGACAAGATCGAGCCCTGTGGTACACTGCAGGATAGGAGAGAAGGGCTTAGGAATAAATCCCAGACACTACTCTCTGGGTCCTACCCTTGAGGAATGATTGAAACTAACTGAGGACTGTACCAGACAGTCCACAGATAAAAAGCAGATGCTCCAATAACACACCATGGTCCACAGTGTCAAACACTGCAGAGCGATCAAGGAGGAGCAAGATAGAATGAGTCCTCTGATCTCTCACTATTAGGAGATCATTTAGCACCCTTACAAGGGCCATCTTGGTATGATGCCTCTTCCTACATCTAGACTGTAGAGGATCATAGACATCATGGATGTATGAATGATCATCCAGCTGCAGCACAACCTCCTTCTCAATAACCTTACCCACAAAGGGCAGGTTAGAGACAGGTCTGTATTTGGCCAAGCAGTCCAGGTCAAGGGAGGACTTTTTAAGAAATTGCCATACAACCACCTCCTTTAGGGGGTCCCCCCTCTCCAGTGACCTTCAGATTATCTCAGTCAGGACTGGGCTGATTTCATCAATGTACCCCACAAGGATGCACATTGGGCCTGGGTCCAAGCTACAGCAGGTTGGCCACAGACAGAGTCTGGATAATCCTCATATCAGTGATTTACGACTGGTCAAAGTCGGACCAGGCAAACCAGGTGCTCACAACCTCCTGCTGACCTCCACAACACCTAATAATGGGTCCTGAACAGATTCCAGATCTGATGGTGGCAACCTCATCTGCAAAAAACCAAGCAATCTTATTATACTTCTTTTGTGAAAAGGCTCCTCCGGGCTGAAGACAGACTGGATTTCAAAATCTGTCGACAGTATGGAAGTGCTGAGCTGGTCGATTTTGTGCAGTAATAATCTCCCTGTACAGGAATTCTGCCTTCTTACATAGAAACATAGAAGTTGACAGCGGTTAAGGACCACTTGGCCCACCTAGTCTGCCCATTTTTCCTACCTACTGTACATACTGTACATTCCAGACATGTCTCCTTGGAAAAAAGGCACTAATGGGTAAAACCGCCCCATGCATTTCTAGCATCCTAACACCAAGTGCTACCAGCTATACCACCAGAGGCAGGATGAGGGGGGCCCTATTAACACCTTTCCGTCAAACTGTGCAGGGACAGTGTGCTTTCAGCTATAGGGCCCCACAATGGCGCAATGAAATCCCAGTGCACATTCTAAACTCCCAATGCATCTTGCAATTCAAAAATGACCTAAGGCAACACCTTCTTACTAGGACAGTTTGTGACTGCCACTAGGACTCTTAACACCCATAATGCCCACTCATCCACATTCTCCTTCCCCTTCCTTTAACCCCCACTCTTCCCTCCTGCCCTATCCCTCTGTCTTCCTCTCCTCTTGTGCCTTTTCTCCCACTGGATATACCTTAAAACCAACCTACTACCACTACCTCCCAACCTCCGAGACAAAGCCTCTTCATTTGGCCGCCCACTCTCCTCCCCCCAGTCTCCCCTCCCCTTGACTCCTCCTTGGACTCTCACACTAGGTGTCACACCTCTTTATCTCCTTCGCTACATATAAACACTGTCCTTTACCCTAGTTGAATGCTCTTGACGCTGTACTATCACCATTGGTACTATGAATGACATTGTAACCTTATTGTATACTAGCTACCTACTATTCGAATATTGTATGTAAACTGTTTGTTATTTCTGTCATTGTCACTGTTTGACGTGGAACCTTTGTAAAAGAGCTCTGTGCTCAAAGGTATGATCCGAATCCCTAAATAAATAAATAAATAAAAATACCGCAGACCCTAATTGTTCTGTGGTTTACCCTCTCACTCCTATTTCTAGTGTTCCTTTATATCTGTCTCATGCATTCTTAAATTCCCCCACTGTTTTCACCCCACCATCTCTGCATGGAGGCTGTTCCATGCATGCACTACCCTTTTTGTGAAAATATACTTTCTTATGTTACCCCTGAGTCTACCCCCTCTAGCCTCATATCATGACCTCTTGTTCTTAAACAACTTTTTTTCTGAAAGATGCTACCTTCTTCTACATTATTTATACCCTGGAGGTATTTGAAAGTCTCTATCATATCCCTGCTCTCTCTTCTCACTTTTAGGGAATACATATTAATGTCCTTTAGTCTCTCCTCAAATGACTTCTGGTGCAGTCCTTGAGCAATTTTTGTTGCCCTTCTCTGAACTGCCTGTGCTCTGTCTACATCCTTCCTGAGATGTGTCTTCCAGAACTGGACACAGTACTCCAGATGAGGTCTCACCAGTGATCTGTACAGTGGCATCACCACCTCCTTTTTCCTGCTGATGATAATTCTCCCTATGCCTTCAGTATTTACCCCCATCATGTGTTCTTCCCCTTTGTTTCTGTGCCCTAAATGCATGATTTTGCACTTCTTTACACTCAATCTTCACTGCTACACTCTTGAGCACTCCTCAAGCTTGCTTAGGTCTCTTCCCATCACCCCCCCCCAGAGTGTCGACCCTGTTGTTCTTTAAAATTTGGCTGTATGGCCAATATCCTCCTGGATAATCCATGCCTCAGGGCATTTGCTCTGGGGTTCCTTCATAGTTATTTTTCTTCTTTATTATGGGCTCCTCATGGCCCAAACAAGTAACATCCTCCTTAAGGAGTGGCTGGCTCCCTCTCCCTGGGCTAAGATACAGATATGGCACACTGATGTGTCCAAATGAGGATGAAACATGTGTATGTGTTTGCTGTTCTTAGCCTTTGCTGATTGCACTGTGAGGCCTTCTGGCACCATGCAATTCTGCTTAAAGCTGAGCCAATCCAAATTCTCTCATGGGGATTTGCATAAGTTTCCCATGATGCTATACATTATTGGAGTATGTGCAACTGTGTTTTCTATGTAATATACGATGTCTAGCTTACTCTCCCATTCTTCTGCCCCAGCGATCCTTAGAATGCATTTTCCATCATGGTGCCAGGTAGGCACTTGATCTCTCTCACTCCCTTCCCTCCTACCCCAAGTCTACCCCCCCTAATTATAGAGTCCCCCACCAGGAGTTGCTTGCTCCTTCTCTGGGGTCCTCTGCCTCCTCCCAGGGTCTCCACTTCCGCATCTTCCTTTTCACCATTGTGGGTGCCTCTTTAGGACAGTCCCACTCTGCCAGCAAAGTATAGGAGTAGTGGAGTAGAACCATAGGAGGGATGTGCCTCTGTCGCGCCACCCTCATCCTTCCCAAGCCCACTGTAGTCCAGCTGCTTCTCCTTCTTGGCAAACTTTGAGACAGCAGGTGCAAACTTGGTGGTCTCTGGGCAGGTGAGAGGTCTCCCAAATCCTTGTCAACTTGGCCAGGAGACGAGCAACCACAGAGAGGTGCATGCAGATGAGACAGCACCGCAGCCTTCAGAAAGTCTCCCTGAAGACTGCTGCCCCACAGCCACTGCACTTCATCACTACTATCACATCTGTTTATGGCTTTTCTGATTTAGTTTTTTTGCTTACACCCCCTTTGGGTGTCAGCGTGGCTCAGTTGGTAGCACATCCGCCTCTGGACCAGAAGGTTGTGGGTTCTCGTCCCACACCGGGAGGGACTTGTACCTAAAAATTGCTGGCATCTGAGTGCAGTATTGGGGGGTGCTGTACTGCTGGGTTATGCCATCCTTTGGATGAGACATTAAACTGAGGTCCCTTCTGCCCATCCTGGTGGGTGTCCTGGTGGAAGTAAAAGATCCCAGGGTACTCTTTGTAAAGAGCAGGTAACATTCCCGGTGTCCTGACCAACATTTCCCTTTCCATAAACCGGTCCATGCAATTATTCAGGCTGTGTGTGGGTGATGATGTGCGATATGGCTGCCACCACACATTCAGTCACTTCACTACCAGTCTAACATTGCTTGTAAAGTGCTTTGGGATACTGTGCATGAAAAACGCTATATAAATTCTTCTCCTCCTTCTCCTTCTCCTTTTTTATCTTTCCTCCTCTCTCTTCCTTCCTTCTCTACTCTCCTTCTCTAGAGAAACACACTTGCATCCTAGCCTTTGTGCCCTGCAGCTCCCACCCTTCCTGTTTTGGGTCAGGAAGTTCCTGAGCTCCTCAGCTGCTTGAGCTATATAATCAACCTAACCCTGTGTGGTTGGCCAAATCTGTGTGTGTGTGTGTGTGTGTGCTGCAGTCCTGAGTCCAGCCTCCCTGGTGTTGTTTCCTCTTTACTGCCTTCCCTCGGTTTGCTCTGCTGCCCTCCCTTTATTGTGTACCTCCCTTTTTTGTGTTAGAGCTGCCATAAAAGGACAAAAAAAAAACAATCAGCTGAGCTCCTCTGACTCTGATCTCCGGTGTAGCACTGGTAACCGGGGTGGAGGTTTTAAAGTTCCTGCTTCAGTCTGAAACTGGCACCTTTTCAAAATGAGCCTTCCAATTGTCTCCTATCTCCCTGATGATGTGTGTGTGTCTGTGTCCGATCTCCTCAGTGTTTTTTCCCCTTTGCTGACTTCCCTCTGTTTGCTCTACTGCCTTCCCTTTGTTGTGTCCCCTATTATTTATGTTGGAGCTGCTAAAAATGGATGAAAAAAAAAATAAACTGAGCTCCTCCAACTCTGAGCTCCAGTGTAGCACTTGTGACCAGGAAGAAGGTAGTAAAGCTACTCTTTCAGTTTGAATCTGGCACCTTTGCAAAATGAGCCTTCTAACTGGCCCCAGTCTCCCCACAGATGTGTGTGAGTGTCCAGTCTCCCCAGTGTTGTTTCCTCTTTGCTGCCTTCCCTCTGTTTGCTCTGCTGCCTTCCTTTTCTTGTATCTCCTCTTATTTTCATTGGAGCTGCTAAAAAATATGAAAAGCCTAGAATAAGAAGTATAGCCAGTGACACAAACATTTAGTGGCAGGAATTCTTTCATCATTAAGTACTTGTGGGAAAGATTTTTCTGCTCTGTACTACAGTATCCAGGTTTAAGTAACCTTTTTTAAATGTTATCCTAGGCTATACAATGACTAAATTGTTTAATGAGCAAGGTGCTCCTTTTATTAAACATCTTTCATAATAATGTAAATTTCAGACGTAATGGAAAATAAATAGTGGACTAAGATCACAATTTGAGTAAGTTATAGCTTATAGAAACACTCTCCATACCTAGAACTCGCTCTCCTAGGCCTCCGAGGTCCATATAGGCAGTCTGGAATGCATCTTTCCATTGCTCATCCAGAGGGAGCTCCTGTCCGTTAATCATGATGGTGGAACAACGCTCCAGGATCTGCTCTGGGGCTCCTTTCATCACCAACAGATACCGCAGATCGAGTGGATCATCCAGCTCATGGATTGACAGCTGGAGAGAGAGAGAGAGAGAGAGATGTTAGAGGCATTAATAAAAAATACATTTGATGGTCTTCCATCTGAATTACTGTAAATTCAGTTACAATCAATATTCCTCATTCTGACAGGAGAGGTAGAAAGAGGGAAAAAATGGCAAGAAAGAAGGTTACAACTATGATTAATATTGTTCAAAGCTGACTAGTGTAGTCCACGGTTTTACCTGCATACAATGCAAATTAGAGCTGACTTGGATTAATTTATCTATTGTGCTTTTTTTAAAGTTCAAAATTTGATTGTATTTTCAAAATACAAGATACACACATGAAAATCAAAAATCCACCCAGTACATTTGACATAAGATATGACTGGCAGGAACTATAAGTACTTGGATTATATCATGGTACACAATTAAAGTGTCCTAACTAGAAGGAAGGCTGCATCAGTATTATATGCTTGACAATTTCTTATTACATGCTGTTTCATTGGTAATGGTTAGTACACGTAATGCATCCATCTACTGGTACTGAGAAATGACAGGCTAAAGAACTTCTAATTTATTGTGCTTTGATGATTTCACAGGCTTAGCCTGGATAGCATATGGAGATTAATTGTAATTCTATAAGAAATAAAGATCAATACATTGTGCTTATTTCACTTTAGAAGCACATTTTCAAGAACAAAATGTATTTATTTAAATTTTTATTTATTCAAATCTAGGATTAGAAACACCTTTGAACCATAGGTTGTTTTACAAAGGTTCCACATCAAACATTTTAAGATCATCATCATCAACACATTATTTTTCCATTGGGCGCCCTTCCAAAGCTCAGGGTGCCCTTACAGTCCAAACATCAACAGATAACTATAAACAAATTCACAACAACATACATCATAAAACACTTATAAAATATAAACCCATGAAGAAACACATTAAAAGCAGGGACAGTAATGCTTAATACTAGGCTAAGATGACCCCTTTTCTATTAATAACTAGTAAAACGGCTTTCCCTCCTATAGACCAGAAAAGGCCTGATTAAAAAGGTGGGTTTTTAAAGATGTTTCAAAACCTTCTACAGTCAGGCTATCTCGTATCCATTGGGATAAAGAATTCCACAGGGTCGGAATCATAAAAGTGAATGCTCTTCCTCCGGATGTCTTCAAATGGACCCTGGGAATCTCTAGCAATCCTACATCAGAGGATTGGAGTGGGTGGGAGGGACAGTAAGGAGTCAGAAGTTCTTTTAGGTACTGCAGTCCTTGATTGTGTAGGGCTTTATAGGTCGGCAAAGCGACCTTGAAGGTTATCCGCCACTGTACCGGCAGCCAGTGCAGTTCACCCAGCACATGTATTATATGACTGGATCTAGGGGCTGCAGTCAATAATCTCGCCATCACACTCTGCATTAACTGCAAGCAGCAGACATCCACCCCTGGTAGCCCAAGGTAGAGGGCATTACAATATTCAATACGAGTGGTGACAAAGGCGTGGACCAGAGTAGGACAATCTTCAGAACCAGGTGTTTCACCCTGACTAGATTCCTAAGATGGTAAAAGGAAGATTTGACTATGGCTGACACCTGCACGTTTAGGGTCAAGCCCTCATCAATAATCACACCAAGGTTATGCACCTGGTTTGAGACAATAAGCGGCATCCCACCCCAGCTTTAGACCAGAGGGTTGCCCTGCCATTGTCCCAGCTGACCTTCAATCTGGATCCACGACCATCATCTCTGTTTTTTCTGGGTTTGGCCTCAGCCAACTGGTACTTAGCCAGTCCTGAAACTCAGCCAGACAGCTGTTAAACACTGATACGGGGGGGGGGGAGGACATCTCGGGGGCAATGTGAGGAAGAATTTGTTCACAGAGAGGGTGGTGGACACATGGAACAGCCTTCCTGAGGAGGTTATGGGGTCTAAAACTGTGGAAGAATTAAAGAATGCATGGGACAGACATAAGGCAATTCTTGTGGGGGGTAGGAAGAAATAGGCTGTTGGTTAACTAGAATCTGCAACTCATCCTGTAGGTAGGGAAATGGGCAGACTTGGAGGGCCAAGCAGTCCTTATCTGCAGTCAAAGTCTATGTTTCCATGTTTCTATACAGTGATATCCTCCGGATTGGGCACAAATGTCATGTACAGCTGAGAATCATCTGCATAGCAGTGAAAACTCAAACCATACTATCTTATGTCCCCCAATGGTAGCATGTACACTGCGAACAACATGGGAGACAACACTGACCCCTTACGACACCCCAAAGGGTAATACATAGGGGGCCTGAGAAATAAATCTCCGATACTACCCTCTGAGATCTACCCTTGAGGAATGATCAAAACCAACTAAGGACTGCCCCCCAAGTCCACAGAAGAACCGCAGGTGCTCAGGAAGTACTCCATGGCCCACAGTGTCAAACATTGCTGAGAGATCAAGGAGAACCAAGATTGTTTGGGATCTCCGATCTCTGGCCATCAGGAGATCATTTAGTACCCTTACCAGGGCTGTCTCAGTGCTGTGTCTTTTTTCTGAAACCCAACCGGAGAGGGTCATAGATATTGTGGCTTGTTAAATTGTCCTCCAGCTGCAGAGCAACTACTTTCTCAATAACTTTACCTGTAAAAGGTAAGTTAGAGACTGGTCTGTAGTTGACCTGGGAGTCAGGGTCTAAGGAGGGTTTTTTCAAGAGAGGCCAAACAGACACCTCTTTAAAGGGGTCTAGAAAGATCCCTCTCTTCAAAGAACTCCTAACTATCCCAGTCAGGACTGGGCCAATGACCACAACACATCCTACAAGAAGGTGAATTGGGCCAGATCCAGACTACAGCAAGTTGGCCACAAAGTCTGGATGATTCTCATGATATCAGTGACTTCTGGTAGGCTAAAGATAGACCAGGTCACCCAGGTGACTGTACCACTTGGTTGATCAGAGTAAGGCCCAATGGGGAGACACTGAATGATCTCACTCCCGATAGAGGCCACCTTATCAGCAAAAAACTGTGTAAACTCATCACACTTTCCTTATGATAAAGCATGACCAGACTGCAGACAGACTGGTTTGCACAGTCTGTCCACAGTGCAGAAGAGCTGAGCCGGCCTGTTTTTTACTGCAGCAATCTCTTTGGACAGGAACTCTGCCTTGTTATTGGAGATTGCTGATTGGTAGATTTTATAATGGTCTAGCAATCTAAGCCTGTCCTCCTCTGGGTGAGTTTTCAGCCAGTGTCTCTCCAACCTTCAACCCTGTCTCTTCAACCCCCTTAAGGACCCATCATACTATGGGGCTCCTGGGTGAAGGGTCAGGGAATGAACACAAGCCGGAGAAATGACATCCAATGCCCCTGTTACCACCTTATTATAGACCAGGATCATGGAGCCAGGGTTGCCACTATCAATCGGGATTCCCGAAAGGGCCATCACTGCCATTAGACCCTCTGAGGTAACTCTCCTTAAAGAGCGGTAATGAACCATTTCCTTTGGGGCAGGCCTACTAACGGGAGTCATAAAACTGAATCTCTGGGCATGATGGTCAGACCATCTGACAGGATCCACCACCATGTTGGTGATTTCCATCCCTAGGAGAAATGCTAAGTCCAATGAGTGTCCCCCTATGGGTGGCAGCAGTAACTACCATGTCAGGCCCAATGATTCTATCAACTGGAGAAGATTTTTCCCAAAGGGTATGAGCTCATCATCCACCCAGGCATTGAAGTCCCCCAGAATCATCCATCTGGGGAACTCCAAGACCAACCCAGGGATGAGCTCGGCTACTTCTTGTAGGAAAACCCTCTCATCACTTGGTGGATGGTAGATGAGAAGGATCCTTCACCCTGCACCTGCCCCATAATACACTGAAAGGATTTGGTAGAACCCACTGAGATCTCCCTGAAATCCAGTTCTGAACTAAAACAGATCATAACTCCCCCGCTCCGACAGTCCACTCTCGGACAGTGTATAATTGAGAACCCAGCTCACATGGCAGCTGCCCAAATCGTCCCTACATTTTCATCCAGCCTGGTCTTGGTAATACAAGCCAGGTCAGCAGAGGTTACCAAACTGGCCACCAGTGCGGTCTTATTTTTAATTGACCTGGCATTGCATAACACTGCCCTAGAGTAAAGAGAGCCTGAGGATAACTGCACTACCTGCCTGCACAAGTCAGAGCCCTTGGGTATTGGCACAAGGCAGGGAAGGCCCCTGCCATCTACCCATTTTGCTCCAGGGTGCCTCCTGGTCCTCACTATCTCTATCCGCCCACTCCTTTCCCATCCCCCAGGCCAAGAGTCCCCCCCCACCTACTCATAATACCTAATGCGCTGCATCTTCTATAAACCTCTGAGGAAAGTGGAGGGGTCTCAAAAGGATGGAAGTCGCTAAGCCTGAAGGGGGAGTACTGCCTGAGCGTATTAATCATCTCCCAACATATACTAAATACACCTACCTCTCTTTGCAAGTTAGCACTCTGCTCCGCCAATCTATTTCCAGTTCCAATCAATTTCACAAATCATTCACAGACTTACACCCCACATACATACATAATCCCTCAGGCCTAACCTAAGAATAATCCCACTCCAAAACTGAGAAGCAGCGGCAGATAGATAACAATCATGAGAATAGTCGAAATACGTACACAAAAGACCAAGAAACTTAAAACTAAAAAGGATACAGGGTATCATGGAACTATAAAAACATTGCATTTAAAAAGGATAATAGAAGACCAGGGAACAGGATAAGCAGGCAATGGCCAACAAGTGGCAGTCATAGCAGTGATATTGTCAAGAACTGCAGGTATTGTCATATAAGTGCTAGGGTAGATGTGAGGGGGGTGGTGCAGAAGGTGAGAGAGGTCAAGAGGGGAGGTGAGAAAGAGGGTGTAGGGTGACATAGAAGGTTGAGGGAGGTGAGAGCAGAGGGAGACAAGGGGCATAGGGAAAATAATGGAAAAGAGGAGGGTATGGAGGAGGGGGAGATGGGGAGGTAAGTCACAGTAGAGGACAGTGTTACATGAGGTCCCTGCACCCTAATTGGTACCCTCAGAGGTACACTGTAGACAGCTACCACTTAGGAATAGGTTATACTAATATTTAGGGCTAAGGGCATCTACCGTATAAGAGTAGATGTCAGGATATGAATGCATATTTTTGCAATACACTTTGCTTGCTAATACACATATATTTTGCCATTTATTTTCTGTGTAGTTCTTACTTGTCAGATGCCAAGACACCTGTATCCTTGAAGTAATTATAATATGTAAGACGGCATTGCCATCTTTTGGTGATTTGTACCACTACACTGAGTTATGTAAGACTCTGTAGAAGAACTCTTTTGTTCTCAAACTGATGACTTTACAGAACTGTATAATGTTATCTTGGACCGTGGAGCCACCTCTAATTTAGCCAATAGGGCTCATCTCTGTAACTAGAAATGTTTCTATCTTTTGGTAACCATAGTAATTATCATAGGTATATAATGTAATGCAAAAGCTTTACACCTCGGAGACCTGAGAGACCCCAAGAGACAGAGAAACCACGAGGTGTAGGGAACGCTTAGCACTGGCTCCCGGTTCGTATTGGTAAGAACTGCTTAGGGCAACTGTGATTTATCCCTTGGTAGTAATAAACTTGTTTATTACTCTAATGCAATGTGTCTGTGATTACCTGCATTCCCAATATCGTCAAAAATCTGAAAGTGAGGTTTAGACCTCTCAACAAGAGTGAACATGTTGGAATAGAGTTCAGGTTAGGTGGTGTTTAAGGTGACGGGAAAAAGGTGTGGGTAAACTGGTATTTAATGTGAGTTGAGCTAAAGTGTAAGCTTAGGGGGTGCAATCTCAATTACTGTTTATTTTTTTTTAACTTGTGAATCTTTATTGAAGAAAACACTTAAGAGCACTTCGCAATACATTCCATTTCAGCCCTTACAGTCAAGTTGATTGAGATAAACATTAATAAGTAAATGTTCAATTTACATTAGCTGACCCCTTGTTTCAACAAAGTTTTTTTCTGTTTTTATACCCTTTCAGGATGAACAGTCCATCGCATAGGAGCCATGCAAGGTAATACACCTGGGAAACAAAAGCCCAGGGGAAGAGTACACAATGGGGGGTGAGATACTAACAAGAACAAAAATGGAAAGGGACCTGGGGTAGTCATATCAGATGACTTAAAGGTGGGCAAACAATGTGAGAGGGCAGTAAGGAGGGCTGGGGGGATACTGGGATGCATAGGTAGAGGCATCACCAGTAGAAAACAGGAAGTTGTTATCTCTCTGTATAGACAGCTGGTGAGACCCCATCTGGAGCACTGTGTGCAGTTCTGGAGACCCAATCTCCACAAGGACATAGACAAGATGGAAGATGTCCAGAGGAGTGCAACTAAAATGGTGCAGGGTCTGTACCAGAAGACATATGAAGAAAGACTAAAGGAGCTTAATATGTATAGCCTCGAGGAAAGGAGGGGGGCATGATAGAAACTTTCAAGTACCTCAAGGGAATCAACAAAGTCCAAGAGGGTAGCATCTTTCAAAAAAAGAGGTGTGCAAGAACAAGGGGGCACAATCTGAAGATGGGGGGTGGCTCAGAGGTAATGTAAGGAAGTGTTTTTTCACAGAGAGGGTTGTGGATGCATGGAATGGCTTCCGGAGGAGGTTGTGGAGTCAAAAACAGTGGTTGAATTCAAGCATGCATGGGACAGTTATTCTAGGGGGTGGGGGTAGAAAGAAGTAGGCTGCTGGTTAACTAGGATCTGTAGCTTATCCATTAGGTAGGGAAATGGGCAGACTGGGTGGGCCAAGCGGTTCTTATCTGCCGTCAAATTCTATGTTTCTGTGTTTCTATGTACCTGACCCAATAGTCACTCCATCCAAGACCTGGCTTATCTATCCATATTCCAGCAGAAATAAATAGTTTTATATCTCTTATTACATGTGTGCTCTTGAGTCTTATTTATCTTAGGTTAACAAACATCAATAAACTATGCATAAACTTATATAATTCAGTAACTTAGATAAAGATTGGCTATACACTCTATTAATTACCACCATAAATAATAAGGTGGGTGTATTTTCTTTTCTTTGTCCTTAATACATCATATTTATAAAGAACTGAGCCAGTTATACTCTCCTATACTCTTTAAGACTATCTCTCACCCCCCATTCCCCCCATTCCATCTTTGCATTTCAGGTTATCATCCCCCATCCAGTTTATAATAATTTCTGTAGGACTGGCATGCCTTCCCTCTTCTCTATATGGTCAAAAAAGGGCAACCATTGGGAGTTAAACTTTTCCATTGTGAGTCTTAGTTTCGCAGTAATCGCCTCCATACTTTGGATTTGTTTTATATTCGAGTACCAAATTGGATGGAGGCATACCTCTCAACCTCTTGCCTCCTGAATCTGGAACAAGGCTTAAAAAAATCAGTGACACATCTTAAGAATTGATACTATTCATTCAGAATGCTCCTAGAATAAGAGGATGTGTGTTAAGATGCATTTTCTGAAGAAGAACATGTCTGAATCTTTAATGTTTGACATTATTTTGTGATTTTAACCCCCCCCCCTTCTGTCACAAAAACGCAAATTTTATGAGGGACAGAAGAAAATTTTGAGGCAAAATCAGGGGCATCCTTGAAAATCAGGAACAGTTGTGAGGTATGGATGGGGGGTACCCACGGGGTTAGCCAGTGTTGTGTAATTCCCTTGAGAGCTGCTTCTATTAGGATATAAAACAAATATTTCCTCGCAAGCAAGTGCATCCCCACTGGAGCAGCTCCCAAGATTGTATTTTCAAATTCTATTTGTTCTGAAATTTCAAGTATGTCTTTAATAGTGGGTATGATCGCCTCCCAATAGGCCCTAATTGAGGCACTTTCCCAAAAGATGTGGCTATGTGTTCCCTCAAACCACATTATCCCCTGCATCTATTTGAGGCATAGTGCTTGGACTGAACAGGTGTACAAAAGTACTTTATATTTATTTTCCAGCCAAATTCTCTCCAAGATGGAGAATTGGCAGTCTTATGGATATCCTGCCAAATCCTCTGCCACTCCTCCTCTGAGAGCTCCATTCCCCTCTCCCTATGCCAGTTGTTTGAAATTTTCTGAATAGCCAGGGTGCCTATATTTTCTTGAAGTACCCCATAGATCTGTGATATGTATTTTCTGGTGTCTCTCAGATTACTTTTTTGTTCTGTTAATAAAACAGGAAGGGAAGGTTCCTGTGTCAATGCCAGAGATCCTGGGCCCTGCTTTATATAATGGGCACATTGATAAAATCTGTAGAGGTCTCTACTTGGTCATTTTAATTCTTGTTGAAATTGAACAAATGCCTTAATTTGATCTTCGCTCACCCATTGTGAAAGATATTTCAGACCTTTAAGTGCCCATGTACAAAAGCATTTGCCTGCAGGGAATCCAGGCAGGTAAGACAGTGGAACGTAAAAAGATTGCCAAAAAGATTGCATTCAGGCAGTACAAAAAGACACAGGCAGAAGGGGATAGGGAGAAGTACCAGGAGAAGGAAAGGGAGGCAGGGAGGTCAGTAAGGGAAGCCCAAACTCAGACAGAAGAACACATTGCAAAATCAGTGGGTAGAGGGGACAAAACCTTTTACAGGTACAGAAGTGCAAAAAGAAAGGCAAAGGGAGGGATAGTGAGACTGAAGGGGAGAATGGGGGTCGTGTGGAGGATGACAACAGCAAAGCTGACATATTGAACAGGTATTTCTGCTCAGTCTTTACTGAGGAAGAGGAGGGTAATGGGTCTGAAGGGAGTACAAGGGGTGAGAATGGTGCAGAAATGGACATAAGTCCCTTTACACGAGAAAGGGTCCTGAAGGAACTGGAAGTAATAAGAGTTGATAAAGCAATGGGGCCAGATGGCGTGCACCCCAGGGTCCTTAAAGAACTGAGACAGGTGGTGGCTGAACCTCTGGCTATCCTGTTTAGCTGATCACTGGAAACAGGGGAGGTACCCAAAGACTGGAGGACAGCAGATGTAGTCCCCTTATACAAAAGTGGGAACAAAGAGGAAGCGGAGAACTACAGACCAGTCAGCCTCACCTCGGTAGTGGGGAAGATCATGGAAGCACTACTGAAGGAGAGATTGGTGGAACATCTGGCTGTCAATGGACTACAGGACCACGGAGCATGGTTTCACCCAGGCGGAGGTCATGTCAGACCAACCTCGTGAATTTTTGACTGGGTGACTAGGGAGGTGGATGAGGGAGGGCAGTGGACATGGCCCACCTGGACTTCAGCAAGGCCTTTGACACTGTGCCACATAGAAGACTATTACACAAACTGGGGAATATGGGTACGGGCAGGACAGTAGTGTGGTGGGTAGGTAACTGGCTGGGCGGCAGGACACAGAGGGTGGTGGTAAATGGCTGTCACTCCACAGAGGGAAGGGTGACCAGTGGGGTACCACACGGATCAGTGCTGGGACTGGTCCTATTCAACATCTTCAACAGTGACATTATGCAGGACCTAGAAGGCAGAATTTCACTGTTCACTGATGACATAAAGCTCTGTAACAGAGTAGACACACCAGAGGGTGTAGACAGAATGAGAAGGGACCTGCAGAAACTTGAAGAATGGTCAGGGGTTTGGCAATTGAAATTCAATGCAAAGAAGTGCAAGATAATGCATATGGGGCATAAAAACCCTGGCACAATATATCAGTTGGGGGGTGAGGGTATAGCATGCACCAAGCAGGAAAGGGATCTTGGGGTTATCATCTCTGATGACTTCAAGGTAGGGAAACAGTGTGACAAGGCAGCAGGTAAAGCAAATAGGATGCTGGGATGCATAGGCAGGGGCATCACCAGCAGGAAAAGGGAGGTCATAATTCCACTATACAAGACACTAGTGAGGCCCCACCTGGAGTACAGTATACAGTTCTGGAGACCTTACCTACATAAGGACATAGACAGGGTAGAGAAGGTTCAGAGAAGGGCAACAAATATGGTACATGGATTACATCACAAGTCCTATGAGGACCGGTTGAAGGATCTGAATATGTACGCCCTAGAGGAGAGGAGGGAGAGAGGGGATATGATAGAGACATACAAGTATCTTACAGGGAGGAACAGGGTGCAGGAATACACTATTTTTAAGTGAAAAAGATGTTCCAGGACTAGAGGGCATGGGATGAAGTTGGAGGGAGGACGATTCAGAGCAAACGTGAGGAAGAATTTCTTCACAGAACAGGTGGCAGACAAGTGGAACACCCCTGCCAGAGGAAGTGATGGGGGCTGAAACAATCACAGGATTTAAGAATGCATGGGATAGACATAAAGGAATTCTGGAGGTCGGGGTAAGGGGCAACATACTTCTTGGAAAACATAAACTGAACTTAGAAGCTCAAATGGGCAGACTAGGTGGGCCATAGGCCCTTATCTGCCGACACTGTCTATGTATTTATGTATTTCCATATTGGTGTTTTAATCTCCCAGCTCTGTCTTGCTTTCAGCCAAATAGTCAAAGTATGTCTGGTCGATTGATTTACCAATGTTTTAATGTTATGTGGCAATATTATCCATGGAAGCACATGCAAAGGGGTTGTTTTATTTTCCCATTCCTCTATCTCCACCCAACCCACTCCCCTCCCTGGGGTAATTAATTTTATTATGGGAAGAAGATGTGCTGCTAAATAATAATTCTTAAAGTTAGGTAGACCTAACCCATCTTTTTTCTCTAAATTCCAGCAAACTTTCCCAACGCATTCTAGACTTTTTCCCCGCCCAAATAAAATCCATAAGATTTTTCTTTAAATCTTTCCAATCTTTTTGTGGAATGGTTAAAGGAAGCGTAGTGAAGAGCAGGAGGTATCTGAGCAAGACATTTTGTTTTATCGTCTCAATTCTACTGAGGAATGTGAGGGGGAGTAACTTCCATCTGTTTAGGTCGGCCCATACTTGCTATCTAAGAACCCCATAGTTGTACTGATATAGTTTTTGAAGTTTAGTGGGTAGATTTGGATGCCCAAATATCTTGCTTTTTTTTTTAACCCATTTAAAGGGATTTAATTGCTTTATAATCGTATGTCCCTCACCCTCAAGAAACAGCATCTCTGTTTTTTCTCTGTTTATTTTAAAATCTGAAATTTGTCCCTAATTTTTGAAAAGTTCCAATAAGTGAGGGATGGACGATTAAGGATCCTTCAGAAAAATTAGAGCATCATCCACATAAAGGGATATTTTGTGTTGGGTGTGTTGCACTGCTATTCTCCTGATGCCCTTATGTTCCCAAATAGCCTGTGCCAATGGTTCATCACTTATGGCAAATAAGGGGGACAATGGGCAACTCTGCCTAGTACCCATGTGAATGTCCAGCTGATCTGATATGGTACCATTAACTTGAACTCTGGCTTTTGGACTATCATAGCACATTGTTACCCATTTCCCAGAATTGTTTCCCAGCCCCATTGCCTCCATCACCTCGAATAAGTAATGCCAGTTTAATCGGTCAAATGCCTTTTCCACATAGCAAAAAATTGACACTCTGGGAGACGAGTTGGAGCTACAGTCACTCATAATATTAAGTAATCTCCTGATAATATCATACAGGTGGTGGTGGGGGATAAAACCTGTTTGATCAGGATGGATTAGTAATTCTATATATGTTTGTAACCACAAGGCTAGAATTTAGGTAAGAATTTTGATATCTTGGTTTAGGAGGGCAATGGGGCAGAAAGATTAACACTTTGCCTTATCTTTCCCTGGTTTGGGAATGACACTGATCAGAGAGGCCTTCCATGAGCCTGGCATAACTCCCCCTTCTAAACAAGTATTAAAGAGTTGTGTTAAAATGGGTGCCACTGTATGATCAAGTGTTCTATAAAATTATGCACTCAGACCATTTGGCCTCAGGGTTTTGCCTAGAGGAAGTTGCTTTATAACTGTTTTAATTTCCTCCTCTGTAATTGGTGCGTTTAGATGGTCTCTAGCAGTCTGTAACAAGGTGGGCAGCTTTAGTGAGCCTAAAAACTCCAGTGTCTGTTTTCTGACTTTGTCTTGGTTTTTATCTTATAAAGAGTTTCGTAGAACGCTTTAAACTGGGTTGCTATATCTTTAGGTCTCACCCATCTCTCTTCTGGTTTAGTTTTCATTTGTATGTAGGGTGCATTTCTAGTTGCTTGTTCCTTCTGGAGGCAGAAGGCAAGCAATCGAGAGGCTCCATTCCACAGATCTCAACAATCCTGGGAGAAAACCTAGAATTTGTCAATAAATTCAAGTACTTAAGAGTGTGGCTTGACCATAGACTTTCCTTTATGGACCATATCGAAGATCTACTAAAGAAATTGAGGCAGAGGCTTGGACTCTTTCTCAGGATTAATAACTTCCTTACTAGCGATGCCAAGCAGTGGCAGGTACAAACAACATTTCTCTCCTTGGTCGACTATGCTGACTTTCTTTATAGTCACTGCCCTGTCTTTCATCTTGCTAAATTGGATACGTTGTATCACAGGGCTCTGAGATTCATTACTGGCCTACCTTTTTCCACTCATCATTGTGCCCTTTATGCTGCTGTGGGGTGACCCTCCCTTCAATACAGAAGAAACAGAAATGCTGTACTCTGGACATTCAGAGCTATTAAAAAATGACCCCTCTGATTGTCTTCCGCTATGCGAGCTTGGGAACTACGCACTGAGAAGCTACTCCTTTATTTCCTTAAAGGTACCTAAGCTAAAAGCACGCTTTGGGAGAATGGCTATAAGCTTTGTGCTGCCATCTGTATGGAACAAAATACAAAATCATTAAAGCTTAGTATGCCGATCAGTCTATCCTCCTTCAAGACACTACGTGACCATTCAATGAAGGAAATTTGCAACTGCTTCCCCTGATCCTAAACTTCCCTGCACTTATAGTGTACCATGATGGCATTGTCCTCTCCGCTATGCCTGACCTTGTGGCCTCTCCATCACATTTCCCTAATGCCTAATTGTACTCCCCACCCTCCTGTCTTGTGTCCTCTCTGAGGCTTCATCTGTCCCTTGTCTATCCCTTAGCACCCTACCTGTACCCTATCTCACCTTGCCTACCACACCTCCTTATCTACCCTGTTACACTGTTTTTTTTTCTTTTTTTAACTCACTGTCTGTCTTGCTACTTATGGCATTGTATGTAATATATTCCATTATCTAAAAATTGTCCTCATTAGTACTTCCAGCTACTGTTACTAGACTCATTATACACCATGAAGGAATTGAACCACTGTTTCTAAACTGTTCTCCACTTATGACTACGTTTAACTATTGTATCTCTGCATTGTATAATATTACTAAGGTGTTATGTTGTGACTGTTCATATATTGTATATCCTGTATTCCTGTGCTAACCAGGCCCATCTTGTAAATGATCTGTGCTCAGTGGTGTTCACCTGGATAAATGAAGATTTGATTGATTGATTGATTGATCATCCTCCCACCTCATGGTACTTCTGGTTTGTAAATCGTAAAATTCCCTCTGCCTGTGTCATCTCAAGGGTTTGTAGGGCTGCCTTGGTTTTATTCAAGTCTATAGTAATCTGTTGATATTTTGGGTTAATCTTATGGTGTTTCTCTTGCTCCATCAGATCCACTTTTATTTTATTAAAAGAGTTTTGGGATATTTTCTTTTTGTGCTGCTGAAAAGCTGATGATTTCACACCTAATCACTGCCTTCATAGCATCTTAGTATATCTGGATAGAGCAATCCTCTGTTCGATTAATGAAATAAAACTCTTTGATTTTATCTGATAATTTCTGAACAAATGTTTTGTTGTTCATCAGGGAGACAGTTAGCCTCCACACCAACTTCCTGTCTTTATAAGGTAAAGCTAATTGAATAGAAATCGGAGAATGATCCAATTGTCTGATATTGTAGATGTGGGATTTAGAAATATAACCTAAATATGTTGTATGGGTAAAAAATAAATCTATCCTGGAGTAAGATCAGTGTCAGTGGCTCAGTAGGTAGCACACTCACCTCTGAGGCCGGGAGATCAGAGGGCTATGGGTTCAGTTCCCACATCTGGCACTTGGATTAATATCCCAGTACTGACACTGAGTGCAGCATGAGAGGGGTGCTGCACTTCTGAGGTGCCGTCTTTCGGATGAGATGTTAAACCGAGGTCCCATCTGCCTGGATTGGTGGTAGTTCAGGTGGATGTTAAAGATCCCATGGCACTTATCGAAAAGAGTAGGGAATTTTCCTCGGTGTCCTGGCCAAATTTCCCTCATTCACTAAAAATACCACCAACAGCTTAATCTGGTTCAAGGTCAGTCTGCATTCATCTGTATCCCCCTCCCCCAGTTTGTGCCTGAAAATAGGAAGGATTTGTCTGGTGCACTTACCCGGTCAACAAAAACTAAATAAAAATAAATAAAAGATTACCAGGGGCTAGAGAAAAAGGAATAGTCTTTCTTCTGAGGATTCTGTGTCCTCCAGATATCAACCAGACCTAGTTCTTTGACATAAGTATTTAATATTTTAGAAGCTGCCTTGTTTGTGGCCATACTTTCTGATGACCTATCTCTATTCGGGTGCGGGGTAGTAGTAAAGTCCTCTCCCAAAATAACTTGACCCTTTGGTAGTTCTGTTAATTTAGAGAAAACCTGAGGGAAGAAATTTTCCAGATGCAAAGTTGGTGCATATATGTTAACCAAATGTATCATTCTCCCTTGAATTGTACCAAAGACCCTCATATATCTTCCCTGCATGCCTGTCTTCATAGATTGTACTGTTATAGGGATTCCTCTTCTTATTAAGATAGCCATCCCTACCTTTTTAGCTTTTGGGTGTGATGCTGTCACCACCTGTCCCACCCATGACCTTCTAAGTTTAAAGTGTTCTTCCCTGGTTAAGTTCATCTCTCACAAGAATGTTATATGGCAGTCCAATTTTTGTAATCCCAGTAAAATTCTGGTTCTTTTAATAGGAGAGTTGCAGCACTTAATATTATAGGAAACTAAGTTTAGGGTGGCCATATCCATTTAAGGTTGCCAAGCCCCCTCTTCTTGTTCTGATCTAGGTCCCTAGCAACAGCGTTCTTCATAATTAACACATAACCTTTAAATAAATTCTTCTTTCCTTTTAGCCAAGAAAACAGTAACCATTTGTTAACATGGAAACAGAGAACATTCAACATGGACTGTAAAAGTCCGCAAACTGACATATAACTTTGGCAATTTTCATCCTCATTTGTTTTTTGTCTGTAAATCCAAAATATGGGATCTACCAAGACCCTTTTCACACCACAGAAATCAAGAATTAAATACTGTACACAAAAACCCCACAAATGATACAGTTTTTCCTAGGTGAATTCCCAGAAACCTTCCCATCTTGAGGGGGTCCTGAGTTCACTTTAAGTTGTTGGCAAAAAAAGGCTTTGCTATTAGTTCCATAAATTTGGAACTGTATGCAGTCAAAGAGTGCCCACAAGGGAAGTATTACCCCTGCACCAGCAAGGGGAGAGAGCCGGAGCCAAATAGTGTCCTTCCAGGACCGATCCCCTTCTACTACGTGACTCAAAACCACAAAATTATCTGGTTTTCTTCCCTCCTACAACATATCCTTTTCCCTTAGTCCCTTCCCCCCTAAAATTCAACAGCAGAGGGGAGGAAACATATAGGATTATAAGTATCCCTCGTCTACCATCAGAAAATGAAAGAAAAAAAGTTTTTTTAGCAACTGATTTAACTACGAGATGCATGTAATCTCTGAGAGTGCCACTAGAGGTCACCCTTAACTGTCTCTAAAGAAAGTTCAAGTCACTGTGTTGTACCGCTCCTCATTTGCAGCAAATGATCAGAAGGAGAAAATGAAAATAATGGAGTGAGTTAATCATACAGTACCCAGATCCTTCTATGGATCTCTGCTATCCATCAGCTCGCAGACTGTTTAAAGACACACATGTTCTTATCGTCACTCCTCAATCAGGCCACTTTCTCTTTACCCCTGGATGCAATATTTCCTGTGCAGCTTCTGAACCTGATCACCTCGTTGGCAATCACTAAGATAGCGCCTCCTGCTTCTTTCCCATGCTGGGCTTATCCCCCTGCTATAGTATTTTTACTATGTATGAAGCCGTCCATTTTGGGATCGATCCTGGAGGGTTCCATTTCATTCTCCACTGATTGATCTGCCAGGCTCCCGTGATCAACCTCTGGTCCAGCTGTTCACTCTCTAACTCTGGCAGAGTGATGCTCCACTCTTTCAGCAATGAGATGGCTTCCACTAAGCTAGAGAAAAGTTTTGGGCCAGAGTCTAGGTATATTTTAAGCTTGGCGGGGAATAATATCTGTGCTCTAATGTTTTTCTTTTCTATAAATTCCTTGATTATCCCCGTAACTTTCAGCATTCAGTCTGTAGGGTATTCGAGAAGTCCTGCTTGAAGAAAATGATCCTGGACTCATACTTCAAATCCATGTGGTGCCAGGCTTCTCTAAGGATCCACTCCTTTCTCTGGTATAACACCATCCAGATGACCAATGATCTGGGCTGAGCTGTGGGCCAAGTAGGTTTTGACACCAATGATTGGTGTGCTCGGGCCATTTTTGTATCTAGATCAGAAGGTATTTCCAAGACTGAGCGCAAAAGTTTCTGTATAACGTCTATTGGAGTGGTAAATTCCTCCTCTATGCCCTCGGGAATGCCATGAATGCGAAAGTTATTTCATCAGGCTCTGTTTTCTATATCGTCTAACCTTCCTTGTATTTCTCAGTCCCTTCTCAGCAAATGCAGTAACAGCCTCTCGTCTGCATCCTGAGTTTCTGTTAGCTTCACCAAATTCGATGTGTGGGCTGTAACTTTGGCATCTAGTTGATGGGCATTGTGGTGGATATCTGCTATTGATGACTCAATTTTTTGTACGGAGGACAATATTTTTTGTAGAGTCCAGTCAGATTTTCTGGACATCACCATATCTTCTCCCTTCATATCGTAGGAGGATTCTGATGGGAATTGCTTGTGGAGCGCATAGGCTGCAAACCCCTCGACCTCCTCATCTAACTTTAGCTGTTTCATTTTTGCTTGAAACTAAGTCAAAGGATCATTTTTACCTCTCGATGTAGCCATATCTGCTAGTATACTAAGTCATTTTTTTGTTGAAATTTACAGTGTTGAAGGGTGAATTACTCTAGATTTAGATAATCGGTCCCAGAGCCCCAATGCTTAGGCTGTCTCCATGCTGATGACATCACCGGAAGTTCAGATCAGTCATGGAGCTCTAGGCAAGTTGGAGTTGCAGGCTAACATTGTCCAGGACGGACTCTGAAATTAAGTTTTTTCATTGAAAGGGCGACAACCTCATCAGAATATTTACTTATGCAAGCATGTATCTATTAATTAACAGTTTGTGCGGCAGACTAAAAACCATTCCTAATTCTGCAAAGATGAGTATAAGGCACTGCAGTGTCCAAATCAATCAATTGGCTTTCCAAGACAAAAAAAAGTCTCAGAGTAAAAACATCCTGTTTCACTTTCACTGTCTCCTGCCATTACCCACCATCAGCAACACAGTCTCCCACAATCAAACTACAGCTCCCATGAAACCATGGGTCAACTAAAAAAAACACAGTAGGCGGAGGGACTGTTTTATTAGCATATAATCACCTATGAGTTTTATCATTTAAACTTAAAAATTATTTTTTTAAACAAAAGTAATACAGTGGCCCATTTCCTAAGGACAACAATACCCTCCAGGGTGAGTGGTATGGGCAATACCAGACCTTCCAGGGGCTATAAGGCCCTCTGCCTGTGGTGTCAGGCCTCATTATGCCCCTCAGCAGTCCAGTATTGTCCAATACCACCCACTCTGTTGGGTTTTATTACTTGCATTGCCACCTGGGTGCCCACAGGTGGCAGTGCAGCTGGAGTGACTCACGGATGGGGGATATTGACAGGTGCTGCGCCACACATGCTTGTGTGTGCACATGCTTGACACATGCTTCTGTCAACATCCTGTAGAACTGGGAGAAACGTGACAAATCCAAAGCATCTTGATGAAGCCATCCTGCCTGCAGGCCTCACACTTGGGTACTTGGGCACTGCCTCCCACAAACTGGATCTATGTGTGAAAAATGTATGGGGGCCCCACTGTCCCCACAGGGGGAAGCTCTGGAGAAACACAGGAAGCATGGCAAGACCAATGCAATAACAGGGTGATGGGGCTGGGACAAGGTTGAGCAGATGGGGGTCAACCAGAGAAGAGTGGCATAAAAAAAGTTCAGAGAGAGTGTGAGAGATGGATCAGTGACTTTGAGCTATGGAAGATGATGAGATTATCAACATACAAGACAGTGTTGCAGCTGTTGTAGGCCTTGGAGAGGTCGCTTATAAATAATAAGAGCAGTATAGGAGAGAATACATTTCCTAATGTAACACATCAGGATCTATCTGAATAGTATGTGAGAATCCAGGAGGTGGTCTTAAGTGATCTAACAAGATTTGGTACAGTAGTTCTGTTGTCAGGAAATTGTGTTCAGCAAGCCCAAACGCATTTGTCAGATACACTAATACTGCTCCTGTGAGTTTGCCATTATCCATGGTTGAGAGAGCATGGTCAGTAAAACTGATTCAGGCAATGATGGTGCTGTGCTCCTTCCTGAAATCAAATTGATTAGGAATGAGGAGGTTTTGCTGATTTACATACTACTGAAGTTGGGCCAAGACAGTTTATTTCAATGAGCTTACTCAGCAGACACAGCATGGGTTTACAACTAAAAAGCTATGTGTAACAATCTTTATAAGTTTTTATGAATCAGTGAGTCAGAATTTAGATAAAGCTATTTCTGTTGATGTCATCTTATTAAAGTTTCCCAAAGCATTTGATGCCATACAACATAAGGATATTATAGACAAGCTCCAAACCCTGGGGATGTACCCAAAGATTAATTAATGGGAGGGGAAATAGCTTAGCTTTCAAGCAAAAGTGTTTAGGTTAAGAAGCCATTAATCAATGGAAGGTCAAGTTACTAGTGGGGTTCCACCAGGATCAGTCCTTGGCTCTCTCCTGTTTAGTATATTTACAGGTTATATGGCTGTAGGGATCAAGGAATGGTTTCAATAAAGTACAGGGGATTCTAAACTGAGTTCTACCATAGACACTTAAGGGAAAAAGACATATCCCTTAAGCACGAATTGGACATAATTGTAATGTGGGCAGAAAAGTGGGAAATGTACTTTACCATTGATACCTGTAAAGTCTTATAAATGGGCAAACATAATTTAAATCTGAATTATTCTATCAAAGATAAGCAACTTGAAAACTCATCGTATGAAAGGCATCTTGTTATTGGCTTACAAGATTTCACCAGCTCTAAACATTGTTTGTCAATAAGTGTTAAGGTAAGAAAAATATTAGGGCGCATCAAATATAATGCTTGGATTCTGCATCACAATCCTGATATTCTCTCTGTAGTCGAGACTTCGCTCTCCCAGAAAACTTCTGATGCTGCCATTGCCATACCCAGCTATAGAGTATTCAGACAAGGCAGATTGTGCACTATACCTCCGAGATAACCTGCAGGGACATATTCTGCCATTGTGCAGTACAGGTGCCCACATGCAAGCTCTTGCTCTGAAAGTGCTCCTTGGTACACACAATAAAGCCCTAACTATTCTATTAATTTACATCTTGCCTAAGCAGAAGACCCCCAGACTAGACTCGCTCATGGAATATATTGGATCCCTGAATCTTAACTCTGAAATCATACTGCAAGGAGATTTTAATACCAAATGGTTCTCCCCAGACACAAGTCCTTAGAGGGACAGAGTCACAGTGACTCACCTCTCCCAGCTTGTAGAATCATCCACAAGGGTGAACTACAAGACTGGTACATCCACTTTATTGGATTGGGTTCTGTCCAATCGCCCCAAACATATCACACATATCATACATCGGTACTCCCTGACTCCTTAAGTGACCATTCACCTGTCCTGTTTCTATGGTCAAACAACTACTCTAAACCTCCTCCTAGATTCATCACATGCAGAGTCCTGAAAAGAGGGCACATAGACCTATTGAAAGCTGAACTCTGGCAACAGGATTGGTCTTCTGTTTATTCCTCCAGCAATATGAACATAGCGTTGGAGCAATGTATACATCTTTTCAATATGGTGTGTGACAGGCATGCACCATTTAAAACCCAGAAAATAAAAAGTTACTGCAACCCCTGGTTCTGCTCTGATCTCCTTGAATGGATGAAATCTCATGACCATCCTTGGCATGTAGCGCTAGCCATGGGTAGGCTGGCTGACATTCAATCTTATAAAAAAAGCAAAAAATGACTGCACCACGGCAATATGTGCAGCACACAGTCAGCACTTTAAGGAAGCAGTCTCTTGTATCTGGGAAGATGGAAGAAAATTCTGGTCACACCTCAAAGAAATCACTGGGAAAGATCTTAAAGCTACCCCACCTTGTTAAACTTGGATGGTGTTCCCCCTCAGGATCCCAGCTCCATCACAAACGCTTTTAACAAGGTGTTCTCTGACCTGAGTAGTGTCCTTCCCCCTGACTTCTTTCACCAATCAAGTTCAATCCTTAATGAATGGGCAGGGGAAACAGCCACCCTCTCATCCTCCCTTCCATTTCAGAGCCATGTCAGCAAGTGAAGCCAAGAAATATTTATTAAAAGTCCCAGGAAAACCAAGATCTAGTGGTGACTTCTTCGACCCTGCCCTTGTTGCACAGTCCTTGGATAACATACTTGCTCCTCTAACACAAACTACCAATACCTCTTTGAGGTTCTCACATTTCCCCCCAAAATGGAAAGCTGTTTTAGTGACACCTGTTTTTAAGAGCAGGGATCAAACCTTGACTGGAAACTACAGACCAATCTCAATCTGCCTGCCACTTTCTAATGAACTTGAAAAAATATTGGTTGACCAGTTATGTCAGTACCTTGAAAAATACCAACTCCTATGCCCGCATCAGCATGGGTTCCGCAAGGGTCTTAGTACCACAACTGTTCTCCTTGAGTTCACAGGATATATTCACAACAGTCTGGACCAAAGTACCCTAGTTGGAGCAGCATTCATTGACTTAAAGAAAGTGCTCAATACAGTAAACCACTACCTCCTAATAGAACAGCTGGCATCCTTAGGCCTCTCATTTGATACTGTGGCATGGTTCAAAAGTTGCCTGCAAGCCCACTCTCAGTGAGTCAAGACTGATAATGTTCTCTTGGACAGCAGATTTGTCTGCTCTGGAGTTCCACAAGGATCTATACTTGGCCCACTGTTATTCAGTATATTCTAAAACCAGCTACCTTACACTTTTGCCAGGGAAACATTCTGCTTTACACAGATGTAAAGATGTCCTATTTACCAGTCATCCTGACCCTAAAGAATTGGAGCACAACTTACAAAGGAATTTCATGGAGGTACAGAAATGGTTCAATGAACATAAACTTGTCATGAAGTACAAAAAAACTAAAACAATGATGTTCTCCAGTTCCAAAGTAAATACAAATTCTTCCCGCTCTCTCTATCCTAAACTCATTGGGTACACCTCTAGAACTAGTCCAGCACTTTAAATACCTGGGAGTTACTGTTGACAACACCTTGTCCTACTCCAAGCACATCGACTCTATAACCAAGGCAGTCAACAGGCACATTGGACTTCTATATAGGCATAAGAAGGAGTGGAATCTGGCACAATAGTGCTGGACTTCAGGAGGGCCGACTTTGGGAGGATGGGGGAAGTGGTAAAAGGGTACCTGGCCAGAATTCAATCTAGTATGGACACTAACCAGAGGTGGGTGCTCATAAAGCTGGGGATAGTGGAGGCAACCAAAACCTGCTGCAAAGCCCAGAGCAAGAAGGCTAGGGCTAAGAAACCGACCTGGTTGAGCAAGGAGGTCATGGAAAAGGTAAGGAGGAAAAGAGCTGCCTTTAGGAAGTACAAGAAAAAAGGGAGGGGGGAGGACATGGAGGAGTACTTGACAGAATTGAAGGCAGTGACAAGGGCAGTAAGGGGAGCCAAAGCATCTACGGAACTCAGGCTGGCACAAGGCATTAAGAAGGGGGAGAAGGACTTCTTTAAGTACATCAGGGAGAAAAGGAGCTGTAAGGACTACATAGTAAGGATTAGGAAGGAGGGGGGTTGGGTGGAAGCAGGGTGCGATAAGGCGGAAGCACTAAATGAGTACTTCTGCTCAGTATTTACTAAAGAGAAGAGGGGGGGTGACACCCAAGGTGGGAGAAATGGCAGAAGCGGGGAAGTGGTCACAGATGGGGAAATCATGGAGAGTAGAGTTCGAGAGGGTTTGAAGGCACTGAGGGTGGACAAGGCACCAGGCCCAGATGGCATCCACCCCAGGGTACTGAAGGAGCTGGCAGAGGTCCTTGCAGGACCTTTGGCAGACCTATTTAATGCCTCACTACATTCGAGGTGTGTACCTCAGGACTGGAGGATGGCTCATGTGGTGCCCTTCCACAAGAGTGGCCCCAAGGATGAACTGGGAAACTACAGACCAGTGAGCCTCACATCCATCATGGGTAAGCTAATGGAGACTATCCTGAAGGAGAGGCTGATGGCCCTCCTAGAAGCCAAAGGACTACAGGACAGCAGACAGCATGGCTTCATACGTGGCAGATCCTGCCAAACCAACCTGGTCGAGTTCTTTGACTGGGTAACTAGGCAACTGGACAGGGGCCATGCAGTGGATGTCCTGTATCTGGACTTCAGTAAGGCATTCGACTCAGTGCCACATGGAACGCTGGGAAGGAAGTTAGTAGGCACAGGGGCAGGTGCAAAGCTGGTGAAATGGGTAGGAAACTGGCTGCAGGGAAGGCAACAGAGGGTGGTGGTGGGTGGGAAGCTCTCACACCCAAGGGCAGTGATGAGCGGTGTTCCACAAGGCTCAGTGTTGGGACCAGTGTTGTTTGGGATATTCATTGCAGACATATCATGGGACATCAAGAGCAAGATCAGTCTGTTTGCTGATGATACCAAGGTAGGCGCGGTGGTGGATGACCTAGGGGGATGGCAGGGGTTGCAGGATGATCTGGCAAAGCTTGAAACCTGGTCAGACACCTGGCAACTGGGCTTTAATGCCAAAAAGTGCAAGGTGCTGCATTTTGGGATGAAGAACCCAATGAGGAGTTACCAGCTAGGGGGAGTGCAGCTAGCCCAGACAGAGGAGGAGAAGGATCTGGGTGTGCTCATTACAGGGTCAATGAACAACTCGGCACAATGTAGGAAGGCAGCTGCAAAGGCCAACAAAATGCTGGGTTGTATTGCAAGGGGTATATCCTCGAGGAAGGAGGAGGTGATTCTGCCACTGTATAGGTCATTAGTTAGACCACACCTGGAGTACTGCGTGCAGTACTGGCATCCATATCTGAAGAGGGACATTAAGTTACTGGAGGGGGTGCAGCGCAAAGCGACAAAGATGATCAAGGAGCTGGGGGACTTATACAAGAGGAGGTTGAAGGAGTTGAACATGTACTCACTGTAGAAGAGGAGAGACAGGGATGACATGATTGAAACCTTTAAATACATGAAAGGAATAAACAAGATGGGTACAGAGGGGCTGTTCAAAGTAAGGGAGGAGAGGGTCACCAGGGGCCATGATATGAGACTGTAGCAAGGAAGGTTCAGGAGGGAGATGAGGAGACACTTTTTTACAGAGAGGGTGTTGGCTGGGTGGAATGCGTTACCTGCTGAAGTGGTATGCAGTAGAACAGTGGACTGCTTCAAACGAGGATGGGACAGGACAAGGGGGGTGTTAATGAAGGGGAAGGGTGGAAGGGAGGGGCAGCTGCAGAATAAGGGGTGCTAGCTGCATATTCAAGCAGACTTGATAGACCTCTAGGCCTTTATCTGCTGGCAAATTTCATTATGTTCGGAAGTTCTGTCTAACCGCAGAGGCCCTTAGTATGACCATACAGAGCTCCATGATTTTGCTTGTTAACTATGGCCTAGTGATCTATGGCTCTGCTACCTACACAGCCCTCCACTGCCTCAAAGTGGCTTTAAACAGAGCATGTCAGCTTGTAACTGGAGGTGCTAGGCTCACACACACTTGAGACCTTTATGCCCAGGCTAACTGGCTTCAGTTCAGAGGTAGACTCAGGTACCAATCCTGTATTATGGCTAAAAAGGTAAGCCTAGGCCTTATGCCCCCTGGAGTACAGAAGCTACTCAACCCTTATGAGTCTAATCGCCAGACTTTGAAAGTCAGATTTTCAGCATTCCCTATGCCGGTTCCATGCTTGGGCAAAGGTCTTTTGTGCACCAAGCTCCTAAATGGCTTAAGACTATTCCTCCTGACAGCTCCACTGGGGGTAAAATAGGCCCCTTTACAAGAAAGCTTAGAAATTACCTTATTGAGAAATCCAGCTGAGATTTCTTTCTTTAATCTTTTCTCCTATTATATTTACTTGGACTTTATATAACCTTCTACCATTGGTCTCTTTCCCCAGACTTCCAATCCCCTCCCCCACCCCCACCGCCATTTCTCTTTACTGGCTTCCCCATCCCCTGGGCTGGTCGGGCACTCTCGTATGCCTGTTGCAAAACTGCCCTGACTGCCTTTCCCCTCTCTCCTTGCTATCTTCTGACAATGCCTGCTGGGCAGAAATATCTCCCCTGACTAGTACATTCCTATAGTTAGCACTGCTCTGTTTGGCTTTAAAGTTAATATTCACGGATCACTACAGTTTCTCACACATTTTGTTCTACTGCAATGTAAATACTGTAAATGTATATTGTTGCCTACGGAATTCTTCTAACACATTTGTTTTGTCTCAACTCTGATGTGGAACCTATGTAATGAGATTGTTCTCAAACGTGTTAATCCAAGATTACAATAAATAAATAAATAAAAGAAACTTTATATCCAGAAATGAAAAAGTTGTTATGGCACTATACAAGAACTTGGTTAGACTGCAAATCAATTATCTATTTCAGTTTTGGTCACCAGGCCTAAAGATGGATATTAAAGTTATTGAGGGGATTAAGAGAAATGAAATAAAAATAATATGAAATATGGGATCACTGTCCTGCAAGGAAAGAGTTTCAAATCTAGGCTTAATGAAAATTGGAGATATGAAGGGTGCGAGGTGATCTCCTTCTATTATATGACATTTTGCAAGATGATAAGCTAAAGAATTTCTATTACAAAAAGAAATAGAATTGAATAGCTGTCATCATACCTCTCAACTGTCCCTGATTTTCAGGGACGTCCCTGATTTTGTCTCAAAATTTTACTCTGTCCCTCCTAAAAATTGGGTTTCTGTGACCAAACAGCGGGGGTTATAATCACAAAATAATGTCAACCATTAAAGTTATAAACTTGTTCTTCCTTAGAAAATGCATTATACACTAAGCCCTTTATTCTACTAGCTTCCTGAGTGAATATCTCCAATTTTGAAGAAGTGTCCCTGATTTTGGTCCTTTGTCCCTGATTTTTTTTAAGCCTTGTCCCTGATTTATGAAGCAGGAGGTTGAGAGGTGTGTCTGTCATACTTCCCTGTTGGGAACAGCACATAGATAGAATTGAGGGGGAATGGGGTAGACCATGATAAGAGAAGCATAATGTGAGGTGAGCTGAGAGATGAGTGAGAAACAGTTGCAGGTAGGTCAGGTGCAAGGCAAGAGCATTTAGACAGGTCTAAGAAATGAAGACTGAAGGCAGTAGCCATAGTCTCTTAAGTTGTTACAGTTAACGCCATCAAGCTCCATGTCTCTTATGGAGTGAATACCATCTCTGTATAAAATCCCTAACATGATTTAAAAATTTCTGACAATCACCTGCAGGATCCTGCAACACCTCTTTGTGAGATGTGCTCTGGGTAAGACAGATGGCCTTATACAGGTATTTTTTCATGTTCTATGGGCAAACCAGTCAGACCGGTGTGATGAGAATTTATATTTATCCCAGCATTTGTCCCTTTCCTACAAAGAGGAAAGAAGTTCTATGGTAACCATCTAGTATGTATCCCTCAAACTCTGTTTTGCTAGAGGATATGTAGATCTTAGAGTGCACTAAATCAGAGACAAAGTAATTTAGTGCTACAATCACATTTGTGGCGTGGCATATTGGGGTGCTGATAATCTGCATTTTTATGTATGTAATAAACTTTATTTTTATACAGCAAATACACATTTGGTCACATGCCTGTTTTCAAGCATATCCCTGCTACATACTTAAAATTAAATTTCAAGTATCCATATTGAAACAATATATAAAATACACTTTCAAAAAACTACAGACATACTCCTGCTCTTTTGAAAGAGCTGTCTTTTTATGGCAATCAGCCTATTCCAATACTCAATAGAGCTGGAGAAAATAGTCTAATCTTGATTTTTGTGACTTTCAGTATAATAACCTTAGAACTCTGTTGTGATTTAGAACAACTGTCTGATCTTGATGCAAGGTCTGATGTAGGGGATGATTACTTCTGATTTCAAATGTTATAAATCATTGTTAACCATTTGGCTCTCTCCTACTCTACATGGGGATACATTTCAGTGTGCAGTACAAATTACAATGAGCCCTATTCACAAATGGGTGGGTAATACACGCCGGAGGCGCGTTACCCACCCATGGAGCTCCACACCTGCGGACAGGTGAGCACTGGCCGGTAGTGATAATCTGTCCATGGCCCTGCACCCCCGGTGCACAGATGGGTGGAGGACATTTCCGTAGAACGGGCATGCATCCAATGGGATGCCTGGACTGTGAACAGCTCCCTTGCACCCACGGGACACAGAAAACATTAACAGGTGCTATGTGCACCATCCGCTTGGGGCAGGTGGGTGCCCAGTTGGCCTCCCCAGCCCTCCTTGATGATCTATGGGCTGGGGTGGCATGTGGGGAGGTCTGCAGTGCTCCTACGTCAGTGCCACTACTGGTGGTGGCATCCTGTAGGGGGGCACATGTCTGGCTGGGTGTTACCCAGTATAAGGTGCACTCTGCATGCCCAGCACTCTGCACCTTTGTGAATGGCCCTGAGTGCGGGCCCACCCCTGACACACACCCCACCCACCCCCAGCATATTGCTGTCCATGCAGCCAGGGGAGCAGGTGCCAAGGGGCTGCACATCCTGATTGATGAATTTGGTGCTGAGGGCGCAATGGGTGTGAAGTGGCTATGTGCTACAGTAGCCACTCTGCACAATAGTGCAAAGGGCCCAATGTTCTTTAACTTATGGGTTTATATAATTGAATTGTTAACTTTTAATGGCTTGCAAGATATTCCAGCTTATTGTAGGATCTGTCTAACTTAGTCAGATCCCCTAAATTTATTTTTTCATGTACACACAACTTCCATACTCTTGTCACAAATAAAATCAAAGATATTATTATCTTCAGTTTTGACCTTGACATTAAACAGTAAGAAATTCTTCTTAGTACCCCAAGTCTCTTGTTCAAATTTTGACTGAGGCTGGATATGTGATTTGTAAATTTCAGGCCACAGTCAAAAGCGACACCCAAATATTTATATTCTCTGGCACAAGTCACATGATACCCAGATAGCTCACTAATATTCAAACCTTCAATATTAGCTTTAGCAGTATTCTATTTCAGTTCAAACCTCATACAGTGGTAGCCAGAGCCAACAGTAACAACAATCAACCATTTCTAGCCATGGCTTTTATTCTCTGCCATTAAACTAAATGACTCATGTATACCCATGGCTCTCCATAACATATGTCATTATTAGTAATGTCAGTGGTGACCAGGTACATTTTTTTTACACTCATAACAAATCTTGACCTTGTGAATCACTACTGAACAGCTTCAAAGTCTTCCTTCAACTTCTTTTTCAACATATCATTTGTATCTCCAGCAGCTGCAGGGACTGCACCATTGGTGTACATCCAGATCTACGAGTGGGTCAGGACTTAGGGAGGTCATTAACAAACATCAAAAATAATATGGGACTAAGGATACATCTTTGTGGCACCCCTCAATACAGCTCCCTGGTATCGAATAACATCCTTTACCAGAACCTGTTGTTCCCTCCCTATGAACTACTTCCTGAACCACATCATTGCCTAGGGATTTATACTGATTTTTTAGCAGTCTGCTCAATTAATGGAAGTGATTCACCTGGTCAAAGGCTTTGCTCTAATCCATGAGCACTGCCCCAGTTTCTTTCTTCTTATCTAGAGATTCAGCGAACAAGTTCTTAAAATCCACCAGTGCAAAGTCCATTGAGTGACCAGAGCAAAAACTGTGCTGGTATTTAGTAAATTATTAATTATATTCAATACATTCATATACAGTAACTAGCCATGCTTTAACCTATCCAGCACCTTTGAAAGAGTGGATAGCTAAAATAAGATTCAGTAGTTGAAAGGTTCCTGGAAATTTCCCAATTTGAAACTGGAATAACGTTATGTAAGGTGAGGTGGAGAACGCACCTGGGAAATAGCAGAGCCTGGTTGAAAAGTCAGTGAGGGGAACAAAATGGAAACTAGCAACAGCTCAGCACTTCGGCCTTTCAGCATTTATGTGCTCAACTACAATATATGCCTTCACTTAAACAGTTGATAAAGGAAGACAACATACAGTACCTGGTGTAAGGTCCAAAAAAGTGCTTGATTTTATTCATGTGTACACACACAATATAAAAGGTTCACAAATTCAACATTTTGATAGTACATCCGGGATGCTGCCAGTAATCCTCATTACCTACTCCACTCAAGCTGGCATTCACATGACCTGACACATTTCATGCTAACAAGAGTTTTGTCAAAGGTGTTGGTGGACCAATGACACTACTCCTTTATTCTAAATTCTTAAGGACACCTGATCATATTAACACACAGGTAAAATCATATGGATAAATATATTATGAAGTGATAAGGTGCATCTAAACATCCATTCCCATTTAAAAACATAATTGATTCCATTAGCATTATATTATCAAATGGTTTCACATATATTGAAATAATAAATAATAATGAAACCGAGCATAGAAGTATTGTTAAAAAACCTGGTGCACCTATATAAAAGAAAATTTAAATGTGCACTCAACAGGTATTAAAGGATGTAAACCCACTGAACAAAAATCAGTTTTTTTTATAAAAGTACAGGGGTCACCCAATGTGCAATTACCAGTTCATTTCAATTCCAGATCATGGCTAGCCCCTAGATGGTGCTCATAGCCAAAGGGCTGGGTCACATTCTGAAAAAAGAAGAAATAAAAGTGTTGAGAAAATAAGTGATAAAATGAAAGGGCAAGATTCACAAAGGAGTTCTGCTCGGTGCAACTTGGTTGCCCCGGTGCAGAGGAGATACGCTGAGCACAAACTGTTGTATTCACAGAAGATGCACTGGGGAATGCCCCTGGTGCATCCCCTCTGTGAATACCACAGTTGCGCCCAGCCCTGTCTGCCCCGGCACAACCCCCCTCATTGGGCTGGGAAAGCAATGGGGCATAGCATGTCATGATACGCTGCCCCCAAAGTCACCATTCACAGCCAACATAATGCAATTGGGGCCATTAGGCATGCAAGCCACAATGGGGCCATTTGCATGTAATTATGGCCCCATTTGCATGCATACTGCAGGGATGCACATGGCAGACTGCACCAGGTGTCCTGCAGGGCTCTCAGTACAGCCACAACCCAACACCCCTGGTGGTATAGTGGTCCTTTCTCCCACCCGTACCATGACTCCATATATATATATATCCAGCTGTAAGATCCCTGGTGGTATAGTGGACCCCCGCCCATAGCACAGAACCCCTACACATATGCATCTGGAAGATCCCTGATGGTATAATGGAACCCCCCCATCCCTCCCTGACCACAGTGCAAATCCTACCTTTCACAATACCCCTGGTAGTCCAGTGGTCCCCCCCCCTCCACCCACTAAGGCACCCCCAACCAAGCCCGGTCTCATGTCCCAGCATGTGTAGCAGGCCGGCAGGCAGCACAACCCACCCACACACCACCACGGCTGCCCAACGACAGTGCTGTCTGTGTGTAACAGCATATTGTACAACTGTCACTGCACTGGTAGACCATGTTGACCAATGGGCTTGCAGCATGTAATGTACACTGTCATTCACCCACTTAAGTCTACTCAAGATAGACTTATTTTTGGGATGCGCATCTCCGGACTTGCCCCGGGGAGTCTCCTCCAAGTTGGGCTATGAAAGGGGTTGCACTCCATATGCATTGGCACTGCTCTTCACAGCCCCTCCAGATGCACCACATATTATTATGGGTAGTATGCAGTGCATCTCTGATGAGTTAGCGCATCAGGGTTGTGCCACTGCATAGGTCCCCTTCCAGAATAACGCTATGGTACAAGTCAGGGATGCTCCAGTGAATCTCAGATGCACTGGGTGCATCCCTTTTGTGAATCCTGTCCAAAATATATATATAGCCATAATCTGTAGGGTTTCCATAAATCACAGTAGTACTAGGGTTTACTATACAGCAACAATAAAAGTACAATTGAACAATTTTCAAAATTACCTTAAAGTGGAAAAATAGAAAACCAAAATACACTATTAATATATCGCCTAGCAAATTTATGCTAACAAAGTACACAGCACCCAAATATGGGGAGGAGTTAAGTTAAATATGGCTCCAGTTCTAACTCGTTATTAAGTCCACCCCATGGAAAAAATCCAATATTGCTCCTGTTTGTGGAGGATATTATCATAACCCCACCCCCATTTGATGTTTCACATGTTTTTCAATTCCTGTAAAAGAAACCTTGTGTACTTCTGTCAGATACATTACACATATGTACTGCCAGAACATAACTCAAATCCTGGTGTTCAATGGCTCTCATGTGTTAGCCTATGCAGGATTTAAAGTGACATTTTGTTTTGCTTCCATAGAAACATCTGCATAAGCAAGTGGCCAAATAAACAACCAACTCTGTGGCACATGTAATGAACCTTATGACTTTACATGTCAATCCTGTTTTGGGATTTTTAAAGGTTTTGCTATTATTAACTGTGTGCAATATTTGCAGTTTCCACTCTATGGCAGCTTTCATGTTTTTCTGAAAGCCACATTCAAGGTCTTTCTATTTGTGATTGCGGTTTTACAGAATGGACTACTTATTCCCTAACATTTTTAGTGTGTCTGTGTACAAATCTAAGTTTGGTCTCCACTAGATTTGATAATTCCAGATCCAATTCCACTAAATGCCAATGTTCGTTTATAATGTCAGAAATTGTTTTAGATTTTGTATTAAGAGGAGTGAAAAACATTCATTCTCATGTCCTGATTATCTCTAGGGTTCCTTTCCTCAAGAAGTTCTCTGCCATCAAGATGATCAACCTCATGTCTGGCTTTACCAATGACATGTTCAGAATATTCCATCAGTCAATTTTTGTTCTAGTTCATTGGCTGTCTCCATGTATGTTGTGCTGTCAGCACAATTTCTTTTAATGCAGATACACTGACCTTTTGGTAAACCTTTAATGGTGTGTGCTGGATGGCTGCTGCTCACATGCAGTAGTGTATTTCAATCTGTGGGTTTGTGATACAAATCAGAGGTGACCCCACCTCTTCCATCCTATAAATGATCAAATTGAGACCATTTATTTGCATTTTACTAAAAGCAAAGGCAAATTTAAGATTTGGATTACTTTGCTTCAAAAATTCAAAAATAAACTTGACCTCTAGAGAAGATTTATAGATGATGTTATTTTGATATGGACAGAAACAGAGGAGGAATTATTAGCTTTCATTGAATTTTGTCAAATTGAAAAAAAAAAAAACAACAATCCAAATCTTAAATTTGCCCTTGCTTATATTAAAAAGCAAATACATTTTCTTTGATTTGATCATTTCTAAGAATGGAAGGGGTGGGGTCACCACTGACTTATTTCGCAAACACAGAGCTCGAAATACACTACTGCATGTGAACAGCAGCAATCCAGCACACACCATTAAAGGTCTGCCAAAAGGTCATTCGATCTGTATTTAAAGAAATTGTACTGAAAACACAAAATATATAGAGACATCCAATGAAATTAAACAAAAATTGACTGACGGGATATACTGAACTTGTCATTGGTAAAGTCAGATGTGAGGTTGATCAGCTTGATTGCAGAGAACATCTTGTGGAAAGGGACCCCAGAGAGAGAATCAGGACATAAGAATGAAATTTGTCACCATGTTTCATGCCCAATTAAAATAGATTTCTATTAGTGGATTGGATCCATGATTATCAGATCTCGTGGAGACCAAACCTAGATTTGTACACAGATGAGCCAAAAGCATTAGGGACTGAGTAATCCATATTGTACAACCCCACTTACAAATAGAAAGACCTAGAATGTGGCTTCCATCAAAAAGTAAAGGTTGCTATTGCTGTGGCAATGGCAAATATCACACCACAGTTAATAATAGCAAAACCTTTAAAGGATACCTAAATAACATTTTGACAACAAACTATTCAAAAATCTGACTCCATAAGTGACTAAAGGAAAGGCTGCTGTATTCATTAATGCTAAAACTACATTTACAAAATTTACCTAAATGTGGTTCCAGAGCATTTGAAAATGGTAAAATCAGCCTTCCAATTTAGAAAAAACTGTCTTACTTGCTTCCTAAAATGGCCGCCAAATGTGATGTCATCTGAGCCAAAATCAGAGAGAAATATGGCTCTCTGTAGTGTTAACTAGTTCTTTTTTCCCTTTGTATAGAAGTGTTCCACCCAAATGGTCAAAACCATGTGCATTATTTTGTATAATGCACATGAGGCTATGGTTCTGTTCATTTTGTTTACTTTAACATGCTGAAAATGTGTTTTAATCCAACCGACTTTCTATGTGGCAAACCATAGTGCAGTACATATCTTGAATAACCTGGTGGACTAGTGGTTATAGTGGATCCAGGATGCTACAATGGGAATGCTGGGGTGGTGTGCATGCTTAATATGCACTTTTTAACATTTTTATTAAACCTTTATATTTTCTGCTATTATTCTTTTCTAGTGCATTTTTGACAGAACCTACAAATGTAATCCATAGTTTAAATGTAAACATCTGTACAATCAATAAATCAGACTTCTTCAACAAAGTGAAATGCAGCAGCAGCTGCAAGCAAGTACATTACTATGTGTGTGGGGGGGGGTTGCAGCCACACCCTTCACCACCCCCTAGAGCCACCACTTTTTTGCAGCAAAGTTCTTGTGCAGTCCAATCTTAGAGTTCATTCTTTCTCAAAACTCAAAATATATGCTTGTCTTGTCCTCTTTTTCCATAGGAAATAATACTAATTAGAAGAATAGGAATCAGCATTTATATAGTGGCTTTCATACACACTGTATCCCAAAGTGCTTTACAAGTAATACTAGACTGATAGTGAAGTGACTGAACATGTAGTGGCAGCTGTTCCATACATTAATATCCAAAAAACAGCCTTGGACAATTGCATGCACTGGTTTTATAGGAAGGGGAATGTTGGCCAGGACAATGGGGTCAGGTAGTGATCAAGTTGCTGGCAGCCCCACATCTTATTTCTCACAGTAATCTGCTCATATTTCTGTCCTGTCTTCCCTTCCCTGAATATAGCAGTACCTTTCAAGAGTGGCCTTCTCAGTCCCCCTCTGGTATTCAGTCTTCACTATTCCTCCTCACACTGAAAACTGGTAAGCTCATAACCCTTCTGCATAATGAATGCAAGTAGTACAGTTCCCATTTTATTTTGACATATCAAATATAAAAATATATTTCCAGTAAGTCAGGTTCATATAAGCAGGGAACAAGGGGAATGATGGGATTTCTAACACGGGAGACTGTGCTAAACACATTCATGATGCGGAAGGGTAGTGAACTCCCCAGTTTTTGGTGTGGGAGCAGGTGAGAAGAATGAATGCCAGAGAGGAACTGAAGAGGCCATTCCAGCAGGGCACAGCTATATTCCGGTTAGTTGAAGACCTGAAGGAAGACGCTTAGCAGATCACTGTGAGATCTGAAATGTGGGGCTGCCAGCATTGTGCTCACTACCTGACTGTGGATGACAGTAGCCAACAATGAAAAATACTCATGTAACCCCTCACCCCTGCCTTTTTAGCAAAATGACAGGTGGCATGCTGTTGAAGCTGACAGCAGTACCTGGTGGGGACTGGGTTCGGGGAGGAAGAGGTTACTTGGCACAGGGGTCCTAGGTTTGGCTACTCTGCACAGGGGCACCCAAGTAAATCCGAACACGGGAAGCAATAACTGTAATGTCCAGAACCAGGAATGAGATTCTCCAGTGTGGCTTTTATTCACATCCAAGCTGAACAAACAAAGCATAGACAGACCCCCATGGGGCTACATTCCTGGTAATGCAGATTAGAAATAACAGAACACTTCTTTATTATTTCCAGCCCTCAGGCACTGAACTCACCAGGCACATAGCCTGGACTTGCATGCAGCTTGGGATACACAGCCCGACTTATACACTACTGGGGTTTTCCCCACGGGCCGGCTCCCCAGCCGGCCACTTGATCCGCGGTCCATTTTGGGAAATGAATCAATTATCCTGTTGTGGCTCCCCAAACCACACTAGAGCCTTCGACTCCTAGAGGGAATTTTCCTTCCAATCCCACATCTGGGTACTTCCCTCATCACTGGCCAAGTGCCTGAGGCAAAGTAGAAATCCACAGAGCAAATCCTTAGAGGTGGACCTGGTCACTAAAGATGGGGGGGTCTCCCACCTCCAGCTCCCTCAACCCATACCCGGCCATTTCTCTGGAAACTAAGCAATTCTTTTACTGAAAGCTTGGCAATGTAGATTACTGGGTAGATGTATGTCACAGCTCTTGTACATATCATTTTGATTTCCCAATAAGCACTGGACTTAGGTTACATAGGTTACATAGGTTAAACAGAGCTAAAAGACTGTAGTCCATAATGCTCGCCAGTAATTAATTATATCCTACTATACAGTTTCGTTTTGAGTAGTTATCCAAATGTTTTTTAAAAGTATCAAGATTATTACATGATACAGTTTCCACAGGTAGCTTGTTCCAAATTTTGCAAACTCTTACTGTAAACCAGTTACTCCTTTTCTTAGATTTACATTGTTCCATGGTCAATTGCCAGGGATGGGCCCTAGTTGAGTAAGATTTATCCTTAACTTTTAGACCTAATAAATCACTTAAATCATTGTCATGCATTGCTTTAAATACCAGGCACAGATCACCTCTCATTCTACGATACTCCAAGGTGAATAATCCCAATATGTCCAGTCTAGCTGGATACTCTAGGCCTTTAACTTCTAAAATATTTTTTAGTTGCCCGATGTTGTATTTTTTCTAATGAATTAATAGTGCCTTTGTCCCCAGGTGCCCAAAACTGTGCACTGTACTCCAAGTGGGACCTCACCAATGATGTATACAATGGGAGTAAAACATCGCAACTTGTGCTGTTAATATGTTTATTAATGCAGTGCAGCACACTGGCTGCCTTTTTAATAATAGCCTGGCAGTGGAGTTTAGGGTTAAAATCACTAGAGATTCTGACACCCAGGTCTCTCTCATCATTTACAGATTTAAGGAGTTTTCCACCTAAAGAATATTCATTTTGTATATTTTTTTTTGCCCAAGTGCATAACAACACATTTGTCAATATTAAAGGGTAATTTCTTTAGGGTGGCCCACTCATATAGCTCATTCAGAGCGTACTGTAGGGTATTACTATCTTCAGGGTTAACAATTGAGTAACCATACGCGTATTGTCAGTGAACTTGGTCAACCAAACATCTGTCTTAGTTGTTAATGAAGCAATATATAAGTTAAACAAACACGGACCCAGTACCGAGACCTGTGGCACACCACTAGTGACCTCTACCCAATCAGAAAGAAAGCCCTTAATGCACACTCACTGAGTGCGTCCTTTAAGCCAAGATTCGACCCATCTGGATATATTCCCACCTATGCCAAGGTGTATCAGATCATCTATAATTTGGCCATGCGGAACCTTATCAAAGACCTTAGAAAAGTCCAGAAAAATAACGTCCACAGCTTTGCCGCAATCTAGTGCCAAACTTACACCATTATAAAAATTCAATAGGTTTGTCTGGCATGATCTAGCCCTGACAAAACCATGCTGGGTAGGATCAGGAGCAATCACGGAGCTTAGGTGTTCTTTAATAATTCCTTCTAATAGTTTGTCCAAAACAGAAGTCAGGCTGATGGGTCTATAGTTCGACACATCCTGCTTAGAACCTTTTTTGAAGTTCGGGGTCACAATAGCTTGTCTCCAAACATCAATGACTTCACCTTCCTCTATAGATTTATTAAATAAAACAGTAACAGGACCCAATAGGGGAACTGATAATTCTTTAAGGATACGAGGGTGTAGACCATCAGGCCCAGGGGACTTGTAGGGGTCCAATTTTTAAAGTAATTTGAGTACAGTAGTAATATCTATTGTAAAATGTCTCTTCATAATGTGATTGTTATGTTCCTTCATGGGCTCAGATTTAGTATTAAAGACAGATGAAAACTGATTATTACACATGGCAGCCATACATGTCTTATCCACTACTAGGTCACCTGAAGTGTTTTTTAATGGGCCAATAGTAGGAATATCGCCCCTTTTGTTATTAATATATTTGTAAAAGGATTTATAATTATCACCCACATTTTTAGCCAATTGTACTTCATAGTCTTTTTTAGCTTTTTTGATGCTGTATTTGGAAACCTTTAAATGGAATCTAAAAATTTCCCAATTTTGCTTTGTACCACTAGATTTAGCTTTTTTATAGGCCCAATTTTTATGTTTAATATGTTTTTTGACAGTTTTGTTTATCCATGGCCTTTTCATATTGATTTTATCCATTTTTTTAGTAGTGGGAACATATTTATTCGTTAATGAGGTTAAATGTGTAATCAGAGTTTGCCAAATGTCAGAGAGTGAAGGATCTAAAAAGGAGTGCTGCCAGTCCCAGGATGCACATTCTGCTGTCATACCTGTGAAATTGGCTTTTTTAAAATTATAAAGCATTATATTACTTGGGTCTTGTCCTAATTTCACACTAAGTGTAAAATACACAATAGAATGGTCGCTAGAACCCAGCGGATGAAGCACTGAACAATTTGATATCAAATTACCCATATTATGTAACACTAAATCCAGAGTATTGTTGCCCCTAGTGCCAGCATTGACTACTTGTTCCATATTTGCCAATAAAAATAAATGCAGATATCTACTTTCAATGGAGGAGTGGGTGTACAGATTTTGCCAGCTTATACCAGGAAGATTAAAATCCCCCATCAATAAAACATGTTTGGAAGATGATATCTTCTCTACGAACCCTAACAACTGATTTTCATCGTCCTGTGTAATTCCTGGTGGTCTGTACACTAATCCCACATCAATACAAGGTGTTGATATTGGAAAAATTTTGACCCATATGGCCTCAATGCTGGGCCACTGTGTAAGTTCGATTTTCTCAACATTAATAAAACTTGACAAATACAACGCCACCCCTCCACCCTGAGTAATACTTCGATCTTTGTGAAACAGGGTATATCCTGGAATATTTTTATCCCAAGTATCATTTTTACGCCACCATGTTTCTGTAACTGCACACATATGTATATTTAGTTGTTCTAATAATACAGTAAGTTCGTCAAACTTATTCCCTAGACTTTGTGCATTGATGACTAAACAATTCCATTCAGGTTGAGTCAGGGAAATATTACTGTTTCCATTTCCATTCGAGTCAGGGTACTGAATTTTATCCCCCACCATCTATTAGTTTAAACAGTAATCAATCTGGTGTCGCAGTCTAGTAGCAAAAATACGTTTACCCTGCCTATTTAAGTGCACACCATCTTGAACTTGAACCTACTTTTACTCTTTGGCTAAGCCCATTACTCTAGGCCTCCCACTATTTCAGTAGTCCAGTCCCCACATGTCACACAAGTCCCAGGGTGAAAAACATAGGCCCTTTCAGGAAGAGCAGACACTCACCCTTTTTACCTAAAAGTAGCCCTCTGTCAGGGCTGAGGCTCAAAGAGCCTACACTGAGCTGCTGTGCTGCTTCCTCAGCAAGTTCCCAACACCAACTGAACTACAGACTACTGTTCAAACCTCCTAACATTCTATTCCAACTCCCTTGCTACAGATTCCATTGTGGCTCATGCAGCTGGGATAGTTCTATTGGTGATGTCATCCCTCAGTCTCAGCTGAGACTGAGAACAGAGTGAGACAGTGTGAAACCCATTTAACTGGAGTTTCACAAGCTGCCTTCCCTGCCTACCACTAGGTCTTACTGGGATTCTAGTAACCCTGGGTAACAAGGGGGTTACACTCAGAGTGGCAGGGCTGCACCTAAACCGTTACTTGAATTCAGTGTAGAGAGATTATGGGGTGGGGTTGACATTTGTTAGGACAGTATTGAGGGAGTTGTGTATAACTCATTCAAGATTTGGAAGGGTGGTAGCCAGCCATCTTGCACTGTGGAGTACAGCACAGAAAAGTACTGGAGAAGAATTGCTGGGAAGGTGAGGAAAAAAACACAACAGAGAACTGTACATACTACCTTCACTGTGCTGAAGGGTGGTGATCCACTTAATATTTACTGTGGGAGCAAAAGTCAGACATTGAGAATGTGAACTGGAGAGTGATTTGGGAGTCATTTTTTAACAGTGCCAGCTTATGATGCATATCAGTATAGGTGTGCACAACCCTCTGAGGTACAAGATTACAACCTGAGGTGTGATAATTCTCTTCATGAGACCACTAGCTCATATGTGCCCCCAGACAGTACTAAGGACAGGGTATGGATGGTGGGGTGTTCAACAGATGGTAGGCTAGGTGCAGGGGTTCACATGGAAAAAGAAAGACTTATTTGTGGATTAACAAGAGAGCATGAGCTTTGGAACTGAACAAGACTGGTACTTTGCTGTGTGACCCTGAGCAAGTCACTAAACTTCCTTGTGCTCCTTGGCACACCTGTAAACAAGTTGCCAGCTTAGTGTGTCTCTCCTGGTTAACAAAAAAACAAAATTCAGTGCATCATATAACCACTAGATCATCAGATATTTGAAATGTTGTACTGTAATGCAGTCTGCCAAAGAAAAAAATCAGCTGGATTGCAAGACATTTTCTGCAAGTTAAAGTAAACAAAATGAACAAAATCATAGCCTAACATGTATACCAATCAAAATAATCCATGAGGTAATACATGGTGTTGAATTGCAAGACATATAGGATATTCTTGTCTCAGAACAGGACAATCAGGAGCTTAAAGGGCACACAGGCAGAAAGTAAGGAGAGAGAGTAAAAAAAACAGAGGAAAGAGTAATGAATGCAAACAGTTAAGGGGCCAGAAATAAGACATGATTGGAGTGGTGCAGTGCAGTGGCTGTGGAGCAGCAGTCTTCCGGGAGATGTTCTGGAGGATGCGGTGTTGTCCCATCTGCAGGCACCTCTCTGGGCTGAGGGAGGAGGTTGCTCATCTCCAGGCTGAGTTGGCCAGGATTTGTGGGACCTCCTCTTCCACCCAGGGACCACCAGTGCCACTGCTGCTGCCTCAGAGGTTGCCAAGAAAGAGGAGTGGTTGGACCACAGTGGGCTCAGGGAGGTGGGAGGGTAGGAACAGAGGCACATCCCTCCCATTGTACCTCCACACCCTATGCTATTCTGGCAAAGTGGTTCCTCTATGGAGGCACCCACAGTGGAGACCAAGGAGGATGCTGGGAATCTCCACAAAGGAGACCCACAGGAGGGTGGCAGGGGACCCTACAGGGGAAGGAAACAACTCCTGGTGGGGGACTCCATTGTTAGGAAGGCAAAACTGGGGGAGGAAGGGGAGAGGGAGGTAAGGTGCCTGCCTGGCGCCATGGCTTGCAGGGACAGGAAGCGAATCCTCAGGATTGCCGGAGCAGCTGCACAGGGGAGGGAGCTGGATGTCATTGTCCACTTAGGGACAAATGACCTGGCTAAGAAAGGGATTAGAGAAGTGCAGGAAGAGTTTGTGGAATTGGGAGGGCCTTAGTCAAGTAGCACGCACGGTAACCTTCTTGGAGGTGCTACCATCTATGGCATAGAGAGGCTAGGGTGTTATGTACCATGGGATTCAATCAGTGGTTGAAAACTGGTGTGGAGCTCTCAGGATTTGGCTTCATTGGGGACTGGGGTCCACCTGGAGTGATGCAAGCCTCACACTGGCATGATGGGCTGCATCTGTCTGAGAGGGGAACCAGGATCCTAGGTGATAGGTTTAAATGCTTCATTGGCAAGCATTTAAACTAGCCAAGGGGGGAGGCACTGGAAAGGAGCAGGGAAATCCTAGCCCCCAAATAATCACGGTAGTAAGTGCAGCAAACACCAACATAGAGGTGTCGATAGGGAGAAGGGCAGGGGTAAATGGAGAAAGTGACAAAGGCAAGAAGGACAGGGATGGGGCAAAAGGAGTAAGGCCATCAGGAAATGGAGGGTAATGAGAACCAATGCCCATAGTCTGGGCAACAAGCTCCTGAGCTGATGGCCTTAATGGAAGAGGATGCCTGGATATCGTGAGCAGTCACAGAAACATGGTACACAGAGAACCATGACTGGGATGTTAACATACCAGGGCACATAACCTACAGGAGAGACAGGCAGGGAGAAGAGGGGAGGAGTAGCTCTCTATGTAAAGGAAGGGATAAAAGCAACTGAACAAAAGAGTAAACAGGGAGGAGAGAAGGCACTGTGGGTCACCTTGGAGACTGAAAAAGGGCACCACAATCTGCACAGGGGTTATGTACAGACCCCCATGTCAGGGGGAAGGAATGGACAAGGATATGATAGAAGGCATTCTTAGAATGGCAGAGAAAGGGGAGATACTGTTGATGGGAGACCTGAATATGCCAGATGTTAACTGGAGCACATTTGCTGCAGCCACATCCAAGAGCAGGGCCATTCTTGATGCCCTACAGGTGGCAGGCATTAGACAGCTAGTTTCGGAACCCACTCATGAGGGAGCAATCTTAGACCTCGTACTCTCAAACGGGGCAGTGAGAGGATCTCAGATCTAGAAGTGGGTTGCCATCTGGGGACAAGTGACCATCAAACAGTGTGGTTCACGTTAAACTCAGCTACAGAGTCAAGCCATACAAAAGTGAGGGTACTGGACTTTAGAAGGGCTGACTTTGGCAAGATGGGAGAGTGCCTCAGAAAAGCACTAGCAAACAGGCTAGAAGGAGGAGTGGAGCAACAATGGGGAATTATTAAACTGCCATCACAGAGGCAAAAAGCCTTTGTGTGAAGCAAATGAACAAATCAAAATGAAAGAAAAAGCCACTATGGTTCTCAAAAGAGGTGGCTGTGAAAGTCAGGAAGAAAAAGATAGCATTCTGGAAGTATAAGGAAACACAGAAGGAGCAGGACAGAGAGCTGTACCAGTTAAGGCAGAAGGAAGCAGGGAGGGAAGTCAGAATAGCAAAGGCCCAAACTGAGGAATAGATAGCCAACTCAGTTAAGAAGGGGGATAAAACCTTTTATAGGTACATCAGCGAGCGTAGAAAGACAAAGGGAGGGATAGTGAGGCTGAATAGAATGAACAGTGGGTGGGCAGAGGGGGACAGTGAAAAAGTAGGAATACTGAACGAATATTTCTGCTCAGTATTCACAAAAGAGGAGGGGGAAGTGCCTAATCCAATTGACAGAAGCACTCTTGATAGGGGGGTCGATCCCAGTCCTTTCACAGAAGAAAGGGTTCTGCAAGAACTCCTTAAACTGAAGGTGGACAAAGCAATGGGTCCTGATGGAATTCACCCCAGAATTCTAAAAGAATTAAGGGAGGAACTAGTGAAACCACTGGCTACTCTTTTTAATAAATCGTGGGAGGATGGTGTGGTACCCGAGGACTGGAGGAAGGCGGATGTGATTTCCCTTCACAAAAGTGGGTCCAAGACAGATGCAGGAAACTACAGACCTGTCAGTTTGACCTCTGTGGTAGGGAAAGTGATGGAGTCACTTCTGAAGGAAAGAATAGTCGAGTACCTAGAGGCCAGTGGAGCACAGAACCCAAGGCAGCATGGGTTCACAGCGGGAAGGTCATGTCAGACGAATCTAATAGATTTCTTTGACTGGGTGACCAAAGTAGTAGACCAGGAGGGGCTGTGGACATGGCCTACCTAGACTTTAGCAAGGCATTTGACACAGTCCCACACAAAAGATTAATAGTCAAATTAACCAGCCTGGGAGTGGGACCCAGGGTGGTAGCCTGGGTAAAACATTGGCTGGACAACAGGACACAGAAGGTAATTGTAAATGGAGTCCATTCTGAAGAAAGGGGGGTTACTAGTGGGGTACCGCAGGGTTCAGTATTGGGTCCAGTCCTTTTTAATGTCTTCATCAGTGACATTGCAGAGGGACTGGAAGGAAAAGTATGCCTTTTTGCAGATGACACAAAGATCTGCAACAGGGTTGATACACAAGGAGGTGTGGAAAGTATGAAAAGGGACTTGGCAAGGTTGGAGGAATGGTCAGAAGTATGGCAGCTAGGATTCAATGCAAAGAAGTGCAAAATAATGCACCTGGGAAATAAGAACTCAGGGGAAGAATACACAATGGGTGGGAGGTAGTAACAACAACAAAAAAGGAAAGGGACCTGGGGGTAATCATATCAGATGACCTTAAGGTTAGCAAGTAATGTGAGAAGGCAGTAGGGAGGGCTGGGGGTATACTGGGATGTATAGGGAGAGGCATCAGCAGCAGAAAACAGGAAGTTGTTATCCCTCTGTACAGACAGTTGGTGAGACCCCATCTGGAGTACTGTGTCCAGTTCTGGAGACCCCATCTCCGAAGGACATAGACAGGATAGAGGCAGTCCAGAGGAGGGCAACTAAAATGGTGCAGGGTCTGCAAGAGAAGCCGTATGAGGAGAGACTAAAGGAGCTTAATATGTATACCCTTGAGGAAAGAAGGGAGAGGGGGACATGATAGAAACTTTTAAGTATCTCAGTGGAATCAACAAAGTCCAAGAGGGTAGCATTTTCAGAAAAGAGACTTGCAAGAACAAGGGGACACAATTTAAAGATAGAAGGAGGGCGGTTCAGGGGCAATGTGAGGAAGTATTATTTCACAGAGAGGGTAGTGGATGCATGGAACAGCCTTCCTGAGGAGGTTGTGGGGTCTAAAACTGTAGGAGAATTCAAGAATGCATGGGACAGACATAAGGCAATTCTTGTGGGGGGTAGGAAGAAATAGGCTGTTGGTTAACTAGGATCTGTGGCCTATCCTGTAGGTAGGGAAATGGGCAGACTAGATGGGCCTAGCGGTCCTTATCTGCCGTCAAAGTCTATGTTTCTATGTAAAAGAGGGAAAGAAGAACTAGTTAGCATTGTAGAAATATATGTTGATCTCTGTATCTGGCTCAAATGATGTCATCATGACCCATCCATTAACACACTTGGCAGACATCTTAGGAAGAAGCCAAGGCTGTTTTTTGAATGTGAAAGACTGATGTTTACATATTTGAAAAGCTATGAAACTGCATTTATGTTATTTACATAAATGCAGTTTTAGCCTACATGTAAACAGTAGCCTTTACTTTGCCTCCATATGAAGCCAGATTTTGGAGTTTGCAGTTTTTAAAAAATGCTTGTTTAGGTACCCTTTAAGAAACCCAAAACAGAATTGACATGTAAGGTCAGGGGGTTCATTACATGTGCCACAGAGTGGGTTGTTCATTTGGCCACTTGCTCGTACAGATGTTTCTGTGTGGGCAAAACAAAACATCAGTTTAAATCACGAATAGGTGAACACATGACAGTCATTGAACACTAGGATTTGACTTATGCTCTGGCGGGACATATGTGTAATGTGTCTGACAGAAGTACACATAACATTTCTTTTACAGGAATTGAAAAACATGTGAAACATCAAAGGGGGGTTATGACAATATTCTCCACAAGCAGGAGCAATACTGGATTTTTTTCCATGGGGGTGGTAAATAAATAGGGAAATAGGTCTTAATGATAAGTTAGAACTGGGCCTATATTTAACTTAATAACACCCCCCCCCATTTGGGTAATATGAAGTTTGTTAGCATAAATTTGTTAGGTGATATGTTAAGTGTGTATTTTGGTTTTCTATTTTCCACTTTAAGGTAATTTTGAAAATTGTTCAATTGTACTTTTATTGTTTCATAGTTATTTACAAGTTCAGAGGACTGAAGCCCATATGGAACTCATCCCCTCTGCTAATTAAAGATGGAAGGAATATTTTTTATCACCCATGTACAGATCTAGGCTTTTTTTAAATTGTTCTACACTATTACTGCTGACCACATTACTTGGTAGTGTGTTCCAAATTATTGGAGCTCTTTGTGTAAAATATCTATTCCTTTTTGTGGTTTTGTAAATATTTGTCTTTGATAGCTATGTGATCTAGTGATGTTTATAGTATATTTTCTTTCTAGACAAATATCTTCCATTAATGCTTCCCTCTGAAAAGCATTAAAAATATATATCAAGTCTACTCTAATCAATCTGTATTCCTGGGAATATAGGCCTAATCCCTTCAACCTATCCTCATAACTTTTGCCTGACATGTAGTCAATTCTTTTTGTAGCTCTTCTCTGAACTTTTTCATACCTAGCCAGGCATCCATCAGAAGTGAGAGAACAAAAGGAGGTGCAGTTCTCCAGATGTGGTCATACAAGGGTGAAATAAAGTGGGATAACTATCTCAGTTTGTTTGCTCTTAATATGTCTACCAATACAGCCTAGGATCGAATATGCTTTTTTAACAGTTTTGTTGATATGTGTATCGAATTTCTAGTTATTAGTAATAGTAATACCTAAATTTGTTTCTTCTGTAGTTTCTGTGAGCTCAGCATTATTCATAACATAACTAGCATTATTGTTATTTCTTCCCATATGATAATTTTGCATTTACTGCTATTAAAATTCATTTTATTTTCTGTTGCCCAATTACAGATGTTATTTAAATTTTGTTGCAGGTCTGCCACGGCTTGTACATTGTTCACAATGCATCCCAGTTTGCAGTAATATGCGTATTTACTGATCCAAACACCACCAGTGGTTTGCATACTTGAAATGAGTACATTAAAAAAAAGTGGGCACAGGACTGAACCCTGGGGCACCCCACTAGTAACCAGTGTCCAATTTGATTCATGACCCCTGATAACTACCCATTGCTTCCTATCTTGTAGCCATGATGCTATCCATTTTATAATATTTATTTTATATTAATAAGTTGCTCTATAAGTATTTTGTGGGATACTGTACTGAAAGCTTTTGCATAATCCAGGTATACAATATCCACAGGCATTCCTTTATCCAGGGCATCACTAACTGGCTCGTAGAAATTCAGAAGGTTTGTCAAGCAGGATCTACGGGTGATGAAACCATATTGAGAAATACCTGTTTTACCAGTATTATTAGTATGATCTATTATCTTATGCTGCAGTAGTCTTTCAAAGAGTTTGCAAATGCTAGAGCTAAGGCTTATGGGCCTATAATTACTAGTCATGAGCTTATTACCACCTTTAAAAATTGGAATGACATTGGCTACTCTCCAAGATGCTAGTGCTCTTCCCTCATTCATTGACTAATTGAATAATGCAGTCAGTGTTCCTGATATTTCCTTTATAAGTTTCTTCAAGAACCCTGGTGTAATATCATCAGGCCCGGGTGATGAGCTACATAGAAACATAGAACATAGAAACAGAATTTGACAGAAGATAAGGACCGCTTGGCCCACCTAGTCTGCCCATTTGCTAGTTAGGTTTTATTGTGCTAATGGCATCAGTTATGTTTTGTTCAGTAAACACTATTTGTGTGTCGGGACAATTTGTGTTATCAATATTTATGTTATCCTTTTGCTTGAACACTGTACTGAAGTATTTATTTAGTTCAGAGGACATTTCAGTTTCGTCATTAATTATTTGATTATTAGATTGTAAGGGTCCGACATTTTTTTGTTTTCCTTTTATTGTTCCAATGTAGTTATAAAAACATTTTCTGTTATCTTTAGATTTATTAACTAATTTTATTTCTAAATTTTGATTAGCCCTTTTTACGAGTTTAGTTTTTTGTGCCAAAATTCTAAATCGATTCCACAGTGTGACATTTTTGTTTTTATTATAGTTCTTATAAGCCTTTCATTTTTTGTTTATTGTCCCTCTTATTTCGTTGGTCCACCATAATGGAATCCTTTAATAGTCACTGTTATATTTTGGGCAATCAGGTACCCATTTACTTTTACAGTATTCAATTTTTTAATTTAACTTTACTCAAACTTGTTCTACATTGAGATTTTTGAATTACAGTTTCTAGTCCCAGTTGGTCAAATAATTTTTAATGCTGGTATAATGAGCTCTAGTGTAATCCTTGATTTTAGTTATTCCTTTGTTTGCCATAGCTGTTTTGTGTAATTTAAACATTACAATGTTATGGTCGCTATCACCAAGAGGTGGTATACTGAAAGGTGTTGACTCTGTTTACTAGGCTTAGAGTATCTAGAGGCCAGAGGGGCATAGGACCCTAGGCAGCATGGATTCACAGTGGGAAGGTCATGCCAGACGAATCTGATAGATTTCTTTGACTGGGTGACAAAAGTAGTAGATCAGGGAGGGGCTGTGGACATGGCCTACCTAGACTTTAGCAAGGCATTTGACACAGTCCCACACAAAAGATTAATATACAAGTTAGCCAGCCTGGGAGTAGGTCCCAAGATGACATCCTGGGTAAAGAACTGGCTGGAGAATAGGACACAGAGAGTTATAGTAAATGGAGTCCACTCAGAAGAAAGGAGGGTTACTAGTGGGGTACCGCAGGGTTCGGTATTAGGACCGGTCCTCTTCAATGTCTTTATGTTTACATTGCAGAAGTACTGGAAGGAAAGTATGTCTCTTTGCAGATGACACTAAGATCTGCAACAGAGTTGATGCACAGGGTGGGGTGGAAAGGATGAGAAGGGACTTGGTAAGGTTAGAGGAATGGTCAAATGTATGGCAGCTTAGATTCAATGCTAAGAAGTGCAGGTAATGCACCTGGGAAACAAAAACCCAGGGAAGAGTACACAATGGGGGTGAGATACTAACAACAACAAGAATGGAAAGGGACCTGGGGTAGTCATATCAGATGACCTAAAGATGGGCAAGCAATTGTGAGAGGGCAGCAAGGAGGGTTGGGGGATACTGGGATGCATAGGGAGAGGCATCACCAGTAGAAAACAGGAAGTATTATCCCTCTGTACAGACAGCTGGTGAGACCCCATCTGAGTACTGTGTGCAGTTCTGGAGACCCAGTCTCCGCAAAGACATAGACAGGATGGAAGCTGTCCAGAGGAGGGCAACTAAAATGGTGCAGGGTCTGCACCGGAAGTCATATGAAGAGAGACTTAAGGAGCTTAATATGTATAGCCTCGAGGAAAGGAGGGAGAGGGGGGACATGATAGAAACTTTCAAGTACCTCAAGGGAATCAACAAAGTCCAAGAGGGTAGCATCTTTCAAAAAAAGAGGTGTGCAAGAACAAGAGGGCACAATTTGAAGATAGAGGGGGGCGGCTCAGAAGTAATTTAAGGAAGTATTTCTTCACAGAGAGGGTTGTGGATGCATGGAACGGCCTTCCGTAGGAGGTTGTGGAGTCAAAATCAGTGGGGGATTCAAGCATGCATGGGATAGTCATAAGGCAATCCTGGGGGATATGGGTAGGAAGAAGTAGGCTGCTGGTTAACTAGGATCTGCAGCTTATCCAGTAGGTAGGGAAATGGGCAGACTGGGTGGGCCAAGCGGTCCTTATCTGCCGTCAAATTCTATGTTTCTATGTTTCTATGAAAGAAAAGAAGGTCATGGCCCATCTAGACTCTTTCCCCCACACCTGTGGGCTAATATAAAGATGCCTGATTAGACTTTGCCCAGTTGTCAGAATGGTTTTTGAATGTATTAGCATTAGAAATATCAACCAATACTTGAGGTAATAAATTCCAGAGTCTAGCTGCACTTATAGTTATGTAGTTATTCCTTTTATTTATATTAGCCTTCTTAAAAATAATCTGTTTATTGTGTGATCTAAGTGTTTTTTTTATTAATATAAATAGAAAAGTTACACATGGCCATCAAAGATGGAGATGAATGAACCTTATGAATGAACAAAATGTCACCCATACAGCGTCTAACTTGTAGAGTCTGGAGTCCAGTTGCCCCCAATCTCTCAGTATACTATTTACTTTTCAACCCAGAGACCATTTTTGTAGCTCTGCACTGAACCCTCTCCAGCAACACCACACCCTTGACCAGATAAGGATTCCAGACAGGGGATGCATAGTCCAGATGGGGCCTAATATGTGATCTATACAGCGGAATCAAGCACTCCTTGGTTCTTGTAATGAATGAATGCTTGATTTGGCTCAACAATGAATGTGCCCGGTTGGTTATTTTCATTCAGTGGTCATGTGGAGTTAGTTTGTTATTAACACAAATTCCTAAATCTCTTTCTACTGAAAATGATTTTAAGGGAAAATTGTTTATCTTATATATATTCTTTTTATTTATTCTACCAAAGTTAAGTACAACACATTTATCAATATTAAATTCCATGGAATTCTATGTGGCCCATTGTTCAATAGCAGATAAATCAAAAATTAAGCATTTCAAATTAATATCTGAGTCCACATAACCCCCTAATTTCGAATCATCTGCATATTTAGAAAGCCAATTATGAGTTGAAATTGTCATATCACTGATATATAAGTTAAGCAATGAAGGCCCCAAAACGGAGCCCTGGGGTACTCCACTAGTGACTAAACACTGGCTAGATATAGAGTTGTTGAATTTTGCCCTTTGTGTTCTGTTTGACAGCCAATTTCTTATTCACTCTGTCAGGCAAGATGATAGCCCAAATAATTCCAATATAGGAACCAACCTATTATGCGGTACTTTATCAAATGCTTTACTGAAATCCAATCATATAACGTCTGATGGAATATTGTTATCCAAACCAATGTTTATATTATTCTTAAAGTCTACCAAATTAGTAGTGCATGAGTACCCAGTTTTGAACCCATGCTGGAAGATATCTATTAAATTGAGTTCACACATTTCTTTCTCAATTAATAATGTGATCTTCTCCATGATCTTTCAAATGACTGATGTTAAGCTTATTGGTCGATAATTTTCAACATTTGCTTTGTTACCTTTTTATGCATAGGTGTAACAAATGCTGTAAGCCAAGCCTGTGGGATCTGACCAATTACAAGAGAATTGTTAAATATTATTTTGAGAGGGACTACAATTGCCTCTGCTGTTTTGAGTAAGAATCTGGGCTCAATATTATCAGGTCCAGGACTAGTTGATTTTTTGATAGTTCATAAAGCAGTCAAGATCATTTGCTCAGAAATAATGTACTGTCTTGATTTTAAAAGCTGCTGCCTGGAACTAGAAATTAAAGTATCCTTAGGAGAATACACAGAAGCAAAATATGAATTGAATATATTTGCTGTTTCTAAATTTGAACTGACAATATTGTTATTCTGAGTAATAGGGCCAATCTTCCTAGTGTTATTCTTCTTGTTATTTAGATAATAATATAGACTTTAATGAGAGACTTTTGTATGTGCTATTTTTAACTCTAATGACATTTTGGCATTTTTTATACAGTATTTAAGCAAATGCAATGTGTATGCTGTATAGTAAACCCTCTGTGCTGTATAGTAAACCCTAGTACTATTGTGGTTTATGGGCTCCCAGTAGATTATGCCTAGATATATATTTTCATTTTATCACTGATTTCCTAACACTATTCTTTCTTCTTTTTTTCAGAATGTGACCCATCACTTTGGCAATGAGCACCATCTAGGAGTTAGCCATTGTCTGGAACAGAAATGAACTGGTAATTGTACATTGGGTGACTCCTGTACTTTTATAAAAAAAAAAAAAAGATCTTCCTTCAGTAGGTTTACATTCTTTAATACCTCTTGAGTGCGCACTGAAAGCAAATTTTCATATAGGTGTACCAGGTTTTTAACAATACTGTGCTCAGTTTCATTATTATTTATTAAATCAATATATGTGAAACAGTTTGATAACATAATGCTAATGAAACCAATTAAGTTTGTAAATGGAAATGGATGTTCAGATGCACCTTATCACATTGTAATATATGTATTCCTTTGCTTTGACATGTGTCTTAATATGATCATGTGTCATTAAACAGCAACTGACACCACTTCTGCTACATTGCAGAATTAGAATAAACATACCTCTAGTAAATCTCATACCACAAACTAGATTTCTGCATTACTTCATTTTAAAGGTATGAGCTATTTTGTAACCATGATTTCACTACCTGTTCAAAAAAGCCTGTGTCAGTGAAGAGCTGCTGGTGCTGTCATCTCAGGAACTCACAATCTAGTACTCCCTATCAGTAAGCTTATATGACCTGTGCCTCCAAAGTTCAAAAGATTATGTGCAATGGTCTCTCAAGTAAAACAGGCAGCACCATTTAATAAACATTGCTTTAAAAACTATGTGTGTTTCAGATTTTGTTACAAAGCTGAACATTTTTGGGAGGTGCCTTTCTGTTGAGGTCCTTTTTTCCAGGGTTGCTGGATGTTGGGTCATAGCACACTTTTGTGAGGTTTGCAGACTGAATAAGTTCCTGATATGGTGAAATGCTAAGATCACTCACACCTGTCATTCAATTGAGGTGATTTCTAAGGATGGTACTTTAAAGCAATTATTCCATCTCCTTGTCAATGGGGGTGGGGCAGGTAATGCTAGTTTGAAACTTTACTCAGAGTGGCTAATTTAGCCAGCCAATGTGTTCTCCCTGTCAGGCTGTTTTTGACCTACATTCAGGCTCATCAATGTTCTACTCTAAATTAAAATGATAATTTTACCAGAGCTAACATTTTCACCCCTCGTTGGAATTAACACATATAAAGTCCCTATTAAAACTTTTTGTAAAGCAGACACTGACAAACAGCAGTGACATTACCACTATTGCAATACTAGCAGCAATGCAACTTCCTAACAGGCACAGTAGAGTAGTACTACAAATGGCATCAGCAGCCTGGAGGCATGCTGATTCAGCATCCAGCAACCCTGGAGCCACTGAATGTAGGTCAAAATATCCTGACAGGGAGAACATATTAGACCAGCTGAATTATAAACTCCTAGTAAGGTTTCAAAATGGCATTGCTACTCCAAGCCCCATTGACAAGCAGATGATGAAATCATTTTTTAAAGTGCCATCCTTAGAAATTGCCTCAATTGAATAATAGGTCTGAATGATCTCAGCCTTTCACCTCATAGATAGATAGCTATTTTGTTTATAACGTGCCCATTTCCATGGACTCTGGGTGCTGCACAAACAATTCAATAACACAATTTATACAGGCATCAGCTTAAACAGAGACTAACATTCTATCCATCCCTTTAAAACCAATCAGTCATTAAAAGCCTGCTGAAACATATATGTTTTTAATGCTTTCTTAAAGGCTTCTACCAAGGGGGTCTCCCTTAAATAATCAGCTAGGGAGTTCCACAGAGTGGGTGAGGCCACTGAAAATGCCCTATCTCCAGAATGCTGCAGCATCGTTCTGGGAGCTCCAAGGAGGCCCCCACGGCAGAACGGAGTGCCCGAGGTGGACGATAGGGGACAAGAAGATCTTGCAGATAGACAGGTCCCCTTTTGTATAGGGATTTGTAGGTCAGAAGCCCTACCTTGAAGACAATCCTCCACTTGAGTGGCAGCCAGTACAGTCTGCAGAGGAGAGAATGATATGATCACTTCATCTCACCCCAGTCAATAATCTTGCCGCCACATTCTGCAGCAGCTGCAGCCTGCAGAGGTTGCCCCCAGATAACCCTAGGTACAGGGCATTACAAAAGTCCAGCCTGGAAGTGACAAAAGCATGCACAAATGTGGTCAGATCCTTTGGTGGAATCAGGGCTTGGATTCGGGCAATATTCCGTAGATGATAAAATCCACTCCTGATGATGACCGACACCTGAGCATCAAGCATCAAACCATCATCAAGGATCACACCCAAATCCTTCACCTGACTAGATAGAGTAAGGAGAACACCCCCATCACAAGGTCAGGGGGTAACTCCTCACAGCACCCTCCACCCCGGTAAACTGGATCCACAACAAGTACCTCTGTCTTGTCTGGGTTGAGCCTAAGCCAGTTTTGAGTCATCCAAGCCTGGATCTCATTGAGATAGCTGTTAAATACAAAGTCTGACACCTGGGTATTGAGTGCACAGAACAGATACAGTTGGGTGTCATCTGCATAGCAGTGAAAACCCAGCCCATACTGCCAGATAACATCCCACAGTGGCAGTATGTACACCGTTAACAACAAGGGTGACAAGACCGAACCTTGCGGTACCCCACAGTGCAGAGATTTTGGGTTAGAGGAGGCTAACCCCATTGTCACCCTCTGCACTCTGCCTGTCAGGTATGACCTGAAGCAGTTGATGACAATACCAGACAGGCCACACCAATACCGTATGTGGTCAAGCAACACCTCATGGTCCATGGTGTCAAATGCTACAGAGAGGTCCAGGAGGACCAAGATGGTCCGTTCTCTCCTGTCCCTCACTACCAGGAGATCATTAAGCATCCTCACCAGAGCAGTCTCTGTACTATGTCCCACACAAAACCCAAACTGGTAAGACTCATAGGTGGAGGAAGAGGCAATATGTCTCTCAGACTGCATGGCCACCACTTTTTCAATAACCTTCCCTAAAATTGGGAGGTTTGAGACTGGCCTGTAATTGCTGAGGCAGTCCGGGTCCAGTGAGGTTTTTTTCAAAAGGGGTCTTACCAAGGCCTCTTTCAAGGGCACTGGGAAAACCCAACTCCTCAAGGAACTCCAGACAACCCCAGCAATCACAGGCCTAACCAGGTCCAAACAACCAACTGTCGTGTCGAACCTGGGTCCAGTTCACACTGGGCTGGCTGCAACTTCAACATTATTTTCATCACCTCCTCCACCCCAGCCAGCTCAAACTCATCCCAGGCAGGAGGAGTGTTTTGACTCTCTCCAGGCTGGTCCATGCATCCCCTTTGAGAGATACTCAAGGAGATCTCATTCCTGATAGAGGACACCTTGTCAGCAAAGAATACAGACAGCTCCCTTGCACCTAGTGCTTTAACCTGGTCCCCCAACACAGAGACAGGCAGGATGCAATAGCCCATTCACTGTGTGGAAAAGCTGAGCTGGTCTGTTACTCACTGCAGCAATCTCTGTAGACAGATTTTCCACCTTTTTATGAGAGATTGCCCCAGACAGTTGGTATAATATAACCTCAGGGCCAACCTGTCCTCCAGCGGGCCAGATCTCCTCCAGCATCTCTCTAACCTCTGCCCCTTAGTCTTTAAACTCTAGAGATCCCCATCAAACCATGAAGATGTCCAGGGAATGGACAAGGGACAGAAATGAATGGGTGCGACAGAATCGAAGGCCACTGCAACCGCCCCATTATTGGCTACCACAGCTTCCTCTGCTCCAATCGCACAAGCCACCCCAACACTTGATAGGTCCAGCACTGCTGATAGTCCCGTCAAGGAAACTCCTCTTAATGAGTGGTACCGGACCATCTCCACAGGGGCAAGTCCATCTGGTGGGGGTGCCACCAAGCGTGAACCTCACGGTGCTATGATCTGACCAAAATACAGGCTCAACACTGAGATCATCAGAAACTTAGTCTGCAAACCTGACAACAGTGTGCTATGACCCAGCATACAGCAACCCTGGAAAAAAGGTCCACAACAAAAAGGTACCACCACAAAAATGTGTCAGCTTTGTTACAAAACCTGAAATACACATTGTTTTTAAAGCAGTGTTTATTGTATGGTGCTGCCTGTTTTACTTATGAAAACCATTGCACATGATCTTTAAAACTTTGGAGAAACATGTCATATAAGCTTGCTGAATGGGAGTACTAGACTGTGAGTTCCTGATATGACATCATCAGCAGCTCTTCACTGAAACAGTCTTTTTTGAACAGGTGATATCAGGGTTACAAAATAGCTCATAACTTTACAATGAAGTAACATAGAAATTTAGTTTTTGGTATGAGATTTACTGGGAGTATGCTTATTCTAATTCTGCAATTTAGCACTTTTGGCCAGAGTGGTGTCAGTTGCTCTTTAAGAATTTAGAATAAAGGAGTAGAGTTGTTGGTTCACCAACATCTTTGACAAAACACTAGGCGTGAAATGCGTCAGGTCACATAGTCAAGTCAAGTCAACTTTTATTTATAAAAGGTGCTTTTCCAAAGCCAAAGCACCTGTAAAATACACCATTAAAAGCTCTTCAGGTTAAAATCCTAAATCATAAAAATGTCACATTCATCTTAAAATCAAGTCAGGTCCAGAAATGCTAATTCAAATAAATGGGTCTTCAATGCAGACTTAAAGGACTCAGTGGACAGGCACTCTCTCACCTGATGAGGTAGAGAGTTACATAGGATACATATGAGAGTACTGAGCTAATGGATTGTTAGTCCTAACTGCTCACCAACATAACTCTAGGTTCTGATTTGATTTATATGAGCATCCCATCTAGTCTTAAACACTGTAGTTGATGGACTGGCCACAACCTCCAATGGGAGCCTGTCCCAGTCATGGGTCACTCTTTGGTTAAACCACCATGCACTACATACCATTTTCCTGTTTCGTGTTCTACAGGATCTGGGCCATAAAAGAAAATGATCCAGCCCCCAAGGTTTTCAAACAGATCCTGGGAACCTCCAGCAATCCCTCACTGGCAGAATGAAGTGAGAGGAGGGGGCAGTAAGGACAGAGGAGGTCTTGCAAATAATGCAGTCCCTGTTCGTGTAGGGCCTTATAGGTCAGCAATGCGACCTTGAAGGTGATTCTCCACCACACTGGCAGCCAGTGCAGTTCACAGAACACAGGCATAATATGACTGGCTCCTCATGAGCCAGTCAACAGCCTGGCAGCCGTGTTCTGCACCAACTGCAGGTGGCAGATATCCACCCCCCAGAAGCCCTAGGTATAGAGCATTGCAATAGTCAAGGTGGGTGGACACAAAGGCATGGACCAATGTTGGAAGGTCCTCAGGTGGAACAAGGTGTTTCATCTGGGCAATGTTCTTCAGATGATAAAACAAGATCTTGACAATGGCGGACACCTAAGCTTTAAGTATCAGTTCATTGTCAAGTACAACACCCAGGTTACTCACTCATTCAGAGGTCCTCAACTGGTTGTCCCCAGTATAATACTGGGTGGCCAACTAGGAGGTAGCCCCTCTACCCAACAACCTTGGTCCACCACCAATACCTCTGTCTTCTCCAGGTTCAATCTCAACCAGCCGGTACTCATCCAATCCTGAATTTCAGTGAGGCAGTTGTTTAAGACTGAGATAACATCATCTTGCTTGGGCACAAAGGACATGTACAGTCGAGTATCATCTGCATAGCAGTGAAACCTCAGCTCATACTTCCTTATAGAAACATAGAAACATAGACTTTGATGGCAGGTAAGGATCGCTTGACCCACCTAGTCTGCCCATTTCCCTATCTACAGGATAAGCTGCAGATCCTAGTAAACCAACAGCCAATTTCTTCATACCCACCACAAAAATTGCCTTATGTCTGTCCAATGCATTCTTGAATTCTCCCACAGTTTTAGACCCCACAACCTCCTCAGGCTATTCCATGCATCCACTACCCTCTCTGTGAAAAATAGTTTCTCACATTGCCCCGAAACTGCCCCCACTCTATCTTTAAATTGTGTCCCCTTGTTCTTGCACATCTCTTTCTCTGAAAGATGCTACCCTCTTGGACCTTGTTGATTCCACTGAGGTACTTAAAAGTTTCTATCATGTCCCCCATCTCCCTTCTTTCCTCAAGAGTATACATATTAAGCTCCTTTAGTCTCTACTCGTATGGCTTCTCTTGCAGACCCTGCACCATTTTAGTTGCCCTCCTCTGGACTGCCTCTATCCTGTCTATGTCCTTGCGGAGATGGGGTCTCCAGAACTGGACGTAGTACTCCAGTTGGGGTCTCACAACTGTCTTTACAGAGGGATAACAACTTCCTGTTTTCTGCTGGTGATGCCTCTCCTTATGCTTCCCTGTATACCCCCAGCCTTCCTTACTGCCTTCTCACATTGCTTGCTAACCTTAAGGTCATCTGATATGATTACCCCTAGGTCCCTTTCCTTTTTTGCTGTTGTTACTACCTCCCCCCATTATGTAATCTTCCCCTGGGTTCTTGTTTCCCAGGTGCATTATTTTGCACTTCTTTGCATTGAATCCTAGCTGCCATACTTCTGACCATTCCTCCAACCTTGCCAAGTCCCTTCTTATCCTTTCCATGCCTCCTTGTGTATCAACCCTGTTGTAGATCATTGTGTCATCTGCAAAGAAGCATACTTTTCCTTCCAGTCCTTCTGCAATGTCACTTATAAAGACATTAAAAAGGACTGGACCCAGTACTGAACCCTGCGGTATCCCACTAGTAACCCCTCTTTCTTTAGTGTGGACTCCATTTACAGTACAATTACCTTCTGTGTCCTGTTGTCCAGCCAATGTTTTACCCAGGCTACCACCCTGGGACCCGCTCCCAGGTTGGTTAATTTGACTATTAATCTTTTGTGTGGGACTGTGTCAAATGCCTTGCTAAAGTCTAGGTAGGCCATGTCCATAGCCCCTCCCTTATCTACTACTTTGGTCACCCAGTCAAAGAAATCTATTAGATTCATCTGACATGACCTTCCCACTGTGAACCCATGCTGCCTTGGGTCCTGTGCCCCACTGGCCTCTAGGTACTCAACTATTCTTTCCTTCAGAAGTGACTCCATCACTTTCCCTACCACAGAAGTCAAACTGACTGGTCTGTAGTTTCCTGTCTCTGTCTTGGTCCCACTTTTGTGAAGGGGAATCCCATCTGCCTTCCTCCAGTCCTTGGGTACCTTGCCATCCTCCCATAATTTATTAAAAAGATTAGCCAGTGGTTTCACTAGTTCACCCTTAATTCTTTTAGAATTCTGGGGTGAATTCCATCAGGCCCCATTGCTTTGTCCACCTTCAGTTTTAGGAGTTCTTGCAGAACCCTTTCTTCTATGAAAGGGCTTGGATCGACCCCCATATCAAGAGTGCTTCTGTTAATTGGATTAAGAACTTCCCCCTCCTCTTTTGTGAGTACTGAGCAGAAATATTCATTCAGTATCCCTGCTTTTCCACTGTCCCCCTCTGCCCACCCGCCATTCATTCTATTCAGCCTCACTATCCCTCGCTTTGTCTTTCTACGCTCTCTGATGTACCTATAAAAGGTTTTATCCCCCTTCTTAACAGAGTTGGCTATCTTTTCCTCAGTTTGGGCCTTTGATCTTCTGACTTCCCTCCATGCTTCCTTCTGCCTTAACTGGTACAGCTCTCTGTCCTGCTCCTTCTGTGTTTCCTTATACTTCCTGAATGCTATCTTTTTCTCCCTGACTTTCCCAGCCACCTATTTTGAGAACCATAGTGGCTTTTTCTTTCAATTTGATTTGTTTATTTGCTTCACACAAAGGCTTGCTGCGTCTGTGATGGCAGTTTTGATGATTCCCCATTGTTGCTCCACCTCTCCTTCTAGCCTGTTTGCTAGTGCTTTTCTGAGGCACTCTCCCTTCTTGCCAGAGTCAGCCCTCCTGAAGTCCAGTACCCTCACTTTTGTATGGCTTTACTCTGTAGCTGAGTTTAACATGAACCATACTGTTTGATGGTCACTTGTTCCCAGGTGGCAACCCACTTCTAGATCTGTGATCCTCTCACTGCTCCCATTTGAGAGAACAAGGTCTAAGATTGCTCCCTCATGAGTGAGTTCCAAAACTAGCTGTCTGAGGCCTGCCACATGTAGGGCATCGAGAATGGCCCTGCTCTTGGATGTGGCTGCAGCAAATGTGCTCCAGTTAACATCTGGCATATTCAGGTCTCCCATCAACAGTATCTCCCCTTTCTCTGCCATCCTAAGAATGCCTTCTATTATATCCTTGTCCACTCCCTCCCCCTGACATGGGGGTCTGTACACAACTCCTGTGTGGATTGCGGTGCCCTTTCCAGTCTCCAAGGTGACCCACAGTGCCTCCTCTCCTCTCCTCTCCTCTCCTCCCTGTTTACTCTTTTGTTCAGTTGCTTTTATCCCTTCCTTTACATAGAGAGCTACTCCTCCCCCTCTTCTCCCCTGCCTGTTTCTCCTGTAGGTTATGTACCCTGGTATGTTAACATCCCAGTCATGGTTCTCTATGTACCATGTTTCTGTGACTGCTACAATATCAGGCATCCCTCTTCCATCAAGGCCAATAGCTCAGGGAGCTTGTTGCTCAGACTATGGGTATTGGTACTCATTACCCTCCATTTATTTATGGCCTTACTCATTTTTGCCCCATCCCTGTCCTTCTTGCCTTTGTCACTTTCCCCATTTACCCCTGCCCTTCTCTCTATCGCCACCTCTATGTTGGTGTTTACCGCACTTACTACCATGATTTCTTGTGGGAGGGCTAGGATTTCCCTGCTCCTTTCCAGTGCCTCCTACCTTGGCTAGTTTAAATGCTTGCCAATGAAGCATTTAAACCTATCACCTAGGATCCTGGTTCCCCTCCTGGACAGATGCCAGTTAACATCTGGCATATTCAGGTCTCCCATCAACAGTATCTCCCCTGTCTCTGCCATCCTAAGAATGCCTTCTATTATATTCTTGTCCATTCCCTCCCCCTGACATGGAGGTCTGTACACAATCCCTGTGCAGATTGCGGTGCCCTTTCCAGTCTCCAAGGTGACCCACAGTGCCTCCTCTCCTCCCTGTTTACTTTTTTGTTCAGTTGCTTTTATCCCTTCCTTTACAAAGAGAGCTACTCCTCCCCTCTTCTCCCCTGCCTGTCTCTCCTGTAGGTTATGTACCCTGGACAGATGCAGCCCATCATGCCAGTATAGGCTTGCATCACTCCAGGTGGACCCCCAGTCCCCAGTGAAGCCATATACCTGAGCTCTGCACCAGTTTTTCAACACTGATTGAATCCCATGGTGTGGAACACCCTAGCCTCTTTTACTCCGTAGATGGGCAGCACCTCCAAGAAGGTTACCGTGCGTGCTACTTGTCTAAGGCCCCTCCCCAATTCCACAGACTCTTACTGCACTGCTCTAATCCCTTTCTTAGCCAGGTCATTTGTCCCTAGGTGGACAATGACATCCAGCTCCCTCCCATGTGCATCTGCTCTGGCAATCCTGAGGATTCACTCCCTGTCCCTCCAAGCCATGGCACCAGGCAGGCACCATACCTCCCTCTCCCCTTCCTCCCCCAGTTCTACCCTCCTAACAATGGAGTCCCCCACCAGGAGTTGTTTTCTTCCCCTGTGGGGGTCCCATGCCACCCTCCTGTGGGTCTCCTTTGTGGAGGTTCCCAGCATCCTCCTTGGTCTCCACTGCACGTGCCTCCATAAAGGAACCACACTTTTCCAGAATGGCATAGGAATTGTGGAGAGGTACAGCTGATGGGATGCACCTCTGTTCCACCACCCTCACCCTCCCTGGTACCACTGTGGTCCATCCGCTCCTCTTTCTTGGCAACCTCTGAGGCAACGGCAGTGGCACTGGTGGTCCCTGGATGGAAGAGGAGGTCCCACAAATCCTGGACAACTCAGCCTAGAGGTGAGCAACCTCCTCCTTCAGCCCAGAGAGTTGCCTGCAGATGGGACAACACTGCATCCTCCAGAACGTCTCCTGGAAGACTGCTGCTCCACAGCCACTGTACTGCACCACTCCCATCATGTCTTATTTCTGGCCCCTTAACTGTTGTTTGGAATCCTTACTTTTCCCCTGTTTTTTTTTCTTTCTCTTCTCTCTCTACTTACTTTCTGCCTCTGTGCCCTTTAAGCTCCTGATTGTACTATTCTGAGACAAGAATCTCCTATATTTCTCAGTAGACCCCTTACTTGCTCAGAGGCAGACCTCCAGCAGCCAGAGGGGGCTGGAGAGCTACTCTTGCCCTTCTAGGATGGTGAGTCTTTGGTGACTCTGTGATCACTCACTTCCTGCTTCCAAACAGGAAGTTCCTGCTGAGAATCAAATCCTGTGCCTATAAAAGTAGAACTAGCTTTGGGTGGAAGGGTGGAGGGGAAGGAAGGAGGGCAATATAGTCCTAGTAGAGAAGTTCAGTCACACAGCACTCCTTCCTCCTAGTGTCTTCTGCCAAACTACTAACAGAATCTTTCTAAGGCAGTCTTTAAATTTAGCTTCCTTCTAGCTAAGCCACTCCCCCTACTTACTAGATCTTTCTACAAGTAATTTAAACTGCACATCTGTCAAGCCCTTTCAATCACCTGAGATTTACACCTAGATAACTGTTCAGATAACCATTCAGTTCAGTTAACTCAGACAAACACACTCATTTTTTTTATAATGTCTCCCAATGGTAGCACATACTCCACGAACAACAAGGGATACAAAAATGGAGCCCTGCATTACCCCACATGACAGGGAAGGAGGGGGTAGAGGAAAAAATCCCTGATACCACTCTTTGAGGCCTGCCTGTGAAGAATGAGTGTAACCATCTGAGGACTGTTACCAACAGTCCACAGATCAACTGCAGGCACTCCAGTAATACTCCATGGACCACGGTGTCAAATGCCACCAAGAGATCAAGGAGAACCAAGATCGAACTTCAGATCTCTCACCATCAGGAGATCATTAAGTACCTGCAAAAAGGCTATCTTGGTATTATTCCTCTTCCAGAAGCTGTACTGGAGAGGATCATAGACCTCAATGGTGGTAAGATGGTCCTTAAGCTGCAGCATGGCTACCTTCTCAATAACCAAAAATGTCAGGTTAGAGACTGCTCTGTAGTTTGCGAGACAGTCTGGGTCAAGGGAGGATTTCTTCTAAAGGGTTGTTACCACTGCCTCCTTCAAGAGGTCTGGGAACACAGCCTTCTCTAATGAACACCAGACAATCTCAGCCAGGACTGGTCTGATGACATCCAAACACTCCACAAGGAGACAGGTTGGATCTGGATCCAAACTACATAAAGTCGGCCGCAAGCCCCAGACCATCTTCAAGATATCAGTGATCACCGGCTGGTCAAAAGTCACCCAGATTGACGGGTGCCTGTGCCCTCCCACCAAAAGTCACAACACTCAACAGAACATGCTAGTTGGATATCAGGCCTAATGGCTGCAACCGTATCTGCAAAAAATCAAGCAAACTCCTCACACTTCAACTACAAAAAAGCTCTCCAATTCTGCAGACAGCCTGGATTGCACAACCTGTCCACAGTATGGAAGAGCCAAGCTGGTCAATTTCTTGCTGCAGAAATCTCTTTGGACAGGAATTCTGCCTTCTTATGAGAGATTTCTGACTGATAGTCCAAATAAGTGGCCATCAGTCTAAGCTTGTCACCCTCCAGGCCAGATCTCCGCCACCATTGTTCCAACCTTTGACTCACTCGCCTCAACTCCTTCAGGTCCTCATCAAACCATGGGAACCAAGGACGAAGACTGAGTGAGCAAACTCAAAAAGGAGCTATGGAATCCAGGGTCTCTGAACACTGCACTATTATAGTACTGTACCAGTTCCCCTGGATCCATGCATTCCTTCAGCCTACTCGATAAGTCCAGCACTGCCGTCAGACCCTCTGGTCACACACCTTTAAAGGGTAGCATTGAACAATCTCCAAAGGGGCAGGTCTATTGGGGGACCCGTGAAAATGAACCCTATGGTGTGATGGTCAGACCACCTGACTGGTTCCACCACCAAGTCGGAGACCTCCATCCCCAGGAGGAACACCAGATCCAAGGAGTGACTCTGATTATGGGTCGCAGTGATAAAAACCTATGTGAAGCCCAATGAGGTCATCAGCTGAAAGAAGTGCTGTCCAAACTGTGAGAGTTCATCATGGACCCAGGCATTGAAATCCCCCAGAACCAACCACCTAAGGGACTCCAACAGCATGTCAGCCATGAAATCCACTACTTCCTGAAGGAATACTTTCCCATCTCTGGATGGACAGTAGATGAGAAGTATTCAGCAACCCACACCTGCACCCATGATAAACTCAAAGGATCTGGTGGATCCACAGGTACCTCCATAAGGTCCAGTTCCATCTTAAAACAGATGGCTACACCTCCGCCCCTATGATCCAATGTTGGGTGGTGTATCACCGAGCACCCATCTGGAACTGCTGATTCTAATACAGGACCAGCATTTTAATCCAGCCAGGTCTCAGTGATGCAAACCAGGTCAGATGTTCCAACAAGATCAGCAATTATTGGTGTCTTGTTCTTTATTGACCTGGCATTGCACAACAACAACACCAGAGTTGGATGAGCAGCCGAGGAAGAGCATGCCATTTGCCCACCACTGGTGTAGGACTTAGGTATGGGAACCAGGCAGGGAGGACCCCTTTCCAGGACCCATTTCATCCCACAGAAAATGTAGACCACAGCTTGAGTGGAGGGTATGGAAGATTACTGGCAGATACCGGATGTATTATCAAAAAGTAGTATTGCTGAACCTTTACATTGTGTGTGTGCAAGTGAATAAAATCAACCACTTTTTTGTCCCTTACACAAGGTATACTCTCTTCCTTTATCAACTGTGTAAGTGACGGCATATATTGTAGTTGAGCACCTAAATGTTGAAAGCTCAAGGTGTTAAGCAGGAGCCAGTTTCCATTTTGTTCCCCTCACTGGAATGAGGGGAACTTGCCTTCCACTGGGAGGGTAAGTGCTTTCACAAAGACTCCAGTTAAAAAGATGTGTAACCACTGGCACTATTTCTGCAGGACCCAGTTTCAAATATCATAGAGTACTCCTGTCTCCCAGATAAACTCTTTGATTCACACGCACATAATAGATGGCACCAAACACTGCTGGCACTCTCACACCTGATCAATCAGCATGCTGCTTGTGCATCCACTCCTCAGTAATCATCATCATTATTTGTTTGTTTTTTAATGTGACTTTGGCACTACCATTGTTCTATTACCAGTGCCATCCCTCTCAGTATCATGACAACTGCTGTGGTATCTACACATGCTGGCATGCCAACTGTGCTGGCACTTTTTGCTCCCGCTTCTGTCTGTGACACAGTCACCCAGCATGCTACAACGATCCTGAGGTCCCAAAAGCAGTGACAGGAAAAAAACTTTACTGTTCAATGCTTTCTTTCATGCTGACTGTACTATTCCTTGGCACTCAGCAGCTGCCATCACAATCATGACTGCTCATCCTGGTCACACTCATGATGCAATACCCACCAGTTTAAAAAATAAAAATACTAGTGCTCTGGGAAAGAGATAATTTTTTCATTGTACAGGCAGTAACTATCTGCCACATTGTACTGCTGCTGGGGGCAGAGACAACAAGCAGAAAACAAAGACTCTTAAAAACATCAGTACCCTCTACTGGTAAGTCTAACAGTAAAGGTACTATATTGCAAGATACACTGTTTAAATGATTTCCTAATTTTATCTTGTAATGTTTTTTATTTGATTTACTAAAAGTACTCTACATACACCAATTTTCTAAATTCAATAATACCCTCCAGAGTGCTCCTGAGAGGGCAGGTATAGTTCAATACTGTCCACCCTGTTGCATATGACATACTGTACATATACTTACATAATCTTTTAGATTTGGGGTATTTGCAGTTTTGGCCTTATATTTTACCAATCAGTTGTCACACTGGATATGTAAATTTTTTTTAACTGAACTCAATCCTTCCATCAAAGTCTGCTAAGCCTTCCACCAGGTTCATTTTTCCAATCTTATCGTTTTCTGGATTTTTTCTGAGACCCATTGCAAATTACCTTTCTACAATGGCTTGTTTCCAAGGAACAGAAAGGTTGCATACATCATTAAGAAACAGATTTGAAATATTCTATGTCTAGAAATTAGGAATAGGATAACATCTTTTGTATTTACACTTCCTTAAACTATCACTAAAAGCATATTACAGTGGCGTGAAAAAGTATTTGCCCCCTTCCTGATTTTCTCTATTATTGCATATTTGTCACACTGGATGTTTTCAGGTCTTTAGAGAAAATGTAATATTAGATAAAGGGAACCTGAGTGAACAAATAACACTTGTTTTTTTTTTTATTTCACTTATTTAATGAAAAAAAGTTAACCAACACCAACTGGCACTGTGTGAAAAAGTAATTGCCCCCTTACACTTAATAACTGGTTATGCCACATTTAGCTGCAATGACTGCAACCAAACACTTCCTATAATTCAATATCAGTCTTTCACATCGCTGTGGAGGAATTTTAACCACTCTTCCTCATGAGAGCTGCTTTAATTCAGTAACATTTGGTAGGTTTCGAGCATGAACTGCTCGTTTCAGGTCCTACCACAGCATCTCTATTGGGTTTAAGTCTGGACTTTGACTAAGCCACTCCAAAACTTTAATTTTACTTCTTTTAGCCATTCTGATGTGGACTTGCTTTTGTGTTTTGGATCATTGTCTTGCTGCATGACCCAACTACGCTTCAGCTTCAGCTGACGGAAGGATGACTGGACATTCTCCTTAAGAACTTTCTGGTACAGAGCAGAATTCATGGTTCATAATTATGGCAAGTCATCCAGGTCCTTAAGCAGCAAGCATCCCACACCATCACACTACCACCACCATGTTTGACTGTTGGTATGGTGTTCTTACTGTGGAATGCTGTGTTTGCTTACGCGAGACATTATGGGATCCATGTTGTCCAAAAGTTCCACTTTGGACTCATCTGTCCATAGAACATTTTCCAAAAGGCTTGTGGATCATCCAGGTGCTTCTTGGCAAATGAAAGACGAGCATTTATGTTCTTCTTGGTTAGCAGTGGTTTCGCTTGCTACTCTCACATGAAGCCCATTTTGCCCAGTCTCTTTCTGATTGTGGAGTCATGAACACTGACCTTAGCTGAGGCAAGAGAAGCCTGCAGTTCTTTGGATGTTGTTTAGGATCCTTTGAGACTTCTTGGATGATTTTACACTGCGCCCTTGGAGTAATTTTGGCAGGCCGCACTCCTGGGAAGGTTCACTACTGTTCCAAGTGTTCTCCATTTGGAGATTATGGCTCTCACTGTGGTTCGATGGAGTCCCAGAGCCTTAGAAATAGCTCTGTAACCCTTTCCAGACTGATAGAGGGCAACAAATTTTTTCTGATCTTTTCAGGAACTTCCTTTGATCATGGCATAATGTGCTTGTTGAATCTTTGTGCTGGCAACGTGACTCTGATGGTAAGGGCCAAAATAAGTGAGGTTTATATTGAGCAGGGCTGGCTGTAATCAAGCCTGGCTGTGTTCAATCAGCTGACTCTAATTATCCCTTTAATTGGGTTGATTTAACTAGGGGGCAATTACTTTTTCACACAGTGCCAGTTGGTGTTGGTTAACTTTTTTCATTAAATAAATGAAATAAGTGAAAAAAAAAGTGTTATTTGTTCACTCAGGTTCCCTTTATCTAATATTATATTTTGTTTAAAGACCTGAAAACATCCAGTGTGACAAATATGCAATAATAGAGAAAATCAGGAAGGGGGCAATTACTTTTTCATGCCACTGTATTTAAAAATTAAAATTAAATCTCTTCTGAAATTCAATACTTTGGTTTCAGCTCTTTTAAACTACAGCACAACTCAATCAGATTAGACAATGATCACCAAAGTTTTGCACCAAAACCTTAGCCATTAGTCTGAGACAGGAAAAGAATGAATCCAAGACAAATGTCAATTCTTTTTCTGAATCTTACAGGGGTTTTATGTGCTGTTTCTGACACAATATCCCTAAGCTGTCTTGTAATGTTAAGCCCATCATTTCACTCCAGTCTGTTTTCACGTCAAGGCAGTAAGACTGAGTCTGGAGTAGTCTCAGAAAACATATCTTCTATGGTGGACAGGTGGGTGAGCAAGTTCTTCAAATACAGAATACATGGGAGTGGGCACTATGGTGTCAGCAAGGCTGCTAGCCCCTGAATTTCTATAATTTCTATTTGCAAGACTTCAGTCAATAATGCAATTGATACTTACATTTTGTAAGCAAAAGCTTTATACATAGTTTTATTTTTTTCTATGCAACATTAAACTATAGTTCTGTTTTGCCTTTTAGGTGATACTATGTTGAAGGATATGCTGGAGTTGTGGGGTGGAGGAATTTGAAGTTGGTAAAAAAAAATCTACTCTCTAAGACTTTTTCTTATCTATGAGTATGTACTGGGATTAAATCATAGGTAAGAATGCCAAGTTGCTAGATTCTTTCTATCCATTATATAATGTATGATAAACACTAATATTTGGATTGCCGCTACTTCCTTTTTTTAATAGCTTTTATTATTTTTCTATATATCACATGATTCAACAATGTAATTGCATTATTGTAATATACAGTATACTGCAGATCATACTGCAGAGCTAGGACAGCAGAAGGTGTGGTGCCCATAAATAGGGTTGCCTATAACAGGCAGCCACAATTGTCAGATGGCCCACCCCCAAGGAAGAAGTAAGGACTGGAGGGTGGTGAGGTCACCAGCAGCAGGGGGAGGGAGGAGGATGAGATTACCAGGTGACTCATCTGACACACAGGGTAAGGGAGCAGCTCATTGGCTAATGGGAGGGGCCTGTGGGTACTAGGGGTGGGGCTTAGAGGGTTACAAGAGCTGAGATAACCCTCCAGCAGCCCTCTTGCTGAAAACCTTCCTGTCAGGATTTTTAGCATATAGTGTGGCAACACAAAGTAAGGCAAACTGTGGATCTCCATGGAGGCTTTAGATCACGTGGAGCCATGGTAGAATTTATTGGCTTATTAATGGTGGTTTACCTGGAGTTGGGGGATGTTAAGTTGTTGCCAAGTTGTGAGCATGACAGTGGGCTGGAAACTGGTTCAGATGGGTAGTTTAATGCTGTAAAAGGACATGTATTATAGCTGAAATGTATCATGGCTTTGTTTGGACATTAGACCAGTAGTACGGCTAGCTTAGGATCATAGGTGGAAGACTTAAGTTGTTGGAACAAACAATGTGAATAGACCCCTGGTATTGTATGCTTAAGTTTGAATGCATGCTAGTAGGCTGAGCCAGGAGGTTTATTGCCAAAGTTGAGTATGCCCTGGTAATTTTTAGTGCTTAAGTTGGCCAGAGATAGCGTGGTTTATACCTCGGTTTGATTGTTGGCAGGGGAAAGGTAGATTGCAGAGTGCGCTGGTAGGCTGGGGCCATGGACCACTTGGTCCCACGATCAGCAACCGGGCAATGTTGTTTGTGCTGAATATGCCTGGTATTTTAATTGCTTAATTTGGCTAGAGGTAGCATGATTTATACCCCAGTTTGATTGCTTGCAGGAGCAAGGTAGATTGCAGACATAGGCCGGGGCCTCGGACCACGTGGGCCCGCAGTCAGCGTGGAACAACTGGGCAGCGTTGTTTGTGCTGGTTTGTGGTTTGCTTTTCCTATGGTGGTGGACACTCCTCTGAAGTAGGAATATGGGGGAGGGGGGGATTTTTGGGCCAGGAAATGAGTCAGTGGGGAGGCCACAGATAGCAGCATGGTTCTCTCCGAGGCCTAGGTTTGGAAAGAGCGGGCTGGCCTACCAGACCATTTTGACAGCAGGGTGAGCTCTGTGGGCTGGGTGTGGAAGCAGCATTAGGCCACGGAAATGGGCCTTTCCAGACACAGAGGCTGAGGCTGTGGAAGGGAAGCACCCCGATGGGGGTTTTCAGGGTACATGACTTGGGCTGTGGAGGCAAAAGGATGGGGATCAGGGAGCAGAGGAAGACAATGTTGGGAAGTCAGGTCATGGTTCCAGCGCTGGGACTGTGGGGCAAGGGTGTCTTCTTTCAAAAACAAACAAAAAAATAGAAATATGTCAGGAGAACGAGGGAAATAGATTTCAGTGGGCACATCAAGGGACTAGCTGAAGGCAGCTGGATGTGGATGGGGGAGTGGGAATGCACGGGAGTGTAAGCAGGCCTAGGAGGCTGTGAGAGCAGATCTGGGAGGGGAGACCATCGATTGGAGCAGGGGGCCTGGGCAGGGGGGATGTCTCACTAAAAGGAGGAGCCAAAGAGCAGCGCAGACAGTGAAGAGTAATGCCCGGACAGGGCAAGGGGCCAAGTAGTTGCCCAAGACAGGCCGAAGGGCCGGGCAAGCCAAGGCAGTACATGTGGCCGCTGGCAGCTTGGTAGCCTAGACACACAGGAACTGGAAGGCCTGAATGGAACAGCGGTAAACAGGGAAAGGTGGGTGTTTGTGGATGCAAGTAGAATGGGTGGTCTAGATGCACGGGCCATGGGGGGACTGGAGGGAGTAGTGAAAAAAGCAGGAAGGGACGGGAGTGTTTTTACCCTACTAGCAGGACTGCAGATTTTGGGCTTGAGGAGGAGAGCTGGGTCGGGCACAACCTCCCTCACCCTGGGGTCGGACATGATGAGGCAGTGGGTGGGGGAGGCTGAGATCTGGTCATGACCTGCCTAGGGAAGTTTACCAGCCTCAGGGCGGTGCAGGACTGTGGGGGGAGTGGCCTGACAGTGCAGCACAGATGCCTGAGAGACAGTTGGAGAGTGTCAGGGAGCCCCAGTCCACATGTTTTCAGGGCAATCATGGGATGCTAGGCATTGGGAGTGGGTGGCCCCATTGGGGGGGTTGGCAGGTTGGAAGGGGCAATGGGCACCCCAGCGAAGAGGTGCTCAGTGGGTGACAATTTGGGCATGGCTAGAAAATATGGGCCGGGAGAAGGGCACCAGACTCGGAGTCTGGAGAGACGGATGTCAAAGTTCCTTACTGATGTTTACTCCCCTTGATATAGCAAGCTGGCAAAAAGAAGATGGCACCAAAGAAGGCATCAGTATCCAGCACCAAGATGATGGAGGAAGCAGCCAAATTGATGAATAAAATGATGAAGCTGGTGGAGGTCACTAAGCAAAGAGAGGAGGAGGAGGAGGAGGAAGCATCCTGAAAGAGGAAGGAGTAGGAAGACTGGAAAGGGGGTGGCAGAGAAGGAAAAAGGCCTAGGGGAGCAGGAACCAGCCCTTCCCCAGCCCCGCCACCAGAGCACACACTGGAGCCTGAGAGACCAGGCCTGAATGGATGCAAAGACAATGTGGCTGTTATAAACAACGGTGACCTGAAAGAATATTTGGAGGGGTTATAGGAGATTTTGGGGAAAAAGGGATACAGAAAATGGAAAGGGCAATACAGGCAATTAAGAGCAGTGACAAGGAAGGAGGGGGGGCTGCGGAGAACCCACTGGTGAAGAAGAAACTATACGACGGGCCCTCAGGTTTTACCTTGGGTGACCACATGATGTCTTTATTAAAAGAAAAAATTTGAAAGGGGGAATACATGAATATTTTTGGCTTGGTGGACGAGGACATGTCCAATAAATATGAGCAGAAGGAGTCAGTAGGAAAATCAGAGACAGAGATGGCGGTGGCGCTGGCTCTGGTGGGGCATAAAGAGGAAGAGGCAAAATATAAGGGGAAGAATATAGACACATGGCAGGTGGGATTCTTCATCTATAGCACGCTAATCCTGGAGAAGCAGCCGGAGTTGGCAATTCTCCTGCTGACCTACACAGCAATCATCAGGAACGCATATAAAGCCAAGCTGGGGTATGGGTGGCTGAAGTATGATGAGGCATATAGAAAATGGATGGCAGCAAAGGGTGACCTGAGGTGGGATTGTACACACTTGGAATTGTGAGTGGGAACTGTCTTGGGCCCAGTGGGTGGGCCTATGGAGGACCACTGTAAGAAAAGGACTCCCCTCCCAGCAGCAAAGATAGGGGTTTCAACAAGGCCTTGAGTACATGGAAAAATTGCAAACTTCGGCATGTTTGCTCACGTTGCATGGGCCCACACCCGGTGGCGAACTGTCAGCAAGAAGGGGAGAGGAGCGTGCAGTGGAGGAGGGACAGTGCCAAGAGCAGTCCTTTCAGGGGGGACCAGGGAGAAGCAGAGGGGGGCATGGCAGAGGGGGATACAACTCCAATTATGGGTGGAACTGAGGGGCAGAGCGGATGCGGGCTGGTGGGTTTTGCCTCAGAGTGCATCCCCATAGCAGGGAGCATGGTGGTAGCCTGGACACAAGAGTACCCTGACATAGAAAAAGCAAGATTCCAATGGACAGGTTTCAGATGGGGTTTTTGCTTGGGTTTTGAAGGGGAATGCAGGGCTATGAGGGTGAAGAATCTGTGGTCAGTAAAAGGGAAAAAGGACATTTTCAGGGCAAAACTTCAGAAGGAGGTGGTGGCAAGACAGGTGGAGGGACCTTTTGATGAAGCCCCATGCCCGCATTTCAGGGTGTCTCCTTTGGGGGTGGTACCAAAGAAGAAAGAGGGTGCGTTTTGACTCATATACCACCTCTCCTACCCAGAAGGGTCTTCAGTGAATGAAGGGATCCCAAAAGACCTACGGGCAGTCTCATATGCATCCTTAGACCAGGCGGCGATTTTGATAACGAGTGATACAAGGGGTGTGGCTGGCTAAGACCGATATGAATCCACCTTCAGGTTTCTGCCAGTGAGGCTGGAGGACTGGGACTTATTGGGTTTTCAATTTGAGGGAGGGCTATATTTCCACAAAGCCATGCCAATAGGTTGCTCAGTGGCCTGCTGTGGGTTTGAGATGTTTAGTTTTCATAGATTTCATAGATGTATTCAAGCAAATAGACTCATGTCCTTAAAGCTTGCCTTTTTACTACTAAATTCAGAGCTTGTTTGTCATTTCCCCAAAATGCAAATCCAAATTGTCCTTAAACTGTTTCATGCTGCCATTATTAACTATGGTCCCCATTAGAGCATTCCATGGAGTAACCACCCTCTGGCTATACCAGTGCCTTCTTATGTTGTGCTTCCATGTAGATCATATCAGCTGTTTATTATGCCTTCTACTATTTATTTTTTTTATTTATTTTTTGTTGACTGGGTAAGTGCACTAGGCAAATCCTGCCTATTTTCAAGCACGACCCGGGGGAGGGGGATACAGCTGAACGCCAACTGACCTTGAACCAGATTAAGCTGTTGGTTGTATTTTTAGTGAATGAGGGGAAATTTGGCCAGCACACTGGGGAAATTCCCCTACTCTCGCTGCACATCGCGTAGTTGTGCTGCAGGAGAGTCGAATGGAGGTTAGTGTGCCTCTGACTATGGACGGTGTGGGCTGCCTTGAGGAGCACTCCCGTTTGGAGCAAGACTGTCAGGCTGACTCGGTGGAGATTTCGAATTTAGAGTCTGAGATGCCCACAAATGCTGAGATTTCTCCTGTTGTGGACTCCTGTTCGGAGTCGATAGACCCAGAAGAAGAAACCCTCAAACATGACTTGGAAACTCGAAAACAGCAGTTACTGGATTTGATTTCGGCTGCTGAACGAGACTTTTTGGCCAGGAAATTAACTTTGGAGGAAAGGAAAAGAAAATGATCTGGGCAAAGCCCTTTACCTGGGAGTAGTAAACGTTTGCCCTTGAAAGTTGCTGCTGATTCTTTGGGCCCTGACTTGCATTCTATGGCAGATCACGCCCTGATTGATGACGTCATCATTTTGACGCCAGGTTCTGTTGCAGACTGGACCCCAGGGCTGGCTTTACAGAATGCCAGTTGAATTCGTGAGGGGGATTGCTGGATTCCTGACCCGGTTGTTCCGTTGCCGGGTTCTCCAACTCTGTTGCCTACTCCAGTTTTGGCTGTTTTTTCTGAGTCCATGGCGCGACAGCAAGGGACTCAAATGCCTGCTGCACGACTTTTGCCCAAGACGGTGTCTCCAGCTCCGGTGTGTGGAACAGACAACCACTGTTTAGATAGCCAGCAGACCTTTACTGCACCAATGGTAGCTGTTTCTTCAGATGTCACCCCTGCTGTGGACAGTAAGGTGCCTATTTTTTCTTTGGGACGTGATGGTGCGGATGCTGTGACTCAAGATGTACCTCAGGACCAGCCCAAAACATTTGCAGGACTGTTTCACAAGCCTGCAGAAGCAGCAAAGAGACATTTTTTGGTCCGGTTAAAGTATATCGGGACTGCTCCTGTTATCCCTGATAGGATATGGGTGGGTAAAACATTAATTAAAGACTCTCTGGGCTTTGCACCCTCGGAGGTGTATGCTTTTATTCATGCACTGGGTGATCGGATTTATGATCTTAGTTTCTGTTCTATGCACTTACTGGACACATTTTGGAAATTGTATTATTCTGTTAAGGAATTTGGAGCATGGCATGGTTTTATAGCCATCCCAGTAACAAAACCGACCATTAAAACTGTTACTATTTTGTTTCAGAATGAGGGGGTTTGTATAAATGATATTTCATTTTGGCTGGAGAAAAAATGTACTGTCATGGAAAAACCTAAACCCATTATTGATGAAAATGGGTTTTGGAATGGGGGATGGTTGTTTCGGGTACAGTTGAACCAATCTGAAGTTGGGATTTCCCATTTGCCTAGCTCCTTTTTTTTGGGTAGAGATCAGGGGGTCCTGTTTTATGCTGGTCAACCCAAGAGCTGTTATAAATGTGGGGCCCTTGATCACCTTAATGTGGATTGTGATCAGATCCAGTGTTTTCACTGTGGGATGCTTGGGCATACTGCCCCTCAGTGTACTGCCCGCCCCTTTTGTAATCTGTGCGGGGAAGAAGAACATTTCTTTCATGAGTGCCCTTGGGCTGCACATAATTTGGAAGGGGAATCAGACCAAGATTATTTCCTGGATAAGGCCAAGTAACACTTTTCTGCACCTATACAGCCTAATGAAGGATTTGTTTCTGGTCAAGGTAGAGGTCGAGGTCGTGCTTCACGGCCTATAACTCGGGGTGGTGGTTTAGTTCCCCCCTTTTCCCATACGGATTTGGGTGTTTTAGGGATTCCCTCTTCCCTTTCCCATATGTCTCAAGGCCCATCCCACTCCAACTCGGTGGACCTTGTCAATCCACCAGTTACTCCACAGGGCTCCCCTGTCCAGACAGTGTCCTTAGCTGATTTTCAGGAGCACCAACACCCAGCCCATTCAGGTTTACCTTCCCAGAGTCCTTCTGAGGCAACTGCAGTTACTGTTGTGGTTCCCCTGGCTCGATTACTGAACCCGGACCTGATATTTCGGCTACTGAAAATGAATTTGTATTTCCTTTACAGTCTCACAATCGGCCTCAGACTGGGGAGATGGCTCCTCTTTCTCCTTTGCCCCTGTCAAATCGATTTTCAGTTTTTTGTTGGAGTGAGCAGGTGGATTCGGATCTACCAATGTCAGGCATTGATCCTGACCAGTTTCCACCTCTTGTTACCAGTACTGTTCCATCTAAGAAACATCAGTCAAAAGCCCAAATGAAACGAGTTACCCATTCTAGTGGTAAACTAGCAGCTGTCCCTCCCTGATGGGTTTGGTTTACGTATTGCCAGTTTAAATGTCAATAGTGTGCTATCTGGAAGGAAACGTCTTATTACCTTCGGTATTCTTTCTCAGCTTCCCTTTGATGTTTTTTTTTCTCCAGGATATGAGGATTCACTCATCACTGGACATTGACCAGATTACAAGAGATTGGAAGGAAGGTTTGCCCTTTTGGTCAGAGGGATTAGACCCTTGTAGCGGGGTAGGGTTTTGTTTTAAAACTCATGTCACTTGTTTTTGTTTGGTGGATATTGAACCTGGCCGTGCTTTTTTGTTGGACATTGTTATTAATACAGTGTCGTGCAGACTGATTAATATTTATGGTCCTCAATTTAAAGCCCAGAGGATTTGTTTATTGAAAAAAATCCAACCCTTTTTATATACTAATAGGCTTGTTTTTTTTTGCTGGGGATTTTAATATTAACGTCCTGAAGGATGGGCCTCTCAACAAAGTGTATTGTGATAGGGCATTCCTACGGGACTTAATATCTCATACTGGGTTGAAGCAGGTATCTGTCAGGTCTTCTCAGTCATTGAAACATACTTATTATAGGGGTAGGTTGGCTTCCTGTATTGACATGATTTTTCTTACCAAATCTCTATCGTGTGGGAATTTGGTTTCCATCCCCATTGAATCCTCTGACCATGTTTTGCTTGGAGTCTGTATGGACTCTCCTTCTAGTAGGATAGCTGGCCCAGGATACTGGAAATTGAATTCCACTCTTTTACAGAATCCTATGGTTTTGTCTTCCTTAATTGAGATTCTCAATGATAAATTATCTACAAAGTTTTTTTATGAGAATCTGGGTTTGTGGTGGGAAGACCTAAAGGTCTGCTTACGTGATTTTTTTCTGGCAGTAGGAAAAGATCAACAACTGGCTAAATATTCTAGTTATCTCCGATTAAGGCAATATTTGGGAGTTTTACTTACGAAACATCATTTGGGAAGGGAGGATGTATCTTTAGATATTCAAGAAGTTCATTTTCAGATGGAGTTATTTCAATATAATAGGATGTTGTCTTTACAACATGAACAGAGATTTGGTACCCAAGGGAAATTGAACCAAGGTAACTCATTTTTCAATTGCCATAAAAGAACAGAGAAGAAAGTGTTCCAAAATTTAATTTCGTCACAAGGAGTTTTGGTTTCGGATAACAAGGGTATTATGTCTACCCTAGAAGAATACATTGACCTTGTGTTTGGGACTCTGGTTCCTGATGAAGGTTATAGTACCCAAATTTTGAACTCAGCTGATTTACCGCGCTTGAACTCCTTGTCACAGGATGAATTGCTCTTACCATTTACTTCTTTAGAAATGGAGTCGGTTATTCTTTCCTTGAAAGGGGATACGGCTCCTGGATCGGATGGTTTGACTGCTGAACTTTACAAGGAACTCTGGCACATTATTCCGACTGACTTTTTAGAGGTGTTTAATTTTATGTGGTCTGATTTGTATTCACCTTCTTCTATGTATAAGGGCTTAATGATTTTTTTGTATAAATCAGGTGACTGGGCTGAGCTCACGAATTGGCGTCCTATTACTTTGCTTAATGTTGATTTTAAAATTTTTGCTAAATTGCTTGGTAATAGAATAATGTCGATGATGGCTCAACTTATTTTTCCTACGCAGTTTTGCTCTGTGCCTGGCTGCCATATTACTGAGGCCTTCCTGCTACTTATAGAAATCTTGGACAGTGGGACTTCCTTGACGGCATCAGTTGGCAATGGGTATATTGTTAGCTTGGATCAGGCTAAGGCCTTTGACGGGGTTTCTCATGCTTTTCTGTGGAATTGTTTGGCATCCTACGGTTTTCCAGATTTATTTATACAAAGGATAAAGCTATGTTATGCTCTAGCTTGTGTTACACCTTATGAGAATGGACGGATGGAGAAGACGATTTTGATACAAAAAGGAGTTAGACAGGGTTGTCCCTTGAGCCCTATTCTATTTGTCTTTACATTAGACCCTTTATTGCGTATTCTTCAGAATTCCCCGAACATTTATCCTCTGGGTATGGGTATTTCATTTCCAATTAAAGTACTTGCTTATACAGATGACATTTGTTTATTGGTTTATGATGCAAATTCTGTACGTTTAGCCTGTGCTTTACTTCAGGAATTGGGCAGAATTTCTGGTGCCCGGCTTAATGTGGCCAAATCGTGTTGTTTGAATGTTGCAGGGTTTACTGATCAAGAGGATTTTATAGGTGATATTCCCATCTCATGGGTGCCCTGTCGCATTCTTGGTATTTATTTTGGTGGGGACGATATGGCACGTACCAACTGGTCACGGGTCTTGGACATGGGGCATTCCAAGGTTAAAATATGGAACCAGTGGAAATTATCTAAGAAATGATGTATCTTTCTCCTAAAATCCTTTTTGATCCCTGAATTTTTGTTTGTTAGTTCGATATTTTTTTTACTGGCATGTTTGGTTACTTCATTGATGGGTTGTTTTTTTTCTTGTGTCTGGGGTAGTAGATTAAATCCTATTAAAAGGGAGGTTTTATATGCTTCTATTAAATCTGGGGGTTTAAACATGATTCATCCGGTGGTGTTTTTTTTCATGATTTTTCTTTATGTGAATATTGTTCCTTTAGTCACGGGTTCTGGACAATTGTGGTGTAGGTGGGGTAGTGAAGCCTTACATGGCATATTTTTGGAATGGTCTAACAATGCCTTATTGCATAAAAATAAAAGATCTCCTCGTCTCCCTTATAGATGGGATGGCGTCATTGATGCTATTAAGAAATGGGGTGTACGGCTTGATACTGTAGTTACTCTGTCCAGAAAAGCAATTTATGGGCAAATTATTTTGCGATACTTTACTGTACCTACTTTTATGAATTTTACTTTATTGGAACAAAAACAGATTTCTGACTATATTTCAGATTCTAGACTTCTGGTTAATTTATGGGATACTGTCTGGTTGGGGTTGCATGGTAGGATAAATGTTAAAGGGAATCAGAAACATAAGGCCTTGTCGGAATGGTACTGTCCCCGTGTTTCTTGTTCCATGAAAATTGAAACTATGGATCATTTATATTTACATTGTCCATATAGTTTAGACTTTTGGGATATAGTTAAAAGTCGGTGGAAAAGGATTGGCTCTATTCCACCAGCACCAGGGTTGTTATTTTTTGGGATAACTCCATCTTTACCAAGTGGGGTGCATTATGGTACTTATCATATTCTTTTTGCTCATGTTCTATACTGGATATGGATAGGTCGTTGCAGGTTCATTTTGCAACAACAGGTTATTACTCCATGGGAACTTTTTCATATCATTAACACTGATTTAGGTAAATGGAAATTGGAGGAAAAATCGCGTTTTTCCTTTCTTCAATGGTCCGGCCTTTGGAAACACCTTGCCTTTGTAGGCCATTAGATGAGGATTATTTATTTACAGGGGTGAATGGCAGGGGTTTGTTTTTCATTTGGTTCTTTCCTTCCAAGTGTTGCCTTCCAGGACAGCTTCCTGCTGCAAATGGTCAGTGAACCAGCCAGGTTAGGGAATACCCTTGACCTTGTGCTAGCAAATGGGGACTTTGTGAGAGAACTTACAGTGGAGGAACCGCTGTCAGGGAGTGACCACCACTCAGTATGGCTCACATTTGATATGGGCAAGGAAGGAGTGGAATCTGGCACAAGAGTGCTGGACGTCAGGGAGGCCGACTTTGGGAGGATGGGGGAAGTGGTAAAAGGATACCTGGCCAGAATTCAATCTAGTATGGACACTAACCAGAGGTGGGAGATCATAAAGCTGGGGATAGTGGAGGCAACCAAAACCTGTTGCAAAACCCAGAGCAAGAAGGCTAGGGCTAAGAAACCGAGCAGGTTGAGCAACAAGGTCATGGAAAAGGTAAGGATGAAAAGAGCTGCCTTTAGGAAGTACAAGAAAACAGGGAGGGGGGAGGACAGGGAGGAGTACTTGACAGAATCGAAGGAGGTGACAAGGGCAGTAAGGAGAGCCAAAGCATCTACGGAACTCAGGCTGGCACAAGGCATTAAGAAGGGGGAGAAGGACTTCTTTAACTACATCAGGGAGAAAAGGAGTTGTAAGGACCACATAGTAAGGATAAGGAAGGAGGGGGGGTTGGGTGGAAGCAGGGTGCGATAAGGCAGAAGCACTAAATGAGTACTTCTGCTCAGTATTTACTAAAGAGAAAGGGGGTGACACCCAAGGTGGGAGAAATGGCAGAAGTAGGGGGGGGAGTGGTGACAGATGGGGAAATCATGGAGGGCAGAGTTAGAGAGGGTTTGAAGGCACTGAGGGTGGACAAGGCGTCAGGCCCAGATGGCATCCACCCAGGGTACTGAAGGAGCTGGCAGAGGTCTTGCAGGACCTTAGGCGAACCTATTTAATGCCTCACTACATTTGGGTGTGTACCTCAGGACTGGAGGATGGCTCATGTGGTGCCCCTCCACAAGGTGGCCACAGGATGAACCGGAAACTACCGACCAGTGAGCCTCACATCCCTCATGGGTAAGCTAATGGAGACTATCCTGAAGGAGAGGCTGGTGGCCCTCCTAGAGGCCAAAGGACTACAGGACAGCAGACAGCATGGCTTCATACATGGCAGATCCTGCCAGACCAACCTGGTGGAGTTCTATGACTGGGTAACTAGGCAACTGGATAGGGGCCATGCAGTGGATGTCCTGTATCTAGACTTCAGTAAGGCATTCTACTTGGTACCACATGGAAGGCTGGGAAGGAAGTTAATAGGCACAGGGGTAGGTGCAAAGCTGGTGAGCTGGGTAGGGAACTGGCTTCAGGGAAGGCAACAGAGGGTGGTGGTGGGGGGGGAGCTCTCACACCCAAGGGCAGTGCCGAGCGGTGTTCCACAGGGCTCGGTGTTGGGACCAGTTTTGTTTGGGATATTCATTGCAGACATATCATGGGACATCAAGAGCAAGATCAGTCTGTTTGCTGATGATACCAAGGTAGGCGGTGGTGGGATGACCTAGGGGGTGGCAGGGTTGCAGGATGATCTGGCAAAGCTTGAAACCTGGTCAGACACCTGGCAACTGGGCTTTAATGCCAAAAAGTGCAAGGTGCTGCATTTTGGGATGAAGAACCCAAGGAGGAGTTACCAGCTGGGAGGAGTGCAGCTAGCCCAGACAGAGGAGGAGAAGGATCTGGGTGTGCTCATTTCAGGGTCAATGAACAACTCAGCACAATGTAGGAAGGCAGCTGCAAAGGCCAACAAAATGCTGGGTTGTATTGCAAGGGGTATATCCTCAAGGAGGGAGGAGGTGATTTTGCCACTGTATAGGTCATTAGTTAGACCACACCTGGAGTACTGCGTGCAGTACTGGCGCCCGTATCTGAAGAGGGACATTAAGTTACTGGAGGGGGTACAGTGCAGGGTGACAAAGATGATCAAGGGGCTGGGGGACTTATCTTACGAGAGGAGGTTGAAGGAGTTGAACATGCACTCACTGGAGGAGAGGAGGAACGGGGTGACATGATTGAAACCTTTAAATACATGAAAGGAATAAACAAGAGGGGTACAGAGGGTCTGTTCAAAGTAAGGGAGGGAGGGCCACCAGGGCCATGATATGAGACTGGGAGGAAGGTTCAGGAGGAGATGAGAAACACTTTTTACAGAGAGGTGGTGGCTGGGTGGAATCGTTACCTGCAGAAGTGGTATGCAGTAGAACAGTGGACTGCTTCAAAAGGGGATGGGACAGGACAAGGGGGAGGGTTAATGAAGGGGAAGGGTGGAAGGGAGGGGCAGCTGCAGAATAAGGGGTGCTAGCTGCACATTCAAGCAGACTTGATAGACCTCTAGGCCTTTATCTGCTGGCAAATTTCGTATGTTCGTATGTTCCTTGCTTCTGGAATTGTCGTATGCATTAATTTCTCTTTCTGTTACTGATTTTGCCCCTTTTATGATTTTGTATAAAGAAATACTGCTTTGTTTTGGTTTTATTAAATGTTATGACAAGTTCCCCTACTCCTTTAATGGGGAAGGGGGGTTGATTCTACAGGTTTTTTTATGTTTGGGGTTACTGTATGACGTAATACTTATTTATGTTTTTGATTCTCTTTTATTTCATGATATTGTATGATTTGATACTGTATTGTATATGATGTATTATGGTTTCAATAAAAAATTCCCCTACTCTTTTCGATAAGTGCCATGGGATCTTTAACATCCACCTGAACTACCACCAATCCAGGAAGATGGGACCTCGGTTTAACGTCTTATCTGAAAGACGGCACCTCAGAAGTGCAGCACCCCTCTCATGCTGCACTACAGTGTCAGTACTGGGATATTAACCCAAGTGCCAGATGTGGGAACTGAACCCACAGCCCTCTGCTTTCCTGGCCTCAGAGGCAAATGTGCTACCTACTGAGCCACTGACACTGACTTACTACCATGCTCGTCTGTCCTTGGAAAAATTTGTAGTTCAGTTCGACAGTTAGCATCTCCAATTACCTTATACAATAGGCACGTATCCCCCCTGAACCTCACCTCCTATAGCACAAGAAATATAGATTAAGGGAAGTCAGTCTGTCCTGATATGATTTTATTTTCTACTCATGTATAGATTTAGTAAATCTTCTCTGGACAGACTCTAATTTAATAATATCCTCCCTATTTTGAGGGGACCACACCTGAATGGCATACTCCAAATGAGGTCTTACCAGAGCTACATAGAGTGGGATTAATATCTTTGCATCCCTGCTTGCAATATATCTTAAAATACAATTTAAGTTTTGGTTTGCTTTTTTTATCTGAGATCTACAATGGATACTAAACTTCAAATCGGAACCAATTGTAATACCTAGGTCTCTTTCTTCGTTAGTAACTATAAGTGGTGAATTAGCAAGTTTGTAATTATTATATTTATTTGATTTGCCCATATGTATTACTTTACATTTACTAGTGTTTAAAACCAACTTATTAATAGTAGTCCAATCAGAAATGCTATCTATGGTGCTCTGCAATTCCATCACCTCTTCATGAGTGTTCACAACTGCCCCCATCCTACAGTTGTCGGTGAACTTATATAACCATACCCTTGGATTATTTGCTTGTAGGGAGGCTATATATATGTTAAATAAACTAGGTCCCAAAACGGAACCCTGAGGTATGCCACTAGTAATAGGAGACCAATTTGAAAATATACCCTTAATGGATACCCTTTGTTGTCTCCCTTGCAACCATGCTGACACCCAGTTACAAATATTAGGATTCCGTTTGATCTTCTCCAACAGTTTTAATAATTCTATATGAGGCAATTTGTAGAATGCCTTCGCAAAATCCATATATACCACATCAACTGAGTTTCCTATGTCCAATTCCCTGTTGACATTTTCATAAAAAGCCAGCAAATTTGTCTGGCAAGCCCTGGATGTGGTGAACCCATGTTGTGATTGGTCCACCTAACCATTAACATCTAGATGCGTTATAATTAAATCTTTAATTACCCCTTCCAAGACCTTACCCATTAGTGAAGTCAGACTCACTGGTCTGAAATTTTCTGGTTTGGACCTAGCCCCCTTTTTTAAGATAGGAACCACTGTAGTTATTTTCCAATCCTGAAGTACCTTGCCTTGATCCAGCGAGGTCTGGAAAACATAAGTAAGTGGGGGGAGCTATAACAGCTGCCATTTCCCTTAATACCCTGGGGTGCACATCATCAGGACCTGGAGATTTAGTAACATCTAATTTTAATAACTTGTCATGTATATCTTTGACCTTTATAATAATTTGTCCAGGACTTGAACTGTATTTCCCACTATATGTATTTTGGTTACTGGTGTAAAAAACTGAACAAAAATATCTGTTTTGAATGTCAGCCATCTCTTTGAGGGTAGCTACCTGTCCCACAGTATTTATAAAGGGTCCTATCATATTATTTCCTTTCCTCTTGCTGTTTACATGTGAATAAAATGTTTTTTTTACAATCTTCAACTTTATCTACAAGTGTTAATTCAAAATGTGCTTTTGCTCTCCTGATTTTTTGTTTAATCTGTTTCAGACATTCCCTGTATAATTTATAGTTTAACGGTGTACCATGACTTTTATATTTTTTCAAACAGTCTGTTTTTTCTATTTAACATTTTTTTGATAGATCTATTCATCCAAGCAGACTTATCCCTCTTGGAACTATCATGTTTAAGTTTATTTAGTATATATTTTTAGCAAGCTGTTTTATCCTAGCTAACAGTGACTCTCACATGTCTTGAATAGACATACCATATAATTCTCTTTCCCAGTCCTAACAAGTAAACTCTCTTTTGAGGCCAACAAAATCAGCTTTACCAACATGTAATTTAGCTGTTGTTTCTGGTGTATTTCCAGTGCATGGCTCAGAGATGTTAAAGTAAACAGTGGAGTGATCGCTGTTCCCTAACAGGTTATTTGTTGACACATTACTAATTGAGTTACCCATATTGGTAAGAACCAAGTCTAATATATTTGACTCCCTGGTACTACTATGCACTAACTGTTCCAGTCCCATCTGTTCAAACATGTCAAGATACCTCTTATTTATGTTACCATTAGCCTGCAATGTTTTCCAATCAATGTTGGGCAAGTTGAAATCCCCCACCAAAAGTACTCTATCCACAGGATCCAACGTACTGATTATATTAAGTATTTTAATATCATCCTCCAGGGTAATGGAGGGTGCTCTATACAATAACCCTAATATAATTTTGGTGCCTTTTTGAGGGAGCAGCTTAACCCTCAAGAACTCCAAATTAGACCTATCCCACTGTATTTCTTCACATTTAATAGATTTGTGTACAAAAATAGCTATATCCCCTCCCTTTCTGGAAGTTCTGGATTTTGAAAATAAAGTGTAACCTGGGACACTTTTGTCCCACATATCTTCACTGTCCCACCATGTTTCCATAATCATGGCCAAATGTATGTTCTGTGAGTATAACAATAAACTGAATTCATAACATTTTCCTATCAGGCTCCTTGCTACTATGGAAATTATTTGTTTTTCTCCTTGAAATTTCTGCTATCTAACCTGCTGTACTAGCTAGGCCTGACTACTGTATAGCTTATGACTTGTACTGCTGAATATTTGTTTACTGCTTGAACAGTTTACCTTTAAACTACTGCATTGTATATGTAGGAATTGTCTTCCTGAGTATAACAGAGTTGTAGTGAACCTTAACTGACTGCTTGACTTCTATACAGCTTACTGCTTGTACTACTGAATTTTTCCTGCTGAACTAATTGCCCAGTATTGTAGGATAGCTTGAACAACTGCCTACTGCCTGTTGTCTTTCTGCCACACTCTTTTTCCCATTACAGTTGCTCTCATTTCTCCTCAGACTGCCTTTTTCATTCCCTTCTTTCATTTGCCTTTTCCCTTTTGCATTTCTTTTTCTTTGCTCCCAACACTGTTTGTCTGGCAGCTTCTGGACCCCTGATTCCCTTTCCTGACACCCCCCTGAACCAGCATATTCTGTAAATATTGCCTGGCATTTTTCGCCATCTTCTCTAGCCCTGCTCCTGGGCCCCTGCCTCCTCTCCCATCAATCTCCTGAACCAGCCTTTTGTTTTGGTGCATACTGTGATCCTAATCAAGTCATTTAACTTCTTCGTGCTCCCAGGTTGCACCTGAAAACAAGCTTTGGCTTAGTGTGCTACTCCTGGTTAAACAATGTTCTCTCTCCCTTTTGCTAAATTCCCACCTGGTACCTTTGACTAGATCTCTCTGCAGGAACCCTTTCTCTCCCTTCATGCCCACTATTTGCACCTGCTTCTGCCTTGAACACTAAATTGCCCAGGGCCCTCCTACCAGTTTCCCTGAACTTTGTCATTGTTTTTTAACTAACGGCCCACCTTTTCTCTGCTCTTTTTTAGCCACAAGCCCAAATCAGGCTCTCCACTTCAGCCGAACGGCCCTGGTGCTAATCCCTGTCAGTGGCCGGACCTCTGCATCCAGCCAGCCACCCCCCCAACCAAGGAAAGCAGGTATGATTGGTCAGTTCCTAGCCCAGAGCTGCCAGGCTTCAATCCCCATAATTGGACTGGCTTCTGGGGACCGTGGTCACTTCCTGATTGGATGCTGCAGATCCCCATTGAGAAAGCAAACGCTCAAGGCACCTTTCTCAAATCACAGCTCAGCCACTGCCTTGCTCTTCTACTCTCTGGACAGTTTTTTTCACCCACACCCCTCCCTCCTTTATTAAATATACTTCCCCAGTGATCACCACCTCCTGAGGCCTCATACTAGTCAATCTCAGCAATTTCTTAAAGGGGCTCTCCTTCCCCTACTCCAGTAACCTCCTTCCCTTAGACCCCCTCCCTGTACCTCATCTCTGTGCACAATATTACTGTCCTGCTGAACCTACCATCCCCTTACCCCACTCCCTGTCTACCTACCCCCTTCTACCCATACCCTAGTCACCACCCTCCCCTCCTTGTACCCCATCTCAGTGCACAATATTTCTGTTCCTTTGAATCTACCACCCTCCTCTGTGATGTCATCTACAGCCCCATGTTTTCAATTGCATGGGCATATATATTTTGGCTGTATAGAATTCCTGAATACAACAAAGATCTCCTAAACATGAAATATAGGGACTATTTTTATTTTTGTTTCTTGAGCAGGGGTGCCCAGTGAAAATGTTCATTCAGTCCTGGATAAATACAGGACTGAATGAACATTTCTATAAAGCCAAGATATATATGCTCACTTTCACTTTATTATATTTTCTTGACAGATACATATTCCTACTAAATGATCTGCCAAAGGCTTGCTCTACTACCTCAATTCACATGTACGCTGATGACACGGTCCTCTTTATATCCAGTCGTACCTATGAAGAAATCACCTCTAATCTCCAGACCAGCTTCAACAAAGTACAACGCTGGTTTAACTCCAACCAACTCTCTCTAAATGCCAAGAAAACAGTCTCTATGGCTTTCGACACTAGACAGAGGCTATCCAGACTTAAGTCCCGTCTGATCTTCCATACTCTGAATAACACTGTCCTTGAAGACGTGCCCTCCTTTAGGTACCTGGGGGTTTGGCTTGATCGCCACCTCTCCTTTTCCACACATGCCCCTCTATAGAAACCGCACTAGTCCCCTGCTTCCTGTCAGACATGAAATAGTCCTGAAAATGATTCTACCTTCCTTCGACTACTGCGATGTTGTCTACAGCTCTGCCTCCAAGTCCACCTTATCCAGACTGGACCCCCTCTTCAATGCTTTCTGCCGTTTCGCCCTTGATGCCCCCCCCTACCCATCACTGCGAGCTCTTCCATTCGCTGGCCCTTCTATCCCTGAGCAACCGGCGCCTACTTCACAGTGCTAAATTTGTTTCTAATTTTTGGCTCAGTTCCCTTCTGCTCTACCTCGTCTCCTCCCTATCTTCCCCGCCAGCCCCAGCCCACGCCTTCAGGTCTACTGACTCCAGGCTATTAGTAATCTCTCGCCAAAGGACTTCTGCAGGCCAATCGGCTTTCTCTTACCACCTCCCTAAGCTCTGGAATGACCTGCCGGCCCAAATCCACCATTCCTCCTCCAAACACTCTCTAACCTCTGCCCTCACTAACTTCTACATGCCCAACTGTACATGTCCCTGACCTCCTCCCCCCCCTTGCCTGATTCTCTCTCCCCTTGATCCCCTCCTCACCTTACGCACCCTGATCAGCGACTTGGCCTTCGATCAAATGACTGGCTTATAAATTGCCCTAAACAACCCATGCACTAACCCACTCATGGCACTTCTGCTATCCCCCTTCTTATTACCCCGTCAACGTCTTCCCTAAGTCAACCCTCTCATCTTTCCCTGTGTATACTATCCAGACCTGTCACCTCTCCCTGGCCCAAAGCTCAGGCTTCCAGTTCTATCAGCCAATTTGGTGCATTATACTTCAAACTAATCTCTAGATAGTAAGCACTTATGTAGGTATGAATAGTTCTAGATGTGTAATCAAGTATGTTATGCCACCCTCTTTGTGGCACATGTATGTAGTGTCTCCTCATGTAGCAAGTTTGTAAAGCCACACTTAACTATGTAACAATTGTTCAAATTGCTTGACTCCAATGTTTAACCTATTGATTGTTTTGTGTATACCCTCCTCCTTTGTACCCCCCCCCCAGGTTGCACTGTAAGATGAGCATCTTGTTACTCAGTGTGCCTCTTCTGGTCAAACATTTTCAATAAGCAATAAATAATTAAAATATTTATGAATGTGTAGCAACATGTATAATATTATTGCTGAAGTAAAGCAAAATGTAATATATGTATTTTTATTTGCATAGTTGGCCTCTGTTAGTTTAGGTCATTTGTAATAATCTCTAGGCATATGTTTGTTGTTCCTCTTGTTTGTGCTGTCCTGTCAGTAATAATAATTTTGTAATTTTATATTTACAATAACAGTATTTATGACATGTATATTCATAGGGTGTCACTATTGGCAATTTGTTTTAATTCATCTTTTAGGTATAATATGGTTATTACTCTAATCTGATATTTATGGTAATGTGCTATTTAAATGGTAACACTTGGTGGCGCCAATGTCTTGATAAAGCATCTGTACGATGTGAAATGTACATCGACGAGGGGGATGCTACACTTGTACTCAGTAAAATTAATTTTTTAACGTTCCTAGAGTTGGGCTTTGTGGTTGTGGTAGAGGTGCAGCCGATACTTTTTTTGTGTGAGAAATAGATGCACCAAGCTAATAAGGAGTGCCAAGGCCACTTACTATGTCAAAACCTTAGAGGAAGCTAAAGGCAACTCAGCAAATATATGGCGCACCTTCAAGACTATCGAAGACCACAAAACCTTCCAATCACTCCCACAAAAAGTCACCTCTAAAGGTGCACTGGTCACTGAGCAATGCATCATATTGGATCTTCTAAACATCCACTTTGCCATAGTTGGTATGGCTTTCAACACTTTACTAGCTGCAGGGCTGCCCACCAGCCCCTCCATTCCAGACTACCCTGAGTCCTCACCACCACATGCCTCCTTCCAGCTCTCCCTGGTCATATTCAAGGAAGTTGAGCAACTTCTAATCAAGTTGGATACCAGAAAAGGGGCAGGTGCTGACAGAATTGAAGCATTCTTTCTAAAAATAGGGAGTCATCTATTAGCTGCACCATCATGCACATATTTAACCTTTCCATCTCGATGATTACTGTTCCCTCCAGCTAGAAAACTATGTATATCATCCCATTATTCAAGTCTGGAGATTGTAGCAACCTAAACAACTACAGACCAATTTCCATTCTATCGGTCCTGTCCAAGCTAATGGAAAAATTAATACACCTTCAAACAAAACAATATCTAGAGAACTTCAACCTACTTAACCCACTCCAGTCAGGATTCAGGCAGAATCACAGTACAGTTTCAGCCCTGGCAAAGGTAACTAATGTCTGGCTCTCTGCCATTGACAACAAACAGACTTCTTGTGCCGTTTTCCTTGACTTAAGCAAGGCATTCGACACAGTGGACCATACCCTCCTCCTGCGCTGACTAACATCCCTGAAATTTCATGACACTATGGTAAGATGGTTCTCTAGTTGCCTCTCAAATAGGCTGCAAAGAATCAAGGCTGCCGGAGCCATGTGGAACACGGTGTCCATCACGAGGGGAGTCCCTCAGGGATCCATTCTAGGGCTCCTCCTCTTCACTATTTACATCAACTCATTGGACAAAAACATTCAACAATCCAAGCAGTACTTTTTGCCGATGCCACTGTCCTCTACATGTCTGGGCCTTCATTGCCTGAAGCCTGTGTCTCATTACAATCTAATTTCAATCAGCTACAATTCAACCTGGCCCGTTCAAAACTTCTAAACACCAAGAAGACAAAGGTGATGATTATCAAACCATATGCCCTCTACTTTCAGTACTCAAAGTACCTTACCACCCATCACTACTATAATCAGAGACACCCTTTAGCCTGTGGATCAATTCAAGTATCTTGGAATATGGCTAGACAGTAAACTAACTTTTAGTGCCCATATCAACTGCCTTGTCAACAAGCTAAAAGTCAGGTTGGGGTTCTTCTTCTTCAGGAACAGATCCCTATTTATACTCGACTGCAGAAGAAGACTGGTCCAGGCCACATTCCTACCACTTCTTGACTATGGGGATGTCATTTACAATTGCAGTGCACCAACTCACACTCGTAAACTTGATGTCCTGTACCATCGTGCATTATGTTTCATACTAAATGCTGTGGCCAGGACACACCATTGTACCCTCTACACTTCTTTGAATGGGACCTCACTATCAACCAGGTGTATGTTCCATATTGGGCAGTGGACTCTAAAACTGCTGACTGGTAAAATACCTCAGTACATATGTTCCCTAACACACAAGTCTCACAATGTGTATGCACTGCGCACCTCAGATTTTGCATTCCTAGACGTTCCCAGGACACATACTAATCAAGGCAGAGGTGCCATTAGTATCATCCTTCCATCTGTATGGAACCAGCTGTGAAAATAAATGAAGCTAATTGAGATAGTCACGTTAAATTGTTTTAAGTCTCTAGCCAAGAAGTATTTGAAGTGGTTTGCCACTGCTCTTCACGCTAAGCTAATATATGAATTCTCACCATCCCTTCTGCTTGTCACCCTATCCCTGGCTCCCCACCAGTCACCCAGGCTATCCTCTCACCCATCTACCCCACCCACCCCCTTTATTCCTACTCTAACCCCCTTTACCCATTCTGCCTCCTAGCACTTCTTCCCTTCCTCCACCTCCCTGTCTCCCTTCCCCCTCCTCCCAACCCCTATATTCCTACCCCAACCCCCTTTACCCATTTTGCCTCCTAGCACTTCTTCCCTTCCTCTACCTCCCTGTCTCACTACCCCGTTCTCCCCTACCCTAGTAACCTCTCTCACCTAGACCCCCTCCCTGTACCTCTTCTCTGCGCACAATATTCTTGTCCTGCTGAACCTACCACCCTCCCCTTCCCCCCACCTCTCTGTCTCCCTACCCCCTCCTACCCCACCCCAGTCACCACCCTCACCTAGACCCCCTCCCTGTACCCCATCTCGGTGCACAATATTCCTGTTCCTCTGAGTCTACCACCCTCCTCTGCAGTGTTATCTATAGCCCCATGCTTTCACTTTTTTCTGTTTTTCCTTTTCCTTATGCCCCCAGTGAAGACTTGTCTCACTCTATGTGTATCATCTATGTGCACATTAGTGCAGTTAGTCTTTTGTATGTAAAGTTTCAGTTATCTGCAACAGTCCAAGTTGTACCTTTTCATTGCCAATCCTGTTTACTCATGCTATCCAAATCTGTTTTATATAAGATCATGTATGTCATTGTATTGTTTGAAATCTCCAGGACCTCCTTGTGAATGAGCTTGCTCAATGGAGTAATTCTTGTAATAAAAAACTTGAACTGGGTGGACATTACAAAAGGGGTAAGGGAGGACGCAGAGGTGTGGGAAGAGTTCCTGGAGGGTATAATAGGGTTACATTTTGACAGGACGATTGGGAGTACAACATGGAGCTGGAGCTATATACAGACGCTTTGGGACCCTGGGCATAGGGGCCTATTTCAAAGAGGATTGGATCTCTGAGGCATTGCTGGATGTTTGGAGGGAAGTAGGGGTACTGAAGGATATCACCTTCCTGGAAATATTCCCCATCCTGGTAGCCTAGGTAGTTTGGGGGGACAGGGTGAGGGGAAAGCAGATACTCTTCTGGTGCTACAGTAACGGGGTCGTGTACAGCTGGACAGCTTCTGGGAATTGGCACCAAACGCAGCAGGACACTGGACCAGGGTTCTGGATCATCTATAGGAGATTGAAGGGGAAAAAGCCAGATGGTTGTACCAGAGGTGCTGGGTACCCAACATGTTGAGGGCATATGAGGGAGTGGGGGCAGCATTCCAGGAATTTTGAGTGAGGGCAGGATGGGACACAGGGGAGCAGGTGATGGGGGACCAGGTGCAGCAGTATGTAGTGGAGAAATGGGAGGAAGGCCTAGCCCATACCTTGATGAGAATACAGTTAGCAGGCATAAGCTTGCATGTAAAGACAGAGATTGGCCTGATGCCATGGCTGGGAGGAATGTAAAGCAGATGCTTGGAGGTTGGCAAAGAGGATATGGGGTGAGGATAGAAGAAGACCCATCAGGAGACAGCTGCTTAGGAGAGTGATGGGTGCCCTACAGCATGTATGCACCACAGCAATGGAAGCATGCCCATTTAGAGTGGTATTCACAGTCATGGCGAGGGGTGTTTTCAGGGTAGGGGAAGTAGTAGCCCAGAGGAAGTCAGGAACAGGACAGGGGCTGCAGGCAGGTGACATCAAAGTTGGCCAAGATAGGGTGGTCATACATCTGTCCTGATCAAAATCAGATCAGGGAGGCAGAGGCATAATGATGGTACTGGTCAGGCAAGGGCTAGGTGAGGTATGCATGGTAGAAGAGCTGCAGAAATATGGGAGGATGCATTGCACAGGGGAAAGGATGTGGTTCCACCACAGGGATGGGAGCCTAGTCATGGGTTTTCAGGTTGGAGGGGTTCTTAAGAAGGCACTTGCCTTCATAGGCAAAGACCCTGGGGACTTTGCCCCCCATTCTTTCTGCATGGGGCAGCCTCAGAAGTGGAAGCAAATGGGGGGTCAGAAGTGGAGGTGAAGCAGGTTGAAAGATGGAGGTCCTCTTGCAATAAGAAACATGTGAGATAATGACATGTTGGTTTTTCTCACCATAGTGTCTTTTTTCTTTCTTGCAGGAGACAGGTGACAAGCCTGGTTGGTGGGGCACTCATTTATCAACTGGGCTGAAAGGTTTGCAGCATCAAGGAGTGGTGGAACGCAGCTGAGTATGGACATGCAGCACATGAGGGTACAATGAAAGGGTGTGAGGGGAATGAGGTGGGTGCAATTGATGCTACTCTTAGAAGAGCTCTGGATCTGGTGAAGCAGGCTGGATCTGTTAGTTATTCACCTGGGGGGAACAACCTGGGCAGCACACCATGTGGGGGGGTTGTTGGCACAGGACATGATGGTAGACCTAGAGAGGATAAAAGGATGGTGGACAAGCATGGTCATCGGCTGGTCCGAGATCACATCATGCAAGGTAAGGAGGGGAGCAAAAGAAGTTAAAGCAGTTGAGAAGAGGAGGAAAAGAATCAACACGAAGGTGGCTAGGGCAGTAATTGAAATGGGGGGGTTTATATGCAGCACAGGGATATTTCTTTCAAGAGGGAAGAGGTTTACCAGTCAGATAGGGTGCAACTGACTGAGTTTGGTATGTGTCCTTTTCTAAGACCCATGATAGACCAGGTGGGGATTGTCGATAAAAAGGATCCTAGATATTAGCCCACAAGGGGGGAGTCCCATCTTCCATCGCTAGCTGGAGCTGGGGCACTGGAAAGGGGAAAGGGATTTAGAAGGGGTATGAGGGCAGGCAGATAAGGGGAGGTGGGCAGGCCAACACATGCTAGGGGGCAAAAGTAGCACCCAGGCATGAATAAAAGTGGGGTGGGGGAAGGAATGGGGAATAGGGGTCGGATCATAGTGTCCGGACCTAAAAGGGCATTGGTCCTGGCAGGATGGTACCTAGTACTGTTGATGGTGTGGGGGAGGTGGATTAGAGTGTCCGTACCCCCAGGCAAAGAAAGCAAGAAGATGCCAGGAAGGAAGAAAGTGCCAGAAGAAAAATGGACAATGCTGTTGTATTGTTGAAATTGTAATAACTGTGTTGAGATAAATGGGACTGTAAACATAAAATATTACCTTAATAAAATTGTTGCCAACGAGCACTTAAGCCAGCAGTAGTGGAACAAGTTTTATTTCCTGTGGTGGAGGGATCAGATGACAAATAGGGTTGCCTTTAACAGGCAGCCACAATTGTCCAATGGCCTACCCCCAAGGAAGAATTAAGAACGGGGAGGAGGAGGAGGGGTTGAGGTCACCAGGTGACTCATCTGACACACAGAGTAAGGAGCAGCCCATTGGCTGATAGGAGGGGCCTGTGGGTACTGGGGGTGGGGCTTAGAGGGGTATAAGAGCTGGGGTAACCCTCCAGTAGCCCTCTTTTGCAACAAAAATATGGTGCTCTTCGAAATGCCTGCACTAGGCAGATCCTCAGGGCAAAGGCAAAATACTTCATTGACACCTTCAAAGCTAACCTGATCCAACCATCCAAATTTTGGAAGGTGGTTAAATCTCTCTTTGGCCCTCACTCACAAACCCCTACCCCAACCCTCAACAGTGGTGGCCCCATGCTTACTACCCCCCTGGATGTGGTCTCTCATTTCAACTCCTTCTTTATGGACTGCACCTCGTCTCTCTTGGGCACCCCTAACTCTCAAGCCACCCAATGCTCTCAGCCATGCCACCCCCAAAATGCTCCCCCAGAAGGCAACCCCTTTGCCTTTCGCCAGATTACCCCTGCTGAAGTTTACAAAGCTCTACTTGCCCTAAATCCTGACAAAGACAAATGCCCTACTGACCTTGACTCCAAACTACTCTACTTGTTGACCCCAGCCATCGCCGCCCCCAGCAGATCTCTACAACCTCTCATTCTCTCTCTTGCTGCAGTTCCCATCGAGTGGAAACATGGTACAGTCATCCCACTGCCAAAAGGCGGTAACCCCTCAACTCCCGGTAATTACTGCCCGATTCCCCTGCTTCCTATCCTGGCCAAAATCCAGAAAAAAATAGTTCTCTCAACTCTCCTCCTATCTTGATTCCTCTTCCTTTTTCGCACCTTGTCAGTCTAGCTTTAGGAAGACCCACTTCACTACCTCCTCCCTCTTAAGACTCAGACTCCATACTCACTGGTATGGACAAGGGCCTAATCACCTCTGCCATTTTTGTTAACCTGGTTAAAGCCTTCAACACTGTCTCCCTGTATGACTGCTGCTATCAAAACTCTCTCACACAGGGCTGTCAGACTTGGTCACCAGGGGGTTCCAGTCCTACCTGCTAGACTGATTCCAATCTGTCAGAATTGGCAATGTCACCTCTGCTTCCCTTTCTGTCACTTCTGGGGTCCCACAAGGCTCAGTCATTGGCCCTCTCCTGTTCTCCATCTTCCTCAATGACCTGCCGGCCACCTGCCCCAGTACAACTATTCACATGTATGTGGATGATACAGTGTTGTACACATCTGGCGCCTTGACTGCTGAAGCAGCTAACAGACTCCAGCAGGACTTCAAATCAGCTTTTTCTCAACACCAGGAAAACTATCTCCATGACCTTCAGCACAAGGCAGAGACTTTCAAGGCAACCCCCGCTTTCCGCACCCTTGACGGGACTTCTATTGAAACATGCTCCATCTTCAGGTATCTCGGGGTCTGAATTTACCATCACCTTGACTTCTCTGCACATATTGATGCAATCCACAAAAAGCTCTACCCCAGACTTGGTGCACTGTATCGAAATCGTGGCTGCATCTCTTTACCAGCAAGACTTGCTATAGTGCAGAGGATGATTCTCCCCATCTTCGACTATGGGGACATAGTCTACAGTGCCGCTCCAAAGTCCACCCTGGTCAGACTGGACCCCCTCTTCCATTCCTTCTGTTGCTTTGTTCTTGACTGTTCTCCTCCCACTCATTTCTGTGTTCTGTACCAGAACCTAGACCTCCCCTCATTGCAGGGCCAGCGTCTAGCCCATTGTGCAAGCCTCACAGCCAAATACTATTTGCAGTCCCTCCCCATGTATCTCACCATGGTCCTCTCAGCCCACACGCCCCAGGGCTATGCACTGAGAAATAAAGACTCACATCTACTGGCCATCCCACACATGTCAACCTCTGCAGGCCAGTCAGCTTTCAGTTTCTGCTTGCCCAGCCTCTGGAACTCTCTCACACTGGACATCCAGCATGCCACACCTAGTAGGCACCTTAACTCCCTACTCAAAACAAATTACCACCCTATCTGCACTTGCACCCCTGGGAGCTCACTAACCGGGTGTCCTCAAACCCCTGCATCAGGGTAATTACCACTGGCACTCACCATTCCTAAATTTCATTGTTCCATCCACTCACCTGACAATGGAACCTCCCAGAAGTCTCCTGTCATTTGGTCTTGTATTCCTCCTATTGTAAAATCTCGCTGCCACAAATTATGTACCTTGTATGTATTACCATATTGAAGCCATGGCTATGTACCTGCCTGTGGAAATTGTACTCTACCTTGCTAATGTTTCTTTTATGCAATCATGTAAATTGTCATTACTGTATATGTTTGTATGCTCTCCCATTCTTTTATGTATATCATGTATTTGACCTTACTGTATATGTTTGTATGCTCTCCTATTCCTCCTACCCCCAGCGTGCATCTGGAATCAAGCAATAGTCTGCTCAGCATGCCTCCCTCGTAAAACACTTAAATAAATAAATATAAATAAATAAAATGTTACCCACCTACCCGCCCTGAAGGTACGCTGGCTCAAAGGAGCCAGGTCGGGGGCAGGTTTTGAAATGAAGGTGAGAACACCTAGGGAATTTTTATGGTGGCAACAGCGGGGGTCCTGAGGGGCCATGGTAGCTGCAGAAGGGCAACTGGTGGGCTGACAGAGCCAGGTCTGGTGAGCAGCAAGTGTATGGTTTTGGCTGAAAGAGCAATTGTGAAGGGTGGGAGAAAAAGGGGGAAGGGGAGGAAAAGGGGTGAGGGGGAGTGAAAAGGTGGGATATGGGGCAGGCAGATAAGAGGGAGAGGCAGGCCAACATGTGCTGGGGGGTAGCACCCAGGTATGGATAAAAGGAGGGAGGGGAAGGGAATAGAGAGTAGGGGTCGGATCATAGTGTCTGGACCTAAAAGGATGGAGGTCCTGGCAGGACGGTACCTGGTACCGGTGATGGTGTGGGGGGGTTAGATTGAAGTGTCCAGACTCTGAAGGCAAAGAAAACAAGAAAAAGATGCCAGGAAGGAAGAAAATGCCAGAAGAATAATGGCCATTATTGTGTTGTTGAAATTGTAATGACTGTGTTGAAATAAATGGGAATGTAAATATAAAATATTGCCTTAATAAAATTTTGCCCAATGAGCACCCAAGCCAGCAGTAGTGGAGCAAGGTTTATTTCCTATGGGGGAGGGATCAGATGACAATTACTGTCCCCACTACTCAGTGGATGCAACTGTAGAAGTTGCTGTCATATAAGTAAGCATCTAACTTAGATTTAAGTTCTACAAAGGTGGATTAATTTGCAATATCTGATGGCTGTTGGTTCCACCTTTTTGTACTCCTTGTTAAAGATGCACAACTCCTCATATTGGTCCTTGGTACATAATCTAATATTTGATTGTTGTTTGTCCTGAAATGATGTACTGGATCTTTGTACAGTGTATGATCCCCAATTCCAATGATAGCTCATTGTCTTGAAGTATTTTGTACAGGCATGATAAGTCACCCCTATATCTCCTGAGGCTAAGAGGCCACAGTCCCAATGCTCCAAGTCTTGTTTTATATGGTTTTTCAGTGTAGAAATTTGTTTAGTGTATTGGCACTGGGCTTTCTCTAGTAAATCTTTGTCTTTTTTTAAACTAGGACATGAAAGTTGGGAACAGTAGTCTAAATGTGGCCGCTCATATAATTTATATAGTAATATAAAATAATAAATCTCTTTCTACTTATCCCCCCAATGGCAATCATCTTCTAACTAAATTAATTACTTTTGTGTTCGTACCACTTATAGTAGGTCTTACTTGGTTTTGTCAGACAAAAGAAGGCTGTGAGCCCATTGTGATTGTCCCCCACCCTAGGTGGGCAATTATACCAGAACCTGAGATGAAATGAGCCAATTGTCCAACCCTTTTTTAAATGAGTCAAAGTTAGTTTGGTCAAGCAATACCTGAGGGAGTAAGTTCCATAATTTGGGAGCTTTTATATTAAAATATTTGCTCTCTTAGTGGTGTTGGCCCAATATACCGCTAGTTTATTGTGCAGCTTCACTGCAGTGCATCTATTTGTGAATTCAAGTCCACACTGAGTCATTATTTCTGTCGACTGAAGCATTTTGTAGAGTAAAAGAATACTGCCCCTGCGTCTTCTAGGGTATAATTCAATGTCCGTTATTTCCTTCCATGTATTACCATAAATATCATCATTGGCTTTGTCTAAAATATACATTAGGTTCTTAAACATTAAAGTCTCTCTAAAAAGAGACCACCGCTTATTTTTTCCGTATTGCTCTTTAACCTCCACAGCAGACTACTACCCCAATCAGCTACCCTTACCTGACTCCAGGGGACTTTTGGGGTCTTGTAGATGCCTTGTGTGCCCCAGCTGATCCCCCTAAGCTGGACTGGAGGCTTCATCCTGCTTCATCCCTTGTTTTTCCTTGTTTACTCCCAGTTACCCCGAGGCCCCAGAATGAGGTAGTGCATGCGTGTGGAGGCACACACGCACATCAGCTCCAGTGACAGCCCCTTCTGTCTTCCCCCAGCCTAACATCAGGGCTACTCGAATGTGGTGCTTCCCCAAGCCTCCACAATGAGGTGACCAAGCACTGAGGAAATCTTCGAGTCCTCCCCAAGGAGGACAGCTGCCAGCTAGCAGCTCAATCGTCTCCTTCCTCCACCAACCCCCAGCACCCTAAGCTCATAAACAAACCTGGGTCGCTGGCATGGCATGATGTGTGGTGTCCAGTGCCTCAACCCTCAGTGCCACAGGGCCGGCCAGCCACCAGTTATTTAACAGAAAGTTCAGTAATTTATTAGAGTTCCAGTTTGCTAGAATAAGCCTCTTCATTGCCATTGTGGCTAGTGAAAAAAAGTTTTGTTCAGTAGATCCCATAAAATTGTCTTCAAAACAGTTGAATCTAAACAGTTTAAGAGTCAATGGAAATGACCTATTCAAAATTTTGCTTATAATGTTCCTTGTATATTCCCACCAATTCATTACCTGCGAACATTCCCAAAAGCAATGTGTTATGGCTGCTTTTTTACCACACAAGTGCCAACACTGATTATTTTAAGATGGGTCCATATTAGCAATCTGAATTGGGGTTAGTTAGGCTCGTTCAATTATTTTTTTCTGTCTTGATTTGTTGCGGGGAGGGATAAATAATTTTTAGTAGATAATATTTTTAATTTTGTCCAAATTTGATTTGTCAGATTCAGGTTAGCTTCCTTATGCCATGTAATATTTTTTTTTTCCCTCTCATCTATATTACCTTTTATCAATACAGTATATAATCATGAGAGAATGGACCTGATTCCAAGTCACGTTATGTATGGCGCAAGTCAATTTATGCCAAACCCCATGATGCAAATCGCACCTTGTGCCATGCGTTATGGAAGTTGCTAGTACAGACTGCGGCTTGTGCCATACTATATGTGGGTTGCACCAAAGGTGGGCTATGCCACCCACTACACCCACAACCTACTGTGGCATGGTGCAAGAGTGGGTCATGACAGAACCTGCTCCCTATTCTGAAAGGATGGCTGCTGTAACCCACTTACACAATTACAAGTCCCGCAATGACGCTGTGGGTTAGACTAGCATGGCGGTTGTCTAAGGGGCATCCATCCTGCCAGAACAATGGATGCCAACCCCACAGTGCCACAGAATGCAGATTGCCATGATCTACATACTCCCCCTGCACATTGCTGCCACCTCACCCTGATTTTGGGGTGACACCCGGTTTGGTATTATGTCAGGTGCCTGTGCCATCTGGCCAGCCCCCCCAGGCCCCCAGGGTATTGTGAGAGTGTTCTGGAGTGGGGGTTCTGGGGGGCAGTTAGATGTGGGCTGTGACTTGTAGCACCCAGGTCCATTGCACCATTCCCGTGGTGCATGCCTGCAGCTGCCGCAAGTCATGGGTCATAGGTGCTGGGGACCCTGCCTGTCTTGGAATAGGGCACAGGGTCCCCAGTGTAGTGCTGCATGGCACAACCCTCATATATCCCGAGTTGCACCTTGTGACTTGGAATCAGGCCTCATTTTTTCTTCCCCTTTTAATGTAATTATCATCTGTGTTTTGAACTTTTACTGTTATTTTTTCTATTTTTTTCCAATCCAAATATGTCACATAATTTTTATATCCACATAATTTCTTAAATTTCTTCTGCACGGTAATGACAGTTAAGTGATAAATTTTAGAATCCTGAGGCCCAATTCCAGGATGACTTATGCATGGTGCAAGGCACTTTATGCCAAACCCCATGACATAAATCGTACCTTGCGCCATGCATTACACAAGTCACAATTACAGGATGCGGCTTGCACCATGCCACATGCAGGTTGCACCAAAGGTGGGCTACAGCATGAAGCAAGGGTGGGGAACAGCAGCAACTTCACCCTATTCCAAAAGGGTGGCTGCCATAACCCACTTATGCAATTACAAGTCCAGATATGGCACTGTGGGATTAAAGCACTTAGCTGGTCTAAGGGGCATCTGTCCTGGCACAACAGATTCCCCCCACAGCACCACATATGGCACATTACCCTGCCCCACGTACCCCCCAGCACAGTCATGCCCCCATCCCTGTGAATTTTGTTGACCTCCCGGGTCCATTTTTCACTGTGTGCCTCCATGTGCCTGTGCCACACAGCCACCCCCCAAGTCCCCTTGGTGATTGTGGGAGAGTTATGGGTGAGGAGCTCTGGGGGGCAGTTATATGTGGACTGTGACTTGCGGCACCCATGTCCATTGCTCTATTACCATGGCACAATCCTGTGGCTGCCGTAAGTCATGTGTCGTAGGTGCCTGGGACCCTGCCTTTCTTGGAATAGGGTGCATGATCCCCGGCGCGGCACCACATGGCGCAACTCGCATACACCAATGAGTTGCATTATGCAACTTGGAATCAGACCCCTGTACTTTAACTTGAAGAGTCTCCTTAGTTATAATAAAACATCTTCTATTAAATCTATTCACTGTAAAATATTGTTATTTTTTACTATCTTTAATTGATTCTGATTTTCTTACCCCAAATCTCTTTATCAGTATCTAATTTCAAATAAAGTCAAGGTAGATCCATTTTTCTTTTATCCTTACATAGCAACTATTTTACTAAAGTAAACCAGTATGTAAAAGGATGTTGAGAATCTTTAATATACTTAATATCCAGCAGTAAATCATGAAGTTTTATTCCTACTTCATTTGTTTGCTCTATCAATTTTTGATATTCGGCAGGATTTTGTTTTTCCTTCAGAATGTACCAAGTCCAAATCAAAGCCATAACTTGTGTCTGTGTACACTTAGGAGGGTCTGGGAAGCCCAATCCACCCAAAGAACTAGGGGTAAATAAGTGTGAACAAGCAATGCAGGGTCTGCCCCCACGTCATATCAATTTCCTAAAAATTATTTTCAAATCTTCAAAAAAGCTAAATGAGGGTGCATCTAATACCATTTGTATTGTGTAGATTAGATGGAGTAATATCAACATTTTCAGAATATCTATTTTTCCCCAGAAGGAAAGGGGAATTTTTGACCAATTAAGTAGCCATGGGCCCAATTCCAGCACAAATGGAATAACTCGCAGACGGCTGCAAGTTATGCCATTTGCTGCTATGCAGGGGACCCTGTGCTGCATTCGAACAGTGGCAGGGTCCCAGCACTTGTGACATGTGGGTTACGCCGTGTGGAGGCTAACACCACAGGCATTATGTAACTGACCTGCATGTCGCAAGTCGTGGCTCGTGACTGGCAGCCCCCCTGCCCTGGAACAGCATGACACACACCAGGGGGCATGGGGGGCAGGACAGATGGCACAGGCAACTGGGGGGGTACACCATAGATCAGACCCCAGGGGGTCCCCAAGAATTGGTGGGGGCATGGGTATGCCAGTGGGGTACATGGAACACAGCAGCGCCATTGTCACAGAGCCATGGGGCTGGTAACCGATAGATAGCACTGTCAGTCACCCCTTAGAGCAGCTTCAGGTTGTTCTAACATAGCCCCATCAGTGTGGCTTTCAGAATCACACTTGCAGGTTATGACAGCCGCCCTCCTGGAATAGGGTGCAGTTGCTGTCATAACCTGCACTTGCGTCATGCCTCTGCAGGCTGCGGTGTAATGGGTGACGTAACCCACAATTGTCATAGCCCACATCTGACATGGTGCAGTGTGCCTCTTGTAATAGGGGCTAGTGTATCGCTTGGCGTAAGGCGCAAGATATGCCATGGGGTTCGGCATATCTCAGCTTACACTGGCGTATCCCAACTTGGAATTGGGTCCCGTGATTATATTTTATTTTTTGTGGATTCATAATTAATTTTAATGTTCTTTTCATAATTAGGTGCAAGTATAAACCCTAAATAGTTTATATTGGTATCAGTTTTAACGTCTTGGGTGCCTTCTAAGGGGAAGGGATCTTTTTTGTTTGAAATTTTTATTATAACTGATTTCGACTTATTTAATGTATAACCTGCTATCTCAGTATATTTATCCACTAATTCCAAAAAGTGTTTTAAAGATTTATTTAGATTTTTCACTATTACTCCCCATTCCTAAAGTTATGCATGGTCAATGAAACAAAATCCAGGACATTAACTGGTTGAGGATCTGGTGTCTGCACCTAGATATTGATTGTATCCCACACTGGGAAGATGTTGATAACAGACCAGAGCTATATTGCTGGGATGGCTTGCATCTCAGCAAGAGGGGTAACTCACTCCTAGGGAAACATATTGGCACCTTTTTGCAGAAGACTTTAAACTAACAAACTGGGGGAGAGGATTACTATCGTATCCTCTCTGAATGTTGGGCATGAACTAAAGAATAATAACAACACAACTGTAAACAACTTCCAGACCAAACAACCTAATCATGTCCAATAGGGAAACCTAACCTGCACAAACAGTGGACTACACATAATTCTATTAAATGCTAGAAGTTTGAGAACTAAAATTGCTGAATGAAAATATACATTAAGGAAAAATTTTATAGACATCTGTGGGGTGACTTAAACATGGACTAGAGATGGTGATTTGAATCTTTAGATTCCAGGATACTGTAGAATATACAAAAATCAGAGTAATAAAAGGGGTGGAGGTATTGCCTTATATATAAAAAGAAATCTACAAAGCTCATGAAATAAAGGAAAACTTATCAATAGAGAATGACATTATATGAGCTCAAGTCAATATACCCCCTAAAACACTTACTATAGCCCTGGTTTATTGTTCATCAAACTTATTAGGCAAAGATAACAACAATTTACTAGCTGAACTTGAAAACGAACACATGTCTGGAGATGATATTATTATGGGGGATTATAACTTTCCCAAAATAAATTGGAAAACACAAGAAGGAACAAATACTGTAGTAAACAAATTTATTGATATTATGACATTTCATAATTCTGATCAACATGTGATACAAGTAACCAAAAGAAAAGCATGTTTTGGCCAAATGCTTCTATACATGGATAACACAGTTATCTTCTGCAGTCACCATGACCTCCCCCCAGCTTGCCCTCCAGAGTCTTTTCTCTGAAACTGAGACATGGTTCTCTGCCAATAAACTGGTGTTATATTCCCCAAAAAACAAAGTCTATGAAGATTGAAGTTTGAAGTTTGTTGTTCTAGGAATTAATACCTTTGAACCAAGGCTCTTTTACAAAGGTTCCACGTCATTAAGTACAAAAAAATAGTAGACAGTGTTACAAACAATCAGTAAACCATTTAACAAGGCCACAACTTAAACAGTAACATTTATGTACAGAAAAGAAAAAGGAACTCAGAGGCAGTGTCAAGGGCAAGGAATAAGGATTGGAGAGCTTGAGAGGGAAGAGAGGAGAAATAAGAAGTTTAGGAGCAGACAGAACCAGGTTAGTGGTACTCAGGTTGTCTTTGTTAAAGAGGAGACCATGGTGGTTGAGTGAAACAAATGTAAGTGCACTCAGTGGGATGAGACTTTAGTCAAAGCAGTCACAGGAGCTGGAGGCTGTGAGGTGAGCGTAAAGTATGGATTTGAAAGCTCCCAATGCCGTGGAGGATAGGGAGGGCAGTTTAAGGGCATTGTACTGGGTAGGGGCACGATATGTAAAAGATCTTTGTCCCTGAGCAGTCCAGCATCTAGGGACAAGGAAAGGTTGGTGGTCAGATCTTCTGGTGGTACGAGTGCCATTGTTCAGGCAGAGCAGGTCCCGGATACATGGAGGAGTGAGTCCCAAGATTGATTTTTTTGCCATCATGCAGGTGAGATACATGAGATGATTGGAAAGATGCAACCAACTGGTTTCCATGTAGAGATCACAAGTGTGGGTCCGTCTCTGTGCTCCAGTGAGGAGTCGACAGGTTTTGTTTAGTGCTGTTGAGATGCGCTTTAGTGCAGTGGTAGTAGCTGAGCCATAGACAATTAGATCATAGTCTATGATTGAGATGATGGAGCTTTGAACAGCAAAGCAGCTTGGTTGAAAAATTGATGGTTCTGGTACAAAATTCCAATGTGTTGGTGCATTGTTTTTGCAGTGTTATCGATATGGTCCACAAAAGTAAGACATTCGTCAAAAGTGATACCAAGGTATTTGAAGGTGTTCACTTGTTCTAGTGTATTTCCAAGAGAAGTTTTTATGACGAGTGGAGTATGCCTATTTCTGTTTTGATGACTGGCAAAAAGCATGACTTTTGTTTTTTGATTTAGGACCAGTTTGTGCTCAAGGAACCACTTTTCAACACATGAGAAAGCAAGCTGCAAGCTCTGTCATAGTGGATTTGGATCCTTATGGGAGGAGAGAATTACAGCGTCATCAGCATAGAGTATTAATTTTTCAGGGCAGGATTTGGGAAGCAAGTTTAGAAATAGGCTGAAGAGGAGAGGACCTAAAATTGAACCCTGGGGAACACCAGAGAGGACCAGTTTGGAGTCAGAGAGAACCTCAGAGATTTTTACTGTTTGAGAATGTTGTGCCAGGTAACTTTTTACCCAGGCTCCAGGTCCCTCGGCTAGCCCAATGTTAAGCAGAAGAGAGATTAGAAGGCTATGGTGAACAGTGTCAAAGGCCTTTGTGAGGTCTATGAAAACAGCTCTGGTTAAATAACCCTTATCCAAGGCTTTGTGAGTTTCACTAGAGAAATCAAGTAGGGCCGTCGATGTACTGTGTCCTTTCCTAAATCCGTGTTGCTGAATGCAGAGTAGATCATACTTTTGCAGGTAGTCTGATAGTTGATCTGCCACGATCCATTCAAGAGCTTTGGAGAGGGGTGGAAGTATAGATATGGGCCGATAGTTCCCTGATGTGGATTTGTCGCCCCCTTTATGCACTGGTGTGACTATAGCGGCCTTCCATGTGTTGGGGAATTAACTTTGGCACAGGGAGAGGTTAAGAATTTTGGTGAGGGGGTGGATCACTTCTTCCAAGGTGAGGGACAGAAGTTTTAGATCAATGTTGCAACTGCTATTTCTAGATTTAGAGCAGGCCTTTTTTATGTATCTGTAGGCTTCATATGTCTTAACTATTTTAAAGTGAAATAGCGGTTTGTCTGGCGAGGTGGTTTGAGATACGAGTTTTGGAACTGACAAGTCCTGGAAGAAGTCTGGTGAGAGGACACCACTGAGGACAGTGAAGGTTTTATTTAGGGCATCGGCCATAGTCTTAGGGTTACGGGTAGTGGAGCCATCAATGTTCATTGCCGTGGGAGAGGATTTAGACTGTTTGCCCGTAATATTATGTATATTGTCCCAGAAGGATCTCCCGTCACCCCAGGTGGTTTCTAGAGCATTCTTGAAATAGGAGCTGTTCATTTGCCTGATTTGTGAAGTGGATAGGTTGCGCGCCTGTTTATAGTTAAGTGAGTCTGTTATGGAGCCTGTGGCCCTGGCTATAGCCCAAAGATGGTCACGTGCTTTAAGCTGAGCCAGTAGTTTGGCTGTTAGCCAGGGATTAGAGAGGGCTTTGATTTTACGTTTTTGGAAAGATGCGTAGGTGTCACAGGCAGTGTTATAAGTTTTAATGAAGAAGTCTAGGGCAGCGTCCACATCCAGCGTCCACTTCCAGCGTATTGTAGATAGGGGACCAGTCTTGTTGTAGGAGGCAAGTCTTTAGCTTAGCAAGGTTTCCGTGTGGTAGCATTCAACTTAGGATGGTTTTAGGAGGTGGTTTGTGGAATTTATTTGTCCAGAAACAGATCACAGGGGAGTGGTCACTGAGGGAGTCAGAGAGAACGGTGGTGTTTTTTTATCTGGTCCGGGCGATTAGTAAGAATCCAGTCAATGAGAGTGCTGGTTCCAGTCTTGAAGTTTTTTCTAGTAGGGGAGTTGACCATCTGTGTTAGGTTGGTTGCTAGGATAGTATCCCTGCTGGGTCCGATATCTGAGACAAGCCAATTTATATTGAAATCACCGAGAAGGAGGAGCTCAGAGTCAGGAGGTTGTAATCTTGAAAATTCAAGGATAGACTGGAGCCCGGCTTGTGGGTCTTTAGGGGGGATATAGACTGCAACCACGGTAAGCACTTTGTTATGGGCACCAAGGAGAAGCTTGACAGGGAGAAGTTGTACTAGGGTGTTTTCTGGGGAGAAACTGGCGAGGTGGCACGTGAGGCAGTCCTTTATATGGATAACACATCCACCCCCTTTCTTTTTACCCGGTCAAGTCTGAAGAGGTTGTAGCCTTGGAGTGAGATTGCATGATCTGGAGTGCTAGGTGTTAGCCAGGTCTCAACAATTACAAGTATGTCAGGATTATATTGTCCAATAAAGGCTTGAAGAGATGCCAGCTTAGGAAGGAGGCTGCAGATATTTAGGGTAACAATGGATAGCCCGTTTTCAGTTTTTGCAGTCTTTATCTTAATGTTTGAGCCATGGCCAGGGTTTGGGTGGATCCCACCAGACATGAGAAGTAGGAGGAGCAGCAGTTTGAGGGATATCTCCCGTAGCTCATACCATGTAACATCTATCCTCTGCATGCTGCAGGTTTGGATACAGTGCAGTCACCTAGGGTCCCAACAAAGGAGGGTTGCTAACGACAGGTGCTCAAATATGATTTTTCCAGCCAGGGTGGTCGTTTGCACCCAGTCCTTAGTAATGGGGTGCCTCAGATAGAAATAAAGGGTATTTGCCATTGTTCCATAATGAAGGTAGGATGTCAAGATGCTTACAGTGGGGGGGTTGCGTGGGGTAGGAGGAGAGAGGAAATTGACACAGTGGATAACAAATGGAGAGAGATAGAAAAGACAGGTGGAAGTTTACATGGGTAAACCCAAGGCTCACATATGAGCAGGGACAGATCAATTTCTGTGGTGTGCCTCCAAGGGGAGGATTTGCCCCATTGCCAAAATTATGTAAAATAATCAAATCCACAGGAAAATGACCAGTAAACTGTTTGATCTATGGTAACAAGACAAAGGATGTGTTAAATTCCTGGAACACTGGCCTGGGGCATATGCAGGATGTTAAAACCCTTTGTCAGTGTCTTCCCTTTGTTTAAATAGTTGTGAATGGTTCTCAAAGACATGCAGTTCCTTTTAACAACAAGTTAGATGGAAATGTGGATTCAGTTTGCACTTCCCAGGTCAGAGCTTGTAGAATTTCTTAGCTGTACTTACTTTGATTGTGATGACCTCCAAAAAAGTTGATTTATAATGAGAATCCCAATATCTGCTGGTGATGTTTTCCAGTTTCTTAGTCCAGGAAACTTTCATAGATCATATATCCAAGAATGGTCTAGTTCCTCCAAGCCAAAACACATGAAAATCCACAAAACTAAACTATTGACAGAGATAAACACAAACACCCAGCCACACAGCCCAAGTAGGCGGAGTCCAGCTATGGTCTTCACTCATCCTCAAAACAAATAAAGGGGCACCCCACTGTGCATACTTAACTGTCAGAACTTACAACTAGAAGAAGTGACTTCCTTTAAATATCTGGGTGTTACCCTTGACTCCTCATTAAACTATCATGAACATATCCATCATCTTAGCTCTGCCGTAATTGACAAAATTGACCTTCTTTACAGGAACAAACATTGTATGCCTCCTGCAGTCCTCCATCAAGTGGTTACATCCTCTGTCCTTTCCCTATTGGATTATGGGATCATGTTCTATGGTGTGGCTGACAATATTGCACTTCGCAGAATTCACCCTGAATAGGGCCTGTCGTTTTGTCACGGGGGTGAAAGGATGACTCACACCTGTAACCTTTATCAGCTCTCCAACTTGCTCAACTTTGAGGGCTGGCTGAAATACCATGCCTGTCTCCTTGCCAGGAAGATTGTCAACAGTCAGTCCCCCAACTGGCTCCTTAACTTCATTCAACATGCACCATCCACAAGGAATACTAGAGGCTCAGCCAAAGCCACATTGCTTGTGCCATTCTGCAGAACATCCTTGGGGCAACATACCTTCCAATACAGGGCTCCACTCTGGCTAAATGATCTGCCCCTGATAACTCATCTGTCCAGAACTTTGGTCATTTCAAACTCAAACTCAGACAGCAACTATTCACTGCCAGTACCTGTGACTGCCTCTGAGCTGTCCACTCACATAGCCACCCCTCTTTCACTGGTGTGCCAAGCCAAACATCTGTGCCTTCTTCCCCCTCCCTCCTCTTTCCTCTCCCTCTGCTCTGATTGATTCTTCTGATGTATTGTGCCTTAATCTTTAGCATCTGTTTATTGGCTTGTATCATTCTTGAAATTTGAATGTAAGCAATAGCTTAATTTGCTTGAAACATTTGTACCATGTTTGACTCTGGGCTGTTTTATCCTCTGCATTCATTTGTAATACCTTTCATTGTATTGTCCATTTCTCTTGTTTTGTACTTCCATGGCATGGAGCATTTGCAAAGGAGTCTCTGACTCAAAGGTTTGTAATTCCGATATCTCAATAAATAAATAAATAAATAAATAAATAAAAACCAGCGGGAATAGCATACTGGATTTGATGTTTACCAGTACTGCAGATACTGTAACTAATGTCAATATACTGCAACAAAAGGTAAAGACTATAATAAAGCAGACTACAATAGTATGAAGTCCTACATGAAAGACTGGAATTGGAAAGAAAACCTTGAAGGGCAAAACCTAGAGACCATATGGAGAATCCTACATAAACATATTGCGTAATGCAACTATTGCATAAACACATGGGTTCCATTAAGAAATAAATATTACAATATTACAAGTACATGAAAGGGATAAAACAAGACAGGTACAGAGGGGCTGTTCAAAGTAAGGGAGAGGAGGGACACCAGGGGCCATGATATGAGACTAGAGGGAGGAAGGTTCAGGAGGGATATAAGGAGACACTTTTTTACAGAAAGGGTGGTAGCTGGGTGGAATGCGTTACCTATAGAAGTGGTATCCAGTAGAACAGTGGACTGCTTCAAAAGGGGATGGGACAGGACAAGGGCGAGGGTCATTGGATGGAAGGGCAGGTGCAGAATAAAGGGTGCTGGCTGCACATTCAAGCAGACTTGATAGACCTCTAGGCCTTTATCTGCTTGCAAATTTCATATGTTCATATGTTTATAACTCAAAATGGATTCCTCCATGGTGGACAAATAGTATAAAAAAAATACAAAAGAAAAAAAAAATATACCAAAAATTTAAGAAGAATGTCCAATAGTAAATGGAAAAAAAAATTAAGCTCAGTGCAAATAAAACCAAACAAATCATAAAGAAAATTAAGAAAAAGACAAATGAAATTGATATCTTGTGTAAAGGATAACAAAAAGCAATTTTATAGTTATGTGGGTTCCCTAAAAGGTAAACAATAAAGCACTGGACCACTACAAACTGAAGCAGGAGTGATTACAAACTAAACAGAAACTGTCATCAAAATTAGCAACTTTTTCCTGAGTGTGTTTGATCCTAAGGAAAGTTTTATTAATCAGACACCTAGTGAAACAAAAAAAAAGTCCTATATTTACAACCAATTAGATAATAGATGCAATTAAAAATATAAAAATAAACAGTTACTTTTGACCAGATGGTATTACCCCAAGATTTCTGAAATAACTTATCAATGAACTAGCAGGACCCCTCACAGTTATGTTTAATGTTTCAATCCAAGATGGTAAGACACTGAAGGAATGGTGTGAGGCATTAGTAACTCCGATCTACAAAAAGGGGAATAGCGCAGACATGAATAACTACAGACCCATTGGTTTTACTTCAGTTGTTGGTAAACTAATGGAAAGACTACTTCAACAACATATAGTCAAACATTTACAAAATACAGGAATCATTGATATCACACAACACGGGTTTATCTCACAGCAATCTTGTCTACCTTAATCCATTTTTCTGAACTGTTAGTGCAGCCTTAGACAAAAAATCCCTGTGGATGTAATATTCCTAGACTATTTCAAAGTTTTAGATAAAATATCACACTTAGTGTTGTTAGAACAACAACTAACAAAAATCAAACTCCACCCAAATATTGTTAATTGGATTGAATCTTGGTTAAATCAAAGGACACAAAGGATTAGTATCAAAGGACATTTATCAAACTGGGGTCATGTAACTAGTGGAGTCCCACAGGAATCGGTGTTGGGGCCAACTTTATTTAACATCCTAGTTTCTACCCTATAAAAAACAGGGAATATATGGATATGTAAATATGTAGACGACTGCAAATTTGGAGGTATAGAGTAACAATATTATTACATTTAAACGAAGCTTGGATAAATATATGTGTGACAAGAAATAATGCTTTCCACCCATGAGAAGGGTGGTGAGTTCACAAAAGGCCCCTGGCTCACTGAACTTGTAAACAAACCTATAAAAGAATATTGTCTGCAAAAACACTAAGTTTTGTATGCTCATTAATGATTTTAATGCCCTGAATGTCATTATCTCATCTGACTCTTTGTAACAAGACTTAAATAGTGTTGGAGAAAGATGGCATCCATGTCTTACTCCATTTGTTAGTGTAAATTCTTCAGTTAATATGGAATTACTTTAAATTTTGGCTGTTGTCCTTTTATGTAGTTGTCCAATCAATGCTATTATTTGGGGAGGGAAATGTCACTCTTCACACTTCAGACATAAAGGTCCTATTTATGACATCAAACTCCTTACTGGCATCTAAGATCTTAGATGGCATAAAATTTCATCTTTATAGTCATAATGGGTCGCACCTGAAAATAGGCACTTGGCTGTCTAGTGTGCTTACCCAGTTAACAAAAGCAAATAAATAAATAATGAGTATTAATAAGATGAAATAAAGCTTGTATCTTCCTTGTTGCTTGTGGAATTGTTCTATTTTTAAGAAAAAAACACATTGGTATTATGTATTATTTAATGCAATATGGGAGTTCTTTTATTTATGAGTTTTGCCAACATTTTATAATCGGAATTGAGAATCAAAATCAGTTTTTAACCATCTGTTTGTTCTAGTGGTTTGCCCTCTTTATGCAACAGTACTATTTAAGGTTGCTGCAAAGTTTGAAGAAGTGAGGCCTTGTCCTCTAATAACTCTTCTAGCATGCTGGCAATCCATGGAGTAAATTCTTAAACAAAGGCCACATAAAACTCTTTGGAATAGCCATCAAGGCCTGGAGATTTATTCCTGGGCAAGTCTTTTATAGCCTTAAGCATTAGAAAGAGAATAGGAATGACTAAATGGGCCACAAGGCCCTTATCTGCTAACAACATCTACTGTATGTATGTATCTATGTAACTTTCTTTATTTCCTGGATAGTAAAGTTATTATATTCCAGATTAACATTTGGAAGATTAGATTGAGCCAGGAAATGAGATGTTTTTCTTTATCTATATTAGTTTTTGTTTGGTATATATATTTTTTAAAACATTTTGGAAAATGGATGCTATCTCATGTTCATTAGTATGTAATATCTCATTCTCATCCTTTACTGATAAAATATTTTTTTCATTTTCCTCCCTTAATATACTGGCTAAAAAATGCCGACTTGTCCATATGTAAATCTTTTGTTTTCCTTACATTATGATATAATCTATGAGATTTCTTTTTTATCTGGTTTTGTTTTTGACTTTTTAAAGAGTGCCAGACACATATTTCTCAAAATCTACAGTTGCTAAATGATCTAAATGTGTTTTTTTCTGGTCTAATTGTATTTGGGATTTTTTTTGTTATTTTAATTTATTATAATTTGAAAACATGATATTGTTGTCTTAAAGGCATCCAATAAATTTGTGATGGATGTTTGACCATAATAATTATAGAACCAGTATTCTGAGATAGCTTTTTTTATGTGTTGAATAAAAGCCATACTTTTAAGTAATTTGTTATTAAATGTACAATTTCTACATTTGGGCCTTCCTAAACTACTAGGGTCAACTGTTAATTCCACCATTGCATGATCAGAAAATATAATAGATTTAATTTCCGTATATATGTTTTTTATGAAAGTTTTTTTAATAAATATAAAGGCCCATATATTCAAACCATTGCACCTAATGCAAAACTATAGCACTGGAATAGCGCTGGATTTGTGCAAGGCTGCAATATTAAAAAGCCCTTTTAGAGCCGGTGCTGTGTGGTAGCACTGATGCTAATATATAATGGTATGCAGGGGCGAGGTTAGGGGAGTACCCAGGAATGCCAGCAGTGCAGCATATTCTAAGGTATAATGCTGCACTGCAGGCATTAGCATGACCTGTAGCATGGCACTAGATACTGCCGAAAGAAAGCTGGCAGTAATGCGGTGGTGCTCCCCCTTTCGTGGACCCAGTTCTGCACTGTGTGGCTTACAATGTTGTTTGTAGTAGATGTCAGACATCTCTGTGCAATCACACACAATGTTCTTCACCTGCAACACCGGCTTTCTCCAGGGTCTAATGAGCTGCAGTAGCAGTGTGCACTTCCCTGTTGCTATATTCAGTGCTGTCTTATTCCCAGGCTATTTTTGTCCTACTTTTCTGGCCGTGTTTGCCCGGCTTCTTTTACTTGCTATATTCAGCTGGTTTTGCACTGGACTATTCCTTTTCAATATAGCTTGCTTTTTGCTCCCAGCTAAGTTTGCTCCCCAGGCAGTGCTAATTTAGCCCCAGGGCAAAATTTTGAATATCTGGCCCATAGTCTAGTAAAAATATATTTTTTTTATCCCAATGGGTAAATTCTTTAAATGTAAGATTCAGTTCCTGCCAGCCATCAATTAAATTTCTGTTCTGTAAGAATGCTTTCAGTGTAGATGCAATTAATTAATTACAATTGCTAGGTTTAGAAAATTGATCTATTATTGGATTTAACAGTGAATTAAAATCACCAGAAATGATTATGGCCTTGGCTTGTAGTTTTTGTAAGCCTTCTGCTATGGAGGACAGAAAACGTTCATATTGTGAAAAAGGTGCACATATTGTACTAATTATTATTTCCATATTATTCACTAGGGTTTTAATAAATAAGATTCTACCATTTTTGTCCATAAATTGATCTAATATTATTATACTGAGACATGTTCTTACAATGATTATCACTCCATAGCTTTACTTTGTACCTGAGTTATAAAGCAAGTGTGACATCCATTTTCTTGTCATTTTTTCCACCTATTTTTTTTTTCTAAATGGAGCTCTTGCAGACATATTATATTTGCATTTGATTTTTTTTATGTATGTCAGAAATCATGCTCTTTTAATTGCATTATTTACCCCATTAATGTTTAAAGTTGTTAACTTAATTGCAGAATGCATCCACACATCTGGAAAAGTTTATTTTTTTACATCTTGTAATATTACTCCCACTAATTTGCAATGGATGTTCACACTTGATTTACTCTCAAGTCTCAAAGGCACAGTAGGATTTACTTCTTTACTTTCTACTATAGATATAACAAAGATCAAAAGAACATAAACCCACAGATTGTCATCAATAACCTCCCTTCCTCCCCTCTTCCTTTTAAATTGCTGTGAAACCACATAATTATTAAGATATTCACCAATGCAGCTCAATTGAGCTACTCGCATTTAGACCTTGAAAGCTTCCCCCCAACACATGCCAATACATTTCCGTTCATTGACTCCAGTCATTTTTAAACCTAGAAAAAATAAGCAATGGTTAATTTAAATCACTGAATAGCTACGAAAGCCTAATTTGTGTTTTTACATCTAAGCAAAAATAATTCAAACTTGTCAGTGGAAAATCTGTGGAAGTCTAGTTTGTAAGGCTTTTAAGGCTTCCTGAGGTGAATCAAAAACATGCCTTTTCCCTTCAATAATAACCTTCAGTTTTGTAGGAAAAAGAAAAGATGATCTTATGTTATGTTGCCATTGTTTTATTTGTATAAAGTTAAACTTTTCCCATTCATTCACTAGTTCAGGGGGTAAATCATTGTAAATGGATATTACTGATTCCAGAACCTTACATAGAAACATAGAAATCTAGACTTTGATGGCAGATAAGGACCACTTAGCCCATCTAGTCTGCCCATTCCCTTACCTAGAGGATAAGCTGCAGATCCTATGTAATCTGATTTTTACCTATTTCTTCCTACCCCCCCAAAAATTCCCTTATGTCTGTCCCATGCATTCTTGAATTCTCCCACAGTTTTAGACCCCACAACCTCCTCAGGAAAGCTGTTCCATGCATCCACCACCCTCTCTGTGAAAAAATACTTCCTCACATTGCCCCTGAGCCATTCCCCCTCTATCTTCAAATTGTGCCTCTGTGTTCTTGCACATCTCTTTTTCTGAAAGATGCTACCCTCTTGGACTTTGTTGATTCCACTGAGGTACTTAAACATTTCTATCATGTCCACCCCCTCATTTCCTCAAGGGTTTACATATTATGCTCCTTTAGTCTCTCCTTGTATGGCTTCTCTTGCAGACCCTGTACCATTTTAGTTGCCCTCCTCTGAATTGCCTCCATCCTGTCTATGTCCTTGCGGAGATGGAGTCTCCAGAACTGGACACAGTACTCCAGATGGGGTCTCACCAACTGTCTGTACAGGGGGATAACAATTTCCTGTTTTCTGCTGGTGATGCCTCTCCCTATACATCCCAGTATCCCCCAACTCTCCCTATCACCTTCTCACATTACTTGCCAACCTTAAGGTCATCTGATATGATTACCCCCAAGTCCCTTTCCATTTTTTGTTGTTGTTACTACCCCCGCATTATGTAATCTTTCCCTGGGTTTTTGTTTCTCAGAACTCTATTCTTATCCACATATATACACAGCCAACATCAAAACATCATTATCTTTTGATTTTAAAAATGTTAGTATGATGGGCTTTGAAGGTTGTTAGTCCTCCGGCCTTCACCTTACACCCCTATGAATTCTGTTTACTTCCAGATCCACTTTGTTTGAGTCCATTTCCAGACTGGCAGCTGTACATAATTTAAAAGTCTCACTGTGAGGCCTCATGTCATCCCAGCTCTCATGAATACCAAAAAATTGCCTGTGCATCCATTAATTTGTCAATTTCTTGTATAATGGTTGTAATTTGTGAAACTAATGCCCTTTAAGGTGTAGCTTCAAACTTCCTTCTTTCATTGTTGGCAGAATAAAATGCAGTCTCACTATCTTTTCCAATATCTCTAGTCATGTTTGTTTCATTGTCTAAGTTTTTAGTGAAGTCAGAGGTAACATTGTTAATATTTTCATTGGTAGTGCAATTAGTATTAGATTCACCCAGCACATCTGTGAATGTGACCCTCATCCCCAGGTTATCATACTGGTGACCCACAGACAAATTTACAGATGAATGACCCAAGTCTTTTGACACAACTTCTGTGTTTTCACTAGCCAGTGAATTTTCTTTATTTAATTCCAAAAATCTGTTACCTCATATTCTGTGTCCAGGATACTGGAACTCAAGAGGTATCTGCTAGGCCCTCGACTCCTTTGACCTCGAGAGTCTTGTTTCAGCATTTTATCAATTGTTGTTACCTTTTCAGGCTCACAGGCAGCAAGTAGGGTGGTTTTCAGTTCATCTTTATCACCTTCTTCTCCCTCTGAATGGACACCACAGCATTAGAAACAAGTGAATCAACTGAGACTGCAGTGTGGTCAGAATGATTAGAATCAGTGCAAGCCGACACAATCTGTAGGTCTTGAACAATTGGTGTGTGAGGTAGCAGGCAAGATTGATTTGTGTTTAGTAAAGCTTCTTCTTTTAAATTTGTCTTTGCCTCCATTTTTTTCCTCTGGTAAGACATTAGAAGGATCAGAAGTTGATGGCAAATCTTCTTCTAATACTGGAGTAACTCCATTTTTTGCACTTACTGCTTTTTCCTGCATTAGGAAAATGGGGAACACCTGCAGCGTACCTGAGGATGTTACCACCACATTCTCATTTGAGGTCAATAATTGTCTGTTCTTCAGGAGTGAGGATGCTTTCCTCGTAGGCATCAACCTTCCAGGTTTAGGTTTAGTAATCTGATTTTTACTAACTTTTGAAGGAGTCATAATGCCAAAGCTAGACAAAAGCTTTGTATTTGCTTCAATAATTTCCTCTTTGTAAGAGACCGGCTCAATATCCAAAGGCGTTACCACGCATGTAGAGGCAGGCTAGGTGTGCTTTTTAACCACCAATAGAGAAAGGAATGTAGCAGCAGCTAGCCCTCATGTCAGAATGCTATGTCCACCATGATGCCATGTCTCCCTCAGATTGTCCCTACTTCTTGTAGTTTATTACTGTATAGTATACCATATGCCTTGACAAAGTATTTACCTTATACACAAACACTTAAAAGAGTCCCATATATGAAATGCTTAACTTTGACTATCAAAAAATAATTACTAGTATGTAATGTGCAGTTGAGCAGACTAGACAGATTGTGATGCCTTTATCTGCTACCATGTTTATATGATCATATGTAACACTGCAAGTAAATGTGGAAATTATGGGCCCTATGCATAAAGACTATGCACCAAATATTCTCAGTGCGTAGGCTTCTGTACATGATAATTCAGTACACCAGAGTGCACCATTCACAAAAGTGACTTATACCCTTTCTGCACCAAATATGCTGTCTGTCCCCAGAGCTACTGTGTAAACCAGTGGGGAGTTGGAGGTGAATAATGCATATAATGAAATGAAAACAATAGTGTGGAAAGTCAGTAAAGGGGTTGGAGGTAATGGGCCATACATACACCATGTACATCCCCTCCCACCAGCCACAGACACTCAACCATGCACTGTCAACCCCTACTATGCTATCCTTGGCCCTCCAATCATACTGTGAAGGCTGGATACATGGTGGGGTCTCTCAGTTTAGCAGGTAGGTCCCCTTAAGGGATGCATTGATCAGTGGGGGACCAGCTGTATCCTACAGTTACCTACTCCAGTCATAGCTGGGGATCCAGTATGCTGGTGGGCAGGGCATCTGATTAGATGGTTGCAATTGATAGCTGGGTGATGTGCACCATGCCCATGGCACCTCCGTACTACTACAGATATGTGGAGGAGGCCAGGGACTGGCAACCTGGCAGCCTAGCAGTCTGTAGTGCATAGTGTGCACTGTTCTGCTGGTGCAGAGCTCCATGCCCTGGGTATTTGCCTTTTGCATGTAAACCAGCCATCGTCTTGCATGGGCAAAATGGTATGGTAGAAGGGTGCATTATAAGAAGACAATGATGTGCTAAATGTTTGCACAAAATGATGGCAGATTTAAATTCAGGAGTAATATACTAACACTTTGCATGCTTTGCTTCCATGTTAAGGACTTGATACCTGATGTAAACTGACAGTGGCTCCACTAGTGGGAAATTCTATGCAGCTGCATTTTCCATTGACGTTTCCATTTACTTTCAGCATTGCCTTGCTGCATTTTACCTGAGCAGTGGAATTTACTGTTTTTTTTCCTCTCAGCCCAATATATCCCTATCATATGTGCATTAACAGTTCTAGGAGCCAAGCTAACTATTTTACTGATGATATTTCCAGTAGTATTTGCTTTTGTGAGTTGATATTTTTGATTTATGTCTTTTTTTCTCATTGTTGGTATATTATCACTATTGCTGTCTCTGTCTGGTGCTGCAATGCTATCTGAAACACTTATTTACTGTATTTATTTGGAAATTGGTAACTGGGAAAGGTGCTCTGAATCTGAACTCATTTCCAGGCAAGACCCATGGGAGGGGAATCATGCCAGCAGTATTCCACTAAAATTAAACAGATTGAAAGTCACAAATCAGGGTACATGTATGCTCTTCTTCCATGTCAATGACTTGCAATCTGATGTGAACTGATGGCAGCTCCAGTAATGGGAAAAGTTATGCAGTGGAGTTTCACTGATGTTTCCATTTATTGTTGCACAGCATATCTTTATTGTACCCGAGCTCAGCAGTTTTATTTAAAATGTCTTTTTACTCTCAGCCCAGTATATCCACATCATAGGTGTCCCCTGCTTGGTATTTCAGTACTACTTGAAACACATCAGCATATCCAGGAGTATAGCCTTAAAATCATGCTGATGATGGCTTCAGCAGTGGGAGATTTTGTTAGATGATACTTTTGATTTTTGTTTCTTTTTTCTCTCACCTCGGGTACAGTACATAGACTCTATTGCTGTTTCCAAAACAATTCTTTTGTTTGTATATTGAACAAGAAACAAAGGAATTGTTAAGACAGGAACTTCAGTATCCGAAAACAAGGTTTATTTTAAGAACTGTAAAGCTTGGCACAGCAGCAATAATTATGGCAATCTAGTATCAGAACATAGATAGTGGCCAAATTACCTATCCTCTGGGAGTGTGAACAAGTCAGATATGATTCAACACCTAATTTCAAAGGTTGTTGCATCTCATTGGCCTTCTGTTACAAATCTTTTTAAATACACTCTCCAGAAACACTTTTCTTGCAACTCAGCATATATCCATGAAAGGCAGTCCTACTTTTACATTGCAAATTTATTTCTGTATGAAACTACATATAGTACATACACAACTTGTGACTTCACACACAGTCAGGCTCAGTTAAGCAGTACTCTCCCATAGACAGTAGCAAATGCCTTTCTTATCAATGTACCAGGCTGTGCTCAGCATAGTTCGGCTTGCAGACATTCTTATGCAGGGTGCAGCTCACAGTTGTATCAAGCTGTGCTGAAAATGTTAAGAAAGAATAAAGGTAGAACAGAGAATAGTTTTGTTAACTCATTAACCCTTTTGCTCTTCCTGCCAGCACTCAGTGTTATGGTCATCAGGTCTGTCAGGCCCCAATAGTGAAGGATAGACAAGGCCAAACAAGTAGAATGTTTTGATCTGATGTACTCCAGCAGGACACAGGGATAACATTCTGCAGCTCAAAAGTGGTAAACTTAGGGGTAATGTTAAAAGCCTTCTTTCCTGGAGGGCGGTGAACCCACAGAAATCTGTACAGATGTTTCTGCCCAGTCTGATATTGAACTGTCTTGTCCCAGTACTTGAACACTACCTGAATCATGCCCACAGTACACCTCTAAAATTGAAACAGCCTCTTAGTGTCATAGATCAGGTATAGTACAGATAAAGAGAATAAAAGGAGATCCTCCTGGTATTGGTCAACTCGTTAAGGATCAAATACTAATCTCAGACAAGAAGATGATGATAGAGGAGTTTCATCAGAGCAGTTTAACACCTACTTCCTCAGTGTTTTTAAATCAAAGAAGAATATATGCCTTAATACCTTGGCAAACTCACAAACCCAAGTGCTATTTACTGAAGAAGAGATTTTGGCAGCTATCTATAGTACTAAACCTAACACATCAGCTGGGCCTGATGGGATCCCCCAATTTTTATTAAGAATCTCTCACATGAATTAACAAGAATACTTAGATTACTATTCAACACATCTACTACACAGGGTAATGCAATATCAGACTGAAAGTATGCCAATGAACTATTACTCCCTCTATCTGTGGAGGAAGCATGGGACTATTTTAAAATAACTATTTACAACCTAAAAGAATGATTTGTCCCTATAAAGAACAAATATAATAAGAAAGGGAAGATCCCTTTATGGCTAAATATAAACATAAAAAAACTAATCAGAAAGAAACAAAGGTTATTCTCACAACTAAAAAAGAGTGAGGCTCCTAATAAAGATCAGTTATTATACAAATACAAAACAACTGTAAAACACTTGAAATATACCATCTTGCAGTCCAAAAGAAACCTAGAGTTTTGTTTGGCATACTGCAAAGACAGTTACAAATCGTTATATTCATACCTTAATAATAAAAAAATACAGTAATAGACATATGTATTAATGAAAATACAAAATCACACATGCCCCCACAATGCAAAGCATCATGGGCTGCATATGCAAATCACCACAGAATGTTATGCTGGTCCAACTCTAAGCAGAATTGCATGGTGCATGGTGCAATTCTGCTGAAATTGGACCAGCATAACCATTCTGTGTGTTCTATGCAGCCCATGATGCTTTGCATTGTGGGGGCATGTGTGATTTTGTATTTTCTTGAAACTTGGCTTCCCAGCCAAATGCCCTTTGGGGTAACCCTTGCCTCAGTGTTTATGCACAGAGGTTCTTTGTCTTTCATATGTATTAATGACTCACTAAAAACAACTGACAAAGAGATTGCAGATGATTTAATGAGAATTTTTGCTCTGTCTTTACAAAAAAAGAAGTCTCCAAACTTAAATTACATTCTGCAAGTACTTTGTTGGATTATATTATATCTTGTACTGACACACTTGAAGACTTGCAAACTCTAAAAAGAAATTCTAGTCCAGGGCCTGATGATATAACCCCTAGATTTTTGCTTGAGACATCTGAGGCTATAGCTCAACCTTTAACTCTCATTTTTAATATGTCCCTCCAAGAAGGATACATCCCACTTGATTGGGTTAACACCACAGTAATACCTATTTACAAGAGGGGTAATCGCTCCAATCCTGAAAACTACCATCCAATAAGCCTAACTTCGGTAATAAGTAAATTAATGGAAAAAATAATCAAAACATTTCTAGACCAGGAATTAATTACTATGAACAAAACCGATAAAATGCAACACGGCTTTTGGTCTGGGCTTTCTTGTACTACAAACTTAGTTTGCTTTTATAACTATATTAGTGAAGGACTTGATAGGGGGGAACCTATGGATGTAATCCTTCTTGACTACAGTAGGGCTTTGGACAAAGTGCCTCATGGTAAACTCCTAGATAAACTACAAAAACAGGGTTTTTCTCAGTCATTGGTTGGATGGGTATCCTGCTGGTTGACCAATAGACGTCAGCAAGGGAGGAGTAATGGCATCCTTTCCAAAGTAGGCTGTGTTACAAGTGGGGTCCCTCAGGGATCGGCCCTTGGACCTAGTTTATTCAAACATTTTATTAGTGATATGCAAATCAGAGCCAATAATCCCCTAGTTAAATTTGCTGATGACACCAAACTTGGGGGTGCAGTATCCACAATTTCAAATAGGCTTATACTAAGTAACAATTTAAGAACCATTGAAAAGTGGGCAGCTCAAAATGGGATGGAGCTAAATTCTGACAAATGAACTGTCCTACACTATGGGGAAAAACAATCTAAGGCAGAATTATACACTAAATAATTTACCCCTTAAAACATCAACATATGAGAGAGAGATTTGGGAATCATTATTAATGACAAATTATCCTTTACAGATCACTGTATTAAGGTATCAAAAACCTCAAATGCACTATTGATGTGAATTAAATGAACATTAATTTTCCAAGACTCAGGAATGCATCATCCCTCTTTTCAGGACCCATGTCAGGCCTCATTCTGACTATGGGTCCCCATTTTGAAGCCCATATCTCATACAAGATATAGGTAGAGTGTAGAGGATCCAGAGGAGGGCAACAAAATTGGTGCCCAGATTTTCAAACAGCAATTATAATGCTAGGTTGAAAGAAAATGGACTACACACTTTACAAAATAGACGAGAAAGAGGAGACTTATTACTGTTATATAAAATTTCTAAGTCCCAGGAACTAATGAGCCAATGTGGCTTAGAGTTCTCTAAGAGAAAGAACTCTCCAAGACTCCACAACGAACAGATTGATGTGGCCAAAGCAAAAACAAACAAAAGACAACACTACTTTACTATTAGAGTGCCTAGACTATGGAATAGACTACCACAGCAACTAGTAGATAGTAGTTCTATCCAGTCTTTTAAAAGATGTTTAGATCAATGGATGGAAGCAAATAGTTTCTGGGTTTAATTATCCCACCATTGTGGTGGGGGACAATCTCAATGGGTTACGGCTTTCTTTTGTCCCAAACAACCAAGTAAATATCATCCCAATACATAAGAGTGGAACTAAACAAAATGTCACTAATTACAGTCCCATAAATCTGACTTCATGTTTAGGCAGGTTAATGGAAAGACTGTTGCAACAAAAAATCATTACACACTTACAAGATACAGGTAATTGTGTTATATCACAACATGGGTTTACACAAGGAAGATTGTGTCAAGCAATCTAGTTGGCTTCTTTGAACCTGTTAGTAAGGCCTTGGACATGGGCTTTCCTGTTGACATTATTTTTCCCAGTTATGAAAAGGCATTTGATTCTGTTTCTCATACAGTCTTAATTGATCAATTAGTCAGAATTAAACTTCACCCAAGTATTATTAAATGGATAAATTCCTGACTTGAAGACAGACAGCAGAAGGTAATTTCAAGAGGGCATAAATCTGCCTGGGGAAACATCACAAGTGAAGTCCCACAAGGCTCTGTACTAGGCTCCATATTGTTTAATATCATGATCTCTAGTATGCAGGCCTTTAATGGAGTTTGGATTAACAAATATGCCAATGACAGTAAACTTGGCTGGCTGTATAGTAAATGATAACAAATCCATCAGATTTTTACAGGTGAACTTGGACAGTTTAGCTAAATGGGCAACACAGAATAAGATGATATTTAATGTTGCCAAATGCAAGGTAATGCATCTTGGAAAAAACAACAAACTCGCTGATTATTTATTTTTTTTTATTTAGAAAATGTTATACAGTTTTAAACAACAGCACATAATACAATGTAACAGGACTATTACCAGGGTTACTATGTCCCTCCTCCCAAACCCCCTCCCACCTCCCTTCTCCCTCTCCCCTATTGAAGCGATCTGGTTACCTCCTACATACTACACATATTCTGGTATTAGTACAATAAGTGCAATATAAACTTTAAAGACATTCTAAATACATTTTAAATACAGTTTAAATAAATAGAGAGCTCGAGAATATGAGTACTCTAATTCAAGTACAGAGCATATAACTTGCCCCATTTATTGTCAAAGGCAGTTCGTTTATTTTGCAGACTCACTATCATTTTTTCAGCCCTGAGGTAGAAGGACATCTCATGGAGCCATTCTATATAAGATATGACAGTCTGGTCCAACCAGTGCTTGAGAACCAGTTTTTTCACCGACATGGAGATAAGGGAAATATAAAATTTCCTTTCTTTGACCTTAATTAAGGATAAATCACCCAGTATACAAATATTCGGGGTGAAAAGTGAATCCAGACCCAGTAAAGGGTCCATTTGTAATTTAATTTTAGTTCACACTGGGGAGACCTTTTCACAGGACCAAAAAACATGTAATGCTGTTCCATCCCCTTTACCACATCTAACACAAGTGGATGATTGCACTCGTCCCATTTTCGCTAACTTACTTGGGGTGTAATACATATTATTTAATATTTGATACTGGGTAATTCTTAACCTGTCCTGTGTGATATACATATGCAAATCTCTCCAGATATCAGACCAGTTAACCCTGTGGTTAGGGATTAGAGAATCCCATATTTTGGAACCTGGTAGCGTAGTGGGGAAAAAGGTGGAAAGGAGCTCATTGTAAATTAACGAGATATTATATGGTTGTGCCACTAACATTTTGATTTGTTCCACCAGGTTGTACAACCTTGAGGGCACATTAACTCCCACAAACTTATGTAAAAGAAGGTGCCACAGTTGATATAACTTAAAAATAAAACTGGCGGGGGACTGGAATTTAGCAAGCATTTCACTGGGTGACAGGAGATCATTTGGTTGATAGAGGTCATACACACGCATACCTTGCAAATGAGGGATCCAGTCTCCGGCAATGGGAGAATCTCTGATTTTCAAATTAGGGTTCTCTACTATGTATTGCATTGTATCCTTGCTTGGGTATATGCATAGGGAGGCACAAATCTGAAAAAAGACTTTAATAGACGTGCCCATTATTGACCGTTGAATTATATCTGGTAGTATCCTGCAAGGTGTACATAATACTGTAACTGGGACTATTTTAGTTGTGCAAAAAATGTCCGATTCAATTTGAAGCCATATGGGAGTGTAAGTGTCCTCCATACTGTTAGTGGAAGTGGACAACCACATTCCTATTTTGTGTAACTGACTAGCCCAATAGTAATACAGTAAATTAGGCAGTTTAAGCCCACCTCTGTTTTTAGTTAAAGTAAGCTTGTTGTATGCTCTTCTGGGGGTCTTGTTTAACCATAACAATTCTGAAATGCTACTGTGTATTCTACGAAAAAGGAGAGAGGCAGCCAGATGTTGCTCATATTTAGGGGAAAAAATAGTCTGGGGGCACATTCATCTTAATAAGATTGATCCTTCCCCAAACAGAGATAGGCAGTGCTTTCCATCTGGAAAGATCTTGTTGTATTGTCTGAATCAGGTCTTCCAAGTTGAGTTTTTTATACTGCAGGGGATCCATGGTTAGATGTAGGCCCAGATATTTCATTGATCGAGAAGACCATTTCATTCCAAATTTACTGAAATCTTGACGAAAAGTATGGTGATTAAGGGGGAGAATTTCAGTCTTATTACGATTCAGATTATAGTTTGAGAACCTACTGAAGTCACTTATAATAGCTATTACTTCGTCCAGTGAGGTTATGGGATCTGCGAGATGAAGTAAGATATCATCTGCATAAACAGAGAGTTTTAAATTGCGTGTACCTATGGAAATCCCCTGTACATTGATTGAGGAATTGATCTGTCTTATCAAGGGTTCTAGATACAGGTTGAAAAGTAAAGGGGAGAGAGGGCAGCCTTGCTGGGTACCTGAATGTAAGGAGAAGCAAGAGGAGAGCACTTTGTTACAAAATATCCTAGCGGTAGGGGCTGAGTAAACATTTTGGACCCATTGGATAAATTCGGGGGTATATTCATCTGTCCAAAGGTAAGCCATAAGAAATTTCAATCCACCCTGTCAAATGCTTTTTCAGTGTCTAGAGATATTAAGGCCATGGGATGTAAAGTGGATTGAGCCATGTGAAATATATGTCCCAGTTTACAGAAGTGATCTGATGCTGACCTGCCTGGGACAAATCCCACCTGTTCAGGGCTAAGCAAAGGAAACCATATCTTTTGAATTCGGTTAGCTAAAATTTTAGTCAGAATTGTAAGGTCACAATTCAACAATGATATGGGACGATAGCTGGAAGGTTGTTCTGGTGGTTTGTCAGGTTTTAACAGTAAAATAGTAGTTGCTTCCAGTATAGAGAGATCCATAGTGTCATTATACAAAATATAATGATAGAGCTTTAGCAACATTGGTGATAGTTCCTTATAAAAACTTTAAAAAAATTTGAGGGAAGCCATCTGGCCCTGGGGCTTTATCTGAAGCCAAAGCTTTAATGGCCTGGGAAATTTCCATTAATGATGGGGGCTGTCAATATTGGCCAGTCAGCCTCCAGCATTTTGGGAAACAGGACGTTGGCCAAATATGCCTCTGTATCAACCTTTGATGGTGGGTTAGGCCACTGACTGTAAAGATTTGCATAAAATCTTTCAAACACTGAAACTATATCCCTGGGAAGAGTTTTAAGGGTCCTGTCAACATCTTGGATTGCCTGAATGGTTCTTGAGCTTTCCAGCTGTCTCATATGAACAGCCAAAAGGCGACCAGCTTTTTCCCCCTGGTCTATATAAGTTGCCTTTGTTCTGAGGATAGCAAACTTGGCTTTCTCCTTAAGGAGATCTGAGTATGCATTCCTAAGGGATAAAAGCTCTGTGAGTGAATTCTGCAGGGAAGTAGATGATATACTTTGTTCAAGAGCTCTGATCTGCTCCAATAATTTTTGGGCTTTAGCCTCTCTAACCTTTTTCTGTTTTGACGCCAGTCTAATAAATTCCCCTCTTAAGTAACATTTTAATGCACACCAAACTTGATCCACCCTCGGAATGGAGTCTAAATTATCTTCCAGAAACTGTCCGATGAAAGTGCGAATCCTAGAGACTATAAATTTATCTTTAAGTAGCTGTGTGTTTAGTTTCCATAGGGTGTCCTTCTGTGGTTCAATAGATGGAGTGATATTGAGCCACACCACCGCATGATCGGATATCATGATCGGTTCTATCCCCTCTCCCAGAGTCCCCGATAGTAGGGTTAAGCTTATAAGAAAATAATCCAACCTAGATGCTGTTTGGTGTACCTGTGAGTAGAATGAGAAAGCCCTAGTGGTTGGGTTTAGTATCCCCCAAGGGTCACATAACCCATTGGGGTCCATCATTTCAGTGAGAGCCCTCTGCGGTGAGGACAGAGCTCTAGGGGTCGGGTTGGATTTATCCAGTAATTGGGACTGGGTGAGATCCCAGTCTCCACCCAGTATTATAGGGACTGAAGTAAATGGAGCCAGTTTATCTGCTAAACCCATGAGAAAATCTGGATTCCCTCCTATTGGACCATATATGCAGCCTAAGACTAGCGGTTTTCTATCCAACTGGCCTTTAACCAAGACGAATCTACCCTGCGGGTCCGAAACAGTAGTTTCGGGGTGAAATGGGACAGTTCTCATAATAAGAATTCCTACCATATGTCCTTAGCAACTGCTTGCCTTTACCTTGAGCACACTCAATCTTAACATGAACTTGATATGTAAAATGTTTTCATTATGTGTAACTCCTATGTCCTTACTGCCTGTATGTCCTCCACTACTTACCGCTTGTAATCCTATGAAGTCTTTTATTGTCAAATAACATTATAATTACTTGAGTGTACTGATCTGTTACCTGTATGTAATTGTTACTCCCAGGTCGCCCCTGAAAAAGGGACCTCCGGGGCCCAGTGGGCCTACCCGGTCATCAAAATTCAATAAATAAATAAATAAATGCCCCTCCTCTGTTAGTGGAATTTCCCACAGCGAAAACCTGCCATACCCCTTGTCTTTTAAAACCAGCTGCCTCATGTGTAAGAAGGTGTGTCTCCTATAAAAAGATTACATTGGCTTGTAATAGAGATGTATGTTTAAGAATTGCAATCTGTTCAGCTTGATCTCGAGCCCCCCTTATGTTCCAAGAAGCAATCTTAACATTGATGTCAACCATGTTTTATAACACTCAAAATGTACCGGACTCTGTACTCTATGCCTATGATCGCTCCAGTGCCTCCCCCAAATCACCCCTCCACGGTACCCAAATCCTGAATTATATAAACCAGAATGAACAGGATCTCCCCCCTACCCAAACCCACAAAACTATTTACAAAGGCTCTCCATATTAAAGTGAAACCTTCAGATTTAAAAGTATAGAGGTATAGGAGAGCCATACCCCATTTGACCCCCTTGGAGTATACTCCTTTGATTAATGAGCAGTAGTAAGTATGATCTTTATTGACTGCAACACTTCCTATCCCAGATAATAATAGCCAAATAACTCCAAGGAGGTCTACCCCCCTACTATCTGGGTGGTGATACAGCTCTCTATCAGCACTTTGAGGCCACCCTTCCTGCCTCTATCAAGACCAGACAGCCTAAGAAAAAAGGGTAACTCCAAACATTATATTAAGCCTAGTCAGCTACTGCTATATGACAGTTCCCCTCCCTTAATTGGAATCAACATAGTCAGCAGTATAAAAAATACAAATTCACTCCCCATTACCCTAAATTGCGCAATGAGAACTGCATCTCTATTGTAATGGGAAGGGAAAAGGATGATTACACAACAAGGACACTGTGGTTATAACCTGATATCTGACACGTCACTTTTTTTCAATGGGGAGCCTGGCCAGGTGCACGGTGCTCCACCAAATTGTTCGCCCTGGAACATGTCCCTTTTATATAAGGTCCCACTCATGCGAGGAGGCACACCATGACTGCATGCGCAGCCTACCAGGCCCAACCACAGTCTGAGCACAGGCCTCCACCGCAGCCCACAGCCCACACCAGGAGCCAGCCAACCTCCAGGATCCCACAACCATCCAGATCACAGTCTCTCCTCAGCCGATCAAAAACTCACAGGTTGGTGCTGAAAGAAAACTTTGAGATGCAGCAAAACTCTGTAAAACAAGGAAAACAACCCCATATTAACTAGATTATTATAAAACAGCCAGGTTCCTTTGAAGTTTTAGCCTTTGTGGAATAGATCAGGGCGCTTAGTGGTCAGATCTTCCAATGCAGGGTATCATAGGAGATCCAGCTGTCTGCTACCTTGACTTGCAGATGAGAAGGGTAAAGCATCTTAAAGTGGATTCCTGCTGCAATCAGCTTGTTGACTATGGGGTGAAAGGCAGCACGTTTCTGCCTTGTCTCGTAAGGCAGGTCTTGCGTCAGCTGAATCTTGACCCCTTCCCATAATATAGCTTGAGATTCTCTCGCTTTGTTTAAAACATGCTGTTTCAACACAAAGCTTAAAAATTTTATTATGAGAGGTCTGGGAGGAGCTCCTGATTGAGGTCGGGGCCATAAGGCACGGTGTGTACATTCAATTTGGTACAATGCTCCCATCGGGGATGGACTGGCGACTTTACACAGGAATCTTTGCAGGAAAGCCTGAATATTCTGCCCTTCCTCAGCCTCAGGAACCCAATTATTAAAATGTTATTCCTGTGACTCCTTCCCTCCAGGTCCTCAGTTTTTAATTGTAGCTTCTGCACTTGCTGCCTTAACACCACCACCTCTGGTTCCAGCTTCTCTCTCCACTTCTCGATTGAAGTAGTGCGGGCCTCGGAGTCCGCCATTCTCCGCGACAGATCTGAAAGATCTCCACGCAAGGATTTCAGCTTGTTTGTGATCTCAGCCAGCATTTTCTTAAATGGCTGTAGCTCCTGTAAAAAGCAATCCTCTGTTAGAGAAATTGAGGTCGATGTCTGCGTGGCCTTTTTTTCTGGATTAGCTCCTTGGGCCTTTGGCTTTTTGGTTTTTTATTCCAGCGTAGCCGGTGGAGTATGGTGTATGGAGGCTGAGTGCATTTCAGTCTCCATCTCAGCTTTGTGGAACCTTTTGCAGACCAACCCAGGTACTTTAGTAGCACAGCAGGTAGTATTCTAGCCTTAGATGCACTTGCAATTCCTGGAATAGGCTAAAATTAACTTAATAAAAGTGGGTTAAAAACAGGAGCTCAGCGCCTCTGCTGCTAACAGATCGCTTGCATCACGTGACCGCCAAACTCACTGATTATACAATTAATGACACAATTATACAATTAATGAATTAGGTGGCAACATCTGAAAAAGATCTATGTGTTAATATCTCAAACAATCTAAATTTCAATAACCATATAAACAAAACAGTCAAAAAATGCCCTGGGATTGTGAGATGTACTTTTAAACATGTAAGAGCTGGGACCCTGAGATTATTCTTCCATTATATACTAGCCTGGTCAGATCCAACAATGAATATTGTGCTCCCCTTCGCTCACCTACCTCTATAGGTGACAAAGCAACTGTTCAGTTAGTTCAAAGGAAACTTACAAAAAACAAACAATCTACATTTTTCTGGGTATGAAGATAAGCTAAAAACTTTGGGACTATATTCTCTAGAATACAGAGCTCTTAAGGGTGAACTATGCTTGATATACAAGGCTTTCCAAGATCCTGCCTTGTTTGAAACAATCTGCCTTGAGAGGCAAGTCTCTACAGATAGTACTAGATCACATAAATTAAAACTACATGTTGAACTTAACAGGACTGTTAGAAGAAGTAACGTTATTACTCAAAGAATACCCCCAATATGGAACTCCCTACCAGTCACTATTATAACAAACAATAATATTGAGCAATTCAAATATAGACTCAATCAATATATGGGTGGCAGAAAATTCCTTTTCCGCCATTAGGAAACAATGTCAGTGAGTTCATTATGGGCTTGTCCTCAAACTTGTACAACCTATGAGCCTATGATAGTAAACCTTTTCCAATGCAGGTCAGAAAAGCAGCAAACTTAATGTCTGCATCACTTATTTATACCCCTACACTGGCCCTACATTAACTGAAATATATCAGCATTTTGGGGGGAGTGGATCCCATGACTGCAGCAAACCTCCAGCATATAAAGACCTGAGGTGCAGCAAATATAGGATGGGCAGACTGGTCCTCTCAAAATCAGACCCCCCCCCCCAGATCTAAGAGCATCCAGTAGACTCAGGTAGATCAGGACACTTCTGCAAGAATCCTGTACCTGGTCCTTCCTCTGGTTACAACAGTGTGATTTCAAAATATCAAAATAAAAAAAAATCCCCACTATTTTCTGCCAAGGCATAATTCCTGATCTACAAAAAATGACACACACATGAAAAAAATGATATCTGTCAGCCTGCTGTTCACTGATGTCTCATTCAGCAATGTGAGATAATGGCAGAGGCCAGAGAAGAAGAAAGAGAAAGTCATGCACCAGCATGAAATATTGCAGCTGGTGTGAATGTGAGACAGTATAATGGTGTATGCTGGCAGGTGAGAGTAGATAGGAGGACATGCCATACAGCAAGCAAACAGAGTCCAGACAGATGGGTGCATGGGTGGGTGAGTGAGTCACTGAATAGTAGAGGAGTGAGGACTTGAGACAAGACAATCTTCATCTTAGGTTTTTATGTTTTTGTGCACATAATATGGCATACACTTTGGAGGAATGGCTGAGGAGAGAAAAATGGCAGCAAATGCTGCTTGGCCTTGCATACCACTCAATAGTTCCACATTAAGAGGGAGTAGTGATGCCCCATAATTTGCCCCTCAGAACTGATCTGCTTCACATCTGCCAACCAATGGATAAGGTGCTGCTGCCCAGACAGAGAATGTGTTATAAGCTCAGGCTTTAAAATAGCAAATGTGAAACAACATTCAACTTGGCACAAAAAATGCACAAATTAATTTCCAGTGTTCTGAGCTTGCATCTTTTCTATTTTGATGAGATATCCTACATTTTCCCATATTTTGAGCACCAGAGACTCACATTTCATTGCTAAAATGTTGAGAGGTACAGTTGGCAAGGATCTGTCAATTAGCAGATACACTCATGAGTATAAGAAGGTATATGACAAGAAAGCCAAGACTTATGTATTAATTTTAAGGGGGAGGGTGCATTGTGGGCCCTAGCATTGATTGTGGTTACTCCTACAGTTTGATCCCCATTCAATTGTATGTTATATGATTTGGCCTGTACTGACTGTACTCACACTAGACTGTACATTTATGCCTTTTGTTATGTTATTGTTTTTGATTACCTGTGTATGCATTTTCTCTCTCATACCCCCTTTCCTGGGCAACACTTTGAAATGTGCCTTGTGGTGTTCATGGTCACCAGTTTCTAAATGAATTCATTTTTGTGCTCTGAATGCATAAAATTAAATGCTGCTACAAATGCTGGATATTTCTGCTCAGTATTCACAAAGGAAGAGGAGGGAGAGGTACCTAAACCAAGCAAGATTAACACTCTGGAGATGGGGGGGTCAATATCAGTCCATTTACAGAAGAAAGGGTTCTGAAAGAACTAATAAAATTGAAGGTGGACAAAGCAATGGGGCCTGGTGGGATTTACCCAAGAATTCTAAAAGAAGTAAGGGTAGAACTAGTGACACCGCTGACTACTCTCTTTAACAAATCATGGGAGGATGGGGTGGTACTGAGGACTGGAGGAGGGTGGATGTAATTCCTCTTCACAAAACTGGGAGCAGGGCAGAGGCAGGAAACTGCGGCCCAGTTAGTTTGACCTCAGTGGTAGGGAAAATGATGGAATCACTTCTGAAGAAAAGAATTGCTGAGTACCTAGAGGCCATTGACAGGACCTAAGGCAGCATGGATTCACAGCGGGGAGGTCATGTCAGATGAACCTAATACATTTCTTTGACTGGGTGACCAAAGTAGTAGACCAGGGAGGGGCTGTGTACATGGCCTACCTAGATTTTAGCAAGGCATTTGATACAGTCCTACACAAAAGACTAACAAATAAGTTAGCCAGCCTTGGAGTGGGTGCAAAGGTGGTAGCCTGGATAAAATATTGGCTGGACAACAGGACGCAAAGGGTAATAGTAAACAGAATCCACAGTGAAGAAAGGATGGTTACTAGCAGGTTACCGCAGGGTTCAGTACTGGGACCGGTCCTTTTTAATATCTTTATAAGTGACATTGCAGAGGAAATGGAAGGAAAAGTATATCTCTTTGTAAACGACACAAAGATCTGCAAAAGGGTTGATACACAAGATGGCATGGAAAGGATGAGAAGGGACTTTGCAAGGTTGGAGGAATGGTCAAATGTATGGTAGCTTAGATTCAATGCAAAGAAGTACACGGTAATGCACCTGGGAAAAAAAAACCCAAGTGAAGAGTACACAGTGGGGTGTGAGACACTGACAACAATAAAAATGAAAAGGGACCTGGTGGTAATTATATCAGATAACCTAAAGGTGGGCAAGCAATGTGAGAAGGCAGTAAGGAAGGCTAGGGGGATACTGGGATGCATAGGGAGAGGCATCAATAGTAGAAAACAAGACGTTGTTATCCCTCTGTACAGACAGTTGGTGAAACCCCATCTGGAGTACTGTGTGCAGTTCTGGAGACCCCATCTCTGCAAAGACAGACAGAGTGGAAACTGTCCAGAGGAGGGCAACAAAAATGGTGCAGGGTCTGCACCAGAGGACATATGAAGGGAGACTAAATAAGCTTAATGTGTATATCCTTGAGGAAAGAAGTGAGAGGGGGGACATGATAGAAACTTTCAAGTACCTCAAGGGAATCAACAAAGTCCAAGAGGGTAGTATCTTTCAGAAAAAGAGATGTGCAAGAACAAGGGGGCGCAATTCGAAGATAGAGGTGGGACGGCTCAGACTTAATGTGAGGAAGTATTTTTTCATGGAGAGGGTTGTGGATGCATGGAACAGCCTTCCTGAGGAGGTCATGGAGTCAAGAACTGTGGGGGAATTCAAGAATGCATGGGACAGACATAAGGCAGTCCTACTGGGGGTAGGAGGAAGTAGGCTGTTGGTTAACTAGGATCTGCAGCTTATCTGTTAGGTAGGAAAATGGGTAGACTAGGTGGGCCAAGTGGTCCTTATCTGCCATCAAATTCTATGTTTCTATGTTTCTACGTCTATGCACTTCCAAAATACAACTGCATGTGAGTATTGGGGATAAAGAGGAGATGAAAAGGGTTCTGAAATAATGTTATTTTCTTAGTTACAACACTGAAGGTCTATCAGCATAGATTGGGGGAGGGGGGAGAGTTAAATATATTGGTCAGGGTGCATTTCAGCAGATGGGGTAGTGATGCATATACTGTGTTAGAGTAGGTGTCTGCAGATGCAGGCAGTGATTTTTATGGCTGTGGATGGAGCCTACAGCCATCCTGCTTTCCCTTGAAAAAAAGGTGTTTCCATGGAACACATCTTTTAGGAGTTTTCAGTGTGTCCTTCCATTCTACAAATCTCTGTGGCAGTTGAAGAAATACTCCCTTCTTTCTGCTAACCTACTATTGCATTTCAGACAGCCTGTTTTGTGAAATTACTATACTGAGACCAACATATGGTTTATATCTTGGCATGCCTAATTTAACAGCAGATCTTGTTACCTTTGAACCTTGCTGGCTGGAGGAGAGTGTTATGACTATAATTAATTAGTCAGTAGCTATTTCTTCTTAATAGCCTTCAGAGCAGTCCAGCACATTGTTAACAGGTGACTGTCTTCATTTGCATTTGCTTTCTCAACTATTAATCTGTGTTTCTTTTTAAATTCAGATTTCCCCTGCAGCAATATGTTTTTCTAAAGTTGAATGAATCAAATCCCAACAAATGCAACCATGAATGGCGCATTAATAGATAAATAAACTTATTGAAAGGGTGTTTTTCTGACACCGCCACCATGATTTTTGCTGTATTAAAAAGCAATTTGGTTGGTACTGAAAATGAGATCCAGTGATGGTTTAATTTTAATACAGATGTAAAAAGTACCTTTGTGAAACAGGGAAATCATCACCTTTATAAGACCTTGTAATCACGTTAATATTTTTTTAGCATGAATAACAAACAGGACTATATTTGCTGCAATTAATGTTATACACAATTGGGTACACTTACAATATTTTCATTCAAATGTGGCTGCCTCCAGTATCACTTTATTTGCCATCTTTCTTATGTATACCAGCTTTCTGATATAACCCTGACAGATACATGGAAATAAAAAGCGGAAATTGTTTTACCAGGAAAGACACATTAAGCCAGAGTTTGTTTCCAGGTGTGACCTGGGAGCACAGGGAAATCAAGTGACTTGCTCAGGGTCACACAGTATGCAAGTGGAGGCTGATTAGATTCAAACCCAACTCTCCAGGTTTGCAGCTCGGTGCTGTTAGCCACAACACTATACTGCCTACTTGTATGGACAGTATAAATTTTCTGTTTTGGTTCAGACGTATATCCAGTACATACAACATTTCTCTTGCATAAAGTTTTTTTTTTTTCTTCAATACAGGGTTACACTACATTAAGTATTGAATGTCCAAGCAAGAGCTCTTATTTATAGCCAAACGTTATTTAGCTAGCCAAAGTACAGTGGGGGGGGGGGTGAAGGGGAACTTATTTAACCAGGAAAGGCACATTAATTCAGAGTCTGTTTCCAGGTGTGACCTGGGAGCATGTGACTTTCTTAGGGTCACACAGTATGCAAGTGGGAGCTGATGGGATTCAAACCCAGGTCTCTAGCTTTGTAGATCAGCGCTTTTAACCACTACGTTATACTGCCTCCTAGTAAGAAAAATACATTCTTTCTGTCTGAATCTAAAAGAAGTTACATTTGTTGTAACAAAAGTAGTACAATGATGTAAACACGCCCCTCCAGCAATGTCATGTTGTGCGATTACTGGTAAGATTTAGGATGACATACTGTAATAATTTTCAATAAGTCTTTACATGTTACTGGAGTGCGTGTGTGTGTGTGTGTGTGTGTTTATATATACAGAGAGACAGGCAGACAGATAGATTGTCCAGTTGAGATGCACCACCCTGTTTTCAGTGGAGTAATGCTTCTTATGTTATAAAGTCTGAATAACACATGAATGGTAATAATCTCACACTTTTAAAATCTGGTACTTTCCATTTCTGCATATTTTTTTCCTTGAAATTATATTAGGGGTTTGTTCACTTAAAGCAGCAGTATTTGTTAATCAATATCAATTTTATTTTTTAGCAGAATATGCATTGCATTCATAATCAGTATATTTCTAACTATCTCACATACTTAAAAGTGTATTGTATAACTATACAGCATTTGCAATTAATTGCTCAAGACATTAGAATGTCTGCCACTGGCAATACTTAATCTTTGTGGTTGACAGTATCTTATACTGTTCTATTATAGTGTATATTGAAAAATGGTTTGTAAAAATATGCTCTTTGTTCCCTAACAAATGCCCTTCCAATTTTCAGCACCCCCATCTATTTCAGTCTTTAGGCACCCCTGTCTGCGAGCATTGTTATCTGTCGGAGATGCTCTCCCAAATAAGAAAATTTCCCTGGTCAGCAATGAGTAGTCTGGATTACATTCTAATATGCAGCACAGAGCAAGATGAATTATATTAAAATGTTTAGTGACTGCAGTGTACAATCAGAGATTTTGTCTTCATCTCAGTTAGACTGATGGAAGCTGTGCAAATATTAAAAAAAAGCATTTGTCAATGCTGATGGTTTTCTTGCATGGTGTATGTGGGATGGCATTCAGCGGCACTCATGATGCTCGTTACTTGCAGCTTCTTCAAGTTCACCACAGCCATATTGGCTGTAGCTAGAACTAGTTTTGTACTGGGATATTGTGGGTGTTTCTGCGTAAGGTAGCTGGATGTACATATTGTTGCATGGTGGGTGTCAGCACTACCAGATCGGAGGGACTGGGGACTTGTACACCGAGTTATGGTGGACAAAGAAGAGATGTTTAATCAGTGAGAGTGTCAGCAGGTCAGAGGTGTATGGGAATGTATGTTTTGTGATGGGGATGGCATCTGTCGATTGGCCAGTCAGTCAATCCAAGAGTGTGGTGCATAAGTGTAGTCTTTTCAGTAGAGAACATGCATTTGTCAATGCTAAATGTTTGCTTGCAGTGTAGGGACAACTCTGAAAAACATAACATCTAGACACAATTTAGCTTATATTTCATGTTTTTAATTGTCACCCTTCTTTATTTATTACTAAGTACATTTGCATGGAAACAGGATCTCTGCTATATTTGCTCTACTTGTTTATTTCTGCAGTCACAGTTCTGTTTATGACATCTCAATCTGTAGTTGTGGAGATAATTATGATATCATAACAGAGCATTATGATGTTGTGTGTAGACAAGCAGCCAAAGCTTACAAAGTCCAAGGCTAGTAATCTTGTTTTTATATCACTTCCCTCAGTAAGGGAAGGAATTGCAAGAATATAGTTCTGGCTGAATGGTACAGAGGGTAAAAGCACAGAACTGTGAAATAGTGGGTTGCAGGTTCATCCCCCCTCAGGTCCACAAACAATACTGTCTAAGGAAATCTCAGCTACAGCAAACTTGTAGCCAGGCCAGCGGTGTGGAGGGCTGAGGTGCTGGACTCCTCACCTCCTACAACACTGGTGACCTGGCTTCAATAATGAACCACGGTTGCTCAGGAGCTGGGGGGGGGGGATTTAGCATCTGTCTATGAATATCCTCCTTTGGAGTTGGGGGAAATTGTATATTGCTGCTTGGCTGCTACTTAGTGGAGGGTAGGTGTCACAGCAGCAGTCAACAGAATTGAAAGTCAGAGGCGGACATTGAAAGCATGCACCATCTTCACGGTCTACCTGTGCATGATTGTACACCGTTGGCTCTGACTCAAGGGGAGTAACGGTTGGAAAAGAACTTTCTGTGAAATGTTGCTGTGACCCTGAAGGCACCACCACCACCATCAGTTGCACCTACTTACATTACAAGTTAAGAAATAGATGTGGTAAATCTTAGAGGTGTGGTGAGGGGGCTGGGTTCAGCAGCAGAAGGGGTCCGATAGGGAGGGACAAGAGGACACAGTCCATACTAAAAAAAAGGATTGCAAATATGTATGAACTATAAACTTAATTGTGTCTAACGCTCACATTTTTCAACATTAGACAATTGGTATCAGGGGTTCTTTGAAGGGAATATAATATATAATTTAAATCAAATGTTGTTGTTTTTTTGTTTTGTTTTCTGATCATTATTGACATGCTGTTATGTTTTTGAAGTCTTTAAGTTTGCATTTAGTGTGCTGTTCCCAACTCTGATTATTGATTTCAAGTAGGTGCTTCTTGTATATAATAGACACACACACACACACACACACACACACACACACACACAGGCTTGATGCTTATCCTTAAAGCCTGATGATGTCTGCTAGCTGAATAATGGGCAGAAAAACAATTTGATTAGTGGGATTCTTCTCCCTTGAAGTACAAGAAGTTTAAACCCATCAGCCAGATAAATACTGTCACTGTCAGCCTTCTCAGCATTGGCTTTTAAGAAGCAAGCATCCTACAATTCTACATCCATTGTCATATATAGTACACACCTACACAACCCCTATACAACAGTAACAATATTTCTGCCATGTGCATGTGCACAAGCAAACATAACAAACTCTAACAAGAGCCAATAATGGTACTGTGGACGTGAGAAATGTGTACACTAGCAACCTTTGTAGTAACCACTGAGCCTCCTAACTGCACTTTGTAATTGTGATGCACACACATGGACTAAAACATATACACGTATATTCATTAATATTCAAGTATAACATAGCAGTGCACTGCCTACACACATTTTTACAGCTAAAAAAAAGATATCTGTGGACCGTTTTCTTTTTTTCAGGCTCCAAGGAACATCAGAGGGTGTGGTGGGGGCACTAGACACCTAATTTAAATCAGCAATGACATACATAAGTCTGAAACTGATTTAGATAATGGGGGAATGCAAACTAGCAATTTTTGCACTAACCACTAGGCCACCTAACTGCACTTTATAATTGTTGTGATACACACATACACTGACTAATACACATACATATACATACAGTATATGCATATATATATACATTCTAGTGTAGCATAGCAGTGTACTGTCTACACACACACAGAACATTGTCACACACACATTAGCAGACTTATACTGCCCTATATGGCATTTATTTACTTATACATCTAATCTTAACATTTACTGTATTTAGGATAAGCACTGTGTTTTGCATTAATTGTACTAATCTACAACATGACTGGGTAACTAAGATAGTGGACCAGGGAGATGCAGTGGATGAGGCCTAACTGGACTTCATAAAGGCCTTCAACACTGTCCCCAGTAGAAGGCTGATTAACAAATTGCAAAGCCTAGGAGTGGGTCCTATAATAGTTCTGTGGGTGGATAACTGGCTGAAGGGCAGGAGTCAGAGGGGTTGTGGTAAACAGGGAGTATGCTGGAGAGGGAGAGATGATGAGCGGTGTTTTGCAGGGGCGGTGTTTCAGCCAGTCCTCTTCAGTGTCTTTATTGGGGTCATTACAGAGATACTGGAGGGAAAGGCATGACTCTTCGCAGACAATATGAAGGTATACAATAGGGTGGGCACACCAGAGGATGCTGCAAGAAAGAGGAAAGACCTTAAAAAAATGGAGAAATGTTCTGAAAAATGGCAGCTGGGATTTAATGCAAAGAAGTGCAGGACCATGCACATAGGGCACAAGAACTCAGGGGCAAAGTACGAACTAGGTGGGGAGGTACTGACAGTCACAAAGCAGGAAAGGGACCTGGGAGTTATCATCTCAGAGGACCCATGAGAAACTAGGCAGTGCAATAAGGTGGCTGGGAAGGCTAGTCAGATGCCTAGATGCATAGGGGGAGGAGTATCACGATTAGAAAAAAAAGAGGTAATCTTGCACCTATGTATGACACTCATGAGAGACCACACCTGGAATACTGTATCCAGTTCTTCAGGCCTCATTTGAGAAAGAATATAGGGTGGAGTCGGTGCAATGGAGGGAACTAAAATGGTTAAGAGACTGCGGGATAAGACCTATGAAGAAAGACTAAAGGAGTTAAATAAGTATTTCCTGGAGGAAAGAGGGAGGTGGGGACATTATTGAGACATACAAATACAGCACCGGTATAAACAGAGTACAGGAAGGAAGGAAGGAAGCATCTTCCAAAGTAATAGATGCTCCAAGTTAAGAGGGCAGAAAATAAAGTGGGTGGGAGGAAAATGTGAGAAAATATTTTTTCACAGAGAGGATGGCTGACACCTGGAGGTACAAGAGGGGGTTAAAGGGGCTAAAAAGGTCAGAGATTTTAAAAAGGAGTTGGAGAGACAAAAGGGTATCTTGAAGGTATGGGGGACTCCAGAGTACAGTTAGGGCATGGGGCCTCACACTAGATGGAGAGTAATAGGGCAGACTGGATGGTGATGTGACTCCATCCCCGCCAGCCTGATCTCCCACTGAGCAGCCACCACCCCTACCTCCAGACTCTCCCATGCAAAACATGTCTTGCTGCAGGAACTGAGGACTGCTATATGAGAAATAAGGTAAGTGAGGTGCAATGTATTTCAATGCAGGGACACTGGTTTACAGCGACTGAGAAAGGTCATATTCCGTTTTGCACATTGTAAAAAATGGTATTGTCACCGGTGTCTGCTAAGCCAAAATCTGCTTTTTTATTTAACAATTTTTAACTCTCCTAACATGCATTTTAGCAATTTTGATTTCCACTATTACACATCCTTCCATCCTTGTACCAACTTAAAGTTATTTTAGGTACAAGATGTGATGGCAGCAGCAACACTACAGCACCCATCCCTAAGGTGTAATGGAAGCAGCACTACGGCCCCATCCCTCAAGTACAATGGCAGCATCACCAGCACTATGACCCCCATCCCTCTGGTGTGATGGCAGCAGCAAAAGCACTACAACCTCCCTCCCTCAGGTGTGACAGAAGCAGCAGCACTGTAGCCCCCATCCCTTAGGTGTGATAGCGGCAGTACTACGTTCACCATTCCTCAGGTGTGATGGCAGTATCAGCACTACGGCCCCCATCCCTCAGGTGGGACAGCAGCAATACTACATTCCCCATCCACCAGTAGTGGTGATGGGAGAAGCACTACAGCCCCCACCCCTTCGGTGTGATGGCAGTAGCAACAATGCAGTCCACATCCCTCTGGGGTGATGGCAGTAGTGACATCACTATGATCCCCTTTCTTCAGCACCCACACCCCACATGCACAAGTTACAAATGACTTGGTCTCTTTGCTTGTTAGAACTCAGATGTGAATTAATCTGAACCATCACCACTAAGGCGGACTACCTTTGTTTTTTCCTATCTATAATTTAACTGCCTGAATTGGATTTCTGCCTGTGCCACTGCTGACCAGGGTTAGGGAACAGACTTGGGTGTTGGAGGGCCAGCTGGTGGGTGAAGGTTTGAGTGTCCAACGACCACTCACCTTCTCCTGGGAGGGAGGGTGAGTTCATGGCTCAGCATTTGCTGGCCCCTGGTGGAGGCCAGAGGCATGACAACATGTCAGCCCTCACTGCAGGAGGGAGTGTGACAGATGTCAGCTTGTGCCTTGACATCGTGTGGCCTGTCACGCTCCCAAGAAAATGGGAAAACACCCACTGATCCAACCAAAGGACAGCTGTTGGTCCCTCCATAAGCCAGAATCCCCAGACATGTGTCTGTTCTGACCCCTGCCATGCCCAGGATACACTAGAAGCTCTTTAGGGCAATTCTCCTCCCCTGGTAGCCTCCCACAGGGGTAGGAGCCCACTCTATGAAGGGTTATTTTGGGTCACCTAGTAGCACAGCAGTAAGGGGCTGTGGATGGTGGTCGGCACTCAGCAGTGATGGTAGGGGGCCTTGGCAGGCCTGAAGGAGTGAATGGCCAGGGGGAAAAAACTGCTTGAATTTGCTTCTTTGAAATAAAGTGTCTTCACCTAAAAAATCCACAAGTGATTATTGGAGGACTTTCAAATGGATTTATGCATCTACCAGACATGTGGATGTTTTTTTTTTCCCTTGGTGTCCATGAAAAGGGTGTCTCCCAGTTTTCATGGCTTTGTTCAGATGTGAATTGAGCACTACTCTGCCCACCAGCATCATATAGCCCCTGGGGTCTTACCTTCTGTACGTCATTGACTGTGCTTTCAAAATCCACTGGCCAAACATAAGTACACTTAAATACTTAACATTTGCTTTTTGTTGAAGCAGTCTATCAGAACACTTTTTGTTGACACAGAGACTGAAACAGTAGCTAGGAGAAAAGCTGCAAATGATCCAATTCACCTAAATGGGGCGCTAACTGTGAAGTATTTTCATAAGTAGTAAGGCAGTTTCTTCTTTGTGAACATACTTTCATTCAGACTAGTTTTCATTCAAACAACTGAGGATTGTGGATGGCCCTACTGGTTATAAACTTGAATAAGCTAATTGGTTACAGTGATCCTGCATTTAGCAATCTACAACCTAAATGCTTATATGCAAAGAATACAATAAACACCTGGCTAAATCTAAAAACAAGCTTATAAAACACATAAAATGTATCTGAACATTTATCTTTACCTATACAAAATCATTTCAGCCCAAGTAAAACTCAGGTAAATTACATGGTACCCTGACTACTATTCTATGATGTAGTAAACATATATTGGCATTTTTTTTAATTCTTTGTAAAGCAGGTAAGGCCCACTAGGCAGGACTGTCTGTTTTCAGAAGTGACCTAGAAGCAATGGGGAGGTTAAATGACTTGCTTGGAGTCACACAGTATGCAAGTGGAGGCTGTGGGAATCCTACCCAAGTCTGCTGGATGTATCCAGTTCATTCACTGCTTGTTACTCTAACCACTAGGCATGGGTGGTTAAACTGAATGGCTGATTAAAACAAAGCAGTGTGGCAGATTTCCTTACTGACTCTATATGCAGCAAAGCAGAAAGAATGCAAAGCACAGCAGCATTCATTTTAAGATCTTCAGAAATCTGGGTCAGCCTGCTGGTGCTGCGGTAGCACTATTGCTTGCAATGCCAGTGACCCAGGGTCAGAAGCAAACTCGGGTTGCTGGAGGTCTGGCCAGGGGAGTTGGATCGAGCACCTGGGGGACTGCTCTCCTCCTCCTCCGGGGAGGGAGGGCTACAGGTCCTGCTGCTTTACCACCACCTGTGTGACCATGGGTGGTGATGCAATGGTGCTGCAGAGTGATTGGGGGGAGGACCCTAGCCAGGATCTGGAGCAGTGGCATGTCTCTATGTGACCTACTTCCTTGGATCTCCTCTAGTGCCAGTGCCTTCATGGACAGAGACCAGGAAAAACAGGAACAATCACCCCACATTGGCCACTGGCAGAAGGGACCCAGGTGCCCCAGACTTCATAACCAGGCTCCATGAGGGACCCACTGAGCTGCCCGACACACACTAAGGGAGTGTGGATGGGTCCTGAGGTCCCCTCCCTTTCCACCTGGTGGGGGTACAACCCAGGCAGGATAGGGGCAGGACCACAGGAGCTACTGAGCATTATCTGGGGGTGAAGCTAAGGGATACCTAGCCTGAAAAGTGGAGACTGATGCTGTGAGAAGGGGACACAGAAAGAGAAAATAAAAAAAATGTAAAAAAATGCTGAAATCTTAGAGATTCTGTGCGGTGACATGCAATTTCCATGAGGCACTGGTACAAGAATTCAAAATCCGCAAACCAAGCAGGATTCCGTGATTGTTACCGGTGTTACCGGTAAAAATGGAAAACCAGGGTCCCTGTTTCAATGGATTTTTAACTGCACTTACCTTAACATAGAAACATAGAACAGAGAATTTGATGGCAGATAAGGACCATTTGGCCCACCTAGTCTGCCATTTTACTACCTAACAGATAAGCTGCAGATCCTAGTTAACCAACAGCCTACTTCCTCCTACCCCCCACTAGGACTGTCTTATATCAGTCCCATGCATTTTTGAATTCCCCCACTGTTCTTGACTCCACGACCTCCTCAGGGAGGCTGTTCCATGCATCCACAACCCTCTCTATAAAAAAATGCTTCCTTACATTACCTCTGAGCTGCCCCCATCTTCAAATTGTGCCCCCTTGTTCTTGCATATCTCTTTTTCTGAAAGATGCTACCCTCTTGGACTTTGTTGATTCCCTTGAGGTACTTGAAAGTTTCTGTCATGTCCCCTCTCTCCCTTCTTTCCTCAAGGGTATACATATTAAGCTCCTTTAGTCTTTCATCGTATGTCTTCAGGTGCAGACCCTGCACCATTTTGGTTGCCCTCCTCTGGACAGCCTCCACTCTGTCTATGTCTTTGCAGAGATGGGGTCTCCAGAACTGCACACAGTACTCCAGATGGGGTCTCACCAACTGTCTGTACAGAGGGATAACAACTTCCTGTTTTCTATTATTGATGTCTCTCCCTATGCATCCCAGTATCCCCCCAGCCTTCCTTACTGCCTTCTCACATTGCTTGCCCACCTTTAGGTCATCTGATATAATTATCCCCAGGTCCCTTTCCATTTTTACTGTTGTCAGTATCTCACACCCCACTGTGTACTCTTCTCTTGGGTTTTTGTTTCCCAGGTGCATTACCTTGCACTTCTTTGCATTGAATCTGAGCTGCCATACATTTGACAATTCCTTCAACCTTGCCAAGCCCCTTCTCATCCTTTCCACTCCATCTTGTGTATCAACCCTGTTGCAGATCTTTGTGTCGTCTGCAAAGAGACATACTTTTCCTTCCAGTTTCTCTGCAATGTCACTTATAAAGACATTAAAAAGGACCAGTCCCAGTACTGAACCCTAGGGTACTCTGCTAGTAACCCTCCTTTCTTCACTGTGGACTTCGTTTACTAGTACCTTTTGCATTCTGTTATCTAGCCAATTTTTTGTCCAGGCTACCATCTTGGGACCCACTCCAAGGCTGGCTAACTTGTGTATTTATCTTTTGTGTGGACTGTATCAAATGCCTTGCTAAAATCTAGGTAGGCCTTTTTTCTCCTATAGCAGTTACCGGCTCCAGGAGCAAGACCTGTCTTCCATGGGACAGTGGATTTTCACACTGGGATCTGTTCAGGTGAGTGTGGGTGTGTGGGGGAGTAGGGGGAGTGTGGGGTGGTGGTTGCTCAGTGGGAGGTTGGGTGGGGGTACAGGGTGGAATCAGCAATGGAAATTTTTTTACAGATTAAAAGAAAGACATTGAGGGACTGTGCTCTACTTTTCATGTCCCAAGGAACATCAGAGGGTGGGGGGCGCCACTAGACACCTAATTTAAATCAGCAATGACATGCATAAGGCTGAAACTGATCTAGATAGTGGGAGAATGTAGACAAGCAATTTTTTCACTAACCACTGAGCCACCTAACTGCACTTTCTAATTGTTGTGATACACACACCCTGGCTAAAGTTTCAAAGAAATACAAAATCACACATGACCCCACAATGCAAAGCATCATGGGCTGCACATGTAAATCACCACATAATATTATGCTGGTTCAACTTTAAGCAGAAATGCATGGTGCCAAAAGGCCTCTCACACAGTTTGCAAAGGATGCTAACAGAAGACACAGACATGTGTTTAGTCCTACCAGAACTCATCAATACGCCTCATCTGTCTGACACCCCAGTGGAATGAACCAGCTACCCTAAGATAGTCTATCTGGGTTATGTTGTGGTGAACCCAATTAAAACAAAAAATATTTAAAAGACAAAGAACCTCTGTGCTCAAGCAATGAGGCAGTGGTTACCCCAAAGGGCATTTCATTTCTGCTTAAAGTTGAACCAGCATAAAATTCTGTGCTGATTTGCAATGTGCAGCCTGTGATGTTTTGCATTGTGGGGTCATGTGTGATTTTGTATTTCTTTGAAACTTGGTTTCCCAGTCAAATGCCCTTTGGGGTAACCACTGTCTCAGTGCTTACGCACAGAGGTTCTTTATCTTATGCATATATATTCCAGTATAATATAGCATTTCACTGTCTTCACACACAGAGCATTTCCACACACACACACTAACAAACATAAACTTCCTCATATGGTATTTATCATAGGGGCACGATAATGCCCATATATTAGGGTTCAGCAGTCACTTCTATGTTAAACCCAACATTTTGCACTTTAATAACTTTGCAACTGTTTGATCAATTTGCATGAAATGTACTGTTGGTGCCAAAGATCTTTTGATGTGGCAAGTTTCATTCTGGTCGGATGTGTGGGTGTGGAGATGCGGAGTTTCAACAACATGTGAAAATTACCATTGTTGCACAAATAGTTTGTCACACTGTTTCTCAGAAATGCCTTGGGGGTTTATTCTGAAATTTGCAGGGTATGTGGGGTATGAGTCACAGATATGCCTTTTGAAGGTTTGGTGAAAAAATATGAATCTGTTCAAAAGTTATTAGTCTTTTCTTCCTTTTCATCCCCTCATTCTTCCTCTTTTGCTATTTCCCATCAACTACATACCCAATGCAATGCCTTCCCTATTTCTCCACTCCTATCTCTCTCTCTCTCTCTCTCTTCTCTCCCATACCACCCCCTCTCCACCACTCTTCTTTCTCTTTTTCCACTAACCCACTCCTAACAAAGCTTCATTGAGCCGCCTATGACTTGTACTGTATAATTAGCTCACAACATAATTCCTTGACAATGCCTTTGGCTGCTATCATTGTAAACTTACTTGTCTTTTTTTGTAAGTTCCATTGTAATGATCATGTTATGTTTTTCACCTTATTGTCCTTATTGCCTTGACATGGAACCTTTGTAAAAGAGCCCTCGGCTCAAAGTTGTCATCCAAAATACAAATAAATAAATAAAGTTTTCCATTATTTCGTATGTAAAACATTAGATGTTCTGTGCAATAGTACTTTTCGCTGTCAGGACAGTGGGTTCGCGTCAGTAAATGTGAAATATAGTGTCAAGATTCCACCATCTTGTTTTCCATTACCAACACAGAAAAACGTAGAAAACTTAAAAAATACTGCTCTTTGGTAAACAGCAGCACAACTGTTTACCTAATCATGGCCTTAGGAATTGGATTCTGGGGTTATTTTGCCCCAGAAGGGTCCAGAAAATTATTTTTTTTAATCGTGTGACTTTTGCTTTCACAAATTGCTACACTATGTGTCGCAATTTGCAAAAGCGCTTTTGCAAAAGTACTCGGTTCTTTTGCAGATTGCGACAGTGTTTGTGAAACACCTGGGTATTTGTTGCAAATTGTGGCACTGTTTTGGGAAACCACTGGGGTTGTGCCTCAATTTGCGACACTACTTTTCAAAAGATTCCTCTTTGCCACTTCCTTGCAAACAAACTGTTTGTACTCATGGGCTGAAATTTTCAGGATACAAAGGGCTTACCACACAGATGTGTCTTTTGTTGGGTTGATGAGAAAATGTTCATCTGTTGCATAGTTATAACATTTTGAAGTTTTGTGATTTCCCATAGGATAATATTGTAATGGTCAGGGTACCTTTCAGAAGCTATATCTCAAAAATGCTTTGAGATACAGACTCACTGCACTCGCAGCATAATGCACATTCAGGTGTACTAAGCTGTTATGTATGTTTCCAGGCCTTGTTTAAAGCTGCATGGGAAATTTTATAGAATGGGGCTATGGTGACTATGATAGTGTCCCATGCATTCACAACATGACATCTATACTGTTTTGCCTATACATAAATGAGGGACGCTTACAATATGCATGCATGGGGGCCCTGTGCTCCCACATGGACATATAGCATTATGGACTGATGGAAGCGCAGCGCTGGAAGTGCCCTGTGCCTCACAGGGAAATGAGGGTTAATTACAATCTCTCTCTACATTTATGGATAGCTCCAGCATGCAAATGAGGGACAATTACAATATGCATGCATGGGCGCACAGGGCCCAGAGGGGTCTCTGCTCCCACATGCACATATGGATACCATAATGGACTGATGGGAGTGCAGGACCCAAAGTGCCCCACTCTCCCACATGTACATGAGGGATGGATACCATTATGGACTGATAGCAGTGCAGGGCACAAAGGGCCTTGTGCTCCCACAAGGAGAAGAGGGTTGATTACAATCCCTCTACACTTATGGATAGATGGGAGTGCAGGACCCAGAGGGCCCTGCAGTCCCATAAAGAACTATGGCTGTTCTCACATGCACATATGGATACCATTATTGATTGATGGCAGAAAGGAGCCTGAAGGGCCCTGCTCTCCTGCAGGGAGATGAGGGTTATACAATCTCTCTAAACTTATGGAGCGATGGGAGTGCAAGGCTTTCAGGGCCAAGAGGGCCCGACGCCACATAAAGAACTACAGCTATTGTGATACTTTCACAAAAAGTTAGGAAATTCTATGCAAAACACTTTGTTAATGCACCATTAGGGTTCCTTATGATTATATGTTCTTAAAGGAAAGGAAATTCTATGCAAAAGCTTTGATAATGGACTGCTAGGATTCTTTCATAAAACATACAGAAATGAGATCTTAGTGTTTCCAACCCTAAGACCCCTCCCCCACTCTCAGCTTCCAGTCCTAATGCCCCACCATCTACCCTGCATGCAGGAACAGGTGTGAGTGGTGTGACTTTGAGCTGTGAACCCTAATGCTCACCCCATTCTCTTATTGTGTACCCATCTTAGCTTACTTACTTTTGGAATGGAGTGAGCATTAGTGTTTGCAACCCCAAGGCACACACCTCACACCTGTTCCTGCATGCAGGATAAGGGCTGGGGTAGTAGGTTTGGAAGCTGAGGGTAGGGGTGGGGTCTTAGCCTTAGAAACCCTAAGATCTCATTTCCCTACTTTTGATGCTAGAAGCCTAATGGTCCATTAATGAAGCATTTTGCAGGTTTGGAAGCTGAGTGCAGGGGTGGAGTCTTAGCATTAGAAACTCTAAGATCTCATTTCCCTACTTTTGATGCTAGAACCCTAATGGTTCATTAATGAAGCATTTTGCAAAGAATTTCCATACTTTTTGAGAAAGTATAATCATAATGAACCGTAATGGTGGATTAATTGGCCTGATGGTGCTGAGGGTTGAGGTGCTGGATGCCACACCTTGCTCCATGCTGATGATCCAGGTACAGGAATAAGCCCGGGCCGCTGGGGGTCAATGGGGGAGATAGAGGATTGAGCATCCAGAGGACTGCTCTCCTGTCTCAGGGAGGGATCCAGGGACAGCCTGGCATGGCAGTGGCCCCCAGTGGAGACTGGAGGCACTGCAATGCACAGGGCTAAGTAGCGGTACACAGAGCCATGACGGACATCCCTGGCATCATTGCATGCTCAGGCTCTGCAGGGAGGGAGGGGAACAGGGTGTAACTATGAAAAACCCTATCAATCAATAATCAAACTTTATTTAACCAGGCAATAACATAATTGGGCAAGCTCATTTTCAAGACAGTCCTGGACATAAAGGACAAACTTGTTTACAATACACAACTGTACATAATACAGCATAGAATAATCCAAGCAGTAACAGGATATACAATCAGCACTAACTATGATAATACATGTGTGTACAGTACAAAAACATAACATTTAGAGTGTGGCCTATACTAGTAGAAATTTTTAGAGTACTAAAGGGGAGAGGAAGGAGGGACAGGAAGGCAGGCAAAGTGAAGAGGGGTGACAGACATATAGGGGAAGAGGGAAGGGGGAAGCTACCTGAAGAAGTCCCCCAAGGAAGTTACCAAGGGGAAGGAGGAAGGAAAAAAAATAAAAAGGGGGGTTACCATAGAAGGTTGCTGGCAGACAGGGGGAATAAGAAGGCCAAGGATCTGGAAGATTACAGGACTACCCAGATGGGGAGGAGTGCTTACCTGAAACAGTCACACGCTGTTTTCAGACATCTGTTAAGTAGTTGTCTGAATGTGTAGGGACTAGGCAGAAAGAAAAGTTTAGGTACTTTTTGCAAGTTATTCCAAAGTACTGGTAGGAAGCAACCAATAGCAGAAGAACCGAGACATGTCCTTGTCCATGGAACCTTGAGAAGGTGAAGGGAGGAGTTCCTTAATCCATAGGCACATTTTGAAGGTTCAGACAGGTGACCAATATAGGGAGGTAGTTTGTTAGGCATAGCTTGATAGAACCATATAAGGGTGCTTTTTTGCCTCCTTAAGGAGAGGGACAGCCAGTCTAATGCTTGATACGACAAGCAACGGTGAGTCTGAGATGGTAAGCCAAGAACAAATCTCAAAGCACAATGATAGAGTGTATCAAGCTTTTGGAGTGCATACTGGAGGCAATGACTGTATAGGAAGTCGGCATAGTCAATCAGGGGAAGGAAGGTTGTTTGAACCTGCTGCTGTCTGGCTTCTAGAGTGAGTAGGTGCCTTATGTGGTAAAATACACTAAGACGTTGCCTTAGCTTTATTGTTAACTCATTAAGATGAGCACCAAACTTGAGTTTATTATCCAGCCAGACTCCCAGGTATTTAAATTCATCTACTAACTCTAATTGTTCACCAAGGAGGGTGACAATATGTGGAGTACAGAGTGATCCCCTATTTAAGGAGGGGGTGGAGAGATAATCATGGATTTTATTTTTTGGCATTTAATAAGAGCATCAGATTCAGCAGGTTATGTTGAAGGATGATAAATTCTTGCTGCTGCCCTTCTCCCGATGGGCAATGGCTCCTCACAGGGCTGGCTGCCACATGCCCAATATAAGGTTCTCTCTCTCCGCCCTTTCAGCTTCTCAGCAGCTCAAAGTTGGGGCAATCTGGATTATAGATAGAGTGCTGGAGTGGTTGGCGGCCCTGCCCTGAGGGACTCAGAGTCGTGGGGCTTGCCTGGTGGAGGTCATCGAGGTGTAGTAACATATATGAGGAGAAGAGGACCACTGTGGACAGTAGAGCAGACCAGCGATCTGAGGCAGCCTGAGAGAGTTCAGGGGTAAGGTGACATACATAGAGTTTAAAAAAAAAATAATGGTGTACTAACAAAGCTTTTTGCAGAGAATTTACTTATACATCTAACTCTAACTTTTACTGTATTTAGGATAAGCACTGTGGTTTGCACTAATTCCTTGTACTAATCTCTGGCATGACTGGATAACTATGGTAGAGGACCAGGCAGGTGTGGTGGATGAGGCCTATCTGGTCTTCAGAAAGGCCTCTAACACCATCCCCCATAGAAGGCCAATTAACAAACTGTGCAACCTATGGTTGATCCTAAAATAGGTCTGTGGGTGAGAACTGATTGAATGGCAGGAATCAGAGGGTTGTGGTAAATAGGGAGTTCTCTAAAGAGGGAGAGGTAATGAGAAGGGTGCCACAGTGGTCAGTGTTGGGGCTGGTCCTCTTCAGTGTCATTGCAGAGAGACTGGTGGGAAAGGTATGTCTCTTCACAGATGACATGAAATAGGGTAGACATGCAAGTATAATGTATAATGGCAAGTTAGGAAATGCAACAGGAAACACAATCATTTAAAAATATGACCAGCCGATTTTGATATGATTAAAAGAAATATGGCTGCTTTGGACTGGCTAAATGAATTTGAGAACCAATCATTGCAGAACATGTGGGGCCTCATGATAAACAAGCTTGGCATACTGATAAGAGTGTTTACTCCATCTGTACGTAAGTACGATGGGAAAAAAAACCAAGATGCCATTATCGATGACCCCCCTGGTGAAGAAATTAATAAAAAACAAAAATAAAATGTATATCAGGGCTAAGAAAAGCAGAAATAGTAAATGCTGGGACAAATATAAAAAAATTCTTAAACAAACCAAGCACGAAAGAGGCTAAGCTGAAACATGAGCACAGTTTGGCAAGGAAGGTTATGGATAATTATAAATCATTTTATGCATATATAAATAATTAGAGGGTAGAAAGTAAAACAATTGGTGCTCTAAAAGATCCGGATGGTAATATAGTGACAGATCATGCCAAAATGGTTGAACAATATAACAATTTCTTTACTTCTGTCTTTAATACTAACACAGACACAAGTTTAAACCATTTTGATCTGAAATTAAATACTGGACTTGGGATAAACAGAGCAGATGTCCTCAAAAGACTGCAGAGCCTAGATCATAATAAGCCCCAAGTACCAGACGGTATACGCCCCAGAATTATTAAAGAAATAGCTGAGTTCCTGATGGATCCAATTATAGCCATCTATCAAAAATCTTTGGAGGAAGGAGTGGTTTTAGAAGCATGAAGACAAGCAATAGTAGTACCCATCTATAACAAAGAATCCAGGCATGAGGTCTAGAATTATAGACCTATTAGTCTGACAAAAGTGCTGGGCAAGATCCTTGAGGGCATTATTAAGGATCACATAATGAACCAAATGCTCTCTACTAATAGTATTGACAGTACTCAGCATGGTTTCACACAGGGCAGATCTTGCTTGACTAACCTGCTGGAATTTTATGGGAGGGTTAGTAAAGCCTTGGATGACAATCTTCCAGAGGATGTCATTTTCTTGGACTTCTCCAAGGATTTTGACAGAGTGCCCCGTGGTGAGCTTATCGATGTCATAATAGAGTTTGGTATTGATGGTAAAACTAGATGGATTGAAGCTTGGCTCTCTAATAGGAAGCAAAGAGTCAGCATAAAAGGGACATACTCAGACTGGTCAGATGTGACTAGCGGGGTGCCTCAGGGTTCCATATTGAGACCATGTTTATTTAATGTCTATATTACTTCTATGCAAAACACTTCTGGAGCATGGATATCTAAGTTTGCTGATGATACCATAATAGGGCATACTGTAGATAATCATGAGGAATCTGATATCCTCCAATCAGCCCTAGGGGATCTGGAAACGTGGGCATTTGATAAAAAGATGACATTTAATGTGGGAAAATGCAGTGTTATGCATTTTGGTAGGAAAGATAGGTGGAGAAATTACTTTCTAGCAGGGCAGATATTAAAAAAGGTGGAGGACGAAAGTGATCTGGGCATCAGAATAAGTAATGACCTTACTTTTAAGTCTCAGTATAATCAGGTTATCAAGAAATCTAGCAGTATTCTACACTGTATAAATAAGCATATTAAATGTAAAAGTAAAGAGGGATTGTTGCCACTTTATGCATCTTTAGTGAGACCACACATTGATTATGTGAGGTTCATAGCTCAGTGCTTATGTAACATATAGTAGAATGATGTAGATGGTTGTTGGATACAGAGGCCAGGATTAAGAGGACAATGTTATAGGTAGTAGTATAGAATATTTGTGCTTAGGTACTTGGATGCTTGAATTGAGTTGTTTGAAATATTTGATGGTTTGTCCTTTCTCTGTATCCCACCTGTAGGAAGGAAGCTTGGTTTAGAATTATGAAAGCCTCCCGGTGGGATAAGAGTGCTGCAGAAGGAGAAGGTGTCGGGGAGGATGGTGGGTGAATGCGACTCACTCTAAGCAGAGCAAGAGTCAGCTGCTTCTCTTAAATAGACTGTGGGGGAGGAGCTCTTCCCCCACATAATCCCGGCTACTCCTACAATTATGTGTGGTTCATAGCTCAGTGCTTATGTAACATATAGTAGAATGATGTAGATGGTTGTTGGATACAGAGGCCAGGATTAAGAGGACAATGTTATAGGTAGTAGTATAGAGTATTTGTGCTTAGGTACTTGGATGCTTGAATTGAGATGTTTGAAATATTTGATGGTTTGGCCTTTCTCTGTATCCCACCTGTAGGAAGGAAGCTTGGTTTAGAATTATGAAAGCCCCAAAAATAGATAATATCAACGATTGTTCTGTAACTGAATGCTGAAGAAGTCATGCATGACAACACCTAATAATGATAGGAATAGACGATCACCTCCTCCAACTCCGGAGAGTGTGACCAGTAGCACTCAGGAGAGGAAAAATCCTCTTGAGGGGGAAACCTTTGAGGACCTATGACTACTGACCTGCCTGTCCTTCTGGGCATACTAAAGGAGAGATATCCTAATTAAACTAAATAAATCAGCTAATCTGATTTCTAATCTGTAGAATTTAATCCAGATAAATGGAGTTTAAGCAAGAACAAATTAAAAATGTCCAGTGAAATAATTTCCTTCTAATAAATTCCGAGTCCGAGAAACCATGTACAATTCAGAATGATGGAGAGCTGATATATTGAAGAACCATCTTCCGTACTTCAGTTGATAGAGGGCATAATCCATGGAATTGTATGATGGTGAAGATGAAGTTGATGAGTGACAAAGTCAATAAAGGAGACCAGAAGATAGTTGCATCCAAGCTTTGATGTCAACAAGGCAGGATGAATAGAAGTAGTACAACTTCCAGGTTTCTAATAATAGAGGGCTTGTATGGTACGAGGAATGAGAGAAGGCTTGAAGCCAGGCTATCGAGTGACGAATCCAGTTCCGATAAGTAAAGTATAGTCTTTAGGACCTGATAGGAAAGCAACGGCTGTAGAGCTAAGCTGGAATAATGGCAGGCTGTCAAGGATAATTGGAGACTGATGCAAGGTATGAAGCATCCAAGTAGTATAATATGGTGAGCCCAAAAAGGAAGCAAAGCAGGTTGACTGCTAATTCAAAGGGAGAGGTAGTATGAGCAGTGATTGCACCCGCGAAGGCAGATGAGAAGGAATAGGACATAGCAATCAGCCCCTGAAGAAAGCGCAGCTGGTGATAGCTGGTGAGGTATCAGAGAGGCTGATGATTCCAGAATGCAAGGCGCAGCCAGACCCAGGAATGTCCGCTGGCAGAATTGGAGCATGGAGATAGACCCTTGATGAGAGGCGCAGCAATCCATCAGCTGAGAGGTAGGAGAAATGCAGGTAGCTCCATGTAACAGGAACGCAGCTATACCCATGAAGGTCAACAAGTAGAAGAAGTGCGGCAGAGAACCTCCAGGAGACACATATTGAATCCTCTGTGAGCACAGTAGTATTGCAGCTATAAGGCAGACGTAGAAAATGGAAAGATGTTGAGGACCAATGTATCTAAATCAAGGAAGGCACTGATTGCATGGAGGTGACTGAGGCAGAGAAGCTGCAACTGGATGAAAGAAATAGCATCTGAACTGCAGGTAGTCAATGGAAGGCTGTATAACTTGACAAAACTTGAAAAGTCGAGCATAAAGTCCCAGATGGAGAGAACGGAAAAAGGTTCCAGCCCGATGAGCGAAGGCAGGTCATAGAGGTGGAATCTCCAGGGCCGAGCTGGACGAGGCAGGCATAATAGAAGTAGGTAAACCTCCCAGCCCGAAGGGCGAAAGCAGGTGGGAGAAGCTGAATCTCCAAGACGAGCTGGATGAGGCAGGCGTAGAGAAGATGATATCACAATGTAGGCAGGAGCTGAGCTAGGAGGTGCAAAGTAGTTGTGGAGCTGTAGAACAGGTGTAGGAAGGTAAACAATGCTGTAGACTGATGAATCTTGAAGATCAAGTATGGTAGGGATTGCAGCGAAGAGCTTGGCAGATGATTAGGCAATCTGGCGAGGCAATGAACTTCGTGAATCTGGTATGGTATGAGTGAGGCAAAGGTGCAGAAGTATCACTAGCACAGGGTCCTAAGCGGTAGAGCTTAATCAGGATATTGAATGTCTGCAGGAAACGCTAACTAGGTGTCCTGGAAGGTGACGCAACAGTAAGTCCATGGTTGAGGCAGCAGGGCAAATTAACCAAGAATAGACGATGAATGAAGAAATGTCCAGATGCAATCCAGGAAAGGAGCTTCCAGCTGGCCGAAATGGCATCATGTAGGCATATAATAAAATGTGTGAATCTCAGGCTCCGAGCAGGGCAAAGCAGAATGACAGCATAAGGAGGAAAAAAAAAACAGCCCGACAGGTGAAGGCAAGTCGCAGAAGCAGACGAGTAGGTAAACCTCCCAGCCAGATGGGCAAAGGCAGGTCACAGAATCATGTGTTCAGTAGGTAAGCCTCCCAGCCCGATGGGCGAAGGCAGGACATAGAAGCAGTCAAGTAGTATGAAAACCTCCCATCTCAATGGGCGAAGGCAGGTCGTAGAAGCAGGCGAGTAAGGTGTAGCAACAAATAGCAACAGAGGACCTCTGGGCCAGGAGGGGCACAGGCCTAACTACAAGCGAAGGTGGAATGCTGAGCTGCATGGAATGCAGAGGGTCATATCCTGATAGAGAGGAATGCAGTAAATAAGTAAATGTAGAGAAGATGGATGCCAGCTCAGGAGGAGTGCAGTAGATCGTAATGGCAGATTAGTCGTGCTGAACTCTAAGCTCTGTAAGGGCTAAGTAGGTAATATGAGCAAGTGAGGGAAGAAGGGAAGCTGTATGTAAATGTAGTAAGCAGGCTGCACAATGAAGACGTAGAAGCAGGAAAGCATGGCAAAGCGTCCAAGAATAGGTGATGAATGTCGAAACATCAAATGTGAATCCATAGTAAGGAGCTCCTGGGCTGGCTGACATGGCAGCAGGTAGGCTTAAGGTAGAATGCGAATCTCCAGGCTCTGAGCTTGGCGAAGCAGGTATGGAGCTCTTGAGGCTAGCAATTGGTAGATAGGTAGATGTAGTAACTGCATCCAGTTTTCGACGCAGGCGAGGCAGGATGACATAGAAGAGGTACGACTTCCAGGATTCTGACCTTTAGACTGCCGGTAAACCAGTATATTGGCAACTAGCCCATAGGCTAGTGAGCGCAGTCAGTCCCCACAGGGGTCAGCGGATTAGAATGAATGAAGGAGAGCAGCCATGCCCGTCAAAGAGTGCAACGGCTTAGAGGACCAGATGCTACAGTGAAAGGAGAAATATGAGAAGGAACAATGTGGTAGCCAGCGGTATCCTGAGCCGGGCAAGCCATGCCTGACGAGGGAGCAGTCCTAGGCCCAGTCCAGGGCATTGGAAGATCAGGCAAAGTCCATAATGAGCATAGGTCGGTTCCAAAGAAGGCAGAAGTCCAAATAGCAGGATTGGACAGGTACTTGAGTCCTTAAGCGGAAGTCCCAATGCAGTGCAGCATAGACAGAAAGAAACAGCAATGGCAACCCAAGACCAGGAGGGCTAGGGAAGGTAGGTGAGCAGAGGCCACATCTCGGAAGACTTGCCGGCTGAGGGAAATAAAAACAGTGTGTAAAGTGAATGCGGACAGTAGGAGACACTAGATACTCAGACCATCCGAGATCTCCATATAGAGTAAATCCAGAGAAATCCCAAACGAATGCTGAGTAGAGCTGGCAGAAACTGCAAATTAAGAAGAGGCATGGAGGCTGAGGAAAACAATAGTTAATAACTGCCAGCACTGCAGTAGCGTCGAAGACAAACTGCGTATAGTGAGTCCTAGTCGAGCATAGGCAGTGCAGAAATGGCAGGCAGCTGTAGGAGGGAGAAAGAAACGAATTGCTCCTGGTATCGGCAGATTGTCCAATCCGGCAAGTGACTGGAGTAGGACAGCAGCTGAGGTGAAAGCAATGAGGTAGCAGGTGGCAGCGGCCAGTAGAATTCAGCAGGCAGGGGCGGCTGCAGTGAATAGCCCAGGCTTCCTGGCGGAGGTAGGAATCCAGTCAATGTAGGCAACGTTAGAGAAAGGGAATGCAGGGACCTAGGCAAAACAACAGACGAATGCGACTAGAACGACTGAGGTAGCGAGGGTGCCAGCTGCAGAGAATGGAAACAAACAGTGGAAGAAGCAAGGAGTAGCAGGCAACAGACAGGCTAAGAAAGCAGGGAAGCGGAGGAGGGAGAAAGGACATGAAAGCAGAGAATTCACCCCCCAAAACAAACAAGCAGGCAACAATGACAGACAAGGGGAAGGAACGAAGGAGACTCAGGGAGGGGAACAGAAAGGGGGGGGTACAGCCAGAAAAAAGGAGGAAGCACAGATAACGAAGGGAAGGGAAGCAGCTGGCAGCAACGCTACGCGCAAAGCGACTGAATGTGACTTGCTCTAAGCAGAGCAGGAGTCAGCTGCTTCTCTTAAATAGGCTTTGGGGGAGGAGCTCTTCCCCCACATAATCCCGGCTACTCCTGCAATTACTGTGCCCAGTTATGGTCACCAGGTGGTAAAATGGAAATAAATGCACCGGAGAAAATCCAGAAAAAGGAGACCCGTAGGATAAATGAGGTAAAAGGTCTTGACTACAAAACAAGGCTAAATAAACTGGGGCTATATTCCCTGGAATTCAGACGACTAAGGGGCGATATGTATTTAATTTATCGAGCTAGTACTGACCCACAGCTGTGGGAATTATTGGGGTTGGAATATAGAAGTCGACATTACAACAACAGATTACATCCCCTGTAACTGGAAATGGAGAGGTTCAGATCTAAGAAAAGAAAACAGTGGTTCTCTGTAAGAATCACAAAAATTTGAAATGATCTCCCTTTGGAGGTTGTCGCAAGTAGTAATATGAACACCTTTAAATCCAAATTGGATGCCCATCTTATTAAAAATAATATTTTGGGTTATCATTAAATAAAATGCGAGCTATAATGGACTTAGATCTAACTAAATGGCTCTGTATTACCTATGAATCTTTTTTTTTTTTTCTATTTATATTTTCTGCTCCAGCCGCCGGTAGCCCGGTACCATCTGCCGTTCACGCTTCCACCCCCCCCACATCAGCCTCGCACCCTTTCCGATACCCCGTGGCTTACCCCCGACGGTGGGGCTGCGGCACTGGGGACACATGCCGCAGGCGTCGAACTAGGTCGGAGGGCTGGCCTGAGGGGGCTAATTGAAGCTGTGACCGGCTTCATCAAGGGCCCTGGCGGCATACTCCCATTTTCTTTTTTCCGGGAGGCGGGGACGTGCAATGATGCGGAGCATCCTGCCCCGCCTCCGACGCACACACTGTTGAGGTCGGTAGTCACGCTACACCTGGTCTCCACCAGGAGTCGCGCAGACCCCGAGCACTTCCCCATCCCCCCGGAGAGGGAGAGCAGTCCATAGGACGCTCTATCCTTCTCCCCCCGGCCGGCCCTCCAGCGACCTGAGTCCGTTCCCGAACCCGGGTCGCCGGTGTCGCAAGCGGAAATCCCACCATTGCGCCGGTGGGCCGGCCCAAGTATTACCTATGAATCTATGAACCTTTGCCATGGGGTGTTGGAAAAATGAGGGACAACCTTTAAAAACTGGAGAAATGGTCTAAAGAATGGCAGCTGGGATTCAATGCAAAGAAGTGCCTCAAAGGGGTACCTCATGGATCAATACTTGGACCCCTTCTCTTCAGCATTTTTCTAAATGGCCTACCTCACTCCTGCAATCAACAGATCCTTCTGTATGCAGATGACAATGTCATCTACACTGTCCATCATGACCCTCCCCCCTCAAAAATCAACTGCAACTTCCTTTTGAGCGAGTTGATGACTGGTTTGGAGCACAAACTGGTGTTTAACTACCATAAAACAAAGGTGATGCTGTCTAGTGGTGCTAGAAGTAAGCACAGATCCCACCCTCTAAGTATTAGTAACTGTACAGGAGTGCCACTTGAACAAGTTGATCATTTCAAATACCTGGGGCTAACGGTGGACTGCTCCCTATCCTATGCTAAGCACATCGAGAATGTGGCCTGAAGAGTCATCAGAATAGGGTTCCTACGCAGGCACAAGTGATGCTTGACACCTGAAGCCCTAAGAACTGCAATCAATAGCTCAGTCATTTCCATGATTGACTATGGTCTGGTCATTTACAGCTCTGCACACCCTCCTCCCTCCCTCCCTCCCGGGATAGCAGTGGCACTCAGCAAAGCCTGCAGGCTGCTCACCAGTTGCCCTTGACTCACACACACACCTGTGACCTTCATGAGTAATCTGGATGGCTACAGCTTAACAATAGAATTCACTATCAAACCTACCTGCTAGCCAAAAAACACTACTTGGACTGGTACCACCTGGAGTTGCAAACCTTCTAAGTCTATACTTGGCCTTGTAGCACACCAGAAATTTCATCCACCAACTCCTCACTGTACCAAGATGCAGAACTTCCCAAGGGCACCTCTGGTTCAACAACATTGGAACAGAACTTACCACCTTACCAGGATTGGGGTCTTTTAAAAACCAACTATGACAACATCTGTTGGAAAATAGCTGTGACTGCACCTAATCAAGGACCCTGATTTTCTGTTTTTAATGCTAACACCGGTAAAAATCATGGAATCCTGATTGGTTTGCGAATTTTAAATTCTTGTACCAGTGCCTTACGGAAATTGCATGTCACTGCACAGAATCCCTAAGATTTCAGCGTTATTTAAACATTTTTTTTTATTTTCTCTTTCTATGCCCCTTCTCACAGCATCAGTCTCCACTTTTCAGAGATCCCTAGGCTTCACCCCAGGTAATGCTTGGGAGCTCCTTTGGGCCTTCCCCCATCCTGCCTTGGTTGTACGCCCCAGGCAGGCAGGCAGGGAGGAAGGGGACCCCAGGATCTCCACAGTCCATTAGTGTGCTTTGGGCAGCCCTGTTGCTCCCCCATGGAGCCTGGTTATGAAGTCTGGGGCAGCCAGGTCCCTTCTACCAGTGGTTAATGCAGGATGTTTGTTCCTGGTTTTCTGGTCTCTGTCCTTGAAGGCACAGGCACTTGAGGGGATTCAAGGAGGTAGGGCACATAGAGACATGTAATCACTTCTGATCCTGGCCAGCTTCCTCCCCTCCAGATTGCTCTGTGGCACCATTGCACCACCACCAGTAGTCACCCAGCTGGCAGTAAAGCAGTGGGACCCGCAGCCCACCCTCCCCAGAGGAGGACAGCAGCCTCCCGGGTGCTCGATCCTACTCCCCCAGCCAGCCCTCCAGCAACCCGAGTTTGCTTCTGACCCCAGGTCACTGGCATTGCAAGCAGCAGCACTACCTCAGCACCTGTGGGCCAGCC